>OY776133.1:36710993-38210993 GCA_963675135.1 Galeopsis tetrahit | reverse complement strand
TTTATGAATATAATTTTTAGTTTATAAGTGTTATGATAACAATTGATAAGTATTGTGGTATATTATTAGTTAATATGCAGTATTGTACGTATTAGTTCATATACAGTATAATATTAATTTATATTGGTACAAGTTCTAATGTTTTCGAGTTTCGAGTTCACATACTTTATGGTACTAGTCCAAATATAATGTAGTATTAGTTCACATATTGTATAGTATTAGTTCACATACTCTATGGTACTAGTTCAAATATAGTATAGTATTAATTCACATATTCTATAGCATTAGTTAATTCATATATTAAATAATATTTTTATACCCACATTAATCTCTAGTACTATACAATATATTAACTAGTACTATATCATAGGCGTACTAATATTATATCGTATTTAAACTAATATTATATTTAACAAAAAATACATAACTTAACAAATTCATAATTCCAGACATACCATGCAAATTAATACATCAATATTAAAAGATTGATATTAACTAACTAGTATGAAGAACAAAAGTGAGAATGAATCACACTGAACACACAATTCAATTAATAGATACAATCACACTCAATAAACATATGAATGCATCAACACGGCGATGCCCACAAAAAAAATAATAAAGCTATGCAATATTATGTTGGTTTCTTCCCCAATTCTCCACTCATTTAAGTTTCTACATATAAATTTTATTTTTCAATTAGATTATGTTATTAATTAGTCTTAAAAAATAATCTACAACTTTAAAAAACTTGTAACAAACCAGATATCATTGTAGAAATAATGAAGAGATAACAAAATAATCTTAGTTATTATAAATCAGAGTAAAGCTAGAAAGTGAGCATGTCATATTCATACATTTATACCCAAATTAGAAAAAAATTGAATTTTTTTAGTTTAGTTTTTTTTCCGATTTTTTATGTAATTTTTTTCCTAAATTTTGGTCATTTTTTGGAAAAAAAAACTCAAATTTTTATTTCATAATTTTATTTTTTCAATATTTTTTTTTATATTCGTTATGTTTTTATATTTATTTTTTGAAAGTTAAAAAAATAGAATAATATTTGATTTCGTGGTGATTCATTGGTGACTCAATAGTTGGTGTATAATTATAATTTTAATGAGTTGTATTTTAATTTAATTGATAAAATGGTAATATAGTATTTTACATGTATTTTTCTTTAAAAAAATTGGAGGTGAAATTAATAAAAAATAAGGTAAATAACTAATAACCCATGTAAAAAATTGGATTTAGTTACATGTATGTAACTTGTACACATAAGTGCCTTAAAAAAAAAGGAGTGTGGACTTATTAAAAAAAAGGAGGGTAAATAGCCCGTTACATGTATGTAACTGGTACACACAAGTATTTGCCCTATATTTATTATATAAACTTATTTTCAAGAATGGACAAAAATCGGATAGAGTTATTAGATAGGCATTAGGTACGGCATCTCTAATATGAATATGAATATATATAAAAACTTGCAAGCCATAATTTAATTTAATTTACTCAATTATAAACACTGACCGCATTTTTTTTTTATCCCTGTGATTCTTTGGAAAAAAAACTTGTCTTATCCCTGGTGATTCTTTGGAAAAAAAAAAACGTGTCTCAAATTCAAACGAGGTAGTGCCTGATTCAGTTGATGGAGTCACCGTAGAGCTATGGAGACACCGGTGCCTGATTCAATGTGGATTCTTTTTCTAAATTCAAAGAAGTCTTACTCGATTTGGAGGGTAAGTGAATGATTCATATATTATATTATCAATTAAATACATTATATGAATTTACATTTTCATATTGTAGTTTAAATTGTTGATTTTTCTCATGTAAAGTACAACATATATATATATATATATATATATATATATATATATATATATATAATTAGGTAAGTTGCATGAAATTAAAAAAGAGTGTTATGTGGGTGAGCATGAATTGCGTCAATATTATCTTGAGATTTACTCCTCCATGTGGAGGTGTTTTAGTCTACTTAAAAGGTACCTTGAAAGGTTTTGTGTAATAATTCAATATTTGTATTGGTTGTAATGTCATAACTAATTAATATATCATTTGTTGTCGCCCATAGTGTGAATTCTTTTTCTAAATTCAAAGAAGTCTTATTCAATTTTAATTTCGAGGGTAAGTGAATGATTCATATATTATATTATCAATTAAATATATTATATTATCAAATTAAATATATTATATGAATTTAAATCTTCATATTGCAATTTAAATTGTTAATTTTTCTCATGTAAATTACAACATATATAATTAGGTAAGGTGGATGAAATTAAAAAAGAGTGTTATGTGGATAAGCATGACGATTACGCAACTAACCAACGAGCTCTGAATTGTGACATATTATCTTGAGATTTACTCAACGTGGATTCCAATTGTAGGTACCTGTCTTGTGTTGTAGTTCAATATTTGTATTTTTCGTAATGTCACACCTAATTAATGTTGGAATTAATGGGATTAATTAGGTTTTGACACCCTGATCTAATTTAATTAATTAGACGGACTAAACGTTAATTAAGAAATAATTGAACGTGACATAGTCGATCTACTCGCAGAGTAGATGAACGTGGTATATTTAATATCTCAAAACCGAGTTAAGGTGAGTGAGTAATTAATTGTTGAAGTTGAAGAGTTTCAACTTGGAAGTTTGAGGAATGTGGGAAATTGTCCCATATAGGAAACCTACAAAACATTTATGATGTTTAAAGGTATTGAATTAGCTTGGAAGTTCAACCATGTAAAAGAGGTACACCCCTATAAGAGCCATACGCGCACGCGCGCGCCCGTCCGGCCGGCTCGGCTTCGGATTTGGCAATTGGTCTTTGGGGCCCGCCTATCTTTTTGCAGACCAAAAAACTCCGAAAGCCCAACTCAGGAATGGGCTCGGCCCTTTCGAATTACTTCAAGATTTGGTCCGAAGACTTATCCACGTGCGAGATATTATCTCAACCGCTGCGATATTTTCGCGATATATTCCCAAGAATCGGGCCTGGCCCACGCGTTTTTCCAACAGCCCTCCTAGGGTTTCTTCTGCCTATAAATATCAAACTCTTTCCTCATAAATCCTTACGCTGAAATTCGCCCCTCAATCCTTCTACTCTCCTCTCGTCCCTACGCAGTGTGTTGAGCTCCCGAAAGCCTTACACTGTTCTTTCTTGTGCCGGATTTATATCCGAGAGTGTTCAGTTCGTACTAAGTACGTTCGCCGAGACTTCTTATACAGTGGTGCTACTGTGTAGGAAGTGAAAGTCGTTTTACCTTTGGGAACGGAACGCCTTAACAGTCGAGCACTATCCTGGCCGTATTCTGTTCTGCGGGAAAAGGATTTCCCTTGACTCGACTTATTTGTGTTATTCTGAAATTTTCGATATTGCAGTTTACACGGCGTAAGCAGTTTCCAACAATTAATATATCATTTGTTGCAGCCCATATTGTAACGCCCCCAAAATTTCGGTGGCCGCTACGGTTTGAAAGAGCACTTTTTTACTTAAATAAATTCAAGCAGAAGACTTTTCAATAAAAGATACACGAGTTTTTTTTAAAAAAAAAACCATGCTTGTGCCTAACTCGTGTGTCACCCACATTTCTAAGCCACTTGACTAAAACATTATAAAATTCAAAATTATTATATAAGTGGTGTGATGTTTAAAATACTTTAACATTAGAAAATACGATAATTTGTAATAAGGTTGTCACATATGAAAATTAACCTTTAAAGATTAGACAAACATCCTAGTAGTTTAAATAGGTTCGATCAGTTGACCTAGTGGTTCATACTAAATTACGGAATTAAACTTAAAGATAACAAGAGTCGTAATAATACTAAATACGTTTCTTACGTAAAACTTAAAATTTTAGGAGAACGTTTATTAAAGTTTGTCCATTCAGTCACACGTCCTCCTCGTCGTCTACGAAACCTGAAATGATTAAAGTAGCATCATGAGTCTTCTCCCGGAGGAGAAGCCCAGTGGGATAACATTTACTATGCTTGTACATTAAAAGGGCTAATTAATATGTCAATCGAGTACACGCCGAGTCCCATGAACCCGACTCACTTCACACAGAACATGGTCCGAAGACTTATCTGTTGCTCACACAGAGCATAATCCGTAGACTTGCTTATTTCACACAGAGCATAGTCCGTAGGCTTGCTTATTTCACACAGAGCATAGTCCGTAGACTTGCCTATTTCACACAGAGCATAGTCCGTAGACTTGCGAGCAAAGTTCGTCAACTTGCTAATTCACACAGAGCATAGTTCGTAAACTTGCTAATTCACACAGAGCATAATCTGAAGATCTGCCTGCTCGTATTAACACATAAATTAATCTAAATAATGCAAATGTAAATAAATGTTACCCACTTTTGTCGTTCGGTGATAGTGGGCTAGCCTCCTGAGGATCCGACTGACTTGCACTGCACTCGACACATTTACTTAACTTTTAGGTTTAAAGTATATATATATATATATATATACATATATGTTGGGAATAAAATGATTTTGATCTAGATACCAAAACCCCTGAATGATGATGTACAAATCAGTTGAGATATGCTCAAGTTATTGTTCAGGCAAGTTGTCCCAGAACACTTGAGTATGTAGAATGCTTAAGTTAAAAATCTCAGAAATGTTGTGAGATTTTAGAGTTCAGGATAGTTGTCCAAAGCTACATGTTAGAAAGCTTGATAGGTATTAAGTCTTAAGGCCAAAGTTGCTGAAGCATCAGGACAACTGAACAAGTGGACAACCAGGCTGAAGAGATCAAGAACACTGAAGTTGTGCTCTTAAATGCAAAAGATCTAGACAGTTGAAGTGCAAATGATCAAGAGAATTAACTGTCAAAAGCTTACAGAAGACACATTCAATGAAGCATTTATTGCCAATCATGCCTGAACCAAGCATTGAAGACTTAGAGCATTAAAGAGTGAAGCATTGAATGAATATTGGAACATTCTAAAACTGCAGCAAGAATGTTCAGGGAGCTTGTCTCATCTGACCGTTGGTTGAGTGTAGATTCTGCCACAAATCAACCTTGGAAAGTGTGCTTATTTGGAAACTGTCACAAGTCATCTCAGCCGCATTTTTCAGAAGTCAACACATTCATTCAAGCAACCATTGAAGACCCCTTTTACACAGTGGATAAAAGGAAGTCAAGCTACTTAGCCGTTTCAATGTAGCTGCAAATAGAAATGTTTGAAATGCTATCTCTCCAACGGATAGTTGCTCAAACATGACTATATAAACAGAAGTGATCAAAGGGATTCTGTATCCAACAATAAGCTATCAAACTCATATAAAGCTTTCTAAGGAAACCAAGCTATTCTCAAGTATTCCAAGTTTCCTGAATCACTTCAAGTCAGCTAAGCCAATCTTTGTAAACATCCTAGCTTAGCATTGAGATATCCTAAGCCTTTACATCTGTTCTCATTGTAAAGGATATCTCTATTAGTTGGAACCAAACCTCAAACCTTATCTCATTTAGTGAAGAGAGTGTTTGTTGTAGAAGTGAGGAGTTAAGGACTGTTAGAGTGAAACACAGTCTTAACTTAGAGAGATTGAGCACTAGGACTCAGATTATCCTAGGGATCAAAACACTAAGAGAGTGTTGTTGATCAGTGCACCTTGGCACTATAAAACAAGCTAATTCCATTGTGAAGGAATTATCCTGTTCAATCAGGCAAAGTGGATGTAGGATCTTGAGTCTCTGAACCACTATAAGCTTGTGTGTCTTTTACTTACTGCACTCTTTATTGCATTCATATTCAAACATATTTCAAAGAGTAAAACTTGTAAGTTTAAGGAAAACTGTTTTGGACAAAGTCCCTGATAACTATATCTTTTCAGAAATTAACTTGGAGTATTTCTTTAAGTCAAAGCCCAACCACATTCCGCACTTAGCAACTCTTTTAGATATTTAGCCAACTGATCACTCTTTAGTAATCAGTAGGACAAGTATCTATCAAAGTTCACACTCAGGCCAGTTGTGAGACAACCTGCCTGATAAGACCAGTTTTGTTAAAAGAAAAGAATTTGCATACACAAGTGCATTCCCCTCCCCCCCATACACTTGTGTTATACTCCACCAAGGACCAACAAGTGGTATCAGAGCAGGGGTTCAAAGACCACTGCTTCTGAAAATCCAACTGATTTTCAAAAAATCACATTGTCTGTGGTCACTGAACTGATCCAAATTTCTGAAAAACCTTTTTGTGTTCATCCTATATTACATCTGTTGAAATGGCTAACAATGCAGTTCCAGGAGATGTTGTCAACAACATCAACTTTATGGGTCCAAACCAAGTCAACTATATTTCTCATCACAAACTGCCAATGTTCTCAATTGAGAACTATGATTTCTGGAAAATCAGGATGAGAGCACATCTTGCATGCCAGCATGATGAGATGCTTAAAGTCATCACTAGAGGGCCATTCACATTTACTAAAGCTAATCCCAAGCTCACTGATGCTCAAAAAGCTGATCCAAGGGAGTTGCTGCCAAAGGATGAAGATGACTTTACAGCTGAAGAAAGAAAAAGGCACAACCTGAACTACATTGCAATGAACACATTGTACCAGACAATTCCAGATGCAGTAATGGGAAGAGTGTACCACTGCACATCAGCTAAAGAGATTTGGGACACCCTAGCACTTATGTGTGAAGGTACCCAAAAGATCAAGGAGAACAAGCTTCAAGTGGCTATCCAAAAATATGAACAATTCTCTATGGAAGCCAATGAAACCATTGATCATCTTGATGGCAGGTTCACTGACATCATGAATGAAATAAACTCTCTTGGCAAGTTATATGCCAAAAGAGAAGTTGCCTTGAAGATCTTGAGAAGTCTCACATCCAAGTGGGATATATATTCTGTCATGATGCAAAACACTAGCAATCTTGACAACATGCCAATGCAACAAGTATTTTCTGAACTCAAGGCATATGAGTTTGATCTCAACAGAAAGAAGGTGCATGAAGAGCCATCCTCCTCAACCAAAGGTGTTGCCTTCAAAGCTGCTGAAACAGAAAAGAAGAATACTCAAAGGTCCTCTCAATCTGCTTCAAAATCTGAAATAAAGGAGGAGCTGGCACTCATGGCTAGAAGATTTGAGAAGCTCAACTCCAGATTTGGTAGATACAAGAAGTTCTACCAAGACAACAGAACCAGAAGGAGATTCAACTCTCCTGACACCAAATCAGAGGACAAAGTCTCTGATGAAAAGAAAGAGGACAAGTATGCTGATAGAAAGAGATACAGCAAAGGTGAACCATCATCATCAAGGAGGAAGGAGTCCTCAAACAAGAAGAATGATGATGAAGATGTGTGTTACAACTGCCAGAAAAAGGGTCACTTTCAGTATGACTGTCCTGACCTCAGTGCAAAAGAAAGGAAAGAAAGGCAGACCAAAAGAGACAAAAGGCTGAACAGCAGGAAGGCTATGGTGGCTGGAGATTCAGCTAGTGAAGAAAGTGTCTACTCTTCTGATGATGGACTATTCTCCAATAGTGACAGTGATGATGACTGTCAAATGGCATTTGAAAATGATGAGGTATGTTCATCTTCTAGCTCTTTCAGTTCTTCAAATAACACACATGAGTCCAGTGAAATCCCCTTAAAACTCAACTTTGTAAAGCTATTTGAGGATTTCACCAGACTAAGAGAAGTATGCAATATAGCACTTAGAGAAAATGAGCTACTGAATTCAAAAGCTCAAACTCCCAACCTTCCTGAACCTGAGCTTGACATTAAATCAACTGAGTTGTATCAGAAGATTGTGAAAGAACTTGAGGAAGTGTCTCTCAAAGTCTCTGAACAACAAAAGTTGATTGATGATCAAGAACTGGCATTGAGGAAAAAGGATTTTGATCTCAGAATTCTTCAAGCAAAATTTGACAATCTCTCAAGTGAATTTGATACTCTAAAATTAAGTGAGGGGAGCTTAAAAATGAAAATGTCTGCCTTGAACAAATCTGCTAAGGCAATAGAGGAGATTCAAGGGCTTCAAAGACAATTTGCTCAAAAGGGTGGATTAGGCTATAATCCATGTGAACCCTCACCTGGTCTTAGCATTGCTTCATCAAGCAATTCTAAGATGACTTTTGTAAGATCAGTGGCACAGCAAAATGAAATTGAAGTAAATCAACCACTGATCAAGGATAAGGGTAAAGGAATTTTTATACCAACTCAGGTAATCAATGTACCTAAACCCACACCTTTAGAAAGGGTTAAAGGCATTGCTTACAGGAGGAATGAGGTTCAGAAAGGTAGAACCAATGGAAGGCCAACCTATCTGAATCATCATCAGAGGAGTTGTCCAAAACCTATTCAGAAAAGGCCAACTCAAATGAGGAAACCTCAACTGAATGGATTAAGGCCAATCCCCTCTGATAGGTATAAAACATTCAGGAAGCCTGGACCTTACTTGCCAAATGGAAAAGGCCATCCAAAAACCTATCCTCAAAAGTCTTATCCAGCTGCACCTAAGCTTAGTAACTTCAGGAGAAATGTCCCAAAGAAATTTACCAACTCTCCTGAACCTTACAAAGCTAACACTTATACACAGAGATCACCCAAGGCATTTAAGGGTCAAACTGTGTATGTAGATGTAAATGGAAACCAAGTCAGTCACTTTGAATCAATCAGAGTAATCAGGCAGATTTGGGTTCCAAAAGGTACAGCTAACCCTCTAGGACCCAACACTCAAAGGGTACCTAAATTTTGACTTTGCAGGGCTGCAAGGACCACAAGAAGAAGAGAAGCATCAACAAGAAAACAGCATGGTACTTGGATAGTGGATGTTCAAGACACATGACTGGAAATAAAGAGCTTCTCTCAGGGTTCATAGAAAAGGAGGGTCCTTCAGTAACCTTTGGAGACAGCTCACAAGGGATCACAAGAGGTTATGGTACATTAAACATTGGTAGTGTTAAAATTACTGATGTCTCATATGTCCTAGGCCTAAAATATAACCTGCTGTCTATAAGTCAAATCTGTGATAAAGGTTTTTGTGTTGAATTTGCTCCTAATGAATGTACTATCAAGAACAAATCAACACAACAGGTGCTACTAACAGGGGTGAGAAAGGGAAATGTCTATTTTGCAGATTGGAGCAAAACCCCTGAACCAGTTTGTCTTGTTGCCAAAAGCACAAGAGAGCAAAGCTGGCTGTGGCACAAGAGGCTGAATCACCTGAACTTCAAAACCATCAACAAGATTGCAAGAAACTCTCTAGTTAAAGGGCTGCCAAATCAAGTGTTCACCAAAGAACACATATGCCAGCCATGTCAGGAAGGAAAGCAGATCAAAGCTTCATTCAAAGGAAAGCCTGTCATCTCAACTGAGAGAGTTCTTCAACTACTGCATATGGATTTATTTGGGCCAATTATCCCAGTAAGTATAAATGGAAGAAAATATGCTTTAGTTGTTGTTGATGATTTTTCCAGGTACACTTGGGTAGTATTCTTACTCAACAAGAAGGAGACTCAAGTCAAGTTACCTGAATTGATGATGAGACTAAGCAATGAAAAAGGCCTTAATATTGTCAAGATCAGATCAGACAAAGGCACTGAATTCATAAACTCATACATCAAAGAGTACTGCAGCAAGAATGGCATCACTCATGAAACCTCAGCAGCAAGAACACCTCAACAAAATGGGGTAGCTGAGAGAAGGAACAGGACCTTGAAAGAGGCAGCAAGAACCTTGATTGCTGAATCCAAACTGCCTAAAAGGTTCTGGGCTGAAGCCATTAGCACTGCATGCCACACACAAAACAGGTCCTTAATCACCAAAGGACAAGGTAAAACCCCATATCAAATATGGAAAGGTAGATTGCCCACTGTTGCTTATTTTCACATATTTGGTTGTAAGTGTTTCATTCATAATAATGGGAAAGAGCAATTGAAAGCTTTTGACAGCAAAGCTGATGAAGGAATATTTGTTGGATATTCACAAATCAGCAAAGCTTACAGAGTTTACAATTGCAAAACCCTTATTGTGGAAGAAACACCTCATGTTGTGTTTGATGAATCTATTAATGAGTTCAGGGATAGAAACCTGAATATTGATGAGATAACACAAAGAACAACCAGATTAAGGCTTCAAAGCAAGGAGACAGTGTTTGTAGATGTTGCCCAGCCTGAATTTTATGATTGTCAAAAACTGGACAACCTACCTGATGGCAATCAACCAGGAGTCAACCAACCTGAAGGTGATATTGAACTGATTGATCCAATCCCAGTTCAAAACCAGGTAACAACTACCAATGAAGAAGCAGGCAATGCTGAGGTAGTTAATGGATCCAATATTCAAGGGGGAACCAATGAAAATGTCAACTCATCTGACAATGAGGACAACACCCCTGAATATGATCCTGAGCTTGATCCTTCAATTAATTTTCCTGAATTTAATGAGTCTAGTGATCCAACCTCAGATGAGGACAATCCTCCTGAAGGGATCAGGTCTAGAAGGACTTGGTTGCAAGACCACCCAACTAGCCTGATACTTGGTAATCCAAGTGAAGGGATCAAAACTAGAAGGTTTCATGGAGAAAGTGCCTTGTTTTGTTGTTTTCTTTCAGAAATAGAACCAGGAGATATTGAAGAAGCATTACAAGACACCAACTGGATCATAGCCATGCAAGAAGAGCTGAACCAGTTCACCAGAAATGAAGTATGGGAGCTGGTGGATAGGCCAACTCATCAAGATGTCATTGGAACCAAATGGGTGTTCAAAAATAAGAAAAATGAAAATGACATCATTGTGAGGAACAAAGCAAGATTGGTGGCCAAGGGATATTGTCAATCTGAAGGGATTGATTATGATGAGACATTTGCTCCAGTGGCCAGACTTGAGGCAATCAGACTTCTCTTAGCATATGCAGCTCACATGAGATTCAAGGTGTATCAAATGGATGTGAAGAGTGCATTTCTAAATGGGGTGCTCAAGGAAGAAGTGTATGTTGAACAGCCCCCAGGCTTTGAAGAAGGAGACAAGGTGTACAGATTGAAGAAAGCCCTCTATGGCTTAAAACAAGCTCCAAGAGCTTGGTATGACACCTTATCACAGTTTCTTCTAGATCATGGTTTTGTCAAAGGCACTGTTGACAGAACTCTGTTCAGAATCTGTGAAGGAGATGATATCTTGTTAGTCCAAATCTATGTGGATGACATTATATTTGGATCTCCAAATGAGAAGATGTGTGAAAAGTTCTCCAAACTCATGCAAAGCAAATTTGAGATGTCCATGATGGGATTGATGAATTTCTTCTTAGGACTTCAGGTCACTCAATCAAAGAAGGGGATATTCATCAATCAGGCCAAGTACACAAGGGACATGATCAAAAAATTCGGATGTGCAACAAGCAAGCCAGTCAGAATTCCTATGAATACTAACTGGAAGATGGATCCTGATGAAGGTGGAGAGTCAACCAACTCCACTAACTACAGAGGAATCATAGGATCATTGCTATATCTCACTGCAAGTAGGCCTGATATCACATTTGCAGTTGGAGTATGTGCAAGATTTCAGGCAAATCCAAAGAAGAGCCATCTTGATGCTGCCAAGAGAATCCTAAGATATCTCAAGGGATCTGAGAATCTTGGATTGTGGTATCCAGCTGATGACAACATTGAGCTCACTGGATATTCAGATGCTGATTATGGAGGATGCAGAATTGACAGAAAGTCCACCTCTGGAACATGTCAATTCTTGGGCAGCAAGCTTATCTCATGGTTCTCCAAGAAACAGAATACAGTTGCAACTTCAACAACTGAAGCAGAATATGTTGCAGCTGGAAGCTGTTGTGCTCAGATACTTTGGCTCAGGCAACAACTAAGAGACTACAAAGTCATCACAAATGAAGTGCCAATATTCTGTGACAACAATAGTGCAATTGCCATCTCACAGAATCCAGTACTCCACACCAGATGCAAGCATGTGGACATCAAGCATCATTTCATAAGGGATCATGTGGAGAAGAAAGATATCAAGCTTGTCAAAATCCACACTGATAAGCAAAAAGCTGATATCTTGACCAAGCCTCTAGCTGAAGCAAGGTTCTTGGAGTTGTCAGCTGAATTGGGGTTACTTGATCCAGGCAAGATGGAAAAATGAGGAAAGAAAGCTCATATGAAGGGGGAAGTTCATCAAAGTTGAACTTCAGCAAAGTTGACCAACCTCACTGAAGTTGTAAGCCAAAGGGAGAAACTCAGCAAGGTTGTCCCTATGATGCTCAGCAATGTTGGTCAAGGGATCTGTCCAAGTGGGACCCAGTCAGCAACTTTGGGACCCACTCAGGCAAGCTCATCAGGCAGTTTGACCTTCACAGAAACCAAAGCACATCTCAGGATGTTTGTCCGAGTTAATTAGATAATCATTGCTATTTTTAGCATTGATTAGACATTTAAGAGGTTTCTTGGTCTAAGAGTAGGTCATTTTAGGATGGAGTGTGCTATAAAGATTTTTATCACCAAAAAGGCAAATCAGCATTTAATGTAGAAATCTTAATTGGGATTTCATGAATTCTTGAGCCTTCATCAAAACCATTAATTTGCATTAAACCTCCATCAAACCGCCTCAATCCCACTACCACATATTATCCAATTGGTCAAACTTATTACCCACGGTTAGATTCTATTAACCAACGGTTAATAAACTCCCCACATATATAAACTCCTCAATTTTCACTACCATCTTTACGCACTCAAAATTTCAAAAACCCTTAAGTCTTTCTTCATACTCTCAAACCTGCAATTCCTCCCCAAACACCTACCAAATCTCTCATATTATCCATGGCACCTAAGATTAAGAGAGAAGAGCTTGTAGACTTCAATGATTCCTCTTTGGACATTTATTTCTCCTATCTTAGCAACCCAAACTCCTTATGGTTTGAAAAGCTGGTTGCTTTTGACAGTCCAGACAAGGAGGTTGAGCCTGTACTCCATTGGCTTAGGGAAGCAGGCTTGGAAAAGTTTCTTGGGACCAAGCCTGATTCATGCCTGAATCCATTTATGGCAGAATTCTTTGCCCATCTAAGATGGAAGGGAAAGAAAGGAGATGTGTGCACAAAGCTCACATATGCTGAGGAAGATGAAGAAGCAGAAAGCCAACACTCCATCATCTTCACTGCAGAGGATATAGATGCTAGCTTTGGGCTACCTTCTGAAGGCCAGAATCCAGAGACTTACAAGGAAGGAGAAGATCAGGAGTTCTACTTTCCATGGCTGCTTACACCCAAAAAGCTTGTAAGTGCTCAAAACAAGAATACTCTAAAACCTTTGTTTAGACACTTGTTTGACTGTGTGGTGAAGAGTTTATTAAGCCACTCTGGGAGTGTTGAACAACTTAGTATGCCTAAGTTGAGAGTAATGGCTGCTGTGATTGACTCTGCTGAGAAGAGAGTCAAATTTGATTGGAAAAGCTTCATTTTGGACAAAATGATGAATGAGAAATTCAAGTTTAAAGAGGTGAAACACCACAAGGTGGTGGTTGATGGAAGACTCCAGTTCTGCACAAGAGCCAGCCTGCTCTTGGAAAGATTTGCTCATTATACCCATCTTCAAGCAAAGCCAAAGCCTTTTCCTGCACAAAAGGTGTTGTTCAGAAAGCTGTCTTCAAGGACAGAAAAGAGAAAGCAGGAGGCTGCCTCCAAGAAAGCTGTTGCAACTGTTCCAGCAACAAGAGTCTCTCCAAGAAAAAGGAAAGCACAACCACCCAAAATCTAGCCAAAGATGAAGAAGATGAAGGATATTCTAAGTGAATCTTCCCCTGAAAGCCAGTCAAGAAGTGGAGGAGCCACTTCTGAAGAAATTGAGAAAGTAGCTGAGGAAGGAGTCAACCCTCCTGAAGAGGGTGAAGTAGTCAGAGAGATTGTCCCACTGCACCCTGAGACAATCACAGAATTCAGAGACCTTGACCAGCCTACAAGGTATGAAAGGAGAAGGAGAATCATCAAGACCTCTGAGAAGCAGAGATTGATGGAAGAGAAAAAGAAGAAGAAAGAGTTCTTCAAGGAGATTAGACAGGCAAGCAAGTCTAACTCCAAGCCAAAGTCAAGGACCAACAGCCCTGAAGCCAACTCCCCTGATATTCAGTCTAGAAGAATATCTCCAAGGCAAGAAGAAGAGGAGTGCAAGACTCCTGAAGATGCCCCAATCTTGACCAAGAAAGTTTACTCCCCTGAAGGTGCACCTGATAGAGTAGGTATTGATGTGTTGGCAGATTTGGTCAATCTTGAAGATAGACCCTTTTCCCCCCTTGATCCAAGACTTCTCTCATATACCAAACTTCTTGAAACTGCTATTCAAGAAGGTGATCAAGTTGTTTTCCCACCCATTCCAGCCATCCCAATTACCTATTCAGGCACAATGCTCTCAAAAGCACCTGAATCCCAACTTATTTTGACCCCTCCTGAACCCATTCCTTCTGAATCCAACCTACCTGAATCCCAGCCAAGCCTACTTAAATCCCACTCCAATCCTCCTGAATCCCAAGCTAACTCATCTGGAGATGATAGTGGTGAAGAGTTCACCTATGAGGGAATGTTGAGGCAGATTGCTAGAGCCAATGTGGATGAATTATATCCAGGTTTGAAAGCTTATCCCAGGCTGCAACAACAGTTCTATGATCTCAGAGCACTTGTTGAGATCAAAGATAGAACTATTGTGGAAATAGCTCAGGCTATTCAGGATAAGGGTGCCAACTGGTGGCAGGTTGAGGAAAATAGGCTGCTACATTTTGCAAATGTAAAGAAGACCAGTGTTCTAACCACTGAGGCCCTATTTTGCACCATTGTTCATGAGAAGGTGCTTGCTGAAAGAGAGAGGATAGCACAAGGAATCAAACATCCTGACAGCCCATCTGATGATGATGATGATGATGATGATGATGATGATCACACCAATCCCAATCCCCCTGGTACCAACTCAGCTCAGGTACATTACTTGACTTTTCATTCTGAGAAGGACTCTGATCTTTCAGAGGAGTTGACCAAAGATGGTAACTCAGTCCAAGATGCATTGGCCAAGGATGGTTCTTCTGAGCCTGAGGCACAGCTTGACAATGCTGAGACTTCCATAGGAGAAGCTGGTTTGGCTAAAGCCTCATCAATGTCAGGCAAGTTGGACATTGACCAGCCTTTAGTCATTCAGGATGACTCAGTGGCCTTGGGATGCCCAAGTACTGTGATCTCCCAACAACTGCCCTCTGTGGATCCTGTTGAGGATATAGAGGTGTCAGGAATTGAAGGAGTTGAAAAGGCTATTAGTGCTGAAAAATCAGAGGGAGGTGATGGTGAGGATTGTGTGATCACTGGTTCCTTGAGTGCACAACAAATAGAGGGTGAGGAAGTAGAAATATTGGGTGCAGCCCAATATGAGAGTCAGGCTATTCTTCAAGTCAAATATGAACTTGATGAATCCCTTGGTGAAAGGAGGCCTGATTCTCCAGTGAATGTGAGTACATCTTTTGAGAATAAAGAAGAAAAGAATATAGTTGAAAATGAGAAAGAAGGTGCTGATGTATCAGACCTTATGGGAGAAAAAGAAATTGAGGGTGATGAGGGAGTTTTTACTAACACTGTTAGTTTTGCAGACTCAGTTGCTGTCACTCTTGAGCAAATTTTTGCAGATGCTTCCTTGACAGATATACCAATTGATGCTGACACTGATCTTGAAGCAGTATCAGTAAATGTGTCCACACTTAACCAAGTCTTCTTTGAACAAGCCAACACCTCTGAGGCTCACTTTCAGATTGCTACTCAGACTGCATCCATCATTGAAGAGCAGTCAGAGAAGTTGGACACACTGGTCAGGGAAGTTGGGAAGGCCCATGCAACAACTGCTGATACCCTAGATAGCCAAGGCAAGACTCTAGCCTCTGTGGAGATGAGGCTCACAGGGTCAGAAGAAGTGATCTTGCCTACTCTTGATGCAAGGATAAGTGGAGTTGAAACTGGACTGCAAACAGTTTCAACTGAAGTGACAAAGGCCAAAGATGCTATGGGTAAATTCACAAGATCTGTGAAGAAAGAGCAGCAGGATCTCAAATCCTTGTACAAGCATAATGTGAAAGCATTGAGAAAGACAATCAAGGATGCTTTGAGGCAGAGGACAGCAGCCCAGAGAAAGAAGGCAGAAGAGTTGAAAGCTGCAATGGTGAAGGAAGCAGCTGAGAAGTTCACTGTTGAACTCATGGCCAAGGTGTCTGATCAAGTTGTGGCCAACCTCACTGATCAACTTCAGGCCAAACTTGATCAATCACTGAAAGCCACATTGGATGCCATAGTTTCCCAAAAGATGAAGCCTGTTCACACCTTCTTGAGCATGGCAGATGATAAAATGCAAAACATTCATGATGAGAATGTTTATTTACTGCAAGAATTGAAGTCCCTCACTCAGGCCCACTCACACCTCTCAGTCTCAATGAGTGAACTGAAGCCCCAGTGTTTTGATAATGCCAAAAAGGGGGAAAGAGAGAGAGCAAGGGCAAAGGGAACCTTGGTGATTGGTGAATCCAAGGGAAAGGAGAAAGTCCCTGAGTTTGAGGAGGAAGCAGTAGAAGACATTGGGAAAGGCAAAGGCCCAATGAATATTGAAAATTTGACTGAGGAAGAGCAGATTCAAATAGCTGTCAAGGAGTCCATGGTGTCAGCTATGGAAAGTCAGGCAAGGAAGCTTCAAAGGCCAGGTGGTGAGTCTACAGGACTTGAACCTAAGGAGAAGGCTGCTGAAGTAAGGGGGAAGGTGACAAGGTCATCTGAAAGAAAGAGGAAGGAGCTGCAAGCCTTCAATGATTTCCCAACCAGCTTGACCTTGCCTTCAGAATTTCAATCTGATGAATCTACTCCAGCAAGGCAATCAAAGAGATTAAAGAAAACAGCCAGGATGCCTGCAATTGAAGAAGAAGAAGCTGAAGAAGAAGTCCAGGAAAGAATGCCTGAAGTTGGTGTGCCCAAACTTGCTGATGATCCCTCTAAATTATTTGAAGAAGGTTTTGGAAAAGATCCAGAAACCCAAGAGAAGCTAGCTCTTCAGAGAGCTAAAGAGAGGATGGAGCAATTGGTTGAGGCCAACAAGGCAAGGGATGAAAGAAGGGCAAATTTCAGAGCCCCAAGAAGGAGAGCTTCATACAGAAGGCTCAAACCTCAAATGCTGCAAAGATGGGACACTCAGTACCCTCACCATGATAAGTGGGTTCCAATCTCACTGAATGATGAATGGGAGGAGGCCAAGAGAAGTTTTGTATATGACTTCTATGTCATTGGGAAGTGGCTTGGAGAGAGTGTAGATGAAGTCTTTGTTCAATTCATGTTTGAGAACCACAGGGACCTCTACCAGAAGCTGTTTGCAGCAGCTGATATGGCAAGAGTTGAGTTCAAGGCCCCTGGTCCAATTCTGTACATGCCTCCTAAGTTCAATGGGAACTTGATTGATGAGGGAAAGATTCTGGAGGAGTTCATCAACATCATGAAGATGGAGAAGATGAAAATAGGCCCTAGAGGCTCCAACAAGGATGTTTGGGAGCTGAAGAAAAGGGTCTGGGCTCAATATGGCATTGCTCCCCAAGATGATGGAACTCTCTGATGGATAAGTTTATCTCTTCCCTATCCTTGCTTTTGATTGATGTTAATTGTTGTTATTCTGTTTACTTGTATCAGTTAGTGTGTCCTTTTGAATCTTTTGATCTGTAATGCTCCATGATATATAAAAGGACCAATGATTTTCTATCAAGAGATAACAACTCATTATCTCAACTGACTTGATATTACATATACTTGATTTATTGTGCTAACAGTGTCTTTCAGGAAAATTGACCAGTTCATTGATCCTGAAGGTAAAGTATAGTATAAGTCAAGGTCCCTTTGTAATAGGTTTTGGCATCATCAAAAAGGGGGAAATTGTTGGGAATAAAATGATTTTGATCTAGATACCAAAACCCCTGAATGATGATGTACAAATCAGTTGAGATATGCTCAAGTTATTGTTCAGGCAAGTTGTCCCAGAACACTTGAGTATGTAGAATGCTTAAGTTAAAAATCTCAGAAATGTTGTGAGATTTTAGAGTTCAGGATAGTTGTCCAAAGCTACATGTTAGAAAGCTTGATAGGTATTAAGTCTTAAGGCCAAAGTTGCTGAAGCATCAGGACAACTGAACAAGTGGACAACCAGGCTGAAGAGATCAAGAACACTGAAGCTGTGCTCTTAAATGCAAAAGATCTAGACAGTTGAAGTGCAAATGATCAAGAGAATTAACTGTCAAAAGCTTACAGAAGACACATTCAATGAAGCATTTATTGCCAATCATGCCTGAACCAAGCATTGAAGACTTAGAGCATTAAAGAGTGAAGCATTGAATGAATATTGGAACATTCTAAAACTGCAGCAAGAATGTTCAGGGAGCTTGTCCCATCTGACCGTTGGTTGAGTGTAGATTCTGCCAAAAATCAACCTTGGAAAGTGTGCTTATTTGGAAACTGTCACAAGTCATCTCAGCCGCATTTTTCAGAAGTCAACACATTCATTCAAGCAACCATTGAAGACCCCTTTTACACAGTGGATAAAAGGAAGTCAAGCTACTTAGCCGTTTCAATGTAGCTGCAAATAGAAATGTTTGAAATGCTATCTCTCCAACGGATAGTTGCTCAAACATGACTATATAAACAGAAGTGATCAAAGGGATTCTGTATCCAACAATAAGCTATCAAACTCATATAAAGCTTTCAAAGGAAACCAAGCTATTCTCAAGTATTCCAAGTTTCCTGAATCACTTCAAGTCAGCTAAGCCAATCTTTGTAAACATCCTAGCTTAGCATTGAGATATCCTAAGCCTTTACATTTGTTCTCATTGTAAAGGATATCTCTATTAGTTGGAACCAAACCTCAAACCTTATCTCATTTAGTGAAGAGAGTGTTTGTTGTAGAAGTGAGGAGTTAAGGACTGTTAGAGTGAAACACAGTCTTAACTTAGAGAGATTGAGCACTAGGACTCAGATTATCCTAGGGATCAAAACACTAAGAGAGTGTTGTTGATCAGTGCACCTTGGCACTATAAAACAAGCTAATTCCATTGTGAAGGAATTATCCTGTTCAATCAGGCAAAGTGGATGTAGGAGCTTGAGTCTCTGAACCACTATAAGCTTGTGTGTCTTTTACTTACTGCACTCTTTATTGCATTCATATTCAAACATATTTCAAAGAGTAAAACTTGTAAGTTTAAGGAAAACTGTTTTGGACAAAGTCCCTGATAACTATATCTTTTCAGAAATTAACTTGGAGTATTTCTTTAAGTCAAAGCCCAACCACATTCCGCACTTAGCAACTCTTTTAGATATTTAGCCAACTGATCACTCTTTAGTAATCAGTAGGACAAGTATCTATCAAAGTTCACACTCAGGCCAGTTGTGAGACAACCTGCCTGATAAGACCAGTTTTGTTAAAAGAAAAGAATTTGCATACACAAGTGCATTTCCCCCCCCCCCCCCATACACTTGTGTTATACTCCACCAAGGACGAACAATATATCTTCTTGTACATATATCTATATAGGTGACACTATCAAATTATCAATAAGTTTAGAACATCTCTATTTAAGTTTCGTCACATATCAAATGGTCAAACCTAGTTATGAAGTTAGTTGGAATCACATGAAAATACACATTGGAGAAAGATAATTAAATTAATCTTAAGCACCTTTAAAGTGTATTATAAAAATGTTTCAAACACACATATAATTCAAATTTGTTTATTCTAGAAAGATATTAAATTTTCAATAAATAATTTATTCACAAAAATTTTGTTAAATTTATTTCATACGTTTAAATTGGCTAAAAAGACAGCCTGTAGTAAATTATTTATCATAAATTATAAAAATTCTTAAAATTCATAATCTTTGTACAGTAGAATCCAAACATACAGCGGTGCACATAATAAAATTTTCATTAAAAGATAACTTATAGAATATTACTTATAAATTTTGTAAGACCATTGAAAAACAAGACCCGAAAATGGACTGTGACAAGAAGTCTTCTAGAATTTGTCAAAAAAAATTCGTTTCTTATAAAAATGTAAGGACAAATTCTACACAACTATAAGGACCAGTAGTAATATCCATAAAAACATTACATTTTAATTTTATACATTGCTATTTAAGCATGCATTTCTTTTGAGGATCAAAACAGTCTACGTTTATAAAGAAGAAACACTGTTTATTAGAAAAATTATTAAAAATGTAATATAAATACAAATGTGTCTAGATAAAATTCCTATGAAATTTAAGACACATTAAGTTAACAAAGTCGAAAATTAGCTCCAAAAACGAAGCGAGCTGTGTGAGGGAATTTTTGTAATCTCAATCCAGAAACAGGGCAGTTTTTCACACTCTGTACAGTGCCTCAAAGGAAAATCATATAAAAGGGTTTGAGCTAAAAACATTGAAAAATGTACGGTACTTTTTTGAAAGTAACATGCAATGACAAAAATAGATTTTCAGTTACCACAATACATGTATATATATATATATATATATGCCTCAAAAGACTTCTCATCCCATTTTAAAAACATCCATGAGTACCATAAGAAAAGGTGTTCATCAAGAAAAATGACTCAAATCACACATGCAATGGCAAATACCACATGCAATATAAATATAAGCTTCAATGAGTCACCTAGTATGCAAATCTAATGAGTTCAACAAGAAATTCAACACAAATTACTCATGGAATAACTAGTAGGGTGTACAGTAGGTAAAATGAACTCAGATCACACATGCAATGACAAATACATCATGAAATCTAAATATAATCTTCAATAAGTCACACTGTATTCAAATCTTCACAAGTTTAACAAGAAATCAACACAAAACTCAACCACCAGGACATTCTTATACTTCAAATAGAAATGACTCAATAACCACTGATGCGGCCTAAAATTGTCATTTCATAAGAAGTCGACACGTGTATAGGGGATAAGATAAATGAAGAGATATAAGTTTAAAGAATATTCTCAGAATAAAGAATCTCACCCAGATGTCCCTCCAGAGGGAGCTCCACCCAAGGAGAGATATCAGGAAGACCTTGTCTTGAGGAGAGTTAGTGGACCGAATGTCTAAGAGAGGTTCCGTACGAAACAGGCTAAGATTTGATAAAGGAAGACTCATTCTTCCTCTTCTCTTCTCAGCGGTTGAAGTCCACCAGGGGAAGTGGGCGCGGTTCTTCAGGGAGTGAGAAACTGTAAGACTCTGTTAAAGTGGCTAAGCCAAGTCAAAGGCGGTGGGAAGTGCAGGTCCGAAATAAGGGGAAAAACCTAACTCCCTCTCAGGTAGAATTCCTCTATAAATAGGCAAGATTGGGTACATTCTCAGGTTACGATCTCTAACTTCACTCAACTTACTGCTTATAAACATTCTGATTCCTTCGAGAGCCTCACTGATAATTAAGGGACTCTTCCGTCCTTGCTATATACTGAATCACCCATACTAACTTGAGCGTCGGAGTGTCCGCGCCGGACTCCCCTCCGGCGTGTCTTTTGCAGGTTCTTGGAGGATCATTTCAGAGGAAGCAGTGTACCCTGATCATTCATACGCGTTAGGGAATTTGGATATCTGACCCCAAGGATATCTAATCCATCCGTGCAATTTGTGGCACAATAACCACAAAACAAGAACCATTGGAAAATAACAAAATCTAGGATGCATGTTTGGAGAAAAAAAATGAATTTATTTCTTTACAACTATATTTTTTTATTAAAAGAAGGCCTTCATACCTGACTCTTAAGCTTTCAGAAATGACGGTGGAAAATAAAAGGTTCTTCAACTTTCAGGAATGGCGTTGATTGGGACTTAAAGTTTGAGGAGAAAAGGGCTTTGAGATGAAAGTGATGAAAAAAGGAAAGGGTCGGAGAGAAAGAGAAGTTTTTCAGAGAAATGAGAGTGAGGGATGACTGTTCGCATTCCCACTGTAGACGTCTTGATTTAATTTAATTTAAAAGAATATCCGAATTAAAATGTAAAGCTGCTATTATTATTATTATTTAATATAACACTTTTACTCAATCCCTAAAACAAACCCTATTTCTCATATTCCTGACTTATTTGATATATTGTGCATCTTATTATTTATAATTCAATTCTATTATAATTTATTTCATCTTTAACTTATCTCATCATCTTATTAAATTGTGTCGAGTGAGTCACAATCGAGTTCTATCTCCTCAGTAAGCTATCCTGCAAAACTCTGTACAACTTATTGAAAACATTAGTTCATAAATTACATAAAATCATATATCTTTAAAATTTTAATTAACTTGTTATTTAATACTTAAAAGAGATATTTTAATTTCAAAAAATCATGAAATGCAAACTTTAAATTTTAAAAACGGGGTGTTACACATATGATGAAGATTGTTTATGTGGAAATGGCACTACAAAAAACGCGCGGTTTACCGACGGACTTACCGACGGAATTGTGGTCGGTAGGCGCGGTTTCCGACGGACCTACCGACGGAATAATTCAGTCGGCTCTAGCCTCGTCGGCCCGGTTTACCGACGGAATTTTTTTTTCCGTCGGTAGCCCCGACGGATTCCCGACGGAATAAATCAGTCGAGTCTGCCGACGGATCTCATTCCGTCGGTAGGCCGAATGACCCGTTTTGAAACCGGGTCTGATTTCTGTCGGCAATTTCGTCGGTCCGTCCGTCGGTAGTACCGACGGACGGACCGACGTAAATTAATTTTAGCATTTTTTTTTTAGAAAAATATACCCGTCGGCTTCTGTCGGGAATTCCGTCGGTACGTTCCGACGGAACTGCCGACGGATCTCGATTTTATATTTTTTTAATTCGGAATTATATTCAGTCGGTGCCCGTCGGGGGTTCCGTCGGTAGTGCCGACGGAATTATCCGTCGGCAAGTCAACCCAAAAAAAAAAACTGGTGGCGTGGATCGGACCCGACCCAGGCCCGACCCGACCCCCTGACCCCCTGACCCGACTCGATCCGACCCCCTGACTTGACCCGACCCCCTGACCCGACCCGACCCCCTGACCCGACCCGCGATCTGTTATTAAGGCCACCATTTATTCTGGCCTTGCTAGGAATCGAACCCGGGTGTGTGGGCGCCTAGTGAGGGACGCCTACCACTCGGACAGATGTGTTACTTGTTCGTAATTGTAATATTAATTGTATATGTACTCATTTTCGACCCATTTTTTTTTTAAAATTCACAAAATTAATTTCTTTCATATATATCAAATAATTAAATTTGAAATCTATAATTTATATTTTTATAATTTATATATTTTAAAATACTAAAATATTCATATTTTAACTAAAATACTAATATTTTTTTAGTAAAAAATTCATTTTTTTGCTAATTATTTTAAAAAAAATTTCATAAAATTAATTTCATTCACATAAATTAAATAATTAAATTTGTAATATAATTTATATATTTTTAAATACTAAAATATTCATTTTTTTTACTAAAATATTCATTTTTTTGCGAATTATATTTTAAAAAAATTCAAAAAAATAATTTATTTTCACAATTTTTAGTTGTAACTTAATGATAAATAAATATTTTTAAATTGTACATCTAATAAAATAATTAGCTTACATTATATAATTTATTCTTCATCTTCTTCTTCTTCATCTTCTTCATCTACATTTTCATTATTTGTCTCATCTTCCTCCTCTTCATCATCATCATCCTCCTCCTCCTCCTCCTCCTCCTCCTCCTCCTCCTCCTTCTCCTCCTCCTCTTCCTCTTCCTCTTCATTTTCATCATCTTCCTCATTTCCATTATCGTTTTCAATTTCGATCAATTGTGAATTTCCAGCCGTCAAGTCTACGTGGATATTCAAATCTCCCGTAAAGACTTCAGTTCTAGCCTCTATTTGTTCCGTTTGAAACGGAGAATCATCTTCATCACTCTTGTCCTTTGTAGGGACTTCTACCATTGATCTTGCCTTTACTTTGCAAACAGCGTGCCATTCAATTTTACTACGTGATGATCGTACTGGATACTTGCAGTAGTATACTTGAGATACTTGATGGGCAAATACAAATGGATCATTCCCGATATAGCTCCTTTTCGGATTAACATCGACGAGTTTGTACTCCGGATGAATCCTTGTTCCTGAAGGGCCTGAATCAAACCAATGACACTTGAACAACACTACAGTCTTTGCTGGATATCCCGGATATTCTACTTCAACGACTTCGTGCAACACCCCATAGTAGTCACTTGCATCTGCATTGTAGTTTGCACTGCTAATGCAAACACCACTGTTGGTAGTCGCTTTTCTTGATGCATACTCGGATGTATGAAATCTGTAGCCCTTCACAATATAACCGTTGTAAGTCTTTACACGACGTAGTGGTCCTTTGCTGAGATCCCTTAAGAATCGATTCTCAAAATCGTTTGACCGTCCCTATACAGTTCAAATAATTAACATTAATTATGAATCATATTTATTTACGTAAAATTTAAGGAAATGGTACTCACACAACGTTGGAACCATCGGGCAAAATCACGTTGAAGACGAGCATCTATATCCGTATCTGAGATGTTTTGTTCTGTTCGTCTTAGTTCTTGAGTATACATCCTAATTCACAACATCCAATCACAATTAATATTAAATTACATAAATGAAGTAATGATAAAAATATGAAATACTTACTCAATGTAAGGCTGAACTTCATCACAATTCAATAACACATACGTTTGTGCTATTTCTGCCTCTCTGTTCGACTCCCACTCTCGTTCTGTGAATTTTCCTATTGGTCGTCCCTTAGACTTGAATATAGACAGCATTCCATCGACCTCTTCACCGATATTGTCTGTATCTCTACCACCGTAGTTACGTGGTTCACTTCTCAACCGAGTGTTGACATGGTCCTCAAAATAATAAGAACAAAACATGCCAACCTCTTCATTCAAATATGCATTAACAATCGATGCTTCCACATTTGTCTTTTGTTTAGCATTGCGTTTCAAGTTGTGGAGATATCTGATTTATAATAGAAAACATATATTTTAATTCAGTGAACATGCATGTAGTATATATAAAAAATGAAAAATGTAAGAGTTTACCTTTCAAATGGGTACATCCACCTGTACTGCACTGGACCACAAATTCTGGCTTCATACGCTAAATGAACGGGTAAGTGTTCCATGGAGTTGAAGAAGCTAGGTGGAAAAATTTGTTCCAACTTACACAAAATCACTGGAATGTCTTGCTCCAAACGAATCATATCATCGATCTTGATCGTTGAAGATGTTAAATCTCTAAAAAAAAGACTTAATTCAGTGATAGCCCTCCACACATTGAGAGGAACAACGTCTCGGAACGCAATCGGTATCAAGCGCTGCATAAAAACATGACAATCGTGACTCTTCATCCCTGAAACCTTACCCCTGTTTATGTCTGCGCATCGACTCAAGTTTGACACGTAGTTGTCTGGAAAATTCAACTCGTGAATCCAACGACACAGTTGTTGTTTCTGTGGCTTGTCCAGTGTGTAGCAAGCCTTCGGATATTTACCTGTACTGGGATCCATTTCCAACTCTTGACGACGACAATAAATGTTCAGCTCTTCCCGGGACTTTGGAGTATCTTTCGTCTTGCCTTCCATATTCATCATTGTGTGGAACACATTATCAAACACATTCTTCTCAATGTGCATCACGTCCAAATTGTGTCGGATCAATAGTGAACTCCAGTATGGCAAATCCCAAAAAATACTCATTTTATTCCATCCACCTGGGATTCGACCGTTGTGTTCAGCTGCATTTTCCTCAGTAGATTTTTTCAAACCCGTCCACTGAATCTCATGTAACAACGTTTGTCCTGTACGGTAACATTATACTAGAAGAAATTAATAAAACATATACGTATAACATTATACTAGATCAAATAATTGTATAATTAATTAAAATACCGTTTCGAAGGGGCGGTCGATTGTTTGTAACTGTTCTGTTCTTCAAGAAGTTGTTCTTATTCCTTCTAAATGGATGATCTCGAGGTAAGAACTTTCGGTGATTATCGAACCATGTAACTTTCCTACTCTTCTCAAGACTGAAAGCTTCAGAAAAATCCATACAATACGGACATGCTTGAAACCCAGCCGTTTTCCACCCAGACAACATAGAATATGCAGGAAAGTCGCTAATGGTCCACAATACAGCAGCACGCATCGTGAAATTCTGTTTTCTGAACACATCATACGTTTGGACACCACTTTCCCATAAAAAGATCAGGTCTTTTATAAGAGGCTGGAGATAAACGTCAAGTTTATCCTTTGGATTCGACGGACCTGGCACCAATACAGTTAGAAACATTGTTTGAGGTTTCAAGCACATCCACGGAGGAAGATTATACGGAGTCAGAATCACCGGCCACAACGAATACTGCTTTCCAAAGCTCCCAAACGGTGCAAAACCATCAGTACACAAACCTAGCCTCACATTCCTCGGTTCAGAAGAAAAATTGAGATACACGTTGTCAAGGTGTTTCCAGGCCTCCGAGTCCGCCGGATGTCGCATCTCCCTAGACTCGGCCGAAGACGAATCTGTTGCATGCCACGTCATGTGTTGTGCTGTGGCAGTAGATTGATACAATCTCATTAAACGAGGAATGATTGGAAGATAATACATCTTCTTGTGTGCCACTTTCTTCTTCGACGGCTTCGATTGACCAGCGGGCCCCTTTCGACGTGGCTCTTTGTAACGAGGATGACCACACATCCTACACATTTTCAGATTGCTATCTTCATCACCCCAATATAACATGCAACCGTTTATACAACAATCAATCTTCTCGACCTGCAATCCCATATTTTTCAGCATTTGCTTGCTTTGATGATACGTTGTAGGCACCTTATTCTCAGGAGGGCAGATCTCACTGCATAATTGTGTCATTTGCTCATATGCCCTGTTAGAAAGCTTGTTCTCGGTCTTGATAGCCATAAGTCTGGCATTAAATGACAGTTGAGAGTGTGAATCACAACCCGAATACAAATCTTGATCGAGAAATTTGAGCATTTCATAAAACCGAAATGCTTCATCCGTCGGCTCCTCTTCTACATTTGAAAAACCGGCTTCCATTATCATTGTTTGATACATATTGGGTTCTCCCTCCCCAAGTTGTTCTTCCCCACCAAACTGTTGTTCCCCACCAAATTGTTGTTCATTACTCGTGCCGGCTTGATTACCATATATTTGTCTTTCATAGATACCAGCAGTGTAATAGTATAAAACTTGATCAAAGTTATAAGGCCAACGTACTTCGCCGTGAAATGTCCAATTATAATAATTAACAGTGAAACCATTCTTCAGAACATGTACCAAAACCTCATCAATCGACTTAAATATTTTATTATGACATTTTTTGGCATTACACGGACACTTGATACAATCCCCATGCATGTAATGTGGGTGGAGCTTTGCAAATTCAACAAATGACACAAGTTCATTGTAAAATTCACTATTCACATTTCCTAAAATGAACCTAGGAGTTTCATACATCCATCGACGATCCGGCAAATCCATCTGTTAAACATTTAACATAAAATTCTTACAAACATCCAGAAAAATGCACAACTAAACTAAACTACACATATATAAAATGCACAATTAAAATACACAACTAAACTACAAACAATATAATTAAAATACACAACTAAACTACAAATATATAAAATGCACAACTAATTAAACTATAACAATATAAAATGCACAACTAAACTACAAAATTTAACCAAGTAAAAAAGGAAAACGTACCGAAATTTGCTTGCTCTCATACAATTTTCACAATTTTTTTCGACTGAGTGAGAAAGGGGAAAAAAGCTTCGTAAATATTACGCGCTACCGACGGATTTTGAAATTCCGTCGGTGCGTACATTTTGAATCTACCGACGGATTCTGAAATTCCGTCGGTAGGGTGCCGCCCAAAATTCCGTCGGTAGAGTACTTGGCCGACGGAATATCCGTCGGCAGACCTTACTTCCGACGGAGTTTTTATTTCCGTCGGTAATATTGGCGGAATAAAAAAAATCGAAAAAAAAATTAAAAAATACTTTATTTTATACCAAAATCTAACGAAAAATTATGTATTATGTATAAATTAAAAACAATAACATAAATAAACAATCCATTGACAAACAAGCATCAACCGAAATAAATATGTCCAACAGAATAATAAATAGTTCGACAGAAAATTAAATAGTTTGACAGAAAAATAAATAGTTCGACAGAAAAATAAATAGTTCGACAGAAAAATAAATAGTTCAAACATCAACCATTATACGGTGCAAAAAAGTCATCACCACCAATGAAATCCAAGCCGTCTGCGGCTGCATCTGGATCTGGATTTGGATCTGTAGCATTGAAAGGGGGAACTGAACCAACCGGAGCATCGAAAGGCGGAGGGGGAAATGGACCAACCAGAGCATCGAAAGGCGGAGGGGGAACGCTCATCGCCTGTGCAAAGCATGTATCTATTTGATCAGCAGACATCCCCAACGATCGACCCATAGTGTCAGTTAGCTGTCGGAAGTAGTGGTTCATCATGTGTACTACGTTCGGGTCCGGAACAGCAGTGGAGGATACAGAGGCCTGCGATGCACGCTGGGACGAACTGGACGACGCAGCTCTCACTGAGCGGCTCATCCGGCCAAGGCCAAGGACCCGTCCTCGATCAGCCGGGGCCTCCTCCAGGTAAATTCGGTTAAGATCAGGCGGAGGAGCGGCGCTGGGCCCGGCTTCAGCAGAAGCCTGTGTCGTCTCCTCTTGAATCCTCAGGTTCACATTCAACTACATAATTACAAAAATATTAAATTAATACATAGTTCAATACATTTAATTAATTAAATATTAAAAAACACATCACAATTTAATTAAACTTACGTGAAGCTCAGTAGTGCGTCCATATGTGGACGTCTGCGAATCTCGATCAAACGGATAAAGAACGTTCAACCGATCCACGTGTGTGGGTTCACGCCCAAGATCCCGCTCCTATTTTGTACCAAATGAGCATATAAAAATTATTTTATATAATATTATAATATAAATAATTGAAATAAATTTAGTGAACACTTACTAGAGCAATTGAGTGCTCATACGCGGATCGGGCCCCCCCCCCTCCCCGATGCCTTGACATCCCACCTCCCCCATCACTTCTACGGTTGGCTCGAGCAGTTGCACACTTCCGCACGTACTCCAGGCTACTCCAATACGTGGTCAACGTGTTCCACACGTTGACTCCATTTTCGTCCACCCCCAACGTCTGCTCCACGCCACGACTACGCCAGGCAGTCCTCCAGGTGTACATTATCTCATTATACCTAGACTGACATGAAGATTGCCAGTGCATGTGGATATCGTTGTCCGAAAAAAACTCCCTATGCCAATAAGCATGTTTCTGCACATATTCGATCAGCATATTTATCAAATAATATATATAATAAATTGTTTATTAATATTTAATTGAATGCACTCAAATACCTGGAATTCTTCCCAGTATTCATCCTTTTTCGTCTGCGGCACCTTCAGCCAAGAGTAGGCATTCGCAGCAATCTTGCACTTAGTAATCACCTCAGTGCAAATCTTCGATATCTCATTACCAGGAAGTAAGCTGTGACATTATATATTAAGAAACAAACACATTATAAATTAAAAAACGTACAAAAATTGATGCTATTAAATATTGTTAAACCTTAAAATTATTTAATTAATTACTTACTGTACATCTTCAATCCATATTCTCAGTCTGGTTTCTCGGGCCCGCGTGGGATGTCGACGAGCTGCCGACGACTCAGATGATGGCGGCGGCGAATGCTGTGGAACGGATGACGACGACGACATCATAGGAGGCTCAATAGGCCTAAGTGAGCCTCTCCTACGTCGAGATCCTGAGGCCCCACTAGCTTCTTGACTCATCTATTTTAATAAATAAAATTTAAAAGTACAATAAATTAATCAATAATTAATATAGTAATGAAATCAATAATTTCCTAATTTAATTAATAACATTTTAGTAATTTAAGTCAATAATTTCCTAATTTAATCAATAACAAAATCACGTTATTAATGAAATCAATAATTTACAAAACTAATTAATAATGACTTAATTTAAACAATAACAATAATTACTATATTAATCAAACCGTACAACAGTACCCCTACTTATAAGAATAATTACTAATTTAATGAACAATAATAATCTAGTTTAATTATCAAAACGAACTAACAAGAAAACTACACTATATATTTGAACTAACATACATTAATTAATTACAATTAATCAATAAAAAACATATAATCCACGTACTAACATTTATTTGAATTAATTATACATATATATTCATCAACTACGTACATGAAATTTTATAATAATTAACATGCAATTTATAATAATAACAGTTTTATAATAATTAACATGCAATTTATAATAATAACAGTTTTATAATAATTAACATGCAATAACTAATACAATAACTTAATTAAAATTAATTAAGAATTTATAAAACGTACCGTTTAAATTGAAGAAAATTGGAGTAGATAATCTTTATGCTCTTTGTCGATCAATCCACGCACAAGAAAATCCAATCCAAGAACCGAGGAGAGAACAGGGAGACGAAGGCCAAAAAATTTTTTTCCTCAAAGAGGAACTGCCTTCGGCAGTTCTTATAAAAAAAAAAAAATTAAGGCTACCGACGGATATTTCCGTCGGTAGCACGCGAATATTAATAACACGTGTCTTTTCATGTGTATCCGAGGCGGTGGTCAAAGCGGGTCGGCTACCGACGGAAAATTTCCGTCGGCAGCCAAATTTTGAACGTCCGACGGAAATAATCCGTCGAGAAGCAAGTCTAAACGACATTGTTAGGCGGCGGAACTGAATTCCGTCGGGAAATCCGTCGGACGGTCCCGACGGATCTTGGATTCCGTCGGGAGCCAGTCGATTCGAATATTCCGTCGGCGATCCGTCGGGGCGGCCGACGGAATGGATTCCGTCGGTAGCCTTCCGTCGGCAAACTCCGCGTTTTTTGTAGTGTGGAGTCATCGCCCGAATCAGTTGATGAAGTCATCGTAGTGCCGATTCAGTTGATGGAGACACCGTAGTGCCCAATTCAGTTGTTGATGGAGACACCGTAGTGCCCGATTCAGTTGATGGTTGATGGAGACACTGTCCGATTCAATTGATGGAGACACCGCCCGATTCAGTTGATGGAGACACCGTAGGGCCCGATTCACTCTCGGATGTGGATTAATTCAAAAAAGTCTTACTCAATTTCGACACAAAATGATTTTCATTTTTAATTCGATGACTTTTGATTTTTATCATCCTATGTTTTTATTGATTATTGACCTGGTCAACTTTTTTCTTTTTAGTAAAAAATAAAATATCGAATTTTTTTTTTTCAAATTTTTTTTTCGGATTTTTTTAGTGTTAAACTTTTCAATTATCGTGACTTACACTTTTAAAAATAATATTTTCAGTTATATTGAACCTTTTAGTTATATAGACATGCACTTTTCAGTAAAAATGTGTTAGCACTTTTCAGTTATAATAACTTACACTTTTCATTAAAATATTGTACTGCACTTTTCAAGTATATTGACATGCACTTTTTAATAATATTGTGTTGCACTTTCTAGTTATACTAACTTGCAATTTCTAGTTATAATGACTTACACTTTTCATTAAAGTTGTGTTGCATTTTTCAATTATAGTAACTTACACTTTTTAATAAAAAAATGTGTTACACTTTTTAATAATATTGTGTTACACTTTTTAGTAATATTAACTTACACTTTTCAACACACACATTTTCGAAAAAAAATTACCAATAAAAAAATATTACAAAAAAAAAATAATAATAATAAAAAAATTGAGCAAGTCAAAATTTTTATTCACAATATTCTTGAATATTTAGGGTTTAGGGATTGACTAAGTCAACTCAATTTCTTATAAGAAATTGATTCTATATAAGACCAATCCTTATATTTAGGGTTTAGGGATTGACTAAGTCAACTCAATTTCTTATAAGAAATTGATTCTATATAAGACCAATCCTTTATTTTGTTCTATTGATATCTTATTATTACTATCGAAATAATTATATGGAAATAATTATGTGGAAGTTCCAGTATTTTGTTTCATTGTTATCTTTATTTTTAGGGTTAATTCTAAATAAATACATCACATTTAGTCTCAGTATCAATTTAATCACGACCTTTACCATTATTGTAAGAAATCCCAACCTTTCATCCTATTGCAATTAGATAAACATTTTTTTTAGATACACATTTTTTTTCTCCGGCCAACAATTGATGATGTGGTTTGCCGGAGCTTGCCACGTCAGATTACACATATTCTTTTTTATTTTTTTATTTTTCACATCAGATTAAATTTTATATAAATAAAAATATAATTTTATAAAAATAAAAATAAAACTTACAGTGTCTTTTTCAAACTCAATCAATCAAGTTATTCTTCCCCCTTCTCAAAATCAATAGAGTTCTTCTTGTTCGTCTTTCTCACTTCTCAAACTCATTCAAGTTCTTCTATTCGAACTCTAAAAATCAAAATCCCCTAAAAACCGTCCAAATCTGGTGTTTTATTTATTCAGGAATTCTTCAATTATTGAATTATTTTGTTATTTTGTTCAACTAGTTCGGGGACTACCATTTATATGTTTTATGGAAGAGGAAAATATTCTTAAAAAATATTCTAGCAATTAATGTATTTAACATTAATGATTAAAAGTCATAGTTAGACTGTTTAATGTACAAAACATTTACAATTGTAGGCTATAATGGGCTTCAGCCTCCTCTTCCAGGTGCCTGGAAGAATGAAAATAATTTATAAGAAATATATAAATATTTAATAAAATAAGAAATTTAATTAACCTCATATAATAGTGCCAAAGTATTCGCAAATCAATATACTCGTGTCTTGATTTGCCATTTTTTCTTCAAACATGAAGTCCTTTGCACGAGACAACTTTTTTTTTTTTTTGCTGTGGCCACTACATTACATAGCAAGTCGATCATTTGTATCCCATGTCTTGTCAATTTTGTAGAATTTCTAGGATTTTCCTCAGGACCTCCCTTCCTCATTTTCCACATCCTTCTACCATTCAAAGGTTGAATGCTTGACTTATATCAACAGTGTAGTACCTAAAATTTTTTTTTAAGGATTTTTTACAATTTTTTTGTTATTTTTTTTTTGCCATTTTTCTATCCTTATGATTTTGATTTTTAGGGTTAGAAGAGAAAGAACTTGGAGTTTGAGAGGTGAGAAAGACGTAGAAGAAGATCTGTATTGAGTTTGAGAAGTTGAGAAAGACACCGAAGAAGAGGCGGAAGTTTTATTTTTATTTATATAAAATTTAATCTGATGTGGAAAATAAAAAAAAATAAAAAAGAATATGGGTAATCTAAAGTGGCAAGCTCCGGCAAACCACATCATCAATTGTTGGCCGAAGAAAAAAAAATGTGTATCTAATTGCAACACCATGAAAGGTTGGAGTTTTTTACAATAATCGTAAATGTCGTAATTAAATTGATATTAAGACTAAAAATGGTGTATTTATTTAGAATTAACTCTTATTTTTACACCACGTACTTTATTATTTTAAAATATATTTTTCCAAGTTTATTCTGACACAAAATGATTTTTAATTTTTATCTAACATTCATATATATTTGATTAGAGAATCAATTCTTCGAATATTTTCATTAGTTTAAACTTTTTCTAAATTGAAGATAGAATTATTTTTTAATCTAAAACTTTTTTAAAAATACTATACAAATTTAAAAAATTATTAAATGACACTGTACGCCTCCTTTTTTTAATCTACAAAATTGATATACGTCTGTTGAATAGCAATTCTTGGAATATTTTCATTAGAGAATCAATTAATATATATATATATATATATATATATATATTTTGTTATATGGAATTGAAGATATAATATAATATTATTATTATTATAATATCAATGTCTATCCTAAAATATATCTACATAACATTTATATTTATCCGATACAAGATATATTAATTAAATAAAAGAGTAAATAAATTAATATAACTCAATTCACCCGTCCATATCCTCATTCTCAATTCTCTATAAGGATTTCATCTTCCAAATTACCTCTAAAAAAAAGAATTCACTCTCTTAGTGTCCTAAGGTAATCTGAACGGTTTCAAGGTAATCTGATAATTCTTGATTCCTAAATATTTTGATGTACGTTTAATAAAGACGAGCAAAGAAGAAAATATATATATATTATATTATTAAATAGTAAATAATAATTAAATTAAAAATGTTTTGATTTATTTTTTTATTTAATTTTATCATTTGACTAATTGGATACATATTAGAGATGGTTAGATTCCGTATCGCAAATTTCGTGTACCACCTTGTCTCGTTTTATATCGCGGAGAAAAAATTGACTGTTTAGAGACGGTGGTATATATATCTAATCCGTATCTAAAACTCTCGAAAGTGAAAGTCACGTATCTAATCCGAATCAAAAACTTTTGAAACTAAAAATCGTATCTAATATGTTTATAACGAGAGATGGTTTTATTTTCGATTTCAAATCTCAATTTTTTAACAAATCTGTATCTAATCCGTATCTATTAGAGACAGATTAGGTGTCCGTCTCAAAATTTCGGTATCAAAATCAGATTTTTTTTGTAGTGTTACGTGAAAATCCCATCTTATCCAAAACCAAACGAAGGAAGCTCCACTCAATATGATCATAAGCTTTGCTCATATCCAGTTTAATACTTGCATAACCATCCTTGGCCTTACTCTTTTTTATCATGTGCATAGATTCAAAATCAATCCGAATGTTATCAGTGATGAGCCTACCTAGGATGAAGGCACTTTGACTTTGATCTATGATCGTGATCGTCTATGCCAAAATTTTGTAGAGGACATTGACTGATGAGTCGAAAGTGGAAAACTGTGGTTGGATTCCTAATTTTAGGAACAAGAGTAATGATCGTCAGGTTCCAATCCGAAATCTAGTGTCCATTATTAAGAATAAGAAGCATTTGATCAGAAATCGAGTCACCGATAATATCTCACGAGGATTGAAAAAAGGCAACGGTAAAGTCATCCGGTCCCGGGGCTTTATATGGGCTAACATCCTTGAGTGCACGAGTGATTTTCACTTTTGTAAAAGGAGCTGACAACATATCGTTCATGCTAAGGGAGACCACCTCATGAAGCACCTCAATGGCATCAACAATCAAAACTAGGCCCGGGATTCTAGACAAGAAGAGATTCGAATAAAAATTGACAATGGTTTGTTGGATCTCCACAGGGTTTGTTGTCCAAGAACCACCTTCCTTGAAAATGCCTCCAATAGCTAGAATTAACCTTTTTACGTGCACTAGCTCGCTTATGGAAGAATTTTGTATTAAAGTCTCCTTCTTTAATACACGAAATCCGAGACCGTTGTTTCTAATACATGTCCTCTTGAGAGTAAAACTTTTGCAAATCGCTATTCAGCTTCCTAATATCAGAGAAGTTCGGAATCTTGTTTTCATCATTAAGAAGCTTCGCTCGTTTAAGCTTTATGAAGTGTATGCGATTCGTAAGGGAGCCACCCTTTTCTCTCGCCCAAGTCTTAAGATCTTTTCCACATGAAGCCAATACCTCAATGAATTCCACGATTACAATGGAGGGAATTTCACGAAGATTTGATAGCATCAATTAAATTCGGTTCTTTTGTCAAATGATTTTCAAATTTAAAAGTCTCGCCTCTACAGTAACTGGAGATTGGGTGAGTCTTGTGAAGAGAGAGCAAAACAGGTCTATGGTTAGAGCAAACAAAATCCAGATTGTGAATTTCAAAATTTGAAAAGAGGGAGGTCCAAGCTTCATTTGCACAGAAACGGTCAATACATTCAAAAATAGCTTCACTATCACTTTTTTTGTTAGTCCAGGTGAACTTAGGGCCCTTTTCTAGTAGATGTTCAAAACCCAGGAAGTCAAGAGTTTCTCTAAAATCAAAAATTTGAGCAAAAGGCCTAACACTCCCTCCTTTCTCCTCATAGAAATGCAAAATTTCATTAAAATCCCCACCAACAAGCCACTCTTTAACAATACATGTATAGCAAGATTTAAGCTTTCTAAGAAGCTCCCATGTATGTTTTCTCAATTGAGTAATAGGGTTCCCATAGAAACTAGTGAATCTCCACAAACCAACAGAAGAAGAAACAATGCAATCAATATGGCCATTAGAATAGAACAACAACGAAACATCAACTACATTCCAAAATAAAATAAGTCCAACATTAGAACCAGACGATGGAACACAAAAACAAGCATCAAAACCAAGTCTGGACTGGAGGACAGAAACATGGCTGCTAGTAGAATGTGATTCAACGATAAAACAAAGCGACGGACGATGCTGAAAAACTAAACTTCTAAGACAACTAAACGCACGTGGATTATTAAGACCACGTGCATTCCAAACTATCACACTCATTCTTGTTGGCGGAACCGGGCATTCCCAGCCCCCGCTTTCCTACTCTTCGTGTTACGAGTTTTGCATGTTGTTGTTCCAGCCTTGCCTTTGGTCTTCTTAGAGGGTTCTTCATCTTCCAGTTTCGGCTTCCTTCTTTGGACTTTGATAATGCGACATTGAGTCTCTGCTTCATGAGGGTGAGTTTTTTGCATGTCTTTTTTCGTGGCTGCTTCAATGGAGAGTTGTTGTTGGGATATGAATCCTATAAACAATGTTCTAATTGATGATTATATGTTTTGATGGCCAAAAGTAACTTTAGAGTTAATGATATATGTGATTATGTGTTGTTCTATGTGAAATACTTGATATAAGATTACTGATCTTATTGTATTATGAAGTTTAAGTTTACTGATCTTAGTCTGTTACTAATCTGATATATGAACTGTTTAAGAACTAAGCTGATGGAAGTATTGTATAGACAGCTTATAGTATAGGACTTAGTTATACTCATCTGTATGTAGTTCAGTTGATGTATAAATAGGTTTTATATTTGTAAAGTTGTATTCTATTGTATTCAGCATTGTAATAGTTAGAACAGTAGATTAGATGGAAGTCAGAAGACTAAAGATGACTAAGAAGACTACTTCAGAGAATGAAGAAATCAAGTGAAGTTTTTTAAGGAAGCTGAACAGTTTTTGAAGAACTGTGCTGACTGACCAAGAGCAGTAAAACTAAGAAGAGTAGTTTAATGTGCTAAGTTGGTTATTTGAAGAATAAGTTTGGATAACTTATTTAAGGCATAACTGAAGATATTGTTGAAGATAAGCTGACTTGGAAAGATAAGTTTTAAGTTGGTTACAAAAGAAGGAAGTTACAAAACAAGAAACAGTTATGAGTTAGTTGAGAGTTAGTTCACAAACTGCTAACTATCATACTAGATCTTATAAATACCGTGTGATCTTCTACTTGAAAAGACTACTGACACTACTGATACAATTACTATTCAAGAGCAAATCAAGAAGCATTCAAGTATTCAAGCACTCACAGAGTTGAAGATTGAAGAACTGAAGAGAAGCCACAGATCTGATTTGAAGAAACAAAGGCTATTACAAAGAGAAGTTTTACTTTTCGTTTTAAGTTTGTATTGTGTAAACAAGTGTGCTAGTTACTTGTGAAATTACTAGTAGATCGAAGATATACCTGGTGGTATAATCGACAAGATCAAAGTCTTAATCTTGGGACTCTAAGCTACAAGTACTCAAGTGGAAAAGAGTAATAAAACATCGCAACTGGAGTTGTGAGAGTGGATGTAGACATTTGTCGAACCACTATAAAATCTTGTGTTCTTTACTGTTTATGTTTTGATTAACTGTTGATATATTTGTTGAACAAGAACAGTAAGTTTTCTAAAGAAAAGATTTAAAGAAAAGTTGAGTATAAAAGCTAACTGTTTAGTACTGAGCTGATTCTAAGAACAGTACTGTACAGAACACATTTCCGCACTTAAACTCTGATATTTTGATAGAATTTGAAAAGTCTATTCACCCCTCCCCTCTAGACTTTTTCTTAGCTTACTCAATCTTAACTAAACTTTTGGGACCAACAAGTGGTATCAGAGGAGTAGTTCTTTGGACTGCTGTTTCTTGATAACCTTGTAGACTTTGGGGAAAGTCTAATTGTCTCTCATCACTGATACTTGTTTCTTGATCTTACTTGTCTTTCTTGACCTATCTGTCATACTACTGATCTTAACTGTCTACTCTATCATGGAAGAAACTAACATCAATAAACTTCCAAAGTTCAAGGTTGCAGATTACGATTACTGGAAACTGAGGATGGAGGCCATCTTTAGTTCAACCCATGATCTAATGATGTCTGTGATCAAAGAAGGGCCTATTACTACCATGATACCCAACACTGCAACTCTGGAGCCTTCAAAAGCCATTGGTGTTCTCGTGCCAAAGCCCAGGTTAGATTTAACTACTGAGAAAATGAGGCAGAACAATCTAGACAGCTTGGCCAAGAATTACATTTTGCACACCCTTCCCAATGAGTATCTTGGGAAAGTTGGTAAATGTAAATCAGCCAAAGAGATGTGGGACAAGTTAGCTATCATTTGTGAGGGAACTTCTCTTATAAAGGAAAGCAAACTATCCACTGCTGTCCAGAAGTTCGAATCATTTAAAATTTAGCCTGGTGAAACAATAGACCAGCTCGATACTCGTTTTACCAAGATTATGAATGATCTGGATGTTTTAGGTAAGACTTATACCAATAGGGAGATCAATTTACGTATCCTTAAAGCCTTAGATGAACGGTGGAAAATGGTCACACTGATCATTAAAAACGCTCAGGATATAGATAACTGGTCTGCCGAAACTACCTTCCAAACCCTTCAGGCACATGAGTTTGAATTGGATGAAGAAGATCCAATAGTTAGTGGTGATAGGGTTAAGGAAATCTCCAAGAGCATTGCACTTAATGCGTCTACCTCTAAGAAGCCTAGATCATCTATGTCTAAGTCCTCAAGCATAAAAGATGAACTAGAGAGTACTGATCTTGATCTTAAGGATCAGTTGAATTTAATGATTAAGAGGTTTGACAAGCTTAACAAGAGGTATGGTATATACAAAAGATTCTATAAGGACACTCAGGGCTCTAACAACAGGGACTCTTCTAGGACCAGAAGGGATCACAAATCTTCTGAAAGGAGAGATGAGATCTCTAATGAGAAAAGAAGAGATAGGAACTCTGCTGATAGGAAGGACAGAAACTCTACTGATAGAAAGGACATGAACCGATATCATTCTCCTTCTAAACGTACTTCTAATGAACCTCTGTGTTATAACTGTGAAAAGCCAGGTCATTACATCCATGAATGTCCTGATCTAAGTGCTGAAGACAGAAGAGAAAGGAAAGCAAGGAGAGATCGCAAATATGCAAAGGGTAAGAGGGCAATGGTGGCTAACAATGAATCTGATACGGATTCAGATGAGTTACCATCCTCCTCTTCTGATTACCCTTCCAGCAGTGAGAAAGAAGTCTTCATTGCAGATGATGGACTGGTCATGATGGCAAAAATAGATCAAGAGGTATCATCTGTCACATCTTTTCAATCTTGTGATGAATCAGATTCTGATTCTGATTTATGTGACACTGCTGATAGTAGTGTAGGGAGTAGTCTTCACCATTCCAATGGAATGAATGAAGAAGACCTCCTACCAGCTAACAAAGCATTCATAGAAATCAGTGATGAGAACATATCTTTAAGACAAGAAATCATGAGTCTTAGAGAAGCTCAAATGAAAGTGGATCCTAATATAACTATTCTAAATGCACGGCTATCAGAAGAGTTGTCACAACTCAAAGATAAGTATGCATCTATGGACAAGTTATATCAGGGTATGCTTCATACACAAGCTAAAGAGACAAATGAGTTCAATGACTTAAAGATTAAATGTGAAAAACTTGAAGAGCACAATAGATTCTTAGAATCTGAAGTACTGAGCTTGGATCTAAAGCTATCTGATATGATTAATTCTTCTAAGATTAATCAAACATTATCAGACAGATACAGAGCTCCTTATGATAAGAGTGGAATAGGTACTGATCTGCCTAGTCCCTCTACTTCAGGCATTAAGAACACTACTGGAGCAAGTTCAAGTTCTTTGCAACTAGATAAAGGAAAAGAACCTATGATCTATGATAATGAACCAAACTCCAAAGTACAGTCTAAATACATTCCTCCTAATGCCAAGAATGGTAAACAGAAGAATGGATCTAGACCAGTACAGTCAAGACCATACCAGAAGAGTACTACTCCTCTGACCAGAGCAGAACTGTCCTGGAATCAGAAGAGGCAGACTCAGAACAATAGGTCAAGACAAACTCAGGCAAGTTGGAAACAGCCTAGACCTCCTTTCATAAGGCAGTCTCAGCTGTACTCAACTAAACCTAGGAAATTTGTGCCTCATTATCATAACAAACCTGTTCTTTATCCTCCACCTTTATCTTATGATATCATTGGAGAGGAAAGACCAAAACGCATCTATAAGCCGTATGGTCCACAGGGTTTTAGGCCATATGCAAACTATTACAGACATACTGATCTTACTGAAAAAGGGATAGAACCAAGGAAAGGCTATCTTAGAAAAATAGATCCTAAGTCTGCTGATAATTTGGATAAGGTCAATAAAGTACTGTTCTGTGATAAGCATGGTAGAAAACTTAAGAGGTCTCAATTATTCAAAACTTCAATGTTTATTTGGATACCTCTTACTACTAACCCCCAAGGACCCCAATAAAGAAAGGGTACCTAAATTATTAAGATCACTACTTGCAGGGTCGACTGGATCTTTACAAGAAAGGTGGCTCAGTTGGAGAAACTTGGTACATAGACAGTGGGTGTTCTCACCACATGACTGGTACCAAGACTCTCCTTTCTGACTATCATGAGAAGGAAGGACCAAAGGTGATCTTTGGAGATAGTTCCATGGCAATCACAAAAGGATTTGGATACATCAAGAATGGAGATGTAGAGATTCAAGATGTCTCTTATGTTGAAGGTCTGAAATATAATTTGTTATCTGTCTCTCAATTTTGTGACAGGGGCTACAAAGTTTACTTCAAAAGCACCAAATGTGAAATCTGGGATAAAAGAACACATACAATTCTACTAGTTGGAGTTAGACAGGGCAGTGTCTACATTGTAAATTGGAATAGTTGTCCTAGGGATGCTTGCCTTCTTTCTAAAAGTCCTAAAGAAATCAGTTGGCTATGGCACAGACGCTTATGCCATTTGAACTTTAAGATTATTAACAAGATTGCAAGAAACTACCTTGTTGAAGGTATCCCTAATGAAATCTATTTCAAAACACAAGTGTGTGATGCATGCCAAAAAGGTAAACAGGTAAAGGTTTCCTTTAAGTCAATTCCCACTCTTTCTACTTGTAGAGTCTTAGAACTCTTGCACATGGATTTACATGGTGCAATTAAACCCCCTACACTGAATGGTAGAAGGTACACTTTGGTTGTGGTAGATGATTATTCAAAGTACACTTGGACAATCTTCTTACACAAAAAGAGTGATACACAAACCCAACTACCAGATCTGTTAAAGAGGTTGCAAGTAGAAAAAGGTCAGCCCATTGTCAAGATCAGGAGTGACAAGGGGACTGAGTTTATAAACTGCTATATTAAAGAATTTTGTTCTAAGTCTGGAATTCAGCATTTGACAAGTGCAGCCAGGACACCCCAACAAAATGGTGTAGCTGAGAGAAGAAACAGAACACTGAAAGAAGCATGCAGAACAATGCTTGCTGAGTACAACACACCACAGAAGTTCTGGGCTGAGGCAATCAACACTGCCTGTCACACTCAGAACAGATGTGCATTCAACAAAGTACATGGTAAAACTCCTTATGAGGTATGGAAAGGTAGAAAACCAAGAATTTCATATTTTCATATTTTTGGATGTAAGTGCTTTATTCATAACAATGGAAAGAGCAAATTAAATGCTTTTGATGCCAAAGCTGATCAAGGAATATTCTTAGGATATTCCTCTACAAGCAAGGCATTTAGAGTATTTAATTACTCTACTCTATGTGTAGAAGAAACACCCCATGTTGTCTTTGATGAAGTTGTACAGGACTCTGCTGATCATCAGATCAGTAAGAAAATTGATGATCTGACCATTCAAACTGATAAAGACAGTGAAGAGACTGAACTCTATGAATCTGTACAAGCCTACAATCCATTTCTGAATATTCTAAACAAAGATGATGATGTAGAAAAGGTAAAAGACAATGGTAAGTCTTCTAGACCAACTGACATGCCTGAATTGGTTGACTGTTCTCCTGTGAATAAACCTGCTGAAAATGATGATATTGATATTGATGATTCTGTTATACATGATGTGGATGATGAAAGTATTCCTATTAAGACTAGAAAAATATGGAAATCTGCTCATTCCACTGATCTGATTATTGGTGAATCCAATAAAGGTGTTAAGACCAGAAGACAACTGTTTGATTCTAAGCCTGAACCCAGTAATTCTCTATTTTGTTGGTGTTGCTTCTTATCTTCCATTGAGCCTGCTAATGTGAAAGAAGCTTTATCTGACAGTAACTGGATTATTGCTATGCAAGAAGAATTAAATCAGTTTACTAGAAATGATGTATGGGAACTCGTAGAGAGACCTACTGATCACAATGTGGTAGGTACAAAGTGGATTTTCAAAAATAAGAAAGATGAGAATGATCTTGTTGTGAGAAACAAAGCCAGATTAGTGGCTCAGGGCTACTCTCAAGCTGAGGGTATTGACTATGATGAAACATTTGCCCCTGTAGCTAGACTAGAAGCTATAAGATTGTTTCTTGCTTATGCTGCTTATATGAAATTCACTGTGTATCAAATGGATGTGAAAAGTGCATTTTTAAATGGTATACTTGTTGAAGAAGTTTATGTAGAACAACCTCCTGGATTTGAGGTAAGTGGTAATCAAGTATACAGGTTGAAGAAAGCACTATATGGTCTGAAACAAGCTCCAAGAGCCTGGTATGACACTCTTTCACTATTCTTAGTTGAAAATGGATTTACTAAGGGCAAAGTGGATCGAACTTTGTTCAGAAGACAAGAAGGTACAGACATTTTATTAGTCCAAATTTATGTTGATGATATAATATTTGGATCTCCTAACAAGAGCATGAGTGAGAGCTTTTCAAAACTCATGCAAAGCAAGTTTGAAATGTCAATGATGGGAGAAATGACCTATTTTCTTGGACTTCAAGTAAAACAATCAACTGATGGTATCTTTATCAATCAAGCAAAATATACAAGAAATTTGTTAGATAAATTTGGTATCAAGACTTCTAAAACAGTTGGAGTACCAATGCTGCCAACATACAGAATGGATCCTGATGATCAAGGTAAGTCTACTGACCAATCCTATTACAGAGCTCTAATTGGTTCTCTACTCTATTTAACTGCTAGTAGGCCAGACATTGCATTTGCAGTAGGTGTATGTGCTAGATTTTAGGCCAACCCCAAAGAAAGTCATGTGGAGACTGCTAAAAGGATATTGAAATATCTAAAGGGTACCATTAATCGAGGTTTGTGGTATTCTGCAGATGATGATCTATCCCTAAGTGGTTATTCAGATTCTGACTTTGGTGGTTGCAGGATAGATAGAAAATCAACTTCTGGTTCATGCCAATTTTTAGGTTCTAAGCTCATATCATGGTTTTCAAAGAAACAAACAAGTGTGGCAACATCTACCACTGAGGCAGAATATATGGCTGCAGGAAGTTGTTGTAGTCAGCTTCTTTGGCTAATGCAACAACTTAGAGACTACAACATTGTGGAATCCAATGTACCTATATTCTGTGACAGCAATAGTGCAATTGCCATCACTCAAAATCCCGTTTTACATACTAGATGCAAGCATGTAGATGTTAGGCATCATTTTATTAGGGATCATGTTGAAAAGAAAAACATTAGAATGGAAAAGATCCATACTGATATTCAGAGAGCTGACATTTTCACAAAACCTTTGGCTGAAACTAGATTTGGGGAGCTATGCATAAGCTTAGGATTGATAGATATGGATCCTACATGTATATAGATTTGTATACTAACATTTCAGGTACTGAGCTGATATCAAGATCAGTTCACCAAGATGGGTAATTCTGAAGAACAAACCATGTCAAAACCTCTACAATCATCACAATCAGGTAAAAAGGTTACTAAGGTGCCTAAATCCCGATGAGGAAGCTGGTAAAGCTGAGGGAATTGAGAATATACATTTAAGGGGGAATCTATGATTTCTGAAAAATCCTGTATGTTGACTCAGAACACAAGACACCTTAGAACAAGCCTTTTATATAGACCTATTTTAATTATTCTTTACTATTCTGTACTGTATTTCACCATCTATACAAGAACTGACACTTCTACCAAGGTGAAACAGGCACAGAAGAGGAGTTCTCCACTGGAGGGGGAACTGATCTGATTACAGATTTGATCTGTCTACAAATCTGATCTGATTACAGTACAAATCTGTCTACAGACATGTTCTGACTATTGAATTGGTTGGTCTACAGGACTGTTCTGATTACAAAGTTAATTTGTCTACAGAACCTTTCTGACTACAATACCATTCTCTCTACAGAACTGATCTGATTACTGATTATAACTGTCTACAGAGCTTATTTGATTACAGGAAAATTTGTCTACATAATTTTTTTCAGTACTGATCTGAGAAAGTACTGTGCTGGTATCAAAAAGGTGAAAATCAGAAGAGTTGGGGAACTGATCTGATGACTACTGAGCTGACCCAACTACTGAGCTGATCTTCAAAAGAGTACTCAGCTGATCACAGTACTCAGCTGAACCCAGATAAGTAAAATGCCATATAGTAGTAATAAGAAATTGAAGTATAATGTGTTGGAAAACAACTGTGCTGATATACATCAGAACAATATCCTGTCTTAGGATTCTTCTAAGTCAAGGACTGTTCAGAGTTAGATTACTTATAGAGAAGATTAATACACTCCTCTATTTTTAACCTAATTTAAAAGGTGTATTTATCAACACAAGTTGGCTCCAATTTGGAATTGAGCTGTTATGAATCTGGAACGTTTCTCCCAATTTACAACTCAATCCAAACCACACAACGTGGAAATCAAAATCAATCCAAGGCCTAGATTTGCCTTGATTTTTGATTTACACGATCACATTAACTTCTTCTTCTCCATTACTCTAAATCTTTCTGCTAAATTCTCTAAGCTCAAGCATTTTCGATTCTTCCTACTCTTGCAACTACACTTCTCTATTTCTCTCCTATGGCGATTATCGAGATTCTTAACGAAGAAAATGAAGTCGCAGGAACTTTTGATTCTACCAGATGGATGCGAGAGAAAGGAATCTTCGTCGAAAACTCCGTTCACTTCACTGGACGTCAGAAAGCTGAGAATCAAGCCATTCTCACCATGTGTGAAGAATGTGGGCTACGGAAATACCTAGAATCATATCCTGAAAAGGTTTATGAACCTGAGGCGATGGAATTCTTTCTTCAGGTACAGGGTGACTCAAACAGCATTCGTTCGATCATTTCTGGCCACAGGGTTGTCATTTCTAAAGAAACCCTTGGAATCGCGTTCAATCTACCAGACGGGCCAATAGACATTCTGAGCTATATGGCAGGGCAAGAGAAAGTTCGCGTGGGCAGGTGGTTGAATGTTGACCCAGCGACGTTATCAAATTTGAAGAAGGACATTCTTCCAGAGGGTATGCAATTGTTGATGGATATTGCTGGAAAATGCTTGTTAGGGCAACATTTCAGTCAAGACGCTCTCACCAATCTCAAGATTCGCATTATGGCTGCAATCACTGATCGTGTTGATGGTGATTGGCAAGGATTTCTGCTTGGCAGATTATTGGCTGAAAGAGAGAAAGTGGTATTTGATGAGGTCTCAAGAGAATTTTCCATTAAATCCATGATGGGTTTTGGAAGTAAATTGAGCATACTGTTGCCTCAATTAGCTGAAAGGAAGATGGATTGGAGTCGTCCAAAAAGATTTCACCAGGGCAAATTCTTGTTCAAGAAGGAGTCTACTGTGTTTGAACAAAGCCAGAGGAATCAACCACAAGAATCTGGTGGTTCTATGTTTTGTTCTGACAATGATGAGCCGGAGTTGAGAACAAAGGCTAGGCATGATCCTCATCGATCTGGATTAAGAAGATCGAGGTCGATCAGCTAGGGCTGTTCCTGAAAAGTCAGAAGAGTCAGTTGCCAATGTGAAGGAGTCTTCTGTGGAAGAGGTAAGTTCTCCAAGTCTTATCCTTTCACACAAGAGAACTAAAGTTTCTGGTGTTCTTAGACCCAGAAGAGTCCTCAAGAACACTACCCCTTCTCCCTCAACCTCTCATTCTATTCAAGCCCAACCCCATGAAGCTGAGCCTTCCTGTTCTGAGGAGTCAGTTCACTACTCTCCTATTCATCAGAACACTCCTACCTCAACCCCTCAGAACACTTCTTTTCATTCCACTCCTCAAGCTAATCCTCACCATACCCCTACTCCTCATTTTTCTCCTGAACCAGAACGTGAATCTGAACCAGTTCATGATCACTCTATTGAACATGAACATATACCTTCCTCTGAACCAATTGAAATTACCTCTTCTCCCGAACCTGAATTTATCCAACCTGAATCAGTGTTCTTGATGGATTATCCTGTTTGTGACAAGGAAGAGAGGATCCGATTTAAGTTGAGAAATGCTCTTCTCAAAAGCTTTCATGGTTTAGATGACTGCACTAGAACCTTTGAGCAACTTCTAAGGATAGGTACTTGGGTATATCTTAGAAGTATAGGTCTAGATCAGCTGATGGTTGTTGCTAAAGGTATGGGTGGTCTTTCTGTGTTTCATGATTGGGAACAAGAACAGAAAGAAGCTGCAGATGTTAATTCTTATACTGAGTTATCAAATTTGGAATCTGTTATTCAGTTGATTGAAAGAATAACTGGTTGCAAATATTCCATTGTTAAGTCTGCTGATGTGAATGTTGATACTGATGTCAACATGGATGCGGATGATGCTGAAGTTAAACATTCTGATAATCAAGCTGATGTTGAAGCTGATGTTGAAGCTGATTATGAAGCTGATATGGAAGCTGATTATGAAGCTGATACCAATGCAACTGAGATGTTTGAAAACACAGTTGTAGCTGAAGACACTGAGGTCTTAAAGGAACAATCTTTGGGTGCTAATGAATTGGAGAGCACACCAATTGATGTTGTTAAGGATACTGTGCTTGATGATGTTCAAGAGACAGTAAGAACAATTCCTTCTGAGACAGCTCAAGAGAACTCTAGCTTTGAATTGTTGAAAAAGCATAATGAAGAGTTACAAAGTAAGTTGGATGATACTTTGAAGAGGTTTCAACAAGCCACTGAAAAGTTGGAAATTTTGATTGCTGCAAATTCTTATGACAAGATAATGGAATTCACTATGAATAAAATCTATGATCTGCATAGATTACAAGACAAGTCACTTTCTACTGAACTGCAAAAGAAAGTAGAGATACTTTTAACACCCTTGAAGGAATGGCAAGATGAAGCCAAAAAGGGGGAAGTAAAAGTGATGAAAGTGATGGAACAAACTCAATCACAACAAGCTCAATTGGTTGTGAGTCAAGATGAGTTGAAAGTCAGCATTGATGATTTGAAAGAAGAAATCATCAGTCTGAAGTTAAAGTTACAAAATCCTGATTCTGTTACTCAAGAAACAACAGCTACTCAGAAACATGTTGCTGAATCTTCTTCTGGAAAAAGAAAAAGAAAATTCATTATTGATGATGAAGAAGAGACTGAACAGATTGGTAGAATTACCAGGTCTAAAAGCAAGCTGAAACATGCTGATACTGAAAATAGACCAAGTGATGTGCTGATAGCTGAATCTGTTGAAAAGCATAATCAGATGCTTGCTCAGAAGAAAATTGAAGCTACTGAGAAAAGATCTGCTGAACAGATTAGAAAACAAAAGATGAAAGATGCAGAAGCTACAAGAAAGAAGTTTGATAATAGAGTTGCTGCATTGAAAAAGAAAATGAAGTCTAAATCTGTTGGAACTGTTCTGGATGAACAATTCATGGAATTTGTTGTGGATCCAGAAGATATGGAGTTCTGGAATAATTTGAAAAAGAAATGGCAGATTGCAAATTTTATTGTGAAGAAATTTGGTAACCATTCAAGCAAGGAAGATGAATATTCTGATTTTGATGCATTCATGATGAATATCTCAAGAGATTTTTGGGAACATATTTTGTTGTTAGCTGCTGGTGCAGGTATTCAGATTTTATGTCCTGAAGAACCAGTTTGGGAACCTCCAAGACTTGAAAATGGTGAACCAGATTACTCAGAGATCAGAAACATAATTTCACAAATCATCAAAGATGAAGGAATAACTGATCATAAGCACATGATGGATATCAAGAACAGATTATACTTGGCATTCAGAATTCCTGATAGAGACTGAAGATGAAGGACTATGCTGAAGAAGATAACATTTCTAAACCTTATCTTTATTTCTTTATTTTGTATTTCTGTGATTATGTGACTTAGTTGTAGTATGTGTAATATTTGATCTTATTTTGAATATGAATCTTAATCTGATATTTTTGAATTGATGAACTGATATGAATGACTATATATCTTAACTACTGATCGATTAATGTTTAAGTAGTTTTGGCTTCATCAAAAAGAGGGAAATTGTTGGGATATGAATCCTATAAACAATGTTCTAATTGATGATTATATGTTTTGATGGCCAAAAGTAACTTTAGAGTTAATGATATATGTGATTATGTGTTGTTCTATGTGAAATACTTGATATAAGATTACTGATCTTATTGTATTATGAAGTTTAAGTTTACTGATCTTAGTCTGTTACTAATCTGATATATGAACTGTTTAAGAACTAAGCTGATGGAAGTATTGTATAGACAGCTTATAGTATAGGACTTAGTTATACTCATCTGTATGTAGTTCAGTTGATGTATAGATAGGTTTTATATTTGTAAAGTTGTATTCTATTGTATTCAACATTGTAATAGTTAGAACAGTAGATTAGATGGAAGTCAGAAGACTAAAGATGACTAAGAAGACTACTTCAGAGAATGAAGAAATCAAGTGAAGTTTTTGAAGGAAGCTGAACAGTTTTTGAAGAACTGTGCTGACTGACCAAGAGCAGTAAAACTAAGAAGAGTAGTTTACTGTGCTAAGTTGGTTATTTGAAGAATAAGTTTGGATAACTTATTTAAGGCATAACTGAAGATATTGTTGAAGATAAGCTGACTTGGAAAGATAAGTTTTAAGTTGGTTACAAAAGAAGGAAGTTACAAAACAAGAAACGGTTATGAGTTAGTTGAGAGTTAGTTCACAAACTGCTAACTATCATACTAGATCTTATAAATACCGTGTGATCTTCTACTTGAAAAGACTACTGACACTACTGATACAATTACTATTCAAGAGCAAATCAAGAAGCATTCAAGTATTCAAGCACTCACAGAGTTGAAGATTGAAGAACTGAAGAGAAGCCACAGATCTGATTTGAAGAAACAAAGGCTATTACAAAGAGAAGTTTTACTTTTCGTTTTAAGTTTGTATTGTGTAAACAAGTGTGCTAGTTACTTCTGAAATTACTAGTAGATCGAAGATATACCTGGTGGTATAATCGACAAGATCAAAGTCTTAATCTTGAGACTCTAAGCTACAAGTACTCAAGTGGAAAAGAGTAATAAAACATCGCAACTGGAGTTGTGAGAGTGGATGTAGACATTTGTCGAACCACTATAAAATCTTGTGTTCTTTACTGTTTATGTTTTGATTAACTGTTGATATATTTGTTGAACAAGAACAGTAAGTTTTCTAAAGAAAAGATTTAAAGAAAAGTTGAGTATAAAAGCTAACTGTTTAGTACTGAGCTGATTCTAAGAACAGTACTGTATAGAACACATTTCCGCACTTAAACTCTGATATTTTGATAGAATTTGAAAAGTCTATTCACCCCTCCCCTCTAGACTTTTTCTTAGCTTACTCAATCTTAACTCAACTTTTGGGACCAACAGTTGTGCATATTGATGGGTGGTTCCACTGGATTGAGAGCCAAGAGTCAATGATTGTCGCATGTGTGAAGACAGGATAATAGGCGGGGCATATGGCCTCTCTCCATCACCAATGATCTCAGTAAAAGTAGTGTAATCAACACCATTAAAATTTCTTCCAACTAGGTGAGTAATACGATAATCTTTGCCATTGTCCACAAGATAAAAAGGTTCCTTAACCAGCCTACATTAAGAATGCTCAGTGATAGAAAAAGATAGGGATTCAAGCATATCACCTGATCGGGGATCAATTTTTGCATATCCTCCCTCCTCGGCTACTCTGGTTTCGATGTCGGAATAAGGGGCAGTTAACTTAAGTTGCTCAAAAGTGTTCACCACTTGATGAGGTTTGGAGTCAACCAACCCAGCTTGCCCCTGATGGTCTCCATCCTCCAAAATTCCTTTGCTTTATAACTCCTAGATCCCTTGTTCACTGATCCCGATGTACTACCTGCCTTTTTAGCTACCGCCTTTTCGGTTGCATCAATGTATTGTTGCATTTTCTCCTCAGTGGGTGACTTTCGACCATTAAACCTTAACCAGAGCTGAAATCGTTGATCCAAACGCTAGAAAGCACTCCTTTTTCCCATGATCCACCTTTCCACATATGTAACAAAATTCAGAAAGTTTTTCGTACCTAAAGAAAATATAAATGACTTCCTCATTAATAGTGATCGAAGAGCCACGATGGAGGGGTAGCTAGTTATCAACCAGAGTTCGAACCCTCAGGCAACCACCTCCATCTATGTCATCATCCGACCCCTCGACCTCCAAGACCGGGCCGATCACTACACCCAATCGCTGGCCCACCAATTTGGTCAACGCTCGGAGCTGGAGGCTATGCACTTGCACTTAGAACGGGACTTTTTTTAGGCTGATGTCCGATGGCCGTTTGTGTCCCAAGAGTCGTTTCACCACCATCTGTCACACCCCAATTTTCATAAAATAATATTTTACAAATATAATTAACAATTTAAAATTTTAAGGGCATGAACCGAAATTTGCACTTAAGAAATGAAGCTTACAAGTTTCTTTTACAATTAAAATAATAAAAAATTAACTTAGCAGAAGCTTCAAATAAATAGCAACTTAAAAGAATTTTAAGATATCTAAGAAACAACAACGTCTCAATTGATTTTACTAAATGATTGTCATCCACCGCTCCTCCTTGCCACCAACTCCTAAATCTGAAAATGTTAAAATGAAGGGGTGAACAAACCACAACTCAGTGGGGACATGCTTGTCAAAACTAAATACAATAAGCAATTAAATTACCACTAACGTAAACATGCATTTAATGTAATAATGTCACTTCTCAACTTCTCGTTTATAAAGTTCAGAAGACCTACTTCTCAACTTCTCGTTTATAAAGGTAGATGACCTGTATTTCTTAACTTCTCGATATTTCTCAATACATAATTCACATGAGTAACAATAAAATCACGGATCGCATTTAATGATGACAAACAATCAAGATAGAAATCCCCACCTCGATAAATGAATGTGGAAGTGATATGTGAATGCCTCGTATGAAATCATTCTTGTATTTATCGTCGCATAGCTGTCACGTACATAGAATATAACAAAAAGATCTGATTTCTTATTAACTAAACATTGCTTAATAGAATTTAAAAAAAAAAAAAACTAAAGGGCCGAAAGGCATGTGGTTTGTATAATTTACTCCTTCCATAAGCTACGTAGCGTGTGTATTATATATGGGCTAGTCTTATGTGAAATATTGCATATATGCATTTCAGTCATTCACACTCACATTCTTTATAAATACACCCACTGACAGCTCAACCCACATTTTTTATAAATACACTCACTGACAGTTCAATTCACACCCATATTTTTTATAAATACACCGACTAGCAGAAATTGTACTTAGTCGTCTTCTCCGAGCAGTTTTCGGCCACCCCAGGCCGCGGCCGAACGCTGCAATTTACGACTGCCATAATCATTAAATATTTTCTATTTCTTTAAATATTTTTTAATAATTATTATGAATCAAAGTTATTTTATATTTCTACATGTAATAATATATGTTACTATATGTTATAATGTGAGTTACTTAATCAATAAAAATTCTAGAAAAAAATACTACGTAAAAGAATCGGTATTACTATATAAAAAATTATACTCCCTCCGTCCCAGAGGAATTTGCACCCTTGGGACGACACACATATTAAGAAATGTGTAAGAAAAGGTGTAATGAGCGATGTTTTGAGGGGTAATTTTGTAAAGTTTTATGAATAAAGTAAAGTAAAAAGTAGATTGAGTGTGGAAAAGTAATGGCATATGGGTAAATATGAGTATATTTTAAGGGTGAAGGTTATGAAGATATTTCCTTTTATGGAGTGCAAATTGGTATGGGACATCCATATATGGAATGTGTGCAAATTGGTATGGGACATCCATATATGGAAAGTGTGCAAATTCCCGTGGGACGGAGGGAGTATGTTACTGCATACTACACTTTGAATTACTACATTGAATATGCATTTGTTACTATATGTAACTTTATCAAATGATTTGCATTACAACATTATTATTGTGTTTATTACATGCGATAATATATATTACTACGTATTATAATGTGAGTTACTACATTAACAAAAACACTAGAAAAAAATGTGTTACTAAATAAAAGAATTTGTATTATTATATAAATAGTTTGTGTTATTATTACATAAAATAATGTGTGTTACTACATATTACAATTTGAATTACTACATTTAATATTCCGCGTTCGACAATAAAATAAAAGATAAAAAAATCATAGAAACTGGTAAAATAAACGGGTTAAATTTTTTGGTCAAAATTAGAACACAAGCGGGCAGTTGATAAATAAATTAAGAATTAACCCAAATGAATTACTCGTGGCCCAATAATATATATTTTCAGCCCATTGACTTAATAACTCAATATTTTCAGCCCAATTGACTTAATTGGTCAATATTGCATGTATGCAATATTGTATATACGTTTTTGTGATTATATATAGCCTACTTGCATGATAGAATTATTAATAAGAAACTTTTACAAAAATTATTACTATAATCTATTCATATTCATAAATAAAAACTAATGGAGAATATGGGTGGTCAAATAATTAAATTGAAACGTTTAAAATTTCATGTATTAATGTATACGCATACATGCATCAACATATTATAATTTCATTTAATAATATATATAACTTATGTATTGAATTAATTTATATTATTATTATTATTAAATTCTTGGATATTACATCATTAGAGCTTTCTTAAAATTCTAGGGTTGCCTATATGAAGCACCATCGCCATTTCCACCTCATCGGAAAAATAAAAGAGGAAGAGTCCTACCCGCACAGTGATGACTCTAAGAGTTCCTTCAAGTTTTCAAACTATCTGAAGGGTATCTCCTAAATTGAGGTCTCCAAATCTTCGTTTAGAAGCAAAACGAACAACCATGGCATATTTTGGAGTAGCAAGTTCATGGGCAGGGACAGCAAGTTCATGGGCATGGACATTGATACCAGGATTTTCGTCCTTAGTGAGTGAGAAACGATCCATCATCGAATCAATAAATTCATCCATTGTTGGATGAATAGGGCTACGAAAGTTGGGTGCAATTTCAGGGGAAGGGGGTAAATGGAACAGTGAAGGAATACCAATAATCAGTAGAGATGTTTATCGAGCCGGGCTAACCGGGCCAGCCCGTTTAACCCTGAAAAATGCAGGGTTAGGGTTCATGAATCATAGACCCGTTTAAATTTGGGCTATTTAACCCGGATCGGTTAGCCCGTGGACTAAATCGGACCAACCCACTAGCCCGAGTTATTACCCCTTTTTCAAAAATTAAATAAATAACATGCCAACAAATTTTGGGTCATTTTACCCATAGGCATAACTATTAACATTAAGCATCTCATTATCATCCATTAGTCATTATTACTATTTTTTTTATTAGATTATGATATTATTTAGCTTTATTTGATCCTATTAAGGACCAATGGGTTCTAGAATTTTATTTAAATCATACTTTTATTTTCTCATTTACCGATCATTAACTAATTATATATTTTTTAATTTTATTTTCTTGTTGGACGTGCCAATTGGGACCTTTAATTTTAAAAGGAAAAAAAAATTTAATTTTGAAATTTCTTCTTTTTTTTTTTTTTTTGAAATAATCGTTAGATTTAACACATTAATAGTGTATAAAGTTGACATTTTTTTCGCTAAAAAAGTTGATTTTTTCCCTTATTAATTGAAGAGTCAATTTGAAAAAAAAAAAAAAGTATCTCAATTTTATACTTACAAGACGGTAGAAAAGAAAAATTATATAGTATAATAAATAGGGTAGAAATGACAAATATAATAAAACATAAAACAGGATAGAAACGACAAATATAATGAAATTTGATAGAAACAACAAATATAATGAAACAGTGTACGGTACAATATAATGAATAAATAAATCCTTGTTTGAAACTAGGAATTGATTTGATCGAAAGAAAAGTCATTTAAAATATAGAACTCAGATATAGAGAGTAATTGAGTGTGGGAGAATTCGATCGTCTAATATACGTATATGAAATTTGTACCTGCACTCAAACTGAATTCCCAAGTACTCTGCACAAATTGTGATCATCTCCCCTCGACCCCCAATAAGTCACGAGCATTCTTCGGTAGGTTCTGCAAAAAAATAGATATCAAATCTATGTTAAGAAAACCTTCAAAATTAAATAACACTATAAATATATGTGAAACAAAATACCAAACGATTGTGGCATTCAGTTGTCTTGCATTTTACTGTAAAAAAAATCTATGTGGATTCTGCTGAATTTCATTGTCGATCTCTTCAGGATTGTTTCCAATGGTAAATTGTAATTTTCTTGAGGTTGATCTTGTGATAGGCATGTTTGAAATTCGAACAGAGAGAGAAGAGTATGTCACATGAGAGAAGAGTATCCAAAAAGAGAGGGTGTATGCGAATTGGGTGTAATTAATTTAGAGTTCAGTGTATGTAAAAAATGTTCATTTATTTTAGGTAAAAAGTCTAGAAAATTATATTAACACATTTAATCATTTATTATAGGTCATCTAGTCGGTTGATCTTTCCTGATCTTCATTGATTTTCTTTGATTTTTCCATCTTCATCACCACCGTTGATTTAAAAAAAAAAAAAAAAAAGACCTAGGCCGTCGATTTACAAATACAGTCCTGCATACAACGTTTTAGAGTTTTTTGTCTAATGATTACATCTTGAAAATCACAGTATAATTATATGCATTGGTGTTGAAGAAACGCAAGCATTGATGACTCTTGTCGGCCATGGAAACGTATTGCAGACAATTTATGACGTCGTGGAGGGAAAAGGGGAGCTGAACGTGGATAAGTTGGAGAGCAGTTTAAACTCAATTTAATTTGATTGAAATTCGATTGAAAAGTAGGAATTTTCCCACCTCATTCTTGAATCCATTCATATTATACAAGAAATTCGATCAAATCATATAATTAATATATAATCTGAGTTATCTTTCCCAAATATTCTGGTAAACTAGAAAAATTAACTCGATTGAATTAGGGTTGTTCGATTGAGATTTATTCTACAAAATAATGAGAAAGAAGACAGTGTAACTTCATGTACTTGACCACCAAGATTTTAAATCTTTGTTTTGATAATCAATTATTAATAGTGTTGGTCCTGAAAGAAGCATGACACAAGTGTATGGGGGAATGCATTTGTATATGCAAATTCTTTTCTTTCAATCAAATCAGGCTATCCAGAGAGTTGTCTAGCCAACTTCTCTGAGTATGTATAACTTTGATTAGATAATCAAGCCACTGAGAACTATGAAGTAATCAATTGAATAACTATCTAAGTAAGTTATATGTGCGAAATTATGGTTGACCCTTTATATTTAGACTCCTTTTAATTCTGAAAACTTTCTTAACACTTACAGGTTTTAGGGGACTTGTCCCAAAATTGTCTTGCACAATCTGTGTTGATCAACTTTTGAAGATCAATTTGTGTCCAGTGTATGAATGTGTTACTTGTATGAAATAACTTGTAAGTAAATAACACAAGAGTTTATAGTGGTTCAGAGACTCAAACTCCTACATCCACTTTCCCTGATTTAACAGGATAATTCATTCACTTGGAATTAACTTGTTTTATAGTGTCAAGGTGCACTGATCAACCACACTACTCCTTAGTGCCTTGATCCCTAGGAATTCTGAGTCCTAGTACTCACTCAACTCTGAACTAAACTGTTCTTCTCTTGATAGTTCTAGTTCTCACACTTCTACAACAACTCTTCTAACTTTCCTTGAAAAGGTTTAAGGGTTGAGGTTGGTTCCAACTAGGTTGAGATATCCCTTACAATGAAGTATTATATAAGGATATAATATCTCTCTAAGCTTTGAATGATTTATATGTTACAACATTTATGAAACATACAAACTGAAATTTGACTTATCTTACATGGCATGTCCTAAGGGGTTTTGTTATCTTAATCAAGATCACATTTTATTCCCAACAACAGTTGTTTAAAGTGGTTTAGAGACTCAAACTCCTACATCCACTTCAATGATTAAACAAGATAATTTCTTCACTTGGAATTAACTTGTTTTATAGTGCCAACGTGCACTGATCAACCACACTACTCCTTAGTGCCTTGATCCCTAGGAATTCTGAGTCCTAGTACTCACTCAACTCGAACTAAACTGTACTTCACTTGACAGATCTAGTTCTCACACTTCTACAACAACACTTCTAATTTTCCTTGAAAGGTTTAAGGGTTAAGGTTGTTTTTCAACTAGGTTGAGATATCCTTTACAATGAAGAACGGTATAAGGATAGGATATCTCTCTAAGTTTTGAATGATATACAATGAGTTCAGCTTAGATGGTTACTGAAGTGTTTAGGAAACTAAGAATGAAGTATTCTTGTAAGAGCTTGAAAGTTTGTATGCTAGAGAGCTTGTAGTTTCCTTGACTAGTTGGATTCTTTCAATGGTTTCCAAACTTCAGTACTTATAGAGCAAAGTGAATATATGTCAGTTGGAGAGAGAGCCTCAATTTGTCCATTTCCATCTTTTTTCGACTGTGCATCTTGAGGACATGCAGAATCTGTGATAGTGACATATCTTCAATTTGGGAAGTAAACGACTAAGGATCTTTGTCTTGACTTGATTGCACTCTTCCCAATGTCTGAGTTGAATTTTCAGCAGTCAACTTAGAAGACATTCTTTCTGAAGGTTGAATCATGATTAAGGACAACATTCCTTATCATCAGGACAAATCTCTTCAGCTGACTTGGCTTATCAGTAGTGTTGACTAGCTTCTTCAGTTGAGTTGGCTTCTTATCTTCACTGAATTAAACTTAAGTTAAGCTTTGATGGATAGTCTTCATATCAGTGAGATTGACTCTATCAACATAGTTGTCTTCTTTGGCTTGAACTGACTTTGTAGTCTTCTGATTTAGTGTACTGATGTACTCTGCCGATCTTCACTTCTTGAGCTATCAGAGGGATTGAGTCTTCTGATCTACTCCTCTGATCTGTGCTGTCAGCAAGGTTGAAGTCTTCTGGTTCTGAGCCTCGGGAAACTTGATCTAAGTGATCTTCTAAGCTTGTGTTCCCCCTCAACTTATGTATCCTAACATCTATAAGCTGCCTAACACATGCGTTGTTCAACGAACCTGAACTATATGTTTCAACAGTCCTGAAACATACTAAATCAATTTGACTTATATTACTTGTCATATCAGGGGTTTTGGTATCTTAATCAAAATCTCATTTTATTCCCAACAGATAGTATTTTTATTTGAATATATTTCTTTTTTTTATATATATAATGTAAAAATGAACGATCTAGATTGCTTCAGCATATTTGACTTGTTACGTGTTTTGTACTTGTTAAAGCAACAATACGATCCCCACAAGTGTACGGTTCGATTATAGTATGCAAGTACGACCAAGTAATTTTTCGTTCCAAAGACCTAATTGAGTGTATGTGAATCCCTAAAGTTGTAAGTCGTAATACTACTGTAATAACTAAATATGGTTGTTTTGGATTTTCTAAAATTAAACTAAGTGTATGAAACTAGATTAACTAACATGCAAGAAACTTAACGATAAACACCAATGTTAGAGCAATAACAAGATATAAACTAAATTATACTAAACTTAACACAAACAAGAATAACAAGAGAATGTGAAATAACAACGAACTAACTTTTGTGTGAAAATGCAAAGAGGGAGTATTGCCTCGGGTGTTTCTGTTTGGATAAATATTGAGGGTGAACAACAATTTGAATAAATATGTGATAATTTAGAAGATGGTGGTAAAAATATTATTTCTATTTTGAAACATAAATATTAAGTTTAGACATAAAAAAGAAAAAAACTTCAAAATTATAGAATTTTATAATTTTCAAAAATAAAAAATACTCCTATATATTTTGAATTTTGAGAGAGGTCCAAAGCCATGTTAGCCCCGCTTAAAAACTACAAAAAAAAAAAAAAAAAAAAAAAAAAAAAAAAAAAAAAAAAACCAAAATAGTGGCCTTTTAATCCCTCGGGGAATTTGTCGAGGTTTTTTTTTTCTTTTTTTTTCCCTTGCTATTTACTCAGGTTTTTTTTTTACAAATACCCCTAACTAATTATTTTTATTTCAAATTAATATATACACATTTATGTTATTTTAAAATGTGAAAATATAATTTTATTACAAATGAGAATATATATATTTTGGAGTACTAATTATAATTAAAATGTGAAATATTATTTTATTTGAAAGGAATATTTGTTGTATATTTAAATAATTAAAAAAAATAACATTCAAATTATTATATGTTATTTCAAATGTGAAATTTAACTCTGCATGTTAAAGTTTTAATTTTAATTAAGGCCACATCTAAACAAGCCTTCGGTAGGGCGCTATGGTGTCATATAATCCCGGGATTTTTGCTAATTGGTCGCATTCCCTCGGTAGGGCCACTGGGCGCCGCGTAGGCGGCCAAAAAAAAATTAAGTCTCAAAAAATTAAGTCAATACTCAAAAAAATAAACGTCAATACTCTTACTTCAAATAAAAGTGGAGATTCTATCAATATATTATGTAGGAGTAATTGCTTAAATGTTGGCATGGATCCACTCAGAGTTTCATGCGGCTCACTCCCGTCGTCTATACCGCCATCGTCGTCCCGTTTGTACCGCCATTGCCGTCATCAAGCTCTCTCTCCCCTTCTCTACTGTGTATGCATAAGTTAGTAGCTAGGGCACAAAATTAGAATTAGGGATTTGACCATTGTTCTATCTCTATTCTTTGGGACTGAATTGGATTTGTCCATTGTTCCATCTATATTCTTTGGGCCTGTAATATTGGAACCGTCCAATATTAATAACCCAAATTTTTGGTCTATATTATTGGGCTAATTAACCCAAACACTAGACACACGACTTCAACTTTGATTGATCAAGAAGGTTCTCCATGCCCAATCGAAATGACAGCTCTGCCCTTTTCCTTGTAACTCGTAACAAATGACCTTATCAAAAGACTCATCAGTTGACTCCACTCAACTAATCTCCTCTTCTGATCTCCACACTTAGTCAAAAGACTAGCTTTGCTGATAGACATCTACTCAGCTGATCCAACCTCATCTGATCTGACCAACTTAGCGGACTCTGAGCATCAATTTCTCATCTGACTGAAATCCTTCAACTCATCTATTCAGGCCTAAGTTAGCTTACCTTACTCCACCGGCCGATACCCACAGCTGACTCCATTAGCCGATACCATCAATTGATATGAGATTATGAGATAACACTCACATAGACAGTTGTGGAGAAGGCATCAACCCAGAAGTGGGCAGTTATGCTCCCCTAAAACAATAATGAGAGCCTAGTCCGAGGAAATTCATAAAGTCAACAGAGTTATATTCGAGCACTTCAGAACACAATTCTTTAAACAACAAAAGGTTAGACCCCGCATAAAACATCTGGTAAACGGAAATTTTGGCCGTGTGGAGAACTCTATACTCACGACCCCTTTTCTGGAAGAAGAAATTAAAAAAGCAGTATGGAGTTGTGTAGAGGATAAGAGTCCACAGCTGACTTCACTTTCGCTGAAGACATGGTCTTCCTGGGTAAAGCCTCTATAGAGAAAGCAAAAATCATGAAAGGTGTACTGAGGCTTTTTGAGCTGGCGTCGGGGCTCAAGGTCAATTATTCGAAAAGCTCGTTGCAAAGTATTAACATAAATGAAGAGGAGCTCACCTCTTATGCAGGCGTCATCGGATACACACCAGGAAATATTCATTTCTCCTACCTTGTCCTACCTATCGGCGCCAATGCTAGAAGCAGTGAAATGTGAAAATCGATGATTGTCAGATTCCGGAAGAAACTCTCGGGGTGGGCTAGGAGACACTTGTCCCTCGGTGGGAGGCTCACCCTCCTTAATTCGATTCTCACGACTTTACCTTTATATTATCTATCATTTTTTAAATCCCCCGAGAGTGTAATCCATACCATGAAACACATTCCAAGAATTTTTTTATGGGAGGGGGGAAATGATAATAGTAGGAAGATTGTGTTGGTGTGATGGGAAAGAGTATGTAAAAGCAAAAAATCGGGTGGTCTAGGTGTGAGAAACGTTGACAAATTCAATAAGGCTCTCTTATGCAAGTGGGTATGGAGGTGGACTAGGGAAGAGAACTCATTATGGGTTAGAATCCTTAAATTAAGGTACGGATGTATTAATTCAGCGGGGAGTGACGAGTCTAGGTGTTCCTTTTGGTGGAGGGATCTATGTAAATTAGTTAGGGGCATGAGGGTTCACTATTCTATAATAACTTGGATTTCAAACTGGGAAGGGGGACTGCGATTAAGTTCTGGATTGACCCTTGGTTTTATCAGCGTTAGGGGCATGAGGGTTCACTATTCTATAATAACTTGGATTTCAAACTGCTCTGAATTGATCCTTGGTTAGATAATAAAAAGAGTCTTAGAGTGAAATATAAATCGTGTTCTTCTTTTTTTTTTTTTTTTTTTTTTTAAAGGAATGAGAATGGATTCCATGTGCATTTACTTTTAAATTTGCTCGTAATTTTGTTTGAATTGAATTTTTGTATATTGTTGTGATAATCAAACTATTTTGTTTCATGTCATTGCTTAGTGAGAATATTAGGATAAAATTTAAATGCAAATGATAGTAGAGGTATATCATGTATCTATATAATAGATAGATAAAAGTAGCAAGATTTAATTCGATTCTAAAAGAAATTAAAGTACAAGTTATATTAAAAAATTCATGACATAGAGTTATATTCAAAATCTCAAAACATATATACATAACATCACAATATTCATCAGAATTTTAAAATTTCTAGATTTCGGCATTCGCATCTCCACCCTCCACAATGATCCCAAAACAACGAGCTACATTGATTGTAGACTAGACAAAGATGATCAATCATCTAATGGTGGAGTTTTTTTTTTTTTTTTTTGATATTATCATAAAAAATTATGATAATATCAAACTCTCCCAAACTTGGCTTCTTGTCGTATCTCCATGAATTTCTCTTCCTTCTTGATTGGGAGCTCCTTCAAAACATCAAGAGAAGACATGCATTCAAACAATTCTATATCATTAAGCTCATCAAAATTAAAATCAAAAGGAATAAAAGAAGGTGAAGTAAAAGAGTTTCTTATGCAAAAGTCAAGTGGATCCTTTGAGTTGCTCTTTTCCATGTGCATATCCACACAAGCTTGCACACTATTTATCATGTTGCACTCAAAGACCTCATCCTCATCATCTCTAAACTTGATAGCTTTGTAGATGTTGAACAAGACTTTCTCATTGTTCACTTGAAGCTCCAACTCCCCTTTCCTCACATTTATAATGGCCCCACCGGTTGCTAAGAATGGCCTTCCCAAGATTAGTGGAATGTACTTATCCTCCTCCATATCCAACACCACAAAGTCCACCGGAAAAATGAATTTGTCGACTTTAACCAACACATCATCTACTATACCCAAAGGGTATGTCATGGATCTATCCGCCAATTGAAGGCTCATTGTGGTTGGTGTAAGCTTCCCCAAACCAAGAGATTTGAATATAGACAAAGGCATAAGATTAATGCTTGCTCCCAAATCACACAAAGCTCTAAATGTACCTCCATCTCCAATGACACACGGTAAGGTGAAGGATTCGGGGTCTCTAAGCTTTTGAGGTAGCTTGGTTTGGATTATAGAGCTACACTCCTCGGTCAAGTGTACCGTTTCAAACTCCACCGTCTTCCTCTTGTTTGACATGATTTCCTTCAAGAACTTGGAATAATGGGGCATTTGTTCTAGAGCCTCGGCAAAGGGAATATTGATGTGAATCTTTTTGAACATTTCCACAAACTTGGCAAATTTGTTGTCCAAGCCCTTCTTCTTCAACCTTTGAGGGTATGGGAGAGGTACCACATTCTTGCCCTTGTCTTGAGGAGGGATTGCCTCCTCACTCTTCTTCTCTTCTACTTTATCTTCTTCCCTTACTATCTCATCTTGCTTTTCTTTCTCATGCCCTTCTTCCTTGTCAACATCCTTGGGTGCACTCACCATTTCCTCCTCTTGTGGCATCTTTGGCTCCTCGTAGCTTGTCCCACTCCTTAGTTTGATAGCCTTACAATGCTCCTTGGGGTTAAGCTCCGTGTTTGAAGGTAATTTTCCCCGGTGTATGTTGACTTCCAATAGCATTAGAGAGTTGGCTCATTTGTTTCTCCATGGCCTTCATGTGGGTGGTCACATCTTTGATCATCTCTCCTTGTTCATCAAGCCTTTGCCAAGTCTTGGCCATGTAGCTCTTTGTTTCACCCATGAAGGCACCAAACATGTCTTCCAATGACGGTTTTGATGAAGACTCCACAATTGCTCCATCTCTCACATTGAAATTCGGAGGTGGTATGATGGCATTCCTTGTATTTGCATAAGAGAAGTTCTCATGTTGCCTCAGCCCGGGATGGTAATGATTCGGATTAGGAGGGTTTTGACTCTCATTCCAACCTCTTTCTCGAAAATGACGGTCCCTTTGATTGTTCATATAGTGGGCCTCTTCATATTGATCGTCACTCGGTCCCACTAATGACTTGGCCGCCATCATCGAAGTTAATTTATCCATCTTGTTGGATAGAGTAGCAAAGTCTTCCGATTCTCTTGTGGAAGCAACTTTTCGGGTTTGCCTTCTCTCGGACGGCCATTGGTTCCCGTTCTTTGCCATCTCCTCTAAGAGCACATAACCCTCTTCCGTTGTCTTGCCCAACAAAGAACCTCCACCGGCCGAGGCATCCACCATCCCTCTCGTACGGTGATCCATCCCGTTGTAGAAATAACAAATGATTTGATCCCTTGAAAACCCGTGTTGAGGACAACTTCTTATGAGATCCTTAAAGCGCTCCCAAGCCTCGGCCAATGACTCATCGTCGTCTTGCCTAAATGAGGATATCTCCCCTCGGATTTGGATAGTCTTACTTGGAGGGAAGAATTTCATTAGGAAGACATCAACAAGGTCGGCCCAATTCTCAATGGTCCTCAAGTCAAGAGAGAGGTACCATTGCTTTGCTCGGTCCCGGAGTGAGAAGGGAAAGAGTTGCAAGCGGATGTAGTCTTGGGGGACACGGTTGATCTTAACCGTTCCACTCATCTCTAAGAATTGAGACAAGTGGAGGTTAGGATCCTCCTTGGAGAGCCCACCAAATTGGTTATTTTGAACCATGACTATGAGAGCCGGCTTGAGTTCAAAGTTGTGTGCATCAACGGGTTCCCGACTCGCTCCTCCATAGGATCTTGGGATAGGACGGAAGTGGTCTCTCAAGACTCTTTGTGGTTCGTCATCCTCCATTCGCCTCTCATCTCTTTCCACACCAACATTTTCTCTAACTCTCCGGCGAAAGTTATCCCTTAACACTCCTTGAGGTCGGTTACCTCCATTCTCGTTTGGTTCCTCAACTCCTTCCACCCCTTGATTCTCAAACTCCTCCTCAACTTCTTCTACAATCGGATTTCAAACTAGGAAGGGGAACTGCGATTAAGTTCTGGATTGACCCTTGGTTAGATGATAAAAAGAGTCTTAGAGTGATTTATCGTGTTCTTCTTCTTCTTTTTTTTTTTTTTTTTTTTTAAGGAGTGAGAATGGATTCCATGTGCATTTACTTTTAAATTTGCTCGTAATTTTGTTTGAATTGAATTTTTGTATATTGTTGTGATAATCAAACTATTTTTTTCATGTCATTGCTTAGTGAGAATATTAGGATCAAATTTAAATGCAAATGATAGTAGAGGTATATCATGTATCTATATAATAGATAGATAAAAGTAGCAAGATTTAATTCGATTCTAAGAGAAATTAAAGTACCAAGTCATATTAAAAAAATCCTGACATAGAGTTATATTCAAAATCTCAAAACATAAATACATAACATCACAATATTCATTAGAATTTTAAAATTTCTAGATTTCGGCATTCGCATCTCCACCCTCCACAATGATCCCAAAACAACGAGCTACATTGATTGTAGACTAGACAAGGATGATCAATCATCTAATGGTGGAGTTTTTATTTGATATTATCATAAAAAATTATGAGAGAAATCAAGTTGTGTTCAAACCATACGAAGTATCTTTACGGTTCCATTAGAGTTACCAGCAACAAGCATTTGAGATTTTTTCCTCCAACGCACACTCGTAACATAAACATTTTTTCTATTTGTCTTCTCTTCTTCAGATGAAGGATCAACATATTCTAATTTGCGACGAGCAATTGGCATTGGCAAAGACTTGTCATAAGCATAAACCTGAAACAAAATTGCATTGGATTCAATACAAATTTACCACATTAATTTTCATGTCAATTATATTCACTTAATTCTAGTCTTAGCTACCATGCAAGAAAATTTTGAAATTCCAATAACTAAATCAATATTTTTGCATACCCCGTTACTCAGAGGTTAAAAGAGTTCATAAATTCGTTTGTATCCCACACCTGATCAAAACTTATAGAGCATACCCCGTTACTCGAGTTGAGAGTATGATCAGTACTATTTTGTATTGTTCCGCACACCACAAACTTACGAATACCAATATCACAATCTACACTACGAGTAGTAGTATTCTCCGTCGACAAAGCAAGAAAATGAAGCATCACATCTGATTCAACATCATCCACTATATCATAATTCATCAACACATCTGATTGCAGAATTCTCCTATCACAAATAATATTATTAACAATTAGCTACCTGATGATTCATAAATAACATACATACGTACCATGTTGTAGGAAGAGATGAGGCTTCAGGGTGAAGCAGCCAACAACAAAATCCAGCTTCCTTGGGACATTCAGAAAGAAACTGTGCGGGGAATACGCGTTGATGCAAGTCCATCATTGTGGTTGAATGTATTTCTATCGAATCAAAATCATATAGACACTGAAAAAATTAAATGTGCATCAGTAATTCTAAGATATTCTTCAATCAATGAAATATAGGAGTAATTATTTCTCATGAGTTACGTACCTCAAACAGAAAGAGCCCCAAAGAGTGGATATTTGCTGAACATAAATCTCTGATTTCGAGACCTTCGGGACGAGCATACCAACGTTCTTCAAGCTGATCATTGTTGTATATGGAATCCCGATTTCCCTTAATAAAGAAGCTTGTAGTCACCTTTTGCTTTTTTTCATGTCTATAAAATTCTTTTGCAAGCTCAAAATCTGATCTTTTCTTTGTATTATGATCATCAGTATTCACCTTTAAACCCGTATACCTAACATCTACATCCCCAGTTTTGAATATCATAATAAATGAAGAAGGTTTTAAATCCATCAACCCAATTCCTTGACTGTGATAATCATGAACTACCTGCACAATCTTCTTGAACACCTGTAACCTCTCATTCTTGCTTGCACTCAAACAGTAGTCTGATTCCAACCATTCTCTCAAGTGCATTACACTCACCGTGTTTTCGTTTCCCTTAGAAGAAGAAGAAGAAGAAGAACTAAGCCTATGTACAAGCATTTGAGATTTTTTCCTCCAACGCACACTCGTAACAGAAACATTTTTTCTATTTGTCTTCTCTTCTTCAGATGAAGGATCAACATATCCTAATTTACGACGAGCAATTGGCATTGGCAAAGACTTGTCATAAGCATAAACCTGAAACAAAATTGCATTGGATTCAGTACAAATTTACCACATTAATTTCCATGTCAATTATATTCACTTAATTCTAGTCTTAGCTACCATGCAAGAAAATTTTGAAATACCAATAACTAAATCAATATTTTTGCAGGCCATAAACTTAGCCTAGGTTAAAAGAGAGTTCATAAATTCGTTTGTAGCGTTTTAAAATCGTTAGGACAATGAAAGAAAAAAAGTAATACAGTGAAAATACCTCATTAGTTTCAGAGCCACATGCTATGTATCCATCTAACACTGACATGCCAACAAAATTCTACAAGAAAAATCGACAGGTAATTAGTTGAAAAGGTGAAAACAATTTTAAATTATAATTGATATAACTAACTAATTACCTTGACATTAGTATGACCTCTATACGTCAAAATGCAAGCATTAGAAGACATCTCATTTAAGGTTGCCTTCTTGAGGTCCCAAAGCTTCAATGTGTTGTCAATTGATGCGGATGCAAGATTTTGTGAATCCAAAAATTTGACACAACAAACAGCTTTTTCATGACCACATAGTGTGAAACATGGTTGTTTGGTTTTTCGAAGATCATAACAGTATAAGTTAGAATCTTTAGACCCGAAAGCAACAATGTGGGATGAGACTGGAGAGAACTGAACACAACTAACATTGTCAAAACTCGGGATAGTGCAGATCGAATTTCTCTGTATGGAAAGAATTTTAAAAGAAACATCAATCAGTACTTGAATATCTAGCTAGCAGTTTATAGAATGATACTCCCTCCGTCTCATCATGCATTATTTTCACATACCTCATTGATATTCCATATTTTAATAGAACGATCACTGCCTCCGGTTGCAAATTTTGTGGGGTCGACTTGAGAAAAATCAACGGACCAAGTTGTTTGTTGGTGTTCGTTGTTATATTTGGCAACTCCTTGTCCAGTATTTGTATCCCACACCTGATCAAATTATTAATTAATTAAGCTTGTATATATGTATTGAATTGAAACAACAAATTACTCCAACATACGTACGTACCTGCACTAAACCATGGTCGTCAGTGGAAGCCAAATAGCTTTTGGTGAATTTATTCCAGCAGATGCAGGTTAATCTAGATTCGTTTGATAATTCAAGTATTGGATAGTGATCAACAACAAGATGTGCAGAAGAATCATCTTCCAGGTCCAAAAGTGAATCAAACTGATCATATATTTTGATTTTTCTAGAAATCCGGCCAGCTGTAGCAATGTACTCTTGATCACAATCAAAACTTATAGAGCATACCCCGTTACTTGAGTTGAGAGTATGATCAGTAGTACTATTTTGTACCACAAACTTACAAATACCAATATCACAATCTACACTGCGACTAGTATTCTCCGTGGACGAAGCAAGAAAATGAAGCATCACATCTGATTCAACATCATCCACTATATCATAATTGCTACTATCATTCATCAACACATCTGATTGCAGAATTCTCCTATATAATATTATTAACAATTAGCTAGCTGATGATCGATAAATATTATTAACTCATGAATAAAATACGTACGTACCATGTTGTAGGACGAGATGACGCTTCAGGGTGAAGCAGCAAAGATTCAGAAAGAAACTGTGCGGGGAATACGCGTTGGTGCAAGTCCAACATTGTTGTTGAATATTCTTCTATCGAATCAAAATCATATAAACACTGAAAAAATCATGTGCATCAGTTATAAGATAATATTCTTCAATCAATGAAATATAGCTAGTAATTAGTAGAGTCTCATGAGTACCTCAAACAGCAAGAGCCCCAAAGATAAATCTCTGATTTTGAGACCTTCCGGAAAAGCATACCAATGTTTTTCAACTTCCTGCTTATCCTTATCCTTACTAACCTTTTGCATCTTTTTAATTCTGCAAAATCAAATTCATGTGGTTGAATATAGTGGAGTAATAAATAAAATTATCAGAAATATTGAATATTGTTTATATTCTTAATTGTGCCTCTGAGAAATTAATATTAAGTAGAGGGCATCTATAAAACATATATATAGCAAAAGAGCAAATTTCTACAACTAGCTAGTACCCTATTCTAAAGACACAAAGAAATACTACCAAGAAATCAGCTGATCCCTCTTTTAATTTAAATGGTCTTTTACCAATCTGGAAATTGAAAACAAATAAATAAATAATAAACACAATTTGTACACATTTAAGAAGAAAAGTAGCTAGGAATTCTATACAAAACAGTAAAACAGATCGAAAAATATAATGAAACAGAGTAGAACCCACAAATATAATTATTGCATATATAAATGAATGGCAGAATCGTTGTTTGAAACATGGAATTGATTTGGAAGAAAATTAAGAACTCAGATAGAGAGTAACTGAGTGTATTTGGTAGGGGGTTTAGCAAATATAATTAGGAGAATTCGATCTGGTAAAAAGGTAGTTGAATCTTCTTCTACTTGTTTGATTGCTATTGCTATATATATACAGGGATTAATTTATACCACAAGAATGATGAATGTTTGAGCATATATATATATATATAATTAGAGCTCTAAAAATTAATGAAGCAAATAAAGAAAAACAAAGTACCTTTTGCTTCTTAGTACAGTACTACACCACAAGCTAGAGAAGAATTTGAGAGTATGTTTTAGAATTGTTTGTTTGAGCTACACATTTACTGTATTATTTATTGTGAGAATGGGCGGTGCAATGTCATACGATTATAGTCCATGTGTCCTCATATACTGCATGTCTTCTTCTCATTGAAATTTGAGCTTTCATTATTTATATACTCCCTCCGTCCCATGATTTTATGCACGCTTTGATCGGCACGGAGATTAAGAAAATTGAATAAAGTGATGTGTAAGGTAAATAAAGGAGGGGTATTATTGGTAATTCATTGATTAAAGTGAAAGAGATTTGATTAAAGGTAAAATAAAGGAGGGGTATTATTGGTATTATTGTTTCCTTTTTTAGAGTGTGCAAAAAATGTTGGACGTCCGTTAAGGAAAGTGTGCATAAAATCCTGGGTCGGAGGGAGTACTACTCACTTCTTTCCACAAACTTTCATTTTTTAGGACATTTGACAATATACTCAATTTTAAATAAATTTCATTATTTTTTCTCTCTGTTTACAAAATTACCACCCAAAACTCCACTCATCATTACATTTGTTTAACATATGTGTCCATCTATGTATCAAAATTATTATAGAGCAAAGGGAGTAGTATTCTTGTGATAGTTTTTTTATTTTTGTGATAAGGATTGAAATTTGAGCTTTGTATATTTATATACTACTCCCTCCGTCTAAGAAATGTAGTCTCATTTGCCTCATATTCTTTGTCCATCAAATGTAGTCTCATACACTTTATGGAAACCATCACCCCTCAACCATCACTTAATTACTCAATTTGCCATCAACTTTATTTACAAACAATCACTTTATTCACAATGGACCCCACAATACCCTATAATACCATTACTTTATCTACATTTTTCTTAAAACTTGTGCCCACACCCCATGGGACTACATTTGGTGGATGGAGGGAGTATTATTAATTCTTCTGATGGTGTTTTTTTTATTTTTGTGATAAGTGTGAGGTTTATCTCATAATTTCGAAATCAGATGCGTTCTACTCGTCTGGTGGAAATCAGCAGAGTACTAGTCTGTTGATGGACTCAGTTGTTGGGCGAATCTATTGGTGGAGTCAGGCAAGCTAACTCAGGCCTGATCAAATGAGGTGGATGGTTCCAATTAAATGAGAAGGTGTTGCTTAGAATCAGCTAAGTTGAGAAGACCAGAAGAGTTCTTATCAGCTGAGATGAGTTCTGTTTGCAGAGTTAGTCTTTTGGCTAAGTGTTGGGATATCAGAAGAGTAAACAGAAGAGGGAGGTCTTCTAATTGTCTTCTGATAGTGTCATTTGTTTACGAGAAACAAGTGAAGGGCAAGAATGTCAATTCAGATTGGGTCATGCTGAAAACGTGAGTTTGTTAGTAGGTTTCAACAGAATCCAGGCTAGCAATGATCATGCAATCAACACACGCTGCAATCAACCTTGATACCTATAAATACCCCATACCTTGTAAATTGTAAAGTTTGACGCTTACGAGCATTTGTCTTGAGTTGTGAGTTCACGAGTGAAGTGAGGAGAAATCCCTTTTCGAGTGTTGAGTGTGTAAACATTCTTTAATCAATCAAGATTGAAGTTGTGTGTCCAGTGGATGTAGATCAAGTTGATCGAACCACTTAAATCGTAGTGTGTTCTGTTTTCTATTCTCGTTCCTTATATTTGTGAATTGCCTTCTTTGTTCGATTGTATTTGTGGTCTGATTGTTCATTTAGATTGAAGACGTCTAATCGAGTGGATAATTAATTAACTGACAATAAAGATTGAAATTTGAGCTTTGAATATTTATATACTAGTATTCGTCCGATAGTTTTTTTTTTCCTGTGATAAGGATTGAAATTTGAGTTTTGTATATATATTTATATACTATTATTCTTCTAGATCGGAAATGATATAAAGCCCACCGCCCACCAGTTTTGCCCACCGTGGCATTACCACGTCAATAAATTCTTATTTATATTTAATTTAAACTTAATCTAATATCAATATTTTATTTTTTATCCATATTAATATTTAAAAAAAAAAATTTATATTTAATTTAATATTATCTCTATCAAATTACAACGCCATCAATCTTTTCTCAAATCTTTCCATCACCATTAATTTTTCTCCACAAAAAAAATTAAAGAAAATAAAAAAAAATCTCATTGTCATAAAAAAAATTAACTAAATGTCAACCAATGAAAGAAATATAAAAATTCACAACATGCAAAAGAAACACAAATAATAAAAAAAGTCAGAAAACCTAAAAAATTGATGGTAATGTGTAAGATGCTCCCGTAAAAGTTGATACTTGTTCATTAGTTCCCTTGCGTACATTGTTCTTCTACTTGTGACCTATTACCAATCATGAAATAGTCGTGTTAGCTTAAAAAAAAAAAAGTTAAAAAAAAAAGCGTACTTCTTAGGGTCTAGAGTGGGACAAGTTCGTTTATCATGGCCGCTTCGACTGCAAACACTGCATGTCCTACTGCTTTGTGTCATTAATGGTGATGGAAAGATTTGAGAAAAGATTGTGCCATTAATGGTGATGGAAAGATTTGAGAAAAGATTGATGACGTTAGTTAGCGTAATTTGATAAAGATAATATTAAATTAAATATAAAAAAAGATTTTTTAAAATATTGATATGGATAAAAAAATAAAATATTGATATTAGATTAAGTTTAAATTAAATATAAATAAAAATTTATTGACGTGGTAATGCCACATAGGCGGTGGGCAAAATTGGTGGGCTCTATATCATTTCCGTCTTCCTGATAATGTTTTTTTGTTTTTGTGATAAGGATTGAAATTTGAGCTTTGAATATTTATATACTAGTATTCTTCCGATAGTTTTTTTTTTTATTAAGTATTGAAATTTGAACTTTGAACTTTGAATATTTATATACTAGTATTCTTCTGATAACTTTTTTGTTTTTGTGATAAGGATTGAAATTTAAGGTTCTTGAGTAGATATTTATAGGGCAAAAGAGTAATAAAAAAAATTGATTTGTACTAGAGAGTACTATAGATACTCAATTGTTGTACTAGAGAGTAAATAATCTCATATTTATATATTAGTAGGAGTATTTCTTTAACCATTAATAATACATTTTAAAAATAAATGTTTCTTCTTCTTTAACAATTTATATACTAGTATGAATCATGTGATCCCTTGAATTACACAAACGTTTTATCCCAATATAGGAGGTTGTGGAATTTCATAACAAGAAGAAATTGTATAGAGTGCATATTGAGATAATACAAAAATATAGAAATTGAATTACATCAAATTGAATATCATCTCTCCTCTTATATAGAGGGAGATTTATAAAAGAGGAGTTACAACTAACAAATGAGTTACAACTAACAAATAAACTACTCTAACTAATAATCTTGCTTGATTTGTTTTTTATTCTTCACACCCTCCCACAAGATGAGCATGGATGGTAATCAAGCACATCTTGAACTTGTTGTTAAAAAAAGCTCTAAATCATTACGAGTAGCACGATGTGAGTGCAATGATATCAGCAATGAAGAGGTGGCCTTCGAGAATAGAATCTCACACCAAATTGAACATTTGAACGTTGATGTAGAGAGTAGACAAACGATGCAACCATGCATCTAATCAATGGTGAAATTTCCACCAATATTTCAAAAAAAAAAAAAAAATAGAATCGTGATATACACGAAGAGAAAAGACTAGATTGAGTATAGAACTCTGGAGAATTTGATTCCAAATCAACATGAAATCGAATATAAAACTCACGAGCATAAAACTCGCAAAGAAATGAGTATAAAACTCAAGAAAAAAAAAAAAAGAGTATAGAACTCTAAGAATTCGAATTAAGATAAAATCGAATCCAAAAAAATTCACGAGCATAAAACCCGTAAAAAAGAAATCTCGAAAAGAGAAAAAATAGGATATAAATCCAAATCCAAATCCATCAAAGATTTGGCAGAAATGAGTATACAACTCATGAGATTCATTCAAATCGAATTGCGTAAACATACCTAGATCGACGAACATGTTTAATCGTTCATAAATTAATCGATACACAGCTCTGATACCATGTGGAATTTCATAACAAGAAGAAATTGTATAGAGTGCATATTGAGATAATACAAAAATATAGAAATTGAATATCATCTCTCCTCTTATATAGAGGGAGATTTACAAAAGAGGAGTTACAACTAACAAATGAGTTACAACTAACAAATGAACTACTCTAACTAATAATCTTGCTTGATTTGTTTTTTATTCTTCACAGAGGTAATCCTTGTCCGTCACAACATTGCGAAGACCGGTGTGGTAGTGAAGAGTTCTGGCTCAGGCCAACTAATCAATAAATTATACTTATACATATGTGTAACATGCATTTGGATTGGAGAGGTCTAATCGAGTGGATAATTAACTGACAATTGGCGCCGTCTGTGGGAATCGAGAGTCAATCATAAAGCAATTGTCAGATCGGAGATGGAGAATTTGACCAAGTATAACATTAAGAAGTTTTCAAGCACTGGTGACTTTGGACTGTGGAGAGTCGAGATACAAGCTCTCCTTAGAACAACAAGGTTTGTTCTACGTGCTCGAAGAATCTACAGCCCAATTGGTGAATCTGCAACAGTTGCTGCTGAAAGGAGCAAGATGCTCAGGAAAGCTCGAAGCACTATTCTTCTCTGCCTTGGTGATAAGGTTTTGAGAGATGTTGGTAAAGAGAAAACCGCAAAGGAGGTTTGGGACAAGTTGGATAACTCTATATGGTTAAAACTTTAGCTAACCGTCTCTATTCGAAACAGAAGTTGTATGCCTTAAGAATGGTGGATGACAAACCCATTCCGGATCAGCTTGATGAGTTCAATAAAATTCTTGATGATCTAGAGAATTTAGATGTTAAGTTAGAGGAAGAGGATAAATCTTTGATTCTATTGAGTGCTCTCCCTAAGTCCTTTGAAATCTTAAAGGACACCATCTTGTATGGTAGGAAGGAAAGTGTTACATTGGAGGATGTAACGTTGGCTGTCACGTCCAAGCTGTTGCACAGCAAGACATCTCAAGGAGATAAGAGGAGCATTGGTGAAGGATTGGCAATCAAAGGTGGCCAGAAGAGTCCTTCCTCAGCTGTGCAATACAATACCCCAAAAGAGTTATGGTCTGGCCATGCAGTTGAGTACAATTATTTGAAGGTATTTGGATGTACAGCTTATGCCCATGTCAAGCAGGATAAGTTTGAGCCTCGAGCATTGCGATGCATGTTCGTTGAGTATCCTTCAGGAGTGAAAGGATACAGGTTATGGTGCCTTGAAGCTAGTATGCATAAGTGTATTATCAACAGGGATGTTACTTTTAATGAGAGTAGGATGCCTCTATTCAGAAGAGGCTAGTATGAGTACTAGTGCAGCTGATAACCAACCAGACGAGACACAAGTTGAGGTGGAGCAAGTTGACACCAGAGGACCTGTTGAAGAACATATTGATCCAGTTGAGGAGGGCGTTCCTCAGAGTGAGAAGGATCTTCAAAACTATCAGCTGACACGGGACAGAACCAGAAAAGAAGTCCACTCACCTCAAAGGTATAGACAAGCTTACATAGTCTCATTTGTGCAGCTCTAGAGGTGGAGTCTCTGGAGCCAAAGTCTTATTCAAAAGCCATCAGCTGCCACAGTAAGGAGAAGTGGATAGTTGCTATGGAGGAGGAGCTACTTTTTCTTAACAAGAACCAGACATGTGAGATTGTTGAGAGGCCCAAAAATAAGAAGTTGGTTGGGTTTAAGTGGATCTACAAAAAGAAGGTGGAGGCTCAGAGGGGTGGCAAGCTTAGATACAAGGCAAGGCTTGTAGCTATGGAATTTACACAGAATGAAGGTATTGATTTCAATGAAATCTTCTCACCTATTGTGAAGCATTGTAGTATCAGAATCTTGTTAGCTATGGTTGCTCAATATGAATTGGATCTGCATCAGATGGATGTGACCACAACTTTCTTACATGGATCTCTTGATGAGACGATCTATATGAAGTTACTAGAAGGGTTGGACATAGAAGAAGGGGAAGACATGGTGTGTCTGCTGAAGAAGTCCCTCTATGGTCTGATATAAAGCCCTAGACAATGGTACTTGAGATTTGATGATTACATTTGCTCAGCTGGTTTTACAAGGAGTTTGTATGACAGTTGTGTCTATTTCAGACGAGGTTGGGTCTGCTGTTACCTATCTTCTGTTGTATGTTAATGGCATGTAAATAGCAGGGGAGTCTATTAACAGTGTTAATCAAGTTAAGGAGATCCTCAAACGGGAGTTTGAGATGAAAGATCTTGGTGAGACTGTTAAGTGAGTTTTGAAATATCAATAACTAAATTAATATTTTTGCTGGCCATAAACTTAGCCCAGGTTAAAAGAGAGTTCATAAACTTAGCCAAGTTTGTAGCATTTTGAAATCGTTAGGACAACATGTTTCTTAAATAAAAAAAGAATGAGAGAAAAAAAGTAATACAATGAAAATATATACCTCATTAGTTTCGGAACCACATGCTATGTATCCATCTAACACTGCATCTAACACTGCAAGACCGACAAAATTCTACATGAAAAATAGATAGGTAATTAGTTGAAAAGGTGAAAACAATTTATTATATTGGATATAGCTAACTAAACTAATTACCTTGACATTAGTATGACCTCTATAAGTCAAAATGCAAGCATCAGGAGACAACCCATTTAAGGTTGTCTTGTTGAGGTCCCAAAGCTTCAATGTGTTGTCCAATGATGCAGATACATTATTTTCTGAATCCAAAAATTCGACATGACTAACAGCTCTTTCATGACCAGTTAGTGTGCACCATGGTTTTTTCGTATGTCGGAGATCATAACAGTATAACTTAAAATCTCTAGAACCGAAAGCAAATTACTATATTTTGGTTTTCATTATATTGGGCAACTCCTTGTCCAGTATTTGTATCCCACATCTGAAAGTTCATACAGTAAGACATGATTTGCAGATGGATGAGATTTACATATAAATAATGTTAATATTAGAAAGATCATACCTGCACTAAACCATAGTAGTCAGTGGAAGCCAAATAGTTTTTGATGTATTTATCTTTCAAGTGAACTTCTGTAGAAGAATCCAGCTCCAAAAGTGAATGAAACTCATATATTTTGATGTTATTAGAAACCTCAGCTGTAGCAATGTAGTGTTCATCACGATCAAAACTTAAAGAGCATATCGTCTTCCTTGAGTTGAGAATATCACTATTTTGTATTGTTCCGCACTCCTCAAATTTGTTATAGCGACCAAACTTACAAATACCATCGAAAAATGTTCCAAGACGATCTAGACTAGGAGTATTTTCTTCTCTAGTTGTTGCAGCAGCAGGCAAACTCGATGGCGATGGATCCATATTTCTGCATCCAATACCTCCACACTTTGCAACAAATTGGAGGCCTTATTCTGCATATCATGCTCCGACGAAACAAGAAAATCACGAAGCAACACGTCTGATTCAACATCATCCACTATATCATTGCTACTCTCATTTCCAGGTATCAACTCAGATTGTAGAATTTTCCTAATAATCTTAACATATTTAGCTAGCTAGCTGATGATCGATAAATAACTCATGAATAAAATACGTATGTACCATGTTGTAGGACGAGATGACGCTTCAGGGTGAAGCAGCCAAGAACAAATTCCAGCTTCCTTGGAATATACAATGCAGCTGCAAGTCCATCATTGTTGCTGAATGTGCTTCTATCGAATCAAAATCACATAAAAACTGCAAAAAATTGTGCATCAATGTAGTAAGATATTCAGTGAAATATAAAAAACTCAATCAATATAATTAATTTTATCTCATGAGTACTTCAAATAGCAAAAGTCCCAAAGAGTAAATATTTGATGAACATAAATCTCTGATTTTGAGACCTTCCAGAAAAGCATACCAATGTGTTTCAAGCTGAAGATTGTCTGATGTCAACCAAGTAGATACATCCTTACCAACCTTTTGCATCTTTTCTGCAGGCTCCAAACCTGATCTTTTCTTTGTATTATGACTCCATAACTCAGTTTAATTTCATCAACGTACCGGTATATTTAACAACCCCAGTGTTGTATAGTATAAATGAAGAAGGTCTTAACTCCATCAAGGCAATTCCTTGACTGTGTTGAACATCAACGATTTGCACAATCTTCTTAAACAACTCTAACCTCTCATTCTTGCTTGCATTCAAACAGTAGTTTGATTCCAACCATTTTCTCAAGTTAATTCCACTCAAGTAGCTCTGCATGTTTTCATTCACGTGTCCTGTGTCGTAGTGATCTTTCGTTTACGACATTCTTTCCCGTATATCCTGCAGCATCATTCAAGGCAGACAATGACAATTCACTCTTCTTCACACTGCAGTTTGTTCTATCAAAATCTTTAATAGTTGAACTTCTAGGCTTCAACTCATCATGTGCACTTTTTATATTCTCCTCTGAGCTTTGCTCCATAGCAAACCAAAACTAAACCTTCAAGTATAATCTTTTAATTCTGCAAAAACAAATTCATGTGTGGTTGAATATAGTGGAGTAATAAATAAAATTATCAACATTATCAGAAATACTTACAGTATCAGAAATCAGTTAATCCCTCTTTTAATTTAAATGATCTTTTACCAATCTGGAAACTGAAAACAAATAAATAAATAATAAACTCAATTAGTAAACATTTAAGAAGAAAAGTAGGAATTTTCCCTTCACATTATGCAAGAAATCCATTCAGATCATAAAATTAATACAAGGTACGTAATTAATATATAGCTTGTGTTATCTTTCCCAAATATTCTGATAAATTTGAAATATTAACTCAAAACCTCACTTTTTAAAAAACTTGAATTAGGGTTGTTCCATAGAAATTTATTCTAAAAATCTAAAAATAATGAGAAAGAAGACAATGTAACTTCATATACTTAACCTCCAAGATTTTGATTCTTTGTTATGATAATCAATTATTAATAGTATTTTTATTTTTATAGATTACACTTTATCATCCAATTTAATGATTCTTATATTATTTGTTGAATCTTCAAAATAAAATATCATAAATATATATATATTTCTTTTAGTAACACGGAAAAATATAATGAAACATAAATATAATGAAACATAAATATAATGAAACAGAGTACTACAAGTATAATGAAACAGAGTAACAGAGTACTAAATATATAATGTAACAGAACAGTAGAGTAGAGTAAAAACTACCAATATAATGTAGCAGAGTAGAAACTATAAATAAAATGTAACAGAGTAGATGAAATTTATTGGGAAGAAAATTAAGAACTCAAATAGAGAGTAATTGAGTGTATTTGGTAGGGTTTAGTGTGTAAATTAAGCAAATATAATTGAGAGAATTATATTGGATCGGGTAAAAAAAGGTAGTTGAATCTTCTTCTATATGATTGAGATTTAGGGTTAGACTATATATATGATTTTGAAACCTAACGATTAGGTAAAAATTGATGAATGTTTATACATAATTAGGAGCAAAGAAATTAAGAAAAACAAAGTACCTGTTGCTACTTAGTATTAGTACAGTACACCACAAGAGAAGAATTTGATATGTTTTAGAATGAGCTAGGGTTTGTTTGTTTGAGCTAGCAAATATTTAGGGTTGGGGCTAATAACACCCCATAAAATGTTATACACACCCCCAACAAATGTTAAACACACCCCCATTAAAATTTAAAATTCAATTTTTATTACTATACATACCCCAATTATTTCTTCCTTTTTACCCTTCAACCCCCATAACTAATAAAAATTAACTAAATCTTTATAAACATATAAAATTTAAAAAAATAAATTAAGAAAATAAAGAAAATGAAAAAAGTAATAATTAAACCTAAATAAAATCTGAAAAATAAATCAAATCAAATAAAAAAATATCGATTAACGATTTTTTTAATTAAATAAAATAATAAAGAAAAATCAACTCAATATTAAATTAAAAAATAAAATATTTAAAAATAAAATAAAGCTAAATAAAATTTAATAATTTCAACTAAATTTTAAAAAATAATTAAATCAATTATATTTTAATATTTTTAATTAATTCTTAAGATTTAGATGATTTTTAATTTATTAGATTTTATTTATCATTATTCGAATTCTTAATTTTAATTGATTTTTTAATTAATTATTTTTTTACGATTTATTAAAAATATTTACGAATTTATTTATTTTTAATTGATTTTTAATTTTTTTATTTGAATAATTTATTTTTTTTCTTTTTAAAAAATATTTAATTTTTTCAGATTATTTTTAAAAAATATTTGATTTATTTAAATTAATTATTTTTTAAGATTTAATTATTTGATTTCAGATTTTAATTACATTTTAAGATTTTTTCAATTTTTTTTTTTAAAAAAATTATTTTTAATTTTTATAAGGGTTACTTAGTCATTTTACAATTATCTTTTTTTATTTTAAAATGATGGGGTGTGTATAACATGTTTTTGGGTGTTAGTAGCGGTACCCAAATATTTATTAGTATTTATTCTGGAAATGGGCATAACCCTAAACCCTTCTCTCTAAAGTCTAAACCTTAACCATAACCATAAGAAAAGATCAAAAGAGCGAATATCAGTGGTTCTATATCCAAGCCGGAATATCTAGTCTTGTCCAATCGTGAGGATGAGAAGAGTCAAAAGCTGATTGTACGAGTTTATACATATATCATTAAAGTATCTACAACATTTTCACACTTCCCATACTAGGAAGCATTTTAATTAGTGATTGTGGATATCGTTGGTAACATTGCAAACCTGATCCCGGGATTCTAGTACATCACAGATAACCTTTTTAGCATCACTAGAATCCGTAAACACCACTATCCTACTAAATCACAGGTCCTTCCACCGATCCAGACCCTTACCAATAGCCATTAGTTTCGTTGCTCGAACCGAGCCAGGGTTATACATGCGTTGTAGGCCAGAACAGATGGTCATCCCATCATTGGATACTAGAACATAACCCATTGCAAAGAAGTTCCTTGCAATATTGAAAGCAGCATGGACCAGCACCGTACACTGGATTTCGTCTCTAGGATAAAAGCAAGGATTGTCCATTCCCACAATCGAAGAAGTACCATCCTGGAAGTCAGAAAGATATAGTGCAACACCCAATCTACCGATGAAGTTTGGAGAAAAAAGTGAGGGCCACTATCCAAGTCCCTTATGTGTTTCCATAAGCAAAAGCTCTTTCCAAATTACCCACGCAACCAAGATAATCACATCCAATTTTAAGACCCGACAATGCCTATCAAAGTCCAAGAACATATCAAGAGAGGGGAAATCCTTATGATGCTTAATGAAACTCCAAACACCCAAGCCGATTCCAACACTACTTAATGGTCAGGCATAAGAAGAGAGAGTGCATAGTTGATGCAACAAAATTTCCACAAGCCCGACTCCCCGGATTGATATGGACATGATCAAGAAGGCGTGTGAAGAAGATCAAGAAGGCGACAGCTGGGAGTTCTCAGCTCCGCCGTCCAGAATGAGTATTTTAGTTTGGAACGCGCGGGGACTTAATAATGCCCGTGCGTTCGGTCATCTTCGTAGTTTGGTTTTACAGTATCGTCCCTCTCTTTGTTTTGTTGTTGAAGCTCGTTGTACTAGTTCTTATTCTACTGTTCTACGTTTGAAGTTGGGCTTCTCGGCCTGCTTTTGTGTTCCTTCGATTGGTCATAGTGGTGGCCTGCTTTTGTTCTGGAATGATATAAATGTTTCTTTGTTGTCGTACTCAACTGGCCATATTGATTGCAATGTTGATTCTGAGTTTGGTTTGTGGAGATTTACAGGTATTTAGGGAAATTCTGTGATGTCACTTAGGAAGCACTCATGGAAGTTACTCTGTAAACTTCATAATTGTGGTACAATGGACTCTATACCTTGGATTGTTGGGGGTGATTTTAATGAAATTTTGTATTTCCATGAGAAGAAAGGGGGTAGGAGTAGGCCTTACACTCAAATTGCTGAATTTAAAGACGTTGTTGACGCACTGAATCTACACCACCTTAAAGCAAAAGGTCCAAAGTTTACTTGGACTAATAAGCAAAATGGCTCCAATGCAATCTTTGAATCCTTAGATCGCTTTCTTGTTAATAATGAAGTACAATCCACATTTCCAACGATTGAAGTTCGTAACTTGGATTTTGTGAGTTCGGATCATCGACCGATTCTCTTGACTCTTCAAACAGCAAGTGTTGTCCGGAGTAAGTGCCACTCCTCTCCTTTTCGATTTGAAAACGGGTGGACCAAATGCTCAGACTTTGTGTATACTGTGAATGAATTCTGGAAAGATAGACCACTGGATGAAAAGTTGCATGTATCCCTTAAATCTTGTGGGGAACATTTGGGAAATTGGGCTAGTAATAAGGGAGGCTCTCTTAAGAACCGTATCCATGTTTAAAGCATAAAAGAGCACAAATTCTAAATGATGAAAATTCTATCCCTGACTGGAACGAGATAAAGCAAGTGGATATGGCGCTGGAAAAATTGCACTCGCAAGAGGAGTTATACTGGAAGCAACGGTCGAGAGTAATGTGGTTGAAAGAGGGGGATAGAAATACGATTTTTTTTTCACAAAAGGGCCAGTGTTAGACGCAAGATTAATGGAATTAAGGGTTTGTTTTCCAACAATGGGAACTGGTATAGTTCTCAAAGAGAAATTGAACGTATTGTCTCTGAATTTTTCGCTGGACTCTTTACCTCATCTAATCCGGATGAGAGGAACATTCTTGAGGCTATAGAGGCATTGGAGGTTGTTGTGAATGATGAGATGAACAGTATTCTTAATAAGCCTTTCACGAAGGAGGACATTGTGCGTGCCCTAAGGGATGTTAGCCCGCTGAAAGCTCCAGGACCTGATGGCTTTACAGCTGCGTTTTTTCAGAATGCATGGAGTACAATTGGGGTTAAATTATGGAGCAAATGTTGGATGTACTTAACAATGGCAGCTCTCTTAAAGACTGGAATCAAACAGTGATCACTCTGATTCCTAAGGTTAAGAGCCCCACTTTAGTGTCGCATTTCAGACTTATAAGCTTGTGTAATGTCACGTATCGAATTATAGCAAGGGCCATTACTAATAGGATGAAAACAGTGCTTGATGGAGTCATTGACCAGAATCAGAGTGCTTTCGTCCCAGGGAGGTTGATAACGGACAACATTCTTATTGCTTTTGAATGCCTACATTGGATCCGTACAAATAAGAGCAAGCAAGGGGTGGCGGCACTCAAACTGGACATGAGTAAGGCCTATGATAGAGTGGAATGGGTGTTTCTAAAGGCTGTGATGAAGAGGATGGGCTTCTCCAGGCTCTGAGTTGGTCTTATTATGAGGTGCGTTACCTCGGTCCATTATTCCTTCAAGATAAATGGAGAAATATCGGGGAATGTTACTCCATCCAGGGGCCTTAGACAAGGTGACCCTTTGTCCCTATATTTATTTGTCATCTGAGCACAGGCCCTCTCCTCATTGATTCATAAAGGTATAAGGGAGAAGAAATTTTCGGGTGTTACTATTTCTAGAGGTGCTCAGGTGGTTTCACATTTGTTTTTTGCAGACGACAGTCTGATGTTTTTCAGAACTTCTAAGCATGAATGTGAAAATATTAAGGCCTGCCTTGGTTTGTATGAGGCAGCTTCAGGGCAATTGATTAATTATGAAAAGTCGGTTGTTATCTTCAGTAATGGGACCCCAACTTCTCATAAAGAGAATGTTAAGCGGATACTCAATATTAGGCTGCCCCAGGGACATGAACTATATCTTGGATTGCCCACTTTTTCTGCACGCCAAAAGAAACTTCAATTCAAATACCTGGTGGATCGTGTGGTGTCCCGATTAGATTCATGGAAATGTAATGCTTTCTCTGATGGTGGTAAGGAGGTCCTCATCAAAACTGTTCTTCAAGCTATTCCATTTTATGCTATGACGTGTTTCAGAATCCTTGTGTCTATTTGTAATACGATTGATAAAATTATTGCTGAATTTTGGTGGGGTCGGAATGAGAGCTCGAAAAGGCTGCATTGGAAGAAGTGGAATTCTTTGTGTACCCCTAAACTTGAAGGGGGGTTGGGCTTCAGGCGTATGGTGGCCTTCAACAGGGCATTGCTTGCAAAACAAACTTGGAGGATCATTGTCCAGCCTGAATCTTTGGTGGCCCGATTATTCAAAGCCAGGTATTTTAAATATGTTGATATTCTTGACGCTGAAATTGGGTCTAACCCTTCATATCTTTGGAGATCACAATATTGGAGTATGCCTTTGATTACAGAGAATGTGAGGTGGAAAGTGGGGGATGGGAGGGATATTCATGTCTTTAAGGATGCATGGGTTGAGGGGCTTAAATCTGGGAAGATTATGTCTCGTATTGCGAGTGGATCTATGGTTAATCGTTTTATCAGGGACGACCGAACTTGGAATGAGGGACTAATTCGACAAGCTTTTCTCTCCTTTGAGTGCGAAGCGATCATGAGTACGCCAATCCAGGAGGAGGGACGGAGAGATTATAGACAATGGGTAGCGGGACAAAATGGTATGTATTCGGTGGCCTCGGGTTATAGCCTAGAAAATGGTCTGGGACGGGAGGTTGGTCCATCAAGTGCTAGTGCTGGCAAAGCATTCTGGAGTAGGATATGGCGGTTGAAAATCCCCCCAAGATTCGTATTTTTGCGTGGAAGATGGTTAATGAAATAGTGGCGACGGAAGGTAATCGTTATCCACCATGTTGGGAATAAAATGATTTTGATTTAGATACCAAAACCCCTGATTGATGATGTTCAGATTAGTTGAGATACACTCAAGTGAGATCAGATTAGTTGTCTCAGGATACTTGAGTAAGTATAGAAATGCTTAAGTCTAAAATCTCAGAAATGTTGTGAGATTTATAGTTCAGCGTAGTTGTCCAAAGCTGAAATGGTAGGCAGCTTGATAAGTGTTAAAGTTCTAGGCCAAACTTGCTGAATCTACAAGACAAAGCTCACTGAGTGGACAACATGGCTGAAAGGATCAAAGAATGATAAGGCAAAGACTGTTGCACTGATAAGAACTGCATCAGATCAATCAAAGTGCCAATGATCAAGTACATTGAATGATATACTCACAGAAGACACATTCAATGAAGCATTTATTGCCAATCAAGCCTGAACCAAGCATTGAAGACTTAGAGCATTAAAGATAGAAGCATTGAATGAATGTTGGAACATTCTAAAATTGCAGCAGGAATGTTCAGGGAAGTTGTCCCATCTGACCGTTGGTTGAGTGTAGAGTTTGCCACAAATCAACCTTGGGAAATGTGCATATTTGGAATCTGACACAAGTCATCTCAGCCGCATTTTTCAGAAGTCAAAACATTCATTCAAGCAACCATTGAAGAGGTTTTTATACACTGGATAAAAGGATGTCAAGCTTCATAACCGTTTCAATGGTGCTGCAAATAGACATGTTTGAATTTTTATCCCTCCAACGGTTAGTTGTTCAAATTTGCCTACAAATACAGAAGTGATCAAAGGATTCAATTAATCCAACTACTCGCTATCAAACTATCATCAAGCAAATCAAAGGAAACCAAGCTGTTCTTCAGAATCCCAAGTTTCCTGAATCACTACAAATAGCTAAGCCAATCTTTGTAATATCCAAAGCTTAGCATTGAGATATCCTAAACCTTTACACTGTTCTTATTGTAAAGGATATCTTTATTAGTTGGAACCAAACCTCAAACCCTTATCTCATTTAGTGAAGAGAGAGTTTGTTGTAGAAGTGAGGAGTTAAGGACTGTTATTGTGAAACACAGTCTTAACTCAGAGAGATTGAGCACTAGGACTCAGATTATCCTAGGGATCAAAGCACTAAGAGAGTGTTGTTGATCAGTGCACCTTGGCACTATAAAACAAGCTAATTCCATTGTGAAGGAATTATCCTGTTCAATCAGGGAAAGTGGATGTAGGAGCTTGAGTCTCTGAACCACTATAAACTTGTGTGCCATTTACTTACTGCACTCTTTATTGCACTTACATTCAATCATATTTCAAAGAGCAAAACTCAGTAAGTTAATAAAAACTATTTTGGACAAAGTCCTTGATAACTGTGTTTTTCAGAAATCAACTTGGAGTATTACTTTGAGTCAAAGGCCAACCACATTCCGCACTTAGCAACTCTTTTAGACATTTAGCCATCTGATCACTTAATAGTAATCAGTAGGACAAGTATCTATCAAAGTTCACACTCAGGCTTGTTGTGAGACAACCTACCTGATAAGACTAAATTGTTTGAAAAGAAAAGAATTTGCATACATAAGTGCATTCCCCCCCCCCCCCAATACACTTGTGTCATACTCCACCAAGGACCAACAAGTGGTATCAGAGCAGGGGTTCATAGACCACTGCTTCTGAAAATCCAACTGATTTTCAAAAATCACATTATTTATGTGGTCACTGAACTGATCCAAATTTCTGAAAAACTTATTTGTGTTAATCTGATTCTATTCCTATCAATATGGCTAACAATGCAGTTCCAGGAGATGATGTTAACACCATCAACAACATGGGTCCAAACCAAGTTAATCATATTTCTCATCACAAACTGCCAATGTTCTCAATTGAGAATTATGATTTCTGGAAGATCAGGATGAGAGCACATCTTGCTTGCCAGCATGATGAAATGCTCAAAGTCATCACCAGAGGGCCATTCACATTCACCAAAGTAAATCCCAAACTCACTGATGCTCAGAAAGCAGATCCAAGGGAGTTGCTACCAAAGGATGAAGATGATCTTACAGCTGAAGAAAGAAAAAGGCACAACCTGAACTACATTGCCATGAATACATTGTACCAGACTATTCCAGATGCAGTGATGGGAAGAGTGTACCACTGCACATCAGCAAAAGAAATTTGGGACACCTTAGCACTTATGTGTGAAGGAACCCAAAAGATAAATGAAAACAAGCTTCAAGTGGCTATCCAAAAATATGAACAATTCTCTATGGAAGCCAATGAAACTATTGATCATCTTGATGGTAGATTCACTGACATCATGAATGAGATAAACTCTCTTGGCAAGTTCTATGCCAAAAGAGAAGTTGCTTTGAAGATTCTGAGAAGTCTCACATCCAAGTAGGACATATGCTCTGTCATGATGCAAAACACTAGCAATCTTGACAACATGCCCATGCAGCAAGTGTTCTCTGAACTCAAAGCATATGAGCTTGATCTGAATAGAAAGAAAGTGCATGAAGAGCCATCCTCCTCAAGCAAAGGCGTTGCTTTCAAAGCTGTTGAAACAGAAAAGAAAAGTACTCAAAGATCTTCTCAAACTGTTTCAAAATCTGAAATGAAGGAGGAACTGGCACTCATGGCAAGGAGATTTGAGAAGCTCAACTCCAGATTTGGTAGATACAAAAAGTTCTACCAAGACAACAGAACCAGAAGGAGATTCAGCTCTCCTGACAACAAATCAGAGGACAAAGTCTCTGATGAAAAGAAGGAAGACAGATATGCTGACAGAAAGAAGTACAGCAAAGGTGAACTATCATCATCAAGGAGGAAGGAGTCCTCAAGCAAGAAAAATGATGATGAAGATGTGTGTTACAACTGCCAGAAAAAGGGTCACTTCCAGTATGATTGTCCTGACCTAAGTGCCAAAGAAAGAAAAGAAAGGCAGAACAAAAGAGACAAAAGGCTGAACAACAGGAAGGCTATGGTAGCTGGAGAATCAGCAAGTGAAGAGAGTGTCTACTCTTCTGATGATGGACTATTCTCCAACAGTGACAGTGATGATGACTGTCAAATGGCATTTGAAAATGAAGAGGTATGTTCATCTTCTAATTCCTCTAATTCTTCTAATAACACACATGAATCCAGTGAAATCCACTTGAAACTCAATTATGGAAAGTTACTTGAGGATTTCACCAGGCTACAAGAGGTATGCAATATGACACTGAGAGAAAATGAGCTATTGAATTCTAAAGTTCAAACTCCCAACCTTCCTGAACCAGAGTTTGACATTAAATCAACTGAGTTGTATCAGCAGACTGTGAGAGAACATGATGAAATGTCTCTCAAAGTCACTGAACAACAAAAGTTGATTGATGAACAAGAACTGGCCTTGAGGAAAAAGGATTTTGATCTTAGAATCCTCCAAGCTAAATTTGACAATCTCTCCAGTGAATTTGATACTCTTAAATTAAGTGAGGGGAGCTTAAAAATGAAAATGTCTGCCTTGAACAAATCTGCTAAGGCAATAGAGGAAATTCAAGGATTTCAAAGACCATTTGCTCAAAAGGGTGGATTAGGCTATAATCCATTTGAACCCTCACCTGGTCTTAATATTGCTTTATCAAGCAATTCTAAGATGACTTTTGTAAGATCAGTGGCACAACAAAATGAAATTGAAGTAAATCAACCACTGATCAAGGATAAGGGTAAAGGAATTTTTATACCAACTCAAGTAAACAATGTCCCTAAACCCATACCTAAGGAAAAGGTTAAAGACTTTGCTTACAGGAGAAATGAGGTTCAGAAAGGTAGAACCAATGGAAGGTCAACCTATCTGAATTCTCATCAGTGGAGTTGTCCAAAATCTGTTCAGAAAAAGCCAACTCAAACGAGGCAACCTCAACTGAATGGATTAAGGCCCATCCCATCTGACAGGTATAAAACCTTCAGGAAGCCTGGACCTTACATGCCAAAAGGAAAAGGCCATCCAAGCCCCTATCCTCAAAAGTCTTACCAAGCTGCACCTAAGTCTAGTAACTTCAGGAGATATGCCCCAAAGAAATTCACTAACTCTCCTGAACCTTACAAGGCCAACACTTATACACAGAAGCCACCCAAGGCATTTAAGGGTCAAACTGTGTATGTAGATGTAAATGGAAATCAAGTCAGTCATTTTGAGTCAATTAGAGTAATTAGGCAGATTTGGGTTCCAAAAGGTACAGCTAACCCTCTAGGACCCAACATTCAAAGGGTACCTAAATTTTGACTTTGCAGGGCTGCAAGGACCACAAAAAGAGGAGAAACATCAACAAGAAAACAGCATGGTACTTGGACAGTTGATGTTCAAGACACATGACTGGGAATAAGGAGCTTCTCTCAGAATTCATTGAAAAAGATGGTCCTTCAGTAACCTTTGGAGACAGCTCTCAAGGAATCACAAGAGGTTATGGTACATTAAACATTGGTAGTGTCAAAATTACTGATGTCTCATATGTCCAAGGCCTGAAATACAACCTGCTGTCTATAAGTCAAATCTGTGATAAAGGATATTGTGTTGAGTTTGCACCAAATGAATGTATTATCAAAAACAATTCAACACAACAGGTGCTACTAATAGGGGTGAGAAAGGGAAATGTCTATTTTGCAGATTGGAGCAAAACCCCTGAAGCAGTTTGTCTTGTTGCCAAAAGCACAAGTGAGCAAAGCTGGCTGTGGCACAAAAGACTAAACCATCTGAACTTTAAAACCATCAACAAGATTGCAAGAAACTCTCTAGTTAAAGGGCTGCCAAATCAAGTGTTCACCAAAGAACATATATGCCAGCCATGTCAGGACTGATTACAAGTTAAATACCCATCCCTTTTTTTTCCCTCCCCATGACTCGAACCCAGGACCTAAGGCCTAGGTAGTGGTGCTCTAACCACTTGAGATATCCCACTTTGTCCCAGCCATGTCAGGAAGGAAAGCAGATCAAAGCTTCATTCAAAGGGAAGCCTGTCATCTCAACTGAGAGAGTTCTTCAACTACTGCATATGGATCTATTTGGACCAATAATCCCAGTAAGTATAAATGGAAGAAAATATGCTTTAGTTGTTGTTGATGATTTTTCCAGGTACACTTGGGTAGTATTCTTGCTGAACAAAAAGGAGACCCAAGTCAAGCTACCTGAATTGATGATGAGATTGAGCAATGAAAATGGCCTAAGTATTGTCAAGATCAGATCAGACAAAGGCACTGAATTCATAAACTCATACATCAATGAGTACTGCAGCAAGAATGGCATCACTCATGAGACTTCAGCAGCAAGAACACCTCAACAAAATGGGATTGCTGAAAGAAGGAACAGAACCTTGAAAGAGGCAGCAAGAACCTTGATTGCTGAATCCAAACTGCCTAAAAGGTTCTGGGCTGAAGCCATTAGCACTGCATGTCACACTTAAAACAGGTCCTTAATCACCAAAGGACAAGGTAAAACCCCATATCAAATATGGAAAGGTAGATTGCCCACTGTTGCTTATTTTCACATATTTGGTTGTAAGTGTTTCATTCATAATAATGGGAAAGAGCAATTAAAAGCTTTTGACAACAAAGCCGATGAAGGAATATTTGTTGGATATTCACAAATCAGCAAAGCTTACAGAGTTTACAATTGCAAAACCCTTATTGTGGAAGAAACACCTCATGTTGTGTTTGATGAATCTATTAATGAGTTCAGGGATAGAAACCTGAATCTTGATGAGATAACACAAAGAACAACCAGACTAAGGCTTCAAAGCAAGGAAACAATGTTTGTAGATGTTGCCCAGCCTGAACTCAATGACAACCAAAAACTGGACAACCTACCTGATGGCAATCAACCAGAGACCAACCAACCTGAAGGTGAAATTGAACTGACTGACCCCATCCCAGTTCAAAACCAGGTAACAACTACCAATGAAGAAGCAGACAATGCTGAGGTAGTTAATGGATCCAATATTCAAGGGGGAACCAATGAAAATGTCAACTTATCTGACAATGAGGACAATACCCCTGAATATGATCCTGAACTTGATCCTTCAATTAACTTTCCTGAATTTAATGAACCTAGTGATCCAACTTCAAATGTGGACAATCCTCCTGAAGGGATCAGGTCTAGAAGGACTTGGTTGCATGACCACCCAACTAGCCTGATACTTGGTAATCCAAGTGAAGGGATCAAAACTAGAAGATTTCATGGAGAAAGTGTTTTGTTTTGTTGTTTCCTCTCAGAACAGGAACCTAAAGACATTGAGGAAGCACTACAAGACACCAACTGGATCATAGCCATGCAAGAAGAGCTGAACCAGTTCACCAGAAATGAAGTATGGGAGCTGGTGGATAGGCCAACTCATCAAGATGTCATTGGAACTAAATGGGTGTTCAAAAATAAGAAAAATGAAAATGACATCATTGTGAGGAACAAAGCAAGACTGGTGGCCAAGGGATATTGTCAATCTGAAGGGATTGATTATGATGAGACCTTTGCTCCAGTGACCAGACTTGAAGCAATCAGACTCTTCTTAGCATATGCAGCTCACATGAGATTCAAAGTGTATCAAATGGATGTGAAGAGTGCATTTCTCAATGGGGTGCTCAAAGAAGAAGTATATGTTGAACAGCCCCCAGGCTTTGAAGAGGGAGACAAGGTGTACAGATTGAAGAAAGCTCTCTATGGCTTAAAGCAAGCTCCAAGAGCTTGGTATGACACCTTATCACAGTTTCTTCTAGATCATGGTTTTGTCAAAGGCACTGTTGACAGAACCTTATTCAGAATCTGTGAAGGAGATGATATTCTGTTAGTCCAAATCTATGTGGATGACATTATATTTGGATCTCCAAACGAGAAGTTGTGTGAAAAGTTCTCCAAACTCATGCAAAGCAAATTTGAGATGTCCATGATGGGATTGATGAATTTCTTCTTAGGACTTCAAGTCACTCAATCAAAGAAAGGAATATTCATCAATCAGGCCAAGTATACAAGGGACATGATCAAGAAATTTGGATGTGCAACAAGCAAGCCAGTCAGAATTCCTATGAATACTAACTGGAAGATGGATCCTGATGAAGGTGGAGAATCAACAAACTCCACTAACTACAGGGGAATCATAGGATCCTTGCTATATCTCACTGCAAGCAGGCCTGATATCACATTTGCAGTTGGAGTTTGTGCAAGATTTCAAGCAAATCCAAAGAAGAGCCACCTTGATGCTGCCAAGAGAATCCTAAGATATCTCAAAGGATCTGAGAATCTTGGATTATGGTATCCAGCTGATGAAAACATTGAGCTCACTGGATATTCAGATGCAGACTATGGAGGATGTAGAATTGACAGAAAATCCACCTCTGGAACATGTCAATTCTTGGGCAACAAGCTCATCTCATGGTTCTCCAAGAAGCAAAATACAGTTGCCACTTCAACAACTGAAGCAGAATATGTAGTAGCTGGAAGTTGCTGTGCTCAGATACTTTAGCTCAGACAGCAACTCAGAGATTATAAAGTCATCACAAATGAAGTTCCAATATTCTGTGACAACAATAGTGCAATTGCCATGTCACAGAATCCAGTGCTACACACTAGATGCAAACATGTTGATATCAAGCATCACTTCATAAGGGATCATGTGGAGAAGAAAGATATCAAGCTGGTCAAAATTCACACTGATAAGCAAAAAGCTGATATCTTGACAAAGCCTCTAGCTGAAGCAAGGTTCTTGGAACTTTCAGCTGAATTGGGCTTACTTGATCCAGGGAAGATGGAGAAATGAAGAAAGAAAGCTCAAATGAAGGGGGAAGTTCATTAAGTTGAACTTCAGCAAGGTTGACCAACCTCACTGAAGCAGTCTGCCAAAAAGGAAAACTCAGCAAAGTTGTCCTTATGGTGTTCAGTAATGTTGGTCAGGAGCTTTGTCCTAGTGGGACCTAGTCAGCAACATTGGGACCCACTCAGGCATGTTGGTTAGACATTTTGACCAAGAGAGAAGTCAAAATACATCTCAGGATGGTTGTCCGAGTAAATTGGATAATTATTGCTATTTTTAGCATTGATTAGACATTTAAAAGAATTCTTGGTCTAAGAGTAGGCCATTTTAGGATGGTGTGTGCTATAAAGATTTTTGCCACCAAAATGGCAAATCAGCATTTAATGCAAAATCTTGATTAAGATTTCATGAATTCTTGAGCCATCATCAAAGCCATTGATTTGCATTAAAACTTCATCAAACCGCCTCAATCCCACTACCCCACAATATTCAATTGGTTTTTAACTTTATCCATCTTTACAAATTATTAACCAACGGTTAATAACTTTGCCTCATATATAAACTCCTCAGTTTTTATCTCCTTCCCTACGCACTCATACTTTCCAATTCTCAAGTTTTTGAAAAACCTATCAACCTGCAAATTTCTCCAAAACCTACCTAATTCTCAAATTATCCATGGCTCCCAAAATCAAGAGAGAAGAACTTGTAGACTTCAATGATTCCTCCTTGGACATTGATTTCTCTTATCTCAGCAACCCAAATTCTCTTTGGTTTGAAAAGTTGGTAGCTTTTGATAGCCCAGACACAGAAGTTGAACCAGTCCTCCAATGGCTAAGGGAGGCAGGGCTTGAGAAATTCCTAGGCACCAAGCCTGATTCCTGCCTGAATCCTTTCATGGCAAAGTTCTTTGCCCATCTCAGATGGAAGGGCAAAAAGGGTGATGTGTGCACCAAGCTGACTTATGTTGAGGAAGAAGAGGAAGAAGAAAGCCAACACACAATCATCTTCACTGCTGAGGACCTAGATGCCAGCTTTGGGCTACCTTCTGAAGGCCAAAATCCAGAAGTTTACAAAGAAGGAGAGGATCAGGAGTTCTACTATCCATGGATGATTGCACCCAAAAAGCTAGTAAGTGCTCAAAACAAGAACACTTTAAAGCCAGTTTATAGGCACTTGTTTGATTGTGTGGTGAAAAGTCTATTAAGCCACTCTGGGAGTGTTGAACAAATCAGTATGCCTAAGTTGAGAGTGATGGCTGCTGTGATTGACTCAGCTGAGAAGAGAGTCAAGTTCGACTGGAAAAGTTTCATTCTAGACAAGATGATGAATGAAAAATGTAAATTCAAGGAAGTGAAGCACCACAAGGTGGTGGTAGATGGGAGACTCCAGTTTTGCACAAGAGCTAGCTTGCTCTTAGAAAGATTTGCTCATTATACCCACCTCCAAGCCAAGCCAAAACCCTTTCCAGCTCAAAAGGTGATGTTCAGGAAGCTGTCTTCCAAGACAGAGAAGGGGAAGCAAGATGCAGCCTCCAAGAAAGCAGTTGCTGTTGTACCAGCCACCAGATCCTCCCCCAGAAAAAGAAAAGCTCAACCAGCAAAAGCACAGCCAAAGATGAAGAGGATGAAGAAGATTCTGATTGAATCTTCCCCAGAAAGCCAGTCAAGAAGTGGAGGAGCCACTTCTGAGGAAATTGAGAAAGTTGTTGAAGAAGGAGTCAACCCCCCTGAAGAGGGTGAAGAATTCAGAGAGGTTGTGCCCTTGCAACCTGAGTCTGTAACAGAGTTCAGAGACCTTGATAAGCCAACAAGGTTAGAAAGAAAAAGGAGAATAATCAAAACTTCTGAGAAGCAGAAGTTGATGGAAGAGGAGAAGAAGAAAAAGGAATTCTTCAAGGAGATTAGACAAGCAAGTAGGTCTAACTCCAAGTCCAAATCAAAGCCCAACAGTCCTGAAGCCAACTCTCCTGATATTCAATCTCAAAGAATATCTCCATCAAGGCATGAAGAAGAGGAGTGCAAGACTCCTGAAGATGCCCCAATTGTTGCAAAGAAAGTCTATTCTCCTGAAGGTGCCCCTGACAGGTCAGGTATTGATGTGCTGGCTGATTTAGTCAATCTTGAAGATAGGCCATTCTCCCCACTTGATCCAAGACTTTTTCCTACACCAAACTTCTTGAAACTGTTCTACAAGAAGGTGATCAAGTTGTTTATCCACCCATTCCAATAACCTCCTCAGGAACATTGCTCTCTAAAGCACCTGAGTCCCAAATTGTCTTAAGCTCATCTGAACCCAATCCTTCTGAACCCAATCCTTCTGAACCCAACTTATCTGAACCCCAGCCCAACCTTCTTGAATCCCAATCCAACCCCCCTGAATCCCAAGCCAACTCTTCTGATGGAGATGGGAGTGAAGAAGAGTACACTTTTGAGGGGATGCTGAGGCAGATTGCCAAGGCCAATGTGGATGAATTATATCCAGGATTGAAGGATTATCCTAGATTACAACAACAGTTCTATGATCTCAGAGCACTTGTTGAGATCAAGGATAGAACTATGGTGGAAATAGCTCAGGCTATAAAGGATAAGGGTGCAAGCTGGTGGCAGGTTGAAGAAAACAGGCTTTTACATTTTGCAAATGTAAAGAAGTCCAGTGTGCTGACCACTGAGGCCTTGTTTTGTGCTATTGTTCATGAGAAGGTGATTGCAGAAAGAGAGAGAATTGCACAAGGAATCAAGCATCCTGATAGCACCTCAGATGACAATGATGATGATGATGATAACACCAATCCCAACCCTCCTGGCCTCAATTCTGCTCAGGTACATTACTTGACCTATCATTCTGTTAAGGACTCTGATCATTCAGAGGAGTTGACCAAGGGTGGTGACTCAGTCCAAGATGCATTGGCCAAGGATGGTTCTTCTGAGGCACAGCTTGACAATGCTGAGACTTCCATGGGAGAAGCTGGTTTGACTAAAGCCTCATCAATGTCAGAGAAGTTGGACATTGACCAGCCTTTAGTCATTCAGGATGACTCAGTGGCCTTGGGATGCCCAAGCACTGTGATCTCCCAACAACTGCCCTCTGTGGATCCTGTTGAGGATATGGAGGTGTCAGGTTTAGGAATGGAAGGAGTTGAAAAGGATGATAAAATTGAAAAATCAGAGGGAGATGATGAGGATTGTGTGATAACAGGTAGCTTGAGTGCACCACAAATAGAGGGAGATGAAGTAGAAATATTGGGTGCAGCCCAATATGAGAGTCAGGCTATTCTTCAAGTCAAATCTGAACTTGATGAATCCCTTGGTGAAAGGAGGCCTGATTCTCCAATGAATGTGAGTCCATCTTATGTGAATGAAGAAGAAAAGAAACTAGTTGAAAATGAGAGAGAAGGTGCTGATGTATCAGACCTTATGGGAGAAAGAAAAAATGAGGGTGTTGAGGGAGATTTTACTAACACTCTTAGTTTTGCAGATTCTGTTGCTGTTACCATTGAACAAATTTTTGCAGATGCTTCTCTCACAGTTATTCCAGTTGATGCTGACATTGACCTAGAAGCAGTCTCAGCAAATGTGTCCACATTGAACAAGATCTACTTTGAGCAAGCAAATGTAACTGAGGCTAGCTTGCAAATTGCATCAAAAACTGCAACATCCATTGAGCAACAGTCAGAGAAGTTGGATACATTGGTCAGGGAAGTTGGGAAAGCACATGCTGCAACAGTAGACACCCTTGATGACCAAGGCAAAACTCTAGCCTCTATGGAGATGAGGCTGACTGGCTCAGAGGAAGTGATCTTGCCAACCTTGGATGCAAGAATTTGTGGTGTTGAAACTGGACTGCAAACAGTTTCAACAGAGGTAACCAAGGCAAAGAATGCAATGAGAAAATTCACCAATTCAGTAAAGAAAGAGCAGCAAGGCCTCAAGGATCTTTACAAGAAAAATGTGAGAGCTTTGAGAAAAACAATCAAAGATGCCTTAAGACAGAGGACAGCAGCTCAAAGAAAGAAGGCTGAAGAATTGAAAGCTGCTCTGGTGAAAGAAGCTGCAGAAAAGTTCACAGTTGAACTGATGGCCAAAGTGTCTGATCAAGTTGTAGCCAACCTCACTGATCAACTGCAAGCCACACTTGATCAATCACTGAAAGCCACACTGGATACCATTGTTACTCAGAAGATGAATCCTGTCCACACACTCTTGAGTATGGCTGATGACAAGATGCAAAACATTCATGATGAGAATGTTTATTTGCTGCAGGAGTTGAAGTCCCTCACCCAAGCTCACTCACATCTCTCTGTCTCTATGAGTGAGTTAACGCCCCAATGTTTTGATAATGCCAAAAAGGGGGAAAGAGAGAGAGCTAGAGCAAAGGGAACCTTGGTGATTTGTGAATCCAAAGGAAAGGAGAAGGTCCCTGAAGTTGAGGATGAAGAAGAAGAAGACATTGGGAAAGGGCAAAGGCCCAATGAATATTGAAAATTTGACTGAGGAAGAGCAAATCCAGATTGCTGTCAAGGAATCTATGATGTCAGCAATGGAAAGTCAGGCAAGAAAGCTTCAGAGGCCTGGTGGTGAGTCTGCAGGACTTGACCCCAAGGAGAAGGTTGCTGAAGTAAGGGGGAAGGTGACAAGGGCATCTGAAAGGAAGAGAAAGGAATTGCAAGCCTTCAATGAGTTCCCAACCAGCCTGACTCTTCCATCAGAATTCCAGTCTGAAGAGTCAACTCCATTGAGGCAGTCTAAGAGACTGAAGAAAACAGTCAAACTGCCTTAAATCCAAGAAGAAGATGAAGAAGAAGAAGAGCAGGACAAAGAGCCTGAAGTTAGAGTGCCCAAGCTTGCTGGTGATCCTTCTAAGCTGTTTGAAGAAGGATTTGGAAAGGATCCAGAGACACAGGAGAAGCTAGCTCTTCAAAGAGCTAAAGAAAGAATGGATCAGTTGGTTGAGGCCAACAAGGCAAGAGATGAGAGGAGGGCAAACTTTAAAGCTCCAAGAAGGAGGGCTTCTTACAGAAGACTCAAACCACAGATGCTGCAAAGATGGGACACTCAGTACCCTCACCATGATAAGTGGGTTCCAATCTCACTGAATGATGCATGGGAGGAGGCCGAGAGAAGCTTTGTATATGACTTTTATGTCATTGGAAAATTGCTTGAAGAGAGTGTGGATGAAGTCTTTGTGCAGTTCATGTTTGAGAACCATTGGGACCTCTACCAGAAGCTGTTTGCAGCAGCTGAGATGGCAAGAGTTGAGTTCAAGGCCCATGTTCCTATTCTGTACATGCCTCCTAAGTTCAATGGGAACTTAATTGATGAGGGAAAGATTCTAGAGGAGTTCATCACAATCATAAGGATGGAGAAGATGAAGCCTGGCCCTAGAGGATCCAACAAGGATATCTGGGAGTTGAAGAAGAGGGTCTGGGCACAGTATGGCATTGCTCCTCAAGATGATGGAACTCTCTGAAGGATAAGTTCATTTCTTCCCTCTCTATCTGTGATTTTAATGATTGTTGTTATTTTGTTTCACTTGTATCAGTTTAGTTGTCCTTTTGATTTTCTGATGTGTAATGCTCTATGACATATATAAAAGGACCACTGATTTTCTTTCAAGAGATAACAACTCATTATCTCAACTAATCTAACTTGACATATTTACTTGATTTATTGTGCTAACAGTTTCTTTCAGGAAAGTTGACCAGATCACTCACCCTAAAGGTAAAGTCTAGTATAAGTCAAGTTCCCTTTGTAATAGGTTTTGGCATCATCAAAAGGGGGGAAATTGTTGGGAATAAAATGATTTTGATTTAGATACCAAAACCCCTGATTGATGATGTTCAGATTAGTTGAGATACACTCAAGTGAGATCAGATTAGTTGTCTCAGGATACTTGAGTAAGTATAGAAATGCTTAAGTCTAAAATCTCAGAAATGTTGTGAGATTTATAGTTCAGGGTAGTTGTCCAAAGGTGTAATGGTAGGCAGCTTGATAAGTGTTAAGGTTCTAGGCCAAACTTGTTGAATCTACAAGACAAAGCTCACTGAGTGGACAACATGGCTGAAAGGATCAAAGAATGATAAGGCAAAGACTGTTGCACTGATAAGAACTGCATCAGATCAATCAAAGTGCCAATGATCAAGTACATTGAATGCTATACTCACAGAAGACACATTCAATAAAGCATTTATTGCCAATCAAGCCTGAACCAAGCATTGAAGACTTAGAGCATTAAAGATAGAAGCATTGAATGAATGTTGGAACATTCTAAAATTGCAGCAGGAATGTTCAGGGAAGTTGTCCCATCTGACCGTTGGTTGAGGGTAGAGTTTGCCACAAATCAACCTTGGGAAATGTGCATATTTGGAATCTGACACAAGTCATCTCAGCCGCATTTTTCAGAAGTCAAAACATTCATTCAAGCAACCATTGAAGAGGCTTTTATACACTGGATAAAAGGATGTCAAGCTTCATAACCGTTTCAATGGTGCTGCAAATAGACATGTTTGAATTGCTATCCCTCCAACGGTTAGTTGTTCAAATTTGCCTATAAATACAGAAGTGATCAAAGGATTCAATTAATCCAACTACTCGCTATCAAACTATCATCAAGCAAATCAAAGGAAACCAAGCTGTTCTTCAGAATCCCAAGTTTCCTGAATCACTTCAAATAGCTAAGCCAATCTTTGTAATATCCAAAGCTTAGCATTGAGATATCCTAAACCTTTACACTGTTCTTATTGTAAAGGATATTTTTATTAGTTGGAACCAAACCTCAAACCCTTATCTCATTTAGTGAAGAGAGAGTTTGTTGTAGAAGTGAGGAGTTAAGGACTGTTATTGTGAAACACAGTCTTAACTCAGAGAGATTGAGCACTAGGACTCAGATTATCCTAGGGATCAAAGCACTAAGAGAGTGTTGTTGATCAGTGCACCTTGGCACTATAAAACAAGCTAATTTCATTGTGAAGGAATTATCCTGTTCAATCAGGGAAAGTGGATGTAGGAGCTTGAGTCTCTGAACCACTATAAACTTGTGTGCCATTTACTTACTGCACTCTTTATTGCACTTACATTCAATCATATTTTAAAGAGCAAAACTCAGTAAGTTAATAAAAACTGTTTTGGACAAAGTCCCTGATAACTGTGTTTTTCAGAAATCAACTTGGAGTATTACTTTGAGTCAAAGGCCAACCACATTCCGCACTTAGCAACTCTTTTAGACATTTAGCCAACTGATCACTTAATAGTAATCAGTAGGACAAGTATCTATCAAAGTTCACACTCAGGCTTGTTGTGAGACAACCTGCCTGATAAGACTAAATTGTTTGAAAAGAAAAGAATCTGCATACACAAGTGCATTCCCCCCCCCCCCCCATACACTTGTGTCATACTCCACCAAGGACCAACACACCATGTACCGACTCAAGCTTGGTACGGGACGTGTGGGTACTCATTTGCGTCTACTTCTCATGTGCTGTTCTTTTGTCCCTCGGTGAAAAAGGTTTGGAAAGAACTAGGATTTTGGTCTTACCTTAAATCGAGAAATCATTTGGGTATTATTGATCTCTTGGACAACCGGGAAATTGATAAGTTGAGCATAGGCCTTGATCGGATTTTTATGACTGCCTGGGCAATATGGAAGGAATGATGTAACTAGATTCATCAAGCAGATAAGAAGAGTGGGCATAGATTTGATATTCTGCTCTCATCCTTGAATTGGGCTACTCGTTTTCTTGATGATTTCCAGTCTAAGAGTAATATGATTATAGAGAGAGATGATCCCCGTTTCTTTGTTCATGGGGATGCCCGATGGATGGTGTTTGTTGATGCGGCGTTTAACCCTTCGCATGATGTCTACGCTATTGGGTACGTTACTGGATCTGTAGGGGGCGAAGTACTTGCTGCTGGTAGACAAAGAATTGCTAAGGTGAACTCGGTGCTGGAAGTTGAATTGGCAGCAATCAAGGCTGGTATTGATAAATGTATTATGCTGCAAGTTCCCAAGATTCAGATATTTACTGATTCAGTCGACGCTGATAAATTTATCAATGTTCTGGGTGCCAATTCAGGTAGGGTGGACCCAAGTATTACGGATATACACAGTCGCTTGAGATGCTTCCTAGTGTGGGAAGTTTGCAAAATCTCAAGAAGCTTCAATGGAATTGCTCATAACCTGGCACAATCAACTGTTAACTCTCATTCTCCTCATGATTGGACTGGAGTAGATATTCCAACATGGATTCAGGATCAATTTTTAAGTTACTTATAAATGTTCATCTTGATCCTGACACTATGTTCTCAAAAAAAAAAAAATTGATGATTTAATTCCTTTTCAATTCATTCAATATCAATTCTGTTATATATATTATGTTCGGTCAAATAGTCAACACACAACTTGTTGACCAGTCCACAAGTCAACAAAGAATAGTCAAAGTCGTTGAGCCCCGTCAGCAAGGTCAAGGACGAACAACCAATAAGAGGCGAGCAAGTAAGTTCATCAAAGAAAGGTTAACAAGTCAAACAAATCCACATGCACTACAAAAAAAAGCCTGATTTTGATACCAAAATTTTGAGACGGACACCTAATCCGTCTCTAATAGATACAGATTTGTTAAAAAATCAAGATTTGAAACAGGAAATAAAATCGTCTCTCATTATAAACAGATTATTTACGACTTTTAGTTTCGAAAGTTTTAGATAAGGATTAGATACGTAACTTTCAGTTTCGAGAGACAAGGTGGTACACGAAATTTGCGAGATACGTGACTTTCAGTATTTTCTTCTTAGCTCATCTGTATTAAATGTACATTAAAATATTTAGAAATCAAGAATTATCAGATTACATTGAAACAAGATTACCTTGAAACCGTAGGAGGACACTAAGAGAGTGGATTTTTTTAGAGGTAATTTGGAAGATAAAATCCTTATACATATAGAGAATTGAGAATGAGAATACGGACGGGTGAATTGAGTTACATTAATTTATTTACTCTTTTATTAAATAGTAAAAAAAATCAATTAATATATCTCTATGTATGGATAAATATAAATGTTATGTAGATATATTTTAGGATATACATAGATATTATAATAATAATATTATATTATATCTTAAATTTCATATGACAATATATATATCAATTGAATCTCTAATGAAAATATTTGAAGAATTGATTCTCTAATATATCAATTTTGTTGATTAAAAAAAAGGAGACATACGGTGTAATTTAATAATTTTTTTAATTTGTATAGTATTTTTTAAAAAGTTTTAGATTAAAAAATAATTTTATCATCAATTTAGAAAAAGTATAAACTAATAAAAATATTTCAAGAATTGATTCTCTAATCGACGTACGTATATCAATTATGTATGAACGTTAAGTATTATCAATTGAGATAAAAATAAAAAATCAAATTAATGAAGGGAGGTAGAGATATAAATTAAGTTAAATCTAATTTATAATAGAAATTAGTTTTACTAAATTAAATTTGTGAAAAATATATTTTGAAGGAATAGAGTACGTGGTGTAAACTTAGGGGGTGTATTGGTTTTGGATTCTGTAGGATTTTTTTGGACTTTCAAAGTTTGAGGGTATTCAATTCAGATTTTTAAAAGTCTTTCAAAATTTTGAGGTATTCAATACAAATTTTAAAAAGTCTTTAAAAATCTTTAGGTATTCAACCGTCTATGGATTTTATTACTCTATGGATTTTGTTGGATTCTCCTTCAAAAATATAAATAAATTGCACTATCCAAAATCTCTTCTAAAAACAAGAGATTTCAACGGATTCTTTTAGAGAACTCTGAAGACAAAAGATCAGAAGTAAGAATGACAATATTGACCCGACCCGCGGGTACCCACCCCACTCGCGAGCTTTGGTTAAATCAGATTCGCCCCGTATTGAGTATGGGTCAGGTCTGGGTCTTATGCCTGACCCGCCCCGAATTAATATATAAACTTTATAATATATATATATATATATTTTTATTGATAAAATACTTTATATATATATATATATATATTATTGATAAAATATTTTATATAATATTAATATTAAAAAAACACTTCACATTTAAAAAAAAAAACTTTGCATCAATATCGGATTTTATGAAAATCTATGTAAATCAAAAAATATATATATTCCACAATTCTATTAAATCTATGAAAATTCATATAAATCAATAAAAAAAGTCAGTCAAATTCTGCCTGGACTCTATAGATTTTATAAATTCAGGTACTTTTTAAAGTAAAAAAAAATCCAATAAAATCTCAATTGAATACACCCTCCTTAATTCAGGACTCGTTGGCCAACTCCACAACCCCAACAATATCCATCAATATTAATTAGTTGTGAAATTACAAGTCATACAAATATTGAACTATTACACAAGACTTTTAAGGTACCTTAAGTAGGTTTAAAACAGCTGAAATCCATATTTGGCCCAACTCCACAACTCCATATAATTGGGTAATCTCATGCTCACCCACGTAACACTCTTTTTTAATTTCATCCACCTTACCTAATTATATGTTCTTAATTTACATGAGAAAAATTAGAAATGTAAACTACAATATGAAGATTTAATTAAATTCATATAATATATTTAATTGATAATATAATATATGAATCATTCACTTACCCTCGAAATCGTAAGAAAAACAATCCACATCCGAGAGTGAATCAGGCACTACGGAATCAGGCACTACGGTGTCTCCGTGAATGTCTCTGTGAACTGAATCGGCGGGCACGATGTCTCCATCAATTGAATCGGGTACTACGATGTCTCCATCAACTGAATCGGGCACTACCATCTCGTTTGAATTTGAGACACGTTTTTTTTTAAAGAATCACAATTAGGGATAGAAAAAAATGCGGCCAGGGAGTAAATTAAATTATGGTTTGCATAAAGTTTTTATATATATTCATATTCATATTAGAGAGAATTTTGGCCGTACCAATTCAATACGTGTTATTGGAATATATATTAGTGTTCGTGTATATATAAAAATTTATATAATTTAAAGTTATTTTAAATTACAGGTGTAGTCACACGACGTTGAGAATCGATATTTAAGGGATCTTAGGGCCACTATGTCAAGTAAAGACTTACGACGATAGTATGTGAATGGGTACAAATTTCATACATCCGATTTTGCATCAAGAAGATCGACTACGGTGTGTGCATTAAAAGTGAATACATCAAAAAGAAATAAATTAATATACATATACAATTAATATTAAAAGATAAAACAAAAGAGTTATTTGTCCTAGTAGTGGTAGATGTTCAATAATGGACACTTGCCCGCCTGGGGTGGGTGTCGGTTCGGGCTGTGATGGGACAATTAAATTGTTAGAGAGGGGTGTGGCGTGGGGTGGGTGTGGGTTCGGGCTGGCGGGCTGGGATGGGATAATTAAATAGTTGGAGAGGAGGGTGGGATTATGGAATGGGTTGTGTGGGATTGGGATTGTAACTCTTGGAGATGGAGAAATTATAGACGGATTTTTGACCCGGATCGTTCATCGTTTAGATACGGGAATATATGGTGTCAAAATCTAGAGTTAAAATTGGGATGTAGGTAGAAATTTAAAAATAAATTATATTTTATGTGTAGTGTGTATATTAATTGGGGTGTGTACCGTAAAACTGAGCACTCCGAGAATCTATCTATTGATAAGAGAGACCTGGGACGATGTGGGTGTTTGTTTAGACGTGACCTTTAATTAATTGATGTGCATTATTTGTAAAATGACACAATTTTATGAACTTATCCCTTTCGGCCATTTATCCATATCCCCAACCCTTGTAAGTTTGCTTAGACTTAGATTATACAGTCTAGAAAGGGTGCAGCTAAAGGCACCCAAAGATACTATGAGGACACCCATCAGAAATTTTTTTTGTCACAAGGGTGATGCGAAATGACGTATTTACTCCTCCTGCACATTTTAAAAAAAAAATGCCGGAAGAGTACGCCCATCCATTCCATTTCACACCCGATTCATCATTTCACACCGGAATGATCCGGATCCCCACCATCACCACCAAAACAACCACCATAAGTTTGATAAAAAAAAATTCTAATATGTTCGAAAATTTCTACAACAAAAATAAAATCTTAATATGTTCAAAAAATTTACCCAAACAAAGTTGAGATGTTCGAAATTTTTTAATGAACAAACTCAATATGTTCGAAAAAAAATTCAAAACAACTTAAATTTGTCCAAAAAAAAAAAGCTCGAACATCTTGTTCGAAATTTTTTCCAAAACAAACACAGATTGTTCGAAAAAAATTCAAAACAAAGTCAATATGTTCGAAAAAAAATTCAATTCCAACAAACATAGATTGTTCGAAAAAAATTTCAAAACAAAGTCAATATGTTCGAAAATTTTACATGAACAGACTTAGGTTGTTCGAAAATTTCTACAAAACAAACAGAAATTGTTCGAAAGAAATTCCCGAACAACATCCAAAAACCCTAATTTTCAATTTTCAGAAACCAAATTTTGAGAAACCTAATTTTCAACTTACCTGAAGCGGCGCGGCGGCGACGACGACGGCGAGAGGCACGAACAAAGGGAGGCCGGCCGCAAACGGCTGCGAGGGGGAGGGGGAGGAACTGCGGCCGCGAACGGCCGCGAAGGAGAGAGGGAAGGGCTGCAGCCGCGAACGGCCGCGAAGGGGAGGGGGAGGAACTGCGGCCGCGAAGGGGAGGGGCGAAAATGGGTGCGGCCGCGAAGAGGTGATGCGCAGTGGGCCTCCGCGACGAGGTGGGCGGCGTGGGCGAAGTGGAGAGGTAGGCGGCGCTGCTGCGCCGCAGCGGAGGTGGCGAAAATGGAGGTGGGAGGTGGGTGTCTTAAATTTGAGAAGGAAGAATGACTTTTAGGGTTTTAATTGAGAGGAGGGTAATTTTGGAATTTCCATGTGGGTGTCCTCATCCATTTTGTGTGTGTCCTCATCGCATGGGTGTCCTCATAGGATCCGGGTGTGCCTTTAGCCGCGCCCGTCTAGAAAACCTAATTTTAAGACTAACCTCTCTCGCCTATCTATCCTCCTAGAACACATATTGAGCCAATTATCTAGAATTTTTTGCGCACCCCCAACCATCCCCAACTCATATTACAAGAAAATTTATTTTTAATGATATAAATTTTATCATTATAGTTACTTCAGCTAAAAAACTTTAATAATAAAAATTGACCTTTAGTAACATGTTTTGTCATTAATTTTCAATTTCATATCAAAAGACTTTCAGCTAGAGAAGCAATAATAAGAAGATTTTGTCACTAAAAATTAATTTTCCCATTTAAACCTAATTACCCTCACCCACAATCTCTCCCTTTCAATGAATTAACTCCAAGCTCATTTGACCCTAAATCTTTGACCCTTCGACCCTCGGTATTTTTTCAGATTGTATATAATTTTCCATTTTATCCACAAATTTTTTTGGGAAAATATCAATTTTGGTCACCCAGTTTTACCTCTTTTCATATTTGGTCACCCACATTTAGTCACTATCAAAATTGGTCACCCAGTTATTATATTCTATCAAAATTAATAACTCTGTTAGTCAATCTGTCATTGACTAACGGAGAAAAAGTTTTGAGCCGTGAAATTTCTCAAAATCTAAGGTTAAAAAAATTTCATGCATCTTCCCGAACTAATGAAACAAACGCAGCAACAATGAAACATGTGCAAAAATTACCAATATTAACATTATATATTTATAATAGAAGGAATTCTGATGCATTTTTAGAACGTGATTTAATCAACCAGTTTACATTTTATATTAATGAGAATTCTTTCTCATGCATCTTCTTCTACTAGAATGTGATTCAATCAACTTGCGGGTAGTAAAAAAAATTCAGTAAGTTTTTAATAATTATTTAACTCAATTATGAATTCATTTTTTTTGTTGGTTTACTTTTTATTTGACAGGGAATGAGAAAGATAGAATGAAACTTTGTACTCTGGTTTTTTTTTTTAACAATTGTATTCAGATTTCCAATTCTTAGTTTCATATTGAATTTGTATAATAATTGGAGATATAAACTTATTTCAATTCATTTCCCTATTTATAATTATTGGAGCATAATTTGTGGTGAAGATTAATTGTAAAGAATTTCTAAAATTATCCATTCAAGTAAATTTCATAAACTTATTTTTCATTCTAAATATTTTTCTTAAAGATCGTTATTGCAGATTTCTTGAAATGTTAGTCAAACAATTGGCATTTGAAATTAATTGAAATAAATTTTTATCTCTTGAGTTTCTCATTTCCTAATTATCTATAAAATAAAAAGTAAACCAGCAACATGGTTGATTGAATTACGTTCTATAGGATGCATCAAAATTCCTTCTGACCTATTATAAATATAATGTAAATATTGGTAATTTTTGCACATGTTTTATTCTTGCTTCTGGTTTGTTTCATTAGTTTTGGAAGATGCATGAGAATTTTTTAACCTTAGATTTTAGAAATTTGACGGTTCAAAACTCTTTCTCCGTGTTAGTCAATGACAGATTGACTAACAGAGTGATCAATTTTGATAGAATATAATAACTAGGTGACCAATTTTGATAGTGACTAAATGTGGGTGATCAAATATGAAAAGAGTTAAAACTGGGTGACCAAAATTGATATTTTCCCAATTTTTTTTCACTCGCAACCCTTCCCCGTCTCCGTCCAAAGGAATTTTCTTTATAGGTTGGAAATTTCACACATGACCCTCTTTGGATCACGAAATGTATGTGGACACGAGGTAAAAAATGAACAAGAAATATCACACATTTGATCTCACACTTTACTTGATCTCACACTTTAATAAATCTCTCTTCTTTTTTAAAATAAATTCGAACCTAAACTATTTTTAAAATTTTTGTGTCATGTACCCGTGCAAAAAAATTGGGACGAAAGGAGTATTCCTTATTTATGTTTGGATTGAAGTGGAGTGGATATTTGATATCTATATATATATTCGTGTTTTTTTTTTTTTTTTTGAAGGGTTGAGAATTGATTCCATGTGCATTTACTTTTAAATTTGCTCGTAATTTTTTTTGAATTGAATTTTTGAATATTAATGTTGTGATAATCAAACTATTTTGTTTCATGTCATTAATTGCTTAGTGAGAATATTAGGATCAAATTTAAATGCAAATGATAGTAGAGGTATATCATGTATCTATATAATAGATAGATAAAAGTAGCAAGATTTAATTCAATTCAAGAGAAATTAAAGTACGAGTATATTAAAAACTTCATGACATAAAGTTATATTCAAATTTATTCAAAATCTCAAAACATATATACATAATATCACAATATTCATCCGAATTTTAAAATTCCTAGATTTCGGCATCGGCATCTCCACCCTCCACAATGATCCCAAAACAAACATAGTCATATGGATTGGTCCTTATTAAAACGAGCTATACATATACATTGAGTTACCAGCAATCATAAAATATTATGAGGAGAGAAATCAAGTTGTGCTCAAACCATACGAAGTATCTTTACGGTTCCATTAGAGTTACCAGCAACAAGCATTTGAGATTTTTTCCTCCAACACACACTCGTGACAGAAACATTTTTTCTATTTGTCTTCTCTTCTTCAGATGAAGGATCAACATATTCTAATTCGCGACGAGCAATTGGCATTGGCAAAGACTTGTCATAAGCATAAACCTGAAACAAAATTGCACTGGATTCAATACAAATTTACCACATTAATTTTCATGTCAATTATATTCACTTAATTTTATTCTTAGCTACCATGCAAGAAAATTTTGAAATATCAATAACTAAATCAATATTTTTGCAGGCCATAGCCTAGGTTAAAAGAGATTTCATAAACTCGTTTGTAGCGTTTTAAAATCGTTAGGACAACATGCGTGTTTCTTAAATAAAATAAAAAAAGGAATACAATGAAAATACCTCATTAGTTTCAGAGCCACATGCTATGTATCCATCTAATACTGACAGGCCAATAAAATTCTACAAGAAAAATCGATAGGTAATTAGTTGAAAAGGTGAAAACAATTTATTATAATTGATATAACTAACTAATTACCTTGACATTAGTATGACCTCTATAAGTCAAAATGCAAGCCTTGGAAGACATCTCATTTAAGGTTGTCTTCTTGAGGTCCCAAAGCTTCAATGTGTTGTCAATTGATGCGGATACAAGATTTTGTGAATCCAAAAATTCGACACAACAAACTGCTTTTTCATGACCACACAGTGTGAAGCATGGTTGTTTGGTTTTTCGAATATCATAACAGTATAAGTTAGAATCTTTACACCCGAAAGCAACAATGTGGGATGAGATTGGAGAGAACTGAACACAACTAACATTGTCAAAACTCCGGATAGTGCAGATCGAATTTCTCTGTATGGAAAGAATTTTAAAAGAAACATCAATCAGTACACTTGAATAGCTGTTTATAGAATGATACTCCCTCCGTCGTCTCATCATGCATTATTTTGACATACCTCATTGATATTCCATATTTTAATAGAACGATCATTGCCTCCGGTGGCAAATTTTGTGGGGTCGACTTGAGAAAAATCAACAGACCAAGTTGTTTGTTGGTGTTCGTTGTTATATTTGGCAACTCCTTGTCCAGTATTTGTATCCCACACCTGATCAAATTATTAATTAAGCTTGTATTGAATTGAAAAAACAGATTACTCCAATATGCGTACCTGCACTAAACCATGCTCGTCAGTGGAAGCCAAATAGCTTTTGACGAATTTATTCCAGCAGATGCAGGTTAATCTAGATTCGTTTGATATTTCAAGTATTGGATTGTGATCAACAACAAGATGTTCAGAAGAATCTTCTTGCAGGTCCAAAAGTGAATCAAACTGATCATATATTTTGATTTTCCTAGAAACGCGGCCAGCTGTAGCAATGTATTGTTGATCACAATCAATACTTATAGAGCATACCCCGTTACTTGAGTTGAGAGGAGTATGATCAGCAGTACTAGTTAGTAATGTTCCGCACACCACAAGCTTACGAATACCAATATCAAAATCTACACTAGGAGTAGTATTCTCCGTGGACGAAGCAAGAAAATGAAGCATCACTTCTGATTCAACATCATCCACTATATCACAATTGCTACTATCATTGATCCACACATCTGAATGCAGAATTCTCCTATATATCACAAATAATATTATTAACAATTAGCCAGCTGATGATCGATAAATAACTCATGAATAAAATACGTACGTACCATGTTGTAGGACGAGATGAGGCTTCAGGGTGAAGCAGCCAAGAACAAAATCCAGCTTCCTTGTGACATTCAGAAAAAAACTGTGCGGGGAATATGCGTTGATGCAGGTCCAACATTGTTGTTGAACGTTCTTCTATCGAATCAAAATTATATAGACACTGAAAAAATTAAATGTGCATCAGTTATAAGATATTCTTCAATCAATGAAATATAGGAGTAATTATTTCTGATCATGAGTACCTCAAACATCAAGAGCCCCAAAGAGTAGATATTTGCTGAACATAAATCTCTGATTTCAAGACCTTCCGGAAGAGCATACCAACGTTCTTCAGGCTGATCATTGTTGCATATGGAATCCCGATTTCCCTTAATAACGAAGCTTTTTGTATTATCATCACTCCATGACTGCTCACCAGTATTCACCTTAAAACCCATATACATAACATCCCCAGTTTTGAATATCATAATAAATGAAGAAGGTTTTAAATCCATCAACCCAATTCCTTGACTGTGATAATCATGAACTACCTGCACAATCTTCTTGAACACCTGTAACCTCTCATTCTTGCTTGCACTCAAACAGTAGTCTGATTCCAACCATTCTCTCAAGTGCATTCCACTCACCGTGTTTTCGTTTCCCTTAGAAGAAGAAGAAGAACAACTAAGCCTATGAATATTACTTGGAGGCATCGAAGAAACCGGAGGAGTATTCGTGATTAATGGAATAGCCTCAATAAACTCATTACTATTTTCTGATATCCTACCATAATCCATATTTTGCTCCATAGCAAACCAAACCTTCAAGTATAATTTTTGTCTGCAAATTAACACAATTATTCATGTGGTTCAATTTATTTTATTATATTCTTGCAACCCCTATCAATATAGTAATAAATAAAATTATCAACATTCACAAGACTAGTACCCTATTTTCAAACACACAAAGGAGGAGAAAAATAAATACTACCAAGAAATACTTACAGTATCAGAAACCTGCACAACTAATCAATTGATCCAATCTGAAATTGAAAACAAATATAATAGTAAATAATAAACTCAATTAGCTAGTACACATTTAAGAAAAAACATCATAACTATATATATATGCCATGAAGTAAAGTAGGATTTTTCCCAGCTCAATCTTGAATCCATTCAGATCATATAATTAATAGCTTGTGTTATCTTTCTCAAATATGTTGATAAAATACAAAAATTAACTCAAAACCTCACTTTTTAGAAAACTAACTTGAATTAGGGTTGTTATTTATTCAAAAAATAATGAGAAAGAAGACGGTGTACCTTCATATACTAAACCGCCAAGATTTTGATTCTTAATAATGATGGCTAAATAATTTTTTTTTTGATATATTAAATATTTGAGACATAAAATTCTTTTTTTATATATATATAATCTTAAAATGAACGATCTAGATTGCTTCAACATATTTTGTAATTTTCCACTTTTGAAAAATTTGAAAAAGACTCTTAATTCTATACAAAAGAGTAGAAAAGAAAAATATAATAGAAACATAATAGAAACACAAAATAATGATATATAATGAAACAGAGTAGAAGTGAACAGAGTGCATATATAAATGACAATTAATAATAGTCGAGTACAGTAATTGGTAGGGTTTCATTATTATATTAAATCATATTTGAAACCTAGAAATTCAAGTGTGGCAAAAAAAAAAAAATGAGCAAGAGGCATATATATATATATATATATATATATATAATTAGGGTTCTAAAAATTAATGAAGCAAAGAAAGAAAAGGAAAGTACCTGTGTTGCTGCTTGCACACGTATCAGAATTGAAGAGAATTATGAAAGTTATTTGAATGTGATGTTTTAGAATTAGGGTGGTGAGAGATTTATATATTTAAAATGGTAGGTGGGTGCATAAGACGGTTAAACAAAACATGTACCCACGCCAATATATAAAACAGGCGCCCAGGTGAATGCATATAGTTTTGTGTGCCTTGTCTATATTTTTGTTTTTTCGTTTCTGTGATAAGAATACAAGCTTTGTGTGCCTTCCCTATATATAATCGATAGATGACACAATTAATAATACTAGATTATAAAATGCATCTTTCAAGGTCGAATATATATGATTTTTATAGACTTAATTTGTTTTTTTAGGTACACTAGTATTATTGTATTCGAATTGGGATATATATGAATGTGGTCGATCCCTTGAACCACACAAACGTATATACGTGTGTGTGATTAATCAAGGAATCACTCGTGTACATGAGGTGATCCTTGTACGTCAAATTGGCATGTGTAGATAGTGAATTAATTTGTGCAGCTGATGATCAATAATTTCAAGAATTGGACTACCTAATTGTTGAGGCAAAATTTGTTAGACTGGACAAGTAATGTGAGTAGTGTGATATGGGAAAATTTGTTGCTTTGAGAAAAATAACAAATGGGTATCAGGAATACTCCAAACACAAGAGTTACAATAGGATTACAATTCTCAGAACATACATACAGTGAGTACATTACTAACAAATGTTGTATTTCAAACAAAGGTTGAGTTCCCTAATCCAATATTCCTCAAATGATGTTTTTCTAAGTTAGTCTTAAGCCATCGGTATGTACCTAACCTGATATTCTCCACGATTTTGTTCCTATTGATCCAAATATTCCACACTGATTTTGTTCCTATTTGATTCAAATTATACAAAGATTATCAGTTTTAACATATCCTACTTTTAAGACAGTAACTTTATAGGATGGAGCTCCATTTCATTATTATTAGAACTCTAGCTCCGTAGAACCATTTCGAAGAGTTAGGCTTATATATTCTTTTCATCCTTTTGATTGCTTACTGAAGTAAGGCTCACGGTGATGGTTGGCTCATGTGCAGTGGCTTTTCTACTATGCTTTTTAATGCTATAGGAAAGAGTTAGGCTTATTCTCTTATCCTTGAGGCTCCTGTGGTTTTTTATATTTAGTATGTACTCGGAAATCATACTACTATTCAGAAAAAAAAAAATAATAAAGTTATATCCAAATCTTGTTAATAAACTCATTTTTTTTTATATCAAAGGTAAATAGGTCAAAAGTTCAGCATAGCTACAAAGGATCCCGCAATTGCAAATCAGAATTACAACAAAGTCCGTAGGCAATCACTCAGCCTTACCAAATTGGCAAAACAGGCTGCCAAACACAAAAACATGTAATATTCGCATTCACAAGCACTCCAAACAACTCACAAAAACACATACATCAGCTCCCAAATCTACTCAACATCAATCCACAAAAAACTGCAAACAGCAGCCACAAATTTGCTCTACATCAGTCCCAAAAAACTGCAGCAGCCACAAACCAGCAATTAATTAATTTTCCACCTACTATTTTCGACACATCATGAGCAGCACCAAATCTGCACCTGATAAAGGCAGCAACACCCTATTCATCCTCCTTGACCCTTTCTCTTCCGCCCCTTATACATCCCAGCATTTTCCCCCTATCATCATTTTGGTCAAGTCCCTTGATAATTAATTGTTGGGACGGAAATGTTGAAAGGAAATCATATAATAATTTCAGACGAGATAGGGGTTACACCTTTTTTATAATTTAGATTTTTTTTTTTTTTTTTTTAGAGAATTTCTACTCTTAAGGTCCTTTCCTAGGACCCTTATTCTTATAAATACAATGTTTTTTAAACCTTTCTCTAAAGGTCAAAAACTAGATAATTAGTCTCTTATGCCCCTAAATTACATTTGTTAGAATAATTGAATCAATATTCAAGAATCCCATAATTTGCGTCGTCTTCCCCAATTTTATTGTTCTAAACTTTCCTTATCCGCCGAAATGAGGTGATCTTCCGACTTTCCTTATTATTATGCAAGAATTTTGCCAAAAATGGAGATGATCTGAATTTGAATTTTGAATTATATTCCTGTTCGATTTTTAACTCCTCTGAATAATTAATTGCATATCAACCCTAAAACGAACCATCGTCGTTATTATTGTTGCTGGATTTTGATATCCCATTGTATGTATTGATTGCATCACTATCGTATATACAACCAGCATACATCATTTGCGTATTTCATGTTTAGGAGCCATAAGTCGTTTCAAATTCTACATAGCAATCTCATAAACTTTATATTTTTTGGCTCGCTGGTTAGAGATTAAATTTTCTGTTGTTCTGAAGGTCGATTTCAACGGCAAAAGTAAATTGATTCGTGTGAATGAAACTTCATCATTCAAGGAGATATTTTGTGAGATAACTCGTATGTCCCCAATTCTATGAGCAGGTAATCCATCGATTTCATATTTTGTTGGGGGTATGAATAATTGTTGCTTAGATTCTGATTCTGATTTAGGGGGACTCATAGAGTTTTGTAAGATCACTTCAGAAAAAATAGTAAATATTTCTGTGGTTATTGCTATTGAGAGGAACAATATTAGTTCAATTGAGGAAAATACTGTTGTAGAACGAAGTTTGGTTAGTATAATCATTACCATGAAAGATCTATTACCCGACCATTATGACATTTTTTCAATTATGTTTCTCAACATTTTAATCCAGATATAAAAATGTGCATTTTACAGATTTATATGCAAATTTTATGTGTGCATATGCACTCTTTCCATACGCATATGCAAAATTTTATATATAATATGCAGATGTTTCATATGCATATGTATATGCAAATGCAAAATTATGTTATTCCATACTACATAATATTTCAATGTTAACAAATTGAGTATTAGTAAACGTTGCATCATACTAAATCAACGAGTTAACACTTCACCCTTCATAATGGACATTAAAATAAAATTATTTCAATATCCAACAAATAATCAAAAGTATTGTAAATTTGAAAACTTGTTTCAAATTCACCTGTCTCTAATATTATGAAAGTTTTAACATTTGGTAATCCCATTAATTAAGCACAAATTTCGATCATCTTTAAAATCTTTATATAAAATTTCAAAATCTCGAATAATGAAGATATATTAACCATAATTTTAATTTCAAGGGTAACTTTGTCAATCTAAGTGTTGCTTTGGACTTATTAGAAATAATATTCAAACCCTGAACTTTATAGAAAAAACTCTATGTGAAATGCACTTATTAGTAACTTCCCCTTTTTTTTATGGAGGGTTTACAAGATCATTAAATTGAGTTACAAATCACGAGCCTAATATCTTGATCTTCAAACCAAACAGATATCGCCGTCCACTCCAATCGCGTGAAGAGGAAAGACGAGTTTTCCTTTGTCTTAACAGGTGTCCATGTCTCCAATCTTTAAATGAGACAACCCTGAGGTGTTCTCATATCAAGAATAGGAAACAGAATAAACAGACAAAGTTCTACGACTACCCGATTCAAAAGTACCATAGCACTAGGGCTTTCGAGTCTATCTCAGGAGCCCAACCATAAAAAAAACTAACAGCCACACCAAAGCCCGTGCAGAGAAAACCAACGGAAACAAAAACTAATCAAGCACCAAAAACTAACTAAGAAAACAGTAAAATAGGATCAATGTAGAAATATCCGAACGGTCACCGTGGCTCCGTTACGGATAAGATCTACGTTGATCCCTAACAAGAATTGAAAAAAACTACACCAGATCTAGATCTACAAACTCAGATCTACAAACTCAGATCTACAGATCTACAACTCAAGATTAAAGATCTATAACCCAGATCTAGCAAAACTAAAATAAAAGAAGAGATCGGAGAGAAGCAAAAACCAACAGATCTGAAGCGACAACAAAGACCACAGCAACAGAGACAAGAACTCAACAAAGACCACAACAACAGAGATAAGAACTCAACAAAGACCACAGCAACAGAGACAAGAACAATGACGGCAACGTGAACGACGAATCTGCTACGGACACCGAAGAAGAAAGGGAGAAGCAACTCTCTAGAGAGAGAAGCTCTCCATTCTCTCTGAATTTTTTTTTATAATTTAGATTAAATCTATATGATCTCTTATATACTAATTTTGAATCTTCTCTCTCCTACGTGTCACTTCAAATTCTTTCTATTTGCCTTCTCTTAATTTATAAGAAATTTACATTATTTTTTCTCTCTTTTTTTTTTCCCATATCTCTTTTTACAGCATTATCTTATCTATACCATTTTTTTCTCTTTCTTATTTTGTACTCCCTCCATCCTTATATAAGCTTCCCGCTACTTTTTGGCACAGAAATTAAGAAAATGATTAAATAATAGATATAGTACAAGTGATGTGATTGGAAAAAGGAGAGAGATAGAGAGAAAAGGTAAAATATAAAGTGAAGTGTCAGAAAAAATACTTACCAAAAAGGGTATGAAAAGCTTATAGACGGACAGACTAAAATGGTAAAATGGCCGCACTACTACAGATTTGGCCTTGGAGAGCTTTGAAAAGGGCTCTCCAAGTGGGAGCTGTCTCTTGGAGAGCTTTTAAAAAGCTCTCCAAGAGCAATTTAGCTTGGACAGCTCCCACTTGGAGAGCCCTTTTCAAAGCTCTCCAAGGCCAAATCTGTAGTAGTGTGGAAAACTTATAGGCGGACGAAGGGAGTAATAAATATGAACATTAAATAAAATTTATAAATAAAATTTTATATAATTTATTATTTTAAAATATATTTGATAATAATTAATGTATTTGATAATTCATGTCATTTTCAACAATACCACAACTGAAAGACACTCTTGCATAAGTTCAGATTGAATAAGAGAATGTGTTGTCATTTGTGTATGCATAAGTTCAAATTGAATAAGAGAATGTGTTGTCATTTGTGTATGATTGTAATATGTTAGTTTATAGGGGTGTTAATTTATAGATAATATGAGAGTGTTGGGCTCTTATATTCAAAATTATATCCATTGTATTTGAGTCCTTGTCTAATAATGTTTTCGTACTTTGCATGAGGTATGCATGTATAATAGCTTGTATTTTAAAATTCTTATAAAATTATAAAAAGTAAACATAAAAAATTTGGAGCAGGACATGGAGAATAAAATAATAAAATTGAAATTAAGAGAATTATGATGAAATATTATTGAGTATACAAAATTATTTTGTTAAGAGAACAATTATGAACATTATAAATGAAATTTGATCCTAGAAGTTTGTCGAATTTTGGTCTAATTAAAATGAGTGCAAGTTGATTGGAATGTTTTGTTTAAAATTAGGTAAAGTCTAGTATACACTCGAGTGCATGTTGTGCACCCTAGTCCATGTGCACTTTTCAGTTTACTGACTTACACTTTTTGGTAAATGGTGTTGCACTTTTCAATTATTACTTATACAGTTTAATAATTGAAAAGTGCAACACCATTTACCAAAAAGTGTAAGTCAGTAACTGAAAAGTGTAACATGGACTAGGGTGCACAACATGCACTCGAGTCCATAGCAGACCAACCCTTAAAATTATTGAATTCATAATATACATACAAATTTGAAATTTGATCCTAGAAGTTTGTAGAATTTTGGTCTAATTAAAATGAGTGCAAGTTAATTGAAATGTTTTGTTTAAAATTATTGAATTCATAATATACATACAAATTTGAAGTGAGTATCAGCAGGATTTATCCAATTTTTTCGTTTGATTAAAAAATTCCTCAATTTTTAAAAAGTATACTTATTAATGATTAAGAAAGTGAAATGGGTTTCGTAAAAAATAAATAAATTGACTACTTTTTATTTATTCAATTTTTAAAAGGGTTAGTCTTGTGTGCACCTGAGTTGATCATTAACTTTTTTACTTTTTTACTTTATTTTTTATTTTATTTTTATGTTGCACAGTTGTAGTGATTTGCACTTTTCAATGACTTACACTTTTTTAATAAAATATTGTTGCACTTTTCAATTGTTACACTGTATAATAATATTTTTATTTATAGAGTTTAATTAAGATTAGGGACAATCCTATAGACACAACTAGGAAAAGAGACAAAAAATTATAGTATTAGAATTAAGATCAAATTCATAACCAAATAACCTATTATGCCCTTTATGCTTATAAGACACTAATAATGGAAATTAAAATTAGATTTTAAATTTTAAATCAATTTAATATAAAATTAGATTTTAAATTTTAAATCATAATATCTCATAACAAAATCATTTCATGGTCAACTATCAAATCTTCGATATCTCATACCTAATCAATAATTCAATACTCAAATCCCATATGCTATACGCAATAATTCGATACCCAAATCCCATATGCTATACGCAATAATTCGATACCAAAATTCTATATGATATACGCGATCACTGCACCAAAATACATAAAATCTGGCGATCATGACCGAAATTCCCAAAATACAGAAAGTTTGATCTGCAATATCTCATCTGATAATCATTCCATTATCAAGGTATGCAATTTTATTCGGTGTTGTCTTAATGCAATAATCAATAATTCGTTTAGTCCATGGTTCTTCCAAATTCATAAAGTCCATCGTCACTATTTTATATTATGCGATTTAGGGCTTTATTGAAGGAGTTAATTGAAGAAGGTAATTTACAGAATTAGAGATGGAATATGCTGTGATTTTAAAGTTCGAATTCGAGGATAAAATCAAGTTGATCTGTGTTCAACAATCTTCAAAGTTCGAAGACATTGTTAATGAAATAATCGGTATGTGGCCCATATTATCGAATTCTAAGATAGGCATGTGTTATTCTGTTGGTTGCATAAAGAATTGTTCTTTATCATCTGATTCTGATTTAGTTAGTTTAGTTGAATTTTGCTAGATTTCATCGGAAAAATTAGTTGAATTGTTTATGTTTGTTCTACACAGTCTAAGAATTTAGTACTTGATATGCATAATTTACAAAGTTTGGGCGTTAGTTTGACAATCAGTGATGATCGTGTTAATGCTTCTGCATCCCAGACTCAATTGTCAAATATACCTGATAATCGTGTTGACATTGCGTATGTTTTTTTTTTTTTTTTTTTTTTTTTTTTTTTGTTCAGATGATATTTTTTTGCATATAGTTTACAATCTTAGCTTATATGCAACGTATATTTTCACATATGCTCTAAATATTTAGCATATATTTCAATATATGCATTAATTAGATATGTCTTCATTACCAGAATAATTAATCTCATATTAAATAATGCATACAAATATAAAATTAATATTAAAAGATTCTAATTTATCAATCATAATTATGGGCAATTATTACCAGTTACATTTCATGGAAAGTTACAACCCACAAGTTTTAATTCAATCATCATTTAATTTACCAATCAGTGATGATCGTGTTAATGCTTCTGCATCCCAGACTCAATTGTCAAATATACCTAATAATCGTGTTGACATTGCGTATGTTTTTTTTTTTTTTTTTTGTTTAGATGATATTTTTTTGCATATGGTTTACAATCTTAGCTTATATGCAACGTATATTTTCACATATGCTCTAAATATTTAGCATATATTTCAATATATGCATTAATTAGATATGTCTTCATTACCAGAATAATTAATCTCATATTAAAATAATGCATACAAATATAAAATTAATATTAAAAGATTCTAATTTACCAATCATAATTATGGGCAATTATTACCAGTTACATTTCATGGAAAGTTACAACCCACAAGTTTTAATTCAATCATCATTTAATTTAACAATCATAATTATGGGCAGTTATTATCGGTTTCATTTCATGGAAAGTTACAATCCACAAGTTTTAAGTCAATCATCATTAATATAATATTATTAATTTTAAATATATCCACTATTCCCCACAATTATCTCACGTAATCCAAACCAACAATATATTTTTGACATTTTCAAACATATTGAAATTCAATGGTAATTTTTTTCTATAAATAATATTATAATTACAATTTCTAAAATGAATAGTTTATTTTGATATCCACGTTTGCATAATATGTACACGTCAATATTATAATAATATTTTTTATATATAACATCTATAAACAAATGATTCACGTAATAATACTATGATTATCGTAGTAATCATAAATATAGATAAAAATTGTGTATTTTGCATTCTTACTGCACATATCACAATGTGCATATTTGTTTGGCATATACGTGCGCATATATTCCATTGCGATTTGTTCCACGTTACTGAATTAATTACATCATATGTATTTTTTTTTTTTTTTAAAGAAGCTTCTCCAATACTCCAGCTCTGTTTTAGGAAGATTTGAAATTCCGAACGCAATTATGACCGAGAATTTAATATTTTATCAGTTCCTATTTTGAATTTAATATTTTATCTTATTAGGAAGGTTTGAAATTTCGAACGCAATTATGACCGAGATTTTCGGGAATTTAATATTTCATCAGCTCCTGTTTTGAATTTCTTATTTTATCTTAATTGAATATGCAAATTTCAGTTTTATTTATAAACGGAGGTTAAAATTGTACTTTTATAAATCAAATTGTCCTTCTTCCTAACTTTTAAAAATTTTGTCTTTATTTCGAGTTTCTATAGGTGAAATGTCCTATATACTAATTTCCCCTTATTTATATTGACTTACATTTTTTAATAATATTGTGTTGCATTTTTCAGTCTAATAACTTACACTTTTCATTAAAAATTGTGATACTGACTTACACTTTTTAATAATATTGTGTTGCACTTTTCAGTTATAGACTCTTACACTTTTCAGTTAGAGTGACTTACACTTTTTAGTAATATTGTGTTGCACTTTTTAGTTACTGACTTAAACTTTTCATTAATATTGTGTTGCATTTTTCAGTTATACTAACTTGCACTTTTTAGTAATATTGGCAAATGAGGTGATTGGAATCAAGAATGATGTGAAAGCCATTGAGATTCAAGTGGGCCAAATTGCTAATATGGTTGGAAATCAACACAAGTCGGGTCAATTCCCCTCAACAACGGAATTGAACCCCAAAGAGCAATGCAAGTCAATTAAGTTGAGAAGTGGCACAAGCTATGAAGGCCCCTTGATGCCAAAGGAAGATGGTGAAGAGGAGCAACAAGGAAGGAAAGTTGAAGAGAAAGAAGGGGAGAAGAAGAGTGAGGAGGCAATCCCTCCACAAGACAAAGGCAAGAATGTAGTGCCTCTCCCATACCCTCAAAGGTTGAAGAAGAAGGGCTTGGACAACAAATTTGCCAAGTTCGTGGAGATGTTCAAGAATATCCACATCAATATTCCCTTTGCCGAAGCTCTTGAACAAATGCCCCACTATTCCAAGTTCTTGAAGGAAATCATGTTAAACAAGAGGAAGATGGTGGAGTATGAGACGGTGCACTTAACCGAAGAGTGTAGCTCCATAATTCAAGCCAAGCTACCTCCAAAGCTTAGGGATCCCGAATCCTTCACTTTGCTATGTGTCATTGGAGATGGAGGTACATTTAGAGCTTTATGTGATTTCGGAGCTAGTATAAATCTCATGCCTCTATCTATCTTTAAGTCTCTTAGGTTGGGAAAGCTCACACCGACTACGATGAGCCTTCAATTGGAGGATAGATCTATATCATACCCCTTATGTATAGTAGAGGATGTATTGGTCAAAGTCGACAAGTTTATCTTTCCGGTAGACTTGGTAGTTTTGGATATGGAGGAGGACAAGTATATCCCGTTGATCTTGGGAAGACCGTTGGAGCTTCAAGTTAACAATGAGAAAGTCTTGTTCAAAATTTATAAAGCCATTAAAGTCTATGATGATGAGGATGGAGAATATGGGAACCCCAAGATAGATCACTATCCAATGCCATGAAAGAGGAGATGGAAGAAGTGCCCAAGATCAATTTTGTGAAAGAAAACCCCAAGGTGGAAGAAAAAGATTTGAAGATAGATAAGAAGGCCAAGTTTGGGGGAGTTTTTTTAAAAAACTCCCCCAATTCAAGAAAAGCTACTTGTGCAAGCTTGGGGTCGAATGAGGCAACCTTATAAGAGGACAACCTTAATTGCCATTTGAATGAGTTGCAAATCATAAATGGATATCTAAGTATTGCAAATGCCTTGGAACATATCTTCTCATCTTTGTGTTTCACACGTTTTATTTCTCGTTTCTTTGATTTGAATTATATTTGATCAATTTTTATATTACTCTTTTATTGTTTATTCGTGATATTTGGTAGGAAATTTTAGGGTAATTCACCATTCACTTTATCGATCACGTCTATTTAGAACTCAATCGACAAACTCCACTTTTACACTACACCTCTCCGTGGGATCGACCTCGTACTTACTTCACTACAATATACACCGTATACTTGCGGCCGTGTATTTTGGTGTTGCATAGTACGTGAATCACCTATACAATCATTCATTCAGCTTAGTTCCTAACAGTTCAGAATATTCACTTCATATATCACATATAAGATCAGTAACTCTGTTTTAATGACTTCTGAAGATGACCTAGTTAAGATGACTTCTACCACATATATTATTAACTTTAAGTTGCTTTTTGGCCATCAAAACTTAATCTCATCAACTAGGACTTTGTTTCTAAGATTCATATCCCAACAATTTCCCCCTTTTTGATGAAGCCAAAACTACTTAAATGTTAATAATCAGTAGTTAATCAACAGTCAATCATAATAGTTCATCAAGTCAAAATGTCATATTCATTCATAATCGGATAAGATATTACACATAATCACAAAATATGAAAATAAGAAATAAGATGAGTAAAGAAATGTTATCTTCATATTAGTCTTTCATCTTCTTTCTTCTATCTTCGAACTCCTTCAAATTCTGAAAGTCAAGTACATTATGGTTTGAATGTCAATCATGTGTTGAGGATCAGTGATGACTTCATCTGAAATTATCTTCTCAATAATGTTCTTAATTTCTTCATAATCTGGCCTTCCAGAAGATAAAGTAGGAGGTTTCCATTCAGGTTCTTCAGGGCATAAGATGTTGTACCCAACTGCACTTGCGGTTAACAAAGCATCTTCCCAAATATCATTTGCAATATTCTCCATATATTGTTGAAATGCTTCAAACTCTTCTTCTTTGCTTGTATGGACACCAAATTTCCTTACAATGAAATTAGCAATCTGCCACTTTTTCTTGATATCCATCCAATAAGCTTTATTATCTGGATGTACAATAAAATCCATGAAAGTGTCTTCCAACACTTCTTCATTTTTCTTCTTTTTCCTCAATGCAGCAACCCTTCTTTCAAATTTTTTTATGGCTGCTTCAGCATCTTTCAATTTTTGTTTCTTCAGCTTTGCTTCAGCCTTTTTCTTCTCAATCATTTCATTGCTAATTTTAGCAGCTTCAGCCATTTGATCTTCAGAAGGTTGTGAGCTTTGAACAACATGCTTAATTTTAGATCTGGTCACCCTACCAGTATCTTCTACTTTCTCAAATTCATCATCACTCAGAATCACTTTCCTCTTTCTTTTTACTAAAGATTTTTCAGCAACAACAGTTTCAACAACTTTTTCTTTTTCTTTTTCAGAAACAATTTATGCCTCTGCAGCAACAGTAGTACTCTTCTCAGCCATAGTACTCTTCTCTCCAGCTTGCTGCTTCCTTAGCTTAATTTTTCTGTTTAAATCAGCAATTTCCTGTGCTAACTTATTTTAACTCACCACCAATTCAGCTTGTTGAGTCTGAGTTTTCTCCATTACATCTATGACCTCCCCTTCCCCCCTTTTGGATTCATCATACAACTCTTTCAAGGGTTTCATGTGTTGTACAAACTTTCCTTCCAAAGCCTGGGTAAGGTTGTGAGCTTGCATCTTGTGCAGATCATAGATTTTGGACATAGTATGCTCCATAATGTGCTGATGATTTTGCAGTATGCTTAGTCAGCCTATCAGTGACATCTTTCAGTTGCTTCAAAGTACCATCCAATTGAGCTTTTAACTCATCATTGTGCTGCTTCATCTGCTCAAAATTTGTAGGTGCATCAGCTAACACTACAGTTTCAGTTATGTGTCCAGTTTGAGCATCAGCATGGAAATTTCATCAATAATTTCAACAGTATGTTGCAGATTATCCTCATCAACTACTCTTTCCTTCAAAATCTCATCAAACAAATCCTCTTCCACCATAGACTCTTTATTTGGCACCTCTACCTCTTGCACATCACTTTCCATTGCAGAAGTAATCAACTAATCATCCTTTTCTTTTTCAAGTTCGGTTTCTTCTTCCATAACATCCTTAGATTGTTCTTCCTCAACTACCTGTTCTGAGTCCTTAGCAGAAAAACTGATTCCAGATATTCTTTCAACCATTTTCACAATAGCCTCTTGTGAAAGTACTTCAGTGAAAGATTCAACTCCAGCAGCCTCAGCTTCCTCTAAGTCCCAGTCTAAAAAAATCTTGAAACCAAGTACAAACTCAGAGACATCTAGCAAATCAGAGACATCTAATCTTCTAAGATGTACCCAAGTACAAACTCTTAGAATTTGCTCATAAGCTTCAGAATTCACATCTAAACCATGGAATTGACTCTGAATAATCTTGCTCAGCCTTAGCCTAATCACTTGTTCTCTTATATATACAGACAGGATATGTAAGCATGGTTATCTTTGGTTGAGTTTGGGTTTCAAGTTCAGGTTGGGATTGTGTTTGAGTTTCAGATTCAGGTTGAGTGTGGATAGGTTTAGAAGAAATTTTGGGTGAAGAATGAATTGGTGAAGAATGAATAAGTGAGGTTTGAGGGCTGATTTAATGAATGGGAGAATTATGAACAGATTCATCAACGGGTGTGGATTCTTTTGAAGATTCAGAAAGAGAATCCTCTAAAGGTTGTTGATCAAGGGGTACATCTGGGATAAGGGAAGATGTGGGTTTAGACTTCTTTACCTTCTTAGGCTTAGGCTTGGGTTTCAGCACACCTATAGCCTTGGTTCTTTTCTTAGACACAATAGCAACAAACTCAGATTGAGGACTTACAGATTTTGGCTGCTCTTTCTCTTTCTCTGATTCCTCAGAATCATGAGATACAACTTTCTCATATCTTGCTCTGGAAGACCTTGTGAAATTGAGGATCATGCCTCGATTTTGACCTCATCTTCTTTCTTCTATCTTCGAACTCCTTCAAATTCTGAAAGTCAAGTACATTATGGTTTGAATGTCAATCATGTGTTGAGGATCAGTGATGACTTCATCTGAAATTATCTTCTCAATAATGTTCTTAATTTCTTCATAATCTGGCCTTCCAGAAGATAAAGTAGGAGGTTTCCATTCAGGTTCTTCAGGGCATAAGATGTTGTACCCAACTGCACTTGCGGTTAACAAAGCATCTTCCCAAATATCATTTGCAATATTCTCCATATATTGTTGAAATGCTTCAAACTCTTCTTCTTTGCTTGTATGGACACCAAATTTCCTTACAATGAAATTAGCAATCTGCCACTTTTTCTTGATATCCATCCAATAAGCTTTATTATCTGGATGTACAATAAAATCCATGAAAGTGTCTTCCAACACTTCTTCATTTTTCTTCTTTTTCCTCAATGCAGCAACCCTTCTTTCAAATTTTTTTATGGCTGCTTCAGCATCTTTCAATTTTTGTTTCTTCAGCTTTGCTTCAGCCTTTTTCTTCTCAATCATTTCATTGCTAATTTTAGCAGCTTCAGCCATTTGATCTTCAGAAGGTTGTGAGCTTTGAACAACATGCTTAATTTTAGATCTGGTCACCCTACCAGTATCTTCTACTTTCTCAAATTCATCATCACTCAGAATCACTTTCCTCTTTCTTTTTACTAAAGATTTTTCAGCAACAACAGTTTCAACAACTTTTTCTTTTTCTTTTTCAGAAACAATTTATGCCTCTGCAGCAACAGTAGTACTCTTCTCAGCCATAGTACTCTTCTCTCCAGCTTGCTGCTTCCTTAGCTTAATTTTTCTGTTTAAATCAGCAATTTCCTGTGCTAACTTATTTTAACTCACCACCAATTCAGCTTGTTGAGTCTGAGTTTTCTCCATTACATCTATGACCTCCCCTTCCCCCCTTTTGGATTCATCATACAACTCTTTCAAGGGTTTCATGTGTTGTACAAACTTTCCTTCCAAAGCCTGGGTAAGGTTGTGAGCTTGCATCTTGTGCAGATCATAGATTTTGGACATAGTATGCTCCATAATGTGCTGATGATTTTGCAGTATGCTTAGTCAGCCTATCAGTGACATCTTTCAGTTGCTTCAAAGTACCATCCAATTGAGCTTTTAACTCATCATTGTGCTGCTTCATCTGCTCAAAATTTGTAGGTGCATCAGCTAACACTACAGTTTCAGTTATGTGTCCAGTTTGAGCATCAGCATGGAAATTTCATCAATAATTTCAACAGTATGTTGCAGATTATCCTCATCAACTACTCTTTCCTTCAAAATCTCATCAAACAAATCCTCTTCCACCATAGACTCTTTATTTGGCACCTCTACCTCTTGCACATCACTTTCCATTGCAGAAGTAATCAACTAATCATCCTTTTCTTTTTCAAGTTCGGTTTCTTCTTCCATAACATCCTTAGATTGTTCTTCCTCAACTACCTGTTCTGAGTCCTTAGCAGAAAAACTGATTCCAGATATTCTTTCAACCATTTTCACAATAGCCTCTTGTGAAAGTACTTCAGTGAAAGATTCAACTCCAGCAGCCTCAGCTTCCTCTAAGTCCCAGTCTAAAAAAATCTTGAAACCAAGTACAAACTCAGAGACATCTAGCAAATCAGAGACATCTAATCTTCTAAGATGTACCCAAGTACAAACTCTTAGAATTTGCTCATAAGCTTCAGAATTCACATCTAAACCATGGAATTGACTCTGAATAATCTTGCTCAGCCTTAGCCTAATCACTTGTTCTCTTATATATACAGACAGGATATGTAAGCATGGTTATCTTTGGTTGAGTTTGGGTTTCAAGTTCAGGTTGGGATTGTGTTTGAGTTTCAGATTCAGGTTGAGTGTGGATAGGTTTAGAAGAAATTTTGGGTGAAGAATGAATTGGTGAAGAATGAATAAGTGAGGTTTGAGGGCTGATTTAATGAATGGGAGAATTATGAACAGATTCATCAACGGGTGTGGATTCTTTTGAAGATTCAGAAAGAGAATCCTCTAAAGGTTGTTGATCAAGGGGTACATCTGGGATAAGGGAAGATGTGGGTTTAGACTTCTTTACCTTCTTAGGCTTAGGCTTGGGTTTCAGCACACCTATAGCCTTGGTTCTTTTCTTAGACACAATAGCAACAAACTCAGATTGAGGACTTACAGATTTTGGCTGCTCTTTCTCTTTCTCTGATTCCTCAGAATCATGAGATACAACTTTCTCATATCTTGCTCTGGAAGACCTTGTGAAATTGAGGATCATGCCTCGATTTTGACCTCACTTCAGCCTCATCATCTGACCTGTACATTGAACCGCCAGATTCCTCATCAGCAACTACCTTGTTGGTCCTGAAAGGAGTATATAACAAGTGTATGGGGGGGGGGGGGGAATACACTTGTATGCAAATTCTTTTCTAACTTGATCAAACCAGAGCTCAGCAAGGTTGTCTTGGACAACTCTGCTGAAGATGATTAACTCTTCTAAGATAATCAGACTACTAAGTACTATTGAGTACTTAGTTGAATAACTATCTAGGGGAGTTATATGTGCGGAATAGTGGTTGGCCCTTTTAGTTTAGACTCCTTTAGATTCTGAAATCACTTAGTCAATTCAATACAATCCAGTTTCAGGGAACTTGTCCAAATCAGTTTTGCACAGTCTTTGAATGTTTATCCTTTGAAAGATCAGTTTGTGTGCAGTGTTGAATGTATGAAAGTACTTGAAATGTAAATCAACACAAGAGTTTATAGTGGTTCAGAGACTCAAGCTCCTACATCCACTTTCCCTGATTTAACAGGATAATTCCTTCACTCTTGGAATTAACTTGTTTTATAGTGCCAATGTGCACTTGATCAAGAACACCACTCCTTGGTGAATTGATCCCTAGGATGTCTAGAGTCCTAGTACCCTCTTCTCAACTCAGAACTGAACTGTTATTCTCTCAACAGTCAGCTCCTACCACTTCTACTACTACAACCTTCTCACTTTCACTCTTGAAAGATATGAGGATTGAAGTAAGGTTCCAACTAATGAGATATCCTTTACAGTGAAGATCAGTGTATAAGGATAGGATATCTCTCTAAGCTTGTGTATGGATATACAATGTAGTACAGCTTAGATGAAGTGTTTGAAGACTAAGATAGTCTTTGAAAGCTATGAAAGTTCTATGAGCTTCAGAATTCTTGTGTAGTTGGATTCTGTTGAGGTGCTTGTTGGATGCTTTCAAATGGTCTTCACACTTCTGTATTTATAGACAAATGAAGGATTTACCCGTTGGAGAGGCAGCCCCAAATGTCCATAAATGTCTTCTTTTGGTTCTTCAACTTAGAAGACAGAATCTTGATAGTGACATGTCCTCATTTGGGAAATAAACGGCTGTTAAGACTTTGTCTTCATTCTGCAGCACTCTTCCCAATGTCTGACTTTCAGATTCTCTTGTTAAGACTTGGACATGACTTCTGAAGGTTGATCCATTGATAGGACAACATTCCTCATCATTTGGACAACTCTTCTTATCACTATCAGCACTCTTGCTTATCAGCAAGGTTGGCTTGCTTCTCTTCAGATGACTTGGCTCATACCCTTTGTTTCACTTCAAGGTGATCTTAGCATGTTGATTTGTAGTTCTCTAGGGTGTGGTTGTCTCTATTTCTTCAGCATAGTTGACCTCAACTTACAGAGCACTTGATCTTGATTTCTTGTACTGAGACAACTCCTCTGGACAACTCTCCTGATCAGTATAGTTGGTCTTCCAAAAGACTTAGTGTTGTATCCAGAGTTTGAGCCTTGAGGGGACTTGTTCTTGATGGACTTCTAAGCATGTGTTCCCCCTCAAATTGTGCATCTAATCATCTAAGAGCTACCTAACATATTAGCTCCTCATCTAGCCTTTATACTATATGTTCTAACATTTCTAGAACATATTCAATTTGACTTAGGCATGTCTCAGGGGCTTTTGGTATTAAATCAAAACATATCTCATTTTATTCCCAACAATTTCCCCCTTTTTGATGATGCCAAAACCTATACAACTTATGCAAAAGTGACTTAGCTACACTTATTACATTTATCTTCAGAAAACATGACTGAGGTCAATTATCCTGAAAAGCAATGTGTTAGTGTACTCACCATTCATGTTGCACATAGATTTCATAGATAGGCATAGAGAGATGAGTGTTTCTTGATTCAAAGTAAATTCAACTATCATTCATTAGAAAATCATTACAAGCGTGTTGATAGTTGAAATTAACATATCAGAGCATGAATCATTAACACTAAATACATCAGAGCATTTTACTATACAAAATATTTCTAGAATTTTAGAATCAGAGCAAATACTAACAACACTTAGTAGTATTTGGATCAGAGCAAAACATCAGATATCAGTGAATCATGCTTATATCAGAGCAATCCAAAGCATATCAGAGCAAACAGATTTTCACAGCACACCACATCAGCACTCTTGACCATATTTCAGCATAGTTGATTAATCAAGATAGGTCAGAAGACTTAGCCATTTCAAAGATCATCCTCAGGAGGTGGCAACATCCCATATTGTGCCTACACTTTTCTTTTCAAGGCCATGGCTTCTTGGTTTGTTCCCTTAGGTCCAAGAACCATCTTGTTTAGCTTGAGGATCTCAGTGAATTCTCTCAGAATTCTTGCTTGATCAATCCATCCTTCAAGCTTTGGAGGCATGTATATGATTGGCTTGGGAGCAGTGAGTTCAAATCTTGCAATGTCAGCAGCTGCAAGCAATTGTTGATAAAGCTCTCTGTAGTACTCTATCATGAACTCAGCAAAAGTGGAGTTGGCATCCTTTCCATTCCATCTATCAATGACATAGTAATCATAGACAAACTCCCTTTTTGCTTCCTCCCATGAGTCATTCAGCTGTTTTGGTACCCATTTATCCAAGTGAGGATATTTGGTGTCCATTGGGATCAATAGCTGTGGCTTCATTTTGTTATAAGTTGCTCTCTTCCTTCTTGGCTTCTGGAAGTCTGCTCTTCTCTTATCTCTTGCTCTTTGTGCTTCATCCATCAACTCCATCTTTTCTAGGGCCCTCATCATGGCCAGTTTCTGTTGAGTTTCAGGATCTTTGACATACCCTTCATGAAACAGCTTTGATGGATCATTTAGCACCACTACTTTCTTCTTCTTGGGTCCTGGTCCAAAGCCTTCTTCATACAGCTCCTCTACATCTTCAGAAGCTTTGGCACCTTCAGTGGACTTAGTCTCAGTAGACTTTTCTTTTTCAGAAGACTTGTCTTTTTCAGCAGATTTGGGCTCTTCAGCAGTTTTGGCCTTCTTTGAGATAGGCTCATCATCAACAACTCTGAATTCAGGTGGAAGATCAAGGCTGTTGGGAAAGTCAGTGAATTTCTCAACTTGTCTTTTCTTTCCTTTTGCCCTCTTGATCTTTCCTCTAGTTTGGACACCTTCAGCATCTTTGTCCAAACTAGATACCTCACCACCTGGCCTTTGCTGTAACCTCACTCTTTCCTCTTGAGTTGAGGCCATTGAATTCTTCAAGGCAAGTGTTAACTGCTCTTCTTCATCCAATTCTTCCAAGTTTAGCACTGCTGGCTCCTTTCCCTTTCCTTCAGGAGCTATGTCCTTACCCTTTCCCCCTTTGACTGGGCTTCCAATTACTAAGGCACCTTTTGCTCTTGCTCTTTCCCTTTCCCCCTTTTTGGCAACATCAAAACATTCAGGCTTCAATTCACTCATAGTAGATGCCAATAAGGACTGGGCTTGGGTTAGAGACTTCATCTCCTCCAACAGATATACATTCTCATCATGTATATTTTGCATCCTATCACTGCTCAAGCTAAGGAAAGCTAGAACATGCTTCATTTTCTGTTGAACAACCTCCTCCATGGTTGCCTTTAAAGATGCATCTAGTTGGGCCTTAAGAAGCTCAGTGAGGTTGGCCACTGCACCTTCAGCAATGTTGGCCAATACCTCTTGGGAAAATTTTTCTGAGGCTGCTTTCACCATAGCTAGCCTTTGCTCTTCAGCTCTTTGTCTTTGCAGGGCAGTCTTTCTTCCAAGAGCTCTCTTCACCACTGACCTCAATGTCTTCACATTCCTATTGTGGTTGATTCTTAGCAAAGATTGCTCTTTCTTTACATCATTTGAAACTGACCTCATAGTGTTCTTAGCCTTGATGACTTCAGTGGAGATGGTTTGCAGACCAGTCTCAACTCCACTGATCCTTGCTTCCAAGGTAGGTAACACCACATCTTCTGAGCCAGTTAGCCTCATTTCTACAGATGCCAAGGTTCTTCCATGCTCATCCAAAGCTCCAGAAGTTTCTGCATGAGCTGTTTGGACTTGATGAGCCAAGGAATCCAATTTATCTGATTGCATCCCAAGCAGAGCTTGTGCTGATCCACTATCAACTTGAATGGGTGCATCTGTTAAGAGTTCATCTGCAAAAATTTGATCAAAGGTTATACCTGCAATATCAGACAAATCAAATGAGCCAGTAAACACACAATTGCCTCCCTCAATTTCGTTTTCATAAGACTCTGATACATCAGCAGTCTTCTCCTCATTTTCAACTATTTCTTTTCTCCCTTCATTAATGATTTCCTCACTTAAAGGTACAGGCCTCCTCTCATCAAGGGATTCCTGAAGTTCAGATTTGACTTCAAGAATAGCCTGCCCTTCCTCACTTATATCACCCTCATTTGGTGGTACACTCACTATCCTAGTGATCACCACATCTCTTTCATCTACTACTCCCTCTTGTTTTTCAACTATCGTTTCCTTTTCAACTCCTTCACCTAGACCTGCAGCATCTCCACCTTCAACAAGGTTCAAAGATGGCAGTTGTGGGGAGATCACAGTGCTTATATCAACAGCCACCGAGTCATCCTGAATGATTAAGGGCTGATCAGTGTCCAACTCATCTGACACTGAATAGGCCTTAACCAAACCAGCCTCTAATACAGGAACCTCCACATCTTTAGGCTGTGCCTTGGGTTCAGAAGAACCTTCATTGACAGATGTGTCTTTGGTTGTGTTACCACCCTTGGTCAACACCTCTGAAGATACAGAGCCTTTCCTATGATAGGTTCTAGGAGGGTTGGAGAGTCTTTCAGATACAGAAGGCTTAGGGAGATTAGCTTGAGGGGTTTCAGGAGGGTTGGGGTTTGAGGGATCATCAGGGGAATCATCATCATTGGAGCTACTTTCAGGGTGTTTGATGCCCTTAGCTTTTCTTTCCCTCTCCTCTTTAATCTTATCAGCTACCAGCTTTGCAAATACTTCCTAATCAATGAGAAATCTTGTCTTTGAAACTCCAGCAAAGTGTAGCAACCTGTTCTCCTCCACTTGCCACCAGTTTGCACCCTTATCTTGGATGACTTGTGATATCTCCATCATAGACTTGTCTTTTACATCAACAAGCATCCTTAGATCATGAAATGTCTTCTGAATTCTTGGAAATTCAGCAAGCTGTGGATACAGACTGTCCACAGTAGCCATGGCTCCTCCTCTGAGCATACTTTCATAAGTATACTCCTCCTCATCTCCACTTGAATGGGGACTTTGGGTTATAGGGGAGTTGGCTCTGGGTTCTCCTAATGTGGCTTCAGGAAGGTTTAGTTCAGGAATGTTGGCTTCAGAAGGGTTGGGTGCAATAGAAGGTACTTCAGTTGCTTTTGAGAGCAATGGATCTGAAGGGGCTTTACTCAGGGGGGTTGGCTCAAAGAGTGCAGCTTCTAAAAGCTTTGAATAATTGAGCATAGATGAGTCAAGGGGAGAGTTTAATCTTGTCTCATCAACTGCTATATCTGCTAGCACATCTATCCCACTTCTTTGCACACTCCCTTCAGGAGTGTATCTCTTTGTAAGATTGATGGGGGTGATAGGTTGATTGGTTGGGGTTATATGGGTTTCAGGGGAGTTGGGCTCAGGGTTCTGAATTTCAGGGATGTTGGCCTGTATTGGTTGACCTTCAGGGACCTTGGATTCTGGAGTACCAGAACCAGATGAGTTGGTCCTTGACTTGGATTTGGTCCTGCTTTCAGCTCTGCTCTCTCTAAGAGCAAGTTGTAGAGACCTTTCCTCTTGGAGCTCCAACACCTTTTCAGTAGGCTTGGCCCTTCTCTTGCTAGCCCTACTGCTCCCACTTCCTTCATCATCCTTCTCAGGGACAACCTCCCTGATCCTTTTATCACCCTTAGACTTTTGTCTAGTCTCATTGTATTTCTGTCTCAACTCTTCTGAATGATCAGAAGGCACACTCACTCCCTCTTCAGCAACTTCTTCAATTTCAGTTGAAGCATCTGATTTCTCCTCTGAGGGGATTTGAGACATTTTCCTTGTTTTCACCATTCTGGCCTTTGTCCTCTTCTTCATCTTTGGCTTTTCCTCCACCTTCTCTTCAACAGGTTTGGCCATTAGCATCCTCCTTTGCTCAGTTTTCTTGCTGAGCTTTCTGAACAGAATCTTTTGGGCTGGGAGGGGCTTTGCAAAGGTTTGCATTTGTGAATAATGGGAGAACTTCTCAATCAACAAGCTTGCCCTGGTGCAATATTTGAGTTTCCCATCTAGTACAACCTTGTTGTGGGCTCTCACTTTAAATTTGGCCTTTTCCTTCAACATCTCAGATATGATGAAGGTCCTCCAATCAAACTTGATGCCTTTGTCACTAGCATCAATAATTGCAGCCATGATTCTGATTCTTGGATGACTGACTTGCTCCAAACTTCCAGTATTGCTCAAGAGACTCTTAGCAACTACCTCAAAGAGGTTGAGAAATTCTGGCTTGAGAGTCTTCTTGTTTTGTGTTGAAGAGATGGGACCTGGAACTATGAGCCATTCTTGTGCTATCTCCTCTTCATGATCAGCACCATAAAATTCTGGATTCCTTCCCTCTGAAGGCAATCCAAAGGCTCCTTCAAGATCTTCTGAAGAGAATTTCACTCTATGAAATCTCTCTTCCTCCTCACCCTCTGCAATATATGACAGTCTGGTGGAAACTTCACCATCTTCTGGCTTACCTCTCCATTTAAGAAAGGCAAAGAACTCAGCCATGTAGCTTTCCAGACAAGAGCTTGGCTTCACTTCCATAAACTTTTGAAGACCAGCCCTTCTCAACCATCTCAGGGTTGGAGTGATTTCAGGATCTTCACTTGTAAATGATACTATTGGTTCAAAGTGAAGGCTATTCTTATTGCTCAATTAACTAAAATCAAGGTCTAGAGCCTTGTTGGAAAAATCTATGATCATCTCTGGTCTAACTTTGGGAGCCATTGAAAATTATAGAGATGAAATTGAGAGAGTTTTGAGAGAGTTTGAAGAAAATGAGCTAGGGTTTCGAATACTTGGGAAGAAGAGTGTGTGGGGAGTTCTTAAGACTTGAGAATATTCTAAAAAGAATGTTTGTCATTGAGTTGGTGAGATTTGTGTATTTCAACGGTTGTCAAAAATGGAAAACACACTTGGACGGCCAGGATGAATTTCAGGGGAGTTGGCCAATTTTGATCCAATGGTTAAAAACCAATGTAACAGTGACTTGTTGATTTTATTCAAAACGTGGAAGGTATTTAATATTAGTTAATGGTTGGGGAGTTTTCGAGATAGATTATGGCTTGAAAAGTGTAATGCAAACAAGAGTTAAATCTTGGCATTTAATGCATGGAAAGTGACCTTTTGGGTGGGGGACAAATTAAATCCCACAGAGATGATATCTGTAATTGGGACAGTTATCAAGGTAGACAATGATTACCCAAAATAGGTGCTTATCAAACCAAGAAAATAGTTTGATAGCCAAGACAACTTATCTGACCCTACAAGGACAAGTGTCCTGAAGAGATGTGGACAAGAGTCCTGATGAATATCAATGGACAAGTGTCCTGAGTAATTGTGATCATCTCTTCTGCAGTTCAGTAGACTTGTCCAAGTCTACTGAATATCAATTCAGCTCTTTTACTCCCATTAACTTCAATGAGTTTTACTTGTCCAACTTCCCTGGATCAACTAAACCCAACTCTGTTGATAGCTCCAGAAACCTTGCCTCTGCAAGAGGCTTAGTTAGTATATCAGCTTTTTGATGATCTGTATGGATCTTGACTAACTTTATATCCTTCTTCTCCACATGATCTCTAATGAAGTGATGTTTGATGTCCACATGTTTGCATCTTGTATGCAAGACAGGATTTTGTGAAATAGCAATGACACTATTGTTATCACAAAATATTGGCACTTCAGTAGAGTTGACTCTGTAGTCTCTTAGTTGTTGTCTCAACCATAGGATCTGAGCACAACAACTTCCAGCTGCAACATATTCAGCTTCGGTGGTGGAAGTAGCCACTGTGTTTTGCTTCTTGGAGAACCAAGATATGAGCTTGTTGCCTAAGAATTGACAAGTCCCTGAAGTGGACTTTCTATCAATTCTGCAACCTCCATAATCAGCATCTGAGTAGTCAGTTAACTCAATGTTGTCATCAGCAGGATACCAAAGGCCTAAGTTATCAGTGCCTTTGAGATACCTCAAAATCCTCTTAGCAGCCTCAAGATGGCTTTTCTTAGGATTTGCTTGGAACCTTGCACAAACACCTACTGCAAAGGTGATGTCAGGTCTGCTGGCAGTGAGATAGAGGAGTGAACCAATGATTCCTCTATACTCAGTAGAATTGGTTGAAACACCACTCTCATCAGGATCTATCTTCCAATTTGTGTTCATTGGGATCCTTACTGGCTTGCTAGTAGCACACCCAAACTTCTTGATCATTTCTCTGGTGTACTTAGCTTGGTTGATGAAGATTCTTTCTTTTGATTGCTTGACTTGTAGACCCAAAAAGAAGTTCATCAACCCCATCATGGACATCTCAAACTTGCTTTGCATAAGCTTGGAGAACTTCTCACACAGCTTTTCATTTGGAGATCCAAAAATTATGTCATCCACATAAATTTGGACAAGCAAGATGTCCTCTCCTTCAGAGATTCTGAAGAGAGTTCTGTCCACAGTTCCCTTGGTAAATCCATGATCCAAGAGGAATTGTGACAGTGTATCATACCAAGCCCTAGGGGCTTGCTTGAGTCCATATAGAGCCTTCTTTATTCTGTAGACTTGATCTCCAATCTCAAATCCTGGTGGTTGCTCCACATAGACTTCTTCCTTCAAGACTCCATTCAGAAAGGCACTCTTGACATCCATTTGGTACACTTTGAACCTCTTGTGGGCTGCATAGGCTAGAAAGAGCCTTATTGCTTCTTGCCTTGCCACAGGTGCAAATGTCTCATCATAGTCAATGCCTTCATGTTGGCAATAGCCTTTTGCCACAAGTCTTGCTTTGTTTCTGACAATCACATCATTTTCATTCTTCTTGTTCTTGAACACCCACTTTGTTCCAATAACATCTTGATGTGAAGGTCTATCCACCAGCTCCCATACTTCATTTCTGGTGAATTGATTCAGTTCTTCCTGCATGGCTGTGATCCAATTGGCATCTTGAAGTGCTTCCTCAATGTCACTTGGTTCTTGCTCTGACAAGAAACAACAGAAAAGAGCACTTTCACCATGAAATCTCCTAGTTTTGACTCCTATACTTGGGTCACAAAGTATTAGATCAGTAGGATGGTCAGACAACCAAGTCCTTCTTTTTCTGATCTCTTCAGTAGAGTTGTCCTCTACTGAAGTTGAGTCATTTTGATCATAAAATTCAGGAAAGTTTAATGCAGGATCTAATTCAGGATCATAATCAGGGGTGTTGTCCTCAATGTCAGGGACATTGGCATTTTCAACATTTTGAGTTCCCCCTTGATTATTTAATCCATTAACTACCTCAGCAGGAACTGCTTCTTCATTGGTAGTTGTTACCTGGATGTGAACTGGGATTGGATCATTCAGTTCACCATTCCTTTCAGTGGGATTTGCCTCAGGAGAATTGCCTTCAGGGTTGTTGTCCAAAGTGAAGTTTTCAGGTAGGTTGGTTTGGACAACTTCTATGAAATCAGTGTCTTTGTCTTTTAGGCTCAGTCTGGTTGTCCTTTGTGTGATTTCTTCTGATTCCAAGTTCTCATTACTGAACTCATGAATAGATTCATCAAACAAAACATGAGGTGTTTCATCTACAATAAGGGTTTTCTTGTTGTAGACTCTGAAAGCTCTACTGATTTGAGAGTATCCAAGGAATACTCCTTCATCAGCTTTGCTATCAAAGGCTTTCAGCTGATCTTTCCCATTATTGTGAATAAAACACTTGCAACCAAAAATGTGAAAGTATGACACTTTAGGCAATCTTCTTTTCCAGAGTTCATAGGGGGTTTTGTCTTGCCCCTTAGTGATCAAACATCTGTTTTGAGTATGGCATGCAGTGTTTATAGCTTCAGCCCAAAACCTCTTAGGCAAATTAGAATCAGCAATTAAAGTTCTAGCAGCCTCTTTTAAAGTTCTATTTCTTCTCTCTGCAACTCCATTTTGTTGAGGAGTTCTAGCTGTTGAGGTTTCATGAGCTATTCCATTAGATGTGCAATACTCATTGATATATGAATTAATGAACTCAGTGCCTTTATCAGATCTTATCTTGATAATGCTAAGGCTTTTCTCATTTGACAATCTCTTTAACAGTTTAGGTAGTTTGACTTGAGTTTCCTTCTTATTAAGGAGAAATACTACCCATGTAAACCTAGAGAAGTCATCTACTACAACCAATGTGTATTTTCTACCATTTATGCTTGCAGGGGTAATTGGTCCAAAAAGGTCCATGTGTAGGAGTTCAAGCACCCTTTCAGTAGAGATGACTGGTTTTCCCTTAAATGAGGCTTTGATCTGTTTTCCTTCTTGGCATGGTTTACAAACATGCTCCTTAATGAAAACCTCATTAGGTAGTCCTTTAACTAATGCATTTCTAGCAATCTTGTTCATTGTTTTGAAGTTCAAGTGATTTAATCTTTTATGCCATAACCAACTTTGTTCACTAGAACTCTTAGCAATGAAGCATGCAGCATCAGTAGACTTGTCCCAGTCTGCAAAGTACACATTTCCTTTCCTAGTTCCAGTCAATAGAGTTTGTTGAGTTTTATCTTTGATTAAGCATTTTCCACTAGAAAACTCAACATTGAAATCTTTATCACAGAATTGACTGATACTTAGGAGATTATATTTGAGACCAGCCACATAAGATACATTGGATACTTTGATGTTACCAATCATCAAAGTACCATAACCTTTTGTAGTTGCTTGTGAGCTGTCTCCAAATGTGACATTTGGGCCTTCTTTTTCAATAAAATCAGTGAGGAGTTCCTTGTTTCCAGTCATGTACCTTGAACATCCACTGTCAAGGTACCATGCTGACTTTTTGCTCATGCTCCTCTTCTTGTGGCCCATAGGTACCTGCAATTAGATAGGTTTAGGTACCCTTTGAGTTTTGGGTCCTGAGAGGTTAGCTGTACCTTTAGGAACCCAAACTTGCCTAATAACCCTGATTGATTCAAGGTGGCTAAGTTGTCTTCCTCTAGCATCTACATACACTGTCTTTCCCTTAAACGCCTTTGGGAAAGTGTGTGTGAATGTGTTAACTCTGTAAGTTTCAGGAGAATTGTCAAATCTCCTGAACTTTTGAGTTCTTTATGCTACTTGAGGGAATCTTTGAGGAAAGGCTTTCTTATGACCATTACCCTTTGGCAGGAAGGGTTTTGGTTGTCTCATTTTATTTTGCCTTTGAGGATACTTATCCTTAGGTCTAGTCAGCTGAGGCTTTCTCAGAACAGTTGGCCTAGGCTGATTATACCTTGGATAATTCCTCTGAACATTGTTCAGGAGAGTTGCCCTTCCATTGGGTCTACTCTGCTGACCAACATTCCTCTTATGTTCAGGAGCTTTGGCCATTTCCTTAGGTTTTGGCCTAATCTCCTGAAGCACTTGAGTAGGCAGATCATCCATTTTGCCCTTTCCTTTGTTCAGTGGCTGAATCATTTCATTTTCAGTTTGTGCCACTGACTTAACAAAGATTCTCTTAGTGTTACTCACAGAAGCAACACTAAGACAAGGTGAAGATTCAAATGGATCAAAACCTAATCCACTTCTTTGAGCCATAGGTCTTTGATAACTCTGAATTTCCTCTATTGCTCTAGAGGATTTCTTCAGAGCATACATCTTTAATTTCAGGCTCTCTTCACTTGATTTAAGAATGTCATACTCATGTGAGAGGTTTTCAAACTTGGCATTTAGAATTTTAAGTTCAAAATCTTTTCTCTTCTGAGAGAGAAGTTGATCATCAATCTCCTTTTGTTGGTCAACTATCCTGAGATTTGCTTCCTCAAGCTCTCTCAAGACTTGTTGATACAACTCAGTAGACTTGACATCAACAACTGCCTCAGAGTTTTTGGCAAGTTCAATAGCCAATCTTTCATTTTCTCTCACACAATTATCATGAAATTCTTGTAGCATAGTGAAATCTTCCATCAACTTTCCAAGGGAAAGCTTCAAGTTGACCTCACTATTGTTTTGTGAGATAAATGATGGTGAACTAGAAGTAGAGGATACCCCATCATCCTCAAGAGCCATGTTGCAGACATCATCATCATCATCATTGTTGGAGAACAGTCCATCAGAAGAGTTGAAGTTTTCAGCACTATCAGATTCTTCACCAGCCATCATGGCCTTTCTATTGGTGAACTTTATGTCTCTTTTAGCTTGCCTCTCTCTTCTCTCCTTAGAGCTTAATTCAGGGCAATCATACTGGAAGTGCCCTTTCTTTTTGCAGTTATAGCACAGATCTTCATCATCTTCTTTCTTTGATTCTTCTCTTCTTTTTGATGATGAAGGTTCAGCTCTACTGGACCTTCTCCTATCAGAGTACTTGTCCTCTGATCTTTTCTCTTCAGGCTTTTTGGCTTCAGCCTGATCTTCAAGAGAGTTGTACCTTCTCCTGAATTTGTTGTCTTGGTAGAATTTCTTGTATCTACCAAACCTTGAATTTAGCTTTTCAAACCTTCTAGCCATCAAGGCTAGTTCTTCCTTCATTTCAGTCTTTGAGACTGACTTTGATGATCTTGGAGTGGACTGCATTTCTGGTTCAGCAGCTTTGGCTTTGAATGCCACTCCCTTAGTAGGATTTGAAGGTTCCTCAACAGGCTTTCTTCTGTTGAGGTCGAACTCATAAGCTTTGAGTTCTGAGAAGATTTGTTGCATGGGCATGGTGGAGAGATCTTTGGTATTTTGCATCATTACAGCATAGACATCCCACTTTTGAGTGAGACTTCTCAAGATCTTCAACCCAACTTCTCTCTTGGTGTAGACCTTGCCCAATGAGTTGATCTCATTCATCACATCAGTGAATCTACCAGCAAACTTATCAATGGACTCCTCAGACTCCATTGAAAACTGTTCAAATTTCTGCACTGCCACTTGGAGCTTATTCTCCTTGATCTTTTCAGTACCCTCACACATTTCTGCAAGAGTATCCCATATCTCCTTGGCAGTTGTGCAGTGGTAGACCCTTCCCATGATTGCATCTGGAATTGTTTGGTAGAGGGTGTTCATGGCAAGATAATTTAAATTATCTTTTCTCTTTTCATCAGCAGTGAAGTCATCTTCATCTTTGGGAATCAATTCCCTTATATCTGCTCTTTGAGCCTCAGTGACTCTGGGATTGACAAAGGTGAACACAAAAGGACCTCTTGTGATCACTCTCAACATATCAGTATGTAGAGATGCAAGATGAGCCCTCATTCTGATTTTCCAGAAATCATAGTTGTCTATTGAGAACATGGGCAGTTTGTGATGAGAAATGTGGTTGACTGGATTTGTGGCCATGTTGTCCAATCCTTGGACAGCAGGAGGTGGAACAGCAGCATTGTTGTTGGCCATATCTCAAGAGCACACAGTTAGTCAACAATTGATAGGATTTCAGATAGATCAGTTCAGTGACCACACCAAATATGTGATTTTTGAAAACCAAGATGGCTTTTCAGAAGCAGTGGTCTTTGAACCCCTGCTCTGATACCACTTGTTGGTCCTGAAAGGAGTAAATAACAAGTGTATGGGGAGGGGAATACACTTGTATGCAAATTCTTTTCTAACTTGATCAAACCAGAGCTCAGCAAGGTTGTCTTGGACAACTCTGCTGAAGATGATTAACTCTTCTAAGATAATCAGACTACTAAGTACTATTGAGTACTTAGTTGAATAACTATCTAGGGGAGTTATATGTGCGGAATAGTGGTTGGCCCTTTTAGTTTAGACTCCTTTAGATTCTGAAATCACTTAGTCAATTCAATACAGTCCAGTTTCAGGGAACTTGTCCAAATCAGTTTTGCACAGTCTTTGAATGTTTATCCTTTGAAAGATCAGTTTGTGTGCAGTGTTGAATGTATGAAAGTACTTGAAATGTAAATCAACACAAGAGTTTATAGTGGTTCAAAGACTCAAGCTCCTACATCCACTTTCCCTGATTTAACAGGATAATTCCTTCACTCTTGGAATTAACTTGTTTTATAGTGCCAAGGTGCACTTGATCAAGAACACCACTCCTTGGTGAATTGATCCCTAGGATGTCTAGAGTCCTAGTACCCTCTTCTCAACTCAGAACTGAACTGTTCTTCTCTCAACAGTCAGCTCCTACCACTTCTACTACTACAACCTTCTCACTTTCACTCTTGAAAGATATGAGGATTGAAGTAAGGTTCCAACTATTGAGATATCCTTTACAGTGAAGATCAGTGTATAAGGATAAGATATCTCTCTAAGCTTGTGTATGGATATACAATGTAGTACAACTTAGATGAAGTGTTTGAAGACTAAGATAGTCTTTGAAAGCTATGAAAGTTATATGAGCTTCAGAATTCTTGTGTAGTTGGATTCTGTTGAGGTGCTTGTTGGATGCTTTCAAATGGTCTTCACACTTCTGTATTTATAGACAAATGAAGGATTTGCCCGTTGGAGAGGCAGCCCCAAATGTCCATAAATGTCTTATTTTGGTTCTTCAACTTAGAAGACAGAATCTTGATAGTGACATGTCCTCATTTGGGAAATAAACGGCTGTTAAGACTTTGTCTTCATTCTGCAGCACTCTTCCCAATGTCTGACTTTCATATTCTCTTGTTAAGACTTGGACATGACTTCTGAAGGTTGATCCATTGATAGGACAACATTCCTCATCATTTGGACAACTCTCCATATCACTATCAGCACTCTTGCTTATCAGCAAGGTTGGCTTGCTTCTCTTCAGATGACTTGGCTCATACCCTTTGTTTCACTTCAAGGTGATCTTAGCATGTTGATTTGTAGTTCTCTAGGGTGTGGTTGTCTCTATTTCTTCAGCATAGTTGACCTCAACTTACAGAGCACTTGATCTTGATTTCTTGTACTGAGACAACTCCTCTGGACAACTCTCCTGATCAGTATAGTTGGTCTTCCAAAAGACTTAGTGTTGTATCCAGAGTTTGAGCCTTGAGGGGACTTGTTCTTGATGGACTTCTAAGCATGTGTTCCCCCTCAAATTGTGCATCTAATCATCTAAGAGCTACCTAACATATTAGCTCCTCATCTAGCCTTTATACTATATGTTCTAACATTTCTAGAACATATTCAATTTGACTTAGGCATGTCTCAGGGGGTTTTGGTATTAAATCAAAACATATCTCATTTTATTCCCAACATACCTCCTTCTTGAACATGAACTTGTTCAAGTGAAATTTCGTAGGCTTGCTCCAATTAATTTCACTCCTAACAATCAAAGGCAATAGAATACTGAGTTTGTTAGCGAAACCTAACATCCCCTTAACCTTGTACTCATTTGTTTTTTCATCAAAATAAATATTCTCCTTCTCCAATAGTAACCTCTCCAAAAAGAAACCTTGCCAATCACCATTGACTCTGTCAACAATGATTGCCATTACCCTGATTTTTAACATGGTCAATCCATATTGGCTGCTATGTTGACCTAGCAAAACTTTGCCTACCGTGTCTATCAAATGCCTCATCGTTCTGGCAAAGTTAATTTTTTTCAAATTTTTCAATTCACTGGCCTTGACTTTGCCACAAATCCATTGCTCAACACATTCCTTCTTTAACCCAAGTTTGTAAGACTCTATTCGAAATTTATTATATAAAAACTGAACCTTGTTTTTCAATATTTGAAGTCGTGAACAGACATTCGTTGGACAAATAAGAACCTAAGAATATCTAAGAATTACCTGATTTAAAACAGTCACTTAATTCGAAATTTATTATATAAAAATTGAACCGTGTTTTTCAATATTTGAAGTCGTGTGAACAGACGGACAAATAAGAACGTAAGAATATCTAAGAATTACCTGATTTAAAACGCTCACTTACCAATAACTTGATATTCAATTTATTTAAAGATACGTATACAAACCTATTATAGTATCTTCCATAAGAATGAATTCTAATCATTCTTGTGGAAGTATTACCTGAAGAAGAAGAAGAACGAAATTTATCAAGTAGTATTTTACTCATAAAATTTTATTGTCCAATTAACATGAAACTTACATGTGTGAGCAAAAACAATAACTTCTAAAATTAATTTTCATTTAAAGTGTATATTTTATTAATGAGGGTGTCTACGAAGTACTAACCATTTAATATTTCACTTTGATGCAATGTAGAATTTTTATATGTATCTATTTATAAATAAATTTAAATATTAGTACGATAATTTAATAAATATTAAATATATAAAAAATATTAATAATAAATAAAGAATAAATATCATTTGACCCTTTCAATATTTGTAAAGTTTTCGAAATTGAGATTTTTACGCTCTATTTCAATTTCCTCCCCTTAAATTCTTTCTTTATTTTTCATAATTTTTTATTTTAAATAATTAACTTATAAACCATTTTATAACAATTTTATCTATTTTAATTATTCTAAAATTTAAATAATCACATAATTTTCTCAACTAACTCAACATCGGGTATTCAAACCATTAATTAATGATAAGTCGTTGGATAAAATAAAGTAATTCATAATTCAAATCATACTTACCTCTTTTTAAAATCATTCACCTATGTAAGATCGTCATTAATGATAAGTCGACTGGGAATAGAAAAAATGGAAGCAACGGTGAAATTGTAACACGTGTCCCATTATATTCTCATAAATATAGAGTACTAGCTCTATACCCGCGTTTTACGCGGGGTCGATTTATTAAAATAATAACATTAAATATTATATCAGAGTCGATTTATTAAAATAATAACTTTAAATACTAGATTTTTATATATTTTTCATTGTTAAAGTCTGTACGTGAGAGTGTTAATTTTTTTTTACTCTAATATATTTATAACATATACATTTCTACAAATTTGAATCTATATTATTGTATTTATATTTTTGTATTTTTATATATTATAATATTTTTTTAATATATTAATAACATATGCATTAATAAAATTATGATTATAATTGTAATTGTAAAATTAAGAAAATATTTTTAATAAGTAAAGACATTATAAAATAATTTTATTAATAAAAAAAATATAAAATTATAAATTTCTAAGGTGACTTATATGTTTTGTGTTTGTTTTGGAATTTAAGTACGGTGTGATTTAACTTTATAGTATAGAATTATAGATGTTTATATAAGTTATTATAGGTATCTATATAGAGTTTGTAGATATTTATAGGGTTGACTTTTGAAGGGTTTATAGTTATTTGTAGGGTAAAATTTTAAAATTCTAAATCTAAATTCTAAAGTAGAACATGAGTGGAATTTTCCATTCCAAAACAAACATCCCCTTAATGAACTGTGGCACAAAATAAAATAGTCCTTAATTTTCACGTCAAGTTTTTTTCCTTAGAATTTTAACATTGTATGTGTGTAGGATAAATACAATGATATCTTTAAATATAATAAATTAATATTATATAAACAATAATAAAATATAAAAAAATTATAAAAAAATAAATAAATTATTAAAAGTGATTATATTATAACAAATAATTGCATAATTTTCTCAACTAAGTCTATTTTGTTGTACCAATACTCTCTGTTCACCTATAAAGAAAATAATATGCAATTAAAAAAGAAACTTTAACAAAATAAATACATGCCCGTCCAATGTATATTATAAAAAATTAATTACATAAAATATATAAATTACATTTAAGTTAAAATTCGAAATTTATTATATAAAAACTGAACCTTTCTTTTCAATATTTGAAGTCGTGAATAGACATTCGTTGGACAAATAAGAACCTAAGAATATCTAAGAATTGCCTGATTTAAAACGCTCTTCTAGAGGACTCAGCTGATGGAGTCAGATAAGTCAACTCAGGCCTGATCAGATGAGGTTTAGGTTTCAAATCCGATGAGAAGGTGTTGCTTAAAATCAGCTGAGATGAGAAGATCAGAAAAGGCCAGATCAGTAGAGTTCTGTTTGTAGAGTTAGTTTTTTGGCTAAGTGTTGGGATATCAGAAGAGTAATCAGAAGAGGGAGGTCTTCTGATGGTGTCATCTGTTTGCGAGAACAAGTGAATGGCATTGAGGTCAATTCAGATTGGGTCACGCTGAAAGTGTGAGTTTGATAGGGGGTTGTAACAGAATCCACGATGACAATTATCACACAATCAGTGCACGCTGCAATCATCATTAGCTTCTATAAATACCTCATTACTTGTAATTGTGAAAGTTTGACGCTTACGAGCATTCGTCTTGAGTTGTGAGTTCACGAGTGAAGTGAGGAGAAATCCCTTTTCGAGTGTAGAGTGTTGTAAACATCTCTTTTATCAATCAAGATTGAAGTCGTGTGTCCAGTGGATGTAGATCAAGTTGATCGAACCACTTAAATCTTTGCGTGCTCTGTTTTATGTTCTCGTCCTTCATATTTGTGAATTGTCATTCTTTGTTGGATTGTTTGTGGTCTGATTATTCATTTGGTATTGGAGACGTCCAATCGAGTGGATAATTAACTGACAATTGGCGCCGTCTATGGGAATTGAGAGTCAACCATAAAGCAATTGCCAGATCGGAGATGGAGAATTCGACAAGTATAATATTGAGAAGTTCTCAAGCACCGGTGATTTTGGGCTGTGGAGAATCAAGATACAGGCTCTCCTAGAACAGCAAGGCTTGTTCGACGTGCTCGAAGAGTCTACAACCCCAGTTGGTGAATCTGCAACAGCTGCTGCTGAAAGGAACAAGTTGTAACAAAAAGCTCGAAGCACTATTCTGCTCTGCCTTAGTAATAAGGTTTTGAGAGAGGTGGCTAAAGAGAAATTCGCGAAGGAGGTCTGGGACAAGCTAGGTAAACTTTACACGGTTAAAACCTTAGCTAACTGTCTCTATTCTAAACAGAAGTTGTATGCCTTCAGAATGGTGGATGACAAACCCATTCCAGATCAGCTTGATGAGTTCAATAGAATTGTTGATGATCTAGAGAATTTAGATGTCAAGTTAGAGGAAGAGGATAAAGCTCTGATTCTATTGAGTGCTCTCCCTAAGTCCTTTGAAATTTTAAAGGACACCATTTTGTATGGTATGAAGGAAAGTATTACATTGGAGGATGTAATGCTAGCTGTCAAATCCAAACTGTTGCACAACAAGACATCTCAAGGAGATAAGAGCAGCAGAGGAAGCCAGAAGAAGTTTGGATCCAAGAAGGGGCCTAGTTAACCCATAAGAGTTGATAAGGGAAAATCAGTTGTGTCCAATTAAGGTGATGCAGTGTGTTACCACTGCAACAAACTTGGGCACTATAAGAATGCTTGTCATAAATACAAGCAGTTCTTGAGGAAATCTGGTACCAACAACTAAGCCTATTAATATTACTTGGAGGCATCAAAGAAACTGGAGGAGTATTCATGAATGGAATAGCTTCAATAAACTCATTACCATAATCCATATTTTGCTCCATACCATACCATACCAAACCAAACCTTCAAGTATAATTTTTGTCTGCAAATTAACACTATTATTCATGTGCTTCAATTTATTTTATATATTCTTGCAACCCCTGTAAATATATATAGTAATAAATTATCAACATTCATAAGTATATATGCCATGAAGTTATATTATGGGTTAATTGCAAAAAAAATTACGACCTTTAGTAGATTTATCAATTACAACATATACTTTTTTTCTTTGCAATTCGATACACCAACTTTTTTAGTTTTACAATTTAATGCACCTACAAAATTTTCGATTAATTTTAAAATGATGTGACGCCGGAAAGATTAAAATCGTCATATTGGCACCAAGTAAGGCGGTCAACTAATTAATTATTACTATTTTTTAATGAAAAAAACAATTTTAAAATAAAAAAATAAAACAAGGTGCACATAAATTTTAATCACATTCTTCAATTCGTCAATCCTTCAATCGATTTGTTTGTTTATGATGGGCTTAGATTCACGGTGCTCTTATTTTCCATGGAATTTGGGAAGAGAGCATGAGAAACCAATTTTATTAACTAATCACACAATTTTATTTTTTCTATTGACTTAATTTTTCCTAATAACACACCAATAGCATAAACCACATTGAGTTGTTAAATGACACTATGAATAGAAAATACTCCTAAGAAAAAATATATATATATATATATATATACTCCATGTAATTGTAGGGGTTGCGAATTCTGAGTGAATATAATTATGTCTTTTGTGTGCGTGTGCGTTTAGGATGATTATTAATATTTAATTTTGTATTTTTTAGAGTTTTAAAATTATTTTTTTCTATTAAAAAATAGTAATAATTAATTAGTTGGCAGTTTTACTTGGCGTTAATGTAGCGATTTTAATCTTTTTGGCGCCACATCATTTTAAAATTGATCGAAAAATTTGCCGGTACATTAAATTGTAAAATTAAAAAAGTTGGTGTATTGAATTGCAAAGAAAAAAAGTTTATGTTGTAATTGATAAATCTACTAAAGGTCGTGATTTTTTTTGCAATTAACCCTTATATTATCGTTTATATTCTTGTGCCTCACAGAAATATAATTAAGTAAAGGGCATCTATAAAAAAAAATAGCAAAAAACACTAAGGAGGAAAAAAATACAAAAGGATAAATAATACCATGAAATACTTACAATATCAGAAACCTGCAGAACAGAAATCAATTGATCCCTCTTTTACCAATCTGGAAATTGAAAATAAATAAATAAATAAGAAACTCAATTAGTAGACATTTAAGAAAAAGTCTCTTAATTTTATACAAAAGAGTAAAAAGAAAATATAATGAAACTGAAAGAAACGACAAATATAATGATACAAATTACATACGACAAATATATTGGAAAAGAGTACATATATAATACTCCGTATAAAACATCTTTCGTCATTAATAATCTTCTACTCCCTCGGTCCCAAGATTTTTTACACACTTTGACCGGCACGGAAATTAAGAAAATGGAATAAAGTGATGTGTAAAGTAAAATAAAGGAGGGGTATTATTGGAAATTCATTGATTAAAGTGGAGTGATTTGACTAAAGGGAAAGAAAAGTAAAATAAAAGAGGGGTATTATTGGTAATTCATTATGTAAGTTGTTTCCTTTTTTTGAGTGTGTAAAAAATGTTGGGAAGCCCATTAAAGAAAGTGTGTAAAAAATCTTGGGACGGAGGGAGTACTATACTTCTTCGAAATTCATGTGCTTCAAAAAAAAAAATTCATGATTAGGTTTAGTACGAGAGACAAGAGTGATAAATGTTGTAGGAAACTATACGCCCCAATAAGGTATGCTGCAATATCGAAGAATCTGATAACAAGTCGAGTCAAGGGAATTCCTTTTCCCGCATAACAGAATACACCCAGGTAGAGCTCGACTGGTATGGCGTTCTGTTCCCAAAGGTAAAACGACTTCTACTCCGAATACAGTAGCACCACTGTATACGAAGTCTCAACGAACGTACTAGGTACAAACTGAAGACACACGGAAAATATTCTGGCAACACACGGAAAGGATTCCGGCAAGAATAGTGTATGGCTTTGGAGAGCTCAACACTGCAGAGAGAGGAGAGGAGAGGAGACGAGGAGAGGGGCGAATTTCAGCGTGGGAAATAATGAGGGGAGAGGCTGATATTTATAGGCAGACGAAACCCTAGGTGGTTGCTGAATTCGTGCGTGGGCCCAGGCCCAGCTCGTGGATTGAAGTGCGAAAAAATCGCAAAACGTGGAGAAAGTCTTGGACACCAAGTTTGAGGATTCCAGATAGTTCTGGAAGGTTCTTGAAGCATTTCGAAATGGGCCAAACCCGTAACTGAATGGGTCGATCCAATTCCTGAGTTGGGCTTTCGGAGTTTTTGGGTCTGCAAAAAGACAGGCGGGCCCCAAAGACCAACTGCCAAATCCGAAGCCAAAGCCGAGCCGGCCGGGCGGGCTAGCGCGCGCGCGTGTGTGGCTCTTTGGGGAGTGTACCCCTTATACATAGTTGAACTCCATTCCTACTTCAATACCTTTAAAGCCTTTAAATGTTTTGTAGACTTTCTATGTGGGACATGTGACCCTTCAAATTTCCACACCTCAAACTCAAGTTGAAACATTCAACTTCATCAATTAATTTCTCACTCACCTTAACTCGATTTTGAGATATTAAATATACCACGTTCATCTACTCCGCGAGTAGATCGACTATGTCACGTTTAATTATTTTATAATTAATGTTTAGTCCTTCTAATTAATTAATTAGATAAGGGTGTCAAAACCCAATTAATCCCACATTAATTCCAACAATCCCCCACATGAGTGAAAATCGTGTCTATACAATATCAGGCTCAGTGTTCAGTTAGATTAAGATCTCCGTGCATCCGGAAAAGTAGTTTTTGGCTTTGAACTTTCCGTAGCTAAACACTATCGGGTATACCGGCGGCTTAGTAGACGCAGTGCCTTGAACTAATCCTCCTTAGTGTATACCTAGTCAATAGTGTCAGCACACTTCAATCTCGTCTTCGTAACGTTCTCACGTTTTTGTCCGTTTTGGCCATGGACGTCCTTTGTGTTAATAAATGTTTGGTCGAAGCGACCCTCACTTCTCATTTATATAGGTAATCTCCTTTCGAGTATCCCGTTATACTCTAGGAATCATTAAAGTCGAAGACTCAACCTTTACCACATCTTACGGGTCGTTAACACTTGAGATAGTGATGTCAGGAATAGTCATATTTTTCAAGTGTTTTATCACTAACTTCAGATGAGGCTTGGTTGCCCATGAACAACTTTCTCCCATCAGTAGGAGAATAGTTGGAGAATGCAGACTTCTCCGAGCAAACATGGCAGGTGGCACCAGTGTCCACAAACCATTCTTTCTTATTGACCTTCGTCACCACTACAGACAAGTCCAAATCAGTAAGGTTCACAAATTTTGTACTTTCTGCTTGCCTTTTCCCTTGTCGTTACGACGGGATTGACGACACTCACTGGACTTGTGGTTTGGTTTCCCACACCTGTAGCAATTTCCAGTGAATTTCTGCCTTGGGGCAGGACCCTTCCCCTTCACAAACTTCGTTGTGTTGGCAGCAGACTCGTTGGGACGTTTCCTTTTCTTTGATGGACCCTCTTGTTCCATCAAGTTAGCCTTGGCTCCAATCTGGAGGGCAGGTCCCTTGCCTTCTCTTCTCCTGTTATCCTCTCCTCGATTCTGAGACGGATAATGAGATCCTCCAAGCTCATAAGCTTCCGTTTGTGCTTGAGATATGACTTGAAATCCTTCCAAGATGAAGGCAATTTCTCAACTACAATAGCTACCTGAAAGGCATCAGGCAGAACCATATCTTCAACAGCTATCTTGTGGAAAATAATCTGCAATTTCTTGACTTGATCCACTACAGATTTTTTATCCTCCATCTTAAAATTGTACACCTGTGCAACGACGAATTTCTTCAGTCCTGCACCTTCAGTTCTGTACTTCTTCTCCAAGGACTCCCACAGTTCCTTGGCAGATTTGATGTCACAGTAGACGCTGTAGAGGGCGTTAGACAGTCCTCCAATTATGTGATTTCTGCATAGATAATTGTAGGTCCCTAGTTGAGTTGATAATTTTGATTAAGCTAGGAAAACGTCTAGAGGGGGGTGAATAGACTTTTCAAAATCTTTCAATATATCAGAATACACAATGCGAAATATCAGAATTATCAATGAGCCCAACAAATTTATACTCAACTAATTTCGAATATGAACTTCTGTATGAACACTTATCTTGTCTATTCTATATGCAGATTAATCAATTAAACAAGTAATCAATCAAACACAAATAAAACAGTAAGTAAATCAAACACAAGATTTATAGTGGTTCAACAACTTGTCTACATCCACTCTCACAAACCCAGTTGTGAAATTCTTATTACTCTTCTCTTCGAGTAGTGTGTTCTTGTGGCTTTAAGTCTCAAGAAATAAGACTTCGATCTTTTCGATAACACTACCAAATGTTTCTTCGATCTAACAACTATCTATTTTACAAGTAACTAGCAACTTGAACAAAAACAATAAACGAAAACTTCTCTTAGTACAGTAGTAGCCTTCTTCAAATTCGCCACTTGTCTTCTGGCTTCAACTTTCTGAACTTGTACTCTGCGAGTTTCTTCGCTTTGATTTCTTCTTCGTAATTCGCTTCGTAATCTCTTAGTATCAGTCAGCATCAGTAGTCATAACCGTCAAATGCCTTCATGTATTTATAACTATCTGGAAATCAAGAACATTCTATTATCAACAACCTTTTCTTGATAACTAACTTCGAACGGTTTCTTCTTATCCTTCCACGCGTTTCTTCAGTTAATTAGTTATTCCATAACTAACTCTTCAATATATCTTCATACGCGTTTCTGACTTAAGTAATTTATTCTTTGTTTGCGCACTTGTCTAGTCTTCAGTACTTAGAAAATTCTTCAGTCTTCTTCTTCACTTGTCTTGTCTGGTCGAGTATTCTTCTTCAGTAGACTTCCATAATGAACTATACTAGTCCTATCATATAATCTTAACAAGACTATTACATTACATTAAGCTTTATAATTCCAGCTTAGTCAACTTAAAATACTGTACATCAATATAAACATATGAACTATGAGCTTCTATACATCGTTTATTCGCTCACCATAAAACCTATACACAGTACTTATAAAAACGTACTTGTATTTCATTCATACTTACACTTTTCTTTCATACTTTTGTACTCTATTGATCTTCACAAGACGACTTCCATAACTAGATCAGTCAAAACTTAGAAATATATTCAAGTCTTCTTTTTGGCTTATCAAAACTACTTCAACATCAATTAGGACTTGTATCAGGATTCATATCCCAACAATAATCACCACTTGACCACTGATCATAAAAGATCCTTTCCTGTTGGCTGGCAATTGCCTCAGGCTGTGTAGGTTTATCTTCAGTCAGAAACCTATCCATTCCAAGCATGGTCAGATAGAATAGCATCTTACTCTGCCATCTTTTGAATTCAGTCCCTGAGAATTTCTCAGGTTTTTCTCCTTGTACGACCATCGGCCTCGGCCCAGGTGCAGAGAAAGTAAACATCTGATCCCTAAAGGGATTCTCGAAAGGAGGAATTGCTGCAAAACGATTGCTCCTGTTTCTGACCCTTTCAGCAGGGTTGTTCTGTCTTCCTTGAGATTTCACACCAGAACTGTGTGAAACTGATAGATCAGGAGACGTTTCCTTATTGGCATCGTTGCCAATATTCTCAGCACCGTGAACGACCTCTGTATCAGTGGGGTCAACATCCATGTTATCATTCGATTTCGATATTGCAGCGTATTAATTAGGTCCGAAATTAATTTAATTAATTATGTCCGAAAGTAGATTAATAATATTCTGTTCTGCGATTGTAGGAAACTATACGCCCGATAAGGTATGCTGCAATATCGAAGAATCTGATAACAAGTCGAGTCAAGGGAATCCCTTTTCCCGCAGAACAGAATACGCCCAGGTAGTGCTCGACTGGTATGACGTTCTGTTCCCAAAGGTAAAACGATATCTACTCCGAATACAGTAGCACCACTGTATACGAAGCCTCAACGAACGTACTAGGTACGAACTGAACACACACGGAAAATATTCCGGCAACACACGGAAAGGATTCTGACAACACACAGAAAGGATTCCGGCAAGAATAGTGTATGGCTTTGGAGAGCTCAACACTGCAGAGAGAGGAAAGGAAAGGAGACGAGGAGAGGGGCGAATTTCAGCGTGGGAAATAATGAAGGGAGAGACTTATATTTATAGGCAGACGAAACCCTAGGTGGTTGTTGAATTCGTGCGTGGGCCCAGGCCCAGCTCGTGGGTTGATGTGCGAAGGTTCTTGAAGCATTTCGAAATGGGCCAAACCCGTAACCGAATGGGTCGATCCAATTCCTGAGTTGGGCTTTCGGAGTTTTTTGGTCTGTAAAAAGATAGGCGGGCCCCAAAGACCAATTGCTGAAGCCGAAGCCGAGCCGGCCGGACGGGCGTGCACGCGCTTGTGGCCCTTTGGGGAGTGTACCCCTTATACATAGTTGAACTTCATTCCTACTTCAATACCTTTAAAGCCTTTAAATGTTTTGTAGACTTTCTATGTGGGACATGTGACCCTTCACATTCCCACACCTCAAACTCAAGTTGAAACATTCAACTTCATCAATTAATTTCTCACTCACCTTAACTCGGGTTTGAGATAGAGTTTATTAACAATATAGACCAAAATCCAAGTCCATCATTTAATTCAAGGTAAAAATTCTGGATATTACAATTTAAGATAAATTTATATTTTACATTCCTAATATGCCCTCAACCCAATATATTAAACGAATTAATATTATTTAGCTGGACAATTAATATTAAAATTGAATAAGTCTCCCTTAATTATAGCTGACCTTTCCTTATACGTTTATTTCCAATTGAATCACTCATTTCCATTTTTTCATTACTACTGTAATCAATGCATCATAATTTTCAGCGTTTCCAATCTTTCAATTCAGCTCGTTCTTCGTTTCCAAAAATCTGCAATCAATTTCTGTGTTTATCTCCATGAATCGATGATAACCTGTTATAGTATAATCAATGGTGTGCATATTTGTATTGTTATGTAGTTTGTATTTGCATATTGGTACTGTTATGCAATGTATTCGTGCATATTTCCTTATTAGTCTTATATAAAACACTTATATTATGTTGTTGGGAATAAAATGAGATATGTTTTGATCTAATACCAAAACCCCCTGAGACATGCCTAAGTCAAGATAAGTATGTTCTAGAAATGTTAGAACATATAGATTATAGGCTAGATGAGGAGCTAACATGTTAGGCAGCTCTTAAATGATTAGATGCACAAATTAAGGGGGAACACATGCTTTGAAGTACATCAAGAACAAGTCCCCTCAAGGCTCAAACTCTGGAATCATGATCAAGTCTGCTGAAAGACAAATATGTTGTTCAGGAGAGTTGTCCAGAGGAGTTGTCTCAGCTCAATTAATCAAGATCAAGTGCTCTGAAAGCCTGAGGTCAACTACACTGAAGAGAAAGAGACAACCACACCCTAAAGACCTTCAAAGAAACAAGCTAAGATCATCTTCAAGAGAAATAAAAGGGAAAGAGCCATCTGAAGGGAAAGAGCCATCCTCAAGAAAAAATAAAAGGGAAAGAGCAAGACAATCTTGCTGATAAGCAAGACTGCTGATAGTGATAAGGAGTGTTGTCCAAATGATGAGGAATGTTGTCCCATCATTGGAACAACCTTCAGAAGTGATGTCCAAGTCCTAACAAGAGAATCTGAAAGTCAGATGTTGGGAAGAGTGCTACAGAATGAAGACAAAGCTCTTACAGCCGTTTATTTCCCAAATGAGGACATGTCACTATCAAGATTCTGTCTTCAAAGTTGAAGAACTAAAAGAAGACATTTATGGACATTGGAGGCTGCCTCTCCAACGGGCAAATCCTTCATTTGTCTATAAATACAGAAGTGTGAAGACCATTTGAAAGTATCCAACTAATCTCAACACAATCCAACCTAGCTCAAGTTCTTACAAGCTAGAGTGCTTTCAAAGCTTTCAAAGACTATCTTAGTCTTCAAACACTTCATCTAAGCTGAACTTCATTGTACATCCATACACAAGCTTAGAGAGATATCCTATCCTTATACACTGATCTCCATTGTAAAGGATATCTCATTAGTTGGAACCTTACTTCAATCCTCATATCTTTCAAGAGTGAAAGTGAGAAGGTTGTAGTATTAGAAGTGGTAGGAGCTGACTGTTGAGAGAAGAACAGTTCAGTTCTGAGTTGAGAAGAGGGTACTAGGACTCTAGACATCCTAGGGATCAATTCACCAAGAGTGGTGTTCTTGATCAAGTGCACCTTGGCACTATAAAACAAGTTAATTCCAAGAGTGAAGGAATTATCCTGTTAAATCAGGGAAAGTGGATGTAGGAGCTTGAGTCTCTGAACCACTATAAACTCTTGTGTTGATTTACATTTCAAGTACTTACAATACATCAACACTGCACACAAAACTGATCTTTCAAGGATAAACATTCAAAGACTGTGCAAAAACCTATTTGGACAAGTTCCCTGAAAACTGGACTGTTTGATTAACTAAGTGATTTCAGAACTTTAAAGGAGTTTAACCTAAAGGGCCAACCACTATTCCGCACATATAACTCTCTTAGATAGTTATTCAACTAAGTACTCAATAGTACTTAGTAGTTTGATTATCTTTAAGAAGTTAATCATCTTCAGCAAAGTTGTCCAAGACAACATTGCTGATATCTGGTTTGATCAAGTTTGAAAAGAATTTGCATACAAGTGTATTCCCCCCCCCCCCCCATACACTTGTTATATACTCCTTTCAGGACCAACAAGTGGTATCAGAGCAGGGGTTCAAAGACCACTGCTTCTGAAAAGCCATCTTGGCTTTCAAAATCACATATTGGCTGTGGTCACTGAACTGATCTATCTGAAATCCTACTTGAATATTGACTGACTGTTTATTCTTGAGTTATGGCCAACAACAATGCTGCTGTTCCAGCTCCTGCTGTCCAAGGATTGGACAACATGGCCACAAATCCAGTCAACCACATTTCACATCACAAACTGCCCATGTTCTCAATTGATAATTATGATTTCTGGAAAATCAGAATGAGGGCTCATCTTGCATCTCTACACACTGACATGCTAAGAGTGATCACAAGAGGTCCTTTTGTGTTCACATTTGTCAATCCCAAGGTCACTGAGGCTCAAAAGGCAGATCCAAGAGAGGTGCTCCCCAAAGATGAGGATGACTTCACTGCTGATGAAAAGAGGAAAGATAATTTGAATTATCTTGCTATGAACACCCTCTACCAAACAATTCCAGATGCAATTATGGGTAGAGTCTACCACTGCACAACAGCCAAAGAAATTTGGGATACTCTTGCAGAAATGTGTGAGGGTACTGAAAAGATCAAGGAGAATAAACTCCAAGTTGCTGTGCAGAAATTTGAACAGTTTGCAATGGAGTCTGAAGAGTCCATTGATAAGTTTGCTGGTAGATTCACTGATGTGATGAATGAAATCAACTCACTGGGCAAGGTCTACACCAAGAGAGAAGTGGGGTTGAAGATCTTGAGAAGTCTCACTCAAAAGTGGGATGTCTATGCTGTAATGATGCAAAACACCAAAGATCTTTCCACCATGCCCATGCAACAAATCTTCTCTGAACTCAAAGCTTATGAGTTCGACCTCAATAGAAGAAAGCCTATTGAGGAACCTTCAAATCCTACTAAGGGAGTGGCATTCAAAGCCAAGACTGCTGAACCAGAGATGCAGCCCACTCCAAGATCATCAAAGTCAGTCTCAAAGACTGAAATGAAGGAAGAACTAGCCTGATGGCTAGAAGGTTTGAAAAGTTGAGCTCAAGGTTTGGTAGATACAAGAAATTCTACCAGGACAACAAATTCAGGAGATACAACTCTCCTGAAGCACAGGCTGAAGTCAAAAAGCCTGAAGAGAAAAGATCAGAGGACAAGTACTCTGATAGGAGAAGGTCCAGTAGAGCTGAACCTTCATCATCAAAAAGAAGAGAAGAATCAAAGAAAGAAGATGATGAAGATCTGTGCTATAACTGTAAAAAGAAAGGGCACTTCCAGTATGATTGCCCTGAACTAAGCTCTAAGGAGAGAAGAGAGAGGCAGGCCAAAAGAGACAGGAAGTTCACCAACAGAAAGGCCATGATGGCTGGTGAAGAATCTGATAGTACTGAAAGCCTCAACTCCTCTGATGGACTGTTCTCCAACAGTGATGATGATGATGATGTCTGCAACATGGCTCTTGAGGATGATGAGGTATCCTCTACTTCTAGTTCACCATCATTCATCTCACAGAACAATAGTGAGGTCAACTTGAAGCTTTCCCTAGGAAAGTTGATGGAACACTTCACTTTGTTACAAGAATTTCATGATAACTGTGTGAGAGAAAATGAAAGATTGGCCATTGAACTTGCCAAAAACTCTGAGGTAGTTGTTGATGTCAAGTCTACTGAGTTGTATCAACAAGTCTTGAGAGAGCTTGAGGAAGCAAATCTCAGGATAGTTGTCCAACAAAAGGAGATTGATGATCAACTTCTCTCTCAGAAGAGAAAAGATTTTGAACTTAAAATTCTCAATGCCAAACTTGAAAACCTCTCACATGAATATGATATTCTTAAATCAAGTGAAGAGAGCCTAAAATTAAAGATGTCTGCTCTGAAGAAATCCTCTAGAGCAATAGAGGAAATTCAGAGTTATCAAAGACCTATGGCTCAAAGAAGTGGATTAGGTTTTGATCCATTTGAATCTTCACCTTGTCTTAGTGTTGCTTCTGTAAGTAACACTAAGAGAATCTTTGTTAAATCAGTGGCACAAACTGAAAATGAAGTGATTCAGCCACTGAACAAAGGAAAGGGCAAAATGGATGATCTGCCTACTCAAGTGATTCAGGAGAATAGGCCAAAACCTAAGGAAATGGCCAAAGCTCCTGAACATAAGAGGAATATTGGTCAGCAGAGTAGACCCAATGGAAGGGCAACTCTACTGAACAATGTTCAGAGAAGTTATCCAAAGTATAATCAGTCTAGGCCAACTCTTCTGAGAAAGCCTCAGCTGAATAGACCCAAGGATAACTTTCCTCAAAGGCAAAATAAAATGAGACAACCAAAACTCTTCATGCCAAAGGGTAATGGTCAAAAGAAAGCCTTTCCTCAAAGATTCCCTCAAGTAGCACAAAGAACTCAAAAGTTCAGGAGATTTGACAACTCTCCTGAAACTTATAGAGTTAACACATTCACACACACTTTCCCAAAGGCATTTAAGGGAAAGACAGTGTATGTAGATGCTAGAGGAAGACAACTTAGCCACCTTGAATCAATCAAGGTTATTAGGCAAGTTTGGGTTCCTAAAGGTACAGCTAACCTCTCAGGACCCAAAACTCAAAGGGTACCTAAACCCATCTAATTGTAGGTACCAATGGGCCACAAGATGAGGAGTATAAACAAAAAGACAGCATGGTACCTTGACAGTGGATGTTCAAGGCACATGACAGGAAACAAGGAACTCCTCACTGATTTCATTGAAAAAGAAGGCCCTAATGTCACATTTGGAGACAGCTCACAAGCATCAACAAAAGGTCATGGTACTTTGATGATTGGTAACATCAAAGTAACCAATGTATCTTATGTAGCTGGTCTCAAATATAATCTCCTAAGTATCAGTCAATTCTGTGATAAAAACTTCAATGTTGAGTTTTCCTGTGATAAATGCTTGATTAAAGATAAGACTCAACAAATTCTATTGACTGGAACTAGGAAAGGAAATGTGTATTTTGCAGACTGGGACAAGTCTACTAATGCTGCATGCTTCATTGCTAAGAGTTCTAGTGAACAAAGTTGGATATGGCATAAAAGATTAAACCACCTGAACTTTAAAACAATGAACAAAATTGCTAGAAATGCATTAGTCAAAGGACTACCTAATGAGGTTTTCATTAAAGAGCATGTTTGCAAACCATGCCAAGAAGGAAAACAGATCAAAGCCTCATTTAAGGGAAAACCAGTCATCTCTACTGAAAGGGTACTTGAACTGTTACATATGGACCTTTTTGGACCAATTACCCCTGCAAGCATAAATGGTAGAAAATACACATTGGTTGTAGTAGATGACTTCTCTAGGTTCACATGGGTAGTATTTCTCCTTAATAAGAAGGAAACTCAAGTCAAACTGCCTGAACTTCTTAAGAGATTGTCAAATGAGAAAAGCCTTAACATTATCAAGATAAGATCTGATAAAGGCACAGAGTTCATTAACTCATACATCAATGAGTATTGTACATCTAATGGAATAGCTCATGAAACCTCAGCAGCTAGAACTCCCCAACAGAATGGAGTTGCAGAAAGAAGAAATAGAACTTTAAAAGAAGCTGCTAGAACTCTAATTGCTGATTCAAAATTACCTAAGAGGTTTTGGGCTGAAGCTATAAACACTGCATGCCATACTCAAAATAGATGTTTGATTATTAAGGGGCAAGGCAAAACCCCCTATGAACTCTGGAAAGGAAGAATGCCTAAAGTGTCTTACTTTCACATTTTTGGTTGCAAGTGTTTCATTCACAATAATGGGAAAGATCAGTTGAAAGCTTTTGATAGCAAAGCTGATGAAGGAGTGTTTCTTGGATACTCCCAAATTAGTAAAGCCTTCAGGGTCTACAACAAGAAAACTCTTATTGTGGAAGAAACACCTCATGTTGTGTTTGATGAATCTACTCATGAGTTCAGGAATGAGAACTTGGAATCAGAAGAAATCACACAAAGAACAACCAGACTAAGCCTAAAAGACAAAGACACTGAATTCATAGATGTTGTCCAAGCCAATCTACCTGAAAACTCTATGTTGGACAACCATCCTGAAGGCAACCTTCCTGAAGCAAATCCCACTGAAAGAAATGGTGAACTGAATGATCCAATCCCAGTTCACATCCAGGTAACAACTACCAATGAAGAAGCAGTACCTGCTGAGGTAGTTAATGGGTCAAATAATCAAGGGGGAACTCAAAATGTTGAAAATACCAATGTTGAAAATACCAATGTCCCTGACATTGAGGACAACACCCCTGATTATGATCCTGAATTAGATCCTGCATTCAATTATCCTGAGTTCTATAATCAAATTGACTCAACTTCAGTAGAGGACAACTCTACTGAAGAGATCAGAAAAAGAAGGACCTGGTTGTCAGACCATCCTACTGATCTAATACTTGGTGACCCAAGTATTGGAGTCAAAACAAGAAGATTCCATGGTGAGAGTGCTCTTTTCTGTTGTTTCTTGTCAGAGCAAGAACCAAGTGATATTGAGGAAGCACTTCAAGATGCCAATTGGATCACAGCCATGCAGGAAGAACTGAACCAATTCACCAGAAATGAAGTATGGGAGCTGGTGGATAGGCCTTCACATCAAGATGTTATTGGAACAAAGTGGGTGTTCAAGAACAAGAAAAACGAAAATGATGTGATTGTCAGAAACAAAGCAAGACTTGTGGCAAAAGGCTATTGCCAACATGAAGGCATTGACTATGATGAGACATTTGCACCTGTGGCAAGGCTAGAAGCAATAAGGCTCTTTCTAGCCTATGCAGCCCACAAGAGGTTCAAAGTATACCAAATGGATGTCAAGAGTGCCTTTCTGAATGGAGTCTTGAAGGAAGAAGTCTATGTAGAGCAACCTCCAGGTTTTGAGGTTGGAAACCAAGTTTACAGACTCAAGAAAGCTCTATATGGACTCAAGCAAGCCCCTAGGGCTTGGTATGATACACTGTCACAATTTCTCTTGGATCATGGATTCACCAAGGGAACTATGGACAGAACTCTTTTCAGAATATCTGAAGGAGAGGACATCTTGCTTGTCCAAATTTATGTGGATGACATAATATTTGGATCCCCCAATGAGAAGCTGTGTGAGAAGTTCTCAAAGCTAATGCAAAGCAAGTTTGAGATGTCCATGATGGGGTTGATGAACTTCTTTTTGGGTCTTCAAGTCAAACAATCTAAAGAAGGAATCTTCATCAACCAAGCAAAGTACACCAGAGAAATGATCAAGAAGTTTGGGTGTACAACTAGCAAGTCAGTAAGGATCCCTATGAACACAAATTGGAAGATGGATCCTGATGAGAGTGGTATTCCAACCAACTCTACTGAGTATAGAGGAATAATTGGTTCACTCCTCTATCTCACTGCCAGCAGACCTGACATTACCTTTGCAGTAGGTGTTTGTGCAAGGTTCCAAGCAAATCCTAAGAAAAGCCATCTTGAGGCTGCAAAGAGGATTTTGAGGTATCTCAAAGGCACTGAAAATCTAGGCCTTTGGTACCCTGCTGATGACAACATTGAGCTAACTGGCTACTCAGATGCTGACTATGGAGGTTGTAGAATTGACAGAAAGTCCACTTCAGGGACTTGTCAATTCTTGGGCAACAAGCTTATATCCTGGTTCTCCAAGAAGCAGAACACAGTGGCTACTTCCACCACTGAAGCTGAGTATGTTGCAGCTGGAAGTTGTTGTGCTCAAATTCTTTGGCTGAGACAACAACTGAAAGACTACAAAGTCAACTCTACTGAAGTGCCAATATTTTGTGATAACAATAGTGCTATTGCTATATCACAGAATCCTGTATTGCACACAAGATGCAAGCATGTGGACATCAAGCATCACTTCATTAGAGACCATGTGGAGAAGAAGGACATAAAGTTGGTCAAGATCCACACAGATCATCAAAAAGCTGATATACTAACTAAGCCACTTGCAGAGGCAAGGTTTCTGGAGCTCTCAGCAGAGTTGGGATTACTTGATCCAGGGAAGTTGGACAAGTAAAAGTCATGAAAAGTGAATGTGATATACACAAACTGAAAAGGTTCTCAGCAGACTTGGTCAAGTCTACTGAATAACAGAAGAGATGGCTAAAATCATTCAGGACATTTGTCCATTGGAATTCAGGACCTTTGTCCACATCTCTTCAGGACACTTGTCCAAGTGGGGTCAGATAAGTTGTCATGGCTATCAAACTATTCCCTTGGTTTGATAAGCACCTATTTTGGGTAATCATTGCCTACCTTGATACATGTCCCAACTACAGATATCATCACTGTAGGATTTAATTTGTCCCCTACCCAAAAGGTCACTTTCCATGCATTAAATGCCAAGATTTAACTCTTGTTTGCATTACACCTTCTCAAAACATGATCTATCTCGAAAACTCCCCAACCATTAACTAATATTAAATACCTTCCACGTTTTGAATAAAACCAACAAGTCACTGTTACATTGGTTTTTGACCATTGGATCAAAAATGGCCAACTCCCCTGAAATTCATCCTGGCCGTCCAAGTGTATATTTCCATTTCTGATACCCGTTGAAAATACACAAACTTCACCAACTCATTGACAAACATTCTTTTTAGAATATCCCCAAGTCTTAAGATCCCCCACAAACACTTCTTCCCCAAGTATTCAAACCCTAGCTTATTTTTCTTCAAACTCTCTCAACACTCTTTCATTTTCATCTCTGTAAATTTCAATGGCTCCCAAAGTTAGACCAGAGATGATCATAGATTTTTCCAACAAGGCTCTAGACCTTGATTTTAGATACTTAAGCAACAAAAGCAGTCTTCACTTTGAGCCCATAGTCTCCTTTGAAAGTGAAGATCCTGAGATTACTCCAACCCTGAGATGGTTGAGAAGGGCTGGTCTTCAAAAGTTCATGGAAGAAAGACCAAGTTCTTGTTTGGAAAGCTACATGGCTGAATTCTTTGCCTTTCTCAAATGGAGAGGCAAGCCTGAAGATGGTGAAGTTTCCACCAGATTGTCATATGTTGCTGAAGGAGAGGAGGAAGAGAGATTCCATAGAGTGAAATTCTCTTCAGAAGATCTTAAAGGAGCTTTTGGATTGCCTTCTGAAGGAAGGAATCCAGAAATTTATGGTACTGGACATGAAGATGAAATAGCTCAAGAATGGCTATTGATACCAGGCCCTCTCTCTTCAACACAAAACAAGAAGACTCTCAAGCCAGAATTTCTCAACCTCTTTGAGGTAGTTGCTAAGAGTCTCTTGAGTAATACTGGAAGCTTGGAGCAGGTCAGCCATCCTAGAATCAGAATCATGGCAGCAGTCATTGATGCCAGTGATAAAGGCATCAAGTTTGATTGGAGGACCTTCATTATGTCTGAGATAATGAAGGAAAAGGCTAAATTCAAAGTGAAGGCTCACAACAAGGTTGTGCTAGAAGGGAAACTCAAGTATTGCACCAGGGCAAGCTTGTTGATTGAAAGATTCTCCCATTACTCTCAGATGCAAACCTTTGCCAAACCCCTCCCAGCCCAAAAGATCCTGTTCAGAAAGCTCAGCACGAAGACTGAACAAAGAGAAATGCTTCTGGCCAAGCCTGCTGAAGCTAAGGTGGAAGAAAAGCCAAAGATGAAGAAGAGGACAAAAGCAAGAGTGGTAAAGACAAGGAAAATGTCTCAGATCATCTCAGAAGAGAATTCAGATGCTTCAACTGAGATTGAAGAAGTTTCTAGAGAAGGTGTACAAGTGCCCTCTGATCATTCAGAAGAATTAAGGCAAAAGTACAATGAGACTAGACAAAAGTCTAGGGGTGATAAGAGGATCAGGGAGGTTGTCCCTGAGAAGGATGAGGAAGGAAGTGGGAGCAGTAGAGCTAGTAAGAGAAGGGTCAAGCCTACTGACAAGGTGTTGGAGCTTCAGGAAGAAAGGTCTCTACAACTTGCTCTAAGAGAGAGCAGAGCTGAAAGCAGGACCAAATCAAAATCAAGGACCAACTCATCTGGTTCTGGAACTCCAGAATCCAGGGTCCCTGAAGGTCAAACAGTGGAGGCCAACATCCCTGAAATTCAGAATCCTGAGCCCAACTCCCCTGAAACCCATATAACCCCAACCAATCAACCCATCACCCCCATTAACCTCACAAAGAGATACTCTCCTGAGGAAAGTGTGCAGAGAAGTATGATAGATGTGCTAGCTGACATAGCTGTAGATGAGACAAGGTTACAATCTCCCCTTGACTCATCTATGCTCAATTATTCAAAGCTTTTAGAAGCTGCACTCTTTGAGCCAACCCCCCTGAGTAAAGCCCCTTCAGATCCATTGCTCTCAAAAGCAACTGAAGATCCTTCTACTGCACCCAACCCATCTGAAGCCAACATTCATGAACTTAATCTGCCTGAAGCCACATTAGGAGAACCCAGAGCCAACTCCCCTATAACCCAAAGTCCCCATTCAAGTGGAGATGAGGAGGAGTATACTTATGAAAGTATGCTCAGAGGAGGAGCCAAAGCTACTGTGGACAGTTTGTATCCACAACTTGCTGAATTTCCAAGAATTCAGAAGGCCTTTCATGATCTAAGGATGCTTGTTGATGTGAAAGACAAATCCTTAATGGAGATATCACAAGTCATCCAAGATAAGGGTGCAAACTGGTGGCAAGTGGAGGAGAACAGATTGTTACACTTTGCTGGAGTTACAAAGACAAGATTCCTCACTGATGAGGAAGTATTTGCAAAATTGGTGGATGACAAGATGAATGAGGAGAGGGAAAGAAAAGCTAAGGGTATCAAACACCCTGAAAGTAGCTACAATGATGATGACTCCCCAGATGATCCCTCAAACCCCTCTAAACCCAACCCTCCTGAAACCCCTCAAGCCAATCTCCCTAAGCCTTCTGTCTCTGAAAGACTTTCCAACCCCCCTAGAACCTATCATAGGAAAGGCTCTGTCATTTCAGAGGTGTTGACCAAGGATGGTAACACAACCAAGGACACATCTGCCAATGAAGGTTCCTCTGAACCCAAGGCACAGCCTAAAGATGTGGAGGTTCCTTCTCTAGAGGCTAGTTTGATTAAGGCCTATTCAGTGTCAGAAGAGTTGGACATTGATCAGCCCTTAATCATTCAGGATGACTCAGTGGCTGTTGGTATAAGCACTGTGATCTCCCCACAACTGCCATCTTTGAACCTTGTTGAAGGTGGAGATGCTGCAGGTTTAGGAGAAGGAGTTGAAAAGGAAAGTAGTTTTGAAAAATCAGAGGGAGTTATGGATGAAAGAGAGGTAGTTATCACTAAGATTGTGAGTGTACCAACATATGAGGGTGGTATAAGTGAGGAAGGACAGGTTATTCTTGAAGTCAAATCTGAACTTCAAGAATCCCTTGATGAGAGGAGGCCTGTTTCTTTAAGTGAGGAAACTTTTAATGAAGGAAGAAAAGAAGTAGTTGAACATGAGGAGAAGACTGCTGATGTATCAGAGTCTTATGAAAAAGAAATTGAGGGAGATAAGTGTGTTTTCACTGATGTTTTTGATTTGTCTGATATTGCAGGGATAAGCTTTGATCAAATATTTGCAGAAGATCTCTTGACAGATGCTCCCATTCAAGTTGACACTGGATCAGCACAAGCCTTGCTTGGGATGCAATCAGAGAAGTTGGATTCTTTGGCTCAACAAGTTCAAACAGCCCATGAAGAAACTTCTGGAGCATTAGATGAGCATGGAAGAACTCTAGCTTCTGTTGAAATGAGACTGACTGGCTCTGAAGATGTGGTGCTACACACATTGGAAGCAAGAATTGAAGGAGTAGAATCTGGTCTTCAAACCATCTCTAATGAAGTTCACAAAGCCAAAGTCAGTATGGAAAACATTTCAAAGGAGGTCAAGAAGGATCAAAAAAGGCTAAGAGACAATCATAATGCTAATGTTCAAGCTATCAGATTGACACTCAAGCAAGCTCTTGGCAAGAAGACAGCCTTGCAGAAGAGAAGAGCTGAAGAGCAAAGGCTAGCTATGGTCAAAGCAGCCTCAGAAAAGTTTTCCCAAGAAGTGTTGGCCAACATTGCTGAAGGTGCAGTGGCCAACCTCACTGAGCTCCTGAAAGCCCAGTTGGATGCATCTCTTAAGGCAACCATGGAGGAGGTTGTTCAACAGAAAATGAAGCCTGTTCTTGCCTTTCTTAGTTTAAGCAGTGACAGGATGCAAAATATACATGATGAGAATGTATATCTGTTGGAAGAGATGAAGTCTCTAACCCAAGCCCAGTCCTTATTGGCATCTACTATGAGTGAACTGAAGCCAGAATGTTTTGATGCTGCCAAAAAGGGGGAAAGGGAAAGAGCAAGGGCAAAAGGTGCCTTAGTGATTGGGAGTCCAGTGAAAGGGAAGGACAAAGCCCCTGTAGGAAAGGGAAAAGAGCCTGCAGTGCTGAACTTGGAAGAATTGGATGAAGAGGAGCAGTTAGCACTGGCATTGAAGAACTCTATGGCCTCAGCTCAAGAGGAAAGAGTGAGGCTACAACAAAGACCAGGTGGTGAAGTATCTGGTTTGGACAAGGATGCTGAAGGTGTCCAAATTAGAGGAAAGATCAAGAAGGCCCAAGGAAAGAAGAGACAAGTTGAGAAATTCACTGACTTTCCCAATAGCCTTGATCTTCCACCTGAATTCAGAGTTATTGATGATGAGCCTATCTCAAAGAAGGCCAAAACAGCTGAAGAGCCCAAGAATGCTGAAAAAGACAGGTCTACTGAGACTAAGTCCACTGGAAGCACCAAAGTCACTAAAGATGTGGAAATCTTATATGAAGAAGGCTTTGGACCTGGACCAAAGAAGACAAAGATAGTGGTACTCAATGATCCATCAAAGCTGTTTCATGAAGGGTATGGCAAAGACCCTGAAACACAACAGAAACTGGCCATGATGAGGGCCCAAGAGAAAATGGACTTGATGGAAGAGGCCAACAGAGCAAGAGATAAGAGAAGAACAGACTTCCAGAAGCCAAGAAGGAAGAGAGCAACCTACAACAAGATGAAGCCAAAGCTATTGATCCCAATGGACACCAAATATCCTCACTTGGATAAATGGGTGCCAATTCAGCTGAATGACTCATGGGAGGAAGCAAAAAGGGAGTTCGTCTATGATCAGTATGTCATTGACAGATGGAATGGAAGAGATGCCAACATCAATTTTGCTGAGTTCATGATTGAGTACTACAGAGAACTCTATCAACAATTGCTTGGAGCTGCTGATATTGCAAGATTTGAACTCACAGCTCCCAAGCCAATCATATACTTACCTCCAAAGCTTGATGGATGGATTGATCAATCAAGGATCCTGAGAGAATTCACTGAGATCCTCAAGCTGAACAAGATGGTTCTTGGTCCTAAGGGAACCAACCAAGAAGCCATGGCCTTGAAGAGGAGAGTGTGGGCACAGTATGGGATGGTGCCACCTCCTGAGGATGATCTCTAAATGGCTAAGTCTTCTGACCTATCTTAATTGATCAACTATGAAAATTGGTCAAGTTTGCTGATGTGGTGTGCTAATCTGTTTTGCTCTGACTTGATATGGATTGCTCTGATACAAGCTCTGTGCTCTGATTTTGTATATGTCTTGAAGTGTTAGTATTTGCTCTGATATAATAAGATTAGTGCTCTGATGCTGAAAAAGTCTTGTATATGTGTTGAACTCTTAGAAGGAAATACTCTGATGTATTTAGTGTTGATGATTCATGCTCTGATATGTTCAATTCAACTATCAACATGCTTGTAATGTTTTTTTAATGAATGACAGTTGAACTTATTTTGAATCAAGAAACACTCATCTCTCTATGCCTATCTATGAAACCTATCTGCAATATGGATGGTAAATACACTAACACATTGTTTTTCAGGATAATTGACCTTAGTCATGTCTTCTGAAGATAAATGTAATAGGTATAGCCAAGTCACTTTTGCACAAATGTATAGGTTTTGGCATCATCAAAAAGGGGGAAATTGTTGGGAATAAAATGAGATATGTTTTGATCTAATACCAAAACCCCCTGAGACATGCCTAAGTCAAGATAAGTATGTTCTAGAAATGTTAGAACATATAGATTATAGGCTAGATGAGGAGCTAACATGTTAGGCAGCTCTTAAATGATTAGATGCACAAATTAAGGGGGAACACATGCTTTGAAGTACATCAAGAACAAGTCCCCTCAAGGCTCAAACTCTGGAATCATGATCAAGTCTGCTGAAAGACAAATATGTTGTTCAGGAGAGTTGTCCAGAGGAGTTGTCTCAGCTCAATTAATCAAGATCAAGTGCTCTGAAAGCCTGAGGTCAACTACACTGAAGAGAAAGAGACAACCACACCCTAAAGACCTTCAAAGAAACAAGCTAAGATCATCTTCAAGAGAAATAAAAGGGAAAGAGCCATCTGAAGGGAAAGAGCCATCCTCAAGAAAAAATAAAAGGGAAAGAGCAAGACAATCTTGCTGATAAGCAAGACTGCTGATAGTGATAAGGAGTGTTGTCCAAATGATGAGGAATGTTGTCCCATCATTGGAACAACCTTCAGAAGTGATGTACAAGTCCTAACAAGAGAATCTGAAAGTCAGATGTTGGGAAGAGTGCTACAGAATGAAGACAAAGCTCTTACAGCCGTTTATTTCCCAGATGAGGACATGTCACTATCAAGATTCTGTCTTCAAAGTTGAAGAACTAAAAGAAGACATTTATGGACATTGGAGGCTGCCTCTCCAACGGGCAAATCCTTCATTTGTCTATAAATACAGAAGTGTGAAGACCATTTGAAAGTATCCAACTAATCTCAACACAATCCAACCTAGCTCAAGTTCTTACAAGCTAGAGTGCTTTCAAAGCTTTCAAAGACTATCTTAGTCTTCAAACACTTCATCTAAGCTGAACTTCATTGTACATCCATACACAAGCTTAGAGAGATATCCTATCCTTATACACTGATCTCCATTGTAAAGGATATCTCATTAGTTGGAACCTTACTTCAATCCTCATATCTTTCAAGAGTGAAAGTGAGAAGGTTGTAGTAGTAGAAGTGGTAGGAGCTGACTGTTGAGAGAAGAACAGTTCAGTTCTGAGTTGAGAAGAGGGTACTAGGACTCTAGACATCCTAGGGATCAATTCACCAAGAGTGGTGTTCTTGATCAAGTGCACCTTGGCACTATAAAACAAGTTAATTCCAAGAGTGAAGGAATTATCCTGTTAAATCAGGGAAAGTGGATGTAGGAGCTTGAGTCTCTGAACCACTATAAACTCTTGTGTTGATTTACATTTCAAGTACTTACAATACATCAACACTGCACACAAAACTGATCTTTCAAGGATAAACATTCAAAGACTGTGCAAAAACCTATTTGGACAAGTTCCCTGAAAACTGGACTGTTTGATTAACTAAGTGATTTCAGAACTTTAAAGGAGTTTAACCTAAAGGGCCAACCACTATTCCGCACATATAACTCTCTTAGATAGTTATTCAACTAAGTACTCAATAGTACTTAGTAGTTTGATTATCTTTAAGAAGTTAATCATCTTCAGCAGAGTTGTCCAAGACAACATTGCTGATATCTGGTTTGATCAAGTTTGAAAAGAATTTGCATACAAGTGTATTCCCCCCCCCCCCCCATACACTTGTTATATACTCCTTTCAGGACCAACATATGTTTTATACAATTACAACCTACCATAGTTTTTATAAATATATTCTATTTTAATTAGAAATTAAATAACTTATAGGTTCAAAGTCATCCAAACTTATTTAATGTTGACAATATAATGAGCTATATATTTATGAATAATATATTCTATACGAATTATGTCGGTAGAGTTATACTCAGTTACATTCCACACGTTGCATTCACATATATATATATATATATATATATATATATATATATTATGTAAGTTCTATTCATAAAGAGAATGCATATATCATTGTATGTGCATCCATGGAATGCATATACTATATTATATGCATTCTATAGATGCATTAGCAATAATATATGTTGTACCTGATGATTGTTTGTAATGCTTTCTTTAATACTTATAGTTCAACCACAAAGCAAAATTCCAGTATAAACCAAGAACAACATACTCAGTTTTTCAAAAAAAAAAAAAAACACGAATCATTTGTTCTAAATCCATGATAAAACAACCCAAACATACCGAGTTTTACAAAAGAAAAAAACAAGCAGAAATCATTTGTTCTAAATTCATGATATATGAATTTTCTCAGTCATCCTCACAACAAAAGCATTAAAATCCAAGCATTAATAATTAAAAAACTAGATAAGTAAAATAACCATTTATATGTTTCCAACCGCATACCCCCAAAACTACTTATAAATAAACGGATTCATAGAATCAAAAAACAATAACATGCAGGAGACGATTTTTCCACTAAATACCTTGAAGGATTCTTCGCACAAGGGTTATTCTTGATTTCCGTTTTCTTCTTTCAGCTTCAATGGTGAGAGAATTTCCAATGTTTTTAGAAATTAATGTTTGTTGAGGGATTAGAAAAGTGTTTTAAATTAAGAAGACAGCGCGATTTTTGAGTAAAAAAATCTTCCAGATTTTTATTGATTTTTTTCAATTAGTTGACTTTCCATTAATTATATTATTTAAATATAATTATTTCAAAATCTAAAATCGTATCAACACATTAGGGGTATAATTGTACTTCAATTTGTTATTTTGGCTTGATTTGTAACTGTAGACAAATTTTCCTTGATTTACAAAGACTTAGGGTGAAATGGTAGTGTAATTCTCCCTTTGAGATATTAAATATACCACGTTCATCTACTCCGCGAGTAGATCGACTATGTCACGTTTAATTATTTTATAATTAACGTTTAGTCCTTCTAATTAATTAATTAGATAAGGATGTACCCAATTAATCCCATATTAATTCCAACAAATATTTGAGTGGTATATTAGGGTTCTAAAAATAAAGCAAAGAATGAAAAGAAAAGTACATGTTGCTCTTTACACCAGAAGAGAATTATTCAGGATCGATTTGAAAGTGATAGGGTTACACCAGAAGAGAGTTATTCAGGATTTGAAAGTGATAGGATTGGGGAAAATTGCACTTTTGGTCCTGTAAGAATGAGATAAAATCACTTTCGGTCTTTTTACCTACACTTTTAGTCCCGTAGAAATTTTCTGTCAATTTTAACAGATGTAATCCACATGACTTTCACGCGTCCCCGTTAAATAATAATCAAAACCGCAATTCAGATTAAACAAATTCTTATTCAAAAACCCTATCACTCCCAAAACACTAGAACTCAAAGCAAGAACTGTAACGAAGGAAAATTCAATCTCATTAAAAGGAAATCTCAAAAAATCAAACGCTGAAATCACCCAAATCCAACAGAAAAAAATTGCACCAAAAATCGCACCCTGTTGATACTTCCAAAATCGCAGCAAAAATGGCCATGTCACGGAGTTAAAATGTGCAGTCCAACCTCCTCCATACAAATTTGAAGCTGGCATTTGGGTTTTTCTGAAACTACCATGCTATTTTTTGGGGTTCTCTCTAAAACACACCATACCGGTATTTGGGGTATTTTTTTCTTTTTTCTGAAATCGATTTTTGGTTTTTTTCTAAAACTATATACGCCATTTTTTTGGGCTTTTTCTGAAATAGGGAATCTTCAACTTTTGGAGATTTTTTCTGGTATATATATCGATTTTCTGGGGTTTTTTAATTTCTTTCTAAAATCGAAAGTTTGGGCTATATTGGGTTTATTTCTGAAATCATAATTTTACACCTATAATTTTCTGAAATGAAGGTTTATTTCTGAAATCAAACTATGACAGCGAGAAGAAAGAGCAGGGAAGAGGGAGATATACATATTGTGCGTGTATATATATTTTTGTTTTATAATTTACATTTTAAATATTTATTTTCTATTTTTTTTTAATTCTGTTTGGTAAGTATACAGTATTAAATATTTAAATTTTATAAAATGTATATTATTATCTTCAAATATAGATTTATTTATTTTTTATTTTAATAAATATTTTTATTCAATTTAAATTTTTTAGAATTTACATTTTAAATAATTTGTAATTAATAATTTTAAATTCTATTGGATAATTAAAAAATATTCAGATTATATAAATTATATTTTTGTATTATCAAATTAAATTCAAATAATTTTATATCTTCAAATTATTATCTTTAAAACACATTTTATATTTTTCTTTATTATATCTCGTTTATATATATAATTATTGTTTTATTTTACAAGTTATTAAGATTATATAAATAATTAATTTTTTAATAATATTTTGGTTAACGGTTTCCATCCAAAAACTACTACGGGATCAAATCTGCAATAAACAGGACCATTTTGAAACCTTGGGACTAAAAGTGAAGTGCATTGTGAAGACGTCGGCGAGCTGAAGAGACGAAGGGACGAACTTGGTGATGAGGCGACTAGATGAGACCAACTCGCGAACAAAATAACAGTCAATGTCGATGTGCTTTGCTCGTTTATGAGCAACTGGGTTTTGACTCCAAAACAAGGCACTCTTGTTGTCGCAAAGCAGTGTGGGAGCCGAGGAAGGAAGCTGGCCAAGCTCCCGAAGAAGTTGAGTGACCCAAATCATTTCATGGGCTGTGTTCGCGAGTGCCCTGTACTCAGATTCACAGCTTGAGCGAGAAACAGTTGGTTGTGTTCTTCGCGCTCCTGGAGATCAAATTTTCGCCCAAAAAGATTGAATAACTGTAAGTGGAGCGACGATTCTCAGTGCAACGGGCCCAATCCGCATTTGAATAACCAACGAGCGAGTAATCACTTGTCCGGCCAAAGGAGAGCCCATAGTTGATAGTACGCTTAACATATCTGAGGATCCTTTTGACTGCGAGGAAGTGGGCGGTGGTGGGCGAGTGTAGAAACTGACTGACATGATTGACAGCATATGAAAGATTAGGACGTGTGGTCGGCAAAAGGGTCCCCTGTACTAACCAAAGTTTCCCCGGCTGCGAGGGGAGTGGAGACAGTCTTTGAGTCGAGCAACTCCGCTCGAGATAAGACATCACGAGCATACTTCGCTTGGCTGAGAAAGAGACCAGTCGACGAGTGAGTGACCTCGAGGCCGAGGAAGTAGCTCAGGCGACCAAGATCTTTGATCGCAAATTCCTTGTTGACACAACGAATAAAACACTAAATAGCATCCTTGTCACTCCCTGTAACAATAATGTCGTCCACATAAAGCAAGAGGTATAAAGCGATTTTACCACGTCTGAAGTAGAAGAGAGAGGGATTTGCTCGGTTGCACAGAAAACCCAACGACTTAAGGAAGTCACTAAAGCGAACAAACCAGGCAATGGGAGCTTGCCGAAGACCACTACAAAAAAAGCGGAATTTTCCGACGGAAGTCTACCGACGGATTCCATTCCGTCGACCGTCCCGACGGAATATTGGAATCGACTGAGTTCCGACGGATTCCAACATCCGTCGGGACCGTCCGACGGACTTCCTGACGGAATTTAGTTTCACAGACAAACGGTGTCATTTTAGCCTTGCTTCCCGACGGAATTTTCCGTCGGTAGTTCAAATTGCGCCTACCGACGGAATATTCCGTCGGTAGCTGACCCACTTTGACCCACCGCCTCGGATACCAATGAAAAGACGCGTGCGAATTAAATATTCGCGCACTACCGACGGAAATATCCGTCGGTAGCATTTTTTTTATAAGAACTGCCTTCGGCAGTTTCTTGAAGAGGAAAAAAAAAATTCACTTTCTTCTCCTCTTCTGTTCATGGTGGTTTCGTGCGTGGATTGGATTTTTTTGTGCGTGGATTAAACGACAAAGAGCATAACGATCATCTACCACAATTTTCTTCAATTTAAACGGTACGTTTTATAAATTCTTAATTAATTTTAATTAAGTTATTGTATTATTGCATGTTAATTATTATAAAACTGTTATTGAATTATTTAAAACTGTATGTTAATTATCATAAATTTGCATGTACGTAATTGATAAATATGTACGTATAATTAATTCAAATATATGTTAGTACGTGGATTATATGTTTTTTATTGGTTAATTGTAATTAATTACTGTATGTTAGTTCAAATATATAGTGTAGTTCTTATTAGTTCAAATATATAGTGTAGTTCTTGTTAGTTCGTTTTGATAATTAAACTAGGTTATTATTGTTGATTAAATTAGTAATTATTGTTATAAGTTGGGGTGTTGTACGTTTGATTAATATAGTAATTATTGTTATTGTTTAAATTAAGTCATTATTAATTAGTTTGGTAAATTATTGATTTCATTAGTAACGTGATTTGTTATTGATTAAATTAGGAAATTATTGACTTAAATTACTAAAATGTTATTAATTAAATTAGGAAATTATTGATTTCATTACTATATTAATTATTGATTAATTTATTATACTTTTAAATTTTATTTATTAAAATAGATGAGTCAAGATGTTAGTGGGGCCTCAGGATCTCGACGTAGGCGGTCGAGAGGCTTACTTAGGCCTGTTGAGCCTACTTTGATGTCGGCTCCTATGACGTCGTCGCCATCCGTTCCACAGCATTCGCCGCCATCCGTTCCACAGCATTCACCGTCGTCATCTCAATCGTCGGCAGCTCGTCAACATCTCACGCGGGCCCGAGAAACCAAACTGAGAGTATGGATTGAGGGAGAACAGTAAGTAATTAATTAAATAATTTTAAGGTTTAAAAATATTTAATAGCATCAATTTTTGTACATTTTTTAATTTATAATGTGTTTGTTTCTTAATATATAATGTCACAGCTTACTTCCTGGTAATGAGGTGTCGAAGATTTGCACTGATTCGATTATTAAGTGCAAGGTTGCTGCGAATGCCTACTCTTGGCTGAAGGTGCCGCCTACGAAAAAGGATGAATACTGGGAGGAATTCCAGGTATTTGAGTGCATTCAATTAAATATTAATAAACAATTTATTATATATATTATTTGATAAATATGGTGATCGAATATGTGCAGAAACATGCTTATTGACTTAGGGAGTACTTTTCGGACGACGTTATTCACACGTATTGGACTGCTTCATGTCAATCTAGGTATAATGAGGTAATGTACACCTGGAGGACTACTTGGCGTAGTCGTGGCAAGGTGCAGACGTTGGGTACGGACGAAAATGGAGTCGACGTGTGGAACACGTTGACCACGTATTGGAGTAGCCCGGAGTACGTGGAGAAGTGTAATACTGCTCGAGCCAACCGTAGAAGTGATGTGCGAGGTGGGATGTCAAGGCATCGGGGGGATCCCGATCCGCGTATGAGCACTCAATTGCTCTAGTAAGTGTTCACTAAATTTATTTCAATTATTTATATTATATTATATAAAATAATTTTTATATGCTCATTTGGTACGAAATAGGAGCGGGATCTTGGGCGTGAACCCACACACGTGGATCGATTGAACCTTCTTCATCCGTTTGATCGAGATACGCAGACGTCCACATATGGACGCACTACCGAGCTTCACGTGAGTTTAATTAAATTGTGATGTTTTTTTAATATTTAATTAATTAAATGTATTGAACTATGTATTAATTTAATTTTTTTAATTATGTAGTTGAATGTGAACCGGAGGATTGAAGAGGTCACGACACAGGCTTATGCTCAAGCCGGGCCCAGCGCTCCCCCTCCGCCTGATCTTAACCAGATTTACCTGGACGTTGCCCCGAATGATCGAGGACGGATCCTTGGCCTTGGCCGGATGAGCCGCACAGTGAGAGTTGCGTCGTCCAGTTCGTCCCAGCGTGCATCGCAGGCCTGTATCCTCCACTACTGTTCCGGACCCGAACGTAGTACACATGATGAACCAATACTTCGGACAACTAACTGACACTATGGGTCGATCGTTGGGGATGTCTGCTGATCAAATAGATACATGCTTTGCACAGACGATGAGCGTTCCCCCTCCGCCTTTGAATGCTCCGGTTGGTCCAGTTCCCCCTACAGCTCCAGTTCCAGCTCCAGATGCAGCCGCAGACGACGACGTCGACGTCGACTTGAATTTCGGTGGCGGTGATGAGTTTTTTAACTTTGGTGATGGTTGATCTTTGAACACTTTATTTTTCTGTCGAACTATTTATTTTTCTTTCGAACTATTTAATTTTCTGTCAAACTATTTAATTTTCTGTCGAACTATTTATTATTCTGTTGGACATATTTATTTCGGTTGATATTTTTTTGTCAATGGATTGTTTATTTATGTTATTGTTTTTAATTTGTACATAATTTTTCAATAGATTTGGTATAAAGTAAGGCATTTTTCGGATTTTTTTTAATTTTTTTTTATTCCGCCAAATTACCGACGGAAATAAAAAATCCGTCTGAAATAAAGTCTGCCGACGGAAATTCCGTCGGTCATGTACTCTACCGACGGAATTTTGGGCGCCACTCTACCGACGGAATTTCAAAATCCGTCGGTAAATTCAAACTGTACTCTACCGACGGAATTTCAAAATCCGTCGGTAGCGCGCAGTACTTTACATAAGCTTTTTTCCCCTTTTTCACTTAGTCGAAAAAAATTGTGGAAATTGTATGAAAGCAAGCAAATTTCGGTACGTTTTTATTTTTTACTTGGTTAAATTTTGTAGTTTAGTTGTGCATTTTATATGGTTGTAGTTTAATTAGTTGTGCATATTATATATTTGTAGTTTAGTTGTGTATTTTAATTAGTTGTGCATTTTATATGTTTGTAAGAATTTTATGTTAAATGTTTAACAGATGGAATTGCTGGATCGTCGATGGATGTATTGTACTCCTAGGTTCATTTTAGGAAATGTGAATGGTGAATTTTACAATGAACTTGTGTCATTTGTTGAATTTGCAAAGCTCCACCCACATTGCATGTATGGGGATTGTATCAAGTGTCCGTGTAATGCCAAAAAATGTCAGAATAAAATATTTAAGTCGATTGATGAGGTTTTGGTACATGTTCTGAAGAATGGTTTCACTGTTAATTATTATAACTGGACATTTCACGGCGAAGGACGTTGACCTTATAACTTTGATCAAGTTTTATACTATTACACTGCTGGTATCTATGAAAGACAAATATATGGTAATCAAGCCGGCACGAGTAATGAACAACAGTTTGGTGGGGAAGAACAATTTGGTGGGGAACAACAGTTTGGTGGGGAAGAACAACTTGGGGAGGGAGAACCCAATATGTATCAAACAATGATAATGGAAGCCGGTTTTTCAAATGTAGAAGAGGAGCCGACGGATGAAGCATTTCGGTTTTATGAAATGCTCAAATTTGTTGATCAAGATTTGTATCCGGGTTGTGATTCTCACTCTCAACTGTCATTTAATGCCCGACTTATGGCTATCAAGACCGAGAACAAGCTTTCTAACAGGGCATATGAGCAAATGACACAATTATGCAGTGAGATCTGCCCTCTTGAGAATAAGGTGCCTACAACGTATCATCAAAGCAAACAAATGATGAAAAATATGGGATTGCCGGTCGAGAAGATTGATTGTTGTGTAAACGGTTGCATGTTATATTGGGGTGATGAAGATAACAATCTAAACATGTGTAGGATGTGTGGTCATCCTCGTTACAAAGAGACACGTCGGAAGGGGCCCGCTGGTCAATCGAAGTCGTCGAAGAAGAAAGTGGCACACAAGAAGATGTATTATCTTCCAATCATTCCTCATTTAATGAGATTGTATCAATCTACTGCCACAACACAACACATGACGTGGCATGCAACAGATTCGTCTTCGACCGAGTCTAGGGAGATGCAACATCCGGCGGACTCGGAGGTCTTGAAACACCTTGACAACGTGTATCCCAATTTTTCTTCTGAACCGAGGAATGTGAGGCTAGGTTTGTGTACTGATGGTTTTGCACCGTTTGGGAGCTTTGGAAAGCAGTATTCGTTGTGGTCGGTGATTCTGACTCCGTATAATCTTCCTCCATGGATGTGCTTGAAACCTCAAACAATGTTTCTAACTGTATTGGTGTCAGGTCCGTCGAATCCAAAGGATAAACTTGACGTTTATCTCCAGCCTCTTATAAAAGACTTGATCTTTTTATGGGAAAGTGGTGTCCAAACGTATGATGTGTTCAGAAAACAGAATTTCACGATGCGTGTTACTGTATTGTGGACCATTAGCGACTTTCCTGCATATTCTATGTTGTCTGGGTGGAAAACGGCTGGGTTGCAAGCATGTCCGTATTGTATGGAGCATTCTGAAGCTTTCAGTCTTCAGAAGAGTAGGAAAGTTACATGGTTCGATAATCACCGAAAGTTCTTACCTCGAGATCATCCATTTAGAAGGAATAAGAACAACTTCTTGAAGAACAGAACAGTTACAAACAATCGACCGCCCCTTCGAAACGGTATTTTAATTATACAATTATTTGATCTAGTATAATGTTATACGTATATTTTTTATTAATTTCTTCTAGTATAATGTTACTGTACAGGACAAAGGTTGTTACATGAGATTCAGTGGACGGGTTTGAAAAAATCTACTGAGGAAAATGCAGCTGAACACAACGGTCGAATCCCAGGTGGATGGAATAAAAAGAGATTTTTTTGGGATTTGCCATACTGGAGTTCACTATTGATCCGACACAATTTGGACTTGATGCACATTGAGAAGAATGTGTTTGATAATGTGTTCCACACAATGATGAACACAGAAGGCAATACGAAAGATACTCCAAAGTCCCGGGAAGAGCTGAACATATATTGTCGTCATGAAGAGTTGAAAATGGATCCCAGTACAGGTAAATATCTGAAGGCTTGCTACACACTGGATAAGCCACAGAAACAACAATTGTGTCGTTGGATTCTTGAGTTGAATTTTCCAGATAACTACGTGTCAAACTTGAGTCGATGCGCAGACATAAACAGGGGTAAGGTTTCAGGGATGAAGAGTCACGATTGTCATGTTTTTATGCAGCGCTTGATACCGATTGCGTTCCGAGACGTTGTTCCTCTCAATGTGTGGAGGGCTATCACTGAATTAAGTATTTTTTTAGAGATTTAACATCTTCAACGATCAAGATCGATGATATGATTCGTTTTGAGCAAGACATTCCAGTGATTTTGTGTAAGTTGGAACAAATTTTTCCACCTAGCTTCTTCAACTCCATGGAACACTTACCCGTTCATTTAGCGTATGAAGCCAAAATTGGTGGTCCAGTGCAGTACAGGTGGATGTACCCATTTGAAAGGTAAACTCTTACATGTTTCATTTTTTATACTACATGCATGTTCACTGAATTAATATATATATTTTTTTTTTATAAATCAGATATCTCCACAACTTGAAACGCAATGCTAAACAAAAGGCAAATGTGGAAGCATCGATTGTTAATGCATATTTGAATGAAGAGGTTGGCATGTTTTGTTCTTATTATTTTGAAGACCATGTCAACACTCGGTTGAGAAGTGAACCACGTAACTACGGTGGTAGAGGTACAGACAATATCGGTGAAGAGGTCGATGGAATGTTGTCTATATTCAAGTCTAAGGGACGACCAATAGGAAAATTCACTGAACGAGAGTGGGACACGAACAGAGAGGCAGAAATAGCACAAACGTATGTGTTATTGAATTGTGATGAAGTTCAGCCTTACATTGAGTAAGTATTTCATATTTTGTGATTTAATATTAATTGTGATTGGATGTTGTGAATTAGGATGTATACTCAAGAACTAAGAAGAACAGAACAAAACATCTCAGATACAGATATAGATGCTCGTCTTCAACGTGATTTTGCCCGATGGTTCCAACGTTGTGTGAGTACCATTTCCTTAAATTTTACGTAAATAAATATGATTCATAATTAATGTTAATTATTTAAACTGTATAGGGACGGTCAAACGATTTTGAGAATCGATTCTTAAGGGATCTCAGCAAAGGACCACTACGTCGTGTAAAGACTTACAACGGCTATATTGTGAAGGGCTACAGATTTCATACATCCGAGTATGCATCAAGAAAAGCGACTACCAACAGTGGTGTTTGCATTAGCAGTACAAACTACAATGCAGATGCAAGTGACTACTATGGGGTGTTGCACGAAGTCGTTGAAGTAGAATATCCGGGATATCCAGCAAAGACTGTAGTGTTGTTCAAGTGTCATTGGTTTGATTCAGGCCCTTCGGGAACAAGGATTCATCCGGAGTACAAACTCGTGGATGTTAATCCGAAAAGGAGCTATAGCGGGAATGATCCATTTTTATTTGCCCATCAAGTATCTCAAGTATACTACTGCAAGTATATAGTACGATCACGTAGTAAAATTGAATGGCACGTTGTTTGCAAAGTAAAGGAAAGATCAATGGTAGAAGTCCCTACAAAGGAAATGAGTGATGAAGATGATTCTCCGTTTCAAACGGAACAAATAGAGGCTAGAACTAAAGTCTTTACGGGAGATTTGAATATCGACGTAGACTTGACGGCTGGAAATACACAATTGTTCGAAATTGAAAACGATAATGGAAATGAGGAAGATGATGAAAATGAAGAGGATGATGAAGAGGAAGAGGACGAAGAGGAGGAAGATGAGACAAATAATGAAAATGTAGATGAAGAAGATGAAGAGGAAGAAGATGATGAATAATAAATTATATAATGTAAGCTAATTATTTTATTAGATGTACAATTTAAAAAGATTTATTTATCATTAACTTACAACTAAAAAGTGTGAAAATAAATTTATTTTTTGAAATTTTTTAAAAAATAATTAGCAAAAAAATTAATATTTTAGTAAAAAATATGAATATTTTAGTATTTAAAAATATATAAATTATAGATTACAAATTTAATTATTTAATGTATGTGAAAGAAATTAATTTTTTGAAATTTTTTAAAAAATAATTAGCAAAAAAATGAATATTTTAGTTAAAATATGAATATTTTATTATTTTAAAATATATAAATTATAAATTATAGATTACAAATTTAATTATTTAATGTATGTGAAAGAAATTAATTTTGTGAATTTAAAAAAAAAATGGGCCGAAAATGAGTACATATACAATTAATATTACAATTACGAACAAGTAACACACTTGTACGAGTGGTAGGCGCCCCTGACTAGGCGCCTACACACCCGGGTTCGATTCCCAGTAAGGCCGATATTAAATGTGGCCTAAAGTAAAAGTTCACGGGTCGGGTGCTGGTCGGGTGCGGGCAGGGGCTGGGAAGGGTCGGGTCCGATTCAGGCCCGTTAATTTTTTTTATTTCGGGTTGTGTTACCGACGGATAATTCCGTCGGTACTGCCGACGGAACCCCCGACGGATACCGACGCAATATAATTTCGAATTTAAAAAATATAAAATTGAATTCCGTCGGTAGCGCCGTCGGTAGTTCCGACGGAATTCCCGACAGAAACCGACGGATATTTAAAAAAAACGTTAAAATCCGTCGGTAAGGTCGTCGGTACTATCGACGGACGACCGACGGAATTGCCGACGGAATACAGACCCGGTTTGAAAATGGGTCATCCGAGTTACCGACGGAATGATATCCGTCGGTAGACTCGACTGTTTAATTCCGTCGGTAAACCTTCCCACCGAGGTTAGCACCGATTGAAAAATTTCGTCGGTAACCACGGTTACCGACCAGCTTTCCGTCGGAATTTCCGTCGGTAAACAACGTGTTTTTTGTAGTGGAACATACAACGCCTTCTTAAGGCGACAAACATGGTCAGGAAAGCGAGGATCAACAAAGCCAGGAGGTTGAGCCATGTAAACAGTGTTAGTCAACCTTCCATGGAGAAATGCATTGTTTACATCAGGCTGGTGCATGTGCCACTGATTTCGAACAGCCAGACACAAAATGATGCGAACAGTAGCAGCCTTGACGACTAGACTGAATGTGTGCGAGAAGTCAAGGCCTGGAACCTGCGAGAAGCCCTGGGCGACCAGACGTGCTTTGTAACGATCAACTGTACCATCCGCAAGAAACTTGGTGCGAAAACCCATTTCGAACCAAAAATGTTTGTGGAGGAAGGGCAAGGCATTGAGCTCAGATTGCGTTGCAGCCAACCAATGTGGATGCTTAAGGGCCACTTGAAACCCTTAGGCTCAGCAGAGGCCAAGAGAGCGGACAGGAGGCCGGTGGTCGCAATGTCGACAATGTGCCGAGGCTTGAATATCCCAGATCTTGCACGAGTAACCATCGGATGAGTCGGAACAGGAACCGGGCGAGCAGCAGGTGGAACAGCAGTTGGGCGAGCAGGAGGTTGCGGAACCACTAGGCGAGCAAGGGGCATGATCAGGTCTGGTGTGTCAGGACAAAGACCACAAGAAGACTGGCGAGCAGCAGCAGAAGGTTCCACGAAAGAGCTGATCTCAAGGTAGTCAGTAGACGAGGAAGGAACGTGAGCTGCCGAGGACGGGAACACATATTCATTAAACTGAGCATGTCGAGTAGTGTAGAAGCGGGAAGCGATCGGATCGTAACACCGAAACCCCTTATGGGAGGAACTGTAACCCATAAAAATGCATGGAGCACTACGAGGAGCAAGCTTGTGGAGAGCATAGTCACGAAGATACGGAAATACCCGACAACCAAAGGTTTTGAAATTTGCAAAGTTGGGGGTAGTGTCGAACAAGAGCTGAAAGGGTGATTTGTCTTTGAGAACAGGAGTGGGTAGCCGATTAGAGATGTAGACAACAGTGGAGAAGGCATCAACCCAAAAAAGAGCAGGCATGCTCGACTGAAACAACAAGAAGAGCCCAGTTTCAGTGACATGACAATGTTTGCGCTCAGCTCGACCATTTTGTTGTGGAGTGTATGAACAAGAGATGCGTTGATGAATGCCATGGTTGGCGAAGAAGCCACGAACGCGACCATTAACGAATTTTGTACCACCATCACTCTGGAAAACCTTGATCGTGGTGGAAAACTGATTGCTAACAAAGGTGTGAAACCGAACAAACACATCGAAGAAATCAAACTTGCCGTGTAGGGGATAAAATTATCCACAAATATAACATAGTATTTAAACCCATCATATGAAGCAACAGGGGCAGGTCCCCACAGATCACAATGAACTAAATCCAAAACACGAGATGCTCGCTTCTCATTTAATGCAAAGGATAAATGTTTACTCTTAGCCAATTGACATGGAGTACATAAGCCCGGTTTGGGCAAAACAGAAGTAAGGGACAACAAGCCCAATTTTTTCAACAAATTAACTCAAGAAATAGGAACATGGCCTAATCTACGATGCCAACACTCAAAAGAAGCCTTCAGCGACGAGCTCCGTAAAGCAGCGACCAAGGCTGGAGTGCCCTGCTCTAGGGCATAGAGTCCTCGACTATGCCGACCCCTCGCCAAGGGTTGCTTGGTCGCCCGATTCTGGGTGACAAACGAGTCATTAGTAAACAACACATCAACAGGAAAATCGGAAGGAAGCTTACTAAAGGATAACAAATTTGTAGTGAGATGTGGGACGACGAGCACATCCAACAAACGAACGCTCTTATTGACCGAACACGACCGAACGTGAGTGATCGGAATAGTGGAACCATTAACAACAATAACATTATCGTTACCAGAATACGGGTGAGGGTTGTCCAAGTCGGCTGAGTGAGGAGTCATGTGAGCAGAGGCACCGCTATCAAGGAACCAATCTGAAGCAGGAGGTTGCGAGATACGACACTGAGAGTCAAGGGCATGAGCAAGGTTTGCCGAAGAGGGGGCAGGTCGAGCATAGCGATTAGGACATCGATTCGCATAATGTCCTTGCTGGCGATAGATCTGGCAGGTGGGAGGACGGCGAGCAAGGGCCGATCCACCAGTCGAGGATCCAGAGGGGGGCTGGAGACCAGCATTCTGAGGAGAGAAGTTACGGGATTTGGGGCCAGGGCGAGCAGGCTTATCCGAGCGAGCAGATATAGAGAAATCTGGAACGGGCGAGGACGAGAAGTCCATCGAGCGAGTAAACTGCTCATAGTTTAAAGCCTGATGGATCAGATCCCGAAAGGCAGGCATGGGCGACATAGCCATGCGAGTGTCAGAGAAACCAGCGAACTGGGGGCCGAGACCAGTAAGAAACCAATGACATTTGTCTTCATCATCAACAGGCTTACCGATGGAGGCGAGTTGATCGCAGAGAGCACGAAACTTCTTGCTGAAGTCGTCGACATGGGAGGATCCGCGACGAAGGGAGAGGAGCTGATTCCGCAGTTGAGTGATGCGGGAGACCGAAGTGTGACTGTAGGCAGCCTCGATTGCGACCCAGATGGAGCGTGAGGTGTCACAGTCGAGGACTTCAGCCATGGCTTCTTCAGAGAGGGAGGAAAGAAGAAGACTAAGGATCTTCTGATCCTTCTCAAACCAAGCGGTGTAGGCTGGGTTTGGAGACGATTCACCAGAGGTAGTGATCCACTTCGCTGGAGCAGGTGTCGTGCCATAAACGTGAGAGATAAGATCATGGCTTGACAGGACCGGAACCACCTGATTTCGCCATAGCAGGTAGTTGGAGGATGACAACTTGATTGTCAAGAGATGAACCAAAACATTGAGAGGGATGGTGGGGGAGGGTTGCCGCCGCCGCTATGAGGAGGGAAGGGAAGAAATTTAGCGTGAGGCTTTAGAGAGAAAATTAAGGTTTCGGTGAGTCAGACTGATATCATGTGAGAATAGGTATGTGACCACCGTTAATGAGGTGATAGGAATGATTCACTATTTATAAGAGTATTTACAATGAGATAATTAAGGTAAATACAACAACCATATCAAAGAGATAAATACAAAAGATATGAACTAAATTAAAATATATTATTCCTATATTATTATTCCCTAATAGGTACTGTGAAAGGAGAACAAAACTAGTCTAGGATTTTCACACCAATCTTGAAAAGAAAAAGAAGAGGAACATGCTTGATGGTGATATAGAATGCTCCACATCTTTGTTCTGATTTCTTCAGTGTCTTTTCAACTTTAATTTGATCTCCTCCATTGCGAACACTTTGCCATTCCTAACCTTTCACATGAACCAGATAATGCAGCACCAAAGGCATTCAAGAATAAACTTTTTGAGGCAGTGAATTAATTTGTGCAGCTGATGATCAATAATTTCAAGAATTGAACTACCAAATTCTTGAGGCAAAAGTTGTTAGACTGGACAAGTAATGTGAGTAGTAATTTGTTGCTTTGAGAAAAATACCTTCACAAGATTTATTTTCGAAACTATTACACACATTTTTCTGCTGGTTGCTGGTCAATGTATGTAGCGTCACATGGAATCATTCAAATCTTCTTGTCCTCTAGAATACATATACTAGACGTAGAAGAAAATATATGGGCCAGAATACATATACTAGACGTAGAAGAAAAGATATGGGCCAGAATAGATTAAATTGAATTAGTAGATTTGGGCTTAGGCCCAAAGGCCAAGAGGGAAACACATGTATATATATGGGACGCGGCTAAAGGCACCCGGATTTCCTATGAGTACACCCACCAAACATTTTTTTAATTTTTCAAAACATGTGAAATGTCCCATATACCCCTAGGGTAAAATTTATGACCGAACATCTTGTTCGAAATTTTTTCCAAAACAAACTCAAGTTGTTCGAAATTGTTTCCAAAACAAACACAATATGTTCGAAAAAAAATTCAAAACAACTTAAATTTGTCCGAAAAAAAAATCGAATATCTTGTTCTAAATTTTTCCCAAAACAAACTCAAGTTGTTCGAATTTTTTTCCAAAACAAACGCACTATGTTCGAAAATAATTCCCAAACTTTAAAAAAAATCCTAATTTTTTTTCCCAGACTACCCTAATTTTCCTAAATTTTCAGACCTAAACTTACCTGTTAGCGGCGGCGAGGGGAGGAGCACTACGGCCGCGGCGAAGGGGAGGAGGGGGTTGGCGGCGGCCGCGTCTGTGGGTAGAAGGGAGGGCGGCGGCAGCGACTGTGGGGAGGAGGGAGGGCGGCGGCAGCGTCTGTGGGGAGAAGGGAGGGCGGCGGCCACGACTGTGGGGAGAAGGGAGGGCAGCGGCCGCGACTGTGGGGATGAGGGAGGGCAGCGGCCGCGACTGTGGGGAGGAGGGGGGGCGGCCGCGAACGAGGGACAGTGGAGATGGTTGTTGTGGAGGGCGGCGCAACGGGGAGGGCACGAAGGGGAGGGGAAGGGGCTGCGACCTCCGCGACGAGGTGGGCGGCGTGGGCGAAGTGGGCCGCGCTGGAGGTGGGAGGTGGAAGGTGGGTGTCCTGTTGAATGAGAAGAGAAAGAATGGGATTATGGTTTTAATTGAGAAAGGGGTAATTTTGGGTTTTTCAGGTGGGTGTCCTCATCCAATTTGTGTGTGTTCTCATCCCCTGGGTGTACTCATAGGAAACCCGGGTGCCTTTAGCCGCGCCCATATATATGACCTTGAGGTTTCTGTTTTGACTATCTTTGGAATTATAATTGAATTACAACTTTGAGTTGTGGCGTTTTATCCCGTGGCTCCGAGGATCCAATTAAAACTTGACACCTCATATAATTTTGTCATAGAACAATCTAATTTTGCAATGCAATAAAATAATTAATATTTTAAAAGAAAATATAAAATTACTAAAATATTCTTATAATGTTTTTTTAAATAGGGAAAATATCACTTTTGGTCACTGTACTTTACCACTTTTCACATTTGGTCACCCACATTTCATCACTATCAAAATTGGTCACTCACTTATTCGTCACTATCAAAATTGGTCACTCACTTATTCTTTCTCTATCAATTTTGATGCTGCTGTTAGAGAATCCGTCATTTACTAACGGAGAACGCCAACTTTTATTTTTCCTCTTTTAATTCCTTAACCCTAAACTCCCAAACTACAATAGAAGTGATTTTGAGTTTGTACGAAGAACTGAAGATGTCTAAAAGGAACCAGAATGCTTCTGTACCCCAATACGGTAAGTTTCTATAACTTTTACGTTTAAATATATGGGGTTAATCAGTGTGGAAAATACTCCAACAATCAATACAAAAGTAAAGAAACAAAAATTACGGTATGTACCATATGTATTTCTTATTTCAATTTAATATTTAAGATTTTTGTATCACTAAATTATGTTATTATATTTATCTCTTGTAATAGGTTAGAAGGAATTCTCATGTATCTTCTAGAACATTGGGTGATTTATCAACCAAACTTTTCAGAGTAGCCAAGAATTATCAGTAAGTTATTAATAATCATATAACTCAATTATAATTTATTATTATCTCATTGTTGTTGTTGTTGGTTTACTTTTCATTTTACAGGGTAACCAGGAAATGGGAAATTCAGGAGGTGGTAGGAAAAGAAAAAATCACAATGAAGCAAAATGTGAGTGTGTTTGGCTTGTCATTTTATAATTACTGTAATGTTACGTGACTAATTTTTTATTTTATAGGTTATGCCATCATCAAGAGTACATAATCCAATTATTGTGAAAGGATGAGTGAATTATATCACTATGTCAAATCTAACTATTTACATGGGAAAGAGTGGCAGTGGTTCATCAAAATGACCAAGGAAAATACCAAAGGAAAAACGATGGCAAGCCAAATTAATCAAATTGTGGTGGTTTATAATTATTGTATTCACTGGTTGAAAATTATTCAGACTTGCTTTTTGTACCCTGTTTTTCAAACTTTTTTTAATAATATTTCAATTACTAATTTTCATATTGAATTTGTATAATGATTGGGAATAGAAACTTATTTCAAAATAGTTTATTATTACAGAAGTAATATTAATTGAAGATAAATTCAGTAAAATTTAAAAAAAAAATGGGTTTGGGGGGTTTAGGGTTAAGGAATTAAAAGTTGGCGCTCAAAACCTTTTCTCCGTTAGTAAATGGCAGATTCTCTAACAGCAGCATCAAAATTGATAGAGAAAGAATAAGTGAGTGATAGTGATGAAATGTGGGTGACCAAATGTGTGAAAAGTGGTAAAGTTCAGTGATTAAAAGTGATATTTTCCCTTTTAAATATATATAATTTACAAATGTAACCTTTGATTTAAACTAATTCTGTCCATATCCATTTTCCTTTCTTTCAATAGTTCCACAATTATTTAGTCTCTCTTATGTATTTAAATGATTTTCAGTCCATATTAATAAATAAGATTACAGTTAAAGAAAGACAAAAACATATCATCTTCTCCCAACATCCGCATCTTTTCACCATGGTTGCAACTCATCTGCAACTTTTTCTCCCCATCATCCTCAGTTCCTCACCTCCGACTCTCACAAAAGGAACACATTTCTAACTATGAGAGAAACCATTCAAATCAAATGAATTAAAAATTAAAATGGGAAATGTAAAAAATTTAAAAAATCGTGGCAGGCAGTAATGAAAAGTGAAGAATCGGTGTAGGAAAAGATTGGGACTGGTGGGAGGGGTGATTTAACATTGAAATTGTGTGGGAAAACACAAAAATCGTAAAAAAAACTGAAATCGAGTAACAAAATTCATATATTTTTTGCACAAATTGATGTGATCTTTGGTGTAGATTTGTTATACAATTGCTTGGTCACCATTGTAAATATTTGTGAAGGGAAGAAAGATGCAGAAATAGCAGATAAGGGAGTTGGTATTGGGTGGCGGTGGCGTAGGGTAGGGTTTCAGGCTGGGGGGAGGGGTTTGATTTTATTAAATTTTAAAATAATTTTAGATTATTATATAATATTATATGTTTAAAAGGATATTTTCGTTATTTTATATTTATTAATCTAATTTATTAGTATGACGATACATTGCGATTGCATATTGCATAGAACAAATGCACTATTGCGGAGTGCAATCATATCAAAACAATTTCATTCGTTGGATCAATGATCCAATGATATATAATGAGTTTCCTGTTATCAGGAAGGGCAAATTATAGCCTTCCTGACCATAGAAAGACCATTTCTTTAATAATCATCTTAACCCCATCAATTCGTATGTTACTTGCTGCTTTCCGCAACAATGACGCAGAAAGACCGAATCGACGCTATGGAGAAGATGATCGAATCAATGGAATCCCAGTTTTTGGCGATCGTGTTACAAACGTCGAAGACACCATGTCCACCGAATTCTCTAAAATCCGCAAGGCCTTAAAGACGCACGACGACATGTTCGCCACAATCATGGCCAAGTTGGACACCATCGCTCCTGCCGCGGTACCCCAGCCTACAACGACACCAGTCGCGTGCACTAAACCCCTTCGATATAGCCTCTTCCCAGCCCCACCAACCAGGGCAACAACAACCCTTCCCCCCTTTTCTTGCTCGGCGCACAACCCAAAAATTGATCTACCGATGTTCGACGGGTCTGACCCCATCGCGTGGCACGCCCAGGTCGAGCAATTTTTCCTTGACTACGGTACTCCATTGGTCGAACGTGTGAATATTGCCCTAATTGATATGACAGGGAAATTGATGTTTTGGGCCCAATTGATCTTGCGTCGCCAAGCAGACATTTCTTGGGACCAATTCTCGCGAAAGTTTGTTGATCAATTTGGGGATAGTTCTACCTTTAATTCTTTTGAAGCAATATACGTGACACGTCAAACTGGTTCCTTGGAAGACTATTTGGCACTCTATGAAGAACGGGTCGCACAACTTCCATCTCTCCCCTCGAGTAGTACTTGAGAATGTTTCTTGGAGATCTCCACGCCTCCATTCGTAAACGTCTCTTGGATACTGATTTAACCAACGTATTCACAGCAATTAAGGCGGCCCAACGCCTCAGCCGAATAACTCGGCCCTCTACATATATTGCTCGGCCGTCATCACCCACTACCCCGTTTCGGTCTTCATCGCAGAACCGCCCCTTGGCACTACCTGCCCCCCCTTCGTCGAACGGCCCAGGATCCCCTGGCCAAGCGTTCACAGCCCCCAGTCCCCATAACAAACATCTGCGTCCCGACCCAACAGAAACGTTCCACACCTTACCGCCGAGGAAGCCCGTGAGCACCGTGCTAAGGGCAAATGCTACCGCTGTAGCCAACCATACACCCCCTACATAAATGCCCGACCAGTTACTTTGGACTTGTCATTGATGTAGAGGCTGATAAGGACCTGGACGCCGAGGTTGGTTTCGATGAAACCCTAACCATGGAGGATTCTTGCGACGCAACTCAGGAAATCAACACTATGCAATGGTCACACCTTTCCTCCACCGGGTTCGATGGGGCTCAAACGATGAAACTCTTCGGCCACATCAATAACACATGGGTCCTCACGATGATCGACAGCGGAGCCAACCACTGCTTTATCTCTCCCGCGATCGCCAAGACAGTACTAAACATCACCCCCCAGCCGACAAACGATCTTTCATTCATCCTTGGTGATGGTTCTCGCCTATCTACTAAGGGAGTTTGTCAATCTATTTCCATTACTTTCGATACCCATTCCTTTATATTTTTAAAAACTTTTGAAATTTCGAATTGAATACCCCAAACTTTGAAAGTCCAAAAAAATCCTACAGAAACCACAACCAATACATTCCCTTAGTTTCATTTAATATATCATAAGAATATTCAATTCAATATATAATATAGAAATAATAATAATATCATTAATTGGAGTAGCTTTTGTTAGGCGGTCATGGGAGAAAGTGACCAGACCTAAACAACATTAATTTGAAGTTAAGGGCTTAATTATTCCTTCAAATTGATTATTAGGGAATTTTTATTTGGAGCATAACTTCGTGACAGCTTAATTAATAATTAAAAAAAAAAAGTGCTAGAAGCCTGGGTTGCACTGTTGTGTATCAGTTATATATATATAATTTGTTCTCATTTAATATTTGAACTAATACTATACAATATATGAGTTAATACTATACTGTATTTAAACTAATATTATACTCTATTTGAACTAATATTATAATGTATTTACTATAACTCATAAATAACATTCATCCATTTAAAAAAGGGGATGTCTCCTGTAGACTCAATTCCTTATCCATTTTAAATATAGAGGTAAATTTGATACTCCCTCCTATTCATTATATAAGTCGTTTTGACCTTTCGTTTTCTTTGCAAAATATAAGTTGTTTTACACTTTTCAATGCAAATTAATTGCATTTATTCCAAATTTACCCTTAAGATCAATAAATATTTACATAAATGTATATTTTTTTAATGAAAACTACAAGCATTGATTAAGGGTAAAATGAGAAATCAGTTATTTTCTTAATATGTGTGCATGAGCTTAGGATGACATATAATTTGAATAGGAGTAAGTATTATATAAAAAAAAAAAAACAGAATGAAACTATATTTTGAAATAAATAAAAAGATAAATGATTAAAGTCTTTGGCAATGTAGCTTGTAAGTATTTATTCATTTCATAATATATCTCATGAATCAACAAGCCTGGAAATTTTCCCCACATCATGGCCCATTTAGTCTGACTATGTAAAGTCGTTAAAACATGGACACGAAAATAAAATCTCGATCGAGCATGAGAAAAATGGACCCAAAACAAAATCTAATTTGTTGAATTTATTCCAACAAGTTGCCAATGCAATTCGAATTTTAAATCAATAATTATCATTTATGTTAAATTCTTAGTTTTAATCATTGAATATCAAACTCATATTCAAACTGAACTCAAATTTAACAATTTCGGATTTTTTCAACCTGCTCATGACTAATGAATGTTTGCATAAGAAATAATTAGTAAAAAATATGGATGGTTTATGTATAAAGTAAAGAAGTGGAAGGATATTATGAATATTTTCTTCAAAAAAAAAAAAAAGGATATTATGAATATAAATAAAATGAATGATAATTTGAATAAAGGGGAAATTTAAAAAATGGCCTAGTCAAACTACTTCTTATCAAAAATGGCCTTACTTATATAAAATATAAAAAAATGGTCTTCTTTTATTTAATTGATTAAACAAAAGAAAAAAGAAAAAAACAAGCACACTAAACAACTCTAAACAACCACATTAAACAACTCTAAACAACCACATTAAACAATCATAAAAAACCACATTAAACAACCCTAAACAACTCTATTAAACAACCCTAAACAACTTTAAACAACCCTAAACAACCTTAAACAACCATAAACAAACCCATTAAACAACCCTAAACAACACCAAACAAATCCAGTAAACAACCTTAAACAACCCTAAACAACCTCAAACAAGCCCAGTAAACAACCCTAAACAACCTTAAAGAACCCTACACAACCCTAAACGACATGAACGGGAATTTTGGGTGTAAACCTAAAACAAAAATCTACTTGAATTCACTATAATAAAACATCAAATACTAACAAAATCAAACAAAAGAATATAATAGAAAATATGTTTCTTACCTTCAATCCAACTTTCAATTACATTATGAGAAAAAAATGAAAGAATTTTAGTATAGTGCGAAGAAGATGGAAAAGCTTTTGCGCAGAAGCTTGAGAGGAAGAAAGAGGGTTTTTTTTTTTTTGGCAGAAGCTTGGAAGGAAGACCGCTGGAATCTCGTGTCCTGCGAAGAAGATGGAGAAGCTTTTGCAAAAGTTTGGAAGAAATAGGGTTTTTTTCTAGTAGAAGCCTGGAAGGAAGAAGAGATGGAAAATACTATTACTTACTTATGGTGAATTTTTTATTTTTTTTATTTAATGTTTTTTCACTTAAAATGGTCAAAGTCCAAAATTAAGCATGGATCGGGTAAATCGGCCATACTTAATTACCACTTTGGATAAATATGTAATGATTTAGAGGTTGATGGTAAAAATATTATTTCTATTTTAATACATAAATATTAAGTTTGGACCCGAAAAAAAAGTTGCATACAAAGTCTGGTTAAAGAAAGCAAGAAAATCAATTGATTTTATTAGACACAAAATCAAAACATGGTGTTTGTATAAATCCATGCGTTTCAATTAAATAAATTTACATCTATGATCAACACTCGGAATTATAGAGCTTTTGTATTAATTAAAAAAAAAAAAACAAGCAAATATATGCATATTGGGCCAACTGTTGTAATTGGGCTTGGACATTCTATCTCTTGGCGGCCTTTATCCTTTCAATTTTGATTAGGTACGACTATTTGCACCTCCATCTTTGTTAACCGTACGCTCCCTGATTGATGCATTTCCCTCCGTTAGAGGCACTCTTCATAAATTATCTAAATTACTTTTTTCTATATAAAATCGTTTTATTAAATACACTTCACCCCAAAATCCAAATTTATCTCCCTCATTTCTCCTTTTTCACCTCATTTCTCCTTTTTCACCCCTACCTCCGCCACCCCTACTGCCCGCCGCTCCATCCCTCCCACTCCCACTCCGGTCCAATCCCAAATTTGGGAGAATAAATGTCAGAAAAAAAAAAGTTCCCTTCCCCTTCCTCCATCCCCACACACCACCCCCCAGCCAAGCTCACCATCTTTCCTAATCTCCATCAAATCTGTTTCTCAGATGTAGAAAATAAAAAGTCGCATGTTGCAGCAGATAATGTTCTTCATTTTAATTTTTTTTGAGAATTTTAGGTTGATCACATACATTTTTGTCGACAACAATTTGTCGACGAAAATGTATATTTTCGATAAAAAATTATTGAATTTTTTTTAATAATTTGTGTAAATTTTAAAAAATATTTATAATAATTTATATCAAATTTAAAAATTAAAAAAAAATTATAGAAAATATACAATATTTAAAAAGACAAAAAAAAATTAAAATTTTCAAACCAATTAATATTTTAGGTAAAATCTGTAAAAATAAAGAATTTGAATAATTAAAATTTGAAGATATTATTTATTTATTTATAAAATCATAAAAAATTATCATATAGATTTTTTTTAAATATCATATAAAGTTTTTAAAATGTAAATGTTAAAAGAAATAAAATTACAAATTCCATCAAAATTTTAAATTAAAAATACTAAAAAAATGTTTTCATATATCTATCATTAACCCTGTTCTTCTCCCCATCATTGACAGAAAATCGGAAGTCAGTCTTCCAAAAATTCATTTTACATATTAAGTCATCTCAAACAAAATAATCATTCTTTCAAAATTAAATCGCTAGATTTTGTTTTAAAAAAAATGATAATATATCTCAAAATTAAAAATTTCGGTTCAATCAATACCACACCCCGAACCCATGGTGATCACCAACACGCACCGCCAGCCCCAACAGAGGAAATAGTAATTGAGATAGAATGAGAAAAAATCAAGAACGATTTGACGTGTAATTTCTGTGAATGTGGTTTGTCTTTGAGGAATTTAAGTGAGGGTTTGCGATTTGGGAATGCTTAATGAGTGTTTCACCTTCAATTTTTTCTGAATTTTCAAGTTGGATTCGTGTAGTTTTATTTGGGGGAGATTTTTTTAAGGCTTTTTTAAAATTAGAGGTGATTTTGGAGCATATGATTAAAATAGATCATTTGGAGATTTTATTTTAGATGTTAAAATCTTGTGGGACATTTTTTGTACAAAATGGGACCGTTTTCGTGAACACGAATCTCTTGGGACCAAATCTGCATTTTTCCGATTGGGACTAAATCTGCTTTTTTTCGATCTCTTGGGACCAAATCTGTATTTAAACGATAAACGAACCCGCTTTACATTTGGGTAAAAAATCTATCTCTAAGAGTTACACAACCTAATCCCAATCCCAAGCCTCCCATCCCATCCCGAACCGACACCCACCACACCCCACCCCCCGGGTCAAAAATCTGTCTCGAAACTGAAAGTCACGTATCTAATCCGTATCTAAAACTTTCGAAACTAAAAGTCGTATCTAATCTGTTTATAATGAGAGACGGTTTTATTTTCGGTTTCAAATCTCGATTTTTTAACAAATCTGCATCTAATCCGTATCTATTAGAGACACGGATTAGGTGCCCGTCTCAAAATTTCGGTATTAAAATCAAGCTTTTTTTGTAGTGCCTTTCAATTACATCCACCCCTAAAAATAATTATATATTATACTATTATAATAATACAACATCACTCACTCTTATATAATTGATTTGACATAACGATACATTCTATTATAATACAATATCACACATTCTTACAAAATTAATTTTACATAAAATTACATTCTATAATACAATATTACACACTCTTACAAAATTGATTTGACATAAATTTAAATTCTACCTACTCAACATTCCAAAACAAATATACACAATTACTTTTATCGATTTTTTTCTGAAAGTGTGCTGTATATGAAGTGTTTAAGTTTAATAGAATAATGTTGTACTAAATGTGGTGACAATTGGTACAACACTGACTCTAACAGAATATCAGAAATTCAGATTCACACAGCGGAAGACTTGAAACACTAAAAACAAACGTGACACAATGGAAATAATTTTTAACATAGATTTTATAAATAAAAATCTATGCTAGCCTTACGGCGAAATTCAATACTTATCTTCAAGTACAAATATTGTGTGAAATGTTACAGCATTAACATTCACAACAGAAACTACAAACGAGGCAGGTGCCTTGTTCTAAAAATGAACTAAGTGTATAAGGTATACACTGTCGAAATGCCTAGTCTATCTAATGATTACACTCTCAATAGATAAGAAGACACACAGCCATACGGGTGGGATACTTCGTATGATCTAAAAGGTAAAACTACTGGCCACAATTCCTAACAGGGATAAACGCTCGGTCTAGGAAATTGATCGAATAGAGTACACTGATTTGAGAAGCCTTCAATCGGTATTTATAGAAGTGGGGTGCTGATTCTAGAGGCTTCCACAATGAGATCCTATTTTTTAGGAACTCAACTTCCATGATCTTTCTAGATCCTTCTTGAATGCTCCAGGTCGTTCTAAATGGTTCCAGGCTGTTCTAGCATGTTCTTCAATGTTCTGGAATCTTCCAGGTTCCAGATCCTTGTAGAAGCTTCTAGATCCTGCCAGAAATGCGACAACATTTAGATCAACATTTAATGTAGCATTTCAGAAAAGACTTAGAAAAAATCTCGGAAGGTTAAATTAAGATGTTGTTGATAATGTTAAGGCATTTAAGGATTAACAACATCTACAATCTCCCCCAATTTGACCTTTCGACTACAACACACCTGATGCACATATATTTATATATATACTCAGTATTATGTACTTAGTTGAGGTTGATATCATTGCTAAGTACTAGTCAAGACAATACCTGTTGTAACCGTTGGATCAAATCAAATGAAGATCAAGGATAATTTTACAATGATCCGTGCCATAAGATCAAGATAAATTTTATCCAAAATAGAACAAGTATAAACACTACACTTATTCACAACATAAGTAACTTTACTAAGATCATAAGTTGAACTGGAAGAATTAACTTAGAATCTAAGTAAGACACTAACAAAAAACAAACATCAAAGCAAAAATAATACACAAAAATATAAACAAAACAGAAACTAACACTATACACAACCTGCAATAGTAGAACACATGATAACATGTAAACAAATTAAGCAAGGGCAGTAAACAAATATCAAGTGGAACCATAATAAAGCAAGTTGCAATAAACAACCTATCATCTAGAAAAATAAATAACAAGTGTATCAGAATTTCAAACTTAAACATTAATTACAAAGGTTGAACTGAATAAATGGCTTATATTGCTGTGGTAACAGCTGCAGCATCATCTTCCTACACCATAGCCATTGTGGAATTCAGATCTCCCCCTGTCTAGCAGCTTCCTCCAGGAAGATCACCATACAAGGTGTCCATCTCAGCAGCATCATCATCATCTCCTTCATCAACAAAGTAAGTAGATGCAAGGTGTGCAACTACATCAGTAACAACAGCATCTCCAGCAGCATCAGGTCCATCACCAGCATCAGCAGCAGCTGGAACTCCATCATCAGCAGCCATCTCTTCAATCACCACACTGGAGTTCAATGGTGGTGGTACTCCCCCTATTCTAGGTGAAAGTAGGTTGGTCCACCTGTCCTTCAGTAACTGAAGTTCATCTATTGTTTCCTGCAAGTGTTGGAGTTGGTTTTTGATGAATTCCTGTGAAAGATACACATTACCAGAAATGTTGATACGGATGTTCTCAACATTTGGGGTTGCATTTCTCTGTCTTGATCTGGATGATTCAGGATGATCAGTAGTAGAGGGTCTGGAAGGTCCTGGTTGAGCAGAAGTAGAGGGTCTTTGCTGATGTTCAGTACCAGGAGCAATCAAAGGTAAATCAATAACTCTATCCCAGTGAGTAAGGCAGGAGCTATGGCCAATAATGGAACTCTCTCCCTCAACACATCAGTGTTCTTGGCTACAAGTCCATGATGTCTCAAATAATTAGAAATCAGAACAGGATAGGGTAAATTGCCTTTTTCAGAAACTCTCCCAGTAAATCTCATCATGTGTTGAAAAATTGTAAGACCCAAATTGAATTTCTTAAGCACAGAAATCCTATATATCAAAACAACTTGATCCTTAGTGATCTTGGTAGTATTTGTGGTGGGAATCCAATTGTAGATAATGAGTTTGTATAACACAGAGTGTAGGGAAGTGAGGTCTTTGGTTAGCATCTGTCTAGTCCACTTAACTACCCTACCACCAGTTATAGCAGAAATGACCACATCCATGTCAGGTTCTTCATCAACCTCAACATTGGGAATTTCCAAAAACTCATTTATCAATTCAGGAGTAAAAGGTACATCCCTCCCCCTAAAATTAACAGTCCCATACCACTTAGAAGAGCTCCTACCAGTGCTCTTTTTCATACATGCCTAAAATTCATATGCCCAATTTGTCAAGAAAGATTCACCAAAATTCACAGCATGCATCAAATTCCTTTCTTCTAAGAACCTAACCATGCCTTTACTATCAAAATCAGGTATATTGATCCTCTTCTCTATCAGCAATTTTCTCTTAGAATAAATGGCCAATCTATTCTCTAGAGTTTCAAGGGAATCAGAAATACCTTCCTCTTCAGAAGCAAGGTCATCTGAGCTTGGTGTAGAGCTTTTAGCAGAGCTCTGTTCAGGGCTGCTTGCTGCACTGGAAGAGCTAGAGCTATCCTCACTGCCACCATTTTCAGGTTCTGGTGCAGCTTCATTTGTAGCAGCATAGTGCTCAGCATTTTTCTTTAGAGACTTCAGAATGTCTCTCAAGCATCTTTCAGAATCAGAATTGGATTCTGACTCAGCTGGTTCATCTTCAGCAATCATCTTGGCCTTTCCTTTTCCTTTGGGATCATCAAAAGCTTTCTTCTTGGACTTCTCAGCAACAACAGTCTTAGCTTTCTTAGGTTTCTCAACAACAACAGGAGCTTCATCTTCAGAGTCTGTGAACACTTGGATGGGTTCACCAGCATCAGCTCCAGCCTTCTTCTTCTTCCTCATGGATTCAGAATAATCCACACGAGTAAAAACGCGGTTTGATCTCCTCCTTCTTTGTACAGGGCTTCTCAGTCTTTTCCCTTTCTGTGCATTCTTCTTGAGAGGAATGGGGGCAGACTCATCTGAAATAGAGAGTGAGGAGTTTGTACCTTCAGAGATATTTGCTTCCTCCATTTCAACGTCTTCAGGGTCAGACGTGGCAGTAGCTTCTTCTTCAACAGAAGCTTCAACATTCTCAGTTTGCGTTTCGTGAACAGAGGGTGATTTGGGGCTTTTTGAGGCAGAAGCCATTTGGGCGGTTTGCTCAGCCAAATAGCTCGAGATATCCACCGTGATACCTCCAAAAGTCATCACGGGCAGATGGCCTGTAGTTCGAAGAGTATCAGACACCTCTTCGATCGCCCTAGTGACCTGTTCGACAGTTGCATCTTGAGAAAAGTTTGTTTGAGGAGCAGTTTGAGGAGTGGGAACAGTTGTTGATGGTGTTGCAGAGACATTCGAGTCAGCATTTGATGCGGTAGAGTTTTGTGAAGCCATGGAAGCAAGGATTTCAAGAGGATTTGTGCGAGAGTGGGATGAGGTTTTCGAATCAGAGAGAGATTGTGAAGAATTCGAGTTTGTTCCAGCCATTTAAGTTAGGCGGTTGGAATTTCAAGGTATATGATGGGAATTTGCACACACTTCTTTGAGATATACACAACCAAAAAAACAATTCTGCAATCTTAGTACTCAACAAATTCAGAAATCACACTTAGCAAATAAATGGCATCTTATGTTCGATATTTATAGAGAGAATAATGTAGTTGGAGATAAGGAAATAAAACAGAAGAATTAATCTAGAATTTTCGATAGTGCTCCACATTTTTAGCCACAACCTAGATCATGGTTAATTAGTGGGAAAATTAATTAATTAAAATTAAAGAAGCTTCCAGAATTTGCCTAAATAAAATCGCATAATCTGAAAAAAATAGATTTGGGTCAGTAATTAATTTAATAAATAAAATGAATCTCAATAAATAATTAAATAATTACAACACATAAAAATAAATTTGAATCAGGCAATGTTGTGCTCAAAACTGTTACAAACACCTCAACACGGTTTTTACATGAATTTGCTTCATTTGTGTTGCACCATATTTTTTCTTTTTGTGTTATAGCATCTAATTTGTATTGATCCATTGTTCCTGTAGAGTACATCGTAGTAGCGAACTCCGTGCCCCATACTTACTTAATGGATTACAAATATGTTGATGTTTTTACCAAATATCACCTTTTGAAAAGAAGGCATCGTAGTAGTGAACTCCGTGCTCCATAGTTACTCAGTGATTTGGTACATCTTTTAGTATGCTAATAACATTCTCATTTTTATGCATTTGAGAGGTGTAAGACGTTTATTTTTGCACTCCAAGGTTCTTAGATTCGTAGATATTTTACAAAGGAATTATTTAACTAAGTAAGAAATAAATTCAACTTATAAAATTTATACAACCCATGATGTTGTCCCAAATGCTGACGCATTTGTGACAACATCCATCCGAATTCTTTTCAGATAGTGCTCATGCCAAGAGATTTTCTCAAGATAGAGAATCTCTCATGGTCTAAGGCTTTAGTAAAAATATCAGCATTCTGTTTTTCAGTAGGTACATACTCCAACTTAACAATATTCTTCTCTACTAAATCTCTCATAAAATGGTGTCTTATGCTAATGTGCTTTGTGAGTGAGTGTTGTACAGGATTTTTAGAAATGTTAATGGCACTAGTATTATCACAAAAGATAGTAAGTATACCATTCTCAATACCATAGTCATGGAACATCTTGCTCAGCCACAAGAGTTGTGTGCAACAGCTTCCAGCAGCAATATACTCAGATTCTGCAGTGGATTGTGAAACACAATTCTGTTTCTTGCTGTGCCATGATACAAGATTGTTTCCCATGTAGAAACATCCTCCACTCGTACTCTTTCTATCATCTATGTCTCCAGCCCAATCAGCACCACTATAACCAATCAAAATGTTGTTGGTGTCCTTAGTATACCAGATTCCAAGGTCACTTGTTCCTGAAACATACTTGATCATTCTCTTCACAGCATTCAGGTGTGATTCCTTTGGATTTGCTTGGTACCTAGCAGAAACACACACACTGTACATAATATCTGGTCTACTAGAGGTTAAATATAGTAAACTACCTATCATGGATCTGTAAAGTGTTGGATCAACATTTGTTCCAGCACTATCTTTGCAAAGTTTCAAAGTGGATCCCATAGGAGTTTTCATTGGTTTTGAATTCTCAAGACCAAATCTTTTAACCAAGTTTTTAGCATACTTACTCTGGGAGAAGAAAATACCATCACTGCACTGTTTGATTTGAAGACCTAGAAAATAATTCAAATCTCCAACCATACTCATTTCAAATGTTGCAGTCATTGTCTCAACAAAGTTACTCAACATTTTATCACAAGTAGAACCAAACACAATGTCATCAACATATATTTGTGTACGTAATAAGTAAATCTCCTTCAATGTGCTTAATGAACAAAGTTCTATCAGCTTCTCCTCTAATAAATCCATATTCCAAAAGAAAGTCAGTAAGCCTACCATACCATGCTCTAGGAGCTTGTTTAAGACCATACAATGCTTTCTTAAATTTATATACATGATCAGGATATTGTGGATCTTCAAATCCTATAGGTTGTTCAACATATGCTTCTTCATTCAATATGCCATTTAGAAATGCAGCCTTTACATCCATTTGATGAAGTTTAATATCAATAAAACATGCAATAGCTAGCAACAATCTAATAGATTCTATTCTAGCAACAGGTGCAAAAGTTTCATCAAAATCAACTCCTTCAACTTGGGTGTAACCTTGTGCTACTAACCTAGCCTTGTTTCTAACAATATTACCAGATTCATCAGTTTTATTCTTGAATATCCACTTTGTTCCAATGACATTAGTATGACTAGGTCTTGGAACAAGTGTCCATACTTCATTTCTTTCAAACTGACCAAGTTCTTCATGCATAGCATTAATCCAGTTTTCATCAGTTAAGGCTTCTTTAGCACTCTTAGGTTCAATTTCAGATAAATAGCATTCAGCATTTACAACATTACACATAGAAGACATGCATATTGTTCTTCCCACATCTACCTTGTTTGATCTTACTCTTCCTCTTGTTTGCACTCCAACTGTAGCATCACCTATGATTTGGTCAGAAGGATGACTTTTACTTATTCTTGAAGAAGGATTCGTTTTGGGGATGTACTGGTCATTCTGTGAAGTTACAACTGACTGTTCTGTAGATGTTGACCCAGATGTGTTAACATTTGGTGCAACATTTTCAGACTTCAGTGTGTTCTCAGAAGTGTCAGTAACCTGTGATACATCTTCTTCATCTTTGTCATCTGTAAGACCTTTATCATCATCAAACACAACATTAACAGATTCTTGAACAGTGTTAGTTCTAAGGTTATATACTCTATAAGCTTTACTATTTCTAGAATAGCCTAAAAAGAAACCTCTATCACTTTTAGAATCAAACTTATGAAGTTGATCCCTATCATTCAAAATATAACACACACAACCAAATACATGAAAATATTTCACACTTGGTTTTCTGTTGTTCTGTTGGGAATAAAATGAGTTATGTTTTGATTGAATACCAAAACCCCCTGAGACATGCCTAAGTCATGATTGAATATGTTCTAGAAATGTTAGAACATATAGTATAAAGGCTAGATGAGGAGCTAATATGTTAGGTAGCTCTTAGATGATTAGATGCACAAATTGAGGGGGAACACATGCTTAGAAGTTCATTTAAATCAAGTCCCCTCAAGGCTCAAACTCTGGATACAACACTAAGTCTTTTGAGACTAACTATACTGATCAGGAGAGTTGTCCAGAGGAGTTGTCTCAGTGCAAGAAGTCAAGATCAAGTGCTCTGAAAGTTGAGGTCAACTATGCTGAAGACAAACACACCCTAAAGAATTGTAAATCAACATGCTAAGATCACCTTGAAGTGAAGCAAAGGGTATGAGCCAAGTCATCTGAAGAAGAGCAAGCCAACCTTGCTGATAAGCAAGACTGCTGATAGTGATAAGGAGAGTTGTCCAAATGATGAGGAATGTTGTCCTATCAATGGAACAACCTTCATAAGACATGTCCATATTCTTACAAGAGAATCTGAATGTCAGATATTGGAAAGAGTGCTGCAGAATGAAGACAAAGCTCTTACAGCCGTTTATTTCCCAAATGAGGACATGTCACTATCAAGATCCTGTCTTCAAAGTTGAAGAACTAAAAGAAGACATTTATGGACATTGGAGGCTGCCTCTCCAACGGGCAAATCCTTCATTTGTCTATAAATACAGAAGTGTGAAGACCATTTGAAAGCATCCAACTTCAACCTCAACCAAGCACATCCAACCTTAAGTTCTTACAAGCTAGAGTGCTTTCAAAGCTTTCAAAGACTATCTTAGTCTTCAAACACTTCATCTAAGCTGTACTACATTGTATATCCATACACAAGCTTAGAGAGATATCCTATCCTTATACACTGATCTTCATTGTAAAGGATATCTCATTAGTTGGAACCTTACTTCAATCCTCATATCTTTCAAGAGTGAAAGTGAGAAGGTTGTAGTAGTAGAAGTGGTAGGAGCTGACTGTTGAGAGAAGAACAGTTCAGTTCTGAGTTGAGAAGAGGGTACTAGGACTCTAGACATCCTAGGGATCAATTCACCAAGAGTGGTGTTCTTGATCAAGTGCACCTTGGCACTATAAAACAAGTTAATTCCAAGAGTGAAAGAATTATCCTGTTAAATCAGGGAAAGTGGATGTAGGAGCTTGAGTCTCTGAACCACTATAAACTCTTGTGTTGATTTACTTTCAAGTACTTTCATACACTCAACACTGCACACAAAACTGATCTTTCAAAGGATAAACATTCAAAGACTGTGCAAAACTGATTTGGACAAGTTCCCTGAAACTGGACTGTATTGAATTGACCAAGTGATTTCAGAATCTAAAGGAGTTTAAACTAAAAGGTCCAACCATTATTCCGCACATATAACTTCCCTAGATAGCTATTCAACTAAGTACTCAATAGTACTTAGTAGTCTGATTATCTTAGAAGAGTTAATCATCTTCAGCAGAGTTGTCCAAGACAACCTTGCTGAGCTCTGGTTTGATCAAGTTAGAAAAGAATTTGAATACAAGTGTATCCCCCCCCCCATACACTTGTTATATACTCCTTTCAGGACCAACAAGTGGTATCAGAGCAGGGGTTCAAAGACCACTGCTTCTGAAAAGCCATCTTGGTTTTCAAAATCACATATTTAGTGTGGTCACTGAACTGATCTTTCTGAAATCCTAATTGTATATTGACTGACTGTTTGTTCTTGAGTTATGGCCAACAACAATGCTGCTGTTCCACCTCCTACTGTCCAAGGATTAGACAACATGGCCACAAATCCAGTCAACCACATTTCACATCACAAACTGCCCATGTTCTCAATTGATAATTATGATTTCTGGAAAATCAGGATGAGGGCTCATCTTGCATCTCTACACACTGACATGCTGAGAGTGATCACAAGAGGTCCTTTTGTGTTCACATTTGTCAATCCCAAAGTCACTGAGGCTCAAAAGGCAGACCCAAGAGAGGTGCTCCCAAAAGATGAAGATGACTTTACCACTGATGAGAAGAGGAAAGATAACTTGAATTATCTTGCCATGAACACCCTCTACCAAACAATTCCAGATGCAATTATGGGTAGAGTCTACCACTGCACAACAGCCAAAGAAATTTGGGATACTCTTGCTGAAATGTGTGAGGGTACTGAAAAGATCAAGGAGAATAAGCTCCAAGTTGCTGTGCAGAAATTTGAACAGTTTGCAATGGAGTCTGAGGAGTCCATTGATAAGTTTGCTGGTAGATTCACTGATGTGTTGAATGAAATCAACTCTCTGGACAAGGTCTACACTAAAAGAGAAGTTGGATTGAAGATCTTAAGGAGTCTCACTCAAAAGTGGGATGTCTATGTTGTGATGATGCAAAACACCAAAGATCTCTCCACCATGCCCATGCAACAAATCTTCTCAGAACTCAAAGCTTATGAGTTCGATCTCAATAGAAGAAAGCCTATTGAGGAACCTTCAAATCCTACTAAGGGAGTGGCATTCAAAGCCAAAGCTGCTGAACCAGAAATGCAGTCTACTCCAAGATCATCAAAGTCAGTCTCAAAGACTGAAATGAAGGAAGAACTAGCCTTGATGGCTAGAAGGTTTGAAAAGCTAAATTCAAGGTTTGGTAGATACAAGAAATTCTACCAGGACAACAAATTCAGGAGAAGGTACAACTCTCCTAAAAATCAGGCTGAAGCCAAAAAGCCTGAAGAGAAGAGATCAGAGGACAAGTACTCTGATAGGAGAAGGTCCAGTAGAGCTGAACCTTCATCATCAAAAAGAAGAGAAGAATCAAAGAAAGAAGATGATGAAGATCTGTGCTATAACTGCAAAAAGAAAGGGCACTTTCAGTATGATTGCCCTGAATTAAGCTCTAAGGAGAGAAGAGAGAGGCAAGACAAAAGAGACAGAAAGTTCACCAACAGAAAGGCCATGATGGCTGGTGAAGAGTCTGATAGTGCTGAAAGCTTCAACTCTTCTGATGGACTGTTCTCCAACAGTGATGATGATGATGATGTCTGCAACATGGCTCTTGAGGATGATGAGGTATCCTCTACTTCTAGTTCACCATCATTCATCTCACAAAACAATAGTGAGATCAACTTGAAGCTTTCCCTTGGAAAGTTGATGGAAGATTTCACTATGTTACAAGAATTTCATGATAACTGTGTGAGAGAAAATGAAAGACTAGCTATTGAACTTGCTAAAAACTCTGAGGCAGTTGTTGATGTCAAGTCTACTGAGTTATATCAACAAGTCTTGAGAGAGCTTGAGGAAGCAAATCTCAGGATAGTTGACCAACAAAAGGAGATTGATGATCAACTTCTCTCTCAGAAGAGAAAAGATTTTGAACTTAAAATTCTCAATGCCAAGTTTGAAAATCTCTCACATGAATATGATATTCTTAAAGCAAGTGAAGAGAGCCTGAAATTAAAGATGTCTGCTCTGAAGAAATCCTCTAGAGCAATAGAGGAAATTCAGAGTTATCAAAGACCTATGGCTCAAAGAAGTGGATTAGGATTTGATCCATTTGAATCTTCACCTTGTCTTAGTGTTGCTTCTGTGAGTAACACTAAGAGAATCTTTGTTAAGTCAGTGGCACAAACTGAAAATGAAATAATTAAGCCACTGAACAAAGGAAAGGGCAAAATGGATGATCTGCCCAATCAAATGCTTCAGGAGAATAGGCCAAAACCTAAGGAAATGGTCAAGGCTCCTGAACATAAGTTGAATGCTGGTCAGCAGAGTAGACCCAATGGTAGGGCAACTCTACTGAACAATGTTCAGAGGAAGTGTCCAAGGTATAATCAGCCTAGGCCAACTCTTCTGAGAAAGCCTCAGCTGAATAGACCTAAGGACAACTTTCCTCAAAGGCAGAATAAAATGAGACAACCAAAACCCTTCATGCCAAAGGGTAATGGTCATAAGAAAGCCTTTCCTCAAAGATTCCCTCAAGCTGCACAAAGAACTCAAAAGTTCAGGAGACTTGACAACTCTCCTGAAACTTATAGAGTTAACACATTCACACACACTTTCCCAAAGGCATTTAAGGGAAAGACAGTGTATTTAGATGCTAAAGGAAGACAACTTAGCCACCTTGAATCAATCAGGGTTATTAGGCAAGTTTGGGTTCCTAAAGGTACAGCTAACCTCTCAGGACCCAAAACTCAAAGGGTACCTAAACCTATCTAATTGCAGGTACCATTGGGCCACAAGATGAGGAGCATAAGCAAAAAGACAGCATGGTACCTTGACAGTGGATGCTCAAGGCACATGACTGGAAACAAGGAACTCCTCACTGATTTCATTGAAAAAGAAGGCCCTAATGTCACATTTGGAGACAGCTCACAAGCATCAACAAAAGGTTATGGTACTTTGATGGTTGGTAACATCAAAGTATCCAATGTATCTTATGTGGCTGGTCTCAAATATAATCTCCTAAGTATTAGTCAATTCTGTGATAAAGACTTCAATGTTGAGTTTTCCAGTGATAAATGCTTGATCAAAGATAAGACTCAACAAATTCTATTGACTGGAACTAGGAAAGGAAATGTGTATTTTGCAGACTGGGACAAGTCTACTGATGCTGCATGCTTCATTGCTAAGAGTTCTAGTGAACAAAGTTGGTTGTGGCATAAAAGATTAAACCACTTGAACTTCAAAACAATGAACAAAATTGCTAGAAATGCATTAGTCAAAGGACTACCTAATGAGGTTTTCATTAAAGAGCATGTTTGCAAACCATGCCAAGAAGGAAAACAGATCAAAACCTCATTTAGAGGAAAACCAGCCATTTCCACTGAAAGGGTACTTGAACTTTTACATATGGATCTTTTTGGACCAATTACCCCTGTAAGCATAAATGGTAGAAAATACACATTGGTAGTAGTAGATGACTTCTCTAGGTTCACATGGGTAGTATTTCTCCTTAATAAGAAGGAAACTCAAGTCAAACTGCCTGAACTTCTAAAGAGATTGTCAAATGAGAAAAGCCTTAGCATTATCAAGATAAGATCTGATAAAGGCACTGAGTTCATTAACTCATACATCAATGAGTATTGTACATCTAATGGAATAGCTCATGAAACCTCAGCAGCTAGAACTCCTCAACAGAATGGAGTTGCAGAGAGAAGAAATAGAACTTTAAAAGAAGCTGCTAGAACCTTAATTGCTGATTCAGATTTGCCTAAGAGGTTTTGGGCTGAAGCCATAAACACTGCATGCCATACTCAAAATAGATGTTTGATTACTAAGGGGCAAGGCAAAACCCCTTATGAACTCTGGAAAGGAAGATTGCCTAAAGTGTCTTACTTTCACATTTTTGGTTGCAAGTGTTTTATTCACAATAATGGGAAAGATCAGCTGAAAGCCTTTGACAGCAAAGCTGATGAAGGAGTATTTCTTGGATACTCTCAAATCAGTAGAGCTTTCAGAGTCTATAACAAGAAAACCCTTATTGTAGAGGAAACACCTCATGTTGTATTTGATGAATCTATTCATGAGTTCAGGAATGAGAACTTGGAATCAGAAGAAATCACACAGAGGACAACCAGACTAAGTCTAAAAGACAAAGACACTGAGCTTATAGATGTTGTCCAAACCAATCTACCTGAAAACTCTATGTTGGACAACCATCCTGAAGGCAACCCTCCTGAGGCAAATCCCACTGAAGGAAATAGTGAACTGAATGATCCAATCCCAGTTCACATCCAGGTAACAACTACCAATGAAGAAGCAGTTCCTGCTGAGGTAGTTAATGGGTCAAATAATCAAGGAGGAAATCAAAATATTGAAAATACCAATGTCACTGACATTGAGGACAACACCCCTGATTATGATCCTGAATTAGATCCTGCATTCAATTATCCTGAATTCTATGATCAAATTGACTCAACTTCAGTAGAGGACAACTCTACTGAAGAGATCAGAAAAAGAAGGACTTGGTTGTCTGACCATCCTACTGATCAAATACTTGGTGACCCAAGTATTGGAGTCAAAACAAGAAGATTTCATGGTGAAAGTGCTCTTTTCTGTTGTTTCTTGTCAAAACAAGAACCAAGTGATATTGAGGAGGCACTTCAAGATGCCAATTGGATCACAACCATGCAGGAAGAACTGAATCAATTCACCAGAAATGAAGTATGGGAGCTGGTGGATAGGCCTTCACATCAAGAAGTTATTGGAACAAAGTGGGTGTTCAAGAACAAGAAGAATGAAAATGATGTGATTGTCAGAAACAAAGCAAGACTTGTGGCAAAAGGCTATTGCCAACATGAAGGCATTGACTATGATGAGACATTTGCACCTGTGGCAAGGCTAGAAGCAATAAGGCTCTTTCTAGCCTATGCAGCCCACAAGAGGTTCAAAGTGTACCAAATGGATGTCAAGAGTGCCTTTCTGAATGGAGTCTTGAAGGAAGAAGTCTATGTAGAGCAACCACCAGGTTTTGAAGTTGGAAACCAAGTTTACAGACTCAAGAAAGCTCTTTATGGACTCAAGCAAGCCCCTAGGGCTTGGTATGATACACTGTCACAATTCCTCTTGGATCATGGATTCACCAAGGGAACTGTGGACATAACTCTTTTCAGAATCTCTGAAGGAGAGGACATCTTGCTTGTCCAAATTTATGTGGATGACATAATATTTGGATCCCCCAATGAGAAGCTATGTGAGAAGTTCTCCAAGCTAATGCAAAGCAAGTTTGAGATGTCCATGATGGGGTTGATGAACTTCTTTCTGGGTCTTCAAGTCAAGCAATCAAAAGAAGGAATCTTCATCAACCAAGCTAAGTACACCAGAGAAATGATCAAGAAGTTTGGATGTACAACTAGCAAGCCAGTAAGGATCCCAATGAACACAAACTGGAAGATGGATCCTGATGAGAGTGGTATTCCAACCAACTCTACTGAGTATAGAGGAATAATTGGTTCACTCCTCTATCTCACTGCCAGCAGACCTGACATCACCTTTGCAGTAGGTGTTTGTGCAAGGTTTCAAGCAAATCCTAAGAAAAGCCATCTTGAGGCTGCAAAGAGGATCTTGAGATATCTCAAAGGCACTGAAAATCTAGGCCTTTGGTATCCTGCTGATGACAACATTGAGTTAACTGGCTACTCAGATGCTGATTATGGAGGATGCAGAATTGACAGAAAGTCCACTTCAGGGACTTGTCAATTCTTAGGCAACAAGCTCATATCTTGGTTCTCCAAGAAGCAAAACACAGTGGCTACTTCCACTACTGAGGCTGAATATGTTGCTGCTGGAAGTTGTTGTGCCCAGATCCTATGGTTGAGACAACAACTAAGAGATTACAGAGTCAACTCTACTGAAGTGCCCATATTTTGTGATAACAATAGTGCCATTGCTATTTCACAAAATCCTGTCTTGCATACAAGATGCAAACATGTGGACATCAAGCATCACTTCATTAGAGATCATGTGGAGAAGAAGGATATAAAGTTGGTCAAGATCCACACAGATCATCAAAAAGCTGATATACTAACTAAGCCACTTGCAGAGGCAAGGTTTCTGGAGCTATCAGCAGAGTTGGGTTTACTTGATCCAGGGAAGTTGGACAAGTAAAACTCACTGAAGTTAATGGGAGTAAAAGAGCTGAATTGATACTCAGTAGACTTGGACAAATCTACTGAAGTGCAGAAGAGATGATCATAACTACTCAGGACACTTGTCCATTGACATTCAGGACTCTTGTCCACATCTCTTCAGGACACTTGTCCTTGTAGGGTCAGATAAGTTGTCCTAGTTATCAAACCTATTCTCTTGGTTTGATAAGCACCTATTTTGGGTAATCATTGTCTACCTTGATACCTGTCCCAACTACAGATATCATTTCTGTGGGATTTAATTTGTCCCCCACCCAAAAGGTCGCTTTCCATGCATTAAATGCCAAGATTTAACTCTTGTTTGCATTACACCTTTTCAAACCATGATCTATCTCGAAAACTCCCCAACCATTAACTAATATTAAATACCTTCCACGTTTTGAATAAAACCAACAAGTCACTGTTACATTGGTTTTTAACCATTGGATCAAAACTGGCCAACTCCCCTGAAATTCATCATGGCCGTCCAAGTGTATCTTTCCATATTTGACAACAGTTGAAAATACACAAAACTCACCAACTCATTGACAAACATTCTTTTTAGAATATTCTCAAGTCTTAAGAACTCCCCACACACTCTTCTTCCCCAAGCATTCGAAACCCTAGCCTATTCTCTTCAAACTCTCCCAAAACTTTCTAAATTTCATCTCTGCAATCTTCAATGGCTCCCAAAGTGAAACCAGAGATGATCATAGATTTTTCCAACAAGGCTCTTGACCTTGATTTTGGTTATTTGAGCAACAAGAACAACCTTCACTTTGAGCCAATAGTATCATTTACAAGTGAAGATCCTGAAATCACTCCAACCCTGAGATGGTTGAGAAGAGCAGGCCTTCAGAAATTCATGGAGGAAAGGCCAAGCTCTTGTTTGGACAACTACATGGCTGAGTTCTTTGCCTTTCTCAAATGGAGAGGCAAATCAGAAGATGGTGAGATTTCCACCAGATTGTCCTATGTTGCTGAAGAAGATGAAGAAGAGAGATTTCATAGAGTGAAATTCTCTTCAGAAGATCTTGAAGGAGCCTTTGGATTGCCTTCAGAAGGAAGGAATCCAGAATCTTATGGTGCTGGCCATGAAGATGACATAGCACAAGAATGGCTATTAGTGCCAGGACCTCTATCTTCAACACAAAACAAGAAGACTCTCAAGTCTAAATTTCTCAATCTATTTGAGGTAATCACTAAGAGTCTCTTGAGTAATACTGGAAGCTTGGAGCAGGTCAGCCATCCTAGAATCAGAATCATGGCTGCAGTCATTGATGCCAGTGACAAGGGTATCAAGTTTGATTGGAGGACCTTCATTATTTCTGAGATGATGAAGGAAAAGGCCAAGTTTAAAGTGAGAGCTCATAACAAGGTTGTGCTAGAAGGGAAACTCAAGTATTGCACCAGGGCAAGCTTGTTGATTGAGAGATTTTCCCATTATTCCCAAATGCAAACCTTTGCAAAGCCTCTCCCAGCTCAAAAGATTCTGTTCAGAAAGCTCAGCAAGAAAACTGAGCAAAGGAGGATGATAGTGGCCAAACCTGCTGAAGAAAAGGTGGAGGAGAAACCTAAAATGAAGAAGAGGACAAAAGCAAGAGTGGTGAAAACAAGGAAAATGTCTCAGATCATCTCAGATGAGAATTCAGATGCTTCAACTGAGATTGAAGAAGTTGCTAGAGAAGGTGTACAAGTGCCCTCTGATCATTCAGAAGAATTAAGGCAGAAGTACAATGAGACTAGACAAAAGTCTAGGGGTGATAAGAGGATCAGGGAGGTTGTCCCTGAGAAGGATGAGGAAGGAAGTGGAAGCAGTAGGGCTAGCAAGAGAAGGGTCAAGCCTACTGACAAAGTGTTGGAGCTCCAAGAAGAAAGGTCTCTACAACTTGCTCTTAGAGAGAGCAGAGCTGAAAGCAGGACCAAATCAAAGTCAAGGACCAACTCATCTGGTTCTGGAACTCCAGAATCCAAGGTCCCTGAAGGTCAACCAATATAGGCCAACATCCCTGAAATTCAGAACCCTGAGCCCAACTCCCCTGAAACCCATATAACCCCAACCAACCAACCTATAACCCCCATCAATCTTACAAAGAGATACTCTCCTGAAGGGAATGTGCAAATAAGTGGGATAGATGTGCTAGCAGATATAGCAGTAGATGAGACAAGACTACATTCTCCCCTTGACTCATCTATGCTCAATTACTCAAAGCAATTAGAAGCTGCACTTTTTGAGCCAACCCCCTTGAGTAAAGCCCCTTCAGATCCATTGCTCTTTAAAGCAACTGAAGCACCTTCTACTGCACCCAACTCTTCTGAAGCCAACATTCCTGAACTAAACCTTCCTGAAGCCACTTTAGGAGAACCCAGAGCCAACTCCCCTATAACCCAAAGTCCCCATTCAAGTGGAGATGAGGAGGAGTATACTTATGAGAGTATGCTCAGAGGAGGAGCCATGGCTACTGTGGACAGTTTGTATCCACAACTTGCTGAATTTCCAAGAATTCAGAGGACTTTTCATGATCTAAGGATGATTGTTGATGTAAAAGATAAGTCTATGATGGAGATATCACAAGTCATCCAAGATAAGGGAGCAAACTGGTGGCAAGTTGTGGAGAACAGATTGCTACACTTTGCTGGAGTCTCAAAGACAAGATTTCTTATTGATGAGGAAATCTTTGCAAAGCTGGTAGCTGATAAGATTAAGGAGGAGAAGGAAAGAAAAGCTATGGGAATCAAACACCCTGATAGTAGCTCCAATGATGATGATTCCCCCAATGATCCCTCAAACCCCTCAAAACCCAACCCTCCTGAAACCCCTCAAGCTAATATCCCTAAGCCTTCTGTATCTGAAAGACTTTCCAACCCTCCTAAGACCTATCATAGGAAAGGCTCTGTCAATTCAGAGGTGTTGACCAAGGATGGTAACACAACCAATGACACATCTGCCAATGAAGGTTCTTCTGAACTCAAGGCACAGCCTAAAGATGTGGAGGTTCCTGTTTTAGAGGCTGGTTTGGTTAAGGCCTATTCAGTGTCAGATGAGTTGGACACTGATCAGCCCTTAATCATTCAGGATGACTCAGTGGCTGCTGATATAAGCACTGTGATCTCCCCACAACTGCCATCTTTGAACCTTGTTGAAGGTGGAGATGCTGCAGGTCTAGGTGAAGGAGTTGAAAAGGAGATGATAGTGGAAAAACCAGAGGGAGAAGTAGATGATAGAGAGGTTGTGATCACTAGAATAGTGAGTGTACCACCAAATGAGGGTGATATAAGTGAGGAAGGGCAGGCTATTCTTGAAGTCAAATCTGAACTTCAAGAATCCCTTGATGAGAGGAGGCCTGTTCCTTTAAGTGAGGAAATCATTGTTGAAGGGAGAAAAGAAATAGTTGAAAATGAGGAGAAGACTGCTGATGTATCAGAGTCTTATGAAAAAGAATTGGAGGGAGACAAGTGTGTTTTTACTGATGTTTTTGATTTGTCTGATATTGCAGGTATAACCTTTGATCAAATCTTTGCAGATGAACTCTTAACAGATGCACCCATCCAAGTTGACAGTGGATCAGCACAAGCCTTGCTTGGGATGCAATCAGAGAAGTTGGATTCCTTGGCTCACCAGGTACAATCAGCTCATGCAGAAACTTCTGGAGCCTTGGATGAGCATGGAAGAACTTTGGCATCTGTGGAAATGAGGCTAACTGGCTCAGAGGATGTGGTGTTACCTACCTTGGAGGCAAGGATCAGTGGAGTTGAGACTGGTTTGCAAACCATCTCCACTGAAGTTATCAAAGCCAAAAACACCATGAGGTCAATTTCAAAGGAGGTTAAGAAAGAGCAATCTTTGCTAAGAATCAACCACAATAGGAATGTGAAGACATTAAGGTCAGTGGTAAAGAGAGCTCTTGGAAGAAAGACTGCCCTGCAAAGACAAAGAGCTGAAGAGCAAAGGCTAGCTATGGTGAAAGCAGCCTCAGAAAAGTTTTCCCAAGAGGTATTGGCCAACATTGCTGAAGGTGCAGTGGCCAACCTCACTGAGCTTCTTAAAGCCCAATTGGATGCATCTCTTAAAACAACCATGGAGGAAGTTGTCCAACAGAAAATGAAGCCTGTTCTAGCCTTTCTTAGCTTGAGCAGTGACAGGATGCAGAATATACATGATGAAAATGTATATTTGTTGGAAGAAATGAAATCCCTAAATCAGGCACAATCCCTAATGGCCACAACAATGAGTGAGCTAAAACCCCAATGTTTTGATGCTGCCAAAAAGGGGGAAAGGGAAAGAGCAAGGGCAAAAGGTGCCTTAGTGATTGGAAGCCCAGTTAAGGGTAAGGACAAAGCCCCTGAAGGAAAGGGAAAAGAGCCAGCAGTACTGAACTTGGAAGAATTGGATGAAGAGGAGCAGTTGGCACTTGCATTGAAGATCTCTATGGCCTCAGCTCAAGAGGAAAGAGTAAGGTTACAACAAAGACCAGGTGGTGAGGTATCTGGTTTGGACAAGGATGCTGAAGGTATCCAAACTAGAGGAAAGATCAAGAAGGCCCAAGGAAAGAAGAGACAAGTTGAGAAATTCACTGACTTTCCCAATAGCCTTGATCTTCCACCTGAATTCAGAGTTGTTGATGATGAGCCTATCTCAAAGAAGGCCAAAACTGCTGAAGAGACCAAGAATGCTGAAATATCCAAGTTTGCTGAAAAAGACAAGTCTACTGAGACTAAGTCCACTGAAAGTACCAAAGCCTCTGAAGATGTTGAGGAATTATATGAAGAAGTCTTTGGACCTGGACCAAAGAAGACAAAGATTGTGGTACTCAATGATCCATCAAAGCTGTTTCATGAAGGGTATGGCAAAGACCCTGAAACACAACAGAAACTGGCTATGATGAGAGCCCAAGAGAAAATGGACTTGATGGAAGAGGCCAACAGAGCAAGAAACAAGAGAAGAGCAGACTTCCAGAAGCCAAGAAGGAAGAGAGCAACTTACAACAAGATGAAGCCACAGCTATTGATTTCAATGGACACCAAATATCCTCACTTGGATAAATGGGTACCAATTCAGCTGAATGACTTATGGGAGGAAGCCAAAAGGGAGTATGTCTATGATCAATATGTCATTGACAGATGGAATGGAAGAGATGCCAACTCCACTTTTGCTGAGTTCATGATAGAATACTACAAAGAACTCTATCAACAATTGCTTGCAGCTGCTGATATTGCAAGAATTGAACTCACAGCTCCTAAGCCAATCATATACATGCCTCCAAAGCTTGAAGGATGGATTGACCAAGCAAGAATTCTGAGAGAATTCACTGAGATCCTTAAGCTAAACAAGATGGTTCTTGGACCTAAGGGAACCAACCAAGAAGCCATGGCATTAAAAAGAAGAGTGTGGGCACAATATGGAATGCTGCCACCTCCTGAGGATGATCTTTGAAATGGCTAAGTCTTCTGACCTATCTTGATTGGTCAACTATGCTGAAAATGATCAAGTTTGTTGATGTGGTGTGCTAATCTGTTTGCTCTAATTTGATATGGATTGCTCTGATACAAGCTTTGTGCTCTGATGTTGAAAGTCTTGTATATGTCTTGAAGTGTTAGTATTTGTTCTGATACAAGATTGGTGCTCTGATACAAGTTTATGCTCTGATACAAGTTTATGCTCTGATACTGAAAAATCTTGTATATGTGTTGAACTGTTAGAATGAAATACTCTGATATATTAAATGTTGATGATTCATGCTCTGATATGTTAAATTCAACTATCAACATGCTTGTAATGATTTTTGAATGAATGATAGTTGAACTTATTTTGAATCAAGAAACACTCATCTCTCTATGCCTATCTATGAAACCTATGTGCAACATGAATGGTGAATACACTAACTCATTGCTTTTCAGGATAACTGACCTTAGTCATGTCTTCTGAAGATTAATGTAATAGGTGTAGCTAAGTCACTTTTGCACAAGCTGTATAGGTTTTGGCATCATCAAAAAGGGGGAAATTGTTGGGAATAAAATGAGTTATGTTTTGATTGAATACCAAAACCCCATGAGACATGCCTAAGTCATGATTGAATATGTTCTAGAAATGTTAGAACATATAGTATAAAGGCTAGATGAGGAGCTAATATGTTAGGTAGCTCTTAGATGATTAGATGCACAAATTGAGGGGGAACACATGCTTAGAAGTTCATTTAAATCAAGTCCCCTCAAGGCTCAAACTCTGGATACAACACTAAGTCTTTTGAGACTAACTATACTGATCAGGAGAGTTGTCCAGAGGAGTTGTCTCAGTGCAAGAAGTCAAGATCAAGTGCTCTGAAAGTTGAGGTCAACTATGCTGAAGACAAACACACCCTAAAGAATTGTAAATCAACATGCTAAGATCACCTTGAAGTGAAGCAAAGGGTATGAGCCAAGTCATCTGAAGAAGAGCAAGCCAACCTTGCTGATAAGCAAGACTGCTGATAGTGATAAGGAGAGTTGTCCAAATGATGAGGAATGTTGTCCTATCAATGGAACAACCTTCATAAGACATGTCCATATTCTTACAAGAGAATCTGAATGTCAGATATTGGAAAGAGTGCTGCAGAATGAAGACAAAGCTCTTACAGCCGTTTATTTCCCAAATGAGGACATGTCACTATCAAGATCCTGTCTTCAAAGTTGAAGAACTAAAAGAAGACATTTATGGACATTGGAGGCTGCCTCTCCAACGGGCAAATCCTTCATTTGTCTATAAATACAGAAGTGTGAAGACCATTTGAAAGCATCCAACTTCAACCTCAACCAAGCACATCCAACCTTAAGTTCTTACAAGCTAGAGTGCTTTCAAAGCTTTCAAAGACTATCTTAGTCTTCAAACACTTCATCTAAGCTGTACTACATTGTATATCCATACACAAGCTTAGAGAGATATCCTATCCTTATACACTGATCTTCATTGTAAAGGATATCTCATTAGTTGGAACCTTACTTCAATCCTCATATCTTTCAAGAGTGAAAGTGAGAAGGTTGTAGTAGTAGAAGTGGTAGGAGCTGACTGTTGAGAGAAGAACAGTTCAGTTCTGAGTTGAGAAGAGGGTACTAGGACTCTAGACATCCTAGGGATCAATTCACCAAGAGTGGTGGTCTTGATCAAGTGCACCTTGGCACTATAAAACAAGTTAATTCCAAGAGTGAAGGAATTATCCTGTTAAATCAGGGAAAGTGGATGTAGGAGCTTGAGTCTCTGAACCACTATAAACTCTTGTGTTGATTTACTTTCAAGTACTTTCATACACTCAACACTGCACACAAAACTAATCTTTCAAAGGATAAACATTCATAGACTGTGCAAAACTGATTTGGACAAGTTCCCTGAAACTGGACTGTATTGAATTGACCAAGTGATTTCAGAATCTAAAGGAGTTTAAACTAAAAGGGCCAACCATTATTCCGCACATATAACTCCCCTAGATAGCTATTCAACTAAGTACTCAATAGTACTTAGTAGTCTGATTATCTTAGAAGAGTTAATCATCTTCAGCAGAGTTGTCCAAGACAACGTTGCTGAGCTCTGGTTTGATCAAGTTAGAAAAGAATTTGAATACAAGTGTATCCCCCCCCCCCCATACACTTGTTATATACTCCTTTCAGGACCAACATGTTCACAATCTCATAAGGTGTTTGACTTGTGCCAGAACGAATAAAAACCCTATTAATAACATGACATGCAGTATTCAATGCTTCCCCCCAAAATTTCTTAGCAAGAGATTTGGATGTAAGCATGACTCTAGCCATTTCTTGTAAAGTTCTATTCTTTCTTTCAACAATTCCATTTGGTTGTGGAGTTTTAGGAGATGAATATTCTTGCAAAATACCTTTTTTATCACAAAAATCATTAAACATGCTGTTTTCAAATTCCCTACCATGATCAGTTCTAATACGGCCAACTTTCAAGTTAAACACATTTTTGAACCTCTTATAAAGAATTTTAAATGAAGCAAATGCTTCAGATTTGTCTCTTAAAGACTCTACCCAGGTATATCTAGAAAAATCATCTACCACAACTAAGGAATACCTCTTTCCTCCAATGCTTTCAGTTTCCATAGGACCCATCAAGTCCATGTGTAGTAATTCAAAACATCGATGTGTAGTACAATGTGACAGCATTTTGTGCGACACTCTTACTTGCTTACCTTTTTGGCACGGTCCACATACAGTGTTGTTGTGAAGCCTTAGTTTTGGAATTCCTTTTACTGCATCTGCTTTGATTAGTTTATTCATTGCTCTGTAATTTGCATGACCCAATCTTTGATGCCATAAGACATTTTCATCATATTTTGACAAGTTACACATATTTGTTCCAATAAGATAACAATTATCAGCTGACCTAGTACCAGTCATGACACAAACTTCATCTTTGTTAAGAACATAACATGAATCTTTATCAAATTTCACATGCAAATTATCATCACAAAGTTGACTAATGCTAATCAGATTTGCAAGTAAGCCATCAACATGTAAGACATTTTTAAGCTTAGGAAATCCTTTAATATTCAAAGTTCCTATACCAAGAATCTTTCCTTTAGAACCTCCACCATATGTAACACTACCACTATTCAAGGTCACATAATCAGATAAGAAATCAGTACGACCTGTCATATGTCTAGAACAACCACTATCAAAATACCATGAATAAGGTAGACATGCTTTTAAGGAGGTATGAGCAACATTACAGGTAGTTTTTGGTTTCCATGCAAATTTCATAAACTGTTTACCAGGATGTGACAGTTTTTTATGCAGCATTTTCAAAGTTTTCTGTTCTTCAAACAATTTTATACAGTAAGGACGAATATGACCAACTTTGAAACAGTAATGACAGATATACTTTCTTTTAACCTTGTGGGGATCTGATTGTGCAGATGTTGCATCAGATGTGACAACATTTGCCTTCACAAATTTCACAGGTTTTCTAAATTTATCAGAAATAGAAGCAGTAGTACCATCATAACCTAAACCAGGATTATTAGACTTACCAGTAGCTATAAAATTATTTACCTCAGAAGCACTCTTGGAATATTTCTTGAAACATAAGGTGGAATTTATCAATTTCTCCTTTAAGTTACAGATTTCCAGATCTCTTTTGGTAAGGATAACTTCTAGCTTGGTGATTGTGTCTTTCAGATCCTCATTCTCTTTATTCAAGGAATTAAGAGTGAGTTTCTGATTGTTCCAATCATCTAACAACTTTTGGTGTTTATTGTCATCAGTCCTTTTTCCTGCATCATCAACCAAACCATTAAAATAGTTCAAATCTGGGTGACTCTGTTCTGATGTTGCTGTAGATGTTGAAGCATCAGGTACAGCATCAGAATCTGTTTCATCCAGATCATCATCAGAGGAATCATTATAATCAATTCTGGTAAAATTAGAATATTCATTCTGATTTAACTCATCAAGATCATTATCATCAGATTCATCACTCAAGGTAGCACTAAAATTCAGTTTTTGCTTAAGTCTAGTGTTGGCACATTCATTTGCATAATGGCCATAACCAGAACAAGCATTGCATTGAACTGATTTTCGAAATTCAGGATCATACCTTGGTTTACCTTCACTTTTTGATGGTCTTGGTGTGAATTGACCTTTCCTCCTTTCTGGTTGAGGTGTTGATGTATTGATTTGAATCTTAGGCTGAATGTTTCTAGATTTGCTCACAGATTTCTTAAGAAACTTATTAAAGTGCTTAGTGAGCAAGGCAATGTTGTTAGGATTTTTGAGGCATTCATCAAGCAGTTCTTCATCAGAATCAACTTCAGTAATGATAGGTTGAACTTCAGAAGTGTTTGATGTTTCCCCTTTAAAAATCACAACTTTCTTATCAGCATTAGCTTCATCATCTTGATTAGTGTTTATCTCATAAGTTCTAAGAATACTTACTAATTCATTTTAACTTAACTTATCTGTATCTTTTGCCTCTTCAATAGCACGGATTTTAGCATCAAATCTTTTAGGAACAGATCTTAATATCTTATGAACTACTCTAACATTAGAAATAGGGTCACCAAGAGAATGTGATTCATTGATAATCTCACTTAACCTTTCATTGTAGGCTGTAATTGTTTCATCTTCCTTCATTCGGAGATTCACAAATTTTGTCCCCAACATTCGAAGTTTAGTCCTTCGAACACTTTCTGAACCCTCACAATGCTCTTGCAACCTGTCCCATGCATCTTTAGAAGTAGAACAGTTAGATATAATTTTAAACATTGAAACATCAACAGAAGTAAAAATAGCATTTAAAGCTTTAGAATTGTAGCTTGTTGTTGTTATTTCATCGGCCGTCCAGTCAACTTCTCTCTTAAGTTGTATTTCACCATCTGCGTCTGCTGGTCTTTTTGGAGCTTCCCAACTTGTAAGTACAGTCCTCCAAGCACGTTCATCAACTGACTTGATGTACATACGCATCTTAGGCTTCCAATAAGCATAATTCGATCCATCTAAAACGGGTGGCCTAAGTGTCGTGGATATGTGATGTGTTTCCATTGCTAACCTACACTAAAAACACACTTGACCAAAGATCTAACCTAGTGTCGTCAGGTATCGACTCTGATACCAACTGAAAGTGTGTTGTATATGAAGTGTTTAAGTTTAATAGAATAATGTTGTACTAAATGTTGTGACAATTGGTACAACACTGACTCTAACAGAATATCAGAAATTAAGATTCACACAGCGGAAGACTTGAAACACTAAAAACAAACGTGACACAATGGAAATAATTTTTAACATAGATTTTATAAATAAAAATCTATGCTAGCCTTACGGCGAAATTCAATACTTATCTTCAAGTACAAATGTTGTGTGAAATGTTACAGCATTAACATTCACAACAGAAACTACAAACGAGGCAGGTGCCTTGTTCTAAAAATGAACTAAGTGTATAAGGTATACACTGTCGAAACGCCTAGTCTATCTAATGATTACACTCTCAATAGATAAGAAGACACACAGCCATACGGGTGGGATACTTCGTATGATCTAAAAGGTAAAACTACTGGCCACAATTCCTAACAGGGATAAACGCTCGGTCTAGGAAATTGATCGAATAGAGTACACTGATTTGAGAAGCCTTCAATCGCTATTTATAGAAGTGGGGTGCTGATTCTAGAGGCTTCCACAATGAGATCCTATTTTTTAGGAACTCAACTTCCATGATCTTTCTAGATCCTTCTTGAATGCTCCAGGTCGTTCTAAATGGTTCCAGGCTGTTCTAGCATGTTCTTCAATGTTCTGGAATCTTCCAGGTTCCAGATCCTTGTAGAAGCTTCTAGATCCTGCCAGAAATGCGACAACATTTAGATCAACATTTAATGTAGCATTTCTATTAAAGACTTAGAAAAAATCTCGGAAGGTCAAATTAAGATGTTGTTGATAATGTTAAGGCATTTAAGGATTAACAACATCTACAATTTTTTTCTATCCAAAATTAATTTCCCCATCCGAATTTACCACATCCTACATAATCCCAAAACAAACATGTAGTTAGTGATTTTCGATAATGTGTATGGATAGGTGTAAGTTTATTCTTCAAGGTTTTGCCCTCACTAATTAGCATGAGTTTTTTTCCTAGTTAATTAGCAAAATACCCCTAGCTAATTTTTTTATTTTAAATTAATATACACGTATGTTATTATTAAATGCGAAAATTTAATTTTAATTGAAATGAATATATGTTGTATATTTATATAATTTAAAAAAATAAAATTCAAATGAACATATATACAACTAGTTCTATACCCGCGTTTTTACGCGGGGTCGATTTATTAAAATAATAACTTTAAATATTATATTATTTTTTATATCTTTTTCATTGTTAGAGTACGTGAGAGTTAAATTTTTTTTATATGAAGCAATCAGCATGGGTCGATCCCGCGACCTCTCGATAGCGAAGCATTATGGGCACAACTTGTGTGTCATTTAAGCTAGGAGCTTTAGTTGACATGTTGTGAATGCAATTAATATTTACTCAATTTAATTTTAGTTCTAATTCTTTAATTCAATCCATTTTAACTTTAATGATTGATTATTAAATTGTCAAAGCATATCATATTTATTACTAAATGAGAAATTACTAAATTATGTGTTTCAAATTAAATAATTTAATTATGGTGATTAAAAATATCAATTCACACCATTTAAATTTATTCTAATCTTCAATTTACAACATTTAAATTCATTCTAATTTCAATTCACAACAATATCATTACATACAACATTGAGTATAATTATTTTCACTTACACATTTAAATTTATTCTAATCTTCAATTTACAACATTTAAATTCATTCTAATTTTCAATTCACAACAATATCATTACATACAACATTGAATATAATTATTTTCACTTATACATTTAAGTTTATTCTAATCTTCCATTTACAACATTTAAATTCATTCTAATTTTCAATTCACAACAATATCATTTACCTACAACATTGAGTACAATTATTTTCACTTATACATTTAAATTTATTCTAATCTTCAATTTACAACATTTAAATTCATTCTAATTTTCAATTCACAACAATATCATAACATACAACATTGAGTATAATTATTTTCACTTATACATTTAAATTTATTCTAATCTTCAATTTACAACATTTAAATTCATTCTAATTTTCAATTCACAACAATATCATTACATACAACATTGGCTATAATCATTTTCACTTATACATTTAAAAATATCAATTCATCTATCCATTTAAAACTATTTTCATCTTATTTAAAATTGTATGTTAAATTTTTTAGGTTTGAATCATTTAACTCGTACTTAATAATATACCCATTCTCCATCTAGGTTTAAACTTTTAAGGAAAATTTAGTAGTTTAATAAAAAGACTGTAATAATATACACATTCTCCATCTAAATTTAAATTTTTTACGAATTAAATTTAGTATTTTAAGAAAAAGACAGTAATCAATCATGTAATGCACGATCTTACTAGTTGAAGATTTGTATTTAGATTATTGACTTATTTTTCGAAAAAATCATAAGAATACTAGAAGTTGAAACATTAATACTCCAGTTAATAGTATTCAAAGAACTTTTGACACATTAATTTGTTTTGATGTTTAAGATAATTAGAATTTTTTACAATTCTTTTGTATGTGATATAAGTAAAAAAAAAAAAAAAAGACATACAAATTGTGATTAATAATGTATCAAATCATTTTACAAATTGAAGAATAAGACTGGAGAAGAATTAAGAGAAATGATACATATAGTTCAAATAGGGCGACGGTTTATTATAATATATTCATTAGGGCAACGGTTTTGGCAAGGGGCCCACTCCCGTTGCCATTTTAGCAAGGGGCCCACTCCCGTTGCCTTTTAGCAAGGGACCCACTCCCATTGTCATTTTGCAAGGGGCCCACTCCCGTTGTCTTTTTCGTTGCCAAAAGGGGACCGCGACAACATCCGTTGCCTTTTGACGAGTGCAACAAACACCGTTGCCTTTTTCGTTGTCAAAAGAGGACCGCGAGGTCCGCGACAACATCCGTCGCCTTTTTTCTGGCAGTTGCCAAATACGTTGCCTTTTAGAGACTGTACAAAACCTAATGGATATCGATATCCCAACAATTGTGAGGGTGAAGTATATCAAAGATTTTCCATTTTAAAAGTGTGAAAATTAAGTAATTGTAGGACATCTTAAAAAGGAAGGTGTGAAAGTAATCCCGGATCGAAGGGAGTATGAAGTCTCAAATTCAGTACATTTTTCCTTAAGTTTTAAAAAAAAATGTTGAAAGAGCAAAGAAAAATCTTGTATCCCCTGAAATTATTTTCGTACGTAATAAACATGTTCATTTCATGAGAGGGACATTTTAAAAATTAAATCCATGTAAACACATTTAATTACCTATTTTATGCATAAAAAGTATAGGTGATTTCACCATCCATTCAAAAGGATAGGTTTATTTTGGAATTTTCCTCACCAGATTTGTTCTAAGATTTGTTTTACAGCTGAGGAGGTGTTACCAGGTATCACAGCTGAGGAGAGAAAAGTGAAGCTGGAAGTGATTGAAGACGTGCTGCAGAGTTCTCCTGTTAAAGCTGCAGAAGTTTTGACAGACTTGACGATTTCTAATACAGAAGGAGTTTCTGATCTTCAACCCATTGTGCCTATCACTGCAATCCAGGCTGCTGTGGATAATTCTCAAAATCTCCAACTTGTGGCCAATCTTGAGAAAAAGAAAGATGGAGAAGGAGCTGATAATGATGAAGATCTGAATGATGATCTCCTTGCAGAAGTTACTGAAGAGGACATTAGGGAACTTCAGGAGATTGCCTCAGAATTACCTGACAATCTTCCTCAACGTCCGTTTGAGGAACTTCTACAAGCCCTTGGCAAGCACAAGAAACTTAAGAAGATTGGGGAATCCTCCTTCAATACACTCATCACAAGGTTAAGTCTCTCTGATCTTATCTTGTATAAGTTGAAGATGATGGGCTCTAATGAGGTTGATATACCTCTAATTGGACAAGTTATTGGTGATCTAGCACATCTTGTCCATGAGGACCTAGCCCCGCAGATCAGGGATGCAACTCTTAAGATTCGACAGAATCGACTGGACAGCTACCAAGATATTTTCAAGGCCGTTCGAGAAAATATGAAGAAGTATTTTGAAAATGATCTGACGGATTCTGTTGTGAAGGCTCTTGACAAAACCTTGAGTTAATCAACTGAGCAGTTCCAAAAGGGTATCGCTGCAATAGATCTGGATCATCGCACTGAATTGATTAAAACCATTGATGATCTTTAAGTAATAGAGCTGCAGAGAAGTCAAGATCGTGAAAAACAAGCTACTGCTGATTTGCAATAAAAGTATATTGAGCTGCTAAAAGAATCAGCTGCACAGAAAGCTGAACTAACTAAACAACTGGAATTGGCTAAGGAACATGCTCAGAAGATGCAAGATGAGTTTGACAATCTCAAACATGCCAAAGATCAACTTGTCCTGACCGGACCACTGAAGAATTGAAGCTCAGACTTAAACGTGCTCCAGCACCTGCTGATCTGGATAAAGTTATTGAAGACACTGCCTCCAAGGCAACTGATCGTCTAAGTCAGAAGTCCACGAGTATTCTGAACACTGCCAACACCGATCATTTCTCAAAACTTACTCAAGCGCTCACTTCCCATATTGAAGAAGCCGAAAAGGGGGAAGAAGAGGCCAAAGCTAAGTTATCAGAACAAGTGTCTGATCAGCTGAAGAAAGTAACTGAAGAAGCAGCCCAGCAGATGAAGAAAGTAGTTGAAGACAACTGCTGAAATGCTGAAGAAATATTCTGATACTCAGTCTGATCTGGCTAGGAGATTAGCAGATGCAGAGGAGAAAATCAGAAGTCAAGAGAATCAGACTCAACCAGGCATATCTCAAGGGGGAATTATTTCCAAAATTCCAACATCTATAATGCCCTCTATTTCTCACAATGTACAAGTATCTGATGCTCTTGTTCTAAATCAAGAAGATATCACTCAGAAGCAAACAGATAAACCAAAAGCTGAAAAAGGAAGAATCACTACAAGAAATCACACTTTACATGATAAAATATTTCGCGACGACACAAAATTCATCACAATTTGTTATTCAAAGGTGACACATTTAATTTTCTTCGCTTATTATAAAAAAATCGCGACGAATTTTTTTGTTGTCTCCGATAATACTTTTATTCGTGGCGAAATTTTATTTTGTCATGACTAATACTTTTTTTCGTCACTAATTTGAAAAAATCATGACGACAATAAGGAATTTGTCATTTAAAAAAATTGTGACGAAATTTATAATAATTGGTGACGATATTCTATGTCACGAAAAATAATATTTTTATGACAATGCTATGTGTCGTCATTAATTATTTGAAATAATTAGTGACACAATTATTTCGTCACCATGTTATTTTACAACGAAATTCATTGTAATTAGTGACGATCATATCTGTCATATAATATAATGTATTCATGACGAGATTATGTTTTGTCACTAATTGTTTCGTATAATTAGTGACATGTTATTTCGTTATCAATATTTATATATATTGACGATTAATAATCATTCGTCGCTTTTCACAAAAGAAAGACATAAATTTCATGAGGTTTTTTGTGACACATGAATTTCGTCATCTTTTGTTACACAAACGTGACAAATTTGAATTTAGTCATTCAAAATTATATTAGTGACATATTTTTTTGTTGTCATAATTAATAATTTTATTTGTCCCAAATTAATATATTTCATGACGAATTTGATATATTTGTAAAAAATTAAATAATGTATTCAATCAATTAAAGTAATTAAAAAGCGATGTAATAAAGAATAAAAGACTAGCTGGTTCTGAAAAATGAAGAAAATGCAAGCTGAAACAATGAATGTTACGCATATACTTATTGGGTTATATCATTTTAAGGCAATCAAGAGTTACCATGATTTTGTTAGGCTTGAAGGAATATAGCACCTCATTTTTTTCCACCTCTTCCTTTTCTAGAGGTCTTTTTTACTGCATTTTTTTTAATTATTATCATATGTATGTACAGACTATGTACACTACAAAGAAGATAATGAAAATGTGACAGACGGAGTATCATTAACATTGATCACAATAAACTATATAAGTAAAACAAACAAAGTATACAAATATATTTTATAGTGAAAAATTCAGATCTCCATTGATGTTTTACTAATTGTAATCTCAATTTTGTATGCATTAATAACCGGTTCGTGATTTTAATTAGAGAATGTTGATATTTGGGTTATATGTAGTATAGTCACAGTAATTAGTATGACAGAAAAACTTTTGTTTTCTAGTTTCATAGTTAGGAATTTTAAATTGTTATTCCAAATGAATTAATTTGAAATGTCACATTAGGAGTAGTTGAAGTATGGAGGAGAATTCTTGAGCTTGAAAGGAGACATTCATAACTTAATTAGACACCATTACTTCATTTAATGACATTACAAGTAATTTTTATAAAATTTAATAAATGTAGATACAACATAAACTTACTTTTAGGCCCAGAGAAGAGATTTGTTCTTGAAACTTGAATCTTGTATTAGGATCTAACAAGTAATTCTCTCTATTAAAATTCTTAACCAAATTCCTAACATTTTTCATGTTAGTTTCTTAAATCAAACCAATTATACTTATGATAGTTAAGCATTGTGGGTTACAGTAAGAAGTCTCGACATCATAATTGGTCATAAGTCCAACATTATTGATCTAAATGAAATCGAATAGTACAAGAGAGCATGCTTTCATATGTTGTACTATCACAGTCTAACTCAACTTTTTAAATTATGAACAACTATAAATCCATTGTATACCCATTACCCCAAAAATACTACTATAAGTAATTAATTAAACCAAGCATAGAGGACATCAAGTCATGATCAACATGCAACTCAATAATTGTTGGGATATGGTTTATATTAATAAAAGAAAATTTGATTTTGATTTGATACCAAAACCCTAAGTAAAACCGCAAGTATGATGATTTGCCAAGTCTAGATTTTCAGGTTAGAAAAGCTCATATATGTTAGGGAGCTTTAATTTTTATTAGATAGATTATTCTTTTATTCTATGACAAATGACCTGAAAGCACCAAGCACATGAAGACAAGTATCATTGAAGACAAGGAGCTGAAGTGTTATGAAGAAAGTGACAAGGATTCATGAAGTCAAGTATGCTGGACGACAAAAGTCAAGTATGATGAATTTGGATATTCATATACCTTGGACTTGGCATACTTATGGACAAAGACGAGGAATGACTAGGCACTTTACCCAGTACGAGGCCGTTAGCGGGAAGGACAGAATTATTCCAATTTAGCCAAAGAATGAGTGCCACCTGTCACTGTGCATAACAAATTCTGAGAATGGAATGCAAAATGCAGAATGGACGTGAACGCATGTATTATTTGCATGCAGGCCCCTGAACAATTTGAAAGTTCAAATTTGTGGATAAGTTTGCTATCTCCACCAACGGATAGTTTGCTTCATCTATAAATAGGCCACATCTTGAATCATTTCAGGAGGACGGACGGGACATACAAGCCATACATATTCAAGCAATATTTTTAGCATTCAAAAGTATTCAAAACACTCGAGAGATTAAAGCTTTTAAGCATATTCATTTGTGAGTGTTACCTTTAGTCCCCACTAGGCAAGCTTATTGTTGATTATCCAAAGCCTAGACAGTGATATCCTAGCCTTTACATTCGTTCTTAAATTGTAAAGGATATCACACTTAGTTGGTACTAGAACAAAACCCTACTTTCACATTGAGAGATAGTCTGAGAGTATTGTTGAGTTCGTAGTAGTGTTTGAGAGTATTGCAACGAGAGAAGGTTGTAAGAAATGAAGAGAAGAGAAGAGAAGAAGAAGAAGTAGAGTGCACCTTGGCACTGTAAAAACAAGTTAATTCCGAAGTGATTAAGGAATTATCCTATTAAATTAGGAGAGTGGACGTAGGAGCAGTTTAGTCTCCGAACCACTATACATCTTGTGTTCTTACTTACTGCATTTATCTTATTGCTTTAGCTCTTGTGTTATTATAACTGCTATTTGCTACTTGATAACTTAGTATTTAAGTGCATATTATTTAAGGAGTATAATAGGGTCTATCATTTATTCCGCATACAAGTTGCATACTGTTAAGATCTCTTAGAATCTACTGTTAGTATTTTCATAGGACTTGACATACTGTGTAACTTACTTGACTCTGATTATTTGTGTTGATTACTTGCAAAAGTTTTTGAAAAACACATACACGTGTATTCCCCCCCCCCCCCCCACATACACGTGTCAGACTCCTTTTTGGGACCAACAAGTGGTATCAGAGCAGGGGTTTAAAGACCACTGCTTTGAGGATCAACTTTGGTTACCTAAACTGATCTACTTGTGCACTTGATGTGATATTCATTATTTCTGATTATTCACTATGCCTAACACATCTTCTTCTGAGAATTCTGGTGTAGCTGTTCCACCACCTACTGCTATGGGAACCAACCCCATCAACAAGATATCTTACCAGAAATTGCCTATGTTCTCTATTGAGAATTATGACTTCTGGAAGATAAGGATGAGAGCTCACTTGGCTTGTCTCCATGATGAGATGCTAAGGGTGATCACTAAAGGTCCATTTGTGTTCATGAAACCCAACACAAATGTTACAGAAGCCCAAAGAGCAACTAGAGCACAAGAAATTCCAAAAGATGATGATGAGCTCACTCCTGAAGAAAGAAAGAAGCAGAATCTCAACTATGTAGCAATGAACACCCTATATCAGACCATTCCATATGCCATAATGGGTAGAGTGTTTCACTGCACAACTGCAAAGGAGATTTGGGACACATTAGCTTTAATGTGTGAAGGAACTGACAAGATCAAGGAAAACAAACTTCAAGTTGTTGTTCAAAAGTATGAGCAATTTAGGATGAAGTCTGATGAAAACATTGATCAACTGGATGGAAGGTTCACAGACATCATGAATGAGATCAACTCACTTGGAAAAGTATACTCCAAGAGAGAAGTGGCTCTGAAGATTCTTAGGAGCTTGACAACCAAATGGAATGTGTATGCTGTCATGATGCAGAATACAAAGGATTTGTCAACAATGCCAATGCAACAAGTGTTCTCAGAACTCAAGGCATATGAATATGACTTGAACAGAAAGAACAACACTGAGGAACCTGAGAACAAAGGGATTGCACTGAAGGCCAAATCCAATGAACCTGGCTCCAAGAAAGCCAGCAAATCAAGCAAGAGTGGAAAAGGAACTTCCAAAGCTGGCTTTTCAGATGAGTTGGCCATGATGGCTAGAAGATTTGAAAGATTAAATTCTAGATTTGGTAAATACAAAAGGTTTTACCAAGATAGAAGAAGAAGATTCAACTCACCTGAGAAGAAGAATGATGAAAGGAGATCTAGAAGGGACAACTCCAAAGAAGATCCATCTTCATCAACTAAGAAGAGAGATGTTGAAAAGAAGAAAGATGAAGATGAGGATACATGCTACAACTGTAAGAAGACAGGACATTTCCAATATGATTGTCCAGAGCTAACCTCCAAGGAAAGGAAGGAAAGACAAGCTAAGAGGGACAAGAAGTATGGAAAAAGGAAAGCATTGAAAGCTGAAGAAGAAACCTTTGAAGATGACCAACTTCCATCTTCATCATCTGAGATGTTTACAGACAACAGTGATGAAGAGTGTCTAATGGCCATTGAAGACAATGATGAGGTACAATCTATTTCTAGTTCTGTCAATTCTAGTAGCACATTAATGTCAAATGAAGACAACCTGAAGTTTACTTTTGGTAAGTTGATGGAAGACTTCATGAGACTACAAGAGATTCATGATCAAACCTTAGAAGAAAACAAAGTTTTGAATGCTAAGATTGAGAGAATTACTCAGGTTGAAGCTGGACATGATCTGAGAACTAATGAGTTGTGCAATGACTTAACTAAGGAGCTGAATACTATGAAGGACAAGTCATCTGAACAACTTATTATGTTGGAAGAACAAGTTAAGCTTCATGAGAGTAAGGACTCAAACTACCAAGCATTGATGGCTAAGTTTGAACATCTTTTCAAGGAACATGAATGTCTTAAATCTAGTGAAGAGAGTCTGAAACTTAAACTGGCTGCCCTGTATAAGTCATCTAATTCAATAGATGAACTACAAGGGATGCAAAGGCCTATGACTCAAAGATCTGGACTTGGTTACAATCCAGATAAAACATCTTCACCATGCCTCAGTAATACTTCAACAAGTATTACTAAGAGAGTCTTTGTAATATCTATGGCTCAGACTGAAATTGTTGAACCAAAGCTGCTACAGATAAAGGACAAAGGTAAGCAACCCGTTGTACCAACTATCCTGAATCACAAGTCAAAGGTTGTAAGACCTAAGACAAGAATTCAGAGGCCTGAGACAATTCAGATGAGTAAAAGTCAATGGAAGACAACTCAGCTGAAAAACTCTCAGACTCAGGCAAGAAAACCACAAGATATTCAAAGAAGACCAACTCTAATGAGAAGGCCTACAATGAATTATCAAAGGAATTTCCAGCCTAAGTACAATGAGTACAGAAGACTTGAATCCTACATGCCAAGGACATCAAGTAATCTGAATGCCTATCCACAAAGATTTAAGCATGCTGCACATGAATCAAAAGATAGATTTAGCAGATATATTCACAAGAATAGATACAACTGTTCTAAATCATACAAGATTCACACTAATACTCAATCTCAACCTAAGACATTTAAAAGGAAGATTATGTACTTAGATGTTTATGGAAAATAAATTAGCCCTTTTCAAGTAATGAAAATAAGGCAAGTTTGGGTTCCAAAAGGTATATCTAACCCTCTAGGACCCAACTTTCAAAGGGTACCTAAGTTTTGATTTGTAACAGGTTCCAGTGGTGCCATCAACAAAGAAAAGAAGTCCTAAAGAACTCACATGGTACTTGGACAATGGATGTTCAAGACATACGACTGGAAATAAGGAACTTCTGTCTGATTTTGTTGAACAAGATGGACCACAAGTAACTTTTGGTGACAACTCACAAGGAACAACCAAAGGTTATGGAACTCTCAAAATTGGTACTGTAAGTATTTCAAATGTTTCATATGTCTATGGTCTGAAACACAATCTATTCTCAATAAGCCAATTTTGTGATAAAGGTTTTGATGTTGAGTTTTCTAGTAACTTATGTTATATTAAGAACAAATCAAATCAACAGTTACTACTAACTGGGTCAAGGAAAGGTAATGTTTATCTTGCAGATTGGAACAAATCCCCTGAAGATATCTGCTTAGTTGCAAAAAGCTCTAAAGATCTCAGTTGGCTATGGCACAAAAGGCTAAACCACCTGAACTTTAAGACTTTGAAAAAACTTGCAAGATTATCTTTAGCAGATGGCCTACCAAATGAAGTATTCACAAAAGAACATATCTGTCAAAGATGTTAAGAAGGAAAGCAAGTCAAAGCATCTTTCAAGACAAAGGCTGCCATCTCAACTGCAAGAGTACTACAATTACTTCACATGGATTTATTTGGACCCATTACCCCTGTGAGCATCAGTGGAAAGAAGTATACACTAATAGTAGTGGATGACTTCTCAAGATACACTTGGGTAATATTCATGCTAAAGAAGAAGGAGACTCAACAGAAGCTGCCAGAACTTATGAAGAAAATCACAAATGAGAAAGGCTTGAGCATTATGAAGATCAGATCAGACAAAGGAACAGAATTCATCAACTCTTACATAAATAAATACTGTCAAGCAAATGGAATCACTCATGAAACTTCATCAGCTAGAACACCTCAACAAAATGGTGTAGCAGAAAGGAGAGTTAGAACACTCAAGGAAGCTGGAAGAACCATGATAGTAGAAGCAAAGATTCCAAAGAGGTTTTGGGAAGAAGCAATCAATACTGCTTGTCACACCCAAAACAGATCCATGCTAACAAAGGAACAAGGAAAAACTCCTTATGAACTCTTCAAAGGGAGAAAACCAAGAATCTCTTACTTTCACATTTTTGGATGTACATGTTTCTTTCACAATAATGGGAAGAAACAATTAAAGACTTTTGATAGCAAGGCAGATGAAGGAATCTTTCTAGGATATTCTTCATCTAGCAAAGCTTTCAGAGTTTATAATTGTAGAACTCTTATTGTTGAAGAAACACCTCATGTTATCTTTGATGAGTTTTCTTTCAAGCACAGGACTTCAACCAAAGAAGACAAACCTCATGGTGAAATCAACACAAGGGTGACAAGAATAAGAGATGGTGAAAGAAAAGAATCTGAATTTACTGATGTACATTATCCTGAATTGGACAACCTCAAGATATCCAACATATCTGAAGCCATTCAAGATAAAGACAACTTACCTAAAGCCAACATTCCTGAGGAAAACTGCAATATTGAGTTGAATGAACCCACTCAACCTAAGGTAAGTTCTCCCAATGAAGAAGCTGGTAATGCTGAGGGAGTACAAGGATCAAATAATTTAGGGGGAACTCAACCTGAGAATACCAATGTCAATGACATGGACAACACCCCTGAATATGAAACTGATCCAGCTTTTAATTTTCCTGAATTTTATGTTGAATTAAATGTTGAACCAAATGAGACTAACTTATCTGAAAATGATCAGTCTAGAAGGACATGGCTATATGCTCATCCTTCAGACCAGATCATTGGTGATCCTACTAGTGGTGTAATCACTAGGAGACAACATGGAGAGAGTGCCTTATTTTGTTATTTTCTTTCTGAAACAGAACCCACAACCATTGAAGCAATGGAAGACTCCAACTGGATTACAGCAATGCAAGAGGAACTAAATCAGTTCAAAAGGAATGATGTTTGGGAGCTGGTAAACAGACCAACACATCAGGATGTTGTAGGAGCTAAATGGGTTTACAAGAACAAGAAGAATGAAAATGATGTTATAGTTAGAAACAAAGCCAGACTAGTTGCCAAAGGATATAGTCAACATGAAGGAATAGACTATGATGAGACTTTTGCCCCAGTAGCTAGGTTAGAAGCAATTAGGCTGTTCTTAGCATATGCAACTCATATGAAGTTCAAGGTATACCAAATGGATGTGAAGAGTGCATTTCTGAATGGTGTAATTAAAGAAGAGGTATATGTAGAGCAACCACCTGGTTTTGAAGAAGGAGACAAAGTGTATAGATTTAAGAAAGCACTTTATGGTCTCAAGCAAGCACCAAGAGCTTGGTATGAGACACTATCAAGATTCCTATTGGACAATGGATTTGTGAAAGGCACAGTTGATAGGACCTTATTTAGGATAAGTGAAGGAAATGATATTCTGTTAGTACAGATATATGTTGATGATATCATTTTTGGTTCACCTAATGAGGATATGTGCAAGAAATTTTCAACTCTCATGCAAGGAAAGTTTGAAATGTCAATGATGGGATTGATGAACTTTTTTCTAGGTTTACAAGTCAAACAATCTGAGAAAGGAATCTTCATCAATCAAGCTAAGTATACTAGAGAAATGATCAAGAAGTTTGGTTGTGAAAATAGCAAACCAGTTAGGATTCCTATGAATACAAATTGGAAAATGGATCCTGACATTGATGGAATAGATACCAACCCCACTGAATATAGAGCAATAATAGGTTCATTATTATATCTAACTGCAAGAAGACCTGATATTACTTTTGCAGTTGGTGTATGTGCTAGATTTCAGTCCAATCCAAAGAAAAGTCACTTAGAGGCTGCCAAAAGAATACTTAGGTATTTAAAAGGTACAATGAACTTAGGATTGTGGTATCCATCTGAAGACAACATTGAGTTGACTGGTTATTCTAATACTGACTATGGAGGATGTAGGATAGACAGAAAATCAACTACTGGCACTTCTCAATTCTTAGGAAACAAATTGATTTCATGGTTTTCCAAGAAGCAAACTTCTGTAGCTACTTCAACCACAGAGGCTGAATACATGACTGCTGGAAGTTGCTGTGCTCAAATCCTATGGCTCAAACAACAGCTAAGAGATTATAAAGTTGTCAAAAAAGATGTACCTATCTATTGTGATAATAATAGTGCCATTGCTATTACTCAAAATCCAGTGTTACACACAAGGTGTAAACATGTGGATATTAGACATCACTTCATAAGAGATCATGTTGAGAAAAAGGACATCAGAATGGAAAAGATTCATACTGATAAGCAAAAGGCTGATATTCTCACAAAACCCCTAGCTGAAACAAGGTTCAAGGAACTTTCAATGGAACTTGGTTTATTGGATCCTGGAGAGAATGTTTAAAGTATAATGAGTTACTTTATTCATGCCAGAGATACTAGTATTAATCCAAGGGGGAACTGAGAGTAAAATCTTAGGACAAACCAGATGAAGGATAAGCTAGATGAAACAAAGTCAAAATTCATTTAATTTATTTTTCATATACTGATATTATTTTCAAGAATTTTCATGTAGGAAACTTGGACAAAGTACATGGCATTCTTGAGTAAAATCAAGGAAAGATACTTGACAAGTACGATGAAAACTACGAAGGACAACGTAGAAGATGACAAAATACATGAGAAACTTCAATAGAAGTTGTCAAGGGTTATTCAGTCAAGTTGTCACTTGACTGTAGATAAGTTTTCTTGTTCATAAAAGTTAAACTCTGTTCATATTTATAGTACGCATTTAATGCTCATAACAGACAAACAAGAGATCCTTGCTAAAAGACGATCAATTGCACGATTTTCTGAAAAAGGCAACTCACTGTGCGCAGGACACGACATTTGCGTCCTTTGGTGTAACAGAATTGATCTAAACCATTAAATTTTATCAATTCAATCTCAGCCCTACACCTAACACTTTTCAAATTGTACAGTTGAGGAGATATAAAAGCATAACTTAGAAATTTTTCACAATTTACGTTTTCAAAATTTCTGAAAAAGCCCTAAGCTGAATCTCTCAAGAATCCTCAAGCTCATCTACAAGTTTTGCTCAAAGCTCTATAACGTTAACAAAAATGTCTTTGGAAATGGGTTAGTATTTCTCATAATCATCTGTTAAAAGACATGCATATTTGCAAAGCTTTCAAGAAACACAACATGCTATGTTTAAGTTTTAAGGACACTATTTGAATTTCTTTAGATGCTATATTTACGGATTAGTCATTTATTGAATGATATGTTGATATATACATGTTGTATTGTGTTAATATCTTAGATTCATACACATATCATGTCTAGAGATCATGATTACAAGCTTAAAACATTGTTGGATATGGTATTATGATGCTATGAACATATTATGTAAATTTATCCACAGTAAATCTTAGACAAAAATGCAAGATATTGTTTAAAGATAGCCTAATCATATGATTTAGTAGTTATATGGAAAGATTTTGCTATTAGACCATACTAATACTGTATATTGGCTATATTTTGTTTAGTTGACTTCAATCACCCTGATTTGGACATCAACTGGAATTACTTGAGTGAAGCAACCATGCTCCACTTTGAGCAGACTGTGTGCTTTGACAATCTGTCAAATAAACACACAAGGAGGATAGTCACATGGTTGGAGCAAGCTGGATTGAAAAAATGGCTCGACGCCATCCCCAAAACATGCTTGGAACTTTCAACTACTCAATTCTTAGGCACATTCACTCCAAAAAGCTCAGGATTTGGTTACATTATGACTCATGAACCAGACACAACCAAAAGAACTGCTGAAAAGTTTGAGTTTACTGAAGAAGCCTTTGATGATTTCTTTGGTCTAAATGCTACTGGAGAAGATCCTGAAGAATATATGAGGCATAATGAACAAGAAGTTGCCAACCAATGGATGGATGATCCAGTACTACTCAAATCTGGTCTACACAAGAGAGTTCTAAAAGAGGACTATCAACTATTGCTAGATGTAGTGGCAAAGACTATGATGTGCACGACAGGGAGCTATGACCAGATCAGCAAATCCAAGGTGAGATTGATGAAAGCTATCATTGATGGTGGAAAGAAGCCAATGAACTGGAAGGGTTACTTTCTGAAGAAACTTGCAGAAGAGAAAGCAAAGTTTAAAATTGTGGATGTAATGAAGGTAGTCATTGAGAAGAAACTAGCCTTCTGTACAAAAGTAGCTGCATTCTTATACAAGTATGGACCTAAGGACATTGTTGAAGATGGAGTTAAGTTCAACACCACCAAGATATTGTTTAGACAATTATCAGTAAGAACTCAAAAAAGATTGGGGCTGGAGATCAAGTCACCAAAAGCCTCAACAAGGAAGCAAGTTAAGTCTGCCAAGCAGAAGAGTGAAGAAGCAAAACAAATGGTGATCAGTATTCTTGAAAAAGCCAAGAAGAAAGGAAAAGGAAAAGAGGTTGAGACAGCCTCAAAGACCAAGAAAAAGCGGGCCATGTCAAGCCCTAGTTCGAGTGGAGAAGAAACTGAAGAGGAGTATGTTGATACTTCTGAGGAAGAGATGGATGTTGATGTGCAAGCTGAACTGGAAGGTTCAGATGATGATGATGAAGGTGATGATGAAGAAGAGAGAATGTCACCTGGAAACTTATATTTGAATGATCCAGAACCCTCAAGTCATAGCCTAAAAGCTATTGAAACCACCCCCCATTTGAATGATCCAACCATTCATAAAATTGCCTACAAGTCTGATACCCCCATACCCATTCTTTTTTATGAACCTCAACCCTCATCCAAGTCAGATACAGCCCCTGGATACACCTATGAAATGTCATTGAGAGATGAATCCAAATTTTTCCTAGACCAACTTTATCCCCAACTTGCCAAATACCCTGATTTAAAATCGATCTTCTATGATCTTAGATTGATTGTTGATATAAGGAAGAAATCCATGTATGATATTGGGAAAGTGATTGAGTCCAAGGGACTGGACTGGTGGGAAAATGAGGAGGCTAGATTAACAGATTTTGCTGAAGTGGAATCCACTTTTGAATTGACAGATGAAATGTTGTTTGCCAACTTGGTGAACATTAAGATTCAGAAGGAAGCTATTCAATCCATTATTGCTGGGATTGATTTGAACATTGAAAACATGATGGAGGAGGATGTTGAGATGTCCAAGCAAGCTGAGGACAATGCAGATGTTGAAATATCCAAGAGCACTGAGGACAAGACTGAAAAAGAGTCCAAGATTATTGAGGACAAAGATGATGAAGAGAATGCTGCCATGGAGGTAGACATCACTGAAGGAGGAAATGTAAGCCAGAAGCCTGCTGAGAAAGAATTCTTTGAAGGAATTGAGACTGCCATTGAAGAGATAAAGAATGGAGAAACCAGTGAAGGTGAAAAGATTGATGAAATTGACCAAAGTCAATTGATTGAAAGTGTTGAAGAAGAAGTACAGCCAGCTGTTGAAGCCACTAAATCTATGGAGATTATCATTTTTGAACCTCCAACTGAGAAAACTGCTAAAAATCCTAACATTCATGATGCTGAGTTGAATGAGTCAACTCCTGCTGAAGTCACTGAAGCTGGGGCCAAGAAAGATGAAGTGGAGGCCAATATTGCTCAAAAAGAAGCTGTGAAGACTGAGGAACCAGCTGCTATGAAGAAGCCCTTGGAAAATGAGGCAATAGCTGCAGCACCATCAACTTCGATGGAGTTCCCAATTCACTTAGATGCTTCTCCATTGACTGAAGTCTGCATCATTGATAAGGAGGAAGGAAGAATGAAGGCTGTGCTGGAAGAGTTCAATACTGAGATTGAACAAATTAATGAAGTTGAGAGGAAGAGGCTGGAGAATGTTGTAGGCTTGTGCCTAAAAATGGGAAAGTATGTCAGAGATAGTTTGGATGAAACTATCATTCCTACAAATGAAGCCTAGCACAAGTCATTGCTCAATTTGAATTCAAAGGCAAGAAGAATGACAAGGAGGATGGAGAATTTGGAGGAAACCATTGATAATAATGTTATGGATTTATGCATCAAGGTGGAGAGTTTGGAAGAGAAGATGAACTCCACAACTATCAAGCTAGAAGCTGTTGAAAAAGGTTTTGAGACCTTTGATAAGAAGATGGACAGTGTAGGAAAGGATGTGAAGGACTCTACCCTCAAGATTGGAGAGTCATCAAAGATCATGTCAGATGCTGTTACCACATACTTCCACACTGAGAAAGAGTTGATCAAGAAGGATAGGGAGGAAATTCTGAGGAAAAAGGATGATGTTGCCAAAGAGAAGGAAGAGATTTCCCAAATGCTGTCAAAGGATATTGAAAGGTTGACTCAGTCAATGGGGAGTCAAAGAGATCAACTGATTAGGGAGACCATCAAAAGTTCACTGAATGCTGCTTCAGATTTATTCAAAGACAACTTGGAGGGTATAATCAAGATGATGAGGACCCAAGTTGATCAGGCTGTGAAGAAGTAAGTGGAAGAGTCTGTAAGTTCCACTATTTCTGCCTTTCTATTGAATCATGTTGACCTTATTTCTGCTCAGATGAAAAGGATGGACACCTACCAACAAGAACTTTCACTTACTGTGGCTAAGATTGATGCAAACCCTGCTGACCCCATCAACCTTGAGGCATGTGATGATGCCAAAAAGGGGGGAAATGAAAAGAAAGGGGAAGATCTGTTGAAGAAGGGTGAGAAGAGTAAGGGGGAAGGTAGCAAGGGAAAGGGGAAAGCAAAAGTTTTGGAAATTACTGATGTGACAGAAGAGGAGGACTGTCCCAAAACTAGAAGTGGAAAAATAAGGAAACCAAATTTGAAGAGAAAGAAGCTTGTTGATATTTCTGATCAAGAGAAAAGCAAGAAGTACAAGTCAAGTGAACCAGATGATGATGAGGAGATGGAAATTTCAACCTTGATTAGAAGGGAAGATAAACTGCCTGTTAGAAGAGCTTCTCCTGAAGTTACTGCTGCTGGTCTTGTGAAAGACAAAGCTCATGTATTTGAAGAAGTTGCAAACATCTTTGCAGAAGGAGCTGGACAAGATGCAGAGACTAGAAAAGGAGTGAGGAAGCTTGTTATTGAAGAAAGGACTAAGATGTTCATAGATGCTGAAGAGTGCAGGTTGAAGAGGCACAAAGACTTTAATCTAGGAAATTCTAAGTCTTACAAGAGTTCTTATGCTTTGATGATGGAAAATAAAGCTAAGAGGAAGTCTGAAACCTTGAAAAGGATCCCTCATACTGACAGCTGGGTTCCTGCTGAACTCAATGGTGCTTGGGAAGAAGCCAATAGAGTATGGGATCATCTCTTCTTTGTTGTGAAGAGATGGGGAGACTTTGAAGACATTGATGGTCTTTATGAAGGTTTTATGATGGAGAATTATCCAGAACTGTACACAAAGATTCTTGGAGCTGCTCAGAAGGAGAAAGTGATTGTCAAGGCTCCTGAACAGATTTTCTGGACTCCACCAATGAAGGCTGATGGAAAAGGCATTGATAGGAAAGCAATTACTGATGAGTTTGTGCAACTTGTCACGGAGGAAGACTTGATTGGGAAGAACGAGGAGGTCATGGCTTTGAAGAACAGACACTTTGCTTCATATGGGCTGACTCCACTGTTCAAAGAACTCCCAACTTTCCTGAAGAAAAAGTCAGATGCAGCCAAGTGATGAAGCTGTTGAAGGTCAAGTCAAGATTCAATTTCGAACAATCATGAACTTTTTAATCTATGTTTATTTTTAATTTCCAGACAATTGTTGCTCCTTAAGAGCTAGAACTTACAACTTTCTGCTCTTATTATTGTGCTATCTTATTTCGGATGATGATTATCGATCGTATGCACTAGACAACAATTTTTGAGTCTTTATACTTGTGATATTTTTTCTAAAAATAGGCTCTAGCAAAATGATTTTAAATTAATTCTTGCTTAGATCAAGTTTTATAGAACTCGGAGAACTTAGCCCTTTTTAGGTTAACAATCTGAATTTATTCTGTGAAATTTTTCTAAGTATAGAAGATACATGCTAGTTGTCCTGTTTTTGTCAAATCTACTGAAAAATAAATCCCTATGGATCTTTTGAAGTAAGTAGGTTTTGGCATCATCAAAAAGGGAGAAATTGTTGGGATATGGTTTATATTAATAAAAGAAAATTTGATTTTGATTTGATACCAAAACCCTAAGTAAAACCCCAAGTATGATGATTTGCCAAGTCTAGATTTTCAGGTTAGAAAAGTTCATATATGTTAGGGAGCTTTAATTTTTATTAGATAGATTATTCTTTGAATCTATGACAAATGACCTGAAAGCACCAAGCACATGAAGACAAGTATCATTGAAGACAAGGAGAAGAAGTGTTATGAAGAAAGTGACAAGGATTCATGAAGTCAAGTATGTTGGACGACAAAAGTCAAGTATGATGAATTTGGATATTCATATACCTTGGACTTGGCATATTTATGGACAAAGACGAGGAATGACTAGGCACTTTACCCAGTACGAGGCCGTTAGCGGGAAGGACAGAATTATTCCAAATTAGCCAAAGAATGAGTGCCACCTGTCACTGTGCATAACAAATTCTGAGAATGGAATGCAAAATGCAGAATGGACGTGAACGCATGTACTATTTGCATGCAGGCCCCTGAACAATTTGAAAGTTCAAATTTATGGATAAGTTTGTTATCTCCACCAACGGATAGTTTGCTTCATCTATAAATAGGCCACATCTTGAATCATTTCAGGAGGACGGACGGGACATACAAGCCATACATATTCAAGCAATATTTTTAGCATTCAAAAGTATTCAAAACACTCGAGAGATTAAAGCTTTTAAGCATATTCATTTGTGAGTGTTACCTTTAGTCCCCACTAGGCAAGCTTATTGTTGATTATCCAAAGCCTAGACAGTGATATCCTAGCCTTTACATTCGTTCTTAAATTGTAAAGGATATCACACTTAGTTGGTACTAGAACAAAACCCTACTTTCACATTGAGAGATAATCTGAGAGTATTGTTGAGTTCGTAGTAGTGTTTGAGAGTATTGCAACGAGAGAAGGTTGTAAGAAATCAAGAGAAGAGAAGAAGAAGAAGTAGATCGAGTGCACCTTGGCACTGTAAAAACAAGTTAATTCCGAAGTGATTAAGGAATTATCCTATTAAATTAGGAGAGTGGACGTAGGAGCAGTTTAGTCTCCGAACCACTATACATCTTGTGTTCTTACTTACTGCATTTATCTTATTGCTTTAGCTCTTGTGTTATTATAACTGCTATTTACTACTTGATAACTTAGTATTTAAGTACATATTATTTAAGAAGTATAATAGGGCATATCATTTATTCCGCATACAAGTTGCATACTGTTAAGATCTCTTAGAATCTACTGTTAGTATTTTCATAGGACTTGACATACTGTGTAACTTACTTGACTCTGATTATTTGTGTTGATTACTTGCAAAAGTTTTTGAAAAACAGATATACGTGTATTCCCCCCATACACGTGTCACACTCCTTTTTGGGACCAACAGTAATGTCAATTACGTATCAACCATGGTTAATAGTTAATGTAATAATTAAATATGCAGAATTGTAATTAAAATAAAAGCATGATCTACCCAATAACTACCGTCCACTAAAAATACATATAAGTACATACTATGAGTGTCGCGTGTGTATATATATGTGTGTGAGATTTATACATGTTCCTTCCATATTTCACCAATAAACAAGAAATAAGATAATCAAGCAACATAAATAGCATGAAAAGGGAATTAGGTATAACGCTAAAGAAAACATACACCAACCAGAATTTAGTGTAACAATTACAGAAAAGGAAGAATACATTAGGTACAAAAGTGGTGAAACCGTTGTGAAAGGAAAAGTGAACACCAGCTTTGTATTGTGGAGAGACTACCAATATTTGTGTATATGCTAGAGTTAGATATTACTCCGATGCTATTATTAGTTTCCCATATCCGATGCTCTTAAATTAAATAATTTTCATCAAAAGTTATGAATAAATTGTGTTTTATATATAATCATCCTTAAGGTTGTGTTTTAAGGCTGTGTTTGGATTAGGGGATTTGATTTGAGAAAGTATTTTAAATGAAAGGATTTAAAAATAAATCGATTTCAAATGACATGATTTTAGTCGGGATTTAAAATTCTCTCAATTTTAACTAAAAAGTGTGTGAGAAAAAATCTAGGTATTTGAAATTCATTCATAACCCAAACAAATGGAGTGAATTTAGAAGGTGGATTTAAAATTCATAGATCAAATCTCTACATCCAAATTGAGCCTAAGATTCTATTAAAATAACACCATACAAGTCATCAATAAATCTACAAAATTAAAAAATTCACTAAGAGAAAAAAAAAATAGAGAAACCAGAAAATTAGTAGATCACCACTATAAAATCAATCTGCAAATAAAAAATAAGAGCATGATCAAGAACCTATATGTTCACTCCAATAGAATCAATGAGAAACTCTACACAAAAAAATATCTCTATAGAGACTCAATCAGAAGGCCAATTGATCATCAAAGCAACTCATAACAAATATTTGGACAGCATATACGAAATTTATAATCAATTGAAGAAAAGAAAAACACAATCGTAATTTATTAAAGAAATTGAAAGCACACCTTCCCCTGTTCCCCTTCAAATCCCGAAGACGAAGCTTACAACAATTGAAGTATTGAACAACCAAATAAATGACTAAAATCCTAGAAACACAATCTGAGGAGGCGTCTCACTGCGTGTTGCAAGGGCAACATATATATCAGATTAGTTAATTGCATGGGAGGTTGCCGCCACTTTTTGGGAATTGGAGGGAAAGTTTCGCTCAAAAATTTTTTGGAGGGAAGGTTGCCGCCTATTTTTTCCAACTTGTAATAGGGAATTGTGACGTATAGTATTAGATTAGCTCTTTTATTTATTAGTTTAAAGGAAACAAATATTATAGAAATTTAAAAAGATTTGTCTACCATTTAAAAGTAATATATTATTGTTAATTATTAAATTTTATTAAATTATTTTTATTAACTGTTTTGAAGATTTGCTATTTGGTTTTCTATGCTTTTTATTTGTTAATTTATTTTCAAGTCTAACATTTAAAAGTAAGATATACTCTCCCGTCCCATAATAATTTTAATAGGTAGATGGACATGCTTATTAAAAAACTGTAATAACAAGTGAAGTTTTGAGGGGTAATTTTGTAAAATTTTATGCATGTATAAACTAAATAAATGAGTTTACTTTTGTGTATGTGTGGAGAAAAAGTAATGATATTTGTGTAAAATTGAGAATATTATGAGGGTAGAGTTTATAAAATATTTTCCATTTTAAGGGTGTGAAAGTTACTGCCTGAAAAGGAAAATGTGAAAGTTATTGTGGGACGAAGGGAGTAGTATATTATTATAATATAATATATAATTTGAAAAAGTATAGGAACGTTAAAACAGCTGACACATCTACTTTTACGTGTCTCTGGAAACAATAGAAAAAATAAATGATATGTTGTTATCTAGAATGAATGATGTTATTGCCCATATTTAAACGTGTCAGAATACACCCTGGTGTATTCTGGCCAAAATTTTCGAAAGAAAATAAACATATTAATCGAAAATAGTAAATAGGCACAATGGGCTAACAAAAGTTCATCTCGAATCGTCATTCCACTCCCAGAAAGTTATTATAATGGTAATTCCGAGTATGACTTACATTCGTTTTTTACTTTTGCCAACAATAACCATTTGCTCAATACTTGACCACCATTTTTTTCCTGGGTTTGTTCCACAAAATCATCGTTTTGGTCTAGAAACATAGTTTTAATGTGTGATTTGATAGACTTTGACAACTAGGTCTGATTCTTATCGCGACCTGTTATGACCCAAAATAGAGTGTTGGTGAGTCAAGCCGTCTCACAAGCTACTCGTGGTTGACTTAAAAAAAACTCAAAATTGATTCAAGCTTGAGCTCAGTAATACTAGTCCCGTCAGGCTCGTGAGCATATCTGAGTTTACATGATTTTACTATATTAATCATAACATATTAATTATTTACAATGCATGTTCTAATTCTTTCGAGTTTAGTGACACTCTCGTCAAGCTCGCGAGCCTAATTGACTCAATCTTGGATATTTCGAATTTTCCATCAAGTTAAGCTCAAGTTCAGTAGAATTGAGAGTGATCAAGCTCGAATCGAGTTCAAACTTACTCGACTCGGCTCGTTTACACGCGTGTCTTCCAACTCGTTCCATGCATACTCCACTCACTCGATTTTAAATTTCTTTCTAATAAATTGATTATTTTTAGTAAGAGATCATGATTTTCATGTGTTTTCATATAAAAACACATGTATGAGAGACAATTACATACAACCACAAGACTTTGGTCATTTTAGGGAGCCACCATTTCCTACAAACTTACCACGCTATTCATCTACAATATACATAATCTTAAAATTATTAAAAGCTATAATCACCAATGTTTGTAGAAATATAAATTCAACTACATCATCACAAATTTTAACTATATATAAAACATGACTAAAATTTTAAATTCTATTTAAAAATATATTTTTTATTCAAAAGAAAATAATACCATTGATTTCCTAGATGTATAAGAAATATTTATGTCCAACAATAATTATTTAAATTATAATAATTTTTTTTATATATATAAATCAACTTAATGAGATCAGTTTGTGCTTTCACCTCTTTCCCCTTTGCCAACTACTCCTTTAGCCCACTCAGTTTTTAATTTAGGGCTCAACACCATAGGAGCCGATCTATTGATCAGCATCAAGCAAAAAAAGGAGCCAGTTTTTTCATTTTAGCGGGTCATTCAATTTCTTTAAAAAAAAAAAATCACAGATCAGAGCTAAAAGAATTTGGAGCCAATCTATGTTTAGCGCTTGTTCATATTTTTCAAACGAATTTCTCAGATTTTGTTTAGGAAATCCCAGAAAATAAGGCTTTAACTAAGGAAGAAGGGGATAGCTCAAGTGGTTAGAGCACCACTACCTAGGCCACAGGTCCTGGGTTCGAGTCAGGGGAGGGGAAAAAAGGGATGGGGTATTTAACTTGTAATCAAAAAAAAAAAAAAAAAGAGAATATCCAGATTTTAATTCACGTTTATATCAAAATCTCAAATATCCTCTCTTCCTAAACCTATTCTTCTGATCGCCTCTCTCTTAGGAGCTTGTGTTCCAAATGCCATCTCTGTTATTGTTTCATCTTAATAGGGTGTTTATCTCCATTTTATTGATTTCAGTTTATCAAGTAGATTGTTTCATCTATGTTCCAATTCATTTATTGTGTTATCTCACTCTTATTGATTTATGTTAGGTTTCAATTATGATCATTTTTTTACAGGGAGTTTAACAACAACTAGGAGAATCGAACTGAACAATATTTCACGTGAGAATAAGGTACTTATTTCTCTGTACTGTCTCTGTATGATCTGTTTTCACGCCCTCTACCTGTTTGAAAAAATGCTTCAAATGGACTTCTGGGAAAAACGAATTATGGGTGTTATATGTTATGAAACCTGATTATTACATGATCTATTGTTATGTCACAATGTTTTTTCTCATGGCATGGAGGATATTCTTAACCTTATTCCAAGTGAATTCACTGTGAAATGATAGAAGTTTTTGCAGTATTCGATGGACTTGGAATTTGTTTGATTTTTCAGTCGAATTTGGAATTCATTGATGAATTTTTAGTCGTTTGATTAAAAATTTACTTCGGTTTAAATTTTTTGAATAATCTGTTTTTAGGAGTGTTAGTTGCTGCTATAGGAGTTATATTTTAAAATAGGGAGTTTCCTACATCCTTGAGGTTTTTTTTTTGGTCGGTAAAACGGGCTTTATTCAATCACAATCAATGTACAACTAATATCTGCGTCTTCGTATAAGATATACCACACACAAGAAATGATATAACAGATTGTAAAACAATTTTCAAGAGAAAGAAAGAATAGTTTAGTAATTGAGCAGCAAATATTTGTTTCTTCTGCTTCCAATTATCCAATCATTTCTCCATGACTACTCTAAGTTGTAGTTCCATTCCTTAAAATCTTGATCCCTGAGTTTTATCTCCTTGCTTGATACTCAACTCCATACTCTCACTTTGATCTCCTTTATAAGCTTATTCCCAACTGCTTCCTCGTTCCTAAACACTTTCGCATATCTCCCATTCCATAATGTCCCAGTGACATAATTCCAAATGCATATCGTTATCTCCTTACCTCTTTTCCCCTTTAGCATTTTACTAAACGCCATTAACCTCCTAGCCAGTTTTTGTGGTAATGCCGTTGGTACACCTATCCATTTCACATCTACCCATCCATACTTGATATGCAAATGGGCACGTAAATAAGATATGTCTAACTGATTTTGTGATATCTCCACAGAAGGTGCATGTAGTGTGTGCATTTGTATCAGTAACACCTCTTCTTTGTAGTGTGTGCGTTTGCATCAATAACACCTCTTCTTTGTAGTGCACTCTGTAATTTCTTTAGAATTGATCTCCACACGTGAATCTCCACTTTATGCGGTGTATACTTGTTCCATATTACATTCGTCGCCTTGAGTTTTGCTTCCATTTCTCCACTTGATGCGCTCCTATCTTGCAACCGCTCATATGTTCTTGTTGCTTCACTTACTCCCAAATTGTCTTATTTTATATTTTTGCAGCATAGAAGAGAGGTGTATCGAAACAGCAGGAAAAAACAGTGATGCAAACATATAACTGGAAGAAAGACTTTTACAGTTCGCAGCCATGAAATTGTGAGTAAACAAACGTTCTTTTTTTTTTTTTTTTTTTGGGGGGGGGGGGATGCACATTTCAGTTTAATGCAATGTTTCTGGTTTTTTTTTTTTTTTTTTTTTTGTGTGAATTGGTGAAATGTTGCTGGGTATGTATTATGAACATATTGGTTATCCTTGTTGTGGGTATGTATATGTTGTAATTTGTAATATTTGAGCCATGTTTTATCATTTGACGGATGTTGCTTGTATATAATTTTTTTTATGTTAGAAAGAAATACTAGTTCAATGTGCATCCAATTAATTATTAAATTGGTCATTTTTGTCAAAATAAACAAATCATATAGACTATATTGCTTGTTAAATTCAAAAGTAAATGAATTTATGAATTTTGTATTGAAACCAACTCAAATTTATGTTTGTCGTTATATTTATTTTTGTGTATGAACTTTGACAAGTGAAAAGAGTTTTGATGAGGATGGTTGTGGAGATATGCCTTCGTATTTTGATTATATTAATAAGTCCTATTATATTTAAGTTTGTAAATTATTATACTAAATGTTGTCTATTATGATCAATTATTAACTTATTTTATTATACAGTCTGAATCTGAGTTAGCTTGAGAACCATGTGATCTACTTGACTTGTATGGGCGTACACACAGTTCAAAGAAAAATGGTTGAAAATCCAGGAAGGCAAAAGAAAATTGGGTAAGTTCTGTAGACATATTTAATATAGTATCTAGCTAATTACAAGTTTTCAATCTTATCCCCTTAATAAATATATATTGCTAATAATTAAATGGTGCTTTTGTGGCGATATTGAAACATGTTTTTTCTCCTTTTTAAAATTATTATACAAAAGAGTCTTCAGTTCTATTTACATGCTTAATTAGAGTTCAATTGTTCTTTGAAAGAGTCTTCAATTCTATTTACATGCTTAATTAGAGTTCAATTGTTCTTTGCTCTTTATTGGTAGTAATAATATTTATAGGTTTTTGTTGATAAAAATGTATCACTTAAATTATTTTAAGGTATTAGTTGTAACATTGATCAAATAATTAGGTTTAATACATTAATCTTTATGCTTACTGAGAAGCTCTATCACTAAAGATAGACATAAATTTATAGTAATATTGATAATCTGCTTTAAAAAAAAATTGGGATAAATATTTATGTGATTTACTTTTATTACTAAAATTGATAGTAATTTACTTCTCTTTATGCTAAATTGTCAACATGTGATGAAAAAAAAAAAGCGAGAAGAATATATTGAGTTCGGAATTGAAAAGAGTGCAGATGAGATAGTCTTGGAGGTGTTGGGTCATGGAATAGGATATGTAAAAGGTCTTAGTTATGTTCCAAAGCCTCCAAGCAAATGCAACACATTACACGATTCTTCTAATCAATTACAAGAGGAACTAAAAGGTGCAAAAGAAAAGTTTCAAGAGTCTGAAGATGAGGTGCAAGAACTCAAAACACAAGTGACTGTTTTGAATGCAAATATGGTTACGCAAGATGCAAAGATTGTTGCACAAGATGCAAAGATGGTGGCTCAACGTGCAAATATCGAGAAAGTAATGGCTTTTTTGAATGATAGAGTTATAAACTTTATGTACTTATTTTTGTTTGTTTCACGAAGTGATAGAAAAATATTTCTTGTTAGTTGTTAAGTTTTCTAAATGCTTGAAGGATTTTTTATTAATGCAAAATTATTTTTTATCTTTAAATTATTTATTGTTGTTACTATAGTTAAAAAAAATTGGGACAATTATCATTTTCGTCATTGAAAAACATTTTATTGTGACAAAAAATGTTGTCACCATTCTCACATCTTTTAATGACATTGAGCACTTTGTCACTAAAGTTTCATTTTGGGTGATGAAATGTTTTGTCGTTATATCTATATATTTAATGACGACAAAATTTTAGTCACTATATTGTAATTATTTCATGACGAAAGATTTGAAATTTGACAAAAAATGTGTTGTCACAGTTACTAAACTTTTAGTGACAATCACCGTTTTCGTCACTAAATAGTATATTATAATTAAAAAAATAATTTGTCACCGGCCATTTCCACATCATTTAGTGACGGTAAATATTTTGTCACTAAATCATATTCTTTGTGACAAATTTTAACGACATTATATATACACACATATAACAACGAACTACATTTTGTCACGAAAGAACAACTTTATCATGACGAAATATACAAAATATGACAAAATAGTTAATTTAATTGTGACAAAAAATGATCTCACTAAAATTTGATAAGGCTAGTAATAGATGGACAATCGTCACAAAAATGTAATTTTTAGTGACAATAAATTAAATCGTCGTAAAAATTCTAACCTTTCGTGACGAAATATCGTATTAAGTGACGAAATTTTAACGTCAAATGCGACGATTTATATGTCACCATAGATGAACGGTATAGTGACGATGACTTTTATCGTCATCAAATGATGACTTTTAGTGACGAATCAAAATAACGTCGCATTTTACCTACCGCCACGCACATATGGTGACATTCTTTCGAAAAACTTTTGTGACGAAAAATGGGGTTTTTATGACGATTTTTTAGTCGCGATTTCTCAAATTTCTTGTAGTGAATGCCTCTCAACTTGATGTAACCTTAAAAAAGAGGAAGACTATCCTGAACAAGAAGCAGCAATTTGAGAAAGCTGAAGACGAACTCCCAAAACCTGAGCCTTCAAATAAGCAGATTGATGAATTTCTGGATCCAATTCACAATCTAAGATGACTTAATCTGAAGAAACAATGGCAAATGATTTATCTTTCTCGCAGATGGGGAGATCAAGATCCACAGACTGCATTCGGCTGTTTCGAGAGCTTTCTAGAAGGGAAAGACAAAGAATTTCTAAGCATTATTATGGAAGAAGCAGCTGAGAAAAATATCAACATTGTCTTGCCTGACTTTCCTGTCTGGGAACCTGCATCCACCATCAACAAAAAGAAAGATATGAGGGAAGCAGAGAACATCATCGACAAAATCTGTTTTGAAGACAAAGTCAGAGACTAAGACATTGTTCGCGAAATCAGGAAAAGAGTCTATCGAGCGTATGGCGTCTACTGAAGACATTATATGTTTAGCTGAAGTAAATTCTCCTTGTATTTGTAATCTGAATTCCTTTTGCTCTGATTAATACAAGAATTTACCTTTTCAGCTTCAAGACAACTACTCATTGTCTTCTTTAGAAGCCATCTACACTTTATTATTTACTTTAAACAGTTTATTTGTCTAACCTTCATGATTTCAAATTATATGCTAACTGATCTGATAACTTAGCTTAGTTAGTTTTGGCTTCATCAAAAAGGGGAAAATTGTTGGGATATTCATCCTACCCCTAATCTGATTGCAATTTATAATTTAGTTTTGATGGCCAAAACCAGATCAGTAGAGTATAGGTTAGATAGGTAATTTGTAATCTAAAACTAAGGTTCCTAAGCTGAGTTATAAAGCTTAGAAGTATTGTTCAAGTTTAAATCTAGTCTAAGGAATCAGTTGTATAGAAGTCAGTTGATTACTCATCTGTATACACTACTCCAGTCTTAAAGAACACAAGACAGAAGACTAGAAGACATCAGGAGTTCATTAGTAAAATTCAGATCTAAAGGTTGTTGTATGCCTTATGGACTGAATGATCTATATGATAATCTACATTCAAGGTTCAGAAGATAACTCAGCAGATATGAACTCGTCTGTATCTTGTCAAGAAAGCCTTAATGAGCATTCAGGCCAAAGCTCACCTAAAAAATGATTATGACAATTAGCATTTGTGAATAAAACACCTTCACAAGTGTTTGCTCATTTATGACTAACTAAGTCAGAAGATAAATGCATGCAAGACAGAAGACAAAGAGAATGTCGGATTAAGTTCTAAATTGCTCTAACAGAAGACAAGTCAACTCTCAACTACCAAGCTGATGTGGACCAATAAGACATCAACAAGAAGCTATGAAGTTGACTGCTCAGTAGGTCGTACAAGAGATCTGTAGAAGAAGTACGGAGCATTTAATGCACATTACCTCTTAAGGCAATATCGTACCAGAAAACCTGCAAACACTATTCCCATGAAGATGAAGACCATACTTAGAAATATTTGATGCAAAAGGCTAGTTCTCACCAACGACTAGTTTCTGAGCACAAATCTCTCTATAAATACAACACTTGTTCTTTGGAACAAGGTACTGGAAACACTACAAGTAAGAACTCTTTACACATTCAGCTGATATCAAGAACAACCAGTTTCGAGAAGTATTATAAGTGTTCGAGTTCTATAGAGCCTGCCAAGTTATCTAACCTTTAGTTCTCTAAGTTTCCGATCCTAAGCCAATTTAAATAATCCAATCTTTAGAGTTTAGAACTAGTTGGTTATACACATACTTTCATTTATTGGTATTAACCATTGTAATTGTTGTTTGTTACCTCACTAACATACATATCCGTAGCCTCAGAAAGTACTTAAGGTTCTTGATCGAAAGTCTTCTCTTGGGACTATAAAGCAGCAAGTTAGTGAATTTCTCTATCTGATTAGAGAGAGTGGATGTAGGATATTGAGATCTGAAGCACTATAAACTTTTGTGTTCATATTGCTTATCTTACTACTTAGCATTCATATTGTTCTTACTTGTTTGAAACATCAATATTTATCAAAGAGTCAAAACTCATCAAGTGTTTGTTTTCATAATCAGTAGATATAAATCAGCTGACAAACTTGCATTGTTTTAGAAGTCATTGTTTCAAATGGTTTTCATAAAATACCCACGAGTCTAAACACGTAGGGCCTACACATTTCCGCACTCATAGCTTTCAAACTGATCAGCTCAATTCAACAATCAGTAAGGCTGTTATCTTAATTTGCTATAACACCTGAGCACTTTACACATCAGAACATCTTATCTACATATAAACGTCTGAGTATATAACTCAGTTCAACGTCTCATCTGATCTAAAAGCATGAAAAAGTTTTGTAAACACTAAACAATCTATTCACCCTCCTCTAGACTGTTACCATACTCGTTTTGGAACCAACAAAACCGACAAAATTTTACATAAAAATCAATAGGTTTAGTTGAAAATGTGAAAACAATTTATTATATTGGATACAACAGTTTCTGAATCCAAAAATTTGACATAACTAACAGCTAGCTCTTTCATGACTAGTTAGTGTGCATCATGGTTTTTTCGTATGTCGAAGATTATAACAGGATAACTTAGAATCTTTAGACCCGAAAGCAATAATGTGGAATGAGTATAGAGAGAACTGAACATAACCAACATTTTCAGGACTCCGGATAGTGCATATCGAATTTCTCTATACATCAACATGACAACATGAGTATGGAAAAAACAAACATCACTTGAATAGCAGTAGCTTACTTTGATAATCAGCATGCTTATCACTATATCAAAAAGTAGATTCCGGTAAAGATACAAAAACGAATTTGGTTTACGATTCCAAGTGTCATGTTTAGAAGAATTATGCATGCTCCAAACAAGTGTAACTTTGTTTTTTTAAATTGGAATATCATATACAAAATGTGACTAATTCAATAATTAGTAGCTTACCTCGTTGATATTTCATATTTTGATTATTTGATTTATTTTTAGCATGTGATTGGAATTGGACTTAAAAAAGCCATTCAGGTTCGTTATCGATTAGGTATCAGTAGGAACATAAAGATAAAAGAATTAACTAAATATCAGATCAACCAAATTGAACAAATGATAGGTCAAGATCATGTTGTTCATTGACAATGGAAGAGGGGAAAACGAGCAGACATCGAACGATTAATTTCTATTTCTTGTTATTGTGGAATTCGTCATCAAGATGGATCGCCCTTACGCGGTCAACGAACTCATACTAATGCTAGGACTTGTCGCAAGCGCAAGTGTAGGATAAAAAGGACAAACAAATAAGTTCAGACTTTTTTTGAAAGGAATAAAAATGACTAATTTTTTTAATTATTCTGTTAAAATACTACAATATTAAAATATATACATACATGAAATTAAAGTGATGGATCACAATATTTATTTGGAGTTATTTATTTTGACTTTGTCCTAATTGGGTTGAGATGCATACATGCAATATTTCGTTGGGAAAATTGCACTTTTAGTCCGGTAGGAATAGGTCACTTCTGGTCCTTTTATCTACACTTTTGATCCTATAAAATACTTCTGTTTATTGTTAACAGAAATGATGAGTGTTCCGCTAAAAAGCAATATTTTTATTTTATTAAAATCAATTAAATAATTTATAATTATAATACAAATGTTTAAATTATTAAAATTTTAGCCCCCTCGAACTTTCCGGCGTCTCCCTCCCGGCAGAAATTTCCGGCTACGTCCCAATCACCACAGCTACTCCCATGTACGCTGTACCAGCCCATCATCCCCTACTCCATCCATTTGCCGGAAATTTCCAAAGACAGAAAACACACTCACGAGCCATAACATTGGACCAAAATCTCAAATCTCACGGCCACCCTCGCCCCACCCCGCCAGAAGCACCATTCAATGTCGCACCACGCCACAAGGCCCAATCCCAAACATTAACACGAGGCTAGAGTGGGTATAAAAAATCAGAAAAACATAGTTAAAAAACAGTAAAAATTTGAAAAAAAATCCTATTAAACTTCACAAATTGGAGATGAAGGAGAGATTGAAATTTAAAATTGATAAGGGCTTTGATTCTTAGAATTGACACGAGGCTAGAGTGGGTAGCCTCTATGAATTTCGTGACCGGATTCGAATTTTTTGTAGCCAGATTTTTATGAGATTTCGGAAGAATATGGGGTTAATGGTGGCTGTGGTGATGGGTGAAGGCAAGGTGGTGACGAGAATGGAACCAGAGTGACGGCATTGGCGGTGATCGGGGCTGGGGCGCTCGCCGGCAAGAAGAAGACCACGTCCTGGAGGGGAAGATACTGTATATTCATATACAGTCTGTGTATATATATTTTGCTTTATATTTATTACTGTATTATCTCTATATTATCTCAAGTTTTTAATTTAATTTTTGTTTTCTGAATTTACATTTTAAATATTTGTAATCAATATTTTTTAATTCTATTTGATAATAATTTAATATTCAGATTTTATATAAATAACTTTTTTTTTAGTTTTATTGATTTTTATTCAAAAATTATTTTGAGTAATTTCATAATTTACATTAAATTATTATTTAATTTGAAATTTTTACTTTTATTTTTTTAATTATATTCCAAAATCTATATAAAAAAAATTATATTCTACATAAATTATTACAGAGTACGTATTTGATTTTGAAAAAAAAATATATTTTGTATTATCATATTATACCAAATTCTATATATATTTTCGAATTAAATTATAATTTAAGAATATATTTGATTATATATAATTTATTTATTTATTTATATTAATATTATTTTTTAAACTTACTGTTCCATACAAAATTTAAATTACAGGATCAATATTGCATAAAAAATGACCACTTTCAAATATCAGGACTAAAAGTGATTTTAAAATATTCTTACAGGACTAAAAATGCAATTTTCCCTATTTCTGTTAGAAATTAATATACAAGAATTAATTCCCCACCTCTTTACAAGTTCAGACTTTTAGATGTGACAAAATTCTTTCATGGTATCAAAGCAAACCGGGCAAAACGACCTGGGTTCGATTCCTGTTGAAAGCACTCCACCCATTTAAATTGTCCACTCGATGGGCCTCCTCCCCAATAAGGGTAAGAGGTGTCAATCTGGCCTACGAGTGAGGGGGGAGGGGTGTTAGGAATTAATATACAAGAATTAATTCTCCACCTATACAAGAATTAATTCCCCACCTCTCTACGAGTTCGGACTTTTAGATGAGACAAAATTCTTTCAATTTCACACAAGATCACCTCTTTGAATATTGTTATATTTTTTAAACATTTGAACATTTGTTATATATTTTTTTAATGATTTGGTGGTAATTCAATTTTTGTATTTTATTTTAGGCGTGAGTTATATACCCCTCCAAGTATGTTTAATGCACTCCCCCGATACACGCACTCCCCCCTTTATAGACGAAAGATAGATGATCTCCCCCCAAATTACCTTTTATACCATTTTCTCTTCAAACTCTCTGTGATAAATGCACCCTCCACAAAAACCCTAATTTTCACATTAAAACCTAATTTTCTCCCTCTCCTCCCTCCTCCACTTCATTTTTTCTCCCTTTCTCCCACCCTTCTCCTTCAAGTCGCCGCCCTTCGCGCGCCCCCCTCCCGATCTGCGCAATAGCGGCGGCCGCGCGCCGCCGCCCTTCACCCAACCTCCAGCGCCGCGCCTCCCTCCCTCAATAGTAGTTTTTTTTTCCGGTAGTAATGGTCGACCAAAAACACTCTCGTCGACAATAGTGTTTTTGATCGACCAATTATTATCGAAAATATAAAAAAAAAAATTATTTGATCGACAAACCAATGTCTTGACGAAAATATTTTTGGTCGACTCTAGTTTGTCAAAAATATAAATTTTTTTAAATTTCTTAGTTTCGGTTTTAATTTCTAAATTTATTTGGGGGCGACGGTGGTGGCGGAAGTGAGGCGACGGTGGTGGCGGAAGTGAGGCGACGGCGGCGGCCTCTCCCAGTAGGGTTAGGATTAAAGTTAGAATTATGGTTACTTTGATTTTTAAGGGAGCGTATCTATCTTTATGTATTTTACTAAAAGGGTAAAATTGATATTTTACATAAATATTTAATTAATAAAGGGGGGGAGTGCATTAAACATACTTGAAGGGGTATATAAACCACACCTTTATTTTATTTTGAAATACATTTAAAAAGGTCTTTAAAAAGCTTTCGGGCTAAGTCTATTTAGTAAAAAAGTCAGATCAAGACTTAAAAAAATGGTGGGACTATTTACACCTCCATTTCGGTTTAGAACACTCCCCCTATGAGTTTAATAATAAAATAATAATGTAAAAAACCAAAAATACTCTTTAAGTTATATTACACTACTAAATGCACTCCTATTACTAACTACATCCCTCCTTCACCTTTAAACCCTAAACCAAAGTTTTATCCCACCGCCGCCGCCACCGCCACCACCAAACACCAAACAACAACCAACAAATAATAAAATTTCTCCCCAAACAAAAAAAATTTAAGAACTTAAAAAATTTCAATTTTTTTAAAAAATATTCGACAAACCAGTGTCGACCATATTCACGATGGTCGACATTGGTTTGTCGAACAAAAATAATAAAAAAAAACTTTAAAAATTCGATCTTCTTAGGTCGACCATATAAACTCTCGTCGACACCCATTGTCGACGAGAGTGAATATGGTCGACCTAAGAAGGTCGAACTTAAAAAAAAACCTAAAATTTTCGACAACATAATGTCGACCATGTAACCTTTTGTCGACAACATGTCGTCGACGAGAGGTTACATGGTCGACATTATGTTGCGAAAATAAAAAAAAAAAAAAAAAAAAGTTTCTGCTGCAGATTGCAGAAAACCCTAAAACTTCAAAATTGCCACCGACTGAAATTTACCAGACGGGGGCGGCGATACACTTACCTGGGGTGGGGGTGGTCGGCATCTTCGACCAGGAGGCGGGGCGGCATCTTCGATCGGGAGCACGATGGGTTGAACAAAAAATAAATTGCAGAAATTAGAGAGAGAGAGAGAGAGATGGGGGAGGGGATGCCGTCGCGGCCGAGGGGAGGGAGGGGATGCCGTCGCGGCCGAGGGGAGGGAGGGGAAGGTCGTCGCGGCCGAGGGGAGGGAGGGGAAGGTCGTCGCGGCCGCGGCTGAGGGAGAAGGAGGCGACCGCGGCCGAGGGGAGGGAGGGGAAGGCCATCGCGGCCGCGGCTGAGGGAGAAGGAGGCGACCGCGGCCGAGGGGAGAGAGGGGAAGGCCGTCGCGGCCGTGGCTGAGGGAGAAGGAGGCGCCTCGGCCGTGAAGAGACAGAGAGGAAGGGGGCGAAGGCAAGGGGTCGGCGGCGACAAGAAAAAATGAAATAGAGAATTAGGGTTTGAGGGAGGGTGTGGTAAGTAAAGTTGTACTCCCTCCGTCCCGCTATAAGTTTCCCCTTTTTTTTGGTTGTTTTGATTAAGAAATATGATTAAATAATAGATGTAGTACAAGTGATGTGATGGTGAGAGAGAAAATAATAGATGAGTGTGAGATGAAGTATGATAAAATAATAAATAAAGTGTAAGTGATGTGATTGAGAGAGAGAAAATCATATACCAAAAATGGAAAAAAATGAAATGAGAAACTTATTGTTGGACATCCATAAAAGGAAAGTGGGAAACTTATAGGGGGACGGAGGGAGCATTATATAGAAAAAAAATGAGAAAAGGGTAATTACGACAATTTCAGGGGGGTGCATCTATTCTAACAAATTTCAGGGGGGTGCATCAATCGGGGTAGTGTTCTAAACCGAAATGGAGGTGTAAATAGTCAGACCCTTAAAAAAAGCCTATGAAAGACCATAGGCCAGACTTGGGACCAAATATTATACACTAGGACATTTCCACCCAATAGTATAAACATTCAACTCAAAGAGAAATTAAATTACATGTTCTTTATATTCAGTACATTTTTTCTTTTCAGTTTTTTCAGAAAAAAACAAAATGTTTTTTTTTTTTTTGGGAAAATCTTTTATCCCCCTGAAACCATTTTAGTAATAATAAACATGTTCATTTTATGAGAGAAGCATTTTAAAAATTAAATCCATGTAAACAAAGTATAGTTAATTAATTTCTCCATCCATTCAAAAGGGTAGGTTTGTTTTGGATTTTTTTTTCACCGGAACTGTTGTAAAATTTCACATTAGAGTTTCAAAATTCTAACAAACCCATTGTTACCTACTTAAATTAACATAAAATCTTTCTAATATTATATTAATATCACATTACACAATTTTACCAAATAGACATAAAGTTATATACAAATTTATTCAAAATCTCAAAAAAAAAAAACATAATATCACATGTTCAAAAAAAAAAAAATATACATAATACCACAGGAATCGAACCCAGATCGTTCGCCTGATTTCCTAGATTTCGGCATCCACATCTCCACCCTCCACAATGATCCCAAAATAAACATAATCATGGATTGGTCCTTGTTAAAACGAGCTACATTGATTGTAGACTAGACAAGGATGATGTGTTCAAACCATACAAAGTATTTTTACGGTTCCTTTAGAGTTACCAGCAACAAGCATTTGAGATTTTTTCCTCCAATGCACACTCATAACAGGAACATTTTTTCTATTTGTCTTCTCTTCTTCAGATGAAGGATCAACATATCCTAATTTGCGACGAGCAATTGGCATTGGCAAAGACTTGTCATAAGCATAAACCTGAAACAAAATTGCATTGGATTCAATACAAATTTACCACATTAATTTTCATGTCAATTATATTCACTTATATAATTATATTCTTAGCTATCATGCAAGAAAATTTAGAATTATCAATAACTAAATCAATATTTTTGCAGGCCATAGCCTAGGTTAAAAGAGAGTTCATAAACTCGTTTGTAGCGTTTTAAAATCGTTAGGACAGCATATGCGTGTTTCTTAAATAAATAAAAAAAAGTAATACAATGAAAATACCTCATTAGTTTCAGAGCCACATGCTATGTATCTATCTAACGCTGACGGGTCAACAAAATTCTACAAGAAAAATCGATAGGTAATTAGTTGAAAAGGTGAAAACAATATTTTAAATTATAATTGATATAACTAACTAATTACCTTGACATTAGTATGACCTCTATAAGTCAAAATGCAATCTCATTTAAGGTTGCCTTCTTGAGGTCCCAAAGCTTCAATGTGTTGTCAATTGATGCGTATGCAAGATTTCGTGAATCCAAAAATTCGACACAACAAACAGCTTTTTCATGACCACATAATGTGAAACATGGTTGTTTGGTTTTTCGAAGATCATAACAGTATAAGTTAGAATCTTTAGACCCGAAAGCAACAATGTGGGATGAGACTGGAGAGAACTGAACACAACTAACATTGTCAAAACTTGGGATAGTGCAGATCGAATTTCTCTGTATGGAAAGAATTTTAAAAGAATTTCTCAGTACTTGAATATCTAGCTAGCAGTTAATAGAATGATACTCCCTTCGTCTCATCATGCATTATTTTCACATACCTCATTGATATTCCATATTTTAATAGAACAATCATTGCCTCCGGTTGCAAATTTCGTGGGGTCGACTTGAGAAAAATCAACAGACCAAGTTATTTTTTGGTGTTCATTGTGATATTTGGCAACTCCTTGTCCAGTATTTGTATCCCACACCTGATCAAATTATTAATTAATTAAGCTTGTATATATGTATTGAATTGAAACAACACATTACTCCAATATACGTACGTACGTACCTGCACTAAACCATGGTCGTCAGTGGAAGCCAAATAGCTTTTGATGAATTTATTCCAGCAGATGCAGGTTAATCTAGATTCGTTTGATAATTCAAGTATTGGATAGTGATCAACAACAAGATGTGCAGAAGAATCATCTTCCAGGTCCAAAAGTGAATCAAACTGATCATATATTTTGATTTTTCTTGAAATCCGGCCAGCTGTAGCAATGTAGTACTCTTGATCACAATCAAAACTTATAGAGCATACCCCGTTAATTACTCTAGTTGAGAGTATGATGATCAGCAGTACTACTTAGTAATGTTCCGCACACCACAAACTTACGAATACCAATATCAGAATCTACACTACGAGTAGTATTCTCCGTAGACGAAGCAAGAAAATGAAGCATCACATCTGATTCAATATCATCCACTATATCAAAATTGATCAACACATCTGATTGCAGAATTCTCCTATCACAAATAATATTATTAACAATTAGCTAGCTGATGATCGATATATAAATTACTCATGAATAAAATTCGTACGCTTCAGGGTGAAGCAGCCATCAGTTACTTAAGAGTTATTTTAGAATTAATGGGTAAAAGTATGATTTTCCACATATTAAGCTAACTGTTTCAACTTTTAATTCGATTTGTGAACTTATGACACTAGATTTAAAAACGAAAAATAAAAGATGCCGTGTGTAGGAAAAAGGTTGCTATATTCATTGAGGAAACGGGTAGCATCTTTCCTATGTATGACCCAGACAAGCAATGTACTAAATCAAGAAGAATCTTAACCTTTGAAAAAACGTACAACATCCAATATTGTACTTTCCAGAAAAATAAGTACTAACATTCCCTAAAAAAAAAAAAAAAAAACATCAAAAGTATGTGAAAACCTTAAAAAAATCTTAACCTGCAAATGACTTTTTACTCTCAGACACTGAGCGAGATGGATGATCTTCGCCACAAGCTAGAGTTGTCGAAGAAGAGAAAAGTGGAGCTCGAGGCTAAGAAGCATTCGACTCAACAACTACTTTTAGCCAAGGCAAAAGAGGCTGTTCGTGGCAAAGAGGCGTCCGAGAAGATTGTTCATCTCCTTCGAACTGAGAATGAGAAGCTTGTCCTTGAGAAGGCCGAGATGGTTACGATGGGCTATGTTGATGACATGTCGAACCTGGCCTATGTTATGGCCTTTTCGGATTGCATCCGAACATCTTGGAAGGCCAGGAATGATGTTACCGCCCTTGTAGCCGAGTTTATTCAGTACTTGAAGGATCAACCTCCTCCAATTGATGAGGTTTTGATTATTGGTGATCTGTTTGTGCTGGGAGACTTCTCATTTCTCGATGATCAATACTCCATTGGTTTCCCTGCCGACGACCAGGGCATCGCTCCTGTGGTCGATGAACAAGCTCAAGATGTCGAATCCCCGACCTCCTCCGAATTAAGCTACTTGTTTGGGCCTTAATTTCCTTTCTTTCTTTCTTTTATGTATGTGTATATATGCATTTAATTTTGCTTTCCTTTCCTTGCATGACCGATCAGGCCCTTTTCTACTTTCTTAGTTTCGTTTCTTTACCTGCAAATGACTTTTCACCTCGTCGTTGGTCAGCCCATCAACCTTCATGAATTCCCTAATTTGCTTCGGTGTTGCAACTATTAAAAAAAAAACATTAATTAGAAAAGTTTTTAATTAATTGAACATCAAATATCTCAATAGATCTAAATTTAATATGTATATGAGAATAAAAATGTACCATGTGGACCTCCAAGTTGTTTAAGGGCTTGCAAGAACCTCAAAGATCTAAAAATGTCCCATGTGGACCTCCAACTTTTAATAATAAAATCCAGCTTCCTTGGGACATTCAGAAAAAACTGTGCGGGGAATATGCGTTGATGCAGGTCCAACATTGTTGTTTGATTCCAACCATTCTCTCAAGTGCATTCCACTCACCGTGTTTTCGTTTCCCTTAGGAGAAGAAGAAGAACAACTAAGCCTATGAACAAGCATTTGAGATTTTTTCCTCCAACGCACACTCGTAACAGAAACATTTTTTCTATTTGTCTTCTCTTCTTCAGATGAAGGATCAATATATCCTAATTTACAACGAGCAATTGGCATTGCCAAAGACTTGTCATAAGCATAAACCTGAAACAAAATTGCATTGGATTCAATACAAATTTACCACATTAATTTCCATGTCAATTATATTCACTTAATTCTAGTCTAAGCTACCATGCAAGAAAATTTTGAAATACCAATAACTAAATCAATATTTTTGCAGGCCATAAACTTAGCCTAGGTTAAAAGAGAGTTCATAAATTAGTTTGTCGTTAGGAAAAAAAGAATGAGAGAAAAAAAGCAATACAAGGAAAATACCTCATTAGTTTCAGAAACTCTGCGGGGTGAGGCTTTTGGGTGAAGCAGCCAACAACAAAATCCAGCTTCCTTGGGACATTCAGAAAGAAACTCTGCGGGAAATATGCGTTGATGCAAGTCCAACATTGTTGTTGAATGTTCTTCTATCGAATCAAAATCATATAAACACTGAAAAAATCATGTGCATCAGTTATAAGATAATATTCTTCAATCAATGAAATATAGCTAGTAATTAGTAGAGTCTCATGAGTACCTCAAACAGCAAGAGCCCCAAAGATAAATCTCTGATTTTGAGACCTTCCGGAAAAGCATACCAATGTTTTTCAACTTCCTGCTTATCCTTATCCTTACTAACCTTTTGCATCTTTTTAATTCTGCAAAATCAAATTCATGTGGTTGAATATAGTGGAGTAATAAATAAAATTATCAGAAATATTGAATATTGTTTATATTCTTAATTGTGCCTCTGAGAAATTAATATTAAGTAGAGGGCATCTATAAAACATATATATAGCAAAAGAGAAAATTTCTACAACTAGCTAGTACCCTATTCTAAAGACACCAAGAAATACTTACAGTATCAGAAATACTTACAGTATCAGAAATCAGCTTATCAGAAATACTAGCAAAAATAATTAGGAGCTAGAATTCGACCGGGTAAAAAGGTAGTTGAATCGCTTCTTCTTCTACTTGTTTGATTGCTATTGCTATATATATACAGGGATTAATTTATACCACAAGAATGATGAATGTTTGAGCATATATATATATATATAATTAGAGCTCTAAAAATTAATGAAGCAAATAAAGAAAAACAAAGTACCTTTTGCTTCTTAGTACAGTACACCACAAGGTAGAGAAGAATTTGATATGTTTTAGAATTTGATATTTACTGTATTATTTATTGTGAGAATGGGCGGTGCAATGTCATACGGTTATAGTCCATGTGTCCTCCTCATATACTGCATGTCTTCTTCTTATTGAAATTTGAGCTTTCAATATTTATATACTACTCACTTCTTTCCACATAATTTTCACACTTTCATTTTTTCAGGACAATATACTCAATTTTACATAAATATTATTATCTTTTTTCTCTGTTTACAAAATTACCTCCAAAACTCCACTCATCATTACATTTTTTTAACATATGTGTCCATCTGTATATCAAAATTATTATACAGCGAAGGGAGTAGTATTCTTCTGATAGTTTTTTTATTTTTGTGACAAGGATTGAAATTTGAGCTTTGAATATTTACTGTATTATTTATTCTGAGAATGGGCGGTGCAATGCCTATGTGCCCTCCTCATATACTGCATGTCTTCTTCTCAATGAAATTTGATCTTTCAATATTTATATACTACTCACTTCTTTCCACATAACTTTCACACTTTCATTTTTAGGACATTTGACAATATACTCAATTTTACATAAATTTCATTAATTTGTCTCCTTGTTCACAAAATTACCACCCAAAACTCCACTCATCATTACATTTGTTTAACATATGTGTCCATCTATGTATCAAAATTATTATAGAGCGAAGGGAGTAGTATTCTTCTGATAGTTTTTTAGTTTTTGTGATAAGGATTGAAATTTGAGCTTTGTATATTTATATACTGTTATTCTTCTGATAGTTTTTTTTGTTTTTGTGATAAATGTGAGGTTTATCTCATAATTTCGAAATCAGATGAGTTCTACTCGTCTGGTGGAAATCAGCAGAGTACTAGTCTGCTGATGGACTCAGCTGCTAGGCGAATCACTTGGTGGAGTCAGGCAAGCTAACTCAGGCCTGATCAGATGAGGTGGATGGTTCCAATCAGATGAGAAGGTGTTGCTTAGAATCAGCTAAGTTGAGAAGACTAGAAGAGTACTTATCAGTTGAGGTGAGTTCTGTCTGCAGAGTTAGTCTTTTGGCTAAGTGTTGGGATATCAGAAGAGTAAACAGAAGAGAGAGGTCTACTGGTTGTCTTCTGATAGTGTCATCTGTTTACGAGAAACAAGTGAAGGGCAAGAATGTCAATTTATATTGGGTCATGCTGAAAACGTGAGTTTGTTAGGAGGTTTCAACAGAATCCAAGCTGGCAATGATCACGTAATCAACACACGCTGGAATCAACCTTGATACCTATAAATACCCCATAACTTGTAAATTGTAAAGTTTGACGCTTACGAGCATTCATCTTGAGTTGTGAGTTCACTAGTGAAGTGAGGAGAAACTCATTTCCGAGTGTTGAGTGTGTAAACATTCTTTTATCAATCAAGATTGAAGTTGTGTGTCTAGTGGATGTAGATCAAGTTGACCGAACCACTTAAATCGTTGTGTGCTCTGTTTTCTGTTCTCTTTTTTTATATTTGTGAATTACCTTCTTTGTTGGATTGTATTTGTGGTCTGATTGTTCATTTGGATTGGAGATGTCTAATCGAGTGGATAATTAACTGACAATTGGCACCGTCTGTGGGAATCGAGAGTCAACCAAAAAGCAATTGCCAGATCGGAGATGGAGAATTCGACCAAGTATAACATTGAGAAGTTCTCAAGCACCGGTGACTTTTGGCTATGGAGAGTCAAGATACAAGCTCTCCTAGAACAACAAGGTTTGTTCTACGTGCTCGAAGAATCTACAGCCCAAATGGTTAATCTGCAACAGTTGCTGATGAAAGGAGCAAGATGCTCAGGAAAGCTCGAAGAACTATTCTTCTCTGCCTTGGTGATAAGGTTTTGAGAGAAGTTGCTAAAGAGAAAACTGCGAAGGAGGTCTGAGACAAGTTGGGTAAACTCTATATGGTTAAAACCTTAGCTAACCGTCTCTATTCGAAACAGAAGCTGTATGCCTTCAGAATGGTGGATGACAAACCCATTCCGGATCAACTTGATGAGTTCAATAAAATTCTTGATGATCTAGAAAATTTAGATGTCAAGTCCAAGCTGTTGCACAACAAGACATCTCAAGGAGATAAGAGCGGTAGTGGTGAAGGATTGACAATCAAAGGTGGCCAGAAGAGATCTGGTGCCAAGAAGGGGATTCAGTATGCTACCACCGTAACAAGCCCGGACACTATAAGAATGCTTGTCAAAAGTATAAGCAGTTCTTGAGAAAATCTGTTACCAAGAACTCTGCTGACAAGAATCAAGCTAACTAGACTCAAGAAGATAGGGAGCAAGAAGGCTATGAGTCTGCTCAAATGCTAACCATATCCTCCTCCTCAAAACAGCAAGCGTGGATCCTGGATTCAGGGTGTTATTTCCATATGACTCCAAGAAGAGATTGTTTTCATGACTTCAAGCATGTATGATCACACTTGCGAAGTGCGGTTCTGTTCTGCTTGGGAATGATCACACTTGCAAAGTTAAGGGAGAAGGTAGTGTTCACCTGAAGATGTATGATGGTGTAGTAAGAATACTCAAAAGTGTCACGTATGTGCTTGAACTTAAGAGGAATTTGATATCCCTTGGAATGTTGGATTGTATGGGCTATGCATTCTAGGCTGCTGATGGAGAGCTCAGTGTGTCAAAAGGGGAGTTGACTGTCCTGAAAGGTGTGAGAAGAAATGATCTCTACTTTCTTACGGGGAAAACAATAGGTGGCAGGTCAGATGTAGCAGAGGTGTAAGACAACTCTATGTTGTGGCACAGAAGACTAGCTCATGTAGCTGAGAAAGGCCTAATTGAGTTGTTTAAGAAAGGTTTTCTTAGCAAGGACAAGATCACAAAGCTGGATTTGTGTGAGTCTTACATCCTTGGTAAATCCAAGAGGTTGAAGTTTGGTAAGGGTGTTCACTCTACCAATGGGATAATGGACTATGTCCATTCATATCTATGGGGGCCAATAAGTAATCAGAAGCATTTGAAAAATTCAGGGAATGGCTAACTGAGGTGGAGAATGTCTCTAGTAGGAAGCTCAAGCATTTTAGAACTGATAATGGACTAGAGTTCATATCAGTAGAGTTCAATTGGTTCTGTAAGGAAAAAGGGATAGTGAGACATAGAACTGTGCCTGTCACACCTCAGCAGAATGGTGTAGCTGAGAGGATGAATCAGACCCTACTTGAGAGAGTCATGTGCATGTTGAACAGCTCTGGTCTGCCAAAGTCATTTTGGGGAGAAGATGTCAACAAAAGCCTACTTGATAAACATAAGTACCCTTCCTCAACTGTGCAATACAAAACCCCAGAAGAGTTATGGTCTGACTATGCAGTTGAGTACAGTTATTTGAAGGTATTTGGATGTGCAGCTTATGCCCGTGTCAAGCAGGATAAGCTTGAGCCTCGAGCATTGCGATGCGTGTTCGTTGAGTATCCTTCTGGAGTGAAAGGATACAAGTTATGGTGCCTTGAAGCTGGTATGCAGAAGTGTATTATCAGCAAAGATGTTACTTTTGATGAGAGCATGATGCCACTATCGAAAGAGGCTAGTACGAGTACTATTGCAGCTGATAACCAACCAGACGAGACACAAGTTGAGGTGGAGCAAGTTGACACCAGAGTACCTGTTGAAGAACATATTGATCAAGCTGAAGAGGGCGTTCCTCCGAGTGATATGATCTTCTGGTATTGATTTCAATGAAATATTCTCACCTATTGTGAAGCATTGTAAGCATCAGAATCTTGTTAGCTATGGTTGCTCAATATAAATTGGAGCTGCATCAGATGGATGTGACCACATCTTTCTTACATGGATCTATATGAAGTTACTAGAAGGGTTGGACATAGAAGAAGGGGAAGACAAGGTGTGTCTGCTGAAGAAGTCCCTCTATGGTCTTAAACAAAGCCCTAGACAATGGTACTTGAGATTTGATGAGTACATTTGCTCAACTGGTTTTACAAGGAGTTTGTATGACAGTTGTGTCTATTTCAGACGGGTTGGGCCAGTTGTTACCTATCTTCTGTTGTGTGTTGATGACATGTTAATAGCAGGGGAGTCTACTAACAGTGTTAATCAAGTTAAGGAGATCCTCAAACGGGAGTTTGAGATGAAAGATCTTTGTGAGACTGTTAAGTGGGTTTTGAAATATCAATAACTAAATTAATATTTTTGCAGGCCATAAACTGAGCACAGGTTAAAAGAGAGTTCATAAACTTAGCCAAGTTTGTAGCATTTTGAAATCGTTAGGACAACACGTTTCTTAATAAAAAAAGAATGAGAGAAAAAAAGTAATACAATGAGAATATATACCTCATTAGTTTCGGAACCACATGCTATGTATCCATCTAACACTGCCAGACCGACAAAATTCTACATGAAAAATCGATAGGTAATTAGTTGAAATGGTGAAAACAATTTATTATATTTGGATATAGCTAACTAAACTAATTACCTTGACATTAGTATGACCTTTATTGACCAGTTAGTGTGCACCATGGTTTTTTCGTATGTCGGAGATCATAACAGTATAACTTAAAATCTCTAGAACCGAAAGCAAATTACTATATTTTGGTTTTCATTATATTGGGCAACTCCTTGTCCAGTATTTGTATCCCACATCTGAAAGTTCATACAGTAAAACATGATTTGCAGATGGATGAGATTTACTGTACATATAAATAATGTTAATATTAGAAAGATCATACCTGCACTAAACCATAATAGTCAGTGGAAGCCAAATAGTTTTTGATGTATTTATTCCAGGAGATGCAGGTTAATTTAGATTTGCTTGATATTTCAAGTGAGCTTCTGTAGAAGAATCCAGCTCCAAAAGTGAATCAAACTCATATATTTTGATTTTCTTAGCTAGAAACCTCAGCTGTAGCAATGTAACGTTCATCACGATCAAAACTTAAAAGAGCATATAGTCTTCCTTGAGTTGAGAATATCACTATTTTGTATTGTTCCGCACTCCTCAAATTTGTTATAGCGACCAAACATACAAATACCATCGAAAAATGTTCCAAGACGATCTAGACTAGGAGTATTTTCTTCTCTAGTTGTTGCAGCAGCAGGCAAACTCGATGGCGATGGATCCATATTTTGTAGGTCACTAACCACAGAGGCTGAACAACCTGCAGCTCCTTAATCACCTTTAATTCTGCATCCAATACCTCCACACTTTGCAACAAATTGGAGGCCTTATTCTGCATATCATGCTCCGACGAAACAAGAAAATCATGAAGCAACACGTCTGATTCAACATCATCCACTATATCATTGCTACTCTCATTTCCAGGTATCAACTCAGATTGCAGAATTTTCCTAATAATCGATAAATAACTCATGAATAAAATACGTATGTACCGTGTTGTAGGACGAGATGACGCTTCAGGGTGAAGCAGTCAAGAACAAAATACAGCGTCCTTGGAATATACGATGCAGCTGCAAGTCCAACATTGTTGCTGAATGTGCTTCTATCGAATCAAAATCACATAAAAACTGCAAAAAATTGTGCATCAATGCAGTAAGATATTCAATGAAATATAAAATACTCAATCAATATAATTAATTATATCTCATGAGTACCTCAAATAGCAAAAGTCCCAAAGCTCGAGTAGATATTTGATGAACATAAATCTCTGATTTTGAGACCTTCCGGAAAAGCATACCAATGTCTTTCAAGCTGAAGATTGTCTGATGTCAACCAAGTAGATACATCCAAAGAACCATGCCTAAAAAATCCGGAAAGGAAGCAACTTGTTTTTTGCATCTTTTCTGCAGGCTCCAAACCTGATGTTTTCTTTGTATTATGACTCCATAACTCAGTTTTCATCAACGAACCCGTATATTTAACAACCCCAGTGTTGTATAGTATAAATGAAGAAGGTCTTAACTCCATCAAGGCAATTCTTTGACTGTGTTGAACATCAACTATCTGCACAATCTTCATAACCTCTCATTCTTGCTTGAATTCAAACAGTAGTTTGATTCCAACCATTTTCTCAAGTTAATTCCACTAAAGTACTTCTGCATGTTTTCATTCAGCTCGACTGCAGTTTGTGGTGTCTTATGTCGTAGACTAGGTGAGATGAGTGATCTTTCGTTTATGACATTATTTCCCGTAAATCCTGCATCATTCAAGGCAATGACTATTCACTGTTCTTCACACTGCAGTTTGTTCTATCAAAATCTTTAATAGTTGAACTTCTAGGCTTCAACTCATCATGTGCACTTTTTATATTCTCCTCTGAGCTTTGCTCCATAGCAAACCAAAACTAAACCTTCAAGTATAATCTTTTAATTATGCAAAAACAAATTCATGTGGTTGAATAAAGTGGAGTAATAAATAAAATTATCAACATTATCAGAAATACTTACAGTATCAGAAATCAGTTAATCCATCTTTTAATTTAAATGATCTTTTACTCGAGTGCATGCTGTGCACCCTAGTCCATGTTGCACTTTTCAGTTACTGACTTACACTTTTTGGTAAATGATGTTGCACTTTTCAATTATTAAACTGTATAAGTAATAATTGAAAAGTGCAACACCATTTACCAAAAAGTGTAAGTCAGTAAACTGAAAAGTGCACATGGACTAGGGTGCACAGCATGCACTCGAGTGCATACTAGACTTTACCTAAACTCAATTAGTAAACATTTAAGAAGAAAAGTAGGAATTTTCCCACCTCAATCTTGAATCCATTCAGATCATAAAATTAATACAAGGTACGTAATTAATATATAGCTTGTGTTATCTTTCCCAAATATTCTGATAAACTTGAAATATTAACTCAAAACCTCACTTTTTAAAAAACTTGAATTAGGATGTGGTTCGATAGAGATTTATTCTAAAAATCTAAAAATAATGAGAAAGAAGACAGTGTAACTTCATATACTTAACTGCCAAGATTTTGATTCTTTGTTATGATAATCAATTATTAATAGTATTTTTATTTTTATAGAGTACACTTTATCATCCAACTTAATTATTCTTATATTATTTGTTGAATCTTCAAAATAAAATATTATAAATATATATATATATATATTTTTTTTTTTAGTAAAACATAAAAATATAATAAAACCATAAATATAATGAAACAGACTACAAATATAATGAAATAAAGTACTATAAATATAATGAAACAGAGTACTACAGATATAATGTAAAACAGAGTACTACAAATATAATGAAACAGAGTACTACAGATATAATGTAATAGAGTACAGTAGAGTAAAAACTACAAATATAATGTACAAGGGTAGAAACTACAAATACAGAGTAGATGAAATTTATTGGGAAGAAAATTAAGAAGTCAGATAGAGAGTAATTGAGTGTATTTGGTAGGGTTTAGTGTGTAAATTAAGCAAATATAATTGAGAGAATTATATTGGATCGGGTAAAAAGGTAGTTGAATCTTCTTCTATATGATTGAGATTTAGGGTTAGGCTATATATATGATTTTGAAACCTAACGATTAGGTAAAAAATGATGAATGTTTGAGCTAGAGGATATATATATACATAATTAGGAGCAATGAAAGAAAAACAAAGTACCTGTTGCTGCTGCTTAATTAGTACAGTACACCACAAGAGAAGAATTCGATATGTTTTAGAATGAGCTAGGCTAGGGTTGTTTGTTTGACCTAGCTAAATATTTTTTAGTATTTATTCTGGAAATGGGCGGTGCAATGTCATATACTGCGTGTCTTCTTCTGATTGAAATTTGAGCTTTCAATATTTATATACTACTCCCTCATTTCCACATAACTTTCACACTTTTTTAGAGACGGTGGTATATGTATTTAATCCGTATCTAAAACACTCGAAACTGAAAGTCACGTATCTAATCCGTATCTAAAACTTTCGAAACTAAAAGTCGTATCTAATCTGTTTATAATGATAGACATTTTTATTTTCGGTTTCAAATCTCGATTTTTTAACAAATCTCGATTTCATTAAAATCCCCACCAACGAGCCGCTCTTTAACAGTACATGTATAGCAAGATTTAAGCTTTCTAAGAAGCTCCCATGAATATTTTCTCAAGTGAGTAATAGGGTTCCCATAGAAACCAGTGAGTCTCCACAAACCAACAGAAGAAGAAACAATGCAATCAATATGGCCAATAGAATAGAACAACAACGAAACATCAACTACATTCCAAAATAAAATAAGTCCACCACTAGAACCAGACGATGGAACACAAAAACAAGCATCAAAACCAAGTCTGGACTGGAAGACAGAAGCATGGCTGCTAGTACAATGTGATTCAACGATAAAACAAAGCGACGGACGATGCTGAAAAACTAAACTTCTAAGACAACTAAACGCACGTGGATTATTAAGACCACGTACATTCCAAACTATCACACTCATCATTCCTGTTGGCGGGACCGGGCATTCCCAGCCTCCGCTTGCCTACTCTTCGTGTTACGAGTTTTGCATGTTGTTGTTCCAGCCTTGCCTTTGGTCTTCTTAGAGGGTTCTTCATCTTCCAGTTTCAACTTCCTTCTTTGGAATTTGATAATGCGACATTAAGTCTCTGCGTCATGAGGGTGAGTTTTTTGCATGTCTTTTTTCGGGGCTGCTTCAATGGAGAGTTGTGCATATTGATGGGTGGTTCCACTGGATTGAGAGCCAAGAGTCAATGATTGTCGCATGTGTGAAGACGGGATAATAGGCGGGGCATATGGCCGGCCTCTCTCCATCACCAATGATCTCAAGTAAAAGTAGTGTAATCAACACCACTCAAATTTCTTTGAACCCATATATCTAACATCCCCAGTTTTGAATATTAAAATAAATGAAGAAGGTTTTAAATCCATCAACCCAATTCCTTGACTGTGATGATCATCAACTACCTGCACAATCTTCTTGAACAACTGTAACCTCTCATTCTTGCTTGCACTCAAACAATAGTTTGATTCCAACCATTCTCTCAAGTGGATTCCACTCACCGTGTTTTCGTTTCCCTTAGAAGAAGAAGAACAACAACTAAGCCTATGAATATTACTTGGAGGCATCGGAGGAGTATTCATGAATGGAATACCTTCAATAAACTCATTACCATAATCCATATTTTGCTCCAAACCAAACCTTCAAGTATATTTTTTGTCAATCTGCAAACAAAAAATTCATGTGGTTGAATTTATTTTATATTCTTGCAAGCCCTATCAATATAGTAATAAATAAAAAAATTATCAACATTCACCAGACTAGTACCCTATTTCTAAACACACAAAGGAGGAAAAAAATAAATACTTACAGTATCAGAAATCTGCACAACTCCGAACAGAAATCAATTGATCCAATCTGGAAATTGAAAACAAATATAATACTAGTAAATAATAAACTCAATTAGTACACATTTAAGAAAAAACATCATAACTATATATATATATATGCCATGAAGTAAACAATCTTGAATCCATTCAGATCATTTCTCAAATATTCTGATAAAATACAAAAATTAACTCAAACCCCTTACTTTTTAGAAAACTAACTTGAATTTTCGATTGAGATTTATTCAAAAAATAATGAGAAAAAAGACAATGTAACCTCATATACTTAACCGCCAAGATTTTGATTCTTAATGATTGCTAAATAAAAAAAATAATTGATATATTAAAGATTTGAGACATAAAATTCTTTTTTTATATATATATAATCTTAAAATAAATCGCTTCAACATATTTTGTAATTTTCCACTTTTGAAGAAGTCTCTTAATTCTATACAAAAGAATAGAAAAAGAAAAATATAATGGAATATAATAGAAACACAAATATAATGAAACAGAGTAAGCAATCAATATAATTGAACAGAGTATAAATGAACAGAGTATAAATGACAGAGTACCGTTTGAAACTTTGGAAGAAAATTAATAAGAAAATTAATACTCCAAGTACAGTAATTGGTAGGTTTCATTATTATCTTAAATCATATTTAAAATCTAGAAATTCAAGTGTGGCAAAAAAATGAGAGACAAGAAGAGTGATGAATGTTTAAGAGGTATATATATATATATATAGTTAAGGTTCTAAAAATTAATGAAGCAAAAGAAAAGGAAAGTACCTAATGTGATCCTTTAGAATTAGGATGGTGAGAGATTTATATATTTATGAGAATATGGACGGTGGGTGCATAAGACGGTTAAACAAAACATGCACCTACGCCAATACTATACCTCTGTCCCACAATAACTTTCACACTTTTCTTTTTGGACGTTCCACAATAACTTTCACACCCGAAAATTCTTTATAAACTCCACTCTCACAATATTCTCAATTTTACACAAATGTCATTAATTTTTCTCCACACATACACAAAAGTCAACTCATTTCTTTACTTTATACATAAAGTTTACAAAATTACCCCTCAAAACTCCACTCATTATACCTATGCAAATTAATATGGGACGGAGGGAGTATATAAAACCGGCCCAGGTGAATGTATATAGTTTTGTGTGCCTTGTCTGTTTTTGTTTTTTCGTTTGTGTGATAAGAATACAAGCTTTGTGTGCCTTCCCTATATATAATCGATAGATTGCTTCAACATTGTAATTTTCCACTTTTGAAAAAGCCTCTTAATCTATACAAAAGAGTAGAAAAAAATATAATGGAAATATAATAGAAACACAAATATAATGATATATAATGAAACAGAGTAGAAGTGAAGAGAGTGCATATATAAATCACAATTAATAGTCCGAGTACAGTAATGGGTAGGGTTTCATTATTATCTTAAATCATATTTGAAACCTAGAAATTCAAGTGTGGCAAAAAAAAAGAGAGACAAGAGGCATATATATATTATAAATGGTTAAAGGGTTGATTTATACACCCCACTGGTACACCCTATGTATTTGAAGATACACCTTTGATGTGTATATCTCTTAATTAAGTAGTTAGGTAGTTATTAACAGTTATGTTAACTGTTACATTAGTAGTTATTAGTCCCTTAGTATTTAAAGGGCTAATTAGTTCTTATTTTGTAATCACTTTACTTTCTGCAGAATTCTTGATTCCCATTCTTCATAATAAGAAATGACATTCTTCCCTTTAATTCTACATGGTATCAGTTTCCTTACGAAATTGACAACCAATTCGATCCAATTGCTTCCGTTCTTACTCTGAATCCTTCGATCCTCATATCGATTTCAGATTCTTGTTTCTTTTTTTTCTCGATCCCCTTTTGTGTTTCACCACAATCGATCGATTTCTTGTTTCCTTCTTGTTCTTGGTTGATTCATCTGTTCGTTGCCCTCTTCTGCATCCATGGCGCCCACCGTCACCGACCCTGATTCACTGGATCCGGCCAAGAATCCCTTCTCTCCCTTGGCCCTTCACCAGAACGACAATCCGGCGGTTTCTATTGTCCTCGAGCCTCTCAACGGCACCAACTACATTTCTTGGAGCCATGCCCTTAAGAGGAGTCTCAGCGTGAAAAATAAGGCGCGCCTCATTGACGGTTCTTTGACCATTCCATCGGAGGAAGATGATCCTGCCATTCATGCCGCTTGGGTTAGGGCTAATGATTTGGTATTGGTATGGATTCTTAACTCAATCTCTCCTGATATCAAACGAACATTAGAATATTTTTCTCTTGCTAAGGATGTTTGGGATGAATTAGTTGTTCGTTATGCACTCTCTGATGGCACTAGGGTTTATCATTTAGAAAAATCCTTAAGCACCATTTCTCAAGGCTCCCAATCCTTAGTCTGTTATTACAACCAATTTAAATCCCTTTGGGATGAGTACTTGAGTTTTAGACCTGTTCTTAAATGTTCTTGTGGGGCTATGGATGGGTGCAATTGTGATTTACCCAAATTAATGACCAAAACCCAAGAGCAAGATGCTGTAATGAAATTCTTAGTTGGCCTTCATGATTCTTATAACACTATTAGGAGTCAATTCTTACTACAATCCCCTTTTCCTGCCTTGTCTAAAGTCTATGGATTGTTGCTTCAAGAAGAGTCCCAAAGAGCTTTAAAAACTCTCCCTGAATCTGTCCAGCCTGATTCTATTGCCATGGTTACCAAAAATTCCAAGTTCTTTAAGGATAAAAGAAAACCCCTTAAGTGCAGCCACTGTGATGGTTTAAGCCATACCATTGATAGATGTTTTCAGATAATTGGTTTTCCCCCTGGCTGGAGAGGCCCTAGAGGCCCTCCACATAAAGACTCTACGCCAATATCTCCATTAGATCACCTACTAAGAGGGATCTTCCCATGGCCTCCAACCCTCTGTGCACTCAGGATTTGTTTGATAAATTTTTAAGTTTTTCTAAGATGCAGAACCTTAATGATGGGAGGGACATGCCTCACTTTGTGGCTGGAGCCTCCACTGCTCTTCCTGATGAAGCTCCACCCTCCAAGGATACAGGTATGCTCTCTTACTTCCCATCCAAATTCTGCTTCAATGCCACTAATGTTTCTACTTGGATTTTGGACACTGGTGCAACTGATCACATGGTTTATGATCTGTCTTTATTTTCCACTCCTCCATCTGTTGCAAATGTTAAAATATCCTTGCCTAATAATGCCTTTTCTACAACTACACATATGGGCAATATAACCATTAATGAACATCACACATTATATAATGTCTTGTATGTTCCAGAATTTACTTTTAATCTACTGTCTATTAGCCACTTAACAAGATATTCCAACTACACTGTCAGCTTCTTGTCATCTCATTGTGTATTACAGGACAATGCAACCAAGATGGTGATTGGTTCTGCTGAACAAGTTAGGGGCTTGTACCTATTACAAACTACTCTTCCCTCTAGCAACTATGTTCTTAAACATTCTGTTTTTTCTGGTGCTATAGATGACAATTTCTATACTTTTGATTTGTGGCATAAGAGGCTAGGTCATATCTCTCCTAAGTGTATGTTACAGATTCCTACCTTGAATGTAAAAGTTGCTAGCATGCACAACAATTGCTTAATCTGCCCTTTAGCTAAACAAAAGAGGAAGCCTTTTCCCTTAAGCACATTTGTTTCTACTAGCATTTTTCAATTAATACATTGTGATGTTTGGAGTCCTTTCTCTTTAAACTCTATTACTGGGCACAGATTTTTCCTTACTATAGTTGATGATTATAGTAGATGCACCTGGATTTATCTTTTAAAGGCAAAAAGTGATGTTAAGGTCTCTCTACAGAATTTTTATAACATGGTTCTCACTCAGTTTGGTGTTAAGATTAAAATACTAAGGAGTGATAATGGCACTGAGTTTCTTTTATCAGACTTTTATCATTCCCTAGGAATCATTCATCAAACTTCATATGTTGAGACTCCCCAACAAAATGGGATAGTAGAAAGAAAGCATCAACACTTGCTTCAAATTGCTAGAGCTCTCCTTTTTCAATCTTCTTTACCATTAAAATTTTGGGGAGAATGTGTTAAAACTGCTGCATATATTATAAATAGGGTCCCTTCCCCTATCCTTAAACAGAAAACTCCTTTTGAATTACTGTTTGGCAAGAGACCTGATTATTCTCATTTTAAAACATTTGGTTGCTTATGTTTTGCTAGTACTCTACTTGCTCATAGACATAAATTTGATCCAAGGGCTACTAAATGTGTCTTCATTGGCTATCCTTTTGGCATAAAAGGGTACAAACTTTTTGAACTATCCACTGGAAAAATAATTGTGTCTAGAAATGTTAAGTTTTTTGAGCATGTATTTCCCTTTCAAAACTTGCATCAATCTGGTACTATCCCTCCTATTGAACATTCTCCTATCTCCAACATTGATGATTTTGTAGATGATGATTTTCCTTTCAATCATACTGATACAAATATTGATAATTCACAGCATGTTGATATTGTTCCTAATACCACCCATGCTGACACCCCTATTCCTGAACATACTCATGAAAATCATGTTATTCCTGCCCCTGATATTCATGTTCCAGTTACTGAAACACACACAAGACCTACCAGATTTAAGTCTCAACCTGCTTATTTAAAGGTTTGTGAGACAGATTTACCTGCTTCTATTGATCATGCCAAACCACACCTCTCTACTTTTGGAAAACAGTATCCTATACATGATTATTTGTCCCTTGATAGGTTATCTACTCAACATGGTCTATTTACTACATCTATTTCTCAAATACAGGAACCTAACACTTATAAACAAGCTGCTCTAAATGAGAATTGGGTTCTTGCTATGAAAAATGAATTAGAAGCTTTAGAAAAGACAAACACTTGGACTATGGTAGATTTACCTTTAGGAAAGCATTGTATAGGGTGTAGATGGGTATATAAGGTTAAGTATAATTCTGATGGCACAATAGAAAGATATAAGGCCAGACTTGTTGCCAAGGGTTATACCCAACAAGAAGGCATTGATTTCTTTGACACTTTTTCTCCTGTTGCTAAAATCACCACTGTGAGAATTTTATTAGCTGTTGCTATTTCTAAAGATTGGCATATCCATCAATTAGATGTGAATAATGCCTTTTTACATGGAGATTTAGAGGAAGAAATCTATATGGTTCCTCCTCCTGGGTATTGTTCTATACTTGATAAAAGAGTTTGCAGATTAAACAAAAGTTTATATGGTCTAAAGCAGGCATCCAAACAGTGGTTCACTAAATTGACCACATCCTTAACATGTCTAGGCTTCACTCAGTCAAAGGCTGATACTTCTTTGTTCACTAAACATGATGGCTTTGATTTTACTGTGGTTCTTTGTTATGTGGATGATTTAATTGTGGCAGGTTCTAATCTTGATATAATTCAGCATGTAAAGAGCTTTTTGCATGATAAATTTACTATTAAGGATCTAGGCGTTTTGAAGTATATCCTAGGGATAGAAGTTGCAAGAAATAACAAGGGTCTCTCTCTTTGTCAAAGAAAATACACTTTGGATTTATTGCATGACTCTGGTTATTTAGGCTGCAAACCATGTTCCTTCCCTATGGATTCTAAATTCAATTTTGATCCTGATTCTCCTGTTCTACTTAAACCTGACCACTATAGAAAACTGATTGGGAAGCTACTTTATTTGACTGTAACTAGACCTGATATTTCTTATGTTGTTCAAGCTTTGAGTCAATACATGAAGTCTCCTACTGTTGCACATTTGGTTGGTGTTCATAGAGTCCTAAGGTATCTTAAAAGCAATCCTGGAACTGGTGTTTTTTATCCTAAGAATATCAACTATAAATTGCATGCTTTCTCAGATTCTGATTGGGCTAGGTGCATTGACACTAGAAGAAGTATTACAGGTTTTAGCATTTATTTTGGTAATTCACTAATCTCTTGGAAATCCAAGAAACAATCTACTGTTAGCAGGTCCTCTGCTGAGGCTGAGTACAGGGCATTGGCATCAACTTCTTATGAGATGCAATGGATCCACTACATACTTGCAGATCTGGGGATTCAACACTCCACACCTTCTTCAATGTACACTGATAGCAAGAGTGCTTACTCCATTGCTCATAACCCTTGCTTACACCAAAGGACTAAACATATCTCTTTGGACTACCACTTCACAAGGGAGAAGATTCAACAAGGCTTGTTTACTCTTATCCACATCCCAACATCAGAAAACCTTGCTGACATCTTCACCAAACCACTATCTACTTCAGATTTCACCTATCATAAGTCCAAAATGGGCTTACTTGATATCCACTCCCATTTTGAGGGGGGTATAAAGGGTTAAAGGGTTGATTTATACACCCCACTGGTACACCCTATGTATTTGAAGATACACCTTTGATGTGTATATCTCTTAATTAAGTAGTTAGGTAGTTATTAACAGTTATGTTAACTTTTACATTAGTATTTATTAGTCACTTAGTATTTAAAGGGCTAATTAGTTCTTATTTTGTAATCACTTTACTTTCTGCAGAATTCTTGATTCCCATTCTTCATAATAAGAAATGGCATTCTTCCCTTTAATTCTACATATATTTAGGCATATATATATTTAGGGTTCTAAAAATTGAATGTGATCAGAATTGAAGAGAATTATGAAAGTTATTTGAATGTGATCAGAATTGAAGAGAATTATGAAAGTTATTTGAATGTGTTGTTTTATATTTAGGGTGGTGAGAGATTTATATATTTAGAATGGTCGGTAGGGTGCATAAGACGGTTAAACAAAACATGCACCCACACCAATATATAAGACAGGGCCATGTGAATGTATATAGTGTTGTGTGCCTGGTCTATTTTTGTTTTTTCGTTTGTGTGATAAGAATACAAGTTTTGTGTGCCTTCTCTATATATATAATCGATAGATGACACAATTAATAATACTAGATTATAAAAATGCATCTTTCAAGGTCGATTATATATGATTTATAGACTTAATTTGTTTTTTTCAGGTACACTAGTACTCTGTAGTCTTGTTAATAAAGTAAAAAAAATAATCAAAAGTTAATTATTTAAATAGAATAAACATATATTTTGTGAACCTAAAAATGAGTTTGAGCAAAATTTTACAGGACGGAGGGAGTATTATTGTATTCGAATTGGGATATGAATGTGGTAGATCCCTTGAATAACACAAACGTACGTGTGTGTGATTCAAGGAATCACTCGTGTACATGAGGTGATCCTTGTACGTCAAATTGGCATTTGCCAAGACCTGTGTGTGGTGAATTAATTTGTGCAGCAATAATTTCAAGCCTAATCCTTGAGGCAAAATTTGTTATATAGACTGGACATGGACAAGTAATGTGAGTAGAAATTTGTTGCTTTGAGAAAAATAACAAATGGGTATCAGGGATACCCGAAACACAAGAGTTACAATAGGATTACTATCTCAGAACATAGAGTGAGTATTACTAACAAGGGTTGGTCTAATTAAGTTAGTCTTAAGCCATCAGTACGTACGTAGCTAACCTGATATTCTCCACGATTCTGTCCTCGTCGAAAATGATGCCGTTCCTACTGATCCAAATATTCCACACTGATTCTCGAGTACTACCTCTTGCTGCTATTTGTCCTTGGAAATGTGCCATTCTTGATATGCCTTGCTATACCAGCAGTATATTCTCTTGCTGCAATGTGTTGAAAAGTGTTGGTTGTATGCATCCCTTTTCCTAAGATTGACAATAGTAGGTATCTTATCTTGCAACAATTTTCAAGAAAAGGCTGTCACTTTCCGAGGAACTCCCTTCATCTACACCCCTTGTCATTGAAGATAGATGACGACAACGCAAATATTGATCGAAATTTGGAGGTACAATACTTTTGCTTCGATCAAATTATTCATTTTTCACATATCCTACTTTTAAGACAGTAAGGGCATGTTTGTTTTGGGATGGGAAATTTGGATTTGGGATTTCGAAATTCCGCCCCCGTTATAGTTTGAGATTTTGATTCAGGATTTCAAAATCCCACCCTATAACCCTATAAAAGTCAACTCTATAAATACCTACAAATCCTATATAAATACCTATAAAACCTATAATCCTATACTATAAAAGTTAAATCCTACCCTACATAAAATTCCAAAACAAACACAAAACATAAAAAGCATTAGAATTTTGAAATCCACTAGATTTTGAAATTCGAATTTCAAAATCCTCAAACAAACATGCCCTAAGTTTATGAGATGGAGCTCCATTTCATTATTATTCTAGTATCATAAAATGTTCATACACTAGTATATATATAATAGATTTTGCATTATAATGTTTTTGTGTGAAGTAACTTGTATACTTTGATTCGTAGCATACAACAAAAGGCAATATGGCTCTAATGTTTAAAAATTTGTACGCGTTGTCGACTAATAAGAGCTAGCTAGGGGTGTCATTAAAGATTTCTTTAATCCGGGGGGGAGTGAATTGGGTTTTTTATTGGTCTAGAAATTTTAATGCAGTAGAATTTAATGAATTTTTGGAACTTTGAAATGTTATTCACAGGTTTAAACTTAACCATAACAAACAGGATTCATGTTTTTGGAAAGGCTCTAAATAAAGAGAGAGATGTACGCAGAGGTTGTTGCTGCTATACCGGCCCTTGGAGGATTTGAGCCACTTTTCTTGGGCTAGAATATGGTGGAAGGCAATTCCGACAAAAGTGTCCATCTTCTCATGGAGGGTTATTCGCGGTAAAATTGCAACAAAAGACAATCTCTTTCCAAGAGGAATCATGGTTAATTAGAACACGAATGAAAAGTAACACAATACAAGATCTTCTCTTCTTCTAACCATCTGCAACTTGCTCAAAGTTCTACCAAATCAGAAATGGCATCCAAACTCAATCATGATTCATGAGAGTGTGGAGCTAAAGCTGCCTCCGCGGCCAGTTGATGGGCTCGCCAATTTTGCATTCGAGGGTGATGACGAATATCGCACACAACGACTTGTTTCCTTATCTCCCTGATTTTTTCCAAGCAAACTCCTTCCGGTGACGAAACCCTTTGTAATCGCACAAATTTATTGCTTCTAGGCAATCAGACCAAATGCAAGCCTTGTCCAATTTTAGATTAATGGCCTCCTCGATGCCTTGTAATTAAAATTGCGATTAGTTCTGCTCCTAAGACCGAACCTGGTGTTGATCTTCTTACGAAACTCTCGAATAATCTTTCCTTCCACATCTTTGATACGCCATAACAGTTCAAGGAGTCGCGCGTCTACCTCTACTTCCGCCCATTTCCCACTTCTTCGTCGGCCTTGTAGAAGAATTCTTGCCTTCTGTCCGCATCTTGCCTGTTGGAACTCTCTCAGGTAGTCAAGAACCCATTGCGTCTCTAAGTGAAAGCCTCATGGCATGTTGCATACGTTCTGTGAATGAGTTCTCCTACAAATCTCCCCCCAAACTCCCCAAAGGAGCATTATGGTTTTTTCCACCTCCTCTGCTTCGTAATTTTTCCAAAGGAATCCCAATAACTCGCTCGAATTGTTGAAGCGCTTTACTCCGTTGCTTGTGTCGATCCCAATCTTGTTCCACATTTTCTTAACAGGTTTACATAGTCGTAGCGCATGTAAAGTGAAAGCATCCGTCGCATTGAAAATTAGGCAAATTGAGCCTTTCGTGATTCCCCTTAATTCGTTGCAAATTTTCACCCGCAGGTATGAAGTCATGGGCTAACCTCCAACAAAATACTTTAACCTTAGGTGGTATGTTGAGTTGCCAAATGTGCTTCCAAAATTTCCTGACTTCCCCATGATCAAACGTCGAGGCTTTATGCTTCTCTTTATATTGCTCCCTTCTTGCTAGCACATACACATAATTCACCGTATAGTCTCCTTTTGAGTTTAAGATCCAAAATATGGAATCTGTTGAGCCTTCCCCTATCACTGGCGTACGTAAAATAGCCTCTGCTTCAAAGGGGAGGAAGGTTGCTCTGATCAACGTTTCTTTCCATGTCCCGTCATCATTCAAATATCTGTTCACCATAGACCCCGACGCGATTCTCATTCGATACGGCCGTCCGCAAGGTGTTGAACCCACACATCTTTAAAAATATGAATTGAATTGCCATTTCCAATTCTCCACCTTGCTCCATTTTCGATTATGTCCATGCCCCAACAAAGAGAACGCCAAACGAAAGAGGGATTTGTACCTACACCAGCTTCTAAAATATTAGAAGTTTTGAAGTACCTGGCTTTGAATACCTTTGCAACCAATGAATTCAGTTGTGCGTTCATCCTCCAAATTTTCTTTGCAAGTAGTGCCTTGTTGAATGTCGTAAGCTTTCTGAAACCCATTATGCCCTCATCTTTAGGTTTACACAGATTATCCCATGAACTCGATCCACTGAATTCTCTTTTTTTCTTCTTTTGATCCCCACCAAAATCTGCAAAACACTTTTTCCAGGTCGTCACAAAGGGTCGTAGGTATCCGAAAACATTGCATCGTATACGTAGGAATGGCTTGCAATATTGCTTTAATTAACACTTCTCGTCCCCCCATTGAAAAGTCCCTATTCTTCCATCCTTGCACCCACTTTTGCACTTTATCCACAAGAAAACCAAACTAAACTCTCTTTGATTTGGCCGAGAAAGTTGGCAATCCCAAATACACCTTGTGATTCTGAGCAAATATGACCCCCAAAATATTTTTGATTAACCCCTGTGTATTTCGGTTTGTGTTTGGGCTGAACACAATGGTAGATTTTTGGTAGTTGATCACTTGCCCTGATGCATTTTCATACGTTTCGAAAGCAGTCTTAAGGTTCTCACAACCCTATTATTTTGCCTTGAAGAAGACCAAACAATCATCTACAAACAGAAGGTGTAAGATCGAGGGAGCCCCTCGATCAATTCTAATTCCCTCAATGTCACTTCTTTAAAGTATGTTATTTAATAAAGCGGAACATAGTACAAAAAGTAAAGGTGAAAGAGGATCACCTTGCCTAAGCCCCCTTGTAGGTACCACCTCTCCAAAGATTCTGCCATTGATTTTGATGGAATATTTCACTGTTTCAACACAATCCATGATCAAATTTATCCATTTCAGACTGAAGTTCATCTTTCTCAGCACTTCCTTAAGATATGACCATTCAATACGGTCATATGCTTTGCTCATATCAAGTTTAAATGTTGCATATGTCGTATTGCTCTTAGTATGTTTCATCCAGTGCATACACTCGTAGCTAATCAGGATATTATCTTAAATAATTCTCCCAGGAATGAAAGTACTTTGTAATTCATCAACCAGTTTTCCCATGTAGCATAGGCCATCATCTACTATGAAAGCTTCATCGTGATCTCGATTAGACGGGTAGCTAGACGAAGACGATGGTAACTCGTCTGAATCCGACTCAGAGTCATCATTGGCCATCATTGCCGTCTTGCCACGGTTATATCTTCTTTCCCTTCGTGCATTGCGTTCTTCACGATCGTCAGTGCTCAGGTCCGGACATTCATAGATGTAGTGACCTGGCTTTTCACAGTTATAGCATAAAAGATCGTTAGTAGACTTTTTAATAGGAGAGTTATCCCTTCGCTTACCTCGTCTATCAGAACGCTTAATCTTCCTATCATCAGACTCTCTATCTCGTCTGTTTCCTTTCGAGACTTCGTCTCTCCTTTCGGACGAGTTTCGGTCTCGTCTGGTCTCAGACAAGTCCTTAGAAGCAGACCCTCTATGATCTCTATAGAACTTCTTATATCTACCAAAGTGCTTGTTTAACCTGTCGAACTTTCTAACCATGAGATTGACTTGATCTTTCAGACTTAGATCAGTTCCATCTAACTCGTCTTTAACAGAAGCAGACTTAGTCTTAGACTTAGACTTGCCTATTCTAAAGCACTTAGACGAACTAGACTTAAAGGCAACATTCTTCGACACGGCATTCTCTCTATCACTACTTGCAATGGGATCTTCTTCATCTAGATCAAACTCGTGAGCCTTTAGAGTTTGAAACATCGTCTCTGCTGTCCACACATCTATATCTCGAGTATTCTTAACAAGCATTTTCACCATTTTCCATCTAGCATCAAGACTCTTAAGAATTCTCAAATTTATTTCACGAGCAGTATAAGATTTGCCAAGAACTTCCAAGTCATTCATAATTGTCGTAAAGCGAGTATCCAACTGGTCAATTCTTTCACCAGTTTTCATCTTGAATGATTCGAATCTCTGAACAGCAGTAGAAAGCTTACTTTGTTTGATTAGGGAAGTCCATTCACAAATAATAGCAAGACGGTCCCACATTTCTTTGGCTGTCTTACATTTTAATACTTTCCCAAAATACTCATTAGGAAGGGTATGTAAAATGTAGTTTTTGGCCAAACTGTCCAGGTTATTCTGCCTCATCTCTTCAGATGTTAGCTCTGACCTGGGTTTGCGAACAAGAACTTCAACAGGTTTGTCCTTGTCCAAAGCAGCAGTGTTAGGGATCATCATCACGATTGGTCCTTCGGTGACGACTGAAATCATCAAGTCGTGAGTAGAGCTGAATATCGCCTCCATTCTCAACTTCCAGTAGTCGTAATCTTGTACCTGGAACTTTGGTAGTTTGTTAGCACTAATTTCGAGAGACATGATTTCAAGAAGATTAGTAATGAGCAGTTTAGGATCAAGAACAGATATATTCAGAATAGTAATCAAGTATAACAATCAAGAACACGTAAGAGCAAATACGATCAAGAACCAAGACTTCACCCAAGTCTTAAGTAGGTTATCAAGAAACAGCAGTTCGTAAACTACTACTCTGATACCACTTGTAGGTCCCTAGTTGAGTTAATAATATTGAGTAAGCTAGTGAAAACGTCTAGAGAGGGTGAATAGACTTTTCAAAAATCTTTCAATATATCAGAATAGGAATGCGGAATAATCAGAATAACAATGAGCCCAATCAAATTTATACTCAACTAATATTCGCGAACTTCTGTTATGAACACTCTACTAGTCTTGTTCTTAAGTATTTAAATCAATTAAGCAGTTAATCAATCAAACACAAATAAAACAGTAAAGTAAATCAAACACGAGATTTATAGTGGTTCGACAACTTGTCTACATCCACTCTCACAAACCCAGTTGTGAAATTCTTATTAACTCTTCCAATCGAGTAATGTGTTCTTGTAGCTTTAAGTCCCAAGATATAAGACTTGGATCTTCTCGATTATATCTCCAGATATATCTTCGATCTAACTAGCTATTTTACAAGTAACTAGCAACTTGAAAATGTTAAAGAAAAACTTCTCTATTCAGTAGTAGCCTTCTTGAGTCTTCACTTGTCTTCTGGCTTCACTTTCTGAATTTCCAACTCTGAGAGTTCCTTCTTTGAATACGTCGTTAATTTGCTTTACTTGAATGTAGAATATCAGTATGATGATTATCAATAGTCTTGAATCGATCAATACAATGAGGTATTTATAGACTTCCAATTTCAAGAACTTTCTGTTGAGTAACCAACTTTTCTTGATAACTGATTTCTAACTTCTTCTTTATCCTTCCACGCGTTTCTGTAACTAACTTCTTCTTTATCCTTCCACGCGTTTCTGTAACTTCAGTTAATTAGTTATTCCATAACTAACTCTTCAATATTTATCTTCACACGCGTTTTTGTAACTAACTTCTTCCTTCTTGTCTTGTCTTGTTGCGCACCTGTCTTGTCTCCACTTGACTTGTCTTGCGCAGGTCTTCAATAGTAGACTTCAGAATAGAACTAATCTAGTCCTATCATCTAATTTAAACAAGACTATTACATTACTTTAAGCTTTATAAATCAGCTTAGTCACCTTAAGATCTATACAATGAATAAACGAATACAAACGAAAATTACGAGCTTCTATACAACTTCGAATATAGCTCAGTATAAATCCTAAATAAATATAACATAGTACTTATAAAACATACTTGTCTTTTGAATCATACTTATCTTTTCTTTCGAACTTATCTTTTGAACTTTACTAGTGAACTCTACTGATCTGCTGAAGACGACTTCATAACTAGACTAGATCAGTCAACACTTAGAAATTATTCAAGTCTTCTTTTGGCTTATCAAAACTCATCTTATATTTTCATCATTTAGGACTTGTCTTTAGGATTCATATCCCAACACCAGTCTTTGAATTAGGGGTGTATTATTCCTGTCCGTACCCCAAGCCCTGCATAGCCACATCATAATCCTCCTCCAAAACCCAAGTCTTCTCAAAGTACCTAGGTTTATGACCACATTCTTTCTGAGTGATGGACTGTTTTTCAAGAGTTAAAATAACTGCCCTGTGATCTGAATCATAGAAACCTCCATTTTTGCTTCAAAATCTGGCCAAAGACCTAGCCATTCTGAATTGCTCACAAACCTGTCCAATCTCTCATGAATGAAACAAGTGCCCTTTCTTTTATTCCACCATGTAAAGAGGGGACCTTTACTGAGAATAGGGTCTTTCTCTATTGTATAAACTCCTTTTTTTTTTTTCATTTTGGCTCAAGATTTCATTAAAATCTCCTCCCACCAACCAGGGGTAGTCAGTGTCCGAATTGTGACTCATTCTAATAGATTTCAAGAGCTTCCAAGATAAATGTAGAAGATATGTAATAGGTTCACCATAAAAGCCCTTAAACCTCCATTGTTTATGCTTAAAATTTATGATGCAATCTATATGAGACTTAGAGTAAGAACACAAGGTAACTTTCATTTCATTCAAAGCAAATAACAACAGACCTCCTCTAGATACGACCACATCAACACCAATATAGAAATCAAAGTTTAAAGTAAACTTCTTAGAACTAGCAAACTTGACAGAAATTTTTGATTCAGAAACAAACAAAATATGGGGTTTGAGTTCATCAACGAGTCTCATCAATCCGTGAAACGCACGCTACTCCACAAACCACGTGCGTTCCACACTACAAAACTCATGTGCTTGGGCGGGGCTGAGTATCATCAGCCTCCGCCAACAAGTTAGATCCCGATTCAACCTCTTCACTTTTAGATTTTTTCTTTTCTTTTTCCGGCGTGCTTTGTATCCTCCAAATTGATAACCCCACTTGGTTTAGACATCTTTCCTTTGTCGGTACCTTGTCTGCTCCTCTTCTTTGATTCCAAGAAATTTTTTTGCGAGTTTTGGATGAAGGCTTGAGGATAAAGCCTTTGGACAAGAGCAGTAGACTCGGTAATCACTCTCTTCATTTTTCGAACATCTCTGTTGAAGGCAGCCTCTTCTTTTTTAGTCGGCTGCCCCATCTCACCCAAACCCTGAGTTACTTTCCTTTCAACTAGGCCCTGAGTAACCTTGTGAAGGTCTCCAAGCATTGCGGAGTGGACCATCTCTGTAGGGTAAAACTGAATCTTACTTTGGGGGCCTCCCATCTTTGTCCCAAACACTGTTGAGTATAGAGAGTCATCTGCAAAAGAGGGTACTTCATGGAAAATTGGATTAGTAACATTCGGGCTTACATGTGTGTCCTTCCATATGCCTAGAGATTGTTGCTAAGTCTCAGCCACTCGATCCTTTGCTGAGGTCGTCTGGTTTAAACTAGATCCGGGCCATTTGCTCTGTGCATCAATAAGAGGACCCTTAATGACTTATCCCTGGGTCACTGGCACCGGAGTTGAGCCATGCACTGGCACAGAGATCAGCTCAGTATTAATGGGGGCAGATGGAGCCTCCTGAGGTGCCTGCATGTTGGCTTGCATGTCTTCAAGAATGGACCATTCCTCCTTGGGGACTGGTTTTTTACCTTCCTCTTTCAACCATTTTGGGAACTTTGAGGCAGGTGCATGCAATGTTCCTCCGAACTTTAAGGGGCAGTCCTTCCCCACATAGGTTAACACTCCACACTTGAAACATAAATCCTGAAGCTTTTCATGTCGAAACATGATGATAAGAATTTTACCTTGCATAGTCATGGTGGTTGCATACATTAGAGGGGTATTGATGCCCAACATTACCCCCACCCTTAAGCAGCGACCAATCACACACCCTCCTTCTGGCGCATCCACCTCAAGAACTTCCCCCAGAAGACCCCCCATAGTGAGGCCCACTGGCATTGTCATGGATTGTAGTTGCAACCCATGAATCTGAACCCAAGTCGGAACCTTGGAAATGACGAGTTCGTCTTGAGTTTCTGAACCGGTCAGAGTTGCCAGAATGAACCATGACTGATTTAGTGTCCATGGTTATCGCTGGTAAGCCTTGTTGCATTCAACCACGTCATCAAACTCGAATACGAAAAGGCCTTCACCCACCTGGTAGGCCGACACCGCTTTCTCCATACGCCAGATCCTTTTCATAATAGTGCAGATGTGGGAGGCCGAGAATCTCCTTGGGGTAGTGAATCTCCCCAAAAGTAGATGTTTAGCATGAGCGAGCGCCGCCTCCGAGATTGGGACCCTTCGATTGTCCTTTTCGGCCAAAGTGACTTTTTACATGAGGGGACTTAACTGATCTTCCATTGGCATAAGAGAAACAAGGATGGGAGAGGAAAAGGTGTAGAGCAAAACCCTCGGAATGTAGGTTTGATGATGTGAGGAAGGAGAACCCAATAGGCTGGGTAAAATAGCCATCCTAGGCGGTGGAATTGGCCAATACGACGGGATTAGGCTCAAGCCTGGATCGAGGTAATCATTTCCCTAAGCAAATCCTACCCAGAGAAGCAAAAAACGAAGGGCTCAGATTAATCGGGGAAAGATTTAGGGTGATTATCGAGGGATTTTGCGTGCAAAGGTATTCTTGGGCACTGTTCACGCAAGAGAACAATTTGAAAGTTTACATTTTCCTGAGACTGTGGTTTTATCTTTAGGACTTCTTGTGCTCTATTTTATGGAAATATATTTAATTTACTTTTCATAAAAAAAAAAAGGGCTCAGTTATATACACACAGACTTATTAAGGACACCCACTGGCTAAACACACACACCGTGCGATGAGGACACCCACGTGAAAAACCAAAAAATACCCTTTTTCTTTCTCTTAAACTTAATTCGCAGTACACCCACCCTCACTCTTCTCTCCATCCCAAAATTTCTTCAGCCTCTCCAATCGCCGCCCCATCGTCGCCGCCCAATTGCCGCCCCGTCTCAGCATCCAGCCGTCGCCGTCGTGCGCACCCGCCCCTGCCTCCCTCAAGGCTAGCCGCCACCATGCGCGTTCGGCCCTCCCCCTCCCTCGCCGCCCCATCCGCCACTTTCCTCCCCTTCGTCGCTGTCGTTCGCACCCCCTCCTCCCTACCAGCGGTCGCCGCCCCCCACCTCCTCCATGAAAATCCTTGCCCACCCTCTCCTATGCCGTCGCCGCCGTCGTTTGAAGGTAAGTATTTTTACATTTTTACAGATCTAAAAAATTAGGGTTTTGAAATTTGTAAACAAAAATTGAATTTTTTGTATTAGGGATTTTAGATTTTACAGATTCAAATGTAATGTATAAGGGTTTTTTAATTATTTTTTTTCGAATTTTTTACATTTGTTCGAAAAAAAATTCCGAATTCCATTACTTTTTTCAAAAAAATTCCCCCGAAATATTGTGTTTGATTTTTTTTAGGACATTTATTATGTTTTCAATTTTTTTTCGAACATTTATTCTTTGTTCATTTATTTTTTTCAAACATTTATTTTGTGTTCATTTATTTTTTTCGAACACTTATTCTGTTTTTATTTATTTTTTTCGAACATTAATTAGTTATCAAAATTATGTCTAATATTTTTATTTTGAGAAATTGTGTGGTCATTTGGTGTTTTGATGTTGATGGTGGGGACGATTCTACTATGAAAAAGATTTGGTGGGTATACTCATCTTTGCTTTTTTAAACAAATTTCACACAAGGGGTATATGAGACATTTCACATGCACCTTAGGATGAAAAAAAAAATGTATGGTGGGTGTCCTCAATAGGTCTGTGTGTGCGTATAACCATGACCAAAAAAAAAGGCAATGTAGTAACAATAAATTTGTATCCAAATCTTGCACTACAAAAAATGCCTCAATTAACAACCGATTAAAGACCGTAAAACGGTCTCTAAACGCATTAAAGATCGTTTTTTGGTCGATCACTATTCGTTTCGTTTCAAATATTTTGAGACCGTTTTTGGTCGGTCACTAAACGCATTATATATGTGTTAATTTATTTATTTATTATATACTCTCACCATCCCACTATAAGTATCTCATTCTTTTTTTTATTATTATTATCTCTTTCTCAATCACATTACCTTATACTTTATTAATTCTTGTGGGCTTGTGTATTTTACTTGCTATTTGTTTGGGCCTATTTTGTTTTGCTTGGCCCACTGAACTTAGGGCTTTATTAGATTGTTAGTTGTATAACTCGTATACCCATATATAAAGGGGAAAAGAACTGTCGTGGTCATTAATCAGAAAAAGCTTGAATATAGTAAATCTTGAGCAAATATTAATTTGCAACGGTTAATCTTGCCGGCCTGAGCTGGAGATTCATCAGAATTGTGTTTTGTGATCGTGATTCTCATCAAATTACTTGTACACTTATTTTATTAAGATGTTCTAAAATTATGACTCTAAACTCTTCATTTATTTGAAAAGTTACTCTCTCAATGTAAAAATAACAAACAAAATTAAATATATGTACAACATCATTATCAGGGGAAATAAGGCATTCTCGCTATTTAAACTTGATTTTCTCCTGCTAAAAATTAAATATATGTACAAAATTAAATATTCGGCTCACAATCTCGCTATTCAAACTTGATTTTCTCCTGCTAAAAATTAAACAACAAAAAACTACAACATCAATATCAGAGGAAATAAGGCATTCTCCGACTAATTTTTCAATAGCAAAATTTTTTTTTAACTCATACTCCTAGAATACTCTCTCAATCTCCAAGGAACTGTACTTGTGTCACTATTTTAGAAACCATAATAGAAGCATAATACTGAATAGAAATGAATCAAACAAACACAAAATTCATTAAGGTCTTCCTCCTTGACATGCAACAAAATATTAAATCAGGTAAAATGTCGGCCCATAAATATTTGGCGCAAAAAACGAAGGTCTTATTGTTCCTTCTTACCTTATGAACAAAACATTCTTCCATTGAGTGAAGGGAACCCTCTTAGAAAATTACAACTGTCTAATTGCTAAGATGTATATACAAAGCCTGAAGTCAATATCATATTTTCTAATTAATACCCTGGATTTCTAATGCACGTTGCAATTAAGAACCAAGTGATTGAAATAACTCATTAAATACGTCAGAGTGGAAAAGCTAGATTCAACAAAAACAGAAAGCATAAACTCACGTACCACAAATTTTCACACACTGATTTTCCCCAAACAACATGAAAAGAATAAACAAATCAATCAACAATTCAACACAGTGTAAATGTATATGAATTACTTACAGGGAACTCAAATTGAACTTTCTCAAGAGAAATCTTTTGAAATAGTTGCCCAAACTCCTCATTGTCTTGTTAACGAAGAAGATTATTATGATACACAATACTTTATGGGAAGATTTTATGGATACAATAATCATAGGTTTAAAAGAACTCTCAAATTTGACTCACTACCCAATATTAAACACCAAGCATCATAATGGAGCTATAGTAGAGGGAAAAAGTGCTTCAACAGTATCAAATAATAAAGAGTTGGTGCAGAAACCCTTAAAGCAAGCCAAATTTAGAATATAACTTTGTACGATCTTCTCGTGTAAGCTCAGTGCCAATGATGGAGATAAACTCAAACTTGTTTATAATGATATTGACTACCCTTCTATCAGCCTCAAATTCTAGCAGAAGAAAATGAGTCCTCAAACAATGCAAAATGGTCACTGACCTGAAAAAATCTGTAGAAATCCTCAAGGTATGCCTCTGTAAATAGTAGTTCTTGTAATTTCAATATTCATGTCATTCAAGTCCTGCGAAAATACCCAAACATTTTCCATAAACATTTTATCATTTAGCTGATGAATTAATTAGGTTTCTTATGCAGTATGTTCTGTTTATAGAACTATTAAAGGCTCAGACCAACATATCGCCATATTTTGTCAACAGAAAAATAGTGAGAATATTAAAATGAACATGATTACTGTTTAAAAAACCCAAAATGCATCAACAAATCAATATATACAGCAACATTAAGATATAACGCCACAATAACTCAACTGTGCAAGCTCATATTTCAACGTGAACAATCATTAGTCCTCATTTAAAGCTAGATGAAGTGCTTCTAAGTAACAGTTCCAGAAAGAATACCTCAACCTGAATATCACATAATAACTTAAGAATAATCACTCGCATCCCAGGATCAAGAGCATTGTATGTCTCATCTTCAGTCCTAAAACAACACAGGGAAAACTCTTGTAAGCATGTAAAAAATATATCTTGCACTCAAGTAAAAAAGAATAAATTTGAACTTTTTAGAAGTATATTTCCACTTACCCATGTGGTGAAACTATAGGTAGACCACCCTCCGCAACCTACAATAAAGAAGCAAGGTAAAGTAAATCCAGCATTATTTTTAGAAAGATTGGTTAGAGTTGTTCAGGGGTCAATAATGAGATTACTCAGTACCACCAATCTCTTATTTTTCTACATAAAACAGTAATCCACGTAGCATTTCCAAGTGTCATTCTAGTGACTGGAGAAATTGCCTAGAGAAAGTGTAAAACAAAGCAGCACTTCAATATTGAAGATTGTATATAAATATAGGATCAAGAGGAAACAAACACAAATATATTGTATAGTGAAAGAATACATTTTCAAAGAATTTAATATACAATTGTTTTCATTTTCTGTCATTATCTTTAAAGATTTGGCATTTGAGTAGAAATTTCAGAGGGATTGAAATAAATTGAAACTCATAAGCTTATACTAATTCAAGAGAATAAGTGTTCAACAGATTTGATATACTCTTTGTGCACATTCAACTCTAAATTTCTTACACAGTATAAAGATAATAATTTAATATATATATATATATATTTAGTCTGTAAAAAATATTTAGACCTCCATTAGCTAAAGCCTTTGTGTCAACACGACATTCTAAACTGTGGATTGAAGGGTTGAGTGAGGCAGAGCAGCAAATATAATTGATTTGAATTGAACCATAACAAAAATGGAACATAATGAAAATGATACCCAATACATATATATCAAATCGAAAGAATTAAAACAAATCTCTAATATCTAATCTATAATACACTTAAATCTCTAATCCCTAATAGGCTAATACCAAATCCTTGAATAGAGATCTAATTAAAATGTATTGTTAGTTTTGTTTTGTTTCTCTCTATCTATTCCAAAGAAACACTTGGAGCTTATAAACCGAACGTCAGTATCCTCTTTAGCATGACACCAACTTTCAATTTAAAATGTAAAATGCCTGTGTATCGTCATGAAAATAATTTCTAAATGCACACTATAAAAATAAATGTCAAATCAATCTAGCAGTTAACTACAAAGCATCTTGCAAAAAATCATGGGAATACTTGACTAATCACACAATATAATTTTTTTACCTGAAATAATGTGATTCATTCGATCTTGCAAAAAATCAGCGTCCCTTTCTTAACTGAGATGCGGATCCAAGCTTCATTAAACTTGAACATGAAAAAATGATATATCTTTTCATCAAAATAAGAATATCATAAACCTACCCCTTTCGACAATAGAGCAACAAATCTCCTTCTCTTCTCATATGTGTAAAGATTTTCTAACGAATGAAATTCTGAGAATATTGAAAGAAGAAACTGTTTAGATATAATTATAATCATACGTAATACGTGTTTATTTAGGAATGTGTAAATGAAAATTTAAACACATCATACAAAAAGTTAAAAAAAGACACATGATAAAAAAAATTGTCACAAATGAATACATGACAGAAGTAGAAGAGTCTCAATTGACACATGGCAAAAGCAATTGAGCCTTAATTTGATACATGGCGCGCGGAAGGTAAGAGAGTCTTGTCTCATTTTATATATAAAAATTACTACATTATAGTCGTTTAAAATGGGACTCCATTTCAAAGCAAAATTGAAAAGAATTTTGCATAAAAAGGCATTTACTACCAAGCTAAAAACGTGTTAATTCAAAGCTCAAAAGAACTAAAATATCAACACAGTCATAACATTAATCCCTGTGCACCATTTTCAACCATTGTAGCTTAAAAAAATATGTTAAAACTGTAAAATAACGAACATTGAACCATCACCAAGGTTGATAGCAGACAGGTTCATAGTCATACTAAACAAAGTTAGGACCAATAAAGAGTGTTTGATCCAAGTACTATGGTCAAAAGCTCTTCTCCCATCCTTATTGTGGCTCAGTTTTCATTCAGACATTTTGTCAAACACAATGCATTCAAGCTTTTACAATTTTCAGATCAGCTACTGGCTAAGTTGCTACGACAAGCGAATGCAACAATACTCTTTTACAGACTGGATCAAAGAACCTAGACACTATCTTGAAGATCAAGATTACTGAAGAAGAGGAGCAGTTTTAATTCTATAAGTATGCTGTTCTGGTACACCTTGTATATGTTGTGGTACTCTGCCTTTTCTAATTAATAAAATTCTTATTGCCTGACCAAAAAAAAGAAGCTAATTCTTTGGTGATATTCGAAGGCTGGGAGAGAGTGAATTACGACGCGTAGGCGCCTGAGGTAGAAGATAAGCTTTTGCCGAAGTCTTTGAACTTCTGAAAATTAATCTAAAACATCAATATTAACATCATGTGATGTATGTAAATGATGGCAGCTCACTTTCATAATGAACAATTTTTTTTACAGCAACATGAGTGCTTTGAAACTTGTTTAACTTACATAAATTTACATCACACATTAATCTAAACAAACCACTCAAAATGATTTTGATAATTAAGTTCCATCCACAAGCCCCTTAATTTATTATCTCATCAATATAAATAAACTTTTTCTATCATCAATTCAATAACTTACAACAGCATATCAAGAACGAACAACAACATCAACTTGTTAATTTTTAATAACCTTAGCTTTAAAAGCTTTTTTCGTCTCTTACCGCATTAGAAACTCATACCAACTCAGGTTCAAATGTTTTGTTTAGCAACCGATCTTTAATAGGAGCTAAACCTCTTTCCATCATTTCATTTCCAAACACTCACATATACAATAACTTAAAAAACTAATTGACCTCGTCAACATATGTAACACCCGAGATTTTTAGGGAGGGGCTATCAACACCCCAGATTATGTTATTCTCACCCCAATTGTTATACACACCCCAACAAAATTTAAAATTCCATTTGTTTTACTAAACACACCCCATTTTATTCCCTTTCTAACCTTTTTTACTTAAAACTTAAATTAATTTATCTTCTAACATAAACTATACACACCCCATTCATTCTCTCCCCTAAAAACAAAAAGAGAAGAACCGGGCATTCCCTCACCCCCCACAAACCGTGCGTCTCTCCCCCCCCCCCTCCCAAATCGAGCCGTGCATTTCAAGCAGAAGAAGGGCCGAACAATCTCTCTAAATTCCTAACGAACAACAAACGAAATGGAAGATCGATATAGTAAGAACTTTGTTTCATTTTAAATGTTTTTACTTTCTAAAATCTAGGGTTTATATGGTTTGTGGGGATTTTCAAATTGTTGAATAAGTTTTAGTGATATATTGTATAAAACCCTAATAAAATGTGTTGGGTATGAATGTATATCATACATTGAGTTTGATTTTGGGTTTGTGTTGCGTTATGGAGCTGTTGCTCGTCTGATATGGGGCTACCGCGTTCGCGCACGGCCAGAATCGCAGCCGCGCGGCGTGCACTGTGCACGGCTGGTTCGGCCGCACGCACAAGTGTTGCACGACTGGTCCGGCCGCACGCACTGTGTAGTGCACGACAGCTTGGGCCGCACACACTGTGCAGTGCACGACCCGATTGGCCGAACACCCCCTGTTTTCAATTTTTTTTTTAATTTTTTATAAACTTTTTTTTTCTCCGTCGTGATTCCGATTTTAAGTGAGAAGAATTTGAATTTTGAATTCTTTGAATGTTCTTTGATTTTCAGTTTCTCTCTTTTGCTTAGTAAGCCTGCTTGAGGTATTATCTTACGTTTCTTTGTAATTAATATCCATCTCCTTGCTTTCTTCTATATTTTTCTGGAATGTGAGGATAGACCTAGTAAAGGTCTTAAGTACAAACTTATTTGGGCTGAAGGACTTGAAGGCTTCTATAGAACGTGGGACAATCACGTTCTGTCTAACCGTCGTCGCGGACGTGTTGTTGCTAGACCGTGGGATTGCACAAGTGATTATCTTAACTGGTTTAGGAGACATTCTCATCCACTCATGCAGTGTCCTGATCGTGCCACATGGAATGATGTGCCAAACGCTGTTGGGGGAGCCTCATCATCGTTAACTCAGCAACAAGCTGCCCTTGCTTTGTTGGAGATGCCGGTACGCATGTGGAGATTGCACCTTGATGATCTAACCCTCCCGTATGCCATGTCACAAATGGATCAGGCTTACATTACTTTAGGAGGTATGGGCTGGCCTGATGCGCCCAATCCGGATATTGATGATGATAGACCTGAGTCGTCCGCACGTAGAAGACCACGTAGATGATTTACGGATGATGTTATTGATGATGATGTTGTTATTTAGACTTGAATATAGATTGTGACGTTATTTATGGATGATGTTTAATTTATTGGTGATGTTATTTATGGATTATGTTATTTTGATTTATTGATGGCTATTGAATTGTTATAAAGAAAATACATATAATTTCTTTATCGGATTAGCTAATATATCTCTAACTGCTCGTATGAGGAGACTAACTGTATCTTTTCGTGCATGGCCATGCTTCTTTGCAATGTCTGGTTCTGAAGAGAAACCTGCTGCATCTTGTAAGTAAGAAACTGATTTTGTTTATGTGAAATTCTTAATGGCTTAAATGAGAAATTCCAATAAAGGATTGTGTATTGTGCTGTTTAATTATCTCTAATGATTTTGAATAATATGCTGATGTTGCTTCTAAAGTTTTCACTAGGGTCTTGATATGTACTGCATAATTGTGAATGTTGTTCGTTTTGGTCAATACTGCGGTTGTGTTTTTATTGCTTCTGCTTCTCTCCTTTGTTATTGTTGTTCTTCTTGTATTTCTGTTAATGGTTTCTGATGAGTTCCTTTGTGTTGAAGACTTGGATATAGTGATTATGTTTTCCAATGGCGTTTCCTTTTTGAAAAATTTTAAGTTGGGTTAGTTGCTGCCTTGCTGCCTGTTGTTCAGCTATGTATACTATGTACTGTAATATATTAGGCAGAGAAAATATTAAAATACAATTAAAAACCTGCATGAAAGTGTACGACCAGAACTTCATGTACACACATGAAAGTGTTCGGCCAGAACTTCATGTACACACTGAAAGTGTTCGGCCAGACCATAATGTACGGATATGGATATGTTCGGCCAGTACACAATGTACACATCCAGGTGTGTTCGGCCATTAGTGGCCGTACACTACTTAACAAAAAATTAACAGATTGTGTTCGGCCGTTCGTGGCCGTACATTCACTATGTGTGCGGTCAATATGGCCGTACGAACAGATTGTGTTCGGCCGTTCGTGGCCGTACATTCACATATGTTCGGCCACGATATTGGCCGTGCACGTCGCGACTGCTGTCACTTAAAAAACTGTACAAAGTGCAAAAAAAAGTATAAAAATGTGTAAAAAACATTAAATATACTTATATTAATTTCCTCCATCACTTTTTCTTCTTCCATGATCATGTTTGTTGTGATTATATCATCATATATGAAGGTTTATGGTGGTAGAGTTTATGCATAAAGAAAGGGTTTTAAAAGATTGGAGTAATTTTTTTGTTGTAAAAGTAAAAATAGATGAATTAGGGTTAAATGGGAGTAGAATTTAAGAATGGGCCTATGGGGTGTGTATAACATGGGGTGTCTTTAATATTATTAGGGGTGTGTTTAACATTTTTTAAATAATTTAAAAGGATAACATAGTAAATTCATTTAGATCTATTTTTGTCCAAAAAATTATGGGGTGGGAATAACATAATCTGGGGTGTTGATAGCCCCTCCCGATTTTTATTACCATTAGTTATAAGAATGCATAAGAAACTATTTTAAAATAAATTACAATAAACGGTTTGCATTAAGATATATATTTATATTTATATTAGTACGTTTAAGTATATTAATTAGTATAATATATTAGATTTATATATATTATGGATATCACTATTTGTTAAAGTATAATATATTAGATAGTATAATATATTAGATTTATATATAATATGGATATCACTATTTGTTAATTAGTATACGACATTATATTTTAATAGAATTTTTTTATGTATTAAATATTTTAGATTGTAATTATATATATATATATATATATATATATATATATTAATAGTTTTAAGATATTGTTTTTAAAAAGAACACGCCCATTTATTATAATCACATCCCTTAAGTATCTCTATTCGGTTGGCAAATTAGAATTTAAATCGAGAGACTAATTTTTTACGTCAATTCAGATAATCCCAGATTATTCTCAACTTCCCATATAATTCTCAACTAATTTTATATCTCCTCTCATATTATATCATACGGTAGTTTTCTCTAGACATATACAGAAAAGAACTTCATTTCCTCCCAACAAAGAAACTCTACTCTAAATATTTAATTGATCGGGTCATTAGCAGTTTAGCAGTCACAGTGGATCGAAAAGTTTATGCGTCTTCTCTTCTCTTTGAACACTGTAAAGTTTAATTCCTCCCTGTTCTTATTCTTTTTTTTTTTTTTCTAAGTTTCATTATAGGCAGCTACATAGTATTCAATACATAGAAATATATGATGCACCGTAATTAAATCTCTAGACCAAGGTTTAGTTTTATAAATTTTCCAACCGATGGATGGGCCGAGTTAAATAAAAATTTCACGTTCATCATACATGCCTTTAATTTCTAAGCCCCTTTCCAATTATTATTATTATTATTTAGTTAGCTAGTTGCTAAAAATGAGGTGTAATCATAAAATTCGAATACGGTTGTTTTCACTTTAACTCCAGTAATGATGGTAAGACATATATTATTAAATTAATAATAATTTATTTATAATCCATTAACTTATTAATTGTAATAATTTTAAATTACATAGACACTTACTACTATTTTCATTGTTTAGTTATGATGTATATATTTATTAGTATTAATCGATTAACTATCAAAACAATAGTTTAAGATCTTTTATGTTAGTTTTATTAGTAAATACCTCTAGGACTCATTAATGTCTTAATAATAATTCTACGACAATATTTATTATTATAGGTGACGAGAAACTCTGGCATTAATTCAAGTTACGTACTTACGAGATTACTCAAGTTACTAAGGTGGGATTTTCTTGATTGACTATACTTTGTCATTTTTAAGTATTTCGTATGAGTGATTTTATTTCTTGCTGCATCTTACATCTTATGGTTGGTTTATCCAACAAACTTATGGTTGGTTTATCCAACAAGCCTATGTTATTATGGTTGGTTTATCCAACAAACTTATGATTGGTTTATCCAACAAGCCTATGCTATTATGGTTGGTTTATCCAACAAACTTATGGTTGGTTTATCCAACAAGCCTATGTTATTATGGTTGGCCTTGCCAACAAGCTTATGAAATTGTATGCATGTTTGTGAGTTATGATTTTATTTGTATGTTATATTTATCTATGACAAAGTTAATCCCACTGAGCTAGTTGGTTTGCTCACCCCAATCTATTTAACACTTTACAGATTGACGGAGTTGCGGTGGAGGGACGGTGGATGTGTTTCATGTCATTAAAGAATGCCTTCATGCTATTTAATTTAATTATTAATTTGCATTCAAAATTTAAACTACTTTCATTTTAAAATGTTCACATCCCTTGTTTTTGAACAAGTTTTGGTACTGATTAGTTGAAGTTACGTTTTAATATGAATTTCTTAAAAGTGTTTGAGTATTTATTTATCAAATTAATTCCGCTGCCAATTTTTATAAAAAAATATGCATCGTATAGTATTTTCATTTAGGCCCCTAAAATCGGGATGTGACAACATAAGATCATACTTAATCGAGGTGATGATTGAGCCAATATAAATAAAAAAATGGCCAAAAATAAAAGTCAAGAGATATTTTATGGCATACACATTCACATAAAATCTCAGGAAAATTCAAACAAATAAAAAAAGGTAGCTAGAATGGAAAAGAAAGATAAAGAGAGAGCAATACCTGCAAAAATTAGAAATTTTGAGCAAACCATTCCCATATAATCGAGGGATGCACCGAGTCTAAAATCTGCAAAGTTACCTTGCAACTCCTTTCCAAGTGTGACTCAGTTTTCATTCAGACATTTTGTCAAACACAAAGCATTCCAGGTTTTACAATTGGCAGACCAACTAATTCTTTTCTTGGATCAATGGTGATATTCGAATTGGGAAGTGAATTACAATGCGTAAGCGCCTGAGGCAGAAGAAGAAGTGAATAATATATCTTGGCTTCTATTTATTGCATTTCGATCTGAGCAAACCCTCTCTTCGGCAATTTCAATTCTCAAGGAGGCTTGCTCCAATCCTTGTAATAAACCCTGGTTCTCCTCTTTTTTCAGAAGTTGCTCTATAGTTTCTCATCCACAATTCCCAAAAACACTTCTTCAAAGAAATAACTATACCGTAGAGATCAGAAAAAAAAAAACGCCCATGGTGAAAGATGAATCGGTGACAGCGAAAGTGAGTGTGAGAAGATGAACGGACAGAGAAGGAAGAGACTTAAATTTGTAATACGTAGAAGAGAAAAGTTTCTTCATATGACGTGTCAAAGGACGTGGCAGACGGTGACAAAATAGGAATCCACATGTCGGAGAGCTGGAGAGCCACGTGTCAAGCTCAGGAAAAAACTTTCTTCCTTTTATTATATAAGATTGGCACTTCATTAAATCTCATTTTCTTAATTGGTGTGTTTTTTGAAGGGATGAGAATTGAGTCCATGTACATTTACTTTTAAATCTCATGATAGGAATTTTATTTGAATTGGATATCTGCATACAGTTGTGATAATCGATCACTTTTATTTTATTTCGCGTTATTTTTTTTTTTTTTTTTTTTTGAGAAGCAAACAACGATGATATAATGAAATCTATCTAGCGCCGCATCGTCTAGGTGTCTGACTTCTGAAAAATCCTCCAACTCAATCATGAGATGTTGGAGAGTGAACCGCGCTTCGTGCAAGAACATTTGCACGTCGGTTGAGGGCTCTTGGTGTATGACTGACCTCACATACTTCAAATTCTGCCATTATTTTCCAAATTTGATCCAAAAGGAAACCCTCCGCTTTTCTTTGGCGCTCCCCCTTATTGATCATTTGGACTCCCTGAAGGCAATCTGAATAGACCAAGATTTGTTGAACATTATTCATATGGCTAACCTTAAGGCCTTCAAGGATCGCTTTGAGTTCTGCCCCGAGAATAGTGTCTGGGTTAGGGATCTTCCGACTAAATTGTTCCAGCGTGCCCCCGTCTTCATTGCAAAGCAGGCCTCCAATGCCAAAGGAGTGGGATTTTTCATCGAAGGCCGCATCCACCCAAATTGAAGGTCTGCGGGTTCGTGTGCTCTGCTCCTCTTCTGCTAATGGTGTGCCCCTTCTAGGACCCACTCTTTGCATCTGAAATTTATTTCGCGTTATTGCTTCGTGAGAATATTATGGTCAAAAATTTAAATGCAAATGAAGTAGAAGTAGAAGTCATCATGTAAATATAGTAGATTGATAAAAATAGCAGGCTTCAATTCCAACATAATTATCCATATAAACATTTAAGTTTAACTAAAGAGAAATCAATGTACGGGTTCTTCTTTGGCCTTTCTACGGTAAGACAGGCTTCGCCCTGCCTTACAATAAACAATGCTTCAACTACTATTGAATCGTTGATTCAACGTATAAATTTTATTTTATATGATTGCACTTCGCATTAGTGCGTTTGCACTATGCAAAATGCAATCGCACTCCATCACCCTACTAATAAATTAAATTAATAAATAAACAATTACGAATGTATCTTTTTAATTTAAAATTTAAAAAATATTTAATTATAAAATAACATATATATTTAAAATTATCAAATAGGTTGGACCGGATCCGGGCTGGGCCCATATGGGCCCGGCCCGATTTTGGGTTAGGTCGAGTCGGGTTGTATCCAGCCCGGTCGGGCTCATATGGGACTATGCTGGGTTGGGCCCGGTCCGGGCTGGGCTCATGTGGAACTGGGTTGGGCCCGGTTCGGGCTGGGCTCATGTGAAGCTGGGCCGGGTCCGGGCTCATGTTGGGTTGGGCTTTCTCTCAGGACTCGAGATCTACGACCCAAAGTGACTCGAAAATTATTTTTTTGGAATATTTTTTAAAATAATACTATAAGGATATTTCAGTAATTTTATATTTTTTTCATAAAAAATAAATATTTTATGTAATGGCGAAGTGCGATTGCACATAGCAAAGCTAAATGATGTGTCAATTTTTAATTAGACGTCTATTGTAAGACAGGGCGAACCTGTCTTACGGTAGAAAACCCCTTCTTACATTCGATCTATACATTTTTCCTTTTAGTTTTTTGAAAAATAAAATGTTGAAAAGTAAAGAAAAATTACTTTTCCCCTCTAATCATTTTGTTCAAGTCCCTTGATAATTTGATGGGCCGGGAATGTTGAAAGGAAATCATATAAATATAAATTACAGATGAGATTTAAGTAGGGGTGTGCACCGGTTCAAAATCGGATCGGATCGGAACCGATTTGGACCGGGACTGAAATCTTTCTTAATGGTCGGACCGAAGACCGGATCGGAATGAACCAGTACAAACCCGGACCGGAATTTTCCCACTACAAAAATCGCGCGATTTACCGACGGACCTACCGACGGAATTGTGGTCGGTAGGCGTGGTTTCCGACGGAACTACCGACGGAATAATTCAGTCGGCTCTAGCCTCGTCGGCCCGGTTTACCGACGGAATTTTTTTTTCCGTCGGTAGCCCCGACGGATTCCCGACGGAATAAATCAGTCGAGTCTGCCGACGGATCTCATTCCGTCGGTAGGCCGAATGACCCGTTTTGAAACCGGGTCTGATTTCTGTCGGCAATTCCGTCGGTTCGTCCGTCGGTACTACCGTCGGTTCGTCCGTCGGTACTACCGTCGGTTCGTCTGTCGGTACTACCGACGGACGGACCGACGGAAATTAATTTTAGCATTTTTTTTTAGAAAAATATACCCGTCGGCTTCTGTCGGGAATTCCGTCGGTACGTTCCGACGGATCTCGATTTTATATTTTTTAAATTCGGAATTATATTCAGTCGGTGTCCGTCGGGGTTCCGTCGGAACGTACCGACGGAATTATCCGTCGGCAAGTCTCAACCCAAAAAAAAAAAACTGGCGTGGATCGGACCCGACCCCCAGACCCGACCCGCGATCTTTTATTAAGGCCACAATTTATTCTGGCCTTGCTAGGAATCGAACCCGGGTGTGTGGGCGCCTACCACTCGGACAAATGTGTTACTTGTTCGTAATTGTAATATTAATTGTATATGTACTCATTTTCGACCCATTTTTTTTTTAAAATTCACAAAATTAATTTCTTTCATATATATCAAATAATTAAATTTGAAATCTATAATTTATATTTTTATAATTTATATATTTTAAAATACTAAAATATTCATATTTTAACTAAAATACTAATATTTTTTTAGTAAAAAATTCATTTTTTTGCTAATTATTTTTAAAAAAAATTCATAAAATTAATTTCATTCACATAAATTAAATAATTAAATTTGTAATATAATTTATATATTTTTAAATACTAAAATATTCATTTTTTTACTAAAATATTCATTTTTTTGCGAATTATATTTTAAAAAAATTCAAAAAAATAATTTCTTTTCACAATTTTTAGTTGTAACTTAATGACAAATAAATATTTTGAAATTGTACATCTAATAAAATAATTAGCTTACATTATATAATTTATTCTTCATCTTCTTCCTCTTCATCTTCTTCATCTACATTTTCATTATTTGTCTCATCTTCCTCCTCTTCTTCATCATCATCCTCCTCCTCCTCCTCTTCCTCTTCATTTTCATCATCTTCCTCATTTCCATTATCGTTTTCAATTTCGATCAATTGTGAATTTCCAGCCGTCAAGTCTACGTGGATATTCAAATCTCCCGTAAAGACTTCAGTTCTAGCCTCTATTTGTTCCGTTTGAAACGGAGAATCATCTTCATCACTCTTGTCCTTTGTAGGGACTTCTACCATTGATCTTGCCTTTACTTTGCAAACAGCGTGCCATTCAATTTTACTATGTGATGATCGTACTGGATACTTGCAGTAGTATACTTGAGATACTTGATGGGCAAATACAAATGGATCATTCCCGATATAGCTCCTTTTCGGATTAACATCGACGAGTTTGTACTCCGGATGAATCCTTGTTCCTAAAGGGCCTGAATCAAACCAATGACACTTGAACAACACTACAGTCTTTGTTGGATATCCCGGATATTCTACTTCAACGACTTCGTGCAACACCCCATAGTAGTCACTTGCATCTGCGTTGTAGTTTGCACTGCTAATGCAAACACCACTGTTGGTAGTCGCTTTTCTTGATGCATACTCGGATGTATGAAATCTGTAGCCCTTCACAATATAACCGTTGTAAGTCTTTACACGACGTAGTGGTCCTTTGCTGAGATCCCTTAAGAATCGATTCTCAAAATCGTTTGACCGTCCCTATACAGTTCAAATAATTAATATTAATTATGAATCATATTTATTTACGTAAAATTTAAGGAAATGGTACTCACACAACGTTGGAACCATCGGGCAAAATCACGTTGAAGACGAGCATCTATATCCGTATCTGAGATGTTTTGTTTTGTTCGTCTTAGTTCTTGAGTATACATCCTAATTCACAACATCCAATCACAATTAATATTAAATTACATAAATGAAGTAATGATAAAAATATGAAATACTTACTCAATGTAAGGCTGAACTTCATCACAATTCAATAACACATACGTTTGTGCTATTTCTGCCTCTCTGTTCGACTCCCACTCTCGTTCTGTGAATTTTCCTATTGGTCGTCCCTTAGACTTGAATATAGACAGCATTCCATCGACCTCTTCACCGATATTGTCTGTATCTCTACCACCGTAGTTACGTGGTTCACTTCTCAACCGAGTGTTGACATGGTCCTCAAAATAATAAGAACAAAACATGCCAACCTCTTCATTCAAATATGCGTTAACAATTGATGCTTCCACATTTGCCTTTTGTTTAGCATTGCGTTTCAAGTTGTGGAGATATCTGATTTATAATAAAAAACATATATTTTAATTCAGTGAACATGCATGTAGTATATATAAAAAATGAAAAATGTAAGAGTTTACCTTTCAAATGGGTACATCCACCTGTACTGCACTGGACCACAAATTCTGGCTTCATACGCTAAATGAACGGGTAAGTGTTCCATGGAATTGAAGAAGCTAGGTGGAAAAATTTGTTCCAACTTACACAAAATCACTGGAATATCTTGCTCCAAACGAATCATATCATCGATCTTGATCGTTGAAGATGTTAAATCTCTAAAAAAAAGACTTAATTCAGTGATAGCCCTCCACACATTGAGAGGAACAACGTCTCGGAACGCAATCGGTATCAAGCGCTGCATAAAAACATGGCAATCGTGACTCTTCATCCCTGAAACCTTACCCCTGTTTATGTCTGCGCATCGACTCAAGTTTGACACGTAGTTGTCTGGAAAATTCAACTCGTGAATCCAACGACACAGTTGTTGTTTCTGTAGCAAGCCTTCGGATATTTACCTGTACTGGGATCCATTTCCAACTCTTGACGACGACAATAAATGTTCAGCTCTTCCCGGGACTTTGGAGTATCTTTCGTCTTGCCTTCCGTGTTCATCATTGTGTGGAACACATTATCAAACACATTCTTCTCAATGTGCATCACGTCCAAATTGTGTCGGATCAATAGTGAACTCCAGTATGGCAAATCCCAAAAAATACTCATTTTATTCCATCCACCTGGGATTCGACCGTTGTGTTCAGCTGCATTTTCCTCAGTAGATTTTTTCAAACCCGTCCACTGAATCTCATGTAACAACGTTTGTCCTGTACGGTAACATTATACTAGAAGAAATTAATAAAACATATACGTATAACATTATACTAGATCAAATAATTGTATAATTAATTAAAATACGTACCGTTTCGAAGGGGCGGTCGATTGTTTGTAACTGTTCTGTTCTTCAAGAAGTTGTTCTTATTCCTTCTAAATGGATGATCTCGAGGTAAGAACTTTCGGTGATTATCGAACCATGTAACTTTCCTACTCTTCTCAAGACTGAAAGCTTCAGAAAAATCCATACAATACGGACATGCTTGAAACCCAGCCGTTTTCCACCCAGACAACATAGAATATGCAGGAAAGTCGCTAATGGTCCACAATAAAGCAGCACGCATCGTGAAATTCTGTTTTCTGAACACATCATACGTTTGGACACCACTTTCCCATAAAAAGATCAGGTCTTTTATAAGAGGCTGGAGATAAACGTCAAGTTTATCCTTTGGATTCGACGGACCTGGCACCAATACAGTTAGAAACATTGTTTGAGGTTTCAAGCACATCCACGGAGGAAGATTATACGGAGTCAGAATCACCGGCCACAACGAATACTGCTTTCCAAAGCTCCCAAACGGTGCAAAACCATCAGTACACAAACCTAGCCTCACATTCCTCGGTTCAGAAGAAAAATTGGGATACACGTTGTCAAGGTGTTTCCAGGCCACCGAGTCCGCCGGATGTCGCATCTCCCTAGACTCGGCCGAAGACGAATCTGTTGCATGCCACGTCATGTGTTGTGCTGTGGCAGTAGATTGATACAATCTCATTAAACGAGGAATGATTGGAAGATAATACATCTTCTTGTGTGCCACTTTCTTCTTCGACGGCTTCGATTGACCAGCGGGCCCCTTCCGACGTGGCTCTTTGTAACGAGGATGACCACACATCCTACACATATTCAGATTGCTATCTTCATCACCCCAATATAACATGCAACCGTTTATACAACAATCAATCTTCTCGATCGGCAATCCCATATTTTTCAGCATTTGCTTGCTTTGATGATACGTTGTAGGCACCTTATTCTCAGGAGGGCAGATCTCAGTGCATAATTGTGTCATTTGCTCATATGCCCTGTTAGAAAGCTTGTTCTCGGTCTTGATAGCCATAAGTCTGGCATTAAATGACAGTTGAGAGTGTGAATCACAACCCGGATACAAATCTTGATCGAGAAATTTGAGCATTTCATAAAACCGAAATGCTTCATCCGTCGGCTCCTCTTCTACATTTGAAAAACCGGCTTCCATTATCATTGTTTGATACATATTGGGTTCTCCCTCCCCAAGTTGTTCTTCCCCACCAAACTGTTGTTCCCCACCAAACTGTTGTTCCCCACCAAACTGTTGTTCATTACTCGTGCCGGCTTGATTACCATATATTTGTCTTTCATAGATACCAGCAGTGTAATAGTATAAAACTTGATCAAAGTTATAAGGCCAACGTACTTCACCGTGAAATGTCCAATTATAATAATTAACAGTGAAACCATTCTTCAGAACATGTACCAAAACCTCATCAATCGACTTAAATATTTTATTCTGACATTTTTTGGCATTACACGGACACTTGATACAATCCCCATGCATGCAATGTGGGTGGAGCTTTGCAAATTCAACAAATGACACAAGTTCATTGTAAAATTCACTATTCACATTTCCTAAAATGAACCTAGGAGTTTCATACATCCATCGACGATCCGGCAAATCCATCTGTTAAACATTTAACATAAAATTCTTGCAAACATCTAAAAAATATTTTAAACAACTAATTAAACTACAAACAATATAATGAAAATACACAACTAAACTACAAACAATATAATTAAAATACACAACTAAACTACAAATATATAAAATGCACAACTAATTAAACTATAACCATATAAAATGCACAACTAAACTACAAAATTTAACCAAGTAAAAAAGAAAAACGTACAGAAATTTGCTTGCTTTCATACAATTTCCACAATTTTTTTCGACTGAGTGAGAAAGAAAGGGGAAAAAAGTTTCTGTAAATATTACGCGCTACCGACGGATTTTGAAATTCCGTCGGTACGTACATTTTGAATCTACCGACGGATTCTGCAATTCCGTCGGTAGCGTGCCGCCCAAAATTACGTCGGTAGAGTAGTTGGCCGACGGAATTTCCGTCGGCAGACCTTATTTCCGACGGAATTTTTATTTCCGTCGGTAATATCGGCGGAATAAAATAAAAATCGAAAAAAAAAATTAAAAATACTTTACTTTATACCAAAATCTAACGAAAAATTATGTATTATGTATAAATTAAAAACAATAACATAAATAAACAATCCATTGACAAACAAGCATCAACCGAAATAAATATGTCCAACAGAATAATAAATAGTTCGACAGAAAATTAAATAGTTCGACAGAAAATTAAATAGTTTGACAGAAAAATAAATAGTTCGACAGAAAAATAAATAGTTCAAACATCTGGATTATACGGTGCAAAAAAGTCATCACCACCAATGAAATCCAAGCCGTCTGCAGCGGCTGCATCTTGATTTTGATCTAGAGCATTGAAATGGGGAACTGAACCAACCGGAGCATCTAAAGGCGGAGGGGGAAATTGACCAACCGGAGCATCGAAAGGCGGAGGGGGAACGCTCATCGCCTGTGCAAAGCATGTATCTATTTGATCAGCAGACATCCCCAACGATCGACCCATAGTGTCAGTTAGCTGTCGGAAGTAGTGGTTCATCATGTGTACTACGTTCGGGTCCGGAACAGCAGTGGAGGATACAGAGGCCTGCGATGCACGCTGGGACGAACTGGACGACGCAGCTCTCACTGAGCGGCTCATCCGGTCAAGGCCAAGGACCCGTCCTCGATCAGCCGGGGCCTCCTCCAGGTAAATTCGGTTAAGATCAGGCGGAGGAGCGGCGCTGGGCCCGGCTTCAGCAGAAGCCTGTGTCGTCTCCTCTTGAATCCTCCGGTTCACATTCAACTACATAATTACAAAAATATTAAATTAATACATAGTTCAATACATTTAATTAATTAAATATTAAAAAACACATCACAATTTAATTAAACTTACGTGAAGCTCAGTAGTGCGTCCATATGTGGACGTCTGCGCATCTCGATCAAACGGATGAAGAACGTTCAACCGATCCACGTGTGTGGGTTCACGCCCAAGATCCCGCTCCTATTTCGTACCAAATGAGCATATAAAAATTATTTTATATAATATTATAATATAAATAATTGAAATAAATTTAGTGAACACTTACTAGAGCAATTGAGTGCTCATACGCGGATCGCCCCCCCCCCCCGATGCCTTGACATCCCACCTCCCCCATCACTTCTACGGTTGGCTCGAGCAGTTGCACACTTCCGCACGTACTCCGGGCTACTCCAATACGTGGTCAACGTGTTCCACACGTTGACTCCATTTTCGTCCACCCCTAACGTCGTCTGCTCCACGCCACGACTACGACAAGCAGTCCTCCAGGTGTACATTATCTCATTATACCTAGACTGACATGAAGATTGCCAGTGCATGTGGATATCGTTGTCCGAAAAAAACTCCCTATTCCAATAAGCATGTTTCTGCACATATTCGATCAGCATATTTATCAAATAATATATATAATAAATTGTTTATTAATATTTAATTGAATGCACTCAAATACCTGGAACTCCTCCCAGTATTCATCCTTTTTCGTCTGCGGCACCTTCAGCCAAGAGTAGGCATCCGCAGCAATCTTGCACTTAGTAATCACCTCAGTGCAAATCTTCGATATCTCATTACCAGGAAGTAAGCTGTGACATTATATATTAAGAAACAAACACATTATAAATTAAAAAACGTACAAAAATTGATGCTATTAAATATTGTTAAACCTTAAAATTATTTAATTAATTACTTACTGTACACCTTGATCAATCCATATTCTCAGTCTGGTTTCTCGGGCCCGCGTGGGATGTCGACGAGTTGCCGACGACTCAGATGACGGCGGCGAATGCTGTGGAACGGATGACGACGACGACATCATAGGAGGCTCAACAGGCCTAAGTGAGCCTCTCCTACGTCGAGATCCTGAGGCCCAACTAGCATCTTGACTCATCTATTTTAATAAATAAAATTTAAAAGTACAATAAATTAATCAATAATTAATATAGTAATGAAATCAATAATTTCCTAATTTAATTAATAACATTTTAGTAATTTAAGTCAATAATTTCCTAATTTAATCAATAACAAAATCACGTTATTAATGAAATCAATAATTTACAAAACTAATTAATAATGACTTAATTTAAAAAATAACAATAATTACTATATTAATCAAACCGTACAACAGTACCCCTACTTATAAGAATAATTACTAATTTAATGAACAATAATAATCTAGTTTAATTATCAAAACGAACTAACAAGAAAACTACACTATATATTTGAACTAACATACATTAATTAATTACAATTAATCAATAAAAAACATATAATCCACGTACTAACATATATTTAAATTAATTATACATATATATTCATCAACTACGTACATGAAATTTTATACGGAGTAATAATTAACATGCAATTTATAATATATAATTCAATAACAGTTTTATAATAATTAACATGCAATTTATAATAATAACAGTTTTATAATAATTAACATGCAATAACTAATACAATAACTTAATTAAAATTAATTAAGAATTTATAAAACGTACCGTTTAAATTGAAGAAAATTGGAGTAGATAATCTTTATTGCGCCCTTTGTCGATCAATCCACGCACCACGCACAAGAAAATCCAATGCAAGAACCGAGGAGAGAACAGGGAGACGAAGAGGGAGAGGTAGACGAAGGCCAAATATTTTTTTCCTCAAAGAGGAACTGCCTTCGGCAGTTCTTATAAAAAAAAAAATTTAAGGCTACCGACGGATATTTCCGTCGGTAGCACGCGAATATTAATGACACGCGTCTTTTCCGTGGTATCCGAGGGGGTGAGTCAAAAGCGGGTCGGCTACCGACGGATATTTTCCGTCGGCAGTCAAAATTTGAACGGCCGACGGAAATAATCTGTCGGGAAGCAAGGCTAAACGACACCGTTTGGCCGCGGAACTGAATTCCGTCGGGAAGTCCGTCGGACGGTCCCGACGGATCTTGGATTCCGTCGGGAGTCAGTCGATTCGAAAATTCCGTCGGCGATCCGTCGGGGCGGCCGACGGAATGGATTCCGTCGGTAGCCTTCCGTCGGCAAACTCCGCATTTTTTGTAGTGTCCGGTCCGGTCCGGGTTTGGACCTGTTCGGACCGGTTTCTTATTTATTTTTTTTAAAAAAAAAATCCAAATTTTTTTTTAAGTTTTTTGAAGCAAAAACAAGAATGATGAATTTGTGTATGAAAATTTGTGTTAGTTCTTCATTTGAGATCAATTTTTGCCAATGTGAATTTGATTTACAATATTATTAATGGTATTTTGACACTAAAAGTAAATTGATTATTTTTGTTTAATTATATACTTGAAAAAATGTAATAAATCTCAACACTTTTACTTCACATCCTCACCAATTATTTGATTCTAAGCATAATAAAAAGAAATATTTTCAAAGTTTTCAAATTAATAATTCTAATTTTATTTAGTTTATAATAATTAAGGTTGTATTATTAGAAAAATATAAAGAATATAAATAAAAAAAATAAAAATTCGGTCTGATCCGGTCCGCACCGGTAAATTTCGGTCTTAACCCGGATCGGACCGGAAACCCGAAATCTTAAAATTTAAAGGACCGGATCAGAAACTTACCGGTCGGTCCCGTTCCGATCCGGTTCCGATCTTTTTTTTCGGTCGCATTTTTTTTTTTTTTTGAAGCAAACTAGTTACACCTAATAACATACACCACATAATTTGATATTGATGTCAATTAAAACGTGTCCCCTCCGTTTCGAAATATATTTTACAAGTAAGTGGACACATTTTTTAAGAAAATGTATAATAAGTAGAGTTTTGAGAGGTAATTTTGTAAATTTTTATGTATAAAGTAAATAAATGAGTTGACTTGTGTGTATGTGTGGCCCAAAAGTAGTGATATTTTGTGTAAAATTATGGATATTGTAAGGTTAGAGTTTTTTTTTTTTTTTTAGGGAAAAGGTTTACAAGATCATAACAAATAAAATACATCTTCAAAGCTAAAGATCTTGATCTTCAAACCACGGATCATCAGTATCGTCGTCCACTCCAATCGTGTGAAGGGAAAAGACGAGTGTTCCCTTTGCCTTAAAAAAGTTCAGATCTCCAACCTTTAACCGAGACAACCCCACACTAAGGTGTTCTCATGTCAAGAAAAGGAAACACAATAAATAGGCAAAGTTTCACCAAAGTACCAGATCCAAGTAACACAGATTCTAAGGACTCTTGAGCCTATCTCAGAGGAGCCCCATAACCAAGAACAGAGTCTCACAACCACCATGGAGCAGCACAAGGCGCAGCGAAAGCAGAAAATATAAACTAAAAGCTGGAAAAAACATAAAACCACTATCTAGAAAAACACATAAAAAAACCTATAAAACAGTAAACGGGATCAACACAGAAATACCTGAACAGTCACCGTGGCTCCGTTAGAATATTTTCTGTGTTGATCCCTCACAAGAAACGAAGCAAAAACTACATAAGATAAGAAACAAAAACTAGAACAACCAGGTCGCCGGTGGTCTACTGCGGAACGACGGCGACGGCCAAACAGAGGCGGCGGAGCTACGGCGGCAGTGTCCGGCCAAGAAACGCGTAGATCTGAAGATCTGCTCCTAGATCTTGCAAGAAAAACCAAAAAAATATGAGATCGGAGACAAGGTCGACGGCGGCGGCGGATCGGCTACTGGTCGACGGCGGAACAGAGACGATGACGGCGGACCGGAGGCGGACCGACGGCGGAGAAGGGGAGGAGCAACTCCCTAGAGAGAGAAGGTCTCCCTTCTCTCTACGTTAGAGTTTTTATAATGATTTTCTATTTTTAAAAATGTGAAAAATATTGTGAAACATCCAAACGAAAAATGTGAAAGGTTTTGTTGAACGGGTGAAGTAGTAACTAATTGGTTCATTTCATGAGAGAAACATTTTAAAAATCTAAAACCATGTAAACAAATTTTATTACCTACTTTCAAGAGGTCAAAGTGTACTTAATTCAAAATGGTAGGTTTGTTTTGGGATTTCCCTTATCGGATCTGTTCTAGAATTTCACATGATTTCAAAATTCTAACTCACATTTGCAACTTCAAATATATACTCATTCTTACACATTTAAATCAACATAAAATTTCTTTAACATTATAATATCACATTACGTAATTTTACCTACTTAATTTGACATAAAATTACATTCAAATCTAATTAAAATTTCAAAGAAAATACATAATGTTGGTCCTGAAAGGAGTATATAACAAGTGTAGGGGGAGAATACACTTGTATGCAAATCTTTTTCAAACTTTAATCAAATCAGGCTTCAGCAAGGTTGTCCTGGACAACTCTTCTGATATGAATAACTTTCAGAAGATAATCAAACTACTAAGTACTACTCCCTCCGTCCGCTTATAAATTACATGTTACTTTTTGACACAAAGATTAAGAAAAGTGATTAAATAATAGATATAGTACAAGTGATGTGATTGAGAGAGGAGAGATAGAGAGAAAAAGTAAGATATAAAGTGAAGTGTAAGAAAAAGTACTTACAAAAAAAGGTATGGGAAGCTTATAGATGGACGGACCAAAATGGTAAAATAGGAAACTTATAGGCGGACGGAGGGAGTATTAAGTACTTAGTTGAATAACTATCTAAGTAAGTTATATGTGCGAAATTGTGGTTGGCCCTTTAGTTTAAACTCCTTTTAATTCTGAAATCTTTCTTAACACTTAATCTATTTCAGGGGACTTGTCCCAAAACAGTTTTGCACAGTCTTGAGTATATGTCTTTTAAGATCAGTTTGTGTGCTTGTGTATGAATGTGTTGTTTGTATAAAAGTACTTGAAGGTAAAACAACACAAGAGTTATAGTGGTTAGACTCAAGCTCCTACATCCACTTTCCCTGATTTCTCTTGGAATTAGCTTGTTTTATAGTGTCAAGATGCACTTGATCAACCACACCACTCCTTGGTGCCTTGATCCCTAGGATCTCAGAGTCCTAGTACTCTCTTCTCAACTCAGAACTGAACTGTTCTTCTCTCAACAGTCAGCTCCTTACACTTCTACTACAACAACCTTCTATCTCTCTTGTGAAAGGTATAAGGGTTGATGTTGGTTCCAACTAGGTTGAGATATCCTTTACAATGAGCTCAGTGTATAGGATAGGATATCTCTCTAAGCTTTGTATGATATACAATGAAGATCAGCTTAGGTTGAAGTGTTTGGGAAACTAAGAATGTTTCTTAGAAAGCTTTGAAGTTTCCTCAGCAATGTAGGTTCTGTTCTTTGTAGATGGATGTTGGACGCTTCAAATGGTTCCCACACTTTTGTATTTATAGAACAAGATGAGGTTATGTTCGTTGGAGAGACAGCCTCAAAATGTCTATATTTGTCTTCCTTGAACTTTGCAACTGGAAGACAGTTTCTTGAAAGTGGCATGTCCTTAATTTGGGAAGTAAACGGTTGTTTGCTCTTTGTCTTGACTTTGAAGCACTCTTCCCAATGTCTGACTTGAAGATTCACTTGATCAAACATGGACATCACTTCTGATCATTGGTCCCATGATAAGGACAACCTTCCATATTAACTGGACAACACTGCTTATCAGAATCAGCATACTTGGCTTATCAGCAGTGTTGGCATAGCTCCTTCAGATGACTTGGCTCTTTCTCTTTCATAGCATATCTCTTGATGTTCTTTGACCATTCATGGTTTCAGATCAGTAGCTTTGACCTTATCAGTACAGTTGGCCTTTACTTGAAATTGTTCTGGTCAAGTGTGCTGAGACATCTCTGCTGGTTAATTCTTCTGAACTTTGACATATACATCAGTAGACTTGGTCTTGTTGATGCATTCCATTCAATTGTCCTTCAGAGAGGTTGATCTACTACTGAGCTGACTTGATCAGCACAGTTGTCCATTTAGGTACTTCAACAGATTTGAGATCAATTTGATTCTGAGCCTTGGGGGGACTTGATTCTTGTATTCTTCTAGGCATGTGTTCCCCCTCAACTTGTGCATCTAAATGTATTAAGAGCTGCCTAACATTCCAGTTTCTCAACTAGCCTTAACTACATGTTCCAACATTCCTGAAACATGTTCATTCAATTTGACTTATATATTGGCATGTCTTAAGGGGTTTTGGTATCTTAATCAAAATTCTCATTTTATTCTCAACACATAATATCACAATTTTCATCGAAATCTAAAAATTCCTAGATTTCGGCATCTACATTTCCACCCTCCACCGTAATTCCAAAATAAACAAAGTCGAGGATTGGTCCCTGTAAAAGAGAACTACATTAATTGTAAACTAGACAAGGATGATCAATCCGCTAATCGATGGTGGAGTCTTTTTTATATTATCATCTGAAATTATGAAGGGAGAAACCAAGTTGTGTTCAAACCATACGAAATGTTTTTTTCTCCAAAATACACTCGAAACAAAATGGTCATCCCCACATGTGTTCTCTTTTCCAGATAAAGGATCAACATATCCAAATTTGTGATAAGCAATTGACATTAACAAAGATCTGTAATAAGCATAAACCAGAAACAAATTTGCATTGGTTTCAATCCAATTTACCACATTAAATGCCATACTAATTATATTCTTAACTACCAGAAAACATCGTCTTAGCCTAATTTAGAAGAGAGTTCATAAACTCGTCCACAAGTTTGTAGCATTTTAAATCTTTAGGACAACAATATGTTTCTAAAAAAAAAAAAAAAATAGGATGAGAGAAAATAAAGTAATATCACATCAACATTGTTTTATAAAAATAAATCATCTCAAAAAATAATGAGAATACCTCATTAGTTTCAGAACTACATGTTATGTATCCATCTAACACTTGCCAATAAAGTTTTACATGAAAAATCAGATAGGTTTAATTGAAAAAGTGAAAACAATTTAGAATCTCTTATAATTTTACATTAAAATTCAGATAGACTTAGTTGAAAAGGTCAAAATATTTGATATAACTAAACTAACCTTCACATTAGCAAGACCCCTGTAAGTCAAACGGCAAGCATTAGGACAACCCATCTAAGTTTAATTTGTTTTAAGTAGGGATGGCAATTTCAACCTAGCCTGTCCCGACCCGCTCCGATCCGTGCTATTTGGGTCGCCCCACCCCGGACCCATATTTGAAATGGAGCGAGTCCGGGTATCACTCTCGACCCTTGATCCGGATCCATGACTCGTTTTTATATTTATTTTTTATATATATTATACATATAAATATAATATATCTTCAATATTTTGATGTTTATTAATATATATAACAATAATTCACCTTCATAAATGTGAAAATAAATTTATAAACATGCTTCTAAGACTATTTTATTTATTTTTCAATACAAATCTAAATTTTATGTTATATGTTTTAAAAAAAAATATTATTTTTAATTTTTTTTTTTTTAAAAATTAAAATAATGGGCCGCCCCGATTTGCTCCGGCCCGCCCCGTGACCCGATCGAATCGACCCGACCCGGCCCATTGTCATCCCTAGTCTTAAGCTTCTTGAGGACTCCTGTATATTGACCCAATTTTGTATGGGCCTATATTTTTTAATTTTAGGGTTTGACCACTCCCCCTTTCAGTATATTAATAAAATAATATGGCAAAAATCCAAAAACACCCTTCATTAAAATACAACATATTAGATACACCCTCCCTATTGAAAGCACCTCCTACTATCATTTCTTTCACCATCCCCTAAACCATTACTTACGGCCGCATCGACATCATTTCCGGCGACCATTAAACAAAAAATAATACAAAAATTTCAAAATATACTTAAAAAAATCACAATTTTTTTTATAAATTTCGACCTACCAGTGTATATTGTCGACGAGAGTGTATATGGTCGAAAACAATTGGCTGAAAAAAAAATGTTGTCGACGAGAGTGTATTTGGTCGACATTATATGGTCGAGAAAAAAAAGAGGTTGGGTTTCTGCGAAAGCAGAAAATCCTAAAATTAAAATTTGGGACGGACAAACCTGGGGTGGGGTGGGGTGGGGGGCGCGCCGGTTAAGAAAGGGAGAAAAGAGAGAGGGGCGGTCGCGCGGCCGTTGAGGAGAAGTTTTTTTTATTTACAGACATGGGAGTGCGGCGGCGGCGGCCGAGATAAGGGGCCACGCCGGTGAAGAGAGGGGGCGGTCGCGCGGCCGCTGAGGAGAAGTTTTTTTTTTTTTTTTACAGACATAGGAGCGCGGTGGCTGGGGGAGGGGCCGCGCCGGTGAAGAAGAGAGGGAGAGAAGAGAGAAGGGGCGGCCGCTGCAATTATTTTATTTTTTACAGTTGGCCGCTGCAAGAAGCGAGGGCGGTGGTGAGGGTGGGCGGCGACGGGGGCAGATGTCGTCGTGGACGGCAATGACGAGGGGTGGTTGAGGTGTTTGGGGGAGAGGGATGAGGATGAAGAAGAAATTAAGGTTTTATGCGGGGGTGTGGATAGTAATAGGTATTTTATGGAAAGAAGGGTATTTACGACAATAAGGGGGTGCATCTATCTTAAACCGATTTTAGGGGGTGTATCAATCGGGGGAGTGCATCCATCTGAAATGGAGGTGCATATAGTAAAACCCTTAATTTTATTTCTTACTAAGTTTCAAGTTGGCTGGTCTGAGTCAGTTTGGCCCATCAAATCGGGCTCAAATTGTCTACTCTATCTCACGTAAGGTATGTCTATGTGATTAGAGGTATAACATACTATTCATAAATTTGAAGTATGAGGGGAAATGAGTTAGGCTACCTGATAGGGGTCTATGGCTCGACCTACTAAAACTATGATCGGCTCGTTTAATAGACAAGTCAAACTCCATTTTTTTTAGAAGTCCATTTACTTAATTAGGCTGAGTTTGAACTTTTTCTTAGGCATTTTAAGTTCAACAAGTCGGCCTATTTAACTTTATTTATATAGATATAAATATATAAAATATATGTAAAAAATACAATAAATATATAATATAATACATGATACTCCTTCCGTTCACCAAAAGTATGCTCACTTTTCTTATCTGTTTGTCCACCAAAAGTATGTTCATTTTCTTTTAATGGAAACAATCACTTTATTTTATCTCTAATAGTTAAAATAATAATGTATTGAATTAAACATTTGCATTTGAGTATAATTTTATGGACTCTTTGATTAATTTGTTATTGCTCTTATTTCTTTATTTTGAAATTTAGAAACTTGGTTTTTTGTTGTAGGAATTTATTTTTAAATAAGACTAAAGACATTTAAAAAACTTTTGGGTCATGCATATTTATTAAAAATATAGGTCTAGCCTTTAAAAAAGGTTTATGATAGGTTACGAGTCAGGTTAGACTTTCTTTTTGTAAAGTTTGGTCCGATCTGACTCATTCCCTAATTGAAATTTACCTTAATTTAAGTGGAAGATATTGCAAAAAAAAAATTAAAGAATGAAAATACATAACCATATATATGTAAAAGGCAAACATGAATTTAATTTTCAGAATCATTATTACTTGTTGTCACATACTCCCACATGGATACAATACAACAAGCATCCTAGGCAACAAAATTAAATACCAAAAGCAAGGACGAAATTTACATAGAATTAAAATTCCCATACATATATATATGATCATAACCAAAGTGGATCAATTAAAGCCTCCAATTAGAAGGGACAATGGAGGCATGGGGTACTTTGGTAATAGATGATGATGATGAGGATGCAAGTGCATGGACATACTTACAATTAGGACATGAGGGAGATGACCTACTTAGTATGACTAAAAGATGGCAATTAGAGCATGCTAATGCCACCATATTATTGCCCATTGATGATGATGATGATGAGTCTTCCCACTCTCCATTAGTGATATGCATGTCCTTGTGTCCTCCTGCTGATATGTTGAGTTCCAAATCTAGCTTCTGCTCTTCCGGACGGCTCCACCGCTTTCGCCCCGTCTTTCGATTCGCGTAGTACATTTTTCCCGTCTGCACCATTTACACCAACATATATGTATGTTACTCCCTCTGTTTCAAAATGATAGTCTCCTTTTATTTATTTTTTTGCACGGATCAATAAAACATCATTTATTGTGTCTAAAATTCTAAATTTTACGAAAAAACTTCCAAACAATAACTTATGATTTTTTTTGTTATTTTAGTGATGCCGTACACTATAAATTCAGAATTTTGACTGCCACGTGGACAGTTTTGACTAATTACATCGACATTAAATTATTTGAAAATAGTCTCAATGTTTTGAATTACAATAAATGAAAGGTAATTGTACACTAAAATTTCCTGATTATTATGTAAAAACAAAAAGGTCAAAATCATCTTCAATTTATTTACAAGTATCAGAAGATTCAACTTTGCACACGCACATAGGAAAAGTATTATGTGCACCTTGAACTATAGTATCAGTCATTTACGAAGCACAAGGTGCACATAATACTTTACTCCCATATATAAGTTCTTGTAAGCTATTTCAAATAACATACAAAATCGAACAAACGGGAAAAGTAGATAGAGAGAAAGGAGGTGTACGACTTGAAGATCAAGACACTGCTCCCAATCGGAGGGCAAGGGATGCGTCATTTGAAGGTCAACGCTCGTGCTAGTTTCAGTGTTCCACTTTCTCTTCATCGGAAGGCCGGTGGTTTCGCCTTCGGCGTTTTTAGCATCACCACCTCCTCCTCCTCCGGCAAGAGAAAGTTGAGTGAACTCCATATATGATCAAATGAAATATTAATGTTCACAAGTAGCTAGAATGAGTGATATTTGTGACATGCAAATACTAATAAATTTGGCAGCAATGAATGTGATAAATTGAATATTCATCAAAGGCATTAAAAGGAGGCAGGCCAAGCATTAAAGGGTGACAAGTAGATGTCAATTTAATGCCTAAATCCAACAACTGATCACACAACATTGCATTTATAACTCACTGAGAAACCCTCTGAATTTATTATGCTTGTCAACAAGTCCATTGTGTTAGATAGAATCAGCCTCAACACTTAAAGCCCTGTTTCCAATCTTTTTAAAGAATCACTTAATTTCAAAAGTTAGCTACCTAGCTCTACTTCTTACAATTTTTATAAAACCTAGAACTTGTAATTCATTGGGGTCGTCTAGTCCAGTCCAGCTCATCGAGTCAAGTGATATAGGTTCGGTTGGATCGAGCTGGCCCAAGACTCTTATTGAGCTTATAAAAATGCAGTTCATATTAATACGCGTCATACTTTACTTGGATTAGTGGGTCAGCTCAATCTAACCTTCCAAATTATTATTTTCTAAAAAATATTTTGTGTCAGATGAATTTTTTTCTTTAGCAATAATATAATATTATAAAATCACAAGTCACAACTCTAGTAAAAATAATTAGAATGTCTGGCCGCTATTGAGTCCTTGGTTCAAATTGATTTGAGCCCATTCGACCCATGTGTCACATGGTCGAGCCAAATAGGCCAGGTTTTTTTGGATTTATTTTAATGGAATTTACAAATATACCCTTTATTGCGCTTACCTTCTCCCTGCGTAAATCTAACTTCAATCTCCTTAACTTTGAGAGGAATTTGATCGAAAAAAGTGACAAAACTATATTTTAAATAATGTTATAACTATATGCACGTCTTGTTAAATTTGCATCCGTACTAAGTCGTATTTTGTGGTATGGCTATAGTATTTTTAACTTTTTAGTGACAGAAAAATAAGAATTAATAATTGAATTTATTATTAAAAGGGTAAAGTCTAGTATGCACTCGAGTACATGCTGTGCACCCTAGTCCATGTGCACTTTTCAGTTTACTGACTTACACTTTTTGGTAAATGGTGTTGCACTTTTCAATTATTACTTATACAGTTTAATAATTGAAAAGTGCAACACCATTATAAGTAATAATTGAAAAGTGCAACACCATTTACCAAAAAGTGTAAGTCAGTAACTGAAAAGTGCAACATGAACTAGGGTGCACAACATGCACTCGAGTCCATAGCAGACCAACCCTATTAAAAGTTATTTTTCACTCACTAAATACTCTTAGCTAAAAAATCTATAAGGCTTTGTTTCATATTGACCTTTTTTTTTCCTTTTTTTTGCCGATTTTTTTTTTTTTTTTTTGCTAATTTTTCTCTTCTTTTTTTTAATTCCGCTTGTTAACTTTTTTTTAGTTTTATTTTTGCTTATTTTTTTTTTGTTAATTAAAAACTTTTATTTATAGTTGTATTTTTTTTTTCCCTATTTTTTTTAATTAAATAAATGAATAGAGAGAGTTTGAATTGAGTTTGAATTATGTACATCAACCTTAAAAATTCAATATAACTAAAAAGTGCAATACAATATTAATAAAAAGTGTAAGTCAATACAATTGAAGAGTACAACACAGTATTATAAAAAAGTGTAAGTCAGTATAATTGAAAAGTGCAACACAATATTACTAAAAAGTGTAAGTCAATATTACTGAAAAGTGTAAGTCATTTATAACTGAAAAGTGCAACACAATGTTTAATGAAAAATGTAAGTCACTATAACTGAAAAGTGTAAGTTCCTATAACTAAAAAGTGCAACACAATATTATTAAAAAGTGCAAGTGAGTACAACTGAAAAATGCAACACAATATTAATGAAAAGTGTAAGTCATTATAACTGAAAAGTGCAACACAATATTACTAAAAAGTGTAAGTCACTATAATTAAAAAATGCAACACAATATTAATGAAAAGTGTAAGTCATTATAACTGAAAAAAGTGCAACATAATATTATTAAAAAGTGCAAGTGAGTATGTCAACAACTTAAATAGTAAATGAAATTTTTTATAAGGTCGAATTACACATTTTGAATCTGTCATTCATTTTATTTTATTTTTGTCTTTTTTATTTAATTGAACAATTTGATAAAAACGACCACATAATATTAATGAAAATTGCTATGAATTGTAGATGTAAAATATTATCACATATTTTTGTTGGTTAGTAATGTTAAGCTTTTTATTAGTTACTATTTGCATTTTTATTTGTTGTTAATGTTACACTTTTACTTATTGTTAATATTACACTTTTTAGTAATTATTACTTACACTTTTATAATCGGGAAAAATATTTGTAAAAATTTAAATAAGTGTAAAAATAGAATAATAATAAAAAAGAAATAGTATTAAATGTGATTATGTGAATAATTAAATAAATTAATTTTAATTTAAACGAAAAAAAAAAGTGACCTAGCAGAGTGACCCAATCTATAGTGGGAGGATTTAATTATTAAAAGATAATTTTCTTGTAATGGTAATATACATGTCTATATAATTAAGACATAACTGCACTAAACCCACTAAACTATCACCGAAATTGCACATTAACAATCAACTATTTTCTTTGCACCAAGTTATACAAACCATCAATATTTTTTTACACATTAAACTGATTAATAAATTAATTTTTCAGGCCAAAATTCTTACGATTTTTAACATCTACATCCCATGTGTGTCAAACTCTCCACACTAAGAACGAATCTATTTTTCCTATCCATTTTGCAACTGATTCTCAAACTCTTTTTCACCAATTCACGATTTTTAGGGTTTAAAGAAATACACAAAAATGCAATTCTAAGCATTGGGCTCGTTACCGAATAGGTGGAGAAGAAATACCCCTTTAAAAAATTATGTAAGTCTGCTAAAATTTAGTTTAGTGGCTTATATGTGTAAAAAAATTATAGTATTAGTTTTTATAAATATATAGTTTGGTAGTTTAGATTCAATTCGATTCGAGTAGTTTAGCGTATTCATTGCTTGGATTGAATCTAAGGTTCTTTGAAGGCCAATGTCAGAAGTTGAAGTCATTAATGAAACTTGTACCCTTTGGGCAGTTAATGATATTAAATAACTACAGTCGTAATTAAAGATTAATTCCTACCTTCGGGGGTACAAAATAAATACTCCTGCGCTACTCAAATAAATAACTAGTTAAAATATATCAAGTAAAGTTTATATAATATTACTATTGACTTTTTTTTTTTTAAGATTTTAAAAAATATTACTACTTGTTTATGTATGAATTAGATGGATTGGAAGGTACGGTATATGGGGTACTGCGGGATCCACGTATAAGAGCATCCATAATGGGAGGTGGGACTATGGGAGGTAGAAGTCCCACGTGGATTTCTACTCCTAACTCAAATGAAAGGGTAGGACACATTGTGGAGGTGGTGATGTGGAGGAAAGAGTGTAAATGGGGTAGGAATACTTCTATTAAAGTAGAAGTAAAAAATTAGAAAAAAAAAGAGTGGGATAGAGGGAGAGTGTACAACACGAGAAAAAAATAGAACAATTCGGAGAATGTAATTCACTTGCGAGAGTGGGCTTTAATGTGGTCCCAACTATTTTTTATTTGTATTATTTTTTAGGGTAGAATGCATTGGAGGAGGTAGAAGTTTTTTGAGATAGAAGTAAGAAACTTTTGAGATGGCACCCATGTGGTAAACTTAAAACCAAAAAATCCTCACGAGAAAAAAATTATTTACGTCCCGTAACTTTTACCTTTTTTGAAAAACGTCCCAAAATAGTTAAAATTTTAATTTACGTCCCATAACTTTTCCAATTGCTTAATTTACGTCCATTTTTTGCTGGAAATCCCCAAATTTATGTAAATGGGACGTAAATTGAGCAATTAAAAAAGTTATGGGACGTAAATTAAAATTTTAACTAATTTGGGACGTTATGCGAAAAAGATAAAAATATTCAACAAATGTGTACAATTCACTATAAAATTAATGTAGTTTATGTTATACAATCAAATAAAAAAAGAATTCATTTATTCATAAATTAATTATTCATAAATTAACTTATTTTAATATAAAAAAATAATTCATTTATTCATAAATTAATTAAATATTATAAAAATAAATTAACTTACCTAATTCATTATTAGAAAAATTATTAACCGAAAAAAAATTATAATTACAATATAATTATTATAAAATTATTTATTTATTTTAACTCGTAATCAAATAAATATAAAAATTTATCTAAGTATTACACAAAGTGGGTCCACATATTTTTGTAGGAACTAATATCAAATTAAAAATTATATAATAAAAATGAAAAACAATAAAATTAATAAATTGTTAAAAAAATATATTGTTTATCATCATCTTTCAATTACCGTGGGTAATGGGTGAGAATTTTGGATATATTTGAGTATTTTTTTTATTTATTTGGAGATTTTAAATATTTGTGAATTTTTGTATTTATTTAAAATATTAAAATAATTGTTAAGTTTTAATTAATAAGAGTTTTTGACAATTTTAATAAAAAAATTTATTTGGGATTTTTATTATTTTAAAGATAAAATTTATATTTATTTGAGTATGTTAATTGATTTTTTAAATTAGGTTAATTGAATTTTTAAATAATTAATTAGGTAAGTTAATTGATTTTTATAGTAATTAATTGACTTAGGAATAAATCTTGATTTTTTTTGTTCATATTAATTTTTTTTTTGATATTATGATAAATTATTTACTTATTTAAATATTATTCTAAATTTATTTTCATATATTTTAAAATATTATTTATTATTTTAATTAATATTTATAATTTATTTTATAATACTTATAATGTAATTACAGTTTTTTTTAATTAGGTAAGTTAATAATTTTTCTAATAATGAATTAGGTAAGTTAATTGATTTTTATAATAATTAATTAATTAATTTATGAATTATTTTTTATTTGATTGTATAACATAAACTACATTAATTTTATAGTGAATTATACACATTTGTTGAATATTTTTATCTTTTTCGCATAACGTCCCATTTTAATTAAAAATTTAATTTACGTCCCATAACTTCTTTAATTGCTCAATTTACGTCCCATTTACATAAATTTGGGGATTTCTAGTGAAAATTGGACGTAAATTAAGCAATTGAAAAAGTTATGGGACGTAAATTAAAATTTTAACTATTTTGGGACGTTTTTCAAAAAAGGTAAAAATTACGGGACGTAAATAATTTTTTTCTCAAATCCTCACTATTACTGTGGATGCTCTAAATAGAGTGATTGTTTATAAATAAAGTGGATAATAATTTGAGTAAATGTTTATTTATTTTTTGAAGTCAAATAAGTGATGTTTTAAAATGTGATAATAAAAATATTATTTATATTTTGAGATATATTTCATTTGTACCTTTGTAATTGACTCATTTTGTTATTTTAGTCGTTCCATGTGAAGTGACTCATTTCCTAAAATAGCAACACCTTATTAATTTTTTACATTTTTTCTTTATATACCGAAATACCGTGGTATGATAATTTTCCATATCGTTATCGTACCAAAATAATTTTGACATTTTTTTGGTACAGAAAAGATCAATATACCAAAATTTCGGTATTTTTCTCCATCTTTACTCTCAATCACATTACTTGTAATATACTCCATATGTTCCACTATAAGTTTCTCACTTTCCTTTTTTTTATGTCCCACTATAAGTTTCTCATTTCATTTTTGGCATATTATTTTCTCTTTCTCAATCACATCACTTATATTTTATCTATTATTTTATCATACTTCATTTCATACTAATCTATTTTTTCTCTTTCATCATCACATCATTTGTACTATATCTATTATTTTATCATATTTTTTAATCAAAACACCCAAAAGAATGGTGAAACATATATCGGGACGGGGGGAGTTTAATCACTTGTCTAAATTGATGTATAAAAATGTAGTGAAAAGTTTATAGGCCTATGGAGGGAGTATAAGAAAATAACTTTTACTTTATACACCCGAATAAAGGTAAATATGTGTATATTGTGAAGGTGGTGATTGTGAGAATTGTTTCTATTTTGGCGTATGCAAACTTTTGTGGAACAAACTAAAAAGAAAAGTATGAAAACTTTTTGTGGGACGGATTCTCTTTTCATTAAAATTTTTTTTTTGTCCAAATTTATTGTTCTCATTTTATTTTTTAAAATAAAATTATTCACACTATTTTATATTCACCCTCCAACTATCACTTAATTACTCAAATTATCATCAACTTTATTCATAAACAATTATTTTATTTATGAGTGGACCCCACAATTCTCCATCATACCCCAATCATATTTATTTTATACATAAACTAATCAATAATCATTAAAACTCATTTTCGAAAAATTGCAAATTTAATATATAATTTATTTTTAAAAAAATCATTCTTAATAATTACTCTGTAGTAATTATATATTGATTTATGGGGGGGTATTTTTAAATATAGTAATATAATTATTATATACTCCCTCTGTTCCATAATTTTTTTCACATGTATAGTGGCACACAAAATAAGAAAAGTGAATTTAGTAGAGATTTTGAGGTGTAAAGTTAAGAATATTGTGAGGGTGTAGTTTATAAAGAGTTTTCAATTTTTAAGGATGTAAAAGTTATTGTGGAACGTTTCAAAAGAAAAGTGTGAAAGAAAATTGTGGAATAGAAGGGGTAATAATTTAAAATATGATGAATTATAAATAAATAAAGGGATTTCAAAACAAGATAATTTCGATACTATATTTTGTATTTTGTGAGTTCAAAACGATTATGTTTGAACATAACTAAATTATGGGTGAGTATTGTGTAAATTCAATAATATTTTTTTGATACTATGTTTGATCGTTGATATTTTTTTTTTTTGTTAATAATTATTTTTATAATGTGTTGCATTTTTTTAATTATAGTAACTTACACTTTTCAATAATATTTTGAGTTATATTAATTTACATTTTTTGGTAATGTTATATTGCACCTTTTAGTTATATGGTGTTTCACTTTTTAATTATAGTGTCATACATTTTACAATAATATTTTCATTTATAGTAACTTACATTTTTTATTAATATTGTGTTGCACTTTTTGGTTATAATAACTTACATTTTTCATTAATATTGTGTTGCACTTTTCGGTTATAATAACTTACATTTTTCATTAATATTGTGTTGCACTTTTCGGTTATAATAACTTACACTTTTCATTAATATTGTGTTGCACTTTTCAGTTATACTGACTTGCATTTTTTTAATAATATTGTGTTGCACTTTTTAGTTATAATAACTTACATTTTTCATTAATATTGTGTTGCACTTTTCAATTATAGTGACTTACACTTATTAATAAACTATTATGTTGCACTTTTTAGTAATATTGTGTTGCATTTTTTTAGTTATAATGACTTACACTTTTCAAACCCTTATCAATAATATTTAGCTTTGTCATTATATACCGAGCTTTCATTTTAGTATTCGAAACATTCTTCTCTTCAAACATAATTGGACTGAGATCCTATAAACTTGTGAGTCATGGAGTACATAACAAATGAGATATCGACCCATATTTGACAACGTCTCGCATGAATATTTGATGTTAAACACAAAATAATTATTTTTGTAAGTGTTATCTTATAATCTCAATATCAGTTGAGTATTACTCTGCTGATAGTAGTCAGCTGATGTGTCAGCTGGTGGAGTCAGGTAAACTAATTTAGGCCTGATCAAATGAGTTGGAAGTTTCCAGTCAGTTGCGTAGGTGATGTTTAGAGTCTGCTTAGATGATGTGATCAGAAGAGGTTATATCAGCTGAGAAGATGTCTAGTAACAGGGTTAGTCTTTTAACTAAGTAGTGGATATCAGAAGAGTAGATCAGAAGAGTGAGGTCTTCTGATAGTCTTCTGATGGGTGTCTTCTTTTACGAGTTACAAGAGAAAGGCAAAGCTGTCAATTCGATTAGGCAAATGCAGAACACGTGAGTTTGTTAGGCGGTTGTAACAACCTGTCAGAGTCACGCTTTCAACACATGTTGCCATCACCGTTGATTAGTATAAATACCTCATCCCTTGCATTTTGTAAAGATTGACGCGTGCGGGCATTCGTCTTTGAGTTGCGAGTTCACGAGTGAAGTGAGGATAAATTCATTTACGAGTGAATGAGTGTGTAAACATCTCTTAATCAATCAAATTTGAAGTTGTGTGTCCAGTGGATGTAGATCACATTGATCGAACCACTTAAATCTTTTTATGCTTTGTTTTTTGTTCTCGTTTTGCTTATATTTGTGAATTGTTATCTTTGTTGGATTGTTTTAAGATTCGTTTTCTGTATTAATTGGAGACGTCTAATCGTGCGGATTACTTGATAATTAACGCCGTTTGTGGGAATCAAGAAATTCAATCCTTAAAGCAATTGTCAGATCTTAGATGGAGAATTCGACCATGTATAACATTAAGAAGTTCTCAGGCACTGGGGATTTTGGGTTGTGGAGAGTTAAAATGCAAGCTCTCCTAGAACAGCAAGGTTTGTTCGAAGCGCTCGAAGAACCGGCAGCTCCTGCGAGGGAATTTGTATCAGCTGTGGCTGAAAGGAGCAAGATGCTCAGAAAGGCTCGAAGCATGATTCTGCTTTGCCTTGGTGATAAGGTTTTGAGAGAAATTTCTAAAGAGAAATCCGCGAAGGAGGTTTGGGACAAGCTAGGTAAGCTTTACATGGTTAAAACTCTAGTTAACTGTCTCTATTCGAAGCAGAAGTTGTATGCCTTTAGAATGGGTGATGACAAGCCCATTCCGGATCAGCTTGATGAGTTCAACAGTATCCTTGATGATCTAGAGAATTTAGATGTCAATTTAGAGGAAGAGGATAAAGCTCTAATCTTGTTGAGTGCTCTGCCTAAGTCCTTTGAAATCCTAAATGACACCATTTTGTATAGTAGGAAGGAAAGTATTACATTGGAGGATGTAATGTTGGTTGTCAAGTCCAAGTTGTTGCACAACAAGACATCCTAAGTAGATAAGAGCAGCAGTGGTGAAGGATTGGCAATCAAAGGAGGTCAGAAGAGTCCTGTCTCCAAGAAGGGGTCTAGTCAACCCAAAGGAGCTGATAAGGGAAAATCAGATGTGTCCAATCAAGGGGATTCAGTGTGCTGCCACTGTAATAAGCCTGGACACTATAAGAATGCTTGTCACAAGTATAAGTAGTTCTTGAGGAAATCTGGTGCCAAGAACCCTGCTGACAAGAATCAAGTTAGCAGACCCAAGAAGATAAGGAGCAAGAAGGCTATGAGTCTGCTCAGGCACTAACCATAACATCCTCTGTAGAACAGCAAGCATGGATCCTGGATTCAGGGTGTTCTTTCCATATGACTCCAAAAAGAGATTGGTTTCATGATTTTAAGCATCAGAAGGGTGGTTATGTTCTGCTAGGAAACGATCACACTTGCAAGGTTATGGGTGAAGGTACAATTCACTTGAAGATGTTTGATGGTGTAGTGAGGATTCTCAAGAGTGTCAAGTATGTACCAGAACTCAAGAGAAATTTGATATCACTTGGGATGTTGGATTCTATGGGCTATAAATTAAAGTTTGAGGATGGAGAGCTCAGGGTGTCTAAGGGGGGGCTGACTGTCCTGAAAGGTGTGAGAATGAATGATCTCTACTTTCTTAAGGGAAGTACAGTGGCTGGCAGGTCAGATTTAGTAGAGGTGCAAGACAACTATATGTTGTGGCATAGAAGACTAGCTCATGGAGGTGAGAAAGGCCTAGTTGAGTTGTTTAAGCAAGGTTTGCTTGGTAAGGACAAGATCACAAAGCTGGATTTGTGCGAGTCTTGCATTCTTGGGAAAGCCAAGAGGTTAAAGTTTGGGAAGAGTGAGCACTTTACCAAAGGGGTCATGTATTATGTCCATTCAAATCTATGGGGGCCAGCTAGGAATCAGACAAGGTCTGGTGGTAGATACTTCTTGTCTATCATAGATGACTACTCAACGAAAGTGTGGGCTACTATCCTGAAATTTAAGGCAGAAGCATTTGAGAATTTTAAGGAATGACTCACTGAATGTGAGAATGTCACTGGAAAGACTCTGAAGCATTTGAGAACTGATAATTGTCTGGAGTATCTATCAAAAGAGTTCAATGCGTTTTGTAAGAAGAAATGAATAGTGAAGCATAGGATTGTGCCAGGGACCCCTCAGCAGAATGGTGTAGCTGAGAGGATGAACCAAACACTACTTGAGAGAGTCAGGTGTATGTTGAACAGCTCTGGTCTGCCAAAGGTGTTTTAGGGAGAAGCAGTGTCAACAGCAGCCTACTTGATAAACAGAAGTCCTTCCTCAGTTGTGCAGTATAAAACCCAGAAGAGTTGTGGTCTGGCCATGTAGCTGATTACAATTATTTGAGGGTATTTGGATGTGCAGCATACGCCCATGTCAAGCAAGATAAACTTGAGCCTCGAGCATTACGATGCGTGTTTGTTGGGTATCCTTCAGGTGTTAAAGGATACAGGTTATGGTGCCTTGAAGCAGAGATGCAGAAGTGCACAGTCAGCAGAGATGTTACTTTTGATGAGAGTAGGATGCCTCTATCAGAAGAGGCTAGTACAAGTACTAGTGCAGTTGATAACCAACCAGACGAGACACGGATTGAGGTGGAACATGTTAACACCAAAGGACCTGTTGGAGAGCATATTGATCCAGATGAGGAGGGCGATCTTCATAGTGAGAATGAGCCTCAACACTATCAACTGACACGGGACAGAACCAGAAGAGAAGTACACCCGCCTCAAAGGTATGGTCAAGTTGACATTGTATCATTTGCATTATGTGTAGCTCTTGAGGTGGAGTCTCTGGAGCCGAAAACTTACACTAAAGCCATCAGCTGCCACGACAAGAAGAAGTGGATAGTTGCAATGGAGGAGGAATTGCAATCTCTTGATAAGAACCACACCTGGGAGATTGTTGAGAGGCCTTATAACAAGAAGTTTGTTGGGTGTAAGTGGATCTACAAGAAGAAGGTAGAGGCTCAGAGAGGTGGCAATTTTAGATACAAAGCGAGGCTTGTAGCTAAGAGATTTACACAGAAAGAAGGTGTTGATTTCAATGAAATCTTCTCAACTGTTGTGAAGCATTGTAGCATCAGAATCTTGTTGGCTATGCTTGCTCAGTATGAACTTGAGCTGCATCAGATGGATGTGACCACAACTTTCTTACATGGATCTCTAGATGAGAGGATCTACATGAAGTTACCAAAAGGGTTGGACATAGAAGAAGAGGAGGACAAGGTCTATCTACTTAAGAAGTCCCTCTATGGCCTCAAACAAAGCCCTAGACAATGGTAATTGAGATTTGATGAGTATATTTGTTCAGCTAGTTTACAAGGAGCTTGTATGACAGCTGTGTTTATTTCAGACGGGTTGGGAGCCAGATTACCTATATTCTGTTGTATGTTGATGATAGCTAATAGTAGGGGAGTCTATTAACAATATCAATCAAGTCAATGAGATCCTCAAACAGGAGTTTGAGATGAAAGATCTTGGTGAAGCTAAAGTAATTTTTGGAATGGAGATCAGCAGAGTTGATGGATCAATTCAGCTGAGTCAACTTACCTATCTGAAGAAGGTGTTAGAGAGGTTCAGAATGCATCAAGTAAAGACTGTCTCTACTCCTATTGGCCAACATCAGAAGATGTCCAATCAGATTAGTCCCAAGAACAGCCAAGAGAGAGCTCACATGAGTAAGATACCTTAGGCCAGTGTTGTAGGGAGATTAATGTATGTTATGGTGTGTTGTAGGCCATATTTGACTCATGCTATAAGTGTGATCAACAGATATATGAGTGGTCCAGGCTTAAGTCATTGGGAAACTGTTAAGTGGGTCGTGAGATATGTTCTGGGATCAGTAGATAAAGGTCTGAAATTTCAGAAGATATCAGATGAGGGGGAAACACTTTGGGATACGAGGATGCAGATTATGCAACCAATGTTGACACTCGAAAGTCCTTAACAGGATATGTGTTCACCTTATTTGGTACGGTTATGTCATGGAGGTCTATTCACCAGTCCGTAGTTGCATTATCTACTACTGAATCAGAGTGTGTGGCCTTAACTGAGGCAATTAAGGAAAGTATGTGGTTGAAGGGAATCTTGAAGGAGTTTGATTTATCACAGAGAAGTGTGGCTGTCTTCTGTGATAATCAAAGCGCAATACATCTTGCAAAGCATCAGGGGTATCATGAGAAAACCAAGCATATTGATGTGAAGATGTACTTTGTAAGAGATATTATAGAGAATGGTGTAGTCCAAGTGGTTAAGATAGCTATTGAGGAGAACCCTGTTAATGCTTTCACTAAGGCATTACTAAAAGAGAAGTTTGGTTTGTGTCTTAGGTTTATTGGATTGCATTAGGTCCTCTGAGGAGAAGGTTGTTGTTCTTTTGGCAGGGAGCAGTGGTGGAGGCTGTCCTTTGAGAATGATAGTGAAACTGTTTAGTTCTAGGTGGAGATTTTGAGCTAAAGGTGGAGAATTGTGAGTGTTATCTCATAATCTCAATATCAGCTGAGTATTACTCTACTGATAGTAGTCAGCTGGTGAAGTCAGGTAAGCTAATCTAGGCCTGATTAGATGAGTTGGAGGTTTCTAGTCAGGTGAGTAGGTGATGCTTAGAGTCTGCTGAGAAGATGTCTAGTAGAGGGTTAGTCTTTTGACTAAGTAGTGGATATCAGAAGAGGGGGGGTCTTCTGATAGTCTTATGATGGGTGTCTTCTGTTACGAGTTACAAGAGAAGGGCAAAGCAATCAATTTGATTGGGCAAATGCGGAACACGTGAGTTTGTTAGGCGGTTGTAACAACCTGTCAGATTCACGCTTTCAACACACGATGCAATCACCATTAATCAGTATAAATACCCCATCCCTTGCATTTTGTAAAGATTAGCGTGTACGGGCATTCGTTTTTTAGTTGTGAGTTCACGAGTGAAGTGAGGATAAATCCCTTTCCGAGTGAATGAGTGTGTAAACATCTCTTGATCAATCAAAGTTGAAGTCGTGTGTCCAGTGGATGTAGATCACATTGATCGAACCACTTAAATTTTTTTGTGCTCTGTTTTTCGTTCTCGTTTTACTTATATTTGTGAATTGTTATCTTTGTTGGATTGTTTTAAGATTCGTTTTCTGTATTGATTGGAGACGTTTAATCGTGCGGATTACTTGCCAATTTTAAAAAAAATTATCTTCAAGAAAAATCGTTAAATGAATTGGAACTTGGAAGGCAGCAGCTTTCTCCGGTGGACGGTTAACCGGCCGGCCCAAATTTATCGAGTACTTAGCCTACTAAGTAATCATTGCATTCAATGAATATTTCTATATCTATTATTATTGTCCTTGAAGAAAAAGATGTAAAAAAGATGTAAAATGTTGAAAATATATTTATTTAATGAATGATTATTGTTTTAATGTTTAATAAATAAAAATATATTTAAAAATTTATAGATAAAATTTAAAATTTTAAACACAATAAATGATGTCTTATTAGTTTGTGTAGAAAATGACCATCATTTTAAGACGGAGAGAGTATCAATTTGCCATAATAAATTTAATTTAAGTATGTTTAAAAAAAATCAAGATAGGCTTTCAACTATTTATTGAATTCAACTAACTTTCATCTACATGTAAATTTGCTCATTTGAAATTGTTGACCATTAGTGTCTTCGTTGAAGCTTGATTGTGTTCTTCTTCGTAATTTAAAAAATGTAAAATTAAATCGAAATCGAATCGTACCGTTTGTACGTAGTGAAACTGAACACTAATCAAACTGAAATTATCGGTTTGGTTTTGAATTGGAGAATCGGATTTTTTCATGAATTTTCATTGTTTGCTATCCGGAATCGAACCTAGAATGTGTGGGCGTGAGCCTTATCAGTCTAATACCATGAAAGTATTTCGTCTAATTTAAAAGTACGAACTTTTAGAGAGATTATGAATTAATTCTTGTATATTAATTTCTATTAATAATTTAAGTATTTATTACATTTAGTAATTTCGTGTATATTACTTAAGTTATTCAATATTGATGCAGGCGGAAGTACGATACACACGTAAATCCGTTGATTCTACGAATGCCCGGAATATACGTAAACGAGATTAAAAGTGATAATCCATTGATTCAAAATGAATACTGGAAGAACACAAATAAAACACGTCAAAAGGGATAAAACCCAATATTTTTCTATTCAATCAACTCCCCTTACAATGTTCTTGAGACTCGTATTTATAATAGGTAAACTAGGGTTTTAGGCGTGTAAGCCCTAAAAGCCCGGCCCACTAATAATTAATCAAAACCTAAACAAAGCTCTAACACTATATAAAATATAAATAATACTAAATAATTAAAATACAATCTTATCTCCATCACTCTCTCCCTCTTCGAAAAGATTCATCCTCGAATCTGCATGAATCTTATCTCTAGCAGTATGAAAAAAAAAAAATAACCACGACGGGATCATCTTCAGAGAAAGTAAAATTAATTAACGCCTTGACGTCAAAAACATCTGCAGTTCGTACGTTGCCCAAGGTCTTGAGACTATAAGCAAATGTTGGCTTAAGAGAAGTGTCAAAATAACTATCATTAGTAATAAAAAACAATTATTACTAACTTTAGGTCCACTATTTCCCTCATAAAATACAGGACCAAACTCTCCCAAAATATTAGTTGGCCCAACTTGGTTAACATCTTCCACGGGCTGAATATGTACGATGAAAGTCGTCGACTGAATCCGTTGGTTGTGTAGAGATGTGAAACTGGTGGAATGAGTTTCTGGAACGGGGGGCAGCAGTGTGGCGGCGGCGACAAGGGCTGCCAAAACTGGAGATGGTGGTGGCGCTGGCGTTTCCAGTGCGGCAAGTTCGTCTCGTTGGCTATAGCTGTCGAAAATTCCATCGTTGATAAAATCAGATGCACCAGAGAAAATCAAATGAAAATTCCAGTGCACCAGAGAAAATCAAATTTCTACTCTGTATCGTAATTTTGCTTCATCGTTGATAAACGATAAACCCCACGGAATCGTTATGGCTCATGATACCAACTGATGTAGGCCGCGGAAGCGTATAAAAGATGAATGTATACGAAAAACACACACTAGTTCGTTGATTCTAAAAATACCCGAAAAAGTGACAAGAATTCAAATACGTTGATTCAAAAAGAATACCGCAATTCAAAAGAACTTTGTTCTTTATTCTTTATTATTCAAAAATTGATTCCAACTACATGTCAAAACCCCCTATATATAGGAGATGACTACATAGACAATTTGCAACACAAATTGATTCTCTCAACAATCTACCAAAATAAAGAAAACGTGCAATAATGAAAATTGGAGCAGAAAAGGAAAATGCAATTAAGTCTTCAATCACGGTCTTTCTTCTTAATTTCATTTTCATCAAATATTTAATTAAGATGATCTTAAAAAATACTCCCGAAATGAAATATATTATTAAGGTATTCCATATTTAAAACATAAAGATGATCATAAATTCAGTATTTATTACATTTAGTAAAAATTACATCTAGTACTAGTAGTAGTAGCAGAAAAAGACAATTGGGGGTCATATTATTAATATAATTAAACATATACACATTCATTTTATTTTTATAATAAATACTCCTATAAGAAAATTTGTGGAGCGGGGGCAGCAGACCCCCACTTGCCCGTGCGCCTAAGTGCGTTGTTACATATCCCAAAATATCCACACACAAGTTTTTATCGAAATTTATAGTTGGAGATTCTAAAATTAGAATGTGTGTGACAATAAAATAAATAGGTCAAATTGTTAGTGATTGTCCAATTGAATTTTCAATTTTTATATTAAAATTAAATTAAATCTATAATTATATATAATTGAGTGCACGTTTAATTATATATAATTGAGTGTACATAAGAGTGTTTGAAGAATTAGTAATATAATACTCATAGTATAGAAATTTCTATAACATGGGCTGGGAAACACAAAATAAGAAAATAGAGTAATTAGCCGTGTTTGATGATTTTTTTTTATCGGTAAAAGATATTAAAATAAATGAATGAAAGTTAGATTACATAGTTTGAGTAAGCAGTGTTTTGATGATTAATTTCATACTTTTATACATAAAATAAATACAGTATATGGATTGAATTGTGTATATATATGAGCTCTAAAAGTAGCTTTAGAAAAGTAAATTTTGCATAAAAATTAGGAATGACAATTTTCAACATGACATAATAGTACAATACGAATCCGACATGAAAATTATAGGTTAGTGTTTAGTTTTATCGTGTTGTTATCATATCGACACGAAAATATTGTACGGTGTTCGTGTCGACTCATTAAGCACGATAAAATTAACAGGTAACTCATTAACTGATTAACACGACACGGCAATGATACATATTCGATAATACTAACACGATATTTTTTTATATATAAATAAATATTTTATTTTTTATATATCTAAATGAAATTTTAATTTTTTTTTATCATGTCATTATCGTGTCGTGTCACGTTGACACAAAAATATTGTTTTAAAATTATTGTATCTGTGTCGATATTTATCATTATCGTGTTATATTCGTGTTTGATCATATTGTATCATGTCACTATCGTGTCGACACGTGTCTGATAGAATATCCGGGTCGGGGCAAGGAATGAAGAATTAAATTTCAACTACATATTAAATGGAACCGAAGCTACCACCACCTCCATATTTAAGCTTTCGTGTTGAGACTCGCGTGAATACATTTATTACCGCCACTTAATGACATGTGGTGTGCCTGCTTCCCAATTAACCGACACAACATTTTCATCCGTTCTTCCGTTTCATTTTTCGTATTTCACTTAGGTGATGTTTACTTCGAATTTTGAGTGGTTTTGAAAATTGGATATTAAAATTCTGAATTTTTGAAATCATAATGAATAGTAATACAATATGTGTATTTTTTTAGAGTGTTGGAATAGTAGAAGATTTTAACTTTATGTCAAAACAGTGTGTAAAATTGAATAAAATTGTATTACGGAGTATTATATTATTGTTGGGTGAGATTATAATAATTAGTTGATTGTGTAATGATTGAATGTACAGTATTACATTATTGTTGAAAAATTGGAGTGATATTATATAGATATAACTTTATATCAAATCAATATGTTTTATAGGGGTGGTTTTGAGTGGATTTTGAAAATCGATTTTTAAATTTCGAAGTAAAACAGATTTAACATCTTAAAATTCAAAACCCTATTTTTAAAATTAAAAGTAAATATAGTTTTAGTGTTATATTCTACTTAATTTCTAACATATATCACCTTGAATATTATATGACTTAATATTTTTTTTTAGTATTACACAATATCAATAAATAATAGTACTATATTTTATAAGCCATCAAATATCATAAATGCACTCTATCTATATATGTATTTATTTCTAGATAATTGGAAGATTGAGGAAAATTATTTTAAAAAGATGTCACTTTCTATGTATTTTAATGATTTTTCCTTCCTTCTTTTCTACTCATACTCATTATATGTTTTGTCGAAAAAAAATACTAATTACATGTATACCCTTTGTACGTGTTTGGTACTTGGTAGTTGGTAGGAATAAATACTACTCCCTACATCCCGATATAAGTTTCCCTTTTATTTTGGGTGTTTTAATTAAAAAATATAATAAAATAATAGATATAGTACAAATAATGTGATAGGTGTGAAAAAAAATAATAGATTAGTATGACATGAAGTATGATAAAATAATAGATAAAGTATAAGTGATGTGATTGTAAAAAAATAATTTGCTAAAAATGGAATGAAAGTGAAAAACTTATAATGGAACGGAGAAAGTACAAGCAACACATAATATATACAATTATATTTTGTTCATGTTATTAATGTTTAAATATTTTATAAATTCAATATTCAAATGAAAGAAAATTTATTATCCACAACTATATTTAAATTGAAAATAAGAAAACTAAAAAAAATATTGTATGAATTATTTGTTAAATATAAAAAATATTATTTAATTCACATTTTTTTCTAGAAAATGGGGAAAAGACGAAAGACAAAAAATAGTATGTATGTTTTATTTTTTATTGTAATTTAAATTTGTTGTATGTATATTTTATTTATTATTGTATTTTTTAATTTAAATTATTAATATTGTATTACAATTAAATTATATATTTTCAATTTTAAAATCTTCATAATAATTAATTAAAATCAAAATAAAAAATTAAATTAAAATATAATTGAATAATCATGTACTAAATTTGCCACAGATGAATAATGTAGAGGCAAATTTGCCCCCATATCCATTGAAGTTGTTTTGTCACCAAATTTGTCAACTAACCTCAAGTTGGAGATGGTCTTACTCATAGTAAACATGATTGTAAATAATTAGTTAATTCACGTGATAAGAATTTATTTAGAATATTTAATAATTGTTATATATATGAAAATTTAATTAAATTATTTACATTCTGAAAGTTTATTTACATAAAATAAGGAGGGGGTCTTGTAAAATCATTAGACTTTAGCCTGAGGAAATACAATTCGAGTCTAGATATGACAAAATGATCTGTCCGAAACCGTCATATTCTGCTCTGAGAGATTTGGACTCGCCCTGCTCTGTTCCATTCTAAAAGCGGGGCAAGTCAACTCCGCGCCTAAATGCAAAGCAGGACAGACATGAATTTACATATTTATTGTCCCGCTCCGTCGTTCTTTCCTGAATTCAAAGACATATATATAATAATTCATATAATATTTGTTAATTTTTAACATAAAATTGTCGTAGATTTTGATTGTTTAGTTTGTTGTTCATTTTGAACATAATTTTGTAAAATTTTTAATGTTTAGTTAACAATGAATTTTAATGTTTAGTTTATTTCATTTTAAATATTTTCAGTTAATATATATATATATATATATATATATATATATATTATATAAAAATAATGAAACTTGGGACGGGATGGAGCTCAAAATATTGATCTGCATCGATCGACAGCGTGGGGCAGAGCGAGCAAGATCCCGTGTAGGACATGATTTAAAATGATGCTTTATAGACTGTAAGGGCATGTTTGTTTTGGGACTCACCCGTCCAGACGTGGGACGTAACGTCCCACGTCTTGTTCTAGTTCGGGATTTAACATCCGGATTTCACCATCCAACCACATCCATCCTTAAAAATATCTATATATCTTACTAATACATTTTATCAATATATTAGTACTTTCTTGAAAATCACACCTAACATCATTTTTTATTTTTCTCTTACCTCATAATAAATTTCAAACTCGCACTCAACCGAATAAATTTTAAACTCGACTCGATCGAGCCTAAAATTTCATGATTGAGCTCGACTCGATAAACTCGAGCTCGGCTAGACTCGATACCTATATAATATTCAAAATTAATAATAAAACATATACTCCATTTTTTTTAAATTAAACTCAGGCTCGATTATCTGTATATAAATATAAATTATATATTAATGGAAAAATAGTAAATATTGTTCAACCTCGATTAGGTTCGCGAGCCTTTCGAGCCGAGTATTTATGAGCTCGAACTCGAATTCGATAGCTACTCGAGTAGCTCGAAACTCGACTTGACTCGATTAACTTCGAGTCGATTTCGATCTTTTTCCGAGTCGAGCACGAGTAGCTCGCGAGTTGGCTCGACTCACTTACACCCCTACTTATGATTGGATGAATAAGGTTATTGAGTTGTATAATTCACACTTTTATAATCCAATTACACACTTTTGTATAGATACGAAGTCCAAAATTAATTATATGTTTAACGTAAATTTATTTATATTATTTTATTTGCACCCTCGTATAATTTTAAATCATTTTATAATAATTTTACCATCTAATAATTACTCAAATCATTCAATTATTACTATACTTCTCAAATAATTAATATAATAATATAACATCACTCATTTTTACATAATTGATTTGACATAAAGTTACATCCTATCCTACTCAACATCCTAAAACAAACACACACAATCACTATTTATCAGGATTTCACCATCCAGGATTTCCCCATCTCCCCCATCCTACATAATCCCAAAACAAACATGCCCGAGTATGAAATGCAGAACATTTTTTAATATTGAGATATCTACATTGTTATGTCTCATTACCATCCCTAAATACAATGTGATGCGAATTGCGATAAAATAATTTAAATTGTAAAACTTAAATGAGATCATATGACTAATATGAGACAAACTTTCATCATCATTACCTGTGAACTTACCATTTATGAAATTACCCGAATATTTTTTTAAACAAAGTTAAATGTAAATTCTAAAATGAAAGTTGTGTCTACATGAGACCCGGTCCACACATATACTACCTAATTTAAATTACATTTATTTCTCTACCAACTCATTTATTTTCTATACCTATTTATTCATCTTATCTAAATTTATCAAAATAAGGCAGTCATGTAAAATGTGTAGTATTTCCTTCATTTCAAAATAACTTACATTTTCTTTTTCAAAACGTATCACAATAATTTTCATACTTTTAAAATGAAATATTTTTTTTAAACTTTATCCTTACAATGTCTTTAATTTTACCTACAATGTTATTACTTTTAACTCGATCATATATACACATAAGTCAACTTTTTTTTTTACTTTATACATAAACTTTATTGGCCTATTTCTTGCGCGTACCAATTGAAGTCTTTTGAAAAAATGATTGGATTGAAGAACGAATGTTTTCTCCGCAGTAGCGAAAAAGACAAGAATCTTATTTTTTTTTCTATAACTAATTGATACTTTAGATAGATGCAAATAAATCATATCTTGTAACTTCTTTTTGTCAATCGATCGACTTTCTGATCATCACAATACATTTCTATCAATTATTCTATATTTGGTAGGTCTCCTGTAGACTTAATTTTTTATATGGAATTGAGTCCATTTTTTAAAGTGGGTAGGATCAACAATAAGAATTAAATACGCGACATTAGGTTATATAGTGTTGCAATAAAAGTGCATGTTGTAAATAAGTGCATGTTGTAAATAAGGAAAAGTGTAACATGCATTTTACAATTTTTTAACATGTATTTTGCAACATTAGGTTATATAGTGTTGCAATAATAATTTTAGTTATAATGATATACATTTTTTAGTGATGTTATGTTACACATTTTAGATATATTTTGTTGCACTTTTCAGTCATAGTGACTTACAACTTTCAATAATATTTTCAGTTATAGTAATTTACACTTTTTAGTAATGTTATGCTACACATTTTAGTCGTATTTTGTTGCACTTTTCAATTGTAATGATTTACAAATTCCAACAATATTTTCAGTTATAGGTACTTACACTGTTTAGTAATATTATGTTGCACATTTTAGTTATATGGAGATGCACTTTTCAGTGATGTATAAAGTTATGACTGGACATAAAACTTTATAAAAAAAATAGTATTGATGTTGCTTCTTTATGCTTCTTGTTCTATTTCTTGTTTTTCTTGTCCTTTTCAAGGTGACCCTTTACTTTTTTCCCTATCCCTTTTTTTAGAGCATTTAGGGTCCAATACCACTGTTGATGTATCATAAGCAACATCACTGAAATGTTTGATATGATGCATCAAATAAACACCACAATCATTGTGACTGTTCATTATTGATTTTCATTTAAATTTGACATTATCAAAATCAAATGATGTAATTTTAGATGCGTTTTCATTTTTCTTTTCAATTAAGATTATGCACAACATGCAGAAAAAGAACATAAAATAAATAATATAACTAAAACAATTAACACAAAAATATTTAAAAAAAAAGAAAAATATACCAAAAACTTCTTCATGTCTGTGAAACACTTTTCGGTTGCATTATCATAATATTCTCTATTATCAAGATAGTGCACCTTACTATCAACAAAGTTAATGCAGACGGCGGCATAATGATAATTAATGCAAAAATGAATGAAGATCTGGATTAAAATAACAAAATGATTAGCATAAATAATACTCCCTCCGTCCACGAAAAGTAGTCTCATTTGCCATATATTCTTTGTCCACAAAATGTAGTATCATACCCTTCTTGAAAACTATCACCCTTCAACCATCACTTAATTACTCAAATTGCCATCAACTTTATTCACAGACAATCACTTTATTTACAATGGACCCCACAATACCCTACAATACCCTTACTTTATCTACTTTATCTACATTTTTCTTAAAACATGTGTCCCACTCTAATGGGACTACTTTTCATGAATGGAGAGAGTATAATAAATATTTTTAATAGTGTCTTTTGATACAGTGATTCATTGTTTAAAAGATTTGTTTACTTCCTCACATATCTTCTCCCTATCAATATTATTCTCTATGTAACGTTGCAGAGCACCCTACATAAATAAAAATCACATTGATTTTTAAAAATACAAAATATAAATTACAATTACAGTAATTTAGTATTACACATATGACTAATGTAGTGTTACACCTTTCACTAGAGTGGTGTTGCACCTATCAGTAAAGTGGTGTTACACCTTTCACTAGAGTGGTGTTACACCTATCAGTGGTGTTACATCTTTCAGTAAAGTGGTGTTACACCTATCAGTAATGTGGTGTTACACCTTTCAATAATGTGGTGTTACACATTTCTCTAAAGTGGTGTTACATTAGTAATGTGGTATTACACCTATTAGTAAAGTGTTACATCTTAGCAATGTGGTGTTACATCTTTCACTAAAACAACATACACTTTTAACAGAAAAAAATATACAACATGAAAAATACTAACAAAAAACAAAAACACAAATACATTGTTGTATCACTACATAAACAGAATACAAAAACATAAAAACGAAATAATATACATACAAAAACAGGAAAAATACAACATGAAAAATGAAAAAACGAAGCAAATACAAAATAAATTACTTAGAACATAAGAAAAAATACAAAAAATGTACATGTAAACATACAGAAACAGAAAAAAAATGAAAAACCCCATGAAAATTAGGATTTATACAAAACAAACTTGAAAATAAGAACAAAACGAAACAAAAAACAACAAAATAAACATTGCTTAAAAATTTACAGAAAAAATACATGATATAACTTGGAAGGAGATGAATAGGCGATTATACTTGAAGCTTCAACAAAATACTATAATATCGAGTAGAAATTGACACAAAACAAACTATAAAACACGAAATCGACACAAAAAAACTGCAAAACAAATGATCTAAGAAGAAGGAAGAAGAACGAAAAGGAAAAGTGAGAGGTGGGAAGTTTGAACAAGAAGAAGAAGAAGAAGAAAGACTGGGAAAAAAGAAAAATAGAAGAAAAAATATTAAATGCAATGTATTTATATGATCCAGGTGTAGAAGGGTGGGTCAGATCAGACGGGTCGGGTCGGTGAAAGAATGCGGGTCGGACTCAGTTTCATGTATGGAACCAATTCCATACAAGACCAAACCTTCTATATTTTGTATTATTTCTTTAGTCGAATTTATATGTCCACCTACGTGCAAAAGTTATTTTGAAAGGAAGGGAATACAAGACAAGATACTGAATCAATACACAAAATGAGTTGGGTACAGGCGGGGAAGAAAAATTAAGCATTGTTGATTAGTCTATTTACTTAATTAATGAATTAACTTTAATTCATCAATTAAATTATCAACTATTTACTTATATAAGAAATTATATTAAATGTAAATTCTCAAAAAATAATAGTAAATTAGAATTGACATTTTATATGTAATTTTTCACGTTAAGGACATAAAACTATTGGGTAAAGATTTTTCAACTTTATAAATAGTAATAAAATTATTTTTTAATGTAATAAAGTAGTGACATTTGTTGTAATATTATGATATTTTACGGGTAGCAAAATGGATCATTAAATAAGAAATAAAGGGAGTAATACACAATTAAATTTGCTCGTCTAACGTACCATAAAAAATAAAAATACATATGTATCACTTATTTATGTCAAAATTTTGTTTAAAGAAGAAGATCTCATACATGTGATAAATCTCATGTACTCTATTATATTGTACACGAGTTTATGAAATTTCAAATTATTCATATTCTAATCGTATTCTATTAGAATATGATTTTAATATTCAAATGAAACACCTTATCATTTATAAGATAGTCTAAATAAAACCTTATCATGTGAAATAATTAATTATTTATAATAATATGTCCAGCCAAATAATATGTTTACAAGTAGTAAACTCTCCACAAGAGTTGAATTTAAATAATAATAAAAAAATATTAATAGTAACTGGCATATAAGACAGCCCATACCTGAAGTGAATTACATACAGCAATAAGCGTATGCCTGAAGTGCGCCTTATGGTCACTTTTTGTTTTTTTTATCAAAAGCGGTTTTGGTGTGAAATTGTCAAAGGCGTGTTTATGCTTATTATCATGGATTATACATTTGAAAAATACAGTCGACTATTATGAATTATCATAAGCATTCAACAACCTATTAGTTGCTTCACCTTCTAAGACATTGGTTGCCATGACTATGTCACACAGAAACCAGATTTAATCCCACTATTCGTAAACGAGATCTATCCTTCTTGTATACAACAAAGTTAAGTGAATGCTTTGTTTCCTTTCAATCACCCAAATGTCTTGATATTACGACGTGGTCATTAAATCACCGATTGATTACAAGAAACGAGGAAGTACCTATCGCAGTTTTCTGGACTTTTGAGTTATCCCAGATGCCTTAGTCCCTTCATTCACCTTGCTCTAGCAGGAATTCACTTCACTACTGGTCAACTAGAACTCTTCGTTAACTGATTAAACAGCTGAAATAAATCCAAGCAACACAACACAAATTAGCATATTAAACTATAACTCAACAAATAGCTGAGTAACCTAAGTGCATCAATCATATCGAATATGTATAGTGAACACCAAGACATTCATAGGGACTGGGCATGCTCTACAGGCAATTTAGACGATGAAGCTTTGGACCAATTTCATTGACAATTAAAAAATCATTATCTAACAATATATACCACTCTCAATGAGTTCAAAGGTGATGTACACAAACATAGGGAATCGTACAATACACTAAACAAGAAGTACAGTATAGGCAACTAAAAGACTTGCTTCAAAAAAAAATTAAATATTGTTGATGCCACTAGCTTAAATCACAGTTGTGAATCGTAGAGCTATTGTTTAGCGTGCATATTCTTGTGCCGGGAGAAGAAAGAGATCACTACAATTGATTACGATTACAATGAAGTCAATTTCATCAATGCAAGTTTAAACATCACTTCTTTGGCAAATTTTTAACTGATTCAGTCTCCTATAGTGGGAAGTAAATAATAATATCACCATTAAGGTACGCAGTTAAGCATATGCTTTTCTATTAATTTGTGAAAACATGACGAGGTAACATAATTCTCAACTGTTTTCCTTTCACAGATTTATTAGTTGCATCTACAGGCAAATGTACAGATTACCCACTGAAATATACAGAAGACAAAAAGGCACTAGTCCTCCATTTATCTTTCAAGCTGCTAGTATTTTATCTAGAAAACACTGCATGCAGGTCAATCAATCTTAACCACAAACCCAAATATTTTAACAATAACATAGTACATAAATATACAGCCAAACAAATAAATAAACCACCAACAATTTCCAATATATAGTTGCTTCTTTCACCAAATACTGATTTAATTTCCTACATTAAATTGAATTCTTATAGAGTACAAATTGAGGGAAGCCTGGCAGAAAAACTAAATGTGTCCACATGTTTTCATTATATTCTGCCAAAAGAAAAGCCAAATATACCTTGCTTAAGGAAATAGAAACAGAGGCCTAACATTAACTCACCATTACGGGATACTGTAATATCCAGCCAAATACCGGAATCTGATAAAGAAACGCCTTGATTGTGGGCCAAAAACCACTGGGCGGCACACCATATTCAGACCATGTCATACAAATATTATTGAGCACATGAAGAAAATTCATCAGTACTAATCACAAACAGAAAGGAGGGGATAATTAATGACTAGATCAGGAAAACTGCTTACCCAAAAAGGACGAAACAGCCATAAATTTCCACAACTATACCAACTACTGGCCACCGGACAAATATAAAGAATAACCCGAGAAGAAATGAAATTGAACCCTGTTGATAGCAAACAACTAAACTGTTAAACATTTGAGTCTATCTCCAGGTTCTGTTTCATGCACTTTTCAACTCAATCATGTGGATCCTGAAGCAGGTAAAATATTATCTTCAGTGAAGAACCAGAATACATATTCACACTTAATAATATGACAAGAGAGTCGCCTTTCACAAAATTGAGGGTAACTACAACATTGTTGAGCAGCAACACAGACAAGTCACCTTTCAATGGACAAGCTTATAGAGCTCCTCCTTTTATTCAAAAAGAAACTATATAATGGCCTAGATATTTGATAGTGAATTACTCTAAAACTGATCAAACGTTGAGCACCAGCAATGTGCATATCATGAAACAAATTACTCACAAGATGGTCTAAACACAGATTTTTTAACGTGCAAGTACCTTATAGTTCCTTGGATTTGTGAAGAGTTGCAATGTTGATCTCCAACCAAGTAAAATGGCTACACCTGATAGCCAAAATATCTGATGGCAAAGGCGAAGGTAAAGAGAAACGTGAAAATAGATGTTTTGGGGGTGGGAGGGACAATAAGGAAACTGAATAACAGAAATGTCTTACATTTCCAAGAGCGAGCAAACCTCTGTCAAAAAACAGAAGTATGGCTAGAAAGGTGAAGAATATACCAAACCCAATTAGGCCCAGACCAACCTCTGCAAGTATGTTTTGGTAAAGCACAGTGAGATGTCAACCTTCATTTTCGTATAGAATAAGATAAACAACATATAGATTGGCATATTGAAGGAACCACAACCCTACCTTAGCAAATTTATGAGTATAACAAAAAATCTTGAAACATATTGTTTAGCAATAACATCTCAATATTTCATCTGCTTTACATTCAGTTGATGCTGAAGATATTTAATAACCTTGTCGATAACAGTATAATTGCAATTGTAAGAACATTTTAGAAATTCTATTCAGTACGTACTACTTGTGCTGATCCCTAGAAGTTAGAATAAGTTTGCTAACCAACCCAGTTCTCAACTTGTGAAATAAGTGTACTTCCTAATGTCATGAACTATAGCTCAACCATCAGATATTTTCATAATTTTATGATCTAAACACATTATCGCACGTTAACATTAACTGCTCATGTGTCATCAAGACTAACACACAAGGGTATCCTCAAACAAATAGAGATAGAAATATAGCTTATGCAGCATACAAAAGTTCTCCTCATGAGACTACATGCCTTTTCTCCTATAGTCCTTTTGCATTATGTAGTTCCTCTTTTAGGCAGCTCCACAGTCTTCTTTACAGCTAGAATATTTCTTCTCCTTTTCGCATATTCCTTTCCCTCTTTTATCCTTCGTTACACATTTCTTAAGGCTTATTTCATATTTTCTACTATCTCATTGTTACCTTCTTATGTGACCTCTTCCAGCATTCTTGATTTCTTTCGCCTCCCTTTGCAGCTTCCTTCAACCTCCTCTATCGCCCTTATCGGCTTATCGCTATATTTCTTTCTATGTACTCCTTGCTTACTTGCTCTGCACACAAGTTCTTCTTTGTTCAGCACAGATGATTATAATTACCCTATTAGTTTCTAACTCTTCTTTTCTTTTCACATGTTTTATTCACTTTCTACGCAAAGATAAATTTCCACAATACTACTCGAAGTTACACGAGATATCTCCATATGTTATTTTTCTCAACCCTCGGGTATCTTAAACATTTGCTCCTAATCCTTCCATTTTGATTTATTTGCATCTTCCCAGCTCCTTATTTTCGGTACGCTGTCTCTTTCTCTCTCTCACTATCTACCTTGACATTTTACTCTATTTTCCTTCCTTTAGTGCAGATACTCTTTTGTGTATCCTTATATTAGATTAGCTTTATATGTCTCTTCTACAGTTCTACCAGGTTTATCTATTACCAGTCTTACTTTCTTGCGTCTTTTCCAGCTATATGGATGACATACAAATTACAAGAGTTCTGCATATAAATTATTCCACATTCCGAGCGAAACAGCTACAGCGTTTCCACCTAAATACCAAACATGTAACAACCTGTTTACCATCATCGATGATCTTCTTTATAGTCTATACCTTCACTAGATTCCTGTTATCAACTCTTACTAACCCAAACTCATCACACTAAAACTTTTAGCCTTCACGCTGAAGGCCCATTTAATATAGTTTAGGGATTGCAACAGTTGTAGCATATATAGGTAACAGGATGACAGCTCTTAATATATTCAAATTTATGATTCAACTTCCTCATAAATCCTAAGCTTGATTCTCTTGTTCAAAACCATAACATGTTTAGTTTGTTCTTGAACTTTCTCATTGCCATACACTTTATATCCTTTTCATTATGATCTAAAATCTTTGAAGGCGACTCCAATTTTACAGCAGACAGAGGCTAGTAAGTCCCTCTAATTCATCCCTTTGATGCAAAAATATGTTTAATTTGATCAATAACAACAGGATCAACCAATTCCAAGTCAAATTTTTGCTATTCTATATATCTACTCAGGTAAATCAAGAAAAAGAAACTACAATCCAAAGTAAATGGGAAATGACAGAACTTCCTTATCTTCTCATGCTTATTAAAGCCTATATTGTTCCAATACTAGCTAATATTTACAGATTGTTTGATGAGAATAAAAGAGAATGTCGAAAATTGGACTTCTACAACACAAAATTTATGTGAAAATCAACCAAAATACCAAAAAAAAAAAAAAAAAAAAAAAAAAAAAAAAAAAAAAAAAACCAAATTCACTCACTTTTCTGTTCGGTCAATTCATACGGCATCCTGCCAACTCAATGGAAGCTATTACTCGTACTAGATTCTTTTCCTGTAAAAAGAAACACAATAATTACGGATTATTATCAATGAACAAACACGAATTAAATCCAAAGAGGAGAAGCAGAAAAGAATTAACGGAAAGATTGAAGAGCAGGTCGTACGAATCCAAAGAAGAACGATTGAATAGCAGAGATGTGAGTATACAATGGTCATAAAAATGAATCTTCTCTAAATTCCTTTCTTATACAAGAAGGCGTAATAAGAAAATCGAAATCTAATTGTTAATTTAAAAAAATATGAAAAAATTAAATTAAGCGAGGATAAGACAAAGTTCACTGCTAAATAAACCTCTTATTCTACTATACACACCCCATAACTTCAATTACTATATGCACCCATATAAATTTTTTTTTTTTTTTTTAAATTAATACTCACACTTCAATTTTAGATAATTACAATTCAATTATAAATATATATATATATATATATGTGAAAAATTTATTCTCAGTAACGAAACTAAAGAACGTGATAAAATAAAAAGAAGAAAAATGTGAATTCAAATTTGAAAGGAAGAGTTTCAACCGTACATATTTGACATTCAAAATTTTCTACTGAATATTACTATACACATTATTTTATCTTTACCATTCAATCATTACTTATTTACTTAAATTATTACTTACTTTATTTATATATAAGTGAATCACACAAAACTCCATCATACCTCCAATCTGTTTAGGCTCGACTTAGTAGGGTAAATTAGTTCAAGCTATGTGTTTAAGTAGGCCCATGATAGATGTCTAATACTCCAATGCCTAGATAAATTTTCAACCAAATACACTAAAAGATACTCGATTGTATTTTCAACCCAATACACTAAAAGATACTCGATTGTGTGTATGTCAAATGACCAAAAAGTATATTATCTATGATTTAATGTGAACCAACTGAGATATCCAAACCGACCATATATAACTCAACTTATCTACCAAATTGGCAAATAAAGATTTTATTAAAAAGAAAAAACATCTAAAACCATAAGTTCACATGTTGAACCAGAGGCCAGGGAGCCGTTAAAACCTTGCCCGAGAAAACCCTCCTTATGGACAAAACCTAAGTCAGGGTAAAAGGTATACCTCCTAAGAAATCGATATGTTAAAATGAAAAAAAAACTCAATGTTCACACTCTCGGGCCAAATGGGCCATCTCTCTCTCTCTCTCTCTCTCTCTCTCTCTCTCAATACTATCCAGCTCCTCAACGAAGTCATCGATCGATGTATGTGTGAAGTCATGATTGTCCCGTTCCCAAAGACGGGCAAGAGTCTCATGACTCTCCTTACTCAAGTAGTCAATAGGACGCCTATGCTGAGAAAACACCCTAGCGTAGGTGGAGGGGTGACGGTTGGAACCCTTCGCTCTAGTAGCGGCCGAGACTAGAGGCGGAACCACCCGTGTAATGGGTTGAATCGAGGAAGTCAACTCCCAAGTAGGGTCCAGATGACCCTCCTCATCCTGTAAACATCCTTCAACTGTCCTTCAGAAGATCGGTCTCTGCCAAATGATGTATCTAAGTTCTCCTCGGAAAGAGCCCCAAAAGAGTTATCCAACTGAATTGAGTAGGTAGTCCCCATATTTGGATCCAGCTGATCCTCCATAACATGGTCATCCCATTCCAAGTGATCCTCCAAAGGCGAGGTAGTAGTTACTAACGGAAGTGGGGTCAATAATGCATGTAGGAGAAAGAGAAGCCTAGTGGCCCTTCCCGCCCTAGCGACGATGACGAGACCAAGAACGATGACAACCTTTCTTCCCGTGGCCCTAACGACCCTGCCCAACCTAATCCTGACAACCCTGCCCATCCTGGTCCTGACGAGCCTGTCCATCTTGGTCTTGACGACCCTGCCCATGCTAGTCCTGACGACTCTCTTGCCTATCGGGATCTTGTCGACCCATCGATTTTCTTCAGATTGCTAAAAAGTGGCCAATGATGTGACAATGTGTGCAAAACTCAGGAATTTGTTCATAGAATACCACTGCAAACGAGCAATGCCCAACATGCTGAAACATAATACGGTCTTGAAAAGCCTATTGCATGTCATCTCAATCAGAAGACAGGCATATTGTCCCATGATACGTTTCAGAGTTCTGTCATCTATCTTGATCAAAGTGCCCATAGCAGATGCCAAGGCCTCCAAAATAGTCGGGTCCCAGTACTCCATTGGAAGTTCAACGAATCTAACCCATACTTGAGCTATGCTGGAGAGGATGTTACTAGGATTGAAATCTGGCATCCACCTTTAAAGGTGAATAACCCCGGGTTCAGTTGCCACGATCAATGTTTGAAGATACGATCCTTGTCCGCCTTAGAGCTAATATTAATGTTGAAGTATCCCTTACAAGGAGATCACACTGAAATTCGATGTCAAACCCCATATACTACTAAGTGTAGACTGAAGACTCACATAATTATACAGCCTGTTATAAAATGAATAAATTAATTGAATGTTATCTACACAAACTAATTAATACTCCATCTGTTCTTTTAAAAGTTGATAGAAAAGAGAGATAAGCATTTTTTTTAGGTAATTAATATCTTCTCATCACTTTGAAAGTTGGTAGAAAAGAGAGAGAGTTAATATATACTCCCTCCGTCCACCAAAAGTGTGTTAATTTCTTTTTTTTGGGTCCACAAAAAATGTGCTTATTCTATTTAAATAGTTAACTTTTGAATATTTTTTCTACTTTACTAACAAGATTGAGTATCTACCAAATATATTTTTTACTCATTATATTAAATATATTCTTTAAAATAAAAATATGATTTTTTTAAAAACATTATAAAAAAGAGTGAGCACACTTTTGATGGACAGAGGGAGTATATATATATATATACTCAAAATGACCACTTTATCGTGGAGAGGATCATAAATAATGAATTTGGATCGACACTTTCAAAGCTAAACAACGACTTTATTTTGAAAGGAACTAGTATTTTATCCATGCGATGTACGGTTTATAAATATATTTAATACTTCCTTCGTTTCACTATAAGTTTTTCACTTTCCCTTTTTAAATGTTCTACAATAAATTTTTCATTCAATTTTTATCAAATTATTTTATCTCTCCCAATCACATCACTTATACTTTATCTATTATTTTATCATATTTCATCTCATACTAATCTACTCCGTATTATTTAAAATATAATATAATTGATATTTGTTAAAATCAATAATATTGTTACTTTTGAATGAGGTGGTTAAATTAATTGATTGATAAAACATTCTCTATTTTAATTATTAATTTTAAATTGGAGCAATCTATAGGTTGGAGAAAATTCAAAAAACTATCTATAGGTAGGATATTTTTTTTTATTAGGCCCGAGGTCATCATTTGTTTGCAAATACTAGTAGATGCTTAAAAACACTTTATTTTTTTAATAAAATTACTTTTGGAGTGTTTGCAAACACAACCAAATGATTAAATTAATTTGTCAAAGTCTTATGTGCACTCAATTGCACGGTGTATTTGAGTGGACCTTGACTGGTCAACCGTTAACCGGTCAACGGTCAAATTTTGATTTTTTTTAAGTGTATGTTAGTATACTGTGCATTTTTTTAATGAAAAACGTATGTTACTATATTGAAAAATGTAACATTGTTTTTAATGAAAAATGTATGTTATTATAATTGAAAAGTGTATGTTATATTAATGAGAAATATATGTTATTATAACTGAAAAGTGTATGATATTATAATTGAAAAGTGTATGATCTATTAATGAAAAATGTATGTTATTATAATTGAAAAGTGTATGTTATATTAATGAGAAATATATGTTATTATAACTGAAAAGTGTATGATATTATAATTGAAAAGTGTACGTTATTATAATTGAAAAGCGCATGATCTATTAATGAAAAATGTATGTTCTATTAATGAAAAGTGTAAGTTACTCCCTCCCTCCACCAAATGTAGTCTCATTGGGGTGGGACACAAGTTTTAAGAAAAAAGTAGATAAAGTAAGGGTATTGTGGGTTCCACTATGAATAAAGTGATTGTTTGTGAATAAAGTTGATGACAAATTGAGTAATGAAGTGATGGTTGAAGGGTGATAATTTTATAAAGTGTATGGATTACATTTGGTGGACAAAAAATATAAGTCAAATGAGACTACATTTTATGGACGGAGGGAGTATATATTAATGAAAAATGTATATTATTATAACTAAAAAGTGTATGATACTATAACTGAAAAATGTATGTTAATATAGCTGAAAATATTATTGAAAAATGTAAATTTTCTATTAAAAAAAAAAAAAAGACTGTTGACTGGTCAACGGTCAACAATTGACCAGTCAAGGTCCACTCAAGTACACCGTGTACTGTAGTGCACAAGAGACTTACCCAATTAATTTATTAAAAGTGATTTTGGTGAAGCACCCCTTAATAGTTTTTATGTGCTTTTCATCATTATAATAATCAATTTTAACCTCACAATTTAAATAATATTTAATCTCTACCCATTTCTTACAACTTATATACAATTGATTAAAAGTGCTTAATTTTAAAACACTATCAATTTTTATCAACTTTCAATTTTATTACAAAAACCAATTTTAATTACTTTAAATCAAACACTCTAGTTTAAAAACACACTCTAAAAATCTAAACAAAATAGCCAATTCTTAAATTTGAAAAAACAAAAAAAATTTAAATACAATGAACAAATTAGAAAAAAAATTAATTCAAAAATATATACGGTATATATTTTGAAATTGTTAATAGATATATTCAAAACACAATTGATGAAGAAATTTGGCAGACTCCACTATAATAATAATATTTTGACCTATCCCTCCGTCCACTATTGTTTGCACAATTGTCTTATTATTTGTCCGTTTCACAATTATTTGCACACCTTAAAAAGGAAATTTCTCCATAAACCAAATTCTCACAAAATTCACATTTTTACACAAAATGTTAGTATTACTTTCACACTTATTCCAACCTACTCATTACACTTTTTTCTTAATAAGTGTGTCACTTTGTGGTGCAAACACGGGAGTAATATTTAAGAAATTTAGGCGGGAACATTTTTTAGGCGTGAACATGTATATAAAGTGAAAGGGATAATACAACTAGGGGTGAGCACTATTCGGTTTTTGACCGAAAACCGAACCGAACCGAAATACGAATTCGGTTCGGTTACCAAACAATTCGGTTCGGTTTTCGGTTTCGTCTTTTGAATATCTCGGTTTTCGGTTCGGTTTCGGTTATTTCCGTAATAAAAATCGGTTAATCGAAACCGACCGAATTAGGGTTTGAGGGGAGAAGGGTGTTTTATATTTTTCGTGTAAGCGAGTGGGTGTCCTAATAAATCCATGTGTGCATAACCGTGCCCAATGAATTAAATAAAAAAAGTCTGCCTTTGACCTACCTTCTTTTACCGTCATAATTTCTAAACCTAAAAAAGTGTAAATTTCTAAACCTAATTAATTTCTTCCCCCACTCCACTCCACTCCAGCCCCCAAACGGCGCCTCCTTGGCTAGACCCCAAACTTCCGCCGTTGATTGCGGCCACGGCCAGTCGGCCGACTCGGCGACCTCCCACCTCGATCTCCCTTCTCTCCTTCCTCCCTACATCGGCCGGCGGTCGCCCTCCACTCCAGTCTCTTGGTCTGCCCTCCAGGCCTCCACAACAGTTCCCACACGGACACACCTGCTGCTACAGTGCTTTCCCACGCCAACAACACGACTTCACGGTGAGTTTATGAACATATGGTATTTGGACAATTGGACATTAATTGGTTATCTCATTGTGTAATTTTTGAGCTAGAGATTCTCAGTTGTAATTTTTTTTAATTAATTTCAGAACTGTAATTTTTGTTTCCAGAATTTCGGTTCTTTTTTCGATTTTTCGGTTATAGCCGAATAATTCGGTTCGGTTAATTTCGGTTTTGCATTGGATCGGTCCGGTTTCGGTTAATTTTACTGGAATTTCGGTTTTGGTTCGGTTATCCTAATTCACCGAACCGACCGATGCACACCCCTAATTGGGTTGTATAATAATTATACAACCCAATGCTGTATTTTGACCTAGGGTTTAAGGGAAAACAGAGAAGCAGCACTCGTATTGTCACTGAGATTTGAATTTGTTCGGTCAGAGAAGAAAGAAGCTCAGAAAATGAGTGAAGACATGGTAATCGATGGACTTAAAAAGCCAAATCATCAAATTCCTGATGGATTCAACGCTAATTACCTCAAGATTTATTACGGTATTTTTTTCCAATTATGTTAACATCCACTTCTATGCTTTCAGTTGCTGCAGCTTAGTTTAAACAGAATGACATAGATTGATTTCTTTTTTAAACTTCTTATTTGGAATCTGGATGATCTCATCATGGAATATGATAATTCAGTAATTTTTAGCCTATTTTAATCCAGCAATTGTTCTAGCCTATTTTTTTGAAACTAAATGGTTGCTATCTTGCACTGAAGTTAAGGAACTTTTAATCCAGTCAACTTGATTTCTGTCTTAGTTAGTAATTTAGTATCTCATAAGCATTGGCCAAAAATGACAACTGAATGCAATTTATTACAGTGATTTAAAATTTCTCCCCCAGTACGTTGCAGTCCTCATTCTCTCCCAAATTGAATTCATTCATTTTCTTTACAAACTTTGTGAAGCTATTGTCTCATTTGGTCTTGCGTGTGCAGGGAATTTTTTTCCGTATGCTGATATGTATAAATGGATGTCATATGGAAATGGTAATCCTTGTATTTCTGAGCCTCCTGCTTTTACTTTCACTGATTAATTAATTCTTTCTCTTGACTTCTATAACTTTTTTTTAATGTATGTTAGATGGAAAGCATCCTGGTTGTGATCAATCTTACTTTGGGAGGAGAGAATTTTCATTCACTTTGGATAATGATATATATTTGCGGTTTCAGTCGTTCAACAATGTAGCTGAACTCGAGAATTCCATTAAGGAAAAATGCCCTGTTAAAATTGACATTGGTCCTGTTTACAGTGTGGATGTAAGTATAATGTTTCCTGTGCATGGGGAGACTAATGTAGTTTCAATCTTAATTCGATATAATGTTTCTCTGTGCATATTTTTGATTTTCATACATATAGAATCAATATAATGCTAACACAGATTTTTCAATATTGCAGTATAATTAAATCTGCTGTTTCATCATTAAACTGTTTTATGATGTGCAGCCTTCAAAGAGACATGCTTATGCTCAGTCTGGTGATAATGTTTTTACTCCAGTGGAGAGAGAACTTATATTTGATATAGTAAGTAGTTGTTTTCTCTCCAGATTTTGTATTTTGAGCATTGTCAACTGACTTTACGTGTCATTTTCTTATAAATTAAATTTATATTTTCAGATCTGACACATATTACAGCTATTTTACAAGATTTGTTAAATTCTTGAATGAACTTAGTGATTTGAGTAAATTAGAATTATGTAGTTTAATGATTATTCAAATGGTCGAACAAGCTTCATGGTGTGGGAAAACTACAATTTTCTCTAAAGATTATTCAAATTATTAAACGGATCTTGTGATTTGAAGTAAAATATCATGTGGTTCGTTTGATTATTTACTCAAAACACATGATTCGCTTAATAATTAAGACAAATCAAGATATAAATATAATTTACTATATAAAATGGAGACCTATATATATTGAGGTTTGATATGAAATGGGATGTTGGGCAAAGGCTAATGAAATAAAAATCCTTGGGTACAGATTTTGATTCCTTTTTTTTTTTGGTTGCACAGGATATATCAGATTATGATGATGTTAGGTTTTGCTGCTCTGGAGCCGATGTGTGCGCAAAATGCTGGCCTCTGATGACTGTAGCCATTAAAATTATTGATACTGCACTTCGAGGTACAAAATGGTCTCCAAGATAATGAAAAATTGTCTAAGGGTTAGTTTGAAGCTTACATTTATAGACCAAAAGAAAGTACAAAAGCACAGTAAATGGTATTTAAGAAATTGGGACAAAAGGAGTAGGAAAAAGCATTAAACTAGAGTATCATAACATCAGATGTCTCAGAAATTTAAGGAAACACATTATTCTTGTTATATATAAGCATTTTCTTATTTGGTATCTGTAGCTGTACACAATATAACACAGATTATGCTTGCTATATAGAAGCATTATCTTAATCAAGTGGTTTTTGTAGCTGTACAAAATATAACACAAATGGAACACCAGTCGCTTGATTCCTCTTTTTTTTTTCTAGGACAGACAACTACTGAAAGCATGTGTATTGAAAATATTTAATTTTTTGAAAACTTCATGTCTCATTATATTTGATTTTTTGTGATTCCCAATTTGTTTAATATACATTCACTAAGATGTGCATCGTCTGCCTTTGATGGCGATGAACACTCCCAACATAACTTTTTCCTACTGCTTGCTGTCATTTGTCTTTGAGAAAAATAACATCTAATAATACTTCCTCTCCTCTTTTCTTGGTCCTTTTGTTCCCGTTAATCTATATAGATAACAAAATCTTCTGCCAAAAATAGTACTAACTAAACTTTGTCCATCAAAGGTTTTGTTAAAAATAGAAATATAACAAAACTTTTAGTTTACTAGTTCTTAAATTTGAAAAACCTTTACCCTTTCTAACCATTAACTTTTTGAAAATATTTAAGAAAAATACATTGCAACACTTAAAAAAAACCATGTGTTCCTAAAGTTAGAATTATTGGGTTATTTTTGTCTGGTATATATAGATCATATGCATGAGTGTTGATGAGTGAAACCATCTCAATCGAGTTGGTTTCCTAAATCTCGTCAGATTTTACTTTGTTTATATTTGCATGTTCGGAGCATGATAACTTATATGCTGCTGCCCACAGATGACTTTGGATTCAACCACATTTTATGGGTTTACAGTGGTCGTCGTGGTGTCCATTGCTGGGTTTGTGATGGAAAAGCAAGAAGGTATTAATGATACACAAATTAAAGATTTTATTACAATTTCTTGAGACTAATGAATGCTGCACTATTATCATTCACAAGGTTGACAAACGAGCAAAGGGCTGCTGTTACTGAATATTTACACGTCCACAAGGTTTTCTTTGAATCAGTTTTCCCTGAACATGTTTTGTGCATTAGTTTACCTCTGACTTTCTTTTTTCTTTATTAATTTATTATGTCCTATTTTTCTTCAGGGAAATGAAAATAGCCTTAGAAAAGTTAGTCTAGTGGGTAATACGCTTCATCCTTCCTTAGGGTAAGCACATTATTTATATAATTGATTTCTCTCTTGTTCTTTAATTCACCATCATGTTCTTTTCATCCTATAGGAGATCATATTCTGACGTTTTGAAAGACTTCTTCGAAGAGCAGTTTATTTTGAGTCAAACTTTATTTTCTGATGAAGAGAAATATACAAAGATACTGGAAATGATTCCAGATGAATGTAAGCCATTTCCTAGTATTACTGTATTAGCAATTACTTCTTCTATCTGGTGAAATAGTTTATATCATTCTTTCCTCACTTTCATAACTTTGGCAGCCATTACTTCTGAGCTTCGGGGGAAATGGCAGGATAAGAAGCGCTCACGTGAAGATATCAATGTTGTTCGATGGGGTCATCTGAAAAATCTAGTGCAGTCTGGGAAACAGAAGGTATACCTCCCTTTACAGATATTATATGAATGACTTGTATTGAGAATGGAAAGAAAAAATCATTGAGAATTTGCTCCTAGAAGTGAAAATTTTAAGGCTTAAGTGCAGATAAAATCACAAACTTTTCCCAAATTGCAATCTAATCTTAAATTTTGTATTTAGTGAACAAAACCTCAATAAATTTATTTTTTTTCAATTCGAGCCTACGGCAGATTCACTCCTGCCCAGAAATGACGATTAATTATTTGTTGTCAGGTAGGTGACATGTCATTTTCGGATAGGAGTGAATATGCCTGTTGGTTTGAATTGCAACAGATAAAAAAATTTAAACTGAGGTTTTGTTTGCCAAGATTCAAAGGTTTAGATTAGTTGCAATTGGTGAAAAGGTTATTATTTTATCTGCAATTAAGCCAAAATTTAATTATTGAACTTGACCTCCTTCTGAAACTATTTCCTTTCAGTGATATTAAGTGATCTAGGTCCTCATTTTTGTCTTATTATTATGCAATTTCTGTAGTTTATTTCCATCTAATTGCTGTTCCGATACTTAATTTTCTCGAGCTTTCCAGTTTCCGAGTTCTGCTGAAGGAAAACAAAATGTGAAAGTCAAAAGTTAGAGATAATTTTACAAGATATTGTTCTCTGGATTTCAGGGGCAGGGTATTCGTAGGTGTGTTGAAGAGATTGTATTCACCTTTACCTACCCAAGATTGGATTTGGAGGTTTGCTATATTTTGCGTTTTCTCTATTGAAATATTCCTGCTCAAATTCATTCTGTCTCGATGAAGTATCTTGTTCTGCTCAGTATATAAGCATAGATTGGTACATGAAATGTTTTTTTGTTTCGTTTTGTTTTGTTTTGTTTTGATCTTAGGTTTCCAAACACATGAACCACTTGCTGAAGGCGCCCTTCTGCATACACCCCAAAACAGGTATGATATTGAATAGCCTTTTATCTTCCATATGCATTTATTTTTGTTATAAGTTACATTCATGCCCCTCAACTGTTACCCCAGGTTACGTCCTTGATGTATTTTATTGCTGCAAATAAACCATTTTTTCTCTTAAAAATTAAATAAAAATGCACTTCTACTAATCCAAAATAAAGATACATTTTGTTATTTGTATACCACTACATTTGACGTTAGTTTTTTTATATTTTAATATAGTTTTTCTTATTTATTAATGAATGCACTTCTTGAATTTTTTGTATGTTTTTGATAGAAAAATATGAGATTTGTATTTATTATTAATGTATTTTTTCATGTTGGCATGATTTTTTTATAATATTTGTTTTCTTAAAAATTAGCTAGGGAATTTAACATACATTTATTTTTTGTTAATAGAGGAGTCTTTTTGTTCAATTTGGAAAAGATAAAGGGTTTATTTGCACCAAAAAGTACTTTAAGGGTTTAGTTGAACCTGAAAAATTCTTTGAGCTTATTTGGACCTGAGGTAATAGTTCAGGGACCTAAATGTACTCTGTCTTGTTGAATTCCTGACTCTGCATGTCTTTACACAAGTTCGTTTTTCTTTTCAGGCCGTGTTTGTGTTCCCATTGATCCAAAGCACTGTGAAAAATTCGATCCTTGTGCTGTGCCAACTCTTTCTGGGGTGAGCAATTGAAATTTGAATCATAAATTAGGAATTTTGAGAAAATATAAGTTATCCATCTACCGGGCAATAATTTTGAGAATTGATATATAATTTTTGCTTTGTTGATTTGTATCTTCTGATTACTGCCACTTAAATAATACTCACAATGATAAGGCCCGTGAGGCTTTTTGAGCTTTATTGAGCTCATGTAGTTTACTATTTTATCCTTAATATAGAGATTTGATACAGGTATTTGAGTCGAGCCTTATGAAGCAATTTTAATTTTACAGCTAGTTTTAAAATAGTTATACAATTAATCGATTCAAATTAAGCTGGAGTTTGTTGAGTTTTGCTTGTGGTCGAAAATGAGCTAGATCGAGTTCAAGCTTTGAGTTTTTTAATCATCTCAAGCTTCAAACTAGCCAACGTATTGTCCATTATACCCTGTTCACTGGTACATGAATCTTTGTGATGGCTATTCCCACATTTCACCCTTGGATTAAAATGATTCAATCTTATATGGTTTCACTTTTCATCATAATGCAATGTTGTGTCAAGAATTTCATTCATGGCTCATGCAATTTTAATTTTTTATTCTGCAGCTTCTGGAAGAACTGAACATGGGAGCTTTGGGAAGTGGGGGTGAAGCAGGTATATTATTATTGATCTTTGATTTTGAGTTTGAAAATGTTGCAATTTTGTTGAAACTTTTTAATGGCAGAGTTGGAAAACACCTCACTTGGAGAATCAATCCGATATTTCAGATCTTTTTTGCACCCTCTGCTAAAATCCTGCAAGGTAATAAGCTGAAATCTCCTCTCTGAGTGAGAATATCTCATTGCTCTGGTTGTACAAAATGCTAAAAAAATTGAGTATCTACAATATCCTTTTTTTTTTATTACATTAGAAACAACCAATTTAAAGAACAATTGTGGTGTTGTTGCACTTGCAGGAGGAGATTGAGAGTAGTTATGCTGCTAAACTTCAGCAGTCAAAAAACAGCCTAGGCTGGTAGTGGTAGGGATTTATTATTGCGTTAGTCTTGTGTGCATGTGCACTGAGTTGATCATTTGACTTTTTAACTTTTTATTTTTTTATTTTTTTATGTTGCACTTTTCAATTATTTACATTTTTTTTGTAAAATGGTTCAATTGTTACACTATATAATACTCTTTCCATTCCGGAATAACTTTCATATGTAGGTGGACACGTAAATTAAGAAAGTGTAATAATGAGTGGAGTTTTGAGGGGTAATTTTGTAAAATTTTATGTATAAAGTAAAGAATGAGTTGACTTTTGTGTATGTGCGGAGAAAAAGTAATGACATTTGTGTAAAACTAAGTATATTATGAGGGTGGAGTTTATAAAGGGTTTTTCATTTTAAGGGTGTGAAAGTTATTGTGGGACGTTTCGAAAAGGAAAGTGTGAAAGTTATCGTGGGATATTTTAGTAATATTGTGTTCATTTTTTAATTATATTAACTTACACATAGTGATGCATTTTTTAGTTATATTGATTTACACTTTTTAATAATATAGTGAAGCATTTTTTTAGTTATATTTACTTACACTTTTTATTAATATTGTGTTACATTTTTTATTTTTAAGCAACTGCAAATCTTGTCGAAATAATAGATAACAGTCGGAAAAAAATAATACGGAGTAATAAACAACCGAAAAAAAAGAAAAGAAAATTACAACGAAAAATACGAAAAAAATTTAAAATAGCCGAAAATAAAGGAATCACCTTAGTTCATGCATGTCCGCCAGTTTCTATGTTTTTTTTGTTTCCCTAGATTTTCATATGTTACTCCTGCTAGCTATCTTCACATAGTCAAAAATCCTAAAAATTAAGAAATCTTCTACATATTGTTTGCTTTTGCACCGCCCTCCACAATAAGTGAAAGGGTATTGTTTTTCTCTGTGAATGATGAACAAAAACTTCATATATATAATTGTAGTATGGTTGGCTTTCGCACCGCTGTCTCCACAGTAAGTGAATGGGTATTGTTTTTCTATGTGAATGATGAACAAAAACTTTATATATATAATTGTAGTATTGTTTGCTTTCGCACCGTCTCCACACAGTAAGTGAAAGGATATTGTTCTTCTCTGTGAATGATGAACAAAAACTTCATATATATAATTGTAGTATTGTTGGCTTTCGCACCGCTGTCTCCACAGTAAGTGAAAGGGTATTGTTTTTCTATGTCAATGATGAACAAAAACTTCATATATATAATTGTAGTATTGTTGGCTTTCGCACCGCTGTCTCCACAGTAAGTGAAAGGATATTGTTCTTCTCTGTCAATAATGAACAAAAACTTCATATATATAATTGTAGTAGCACAGTAAGTGAAAGGATATTGTTCTTCTCTGTCAATGATGAACAAAAACTTCATATATATAAATATAATTGTAGTATTGTTTGCTTTCGCACCGCCGTCTCCACAGTAAGTGAAAGGGTATTGTTCTTCCCTGTCAACAAAAACTTCATATATATAATTGTAGTATTGTTGGCTTTCGCACCGCCGTCTCCACAGTAAGTGAAAGGGTATTGTTTTTCTATGTCAATGATGAACAAAAACTTCATATATATAATTGTAGTATTGTTTGCTTTCGCACCACTGTTTCCACAGTAAGTGAAAGGATATTGTTCTTCTCTGTGAATGATGAACAAAAACTTCATATATATAATTGTAAAAGGGTATTGTTTTTCTATGTCAATGATGAACAAAAACTTCATATATATAATTGTAGTATTGTTGGCTTTCGGCTTTCGCAGTCTCCACAGTAAGTGAAAGGGTATTGTTCTTCTCTGTCAATGATGAACAAAAACTTCATATATATAATTGTAGTATTGTTGGCTTTCGCACCGCTGTCTCCACAGTAAGTGAAAGGGTATTGTTCTTCTCTGTCAATGATGAACAAAAACTTCATATATATAATTGTAGTATTGTTGGCTTTCGCACCGCTGTCTCCACATTAAGTGAAAGGGTATTGTTCTTCTCTGTAGATGATGAACAAAAAAAAATACGTCTCCACGGTGAGTGAAAGGGTATTGTTCTTCTCTCCACAGTGAGTGAAAATTTTTGTGATAAGGAATAATAAAATATTAAAAGTGCAGTTGGGTGTATATAAGAGTAATATTCGACTCGTCTCAATGTTATACTGTATCCAAGAACAAATTTAGTAGTAGTATATTATATTGAATGAATTCATTGTGGGTATGCTGAAAATCCCATGGCTTGAATTTAAGAAAATATATACAGAAATAAGGTGACAAAATTAGTAGTGAGTAACAAGAACATTAGGAGATATGGAGTATTAAGATTCTTTGAGTCCTTAAGATGCTTTCCCTAAGAAAGCTAGAGGCGTGATTTCTGTATCTCTCTGTTTCTCCGCCTCCCTCTATCTTCACTCTGAATTTCTAAAAATATTAGGGTTGTTTTTGCACCCCATTTGTCAAATTCTTCTTGTGAGTTTGCAATTAGAAGAGTATGGATTTTTGGGATTGATAGATAACATTTAGCTCAAAAGAGGATGGGAATTGGGTAAGATGCTTGAGCTTTATGATTGTATGAGTTTTCTTTCAATTTTCTTACAAACGGCAATTGATTAAATTTGCAAGTGCTTTAAATACTTGTGAATTTGTAATGTGTGTTGAATTGAGTTAAATGCTCACTTTTAAATTTGTAATGTGTGTTGAGTTGAGTTAAATGCTCACTTGAAAGATTGGGTATATTTACATGTAATACTATTATAATTTAATGTAATACTTTCAAGAGTAATTGCATAAATAATATTGTCCAGAGTAATTGTGTAATACTATCAAAGAATAATTGCGTAATATTATTTCAAAAAAAAATTATTACATTGTTGAGCGTGATTTCGTAGTACTGTCTCGTGTTATGTCGTAATATCAATTTGCAACTTGTCGACTGAAACCTATACAATTTTTTTGTCCGATTTCAATTTGTACTATATGAAATTATGAGAATGAACTATTATTGCAGCCAAAAATATAGTTTAGGTTGCAAATCTATAAAAGAGTCAAACAATAGGTTGCAACTTGCAATCCCATTACCATACCTATTGAGGAATTTTGAAGTAAACATTTTCTTTTTTCATACTTTCTAACTTTTTTTTTTCTACATCTCTCTATCTTTACAAGTCCTAACAAATTTTATATTATGTTTTTTTTAAATGGAAAAAAAAAACTTATGGGATAACGAAAGGACTGTAACCAACTTATTTTTCAACACCACTCTTCCCTTATAAACTCATAAATCCTAATTATATCTCATTTTCTTCACAACATACTCCTCTCTCCCAACCTTCTCCATCTCCAAGTAATCGTCGTTGTTGTTGTGTCCCCGTTGTCGTCGTGCCATCGCGCCCAACCCCATCACCGTCACGCTCCTTTGCGTTCCTCACGTCACACTGTCCCCAGCCATCGCGACCCCTCACGTTTCGTCGCGCACCGTTCGTGCCAACACAGTCCCGGTAAAAATAAGGAAACAATCTTGATTTGCTTTTTCTTTTGAATTTATTTATTTTTTAAAATTGCTTTGAGTTTATTAGAAAAAATGAGTTAGTGTTTTTAGTATTTTCTTTGTGAAAGAATGATTAGGGGTGAAGATATTCAAAATTTTCGATCTTTTTACATTTTTTCGAAAAAAAAAAAAATTGATTGAGAAATTTTGAAAAAACAATTCCGGATTTGTATCATGTCTATATTTTTTTTCCGAGATTTGTGTTTAATTTCAAGTGTTTTTTCCGAAATTATTTATTTTCTAAAAATATGGTTTACCCGACCGTGACTCAACAAATTAAGACTAGGGTGTGTTTGCAAACAATAGTGATTGATTCAAAGTGATTAAAATTGATTTTTGAAATAAATTTGAAAGTGGATAGTGTTTTAAAATTAAGCACTTTTAATCAATTTTGTATATGTTGTGATGTTTGTAAAACAAATTAGGGGTGGGTAAATATACCGAAATTTCGGTATACCGAAATTTCGGTATACCGAAATTTCGGTATACCGAGCTTATCATACCGAAAAATATCGAAATTATCGAAAATTTTGGTATACCGAAATTTTCGGTACGGTATGATATCGTACCGAAATTTTCGGTACGGTAACGGTATGGAAAATGATCATACCGCGGTATTTCGGTATACCGAAATTTTTTCGGTATTCGGTATGAAACGGTATATCAATATACCGAAATACCGAAACCTTAATAAAACAATAATTTTATATTATTTTTAAATTAAAATAACTTAATTATTAAAACATAAATAAAATAAACCTTAAATAATTAATTTCGGTATAAAATAATGCTTCAATATTTTCGGTATGAATTGGTATACCGGTATTTCGATATGAAATGATGGTTCAATATTTTCGATATGAATCGGTATACCGATATGGTACAGTATACCGATATACCGTACCGAAAATTCGGTATACCGAAATTACGGTACGGTATCGGTATAAATTTTTACATACCGAAAGTTTCGGTATATCGAGATTACGGTATACCGAAATTTCGGTACGATAACGGTATGGATTTTTTCAATATCGAAATTTTCGGTATGATAACGGTATGGTTCAGTATGATCGGTATACCGTACCGAACCACCCCTAAAACAAATAGCTTCTTTATAATTTTACAAAAATACCCTTATTACATTCAAATAAGTAATGGGTAAACAAAAAATATTATTTAAATTGTGAGGGCAAAAATGTAAAATTGGTTACTACAATTATGAGAAGTACATAGAAGCTATTAAAAGTAGGTGGATGTGTGCTTCACCAAAATCACTTTAAACTACTTAATTTAATCACTTAGAATGTGTTTGCAAACAATAGATTGATTCAAAATGATTAAAATTGATTTTTGTAATAAAATTGAAAGTGAACAATGTTTTAAAACTAAACACTTTTAATCAATTTTGTGTATGTTGTGATGTTTGCAAAACAAATACAGTAGCTTTTTTATAATTTTACAAAAACACTCTTATTACATTTGAATAAGTAATGGGTAAATATAAAATATTATTTAAATTGTGAGGGCAAAAATGTAAAATTTGTTACTACAATGATGAGAAGCACATAGAAGCTATTAAAAGTAGGTGGAGGGGTGTTTCACCAAAATCACTTTTAACAACTTAATTTATTAATCACTTAGTTGTGTTGCCAAACACTCCAAAAGTGATTATATTTTAAAAAAGAAGTGATTCTAAGCACATACTAGTGCTTGCAAACACCCACTTAGTTGTGTTGCCAAACACTCCAAAAGTGATTATATTTTAAAAAAGTGCTTTTAATTAATGAAAGGGGTAATATTGACTTTTTACATATATATATATTTTAAAAGGGGCATTTAATGTAATACTCCAATAATATTGAAATTGAAAGTTGATGAACTTTGTACGCGGCAACACGCTCCCTATCTTCTCCCCCAACAACTAGCGTTTCAAGTTTGAACTTCCAACAATCCAATTCTGAATCATTATATATAGATACAGCCAATCGACCTAAGTAGCAGGGTCGGCGTCTGCGCCTCCGGCCTCCGTGAACGCCTCCTCACAATCATGGCGGCACAGCTGCATAACCCAAGTTCAATGTTATTTTTCTGAGTTAGAGATCGGTTTTCTGAGTTAGAGATCGGCAGCAACGCTGGTAGCATTTCTTCTCAGAATTTTTTCTCCTTATGATTCTCTATTTATGTGATGTCCAATCATGTGGATTCTATGTAATGGTAATGGTAATGGTAATGGTTTTATATTGAATGTCACTGCAGATTTCTATCCATTTGGGGATATTTAATTTGGTTAATGTTAATGCATTTTCAAGGCTTGTCTAGATTTTGATTAGGTTTTCTAAGAATGTGTTCAACCTAGGGGCTAGGGCTACCTCCTTGATTAAATTTTGAGTGCAATACTTTGATTTGACATCTACAATTCATTAGTTTTTTTTATAGTTGGCTTAAAATACATCTGTAAGTTACCTATCTAAAGGCATATATTCAAGTTGTGTGTTCCGTGATGCTAAAAGTTTAAGATGCTAATTCTAAGATGGAGGTGCCTTGTAGCTGTTTCTGATCTGGTTTTCCTTTATTGTTTAAATTGTAATTAGTAGGATTCATGAATATCATTCTGATCTGATCTGCTCTGTTTTCCTTTTTTCTTTTGGTATTCCTCATTCTATTTTTGCATTATCAGAATGCAGAAAATGACTTTAATTGTTTCTAACGCTTCAATACATTCTACATATATCTAATCTTCAATAGCTCTAGCTTGACTGGGTAATCTGCTTGCTAAATCATTTCCTTATCCTGTATCAAGTCAAATTGCTATTGGTTTGAACAACTCCGAGATTCACGTATGGGATTCTTCTGTTAATAGATGGCTGACAACTTTGAAAGGAGTGTATCGATCGCGTGTTGGTGTTATGGATTGGAAGAACAATAACATTTTGACTACTGGAGGGCTGGATTGGATGGTCAGATTACTTACAAAGACATAAGAGTGAGGGATACGGCCCGCGTCATTGATAAGTACGAGATCTGTGGGCTTAAATGGTCAGCATCCGGGCTGCAGTTGGCTAGTGGTGGAAATGATAATCTTGTCCATATATGGGATGCAAGAAGATTCATGAATGCGTTGCCTCATAGGCTTGAGGAGCATACGACTGCTGTTAAAACACTTTCATGGTGTCCTTTCCAGGCTAACTTACTGGCCCCTGGAGGAGGTTCTGCAGACTGTTGCATAAAGTTCTGGAACACACACACTGGTGCATGTTTAAATTCAATACACTGGCTCACAGGTGTGTTCTCTTTTGTGGAACAAGAACGAACGGGAACTGCTTAGTTCTCATGGTTATATAGACAATCAACTCATTCTTTGGAAATACCCTTCAATGGTGAAGATAGCGGAGCTGAACGGGCACACATCTAGTGTTCTTTATATGGCTGAGAGTCCGGATGGATGCACAGTTGCATCTGCTGCTGCGGAGGCAGATGAAAGTCTTCGATTTTGGAATGTTTTTGGGATCCCAAAGTTGCTGCATCAAAGACAAGTTCAGAACCATTTGCTCACTTCAACTGCATTAGGTGATTGATCCCACTATTTGAGTAATGTAACAAATCCCACTGTTTAAGTAATGGACAATGTATTTACTCCATTTATTAGACAGTGGGACTTGTTACATTACTTGATTATTGGATTTTTTCTTTTCTTCCCCTGTTCTTTTCCTTGTGGAGTATTCAGTGTGAGGAAATATGCTGGCAGAATATTGATCAAAAGGAGAAAAGTAGGTGTGATAAAATAACTAAACAAATGATTGGCTGTTTTGTTGTTCTGAATGATTTGAAAAGATTCAGAACATTCTTGATGCTTACTTTTGTTGAGGATTCCTAGTAATCATAAGGATCCGATTGGATAATTTTCCTCCCTTTGAATCTTTTTCTTTTGAAGCAAAAATGTTAGTTTTTGGTTACTGCAATAAACTATGATTTCCATTGCTTGATAAATACCAAATCTCTGTATTAGCAAGAGACAAAAAGTTTTCTCGTTTTTTTCTATCTTTTTATTTGTTCATCAGGTATGATAAGCATTACAAAAGTGTTGAAAGAATCAATAGCAGTCTGATAGAAACTGAGTGCTGTCTTTAAGTGAGTTTTTGTAGTTTAGATCAAGGGTTAAATGCCTTTTGTCACAGGACTTGAATGATGTTTTCTTATTATATTTGGACAAATTTAGTTATGATATCATCCAATGGGCAATGGCTAATCGACATTCGTCCGTCTTTTGAGGTCTTTTACAGTGAGAGAACCCGTGTGTTGTTGACAAGTGGAGCATATGTTCATCTAAACCACTTAGATGTATCTAAGCACACCCAAAATCTTTCTCCTGCAAGTCGGGCTATATTGCTATCAGGGCCTGCAGGTATTGTCAGTGAGAGTTGAATTTGTTCGGTCAGAGAAGAAAGAAGCTCAGAAAATGAGTGAAGACATGTTAATCGATGGAGTGAAAAAGCCAAACCATCAAATTCCTGATGGATTCAACACTAATTACCTCAAGATTTATTATGATATTTTTTCCAATGGAATTAATTATGTTAACCTCCAAGCTTAAAAACTTGGAGGTTTGTTCTTCTATGCTTTCAGTTGCTGCAGCTTAGTTAAAATTTAATGTTCTTAGCTATTGCCCCTGCATGCTGAGAAGCTGAAAAATTATTACTCCTTTTCTTGCTCATTGTTGTTATATATATACAGAATGACATAGATTGGTTTCTTTTTGAAAGTTCTGTTTCTGCTCTTATTTGGAATGTGGATGATCTCATCATGGTATATGATATTCAGTTTGTCTAGCTACATTTTCAGTATTTTTTAGCCCATTTTTATGAAAATATAAATTTGCTAATCCCACCCTCAATCATGTTTAATCAAGGGTGATGACATGATTCTTCTATGGGAGCAAACTCAAAATATGTTTCATGATGCATTCTTCACATTGACGATTTGGATCCACAAAAACTAAATGGTTTCTATCTTGCACTGAAGTTAAGGAACTTTTATCCAGTCAACTTGAATTCTGCCTTAGTTAGTATCTCATAAGCATTGGCCAAAAATGACAACTGAATGCAATTTATGGTTTAAAATTTCTCCCCCAGTACGTTGCAGTCCTCATTCTCTCCCTAATTGAATTGATTGATTTTCTTTACAAACTTTGTGAAGCTATTGTCTCATTTGATCTTGCGTGTGCAGCGATTTTTTTTCCATATGCTGATACGTATAAATGGATGTCATATGGAAATGGTAATCCTTGTATTTTCAGAGTCTCCTGCTTTTACTATCACTGATTAATTAATTCTTTCTCTTGACTTCTATAACTTTTTTTTAATATATGTTAGATGGAAAGCATCCTGGTTGTGATCAATCTTACTTTGGGAGGAGAGAATTTTCATTCACTTTGGATAATGATATATATTTGCGGTTTCAGTCGTTCAACAATGTAGCTGAACTCGAGAATTCCATTAAGGAAAAATGCCCTGTTAAAATTGACATTGGTCCTGTTTACAGTGTGGATGTAAGTATAATGTTTCCTGTGCATGGAGAGCCTTATGTAGTTTCAATCTTAATTCAATATAATGTTTCTCTGTGCATATTTGTGATTTTCATACTTATATAGAATACGTTGAATCAAACATTTGAACCACTATTCATACGTTAACACAGATTTGTCAATATTGCAGTATAAATCTGGTGTTTCATCATTAAACTGTTTTATGATGTGCAGCCTTCAAAGAGACATGCTTATGCTTTTATTTGATATAGTAAGTAGTTGTTTTCTCTCCAGATTTTGTATTTTGAGCATTGTCAACTGACTTTACGTGTCATTATTTTATAAATTAAATTTATATTTTCAGATCTGACACATATTACAACTATTTTACAAGATTTGTTAAAATTCTCGAATGAACTTCGTGATTTGAGTAAATTAGAATTATCTAGTTTAATGATTATTCAAATGATCGAACAAGCTTCATGGTGTGGGAAAACTACAATTTTCTCTAAAGATTATTCATATTATTAAACGGATCTCGTGATTTGAAGTAAAATATCATGTGGTTCGTTTGATAATTTACTCAAAACACATGATTCACTTAATAATTTAGACAAATCAAGAGATAAATATAATTTATATAAAATGGAGACCTATATATATTGAGACACTTAAAAAAATTAAGGTTTGATATGAAATGGGATGTTGGGCAAATGCTAATGAAATAAAAATCTTTGGATACTGATTTTGATTCCTATTTTTTGGTTGCACAGGATATATCAGATTATGATGATGTTAGGTTATGCTGCTCTGGAGCCGATGTTTGTGCAAAATGCTGGCCTCTGATGACTGTAGCCATTAGAATTATCGATACTGCTCTACGAGGTACAAAATGATATTGAAAAATTGTCTAAGGGTTAGTTTGAAGCTTACATTTATAGACCAAAAGAAAGTACAAAAGCACAGTAAATGGTATTTGAGAAATTAGGACAAAAGGAGTAGGAAAAATCATTAAACAAGAGTATCATAACATCAGATGTCTCAGGACTTTGAGGAAACACATTATTCTTGTTATATATAAGCATTTTCTTATTTGGTAGCTGTAGCTCAGCTGTACACAATATAACACAGATTATGCTTGCTATATAGAAGCATTATCTTAATCAAGTGGTTTTTGTAGCTGTACAAAATATAACACAAATGGAATACCAGTAGCTTGATTCCTCTTTCTTTTTTTTTTTCCTAGGAGAGACAACTACTGAAAGCATGTGTATTGAAAATATTTCATTGTTGAAAACTTCATGTCTCATTAAATTTGATTTTTTGTGATTCCCAATTTGTTTATTGTATACATTCACTAAGATGTGCAAATGGTTCTGAACTTGTCTTTGATTCCCAATTTGTTACATTACTCAAACAGTGGATCAATCACCTAAATGCGGTTGAAGTGAGCAAATGGTTCTGAACTTGTCTTTGATGCAACAACTTTGGGATCCCCCAAGACATTCCAAAATCGAAGACTTTCATCCTCCCCCGCAGCAGCAGATGCAACTGTGCATCCATCAGGACTCTCAGCCATATAAAGAACACTAGACGTGTGCCCATTCAGCTCTTCTATCTTCACCATTAAAGGGTACTTCCAAAGAATGAGCTGATTGTCTATATAACCATGAGAACTAAGCAGTTCCCGTTCGTCTTGTTCCACAAAAGAGAACACACCTGTGAGCCAGTGTCTACTGAATTTAAACATGCACCAGTGTGTGTGTTCCAGAACTTTATGCAACAGTCTGCAGAACCTCCTCCAGAGGCCAGAAAGTTAGCCCGGAAAGGACACCATGAAAGTGCTTTAACAGCAGCCGTGTGCTCCTCAAGCCTATGAAACGACGCATTCATGGATCTTCTTGTATCCCATATATGGACAAGATTATCACTTCCACCACTAGCCAACTGCAGCCTGGATGCTGACCATTTAAGCCTGTAAACTTCTTGATGATGTCCCTCGTACTTATCAACGACGCGGGCCCTATCCCTCACTCTTACGTCGTTAATGATCTGACCATCCAGCCCTCCAGTAGTCAAAATGTTATTGTTCTTCCAATCCATAACACCAACACGCGATCGATGCACTCCTTTCAAAGTTGACAGCCGTCTATTAACAGAAGAATCCCATACGTGAACCTCGGAGTTGCACTTGCAGGAGGAGATTGAGAGTAGTTATGCTGCTAAACTTCAGCAGTCAAAAAAAGCCTTGGCTGGTAGTGGTAGGGATTTATTATTTACAGTATATTCGACTCGACTGTCAATGTTATAGCATGTATAGAATGACAATTTTTTCTCAAGAGTTGAACAAATTTGAAAGCATCATCCAATTGATATCTTGAGTTCAAAATTCATCACGGTAAAGTCATTTTTAATCACTAAATTTGTCTGGAAACAAATTTTCTCAAAATATCCTTTTTTTTTTCCCTTTCAAATATTTAGCTTCCAGAGAAGTTCGATCAATGCTTAATTTAAGTGTGAAATGAGCCTTTGCATCTTTAAACTTAATTTTGGAATCTAGAAGTGTTTCATTATTCCTCATTTCTATCTCTGGAGTTGTCATTCATCCTCGACTATTTTATTATGCATTGTAGGCCACGAACGAGGTAAATACAATTTATAGCGTAGTTTTATAACAATACTACATAATCCTAAACTTAATTGATTAGTTGAATGACTATCAAGTAGAGTTATTGCAGAAATGCAAAAGGCCCTTTAGATTAATACTCGTTGTGCTTGAGAAAATCTTTTACATAATTTGAAATACAATTTAAGTGATTATAGGTAGTTGTTTATGCTGTGAGTCAACTAACTTTAGGTTGTGTTTGGATGAGAGGATTTGATTTGAGGAGTCATTTCAAATTAAAGGAGTTAAAAATACATGGATTTCAAATAACATGGTTTTAGTGAGGAATTGAAATCTCTCTCAATTTTAACTAAAAAGTGTGTTGACACAAATCTAAGTATTTGAAATTCATTCATAATCCAAATATGTAGAATGAATTTGAGACGTGGATTTGAAGTCCATAAGCCCAAATCCACCCAACCAAACGCAGCCTTATGTTGGCTGACTCAAACCTTTGTTATAAAGCAGTAAATTGCATACAACGATTTTTGTAGTGGTTTTCAACTTTGAACACTCTATCCAAACTAGTTGGGGTAGTTCTGACATTTAATATTTTCTTCTTATAAGAGCAGAGCCCCAATCCTTTTTTACAACAACTTTTCAACTTAGTCCAACTCAACTTAGAAGCTTACTCTTCAAACTACTTAACTCTCAATTCACTCTAAAGTACAGTAGTGTTTAAAAATGTCGTACTTGTATAAATTCACTTTTGCAGGTGTATTATGATGTCGCATTGTGTCTTCAATTCGTACACTATTGTTAAGACCATGTTTATTCATGTCCGGCCATGACTCGGTCATCAAATATAAAATTCATTTCTCACTCCTCCACTGATGGATCGAGGTGGAACTTCAATTGCGGAAATATGAATTATAATCAACTTCGGTCCTTTTAAGGAAAGTTGATTAATGTTGTAGTTTAGTTTGACAGTTTGTTAGGTATTAGTGGTTAATTAGTTGGACCGCTAGTAGTTAGCTTTTGAGGGAGTGCTATATATACTCCCATCTTTGTCATTGTTGAGGGTTGATAATTTTGTGATTAAAACATTGGTGGGTTAAGCTGAGGGTAAACAAATAAGAGTTCTTGGAAGTTATTGTATGTTCTTGGTATTCTTCGTGATTGTATTCATCTGCGTATAGTTCTCCGCTGCGTCAGTTGGTATCTAGAGTAGAGTTTCTCTTGGAATCATGCCTCCTAAATAGAGATGTTTATCCGGGCCGGACTAACCGGGCTGACCCGTTTAACCCTGAAAAATACAGGGTTAGGGTTCATGAATCATAGGCCCGTTTAAATCCGGACTTTTTTGACCCGGACCGGTTAGCCCGCGGGATAAACCGGGCCAGCCCGCAGGTCTACAGGGCCAGCCCGCTAGCCCGAGTTGTTACTCCTTTTTTTTTTTTAATATATAACATGATAACAAATTTTGGGTCACTTGGCACATAACCATAAGCATTAATTAAGAAGTCTATTTTCATTCATTAATCATTATTACTATTTTTTTATTAGATTATGATATTTGTTTTATTTTATTTGGTCATATGAAGGACCAATTATTTATAGATTTGTGTTTAAATCACACTTTCGTTTTCTCATTTACCGATCATTAACTAATTATGTATTTTTCTATTTTATTTACTTATTGGACGTGCCAATTGAGACCTTCAATTTTAAAAGGATTTTTTTTATTGTAGCCCGTTAGTGGCCCGTTTAGCTCGTGGCCCGCTAGGGTTAGGTCCCAACAATTGAAGACCCGTTAATTATGAACCGGTTAAGGCCCTAACCCGTTTAACCCGTAGCCCTGTAGGGCTGACCCTATAGGGCTAGGGCCAGCCCGATAGACATCTCTACTCCTAAACGCCAAGAAAACGCTCAGGCCGAACTAGATGTTACTCAATTAAAATAGCAACTGGATCAACTCGCGACGAATTTCGCGGCTATGTGCACTCGTCAGGACCTCCTTGCGACGCAACAAGCGGAGTTCTTGGCGGCTCTACGGGATCAGATTCCGGCGTCTAGCCAGGCCCCTGCCCCGGCGCAGGCCGAGCCATCATCTACACAGGAAACGAAAACATTGGATAATCCGTTTGCGCAACTGGAACGAGCACGACAGACCAGACAGGTTCAACAACGTGATGACGACACACGTTGGGAAGATGGTTTCAAGATGGAAATTCCGGAGTTCCATGACAACTCGGAGTCGTCGGATCTCACAGATTGGTTGATCACCGTGGAAGAAATCTTGGACTTCAAGAAGGTTTTGGACGATCGTTGTGTAGCGCTGGTGGCGACCCGTTTGCGCGGCCGAGCTTCACACTGGTGGAAACATCTGACGACGGCCCGCGTTCGTGCGGACAAACCGCCTTTAGTCTCCTGGGTCAAGTTTAGAAAAAAGTTACGCGAGGCTTTTCTGCCATACAACCATGCTCGACTCCTTTTTCAGCATCTACAAAATTTGCGCCAAGGGACGCGTTCCGTTGCCGAATATTCTGAGGAGTTCTACCAGCTCATGACTCGTAACGATTTGTCTGAGTCGACTGACCAGTTAGTATCCCGTTACATCGGGGGTCTCCGTTTGAGCATACAAGATCCTTTGAACTTGTGCTCACCGTTCTCGGTGTCCGACGCCCACCAACGAGCTATTTTGATCGAAAAGCAACAGTCGCGCAAACAATCGTACCCATCGTCACGTCCGGATTCTTCATCTGCCCCTCCGACCCAGCTAGAGTTGTCAAAATGGACTGGGCCCGTTGGGTCGGCCCGTCCCCACTTATTAATATGGTAAATTGGACCGCGTATTTAAAAACCCGTTTGGGAGCGGGCCCGTATGGTCTAAACCGTATGGATCACGGGTTTTAGCGGGTTGGACCGCGGACGGGGCGGGTTGGACCGTGGGCTTTTTTAATTTAATTTTTTATAAAAAGAAAGGAAGAGCCAAGATATGATCACGTACATTTCAAAGATATGGATGTGTTGGCATATTGGAAGAATAAAAAACATCGACTTCCCGATCCTGTATCAATGGTATGTGATGTTTTGGCTATTTCAATTACTACCGTTGCTTCATAATCGACTTTCTCTATTGGTGGTCGTGTGCTCACTAAGTTTAGAAGTTCTATGCTTCTTGAGAAATTTCAATATTTGATTTGCACTCGCAATTGGTTGTATGGTTTTGCATCTACTGGTAAGTTATTTACATTTTAAGACATATTTTGTGTTTATTTTTCATATTCAACTATTTAACTATTATGTTTTATATGTAGACGACGATTGTGCACGTACTGAGATAACTTTTTTGAATGGAGATCTTTATCAAATGTTGTTGAAAATTGTGAGGATGAACGAGAAGGAAATGAAGATGACTTTGATAATGATATGGAAGATGATTTTTAATTTAGAAAGTGTTTGTCTATTTGAACTTAAATGGTTATTTTAATATCTTATGTTTTAAGTTGATGAACTTTGAACGCTATTTCAGAACTTTATGTTTATGTTGATGAGTTTTTATATGTACGTTTTATTTATTTGGACTATTTTGTAGACATTATTGCTTGAATTTTAAGTTTATGTAAACTTTGTTTTTTATTTTTATTAATTGTTTATATTGTGTTTAACATATAATAATAATAATAATAATATATAAAAAAATCAATGAAAAAACTCGTGGGCTAGCCCGCCACCCGCCATGGGTTGGGTTGGGTTGACTGTTTTTCAACCCGTCCCCGCCGTGGACCGGCCCGTCAAAGCCCGCAAAATAATGGGCTGAGGTGGGTTTTGGACCGGCCCGCACTGTTAGCCCGTTCTGACAGGTCTAGACCCAGCGCCCTCCCTTGCCGAGCACTGGTTTTCCACGCCTAGGTGCCTCGCCAGTAGGAACGCCACAAATTCGGGCGCCAGGTGCCTGTTTTTCTTGCGGCGCTCCGGGCCATCGATCCAGCAATTGCCCCAAGCGTGTTATGTTTGCGGACGAAGCCGTCTATGAGGGGCCCCTATCTTCGATGAGGACCCGTCTACGCGGCAAATGAAATCCAACTTTGTGGTGACTCCGGCCCGTCACTATTGTTGCGGCAGACATGTTTGGCCCGTAAAGATGATGACTCGTCCATCCAACAGACATCACTCTTTCATTCAACGTGTACGGTGGCGGGTAAGATTTGTCGTTTCATTGTGGATTCCGGTTCTTGTGAGAATGTGGTAGCCGACTCGATGGTCCAGAAGCTAGCACTGCCGGTAGAGCCTCATCCGACGCCGTATACTCTTTCTTGGCTTCAACAGGGCACGTCTATCTCGGTTAAGTCGCGGGTGTTGGTGACCTTTTAAATCGGGGTAGCTTACAACGACTCGATTTGGTGCGACGTTGCCCCATGGACGCTTGCCATATCCTTCTCGGTCGGCCTTGGCAATTTGACCGCGCGGTAGTGCACGATGGTCACAAGAACACGTATAGTTTTTTGTTCGAGGGCGTGCGCATAGTGCTGCTCCCAACACCGGGCAACCCATCTCGCCCCATCTTAAGCTGTTCGCAAACCCAGGTTGTGTTGCTTTCACGTAAAATTTGTTATCAAGAATTACGTACTGCCCCTTTGTTATTGTGTTTACTAGGACATGATTTATCACCTACGACATCTTTAATTCATTCTCTTGTGGCGCCGTTATTCCAGGCCTTCGCGGATGTATTCCCCGATGACTTACCAGATGGTTTGCCTCCAATGCGAAACATCCAACATCAAATCGACTTCGTACCAAGCGCGGTGCTGCCCAATCGGCCTCATTATCGTATGAGCCCAGCGGAGCACGATGAACTCAAGCGCTAGGTGACCGAATTATTAAAGAATGGTCTTGTCCGTGAAAGTCTAAACCCATGTGTCGTTCCCGCCCTCCTCATCCCCAAGAAAGACAAATCGTGGCGTATGTGTGTTGATAACCGCACAATTAATAAAATTACGGTGCACTACAGATTCCCGATTCCCCGCCTTGACGACTTATTGGATCAACTTTCGGGCGCAACGATGTTTAGTAAATTAGACCTCAAGGCCGGGTATCACCAGACTCAAATTCGCCCGGGCGATGAGTGGAAAACGACGTTTAAAATTCGTGAGGGCTTATTCGAGTGGCTTGTAATGCCATTTGGGTTATCCAACGCACCGAGCACCTTCATGAGGGTAATGACACAAACCCTTCGTCCGTTAATTGGGTCTTGCGTCGTCTTATACTTTGACGACATACTCATTTACAAAAAGAATCAGACAGACCATTTGCAACACTTGGAGGCTGTCCTCTCCATCTTGCGCAAGGAAAAATTGTTTGCTGCTGCCCCTAAGTGCGCATTTTTGCAAGAGTCGGTTTTATTCTTGGGATATATCATTTCGGCGAAGGGGATAGGCATGGATGAGTCCAAGATTGCGGAAATTAGAGATTGGCCCACGCCACGTTCACCAACCGAGGCGTAGAGTTTCCATGGATTGGCCTCCTTCTATCGCCGTTTTATTCCGCACTTTAGTACAATTATGGCACCGATTACGGACAACATGAATAACGCAACGTTCACGTGGACAGCCGCGGCTTCCGATGCGTTCGCCGTCATCAAACAAAAATTAACATCGGCACCGCTCCTTGTACTGCCAGATTTCTCCGTGCCATTTGAACCTCATTGCGACGCCTCGAAACTCGGAATTGGCGCTGTGCTAAGTCAATTGGGACGACCCATTGCTTACTTTTCTGAGAAATTGACAGGTCCCCGATCACGCTACAACACTTATGACGTTGAGTTTTATGCGGTTGTTCGTGCGGTTCGACATTGACGACATTATTTGTTTCAGAGGGAATTTGTATTGTTTACTGATCATGAGGCTCTCAAGCATCTACAAAGTCAGGATGTTGTTTCTTTGCGCCATGCCGGCTGGTCGACATATCTCCAACAATTTACCTTCGTTATTAAACACGAATCGGGTGCCTTGAATCGTGTGGTGGATGCATTAAGTCGACGATCTGCACTCATCGGCACGATGCGAACACAGGTTGTGGGGTTCGAGGCACTCAAGGACAACTATGCTACTGATACTTTTTTTGGTCCGATTATGGAGAAATTAAAGACAGGGTGGTTGGATCATTATTCGTTAACGAATGGCTTCCTATTTCGGGATAATGCCCTGTGTATTCCAGACGACAACTTACATTTGCAGCTGTTACGTGAGGTCCACAATTTGGGCCATGTAGGCCGTGATCGAACAATCGACCTAGTTTCTAGGTCATACTACTGGCCGACGTTGCGCAGGGACGTGTCCCGACTGGTCGAGCGCTGCCGCGTATGTCAGGTTTCAAAGGGAACGTCTTCGAATGCCGAGTTATATAGGCCTCTTCCCATTCCGTCGCAACCGTGGGTCGACATTAGCATGGACTTTGTCCTCGGTCTTCCTCGTACTCAAAGGGTTAACGATTCGATTTACGTAATTGTTGATCGTTTCTCTAAAATGGTTCATTTTGTACCTTGTAGGAAAACTGCGGACGCCGTTAAAGTGGCGACTTTGTTTTTCCGGGAGGTGTATCGCTTGTGCGGACTGCCTCAATCCATTGTTTCGGATAGGGACACTCGATTTCTTAGCCATTTTTGGAGAAGCCTTTGGCGTATGGTGAACACGACGTTAAGCTTTAGCAGCGCTTATCATCCGCAGACGGACGGCCAAACGAAGGTGGTAAATAGGTCGCTCGGGAATTTATTGAGATGTTTGGTGGGCGACAATTTACGAACGTGGGATTTGAAGCTAGCACAGGCTGAATTTGCCCACAACGCGGTAAAGAATAGGAGCACGGGCTTTGCCCCTCTTCAGATTGTGTATACGTTGTTGCCCCAAGGGCCACTGGATCTGCTCGTACTGCCATCGCGATCAAGGCCCCACGGCACTGCTCGGGAGTTCGTTGAGTCGCTACAGCAGGTCCACGCGAGTACACGAGCTAACTTGGAGGCTGCTGCTGTGAGTTTTAAGACCGTAGCTGATGTACATCGCTGAAATGTTCTTTTTGAAGTCGGCAATTTGGTTTGGGCCGTCTTAACGAGAGATCGTATACCTACCCATGAGTACAACAAATTATCGACGCGAAAGATCGGCCCCTTGGAAATTTTTGAGCGTATTAATCCAAATGCGTATCGTGTGATTCTCCCGGACAATTTGCATTGCTCGGACGTTTTTAATGTGAAGCATCTGTTCCCTTATTTTGCGGAGGATCCTACTGGAGGTGGAACTACGGTCGATTCGTGGGCGAATCGTTTCTCACCCGGAGAGAATGATGGAGGTGGAACTTCAATTGCGGAAATATGAATTATAATCAACTTCGGTCCTTTTTAGGAAAGTTGGTTAATGTTGTAGTTTCAGTTTCACAGTTTGTTAGGTATTAATGGTTAATTAGTTGGACCGCTAGTATTTAGCCTTTGAGGGAGTGCTATATATACTCCCATCTTTGTCATTGTTGAGGGTTGATAATTTTGTGATTAAAACATTGGTGGGTTAAGCTGAGGGTAAACAAATAAGAGTTCTTGGAAGTTATTGTGTGTTCTTGGTATTCTTCGTGATTGTATTCATCTGCGTATAGTTCTCCGCTGCGTCATCCACCTACACATTTTACACCACAACTCAAACTCATCTTTTTTCACACTTTATACATAACCACCACAACCAACATTTAATAAATTATTTTTTTTATAATATAATAATTATATCTAATATTAATTTTTTATAATATGTACACAATATTTAGAAAATATATACAATTATTTAATATTAAAAAATTCATAACTATAATAAAAAATTTCCATACACTTTAAAAAAATTACAACATTCAATAATAAAATTAAAATTACAAAAATTGAATACAACTGAAAATAAATAAACCGAACTACAAATAAATGCCTAATTACAACAAAGCAAAAGATGCAAATTATATACTCCTATTTAGTTATCAGTGCCGAATTTTTTGCCATATATGCTCAATCAAGTTGTTCTTAAGAAAAAAAAAAAGAAGAAGAAAAAAGGGAGTGTATGAAATTGTGATCCAAAATATATCAAGATTGATCTCTATTTAAAGAGAATATAATTTTATGAATTTTGGTTTTTTTTTTTTAAGTAGATAAATGAAAATCGAAAATTATCTAAATAAAATATAACCGACGAGTAAAAACTGGACACGTGGCATGCTTAGATTTTTTGGGATTAAAAAATACCCCACCAATACTTTGGTTGTGAAACAACCATGGTCATCAATTATTATTCTTTTTTTTTTTTTTGAAGACTTACATTTTTCAACACGCACGTTTTTAAAAAAAATATATCAATAAAAAAAACTACAAAAAAAAGGGATTGATCTAGTCAACGGTCAACTGTTGACCAAGTCAACTCAATTCCTTGTATAAAATTGATTCTATACAAGACCAATCCACGAATATATTGAGGTTGCGACGTGATCTTCATTTTGTCTTCTAAGTTCTAACACACTTGTCTTGATCTTAAGTCTTCAAAGTACTTTAGGGCATGTTTACTTTTGGTTTTAAAAACCAGGTTTTGGATTTCAAGATTTAAAACCCGTGTTACTTCGGGATTTAAAAACCGGTTTTCAAAATCCACTCAAAACCACCCCTATCAAACATATTGATTTGACATAAAGTTATATCTATATAATATTACTTCAATCATTATATTCTTTCTCAACAATAATATAATAATTCTATAATAATATAATATTACAATAATATAATACATTTAATCATTACACACTTAATCAATCATTATAATCTCATCAAACAATAATATAATAATACAAATTCATTCAATCTTACAACTTGATTTGACATAAAGTTAAATCTTCACTATTCAAAAACCCAAAAGAAACACACATATTACTATTCATCGGGATTTCAAAAACCAGGATTTCAAAAATCTGATTTTTAAAACCACCCAAAGCCCAAAAGAAACACCCCCTTACTGAAATTCTTGTCTTTTTATGTAAAATAGTCTTGTTAAAAGACTAACAATTGTGTCTTAACATAATCATAAAAAATAATACTTTCTCTGTTCAATTTTATTATGCTCAGTCCTCAATACACAAGTTTTAATAAATATTGATTAGTTTATGTATAAAGTAGATAAGTTAGGGGTATGATGGGATGTTGTGGGGTCCATTTATAGATAAAATAATTGTTTATGAATAAAGTTAATGACAATTTGAGTAAATAAGTGATGGTTGAAGGGTGGAGATAAAGTAATGTGAATAGTAAATTTTCCAAATAAGGAATTGAAATAATAAAATTGGACAACCCGAAAAGAAAAGTGAGAATTATAAAATTGGACGAAGTGAGTAATACTCCCTCTGTCCACCAAAAGTGTGCTCACTTTTTTTTATATATGTTTTTAAAAAAAACATATTTTAATTATAAAGAATATATTTAATATAATGAGTATAAACTATATTTGGTAGATACTCAATCTTGTCAGTAAAATAAAAAAAATATTCAAAAGTTAACTATTTAAATAGAATAAGCACATTTTTTGTAAACCCAAAAAAAGAAACGAGCACACTTTTGGTGGACGGAGGGAGTACAAGTTTTCCAACATGCATGTCGACATTATATGTCTTGTAAATCATTGGTCACACAAAACGAGCATAATTTACAATTAATGTAAATCAATTTTGGAATGACTTCTTCTAGGATCTCCCTCCTCCAATCGTCACAAGCTCCAATTACTCCATTTATATACTTAGTATCCTCCTACAATCGTCACAATCCACGAGCATAATTCACCAAGGTTATCTTACCTTACCCTTCAAAGTCAGCCGAGCTAGCCAACTTAGATAATTCATCCGCCTTCATATTCTTCTCCCTTGGGATCTAAAGAACCTCGAAAGCATGGCACATGTTTCTCAGGTTTCTAACCATCTCTAGATAGGTAATCATTCTATCATCTCTGACTACACATTCTCTATTAACTTGTTGCACCATGAGCTGAGAATCTGAGGACAGGGTTACTTTATGAGCTCCAAGTTCAGAAGCCATCTCTACTCCCTGTATCAACGCCTCGTATTCCGCCCCATTATTGGAGGTTTGGAATCAAAATCAAACAACAAATTGAATTTCCTGCCCGTGAGGATCTATCATCAATATTCCAGGCCCGCACCCATTCATAAATATAGAACCATCCACATATACCTTCCATCCCTCCATCTCTTCCAACCTTGTTGATTCCTGGATGAAATCTTACAAGCCTTGAGCCTTGATAACCCTCTCAGGCTCATAGTCCAAATTATACTCTTACAACTCTATGGCCCACTTGACCATTCTTCCAGATAAACCTGATCTACCAATTACCTGTTTCAAAGGGTAATTAGTTTTGACAATAATTTTATATGAAAAGAAATACGGACGTAACCTCCTTGTTGTGACTACCACAACCAATGATGTCTTTCCAATTTCTGAATATCGGGCCTCAACCCCCTGAATGATCTTGCTAACATAATAAATTGGTTGTTGTGTAGATCCCTCTTCCTTCATTAATGTGGTGCTCAAGGAATGCTCCCCCACAGACAAATATAGGAAAAATGTGTCACCTGGTGAAGGCTTAGTCAGCTGAGCTAAGTAGAGCTTAAGTTCCTCAAATGTCTTTTGACAATCATCATACCTTGGGGATATCACCTGGATTTAACTGTATTTGATGATACATTTGATAAACATCCATTATACTCAGTAGCTCAAAACCTTTGCATCTACTAATTGATTTATCCGAGGTAGAGGATAATGGTCTTTAGGACAAACTTTATTGAGGTGTCACGTAAATCAATACACATTCTCCAATTTTCATCTCCTTTAGACACTAAAACCGCATTAGAGATCTATTTAGGGAACTGATCCCTCTTGACATGTCCAGCATTCAACAACTTTTCAATTTCTTCCTTTACAATGGTGTTCTTCTCCGTGCTAAAATTTCTGAGCTTTTGCTTAACTGGCTTAGCTTTGGGATCCACATTGAGATGATGCATAACAACCTCGGGTGGAATTCCTATCATGTCAACTAGAGAAAAAGCAAAGATATCAACATTTCTCCTCAATGTACTTATTACCTTTTCAGCTATGTCAGGCTCCATTTGGGTACCCACTCTTGTAGTGAATCCTTCATTTCCAGGATACAACTCTATGTTCATCAGTTCCTTGTTTTCTTTGAGCTTGGGATGCTCACCAACCACTTCAACTACCTTTTGACTTTTTAGCTCTAAATCATCTCCCTTAACTCTGTTTAACATTCTAGTCACAACCTTTGTCAGCTATTTTAACAGATTCCACATAACACTTTCGGGCCTGGTATTGATCACCTCGAACCTCTCCAACACCTCCAAGTACTGGAAACTTCATCTTCATATGCAATGTTGGTATAATTGCTTGGAACATGTTCAAACTTGACCTCCCGATTACCACATTGTAGGACGATACAATGAGGAAATCAATCATCAGAACTCGTCGAGTTAGAGCATTCCCTAAGCCCACCTGCAATGTTACATGCCCCAAGGGCTGAATCGCACCTCCTGAAAATCAATATAGTGATGTTTCCACATATTTCACCTTCACATTTAATTCTATCCTCTAAAAACATTCCAAAAATATTATCTCAATGAAGCTCCCCGTGTCTACAAAGATACGAGCTACATCATAACCAACTATGTCGGTTGTGATGACAAGGGCATCGTTGTGATGCTCTTGAATCTCTTTTGCATCCTTAAGTCCGAATTTAATATTAGGTGCAACTAATACATGGCCCACCTCTTTGTGTTCTACCTCATGTTCGATCCTCAAAGACCTCACACTTGCTTCCTTTGCCTAAATGAATCCCCATCAGTAGGACCCCCCATAATCATTTGTATCATTCCTCTCTTTTGGGGTTGCGGGGGCTGATCCTATAGGTCAGTCCGAGGTTCCTTTCCTCTATCCTCTAGTTTCTTCTCATACTCCTTTCTTTTCTGACCCCGGGGATCCTGCCTATCTCGGTATATAAACTCTTTAAGGTGCCCGACCTGGATCAACCTTTCAATCTCATCCTCTAAATGAGTATTGATTTGTATCATGCCCATATTCGTTGTGAAAGCGACAAAATCTATCTGATTTAGGTTTTTGAGGACCTCTAGACCTGGAATACAGAAACTTCATTTCTGGATGGTCTCCCACGACTTCTCGAACCTCAGCAAGCTTAAGCTTCAAAGGAGTATATTTTTCAAATCTCCCTCTAGGTCCTGACCGGGTTCCACCAGATCCACTAGTACCTCCCGCTCCTCTAGTACTCTTAGATGGATCCAGACTAGATTTCCTTGATAGGGAATCTTTTTTTCTTCTCATTACCAGACGATTTGACCTCAGACCTCCTAGCTTTACTCACCTCCTCCAAGGTAAGATACTTCTCCGCTTGATACAACAATTTATTAAATGTTTGTACTAGCTTCTTAGCTAATGAGGAAAATAAATCTCCATCTCTCAACTCATTAGTCAATGCATTGATCTTTACTTTTGGAGAGGCTGTAGGGACCTCCAGAGCTGCCTGATTAAACCTCTTCAAGAAGGCTCTCAAACTTTCATTTTCTCCTTGTCGCATGTTGAACAATGTGAGTGTGGCACGAGGTTGCCTCCTTGCACTAGCAAATTGGTGCAAGAATAGTTCACTGAATTCGGCCCACGAATGAATGGTATTCGACTCTAGCTGAGTAAACCACTATTGAGATTCTTTATCCAAGGTAGTTAAAAAGTCCTGGCATTTCACCGCTTCTCCATATCGATGTAGAAGTGTTGCGTTCTCAAACCTTACCAAATGCTCGTACGAATCCTCCATTCCATCATATTCAAAATTCAACGGTTTGAAATTAAAAGACAGTTCATCTTGTAAAATATCATTAGAGAATTGACAACTAATAACATGAGTAGATCTACTTACACGATTAGTCATTTGTTGAATTGTTGTCTCATGACTTTCATCTCCTCATATAGGGCTTGTAGCTGATCACTCACAACTCTTCCATAAATATCATTTGTGCTTTCCTCAGCCTCTACAGTACCAACCTCTTCAAAGATGGGGTTCAGATTCCTCCTCCGGGTCCGAGTGGGGACACTTTTTTCAGCTTGAGATGACACATTTTCCTCCCTCTCTCCTTGACCTCCTAAATCTCAGGAATGGACCTGAGAAATACCAGATATGTGTTCAGGTCCTGTAGCTTCGACGACTCGCGGAGGCGTCAAAGTGCTGGCGCTGCTTGAGAGGCTACTATATTTTCCATGGCTCGAGCAATTAAGGCATTTAGTTATGAGAAAATTGTAGATTTGGTTCCATTAACCATGAGTTCATTGATTTTTGGTCCCATTGTATTTGGATTTAGTCTCATACAAAATAAATCTTGCAAACTTGGTCTCATACAAATTTTTTATTACAAACTTGATCCCAAACGTTATGAAAAAATGCGAAATTGGTCCCAAAACCATTAAATAGCCATTACATAAATTAAATTGTTTCAAATCTCAAGAATTTGTTATTATACACTAATTAATTATTATAACATTTTCAAATAAACTTTAGTGAATAAATTTTTAGATTATTTTAAATTAGTTTTCATGAAATTAAATATTGTAAAGTCCATTAATTTTCATAATATATCTAAATATCTTAAGTAATAAAATCAAATCAAATTAAAATTTATATTTAAAAAAAAATCTTGAGATGCCTTAACTTAAATTATTTTAAATAAAAATTGTAACAGCTAAATTCGTAAAATTAAAAACCTTTAAAGATTAAAAAGGCTGTTGTAATATAAATAAATGAATTAAAATCCTAAAAAAAAAAATATTAAGCAAACCTGAATTTTTACATAAAATTCTAACAACATTTTTTCAAAAAAAATCATTAAATTTGAATAATTTTTAAAAATAACTATAAAATAATATAAATATTCGAATACAAAAAAAATCACGAAAATTTATTTAAAAATATATTAAATAAATATAAAACTAAAAAAACATAAAAATAAAATAAAATGCAAATCTATGAAGATAATTGAAGTGGGGTTGGTGTGGGAGGGCAGAGTCTAGATGCCTGTCCTGGGGGAAGGGTCTGGTCCTAATGTAATGTCAATGAGGCATCGATTCAGGCTCAGGAATATTTCAATTTTTTAGGCGTCTATTTTATATAATATATATATATTAATTAGGAGTACTATATTATATAATATAACACATAAAAATTAAATCTAAGTTAGAAAGACGCTAAAAACTAAAAAGAATTAGAGAAGAAGAAGGGAAGGAAAAAAACTAGGAGAAAAAAGCTTCAACCTCAAAGATTTGATCAGTTTATCATCAAATTAAATATGTATTTTTTAGTTGATTTATGAGAATTCTTTTACTTTATTTTGTATATTGTGTAGGTATATGGCAGCCTAGCATAGCATTAGCAAATTAAACTATCAATATTAATGTATTTGAAATATAATTTTATGTTCATTAATCTATGGTCTTGTGGGGATTTGATTAAAAATTTAGAAGGTTGAGCCCTAAGTTTCAATTTCAAACCTTGTTGAGTTGCCGCAGCCTGTTGCTTGTATAGTTGCATATTCATATATTTTTCCTTGTTCTTTTAAATATTTTGTTGATGAATATGGTTATATTAGTGAAAAATGAATTATGAATATATAAACCATGTCACATGAAAGATTAAATGGACTAGCAATGTGATCAAGAAATTATTGAGCAATTTGATTATTGTGACTTGATTAATACTTTCATATTTATGTAATTATCTGGAACATCATTGTCGTATTATTTTAACTACGTTATGTTTCATGAATTCGTATAAAATAAAATAAAAATATGAAAGAATGGAGCCTCATTTTAAAGTTCGATTCAGGCCCAAATTTTTCTAGGATCGGGCCTACCTAAGAGGAGGAATTGTTTATTACAGAGTAGTTTTTTTGTTTTTCATTTTTACGGTTTTAATTCATTTATTTATATTACAATAACCTTTTCAAGTTTTAATTTTAAAGGTTTTTAATTTTACGAATTTAGCTGTTACAATTTTTATTTAAAATAATTTAAGTTAAGGCATCTCAAGATTTTAATTTTTTTAAATAGAAATTTTAATTTGATTTTATTTTATTAATTTAAAATATTTAGATACATTATGAAAATTAATAGACTTTACAATATTTAATTTCATGAAATATAATTTAAATTTTTCTAAAAATTTATTAAGTAAAATTTATTTGAAAATGTTATAACATTAGTTATTATTACTATTTTTTATTAGATTATTATATTTGTTTATCTTTATTTGATACCAATGAATTCTAGAATAATGTTTAAATCATAATTTTATGTTCTCATTTACCGTTCATTAACTAATTACTCAATATATTTTTTTATTTTATTTTCTTGTTGAACGTCCGAATTGAGACCTTTAATTTTAAAAGAAAAAAAAATCATTGTAGCCCGTTAGTGGCTCGTTTAGCCCGTGGTGGGTTAGAGTTAGGTCCCAAAAATTGTAAAATCGTTAAGTATGGACCGATTAAGGCCCTAGCCCATAGTCCTATAGGGCTAGGGCCAACCCGCTAGACATCTCTTGTGACAAATAATTCATTATGTTACAAAATAACATACAATGTGATAATCAGTAACAACTCTATGTGTTGTCACTAATAACAAACAAATAGGGACAAATAATTGATTATGATACAAAATACCATAAGTTGTGATAATTAGAGACAACTTTGTATATTATTAATATTTTAGTGAATATTTGTCATGGCTATGATGTGATAAAAGTGACAAATTTATATTGTCAATATTTTAAAATGAATATATTTCACTAAAAAATAACATTAAATTATATATACAAATTAAAATTCGTAAAAAAAATTATATTCTTTTTTTCCTGCTACTAACACCCCCAAAATCCTTTAACCACACCCCATTTATTACACACCAATGCACCATAATAAATTTTAAAAATTAACTTCCACTACTAAATACACCTAATTTCTTTCTAATTTACCCTTCATCCCTCCAAACAAAATACAAATTGAATAAAAACATAAAAAATATTATAAAATCAACAAAATCTTCAAAGTATATAATTTTTTTTAAAAAAAATTAAATAGTTCAAAGAAAAAAAAAACTTATTAAAGTTAAAAAAATATTTTAAAAAATCAACTGGATATTAATAAAAAATTGAATGGAAAAATCAATTTAGAAAAAATCTAAAACTGCTAACAAAATTCTATAAAACTGAGAAGATTAAGTAAAATTTTAAAACAAAATTAAATTTAAAAAGTCAATTAAAAATATTAAAATAAATTAAATCTAAAAATATTAAATAAACCAAATAAGATTTTTAAAAAAAAAACCCTCAAGGATTCAATTTTTTTTTAAATAAACTAAATCAAAAAAATATAAGAAAAATAAAAAAAATCTTAAAATTATTAAATTAAAAAATAAAATAAAATTCAATATAATCTAATAATATTAAAAATCAATTAAATCTTCAAAACTAATTAAATCACTTCATTTTTTATCTTTAATTATTTTTTGAAGATTAATTTCTAATTTATTTTAATTAATTTACTAAAATGAAATAATTTTAAATATTTTTTAACTTATTTAATTACATTTTTTAAAGTTTTTTCAAATTATTTTTTCAATGACTTTTATTCCTTATTTATATAAGAATTATTTAGTCATAATATATATACATATAAATATGTAGTCTTTAATAAAAATTGAAATATTTTGGGTGTTAATTTTTTTTCTTGAAAATGATTTGTAAATTACCTAAATTCTTAAATAATATAGAAAATGATAAAAAAAAAAAGAGTGAAAAATATCTTTTAAAAAAAACTGGAAAATTAGAAAAATATGAGTTAGTTATAAAATAACTAATTAAATAAGTCAAAAAAAATCTTAAATTTTTAGAATATTTCAAATCATATACTCCAAAAGTTAATATATGTAATTAATATCCATCATCTTTTTTTTTTTTTTTTATCCTAAATCCAATCTGCTAAAAATAGAATAACTCAGCGACAACTTATTTTTCGTCGCCACCTTCTCTCTCCTCGATTCAACGTCGACCATCTTTCACTTTCCACCTCTAGCCATAGGCGCACGCCCCCCTCCCCCTCCCGGGCAACGCCCACCTCCACGGTAAGTTTTGAATCGTTGGTTTTTGAAAAAATAAAGTTTGACGAAATCTTCTAATTCTTGAATTCTTGTTAATTCTGTTGTTTCTACTGATTTTTGGATAGGTTAATGGTTGAATTTTTGCATTAGTTTTTGCTCCAGAGGGTGTTGATGACACAAGAATTGTTTGTTTTTTTTTTTTAAGTAAAAAAGGAACTCTTGTATATGAGGTGAAAAAAAAATGAGGAGAAATTACTTGATATCACAAAATTGGGGTACAAATTAGTTCCTGAAGAGTTCTAACACTTTTTAGTAGAAAAAATTAGTAGTATTAGTTATTGAAAAATGTTAAAATTAATTACTAAAGAATTCTAGTAATATTACAAAAACAGTTAGATGAATAGAAAAGCGCAACATATTAGCCATTAAAGTAATTATCAAACAACATAAATATATTTTTCCCAATCAATCATTTTTTTTCTTTTTGTGTTAGAGGAGAGCTAATTCAGATCATTTTTTTTTCTCTTTTTGTGTTAGAGGAGAGCTAATTCAGATCATTTTTTTTTCTTTTATGTGGAAGAGGGGAGCTAGTTAGTTAAGACCTAAATATAAATATTAGGTTCTCTTTTTTAATAATGGGACTTATAGTGAGTAAAAAAATGAGAGTTAAATAGTGCCTAGAGTTAAATATTCAATTCTTTTTTTAATAATGAGAGTTATAGTGAGTAAAAAATAGAGTTAAATAGTGCCTAATGTGTGGAAAGGAAGCATCAGATATAACTATTAAGTAGTTGAAGCAATCAAAAAACACAAGAAGTCCATTCCATCCAAGTACAAGTACAGTCCATTCCATCCAAGTACAAGTACAGTCTGATCCAACAGCTCAAAAATGTTTCATAAACCGTTTTAACGGTATTCAGCTCCAGTGTTTTTAAAACCCAGTCCGAAGAAAACAAAATCTTATATGTTTGTGGGTTTAAGGGACAAAAACTTTTTTTTCTTATTCTATGTGGGACATAAATATCACGGTAGTTTGTTACTAACATTGTTGTTGTTATATTATTATTTTTTCTTGTTTCTTCCCCTCTTTATCGATGTGGATCGTAAATCAACTTATGAATACTATGGATTAATATTTTTTATTTTATGACTTTAGTGTATATGTATTTATTTTAATATAATTTTTATAAGATGTATTTTTTTTTAATGTAACATAAAGAATATTAAAAAAATGTATATAAATATTATTTTATCGGTTGAACCGACGGTTTGACCGGGTCCAACCGGTTGGACCGTGAACCGGTGCCTAATCCGATTTGATCACCGATCCGATTATGAAAACACTGATCTGATCAACAAAATCAAACTCGGAATTAGTGGAGGCGTTCCACAAGTGCACAATACTTGTTTATGATGAAATAGCAACAACATTGCGACAATGGAAATGATATAATTTGATTTTTTTATTTATTTGTTGAATAGAAATATTTTGTTTCTATTTAAATGAAAATATAATTTAATATATAAGAGTTCGTACCAGTTACATACATTTAACGGATCCAATTTATTATATTTAAATCAAGTCCATTACCCATGAGTCCATGACCCATTTCCCTTGTAAAGCCAGCGCCTGAGTGTCTGACCACCCTGGGTTTTCTTTCTCTCCCAGCTTCTAATCTCGTTAATACGACATAAAATTAACAAATGAAACTCTTAATTCCACCATCAAATTTGTACAGTTTGTAAACTTCAGCATCAAATTCAAATTAAATTTAAGCATCATTAGTTCGACAAGATTATTAGTTGTAAATTCATGGCTGAAACTGAAGAGAGTATATAACTACGAAATCCATAACTCTCACATCTAGCTATTGTGATTCAATTAGCCGGTTAAATTCTTTTTCTCAACTATGTTCGACTTTCAAAATAAAATAAAATTGTACTTCCCCCGTTCCATATTAATCTTCATAGGTAGATTGACACGCAAATTAAGAAAGTGTAATAATGAGTGAAGTTTTGAGGGTAATTTACTAATTTTATAAAATTTTATGTATAAAGTAAATAAATGAGTTGACTTTTGTGTATGTGTGAAGTAATGACCGTTAGGAATTAATGTTGGAATTAATGGGAATTAATTGGGTTTTGATACCCTGATCTAATTTAATTAATTAGACGGACTAAACGTTAATTAAGAAATAATTGAACGTGACATAGTCGATCTACTCGCGGAGTAGATGAACGTGGTATATTTAATATCTCAAAACCGAGTTAAGGTGAGTGAGAAATTAATTGTTGAAGTTGAAGAGTTTCAACTTGGAAGTTTGAGAATGTGGGGAATGGGCTCGGCCCATTCGAACTACTTCAAGAATGTTCCAGAATAATTTGGAAGTCTCAAACTTGGTCTTCAAGATTCAGTCTTCAAGACTTATCCACGTGCGAGATATTATCTCAACCGCTGCGATATTTTCGCGATATATTCCCAAGAATCGGGCCTGGGCCCACACGTTTTTCCCTCTCCCTCCAAGGGTTTCTTCTGCCTATAAATATCAGACTCTTCCCTCATACATCCTTACGCTGAAATTCGCCCCTCAATCCTTCTACTCTCCTCTCGTCCCTACGCAGTGTGTTGAGCTCCCGAAAGCCTTACACTGTTATTTCTTGTGCCGGATTTATATCCGAGAGTGTTCAGTTCGTACTAAGTACGTTCGCCGATACTTCTTATACAGTGGTGCTACTGTGTAAGAAGTGAAAGTCGTTTTACCTTTGGGAACGGAACGCCGTAACAGTCGAGCACTATCCTGGGCGTATTCTGTTCTGCGGGAAAAGAGATTCCCTTGACTCGACTTATTTGTGTTATTTATTTGTTACTCTGATATTTTTGATATTGCAGTTTACACGGCGTAAACAGGTTCCAACAATCGCAGAACATAATATTTAATTAATATTTTCGAATATAATTAATATTTTCGGACCTAATTAAATTAATTAATTTACTACAATATCAAAGATGAATGATAACATGGATGTTGATCCCGTTGATACGGAAGCAGTACATGGTACCGAAAATATTGGCAACGATGCTAATAAGGAAGCGTCTCCCTTTTGGATATTGGGACTTTCTGTCTATCCATTGAGCTCCCTTTTGGATATTGGGACTTTCTGTCTATCCATTGAGCTGCAGGCGCTTCTCGCGGGATGAGATTTGGTGATTCTGAGAACAGAATTGATTTCGGTCTATCCATTGAGCTGCAGGCGCTTTCTCGCAGGGATGAGATTTGGTATTTTTACTCTTTAATAAAAGGGGAAAAACCGCCTTCTCAAATTCTTACTCCAGATTAAATTCTGGGAGATGGTCTAAATCTACAGATTAAATTCTGGGAGTTGGTATAAAGTTCCAGATTAAATTCTGAGAGTTGGTCTAAACCTCCCTATGTTATGGGAGGTGGTCTCCATCCATTGAGCTACAGGCGCAGATTTGAGAGATATGGTGATTTTCAGATTTGAGAGATCTAGTGATTCTGAGAAGAGTTTCTGCACCACGTAGAATTCTGAGAGACCACGCAGAATTCTGAGAGAGCACGCATGGAAATCCAATTAAATTGGAATTATCCATTGAGCTGCAGGCGCTTACTCGCGGGGCGTGCCTGAAAATTCAATTAAATTAAATTGGAATTGCACATCAATTAATCCATAGGATTAAATTAGAGGATGTGCTGATAAATTGATTAATTACCGTAATTAATCGAAAAGGATTAAATTGGATTTAATTAAATCAATTAATCGAGAGGATTAAATTGATTAATTACATCAGTTAATCAGGAGTATCAAAGTATATTTGATAGGAGCATGGCTTCGTTGGAGCATGTAGGAGCATGGCTTCGTTGGAGCATGTAGTAGCATGGCTTCGTAGGAGCATGGTTTCGTTGGAGCATGTAGGAGCATGGCTTCCTTGATATGGAGCATGGCTTCGTTGGAGCATGGCTTCGTGGGGAGCATCTCCGGCTTGAGCAGAATTGATGTATTCTGAGAACAGAATTGACTTTCTCAATTAATTACAGAATAAAATAAATTAATAATTAATTAAATTTTGGATAATTACTGAGGAATATCCAAATTTAATTATTAATTATTTCTGGGAATTAAATATTTGTGCTCGAAAGCATAAATTTATTTTGAATTTAGTTCAAAAGACTTTGACTAGTATAATTTGATCGAAAAATTATGCTCGAGTCACGGGTGACAATAAAAGTCACATTTGAAATTGAATTTAATTTTGGTATGTTGACCAAAGATTAAATTAATTTTGAAGTTGGAAATAATTCCAATAAAAGAAAAATCAAAGATCGATTTTTCAATGTATCGAGGCTGTGTCCAAATTTGGTGAATAAGAGAAATTCACAAATAAAGTGGCAAGCAACTCGAATGTGGTGATATGCATCTCCTCACATGGAAACATTCAAATGTGAGGGAGAGAGGTCTCCGTCGACATGTTTGAATGAAAAGTGTAGCTAAGGTGTGACCTTAAAGCTAAATATGGAAAAATCTAAAATGGTTGAATTTAGTGGAATGTTTTCCACAAGTAATGTGGATTTGTTCATCATGAAAAATCACATTCGAGTAAAGCTCCACACGAGGAGGGAAAAAGTACTCTATTAATTTCATTGATAATTGTACACGATTCTGCTACGTTTATCCTTTAAGAAGTAAAGACGAAGCTATAGAGGCTTTTAAACGTTATAAAAATGAAGTAGAGAATCGATTGGACACTCGAATTAAATCAATTCGTAGTGATAGAGGTGGAGAGTACGTAGCTCCGTTTGAACAATTATGTATTGAATCAGAGATTATACATCAAACGACAACCCCTTACTCACCTCAGTCTAATGGTGTTGCGAAAAGGAAAAACCGAATACTAAAGGAGATGATGAACGCAAGTTAATCAGCTCTGGTCTACCTCAAAACTTGTGGGGGAAGCCATTATGTCGGCTAACCACATTCTGAATAAGATTCCTCACAAAACTAAGGATCAAACTCCTTATGAAATATGGAGGAAACGAAAACCTTCATACCAATACCTCAAAGTGTGGGGGTGTTTGGCTAAGGTTGAAGTACCACTTCCTAAACAAGTTAAGATCGGCCCTAAAACAGTCGATTGTATCTTTATAGGATATGCTTCAAACAGTAGTGCCTATCGATTTCTGATTCACAAATCCGAAGTACCGGATATGACAGAAGGCACTACAATAGAGTCAAGGAACGTCGTGTTCTTTGAAAGTATCTTTCCTCTTAAGGAGAAAGAGGAAGTGAGTTCGAGTAAGAGAACTCTCGAAGCAACAGACGACACTATTAGTCCTTCCACTCAAGAGAGTGAAGAACCGAGACGCAGTAAGAGAGCTAGAATTGATAAAGATTATGGTTCATACTTCATTACTTATGTTTTGGAGGAAGAAGAACCTAAAACTATCAAAGAAGCAATGGCAAGACCAAATGCACACCTCTGGAAAGAAGCCATAAAAAGTGAATACGAATCTATTCTCTTAAACCACACGTGGGAGTTGGTTGACCTCCCTAAAGGTTGTAAGCCCTTAGGATGCAAGTGGATCCTTAGAAGAAAGTACAAAGCAGATGGATCTGTTGATAAGTACAAAGCTCGTCTTGTTGCAAAGGGGTTTAAACAAAAGGAAGGGTATGATTTCTTCGATACATACTCACCAGTGACAAGGATCACCTCCATTCGGGTGTTAGTCGCCATTGCTGCGTTGCAAAATCTCGAAATACACCAAATGGACGTTAAGACGGCGTTTCTTAATGGTGAGATGGATGTTGAAATATACATGGAGCAACCTGAAGGATATGTTGCTCCTGGAAACGAGAAAAAAGTGTGCAAACTCGTTAGACCACTGTATGGACTTAAGCAAGCTCCAAAACAGTGGCACTTGAAATTTGACAGTACAATGCTGTCAAATGGGTTTCGTATTAACGAATGCGATAAGTGTGTGTATGTGAAGGATACACCAACTGGATATGTTATTGTGTGCTTATATGTCGATGACATGTTAATCATGAGTAACAATCACAATATCATAATTAATACGAAGAACATGTTAAGTAGAAACTTTGACATGAAAGACATGGGATTAGCAGATGTGATTCTTGGAATCAAGATAGAGAAAACGTCCAGTGGAATTTCCTTGACACAATCTCACTATGTGGAGAAGGTACTAAAGCAATTTAAGGCCTTTGACGATCCACCTGCTAAGACACCTTTGGAACTCAATGTTCACTTGAAAAAGAATAGAGGAGAACCAGTGGCCCAACTGGAATACGCAAGGATCATTGGAAGTGTGATGTACATAACGAACTGTACACGCCCTGATCTTGCATGTTCGGTAAACAAGTTGAGTCAATACACGAACAATCCAAGTCATGAGCACTGGAAAGCGTTGAAAAGGGTATTAAGATACTTGAAGTACACCCTAGATTATGGGCTTCACTACACAAGACATCCAGCTGTAGTCGAAGGATACAGTGATGCAAATTGGATATCAGACACAAAAGACTCGCTGTCCACTAGTGGATATGTATTCACTATTGGAGGAGGAGCAGTGTCGTGGAGGTCCAAGAAATAAACATGTATTGCTCGTTCCACAATGGAATCAGAATTTATAGCGTTAGACCTAGCCGCTGCAGAGGCTGAATGGTTGCGTAATTTTCTGGAAGACATTCCTTGTTGGAAAAAGCCGGTACCTGCGGTGACGGTACACTGTGACAGTCAAGCTGCCATTGGGAGAGCTTCGAATGTCATGTACAACGGAAAGTCGAGACACATACGTCGTCGACACAACTCCGTTAGAGAATTGATCTCCACTGGAGTAATGTCCATTGACTATGTCAATACGAAGGACAATATAGCGGACAGGGCCGGTCCTAGGAATATCGGGGCCTGAATCGAACTTTAAAAAAAGGCCCCATCTCTTCACATTTTTTATTCTATACGAATTCGTGAAACATAATGTAAAACAATTTTCAAAGGACTAATAATATATAATTTTTATCAATACTTAAAATAATACGACAATAGCGTTCCAAGCAATTACATAAATAGGACTCGTCTAACTGTTTTAGTAGCAAAAGTATTAATCAAGTCAGAATAATCAAGTTGCTCAATAATTCCTTGCTCAATTGATAGCATTGCTAGTCCATTCAATCTTTCTTGTGACATGGTTGATCGGAGGTAAGTTTTAATGAGCTTCAACTTTGAGAAACTTCTTTCTGCACTTGCTACTATAACTGGTATTGTCAACAAAACCTTATAAGCAATGTACGCATTTGGAAAACACATATCCACTTTCTTCAAATAATTCACCACATCAATTGCAGATTTTGTTCCAGTCGGTAAAGAGCACTTCAAAAATGATAACTCCAAAAATAACTCATTGCCTTCAACGTCGGAAACACCATTATGTGTTAGAGAATTTTGAAGATTCATACAAGACCTCAACAATCTTTCATCATTAGCACTTCGTAACTTCTCCATATTGAACAAAAATCCAAAAACCTCTTCATATTTTTTGAACTGTGTAAATCGGGATTCTATGGAACCCCGAGCTTGATCAATTATAAAGAGAAAGTAATTAACTCTAAAAGAATCCTCGGCTGACTGTGATATTTCTTCACTGCTGGTTTCACCAAATTGCTTCTTTCTTCGAATAATACGTTTTTCTCTAAATACAGCTTCAATACCCATCTCACTTGCCATTTCCTTAGCTTCACCCATGGCCTTATCAAAACCAGTTTCCCTATATTCTTCAAGAAATGAAATAAGCCCTTGCAAAAGAGTGATAGCAACATCAATATCCATGTTCTCAGATTGAAGAAATTTGCTAACACGATTGATTGCATATAATAACTTGTACCAAATAACCACACTGAGTAAGAACTCAAAATTCTCAAATTCATACAATGTCAAAGATTCAGCTTCACTTTTTGTCTTGGGATCTTCAATATCATTGGTTAAGTCAAATAAAGCATCTCTTACTTGCACAATTTGCTCTTTTATAGCTTTAACACTCTCAAGATGACTTTCCCAACGTGTTTGTGACAATGGCTTAACCGTCAAACCCTTCACACGGTCTTTGAAAATCTTCCATCGCTTGGTAGAAGAAGAGAACAATGTATAAGTACGTTGTATCACTCCAAAAAAAGACAAGGCCCTAGGACAAGAGTTTGCCATATCACATAACGTCAAATTAAGACTATGACAACCACAAGGAGTATAAAAAGCTCTTGGATTTAATTCAAGTAGTCTTTTTTGAACACCTTTGTTTTTTCCTTTCATATTAGATCCATTGTCATATCCTTGACCTCTTATATCATTAATATCAAGCTCAAGATTGACCAAAGCATTTTGAAGATGTGTGAAAAGTCCAAGTCCAGAAGTATCATCCACCTCTAAAAATTGTATCCAATATTCTTCTACTTTCATGGAACTTCCTGAATCATCCAAGCACCGTATGAGAAGAGACATTTGCTCAATATGACTAACATCTGGAGTACAATCAAGGATAATAGAAAAATATTTTGCATGTTTAACTTTTGCAAGAATTCTTTTCCTTACTTCACCTGCTAACATCTGGATCAATTCATTTTGAATTCTCTTTCCAAGATATGTAACATAAGTCTTATGGTCCTCAATACGCCGGAGATGCTCTTTCATTATTGGATCAAATTCAGCAATCATTTCAATCATTTGCAGGAAGATGCCATTGTTCTCTGCATAAAGCTTTTCATAGCTTCCTCGAAATGCCAAGTTGTTTTTTGCCAATCTTTGTACAACTGAAATTATTCTCTGTAATACTTGTTTCCAATGGTCTCTCTCTTTGTTGAGTTGTACTTGTACATTTGCATCTATTGTCCTATTCTTTGTCAATCTTTCTTCCAATTCCAGCCAACTAATTGTACACTCCATATGCTCCTTACTTGCTTCATGAGTCATTAGACAACGACTCAAATTTCGCCAATCATTATATCCTTCATTTGCTAGTTGACTTACCACAACACCTTTTTTGAAAAGCTTGCAAGCAAAACAAAAAATCTTGTTCAAAGATATCGAGTATACTAGCCATCTTCTATCGATTTCCTCTCCATTCGGCAAGATTCTTTTGTAATGTGATGCATCAAAATGCCTGTTATGACTATTCTTAGGAAATAAGGTGCAATGATCTCTCTTCGGGCCTCTCTCCACCAAATAATCTCTAATCTTTTGGTCAATGTTAACCCAATTACCTGGATCATCAAGGCTATCATAATTCGAGATTTCCTGTTGAATAAACTCATCATCATTTTCATTCTCATTGAATTCATCCACATTGGTGAGTTGAAGAACTTCTCCAGTATTCTTCTTGAGTGGTTCAGATACATCTTCGATATCAATATCATTCTCCTCTAAGTTATTCGCACGTTCTTCATCCATCAAATTTTCATTTGCATTTGAACTCTCTTCTTCGACTATTCTTTTGTTAGACTTAGAAGGAAAATACTTGTTCATATCTCCGGCTTGACTTTGGATTAATTCATTTATCCTTAGTCTCTTTTTTCTCTTTTGATATCCAGATGTGTATTTAGGAGGCATGATGATACTATAAAATAATAAAAATAAATAAAGAACTAAACAAATAATTCATATTCCATTCATATAATCATATTCACATCATCAATAAAAACGTAAAAAGAACAATGAAGTCATATTAGTAATATGCAAGCAGCAGGGCGGCAGGGGTGAATTTTAGGCCTTCTTAAAAAACAATACAAAAAATAAAGTAGAAAATCTCTCATAAAATCAGTTTAGATAACAATCAATGAAGTACCTATTTGATGATGAACATAAACAACCCTCTGGCCCTTGTTGAGTTTTTTCAATCCCTTCTCAGCTTCTTCTTCACTGTTCTTTTTTTCTTTCTTAGGGCTTCCTTCTTTTTAGTTTCTAATGCCTAACTTTGTAACTTCTCAGTCTTATATTATATGCGTATAAATATATTATATATAAGATATATGTATAACACAGCGTATAAAAGATTTATGTATAAGAGACTTTCCAACTTCTCTTTAATCTTATATGTTATATGCTTATTATATATATTATATATATATAAGAGATATTTTAAAAGAAGATACATACTATATATATAAGAGATATTTTAAAAGAAGATATATACTATATATATAAAAGAATTTTTTTAAAAAAATGGGCCCCTAAAAATTTGGAATATTCCTGGGCCTGAATCGGTCGCCTCGTTGGCCTAACATTAGGACCGGGCCTGATAGCGGATCCGCTCACGAAGAGCATAAATCGAGATCAATTGTACAAGCTGGTAGAAGGAATGAGTCTAAAACCCACAATAAAAACCAAAGCAGTGGTAACCCAACCATGATGACTGGAGATCCCAAGAACTTGGTTCAATGGGAAAACGAAGCTGTGGAGGTTAGTGATAAAACACTTGAAAAATATGACTATTCCGGACAACACTATCTCAAGTGTTAACGACCCGTAAGATGTGGTAAAGGCTGAGTCTTGGACTCTTAATGATTCCTAGAGTATAACGGAATACTCGAAAGGAAGTTACCTATATAAATGAGAAGTGAGGGCCGCTTCGACCAAACATTTATGAATACAAAGGACGTCCATGGCCAAAACGGACAAAAACGTGAGAACGTTACAAAGACGAGATTGAAGTGTGCTGACACTGTTGTCTAGGTATACACTATGGAGGAGTAGTTCAAGGCATCGCGTCCACTAAGCCGCCGGTATATCCGATAGTGTTTGGCTACGGAAAGTTCAAGGCCAAAAACCACTTATCCGGACGCACGGAGATCTCACTCGAACTGAACACTGAGTCTGATGTTGTATAGATACGATTTTCACTCATGTGGGGGATTGTTGGAATTAATGGGAATTAATTGGGTTTTGACACCCTGATCTAATTTAATTAATTAGACGGACTAAACGTTAATTAAGAAATAATTGAACGTGACATAGTCGATCTACTCGCGGAGTAGATGAACGTGGTATATTTAATATCTCAAAACCGAGTTAAGGTAAGTGAGAAATTAATTGTTGAAGTTGAAGAGTTTCAACTTGGAAGTTTGAGAATGTGGGGAATGGGCTCGGCCCATTCGAACTACTTCAAGAATGTTCCAGAATAATTTGGAAGTCTCAAACTTGGTCTTCAAGACTTATCCACGTGCGAGATATTATCTCAACCGCTGCGATATTTTCGCGATATATTCCCAAGAATCGGGCCTGGGCCCACGCGTTTTTCCCTCTCCCTCCAAGGGTTTCTTCTGCCTATAAATATCAGACTCTTCCCTCATACATCCTTACGCTGAAATTCGCTCCTCAATCCTTCTACTCTCCTCTCGTCCCTACGCAGTGTGTTGAGCTCCCGAAAGCCTTACACTGTTCTTTCTTGTGCCGGATTTATATCCGAGAGTGTTCAGTTCGTACTAAGTACGTTCGCCGATACTTCTTATACAGTGGTGCTACTGTGTAAGAAGTGAAAGTCGTTTTACCTTTGGGAACGGAACGCCGTAACAGTCGAGCACTATCCTGGGCGTATTCTGTTCTGCGGGAAAATGGATTCCCTTGACTCGACTTATTTGTGTTATTTATTTGTTACTCTGATATTTTTGATATTGCAGTTTACACGGCGTAAACAGGTTCCAACAATTAATATACAAGAATTAATTCTAACCCTCTCTACAAGTTCGAACTTTTAGATGAGACGGAATTCTTTCATGGTATCAGAGCTAACCGGGCAAACGACCTTGGTTCGATAAAGCACTCCACCCATTTAAATTGTCCACTCGATGGGCCTCCTCCCCAAAAAGGGTAAGAGGTGTTAATTCGGTCCACGAGTGAGAGGGAGTGTTAGGAATTAATATACAAGAATTAATTCTCACCCTCTCTACAAGTTCGAACTTTTAGATGAGACGAAATTCTTTCAATGACATTTGTGTAAAATTGAGGTTATTGTGAGGGTGAGTTTATAAAAGATTTTGCATTTTAATGGTGTGAAAGTTATTGTGGGACGTTTCGAAAAGGAAAGTGTGAAAGTTATTGTGAGATTGAGGGAGTATGTTTCTTATGTGTTAAGGTTAAGACATATATGCGCTTCATTTGTCTGAGTAAATTTTGAATTAATTTTGATTACGGATGATGTTTGAAATAAGTCAGATTATCAATTGTTTGGAATATCAAATTGTTCACAAACAATTGGTTACTTAACGTTGTTTCACAAATCATTTTTCTTTGGGGGGTTTTGTGTGTGCGTAAATTGTCGGTTTTTTTATTTAGTCCTTTAAGTTTAACATATTTTAAAATAAATTATTTAAGTTTCAACTTTACAAAATACGTTATTTATCTTTCAATTTTAATTCTTTTTTACATCAATTTTAATCATTTATGTTTTGAAGCAATTAGAATTGGCAAACTTGATATATTAAAATATATCACATCATGCCACATCACTATCTCTCCTTTATATATATTTAAAAAAAAATAGAGTTTATAACACCAAAAAATACTCTATACACACCCCATAATTTTAAATACAAAAATAAATGTATATAAAATGACTAAGTAACTCTTATATTATTTTCCTCTATTAATTGAAATGTATAACTAAATTTAATGATAATATTATTATTTTATCAAATACTCATGATAAATAAATAAATTTTAAATAAATTAATTAATTAGTTTGAAGTAGATGAAATTTTCATTTTTATTTTCATATATATAGAAGAGCAATTAATTAGTTTGGAGTAGATGTAAATCATTTTTTTTTTTTGTAAGCCTACTAACATCTAATAAAATGTTATATAAATCTCAAATGACGTTATACACATCCTACTAAAATTTAAAAATTAATTTTTATTACTAAACACACCCTAATTCTTTCATATTTACCCTTTATCCCTCAAAACAAATTGAATAAAAACTAAAAATATAATTTAAAATTCAACTAAATCATTAAAACTATATATAAATTTTAAAATTAATTAAAAAAAATATTCAATAATACAAAAAATTAAATAAAATTTAAAAATACTTTAAAAAATCAACTAAATATTAAAAAAATATTTAAATGAAAAAAACAATTAAATCCAAATAAAATTTATAAATATTAAATAAATCAAATAAATTTTATAAAATAATTAAATTAAAAATACCAATTAATGATTCAATTTAAAAAAAAACTAAATAAGATAAAAAATGAAAAAAAAAATCAACTCAATCAAAAACTAAATATTAAGAAAATTAAATAAAAAATAAAATCTTACTTTTTTATTGATTTTTTTAATTTACCTTTTTTTTTACGTTTTATTAAAAAAATTCAATATTTTTAATTTTTATTTTGATGATTTGTTTTTTAATTTCAGATTCTATTTAATTTTCTAAGATTTTTTTCAAAAAAATTAATTATTTTTAAACATTTGACTAGTTTTTTAAAATACTTTTAAATTTTAATTACTTTTTTTTTCAAATTTTTTCAAGTTATTTTACTCTTTATTTATGTAAAGATTATTTAGTTATTTTATATACATTTATTTTTGTATTTAAAATTATGGGGTGTGTATAAAATATTTTGGGGTGTTATTAACTCTACTTTTTTTTTAATATATATAAATGAGAGATAGTGATGTGACATTTTTTAATATATGTGGCACCAAATTAATCAATTATAATTTTTTCAAAACATAAAGGATTAAAATTGAAGTAAAAAGGGATTAAAATTAAAAGGTAAATGATGTATTTTGTAAAGTTGAAACTTAAAGGATTTATTTTGAAATATCTCAAACTTATTGGACTAAAATAAAAAAATTCCCTTAAATTGTCCGTACATGCGATGGTGTATGTTAATGTTGAATACAACTGCTAGATTCAATTGTGTTATAACATTCTAAAACTGATTGTTTATGCTGAATTAGTACAGATGTTTGAAATCTGAAATTCATGGATATGTTTTTTTTATTTTTTTGTAGGCGGGGGATATTGAGGAGTTATGCTAGACTACTAGGGCATAATCATACTCAGATTATCTTTATCAAAATGTGTTTATGTAGTTTTGATTTATTCACACAATTCATCTCACAAGTAATTTTTCATAAAATGATGCTTATCAGATTGACTACGAACTTCAGATTTATTAGATATTTCGAGTAATATTTTGGATATTTTATCAATGATATTACTTATTAGAATGTCTATATAATGCCCTCACAATATTTGAAATAATACTGCACCTTATTACTAATACTATATTACTATATACAACATTTAAAATAATACTATAATATTATTAAATATTATACAATATTTGACAAAATACTATTGAATATGTAAACTATACTATACAATATGTGAACTATACTATATTGTACTCCCTCCGTCCCAGAGGAATTTGCACCTCTGAGATGGCACACATTTTAATAAATGTGTAAGAAAAAGTGTAATTAGTGATGTTTGTAGGGGTAGTTTTGTAAACTTTTATGAATAAAGTAAAGTAAAAGGTAGGTTGAGTGTGAAAAAGTAAATGGCATATGGGTAAATATGTGTATATTTTGAGGGTGGGGGTTATGACAATATTTCCTTTTATGGAGTGTGCAAATTGGTATGGGACATCCATATATAGAAAGTGTGCAAATTCCTATGGGACAGAGGGAGTATATCATTGCAATTTTCAACTTCTAATTTTAATGTGTTTTATTTGAGAGGTTAGAAGATCAAAGTCAAAGTATGACAATACAATATTAAGTTCAAAATTAATTATCTTCAAACCCAAGACGGATCTTCACGGTCGCTGCCTCTTCCAATCGTGAGGAAAAGGAAAACGAGTGTACCCTTTATTCCACATAAAAGTCCAGGTCTCCATTTTCAATACGAGACAACCCCACACTAAGATTTACTTGTATCAAAAAGTAGGAAACAAAAGAAGGAACAAAGCTCCACTAAATACCAGGATCCTACCGAACCAAACCAAGCAGAAGAAGAACAAGCTAACTAGAAAGCTACAAACTAGAAAAAAAAAAAAAACACACAATAAAACAGGAAATAAAGTACTTGGGATCACAAACTAGAAAAAAAGTACAATAAAACAGGAAATAAAGAACTTGTGATCATCGAGTAACTCTCCGATCGGCCACCGTGACTCCGTCGGTGATATCTACCCGGTTGATTCCAACCACGCACTAAAATTACTTGCTAACCCATAAATAAATTTGAGAAAAGCGGTACCGACGAATATGACAAATGACGGTGTAGGCGGAGATGTGCGACGATGCAGGCAGTAACGGACGACCACCGGTCTATAATACTACAAGAGAGAAAGAGAACGGATGCACTTGATAGAGATGATCGGAAAGAGAGAGAAGACGGAGGGGAGGAGCAAGTTTTTTTTTTTAAATGGTGGGCTGTATTGTTTTTTTTTTAGAGAGAGGTGAGACCTTCTCTCTGCATACTTATTGGGTTGCAACAAAGTTTAATTTTAACTAGTATTTCTCCCGTGCAATGCACGGTTTATAAATTAATAAATTTATATAAACAATGTGATGTTAATAAATGATTTTTGTACACATACAATATAATTAACATCATACGTGTGTATCTTGGAATATTTTAAATTAAGGATTGCAAATTATTTGTCAAATCTTGTTTAACCGGACAAAAAAAAAAAGTAAAAAAAAAAATTGATGAATACATCATTAATTTGCAAATTAACTCAAACATGAACAATTGTGTGAATTGAATCGTTCCAAATTAGAATCTTTCTCAATCAAGTTAACTTTTATAAAATTTAATTTCAAATCAGCGAAAGACATTGGAAAGGGAGGAAGCAAATCAGAAATTAAAAATTCAGAATAATTTATTAATTTTGGGGATAATTTGTTAGAAAAATCGATGATAAAAAATACCATGGAGAAAAAAAGAACAAAAAACTACGGGGAAAAGGGTGGAGAGAGTAGAATGGAAAATGAGAGGATAATAGATTTAAAAAAAAAAAAGATTGACCATAATTTGTTAGGGAAGAAGATTATAGAATTGAGAATGGAGAAGAGAATAGAAGAAAGAAAAATGGATGGAGAAGAGAATAATGAAGAAACTCAAAGAAGAAAAATTGACTGATATAACATGGGGGAGAGATGAGAAAGAGGAGAGAGAATGAAAATAAAGAAAGAGAGAGAAAATAATTTTAAAAGATGATATTTTATTGGTGGGACTCATAAAAATAATAATATTTTAATAATTCAACATTTAGGCGGGAACTTGCTCAGGAAGTCACTATCCTGTTATTATATATACTAGTATTTCTCCCGTGCGATGCACGGTTTATAAATTAATAAATTTATATAAACAATGTGATGTTAATAAATGATTTTTGTACACATACAATATAATTAACATCATACGTGTGTATCTTGGAATATTTTAAATTAAGGATTGCAAATTATTTGTCAAATCTTGTTTAACCGGACAAAAAAAAAATGAGTAGAAAGCCTACTTAATAGTACAAAGTAAAAAAAAATTGATAAATACATCATTAATTTGCAAATTAACTCAGACATGAACAATTGTGTGAATTGAATCGTTTCAAATTAGAATCTTTCTCAATCAAGTTAACTTTTATAAAATTTAATTTCAAATCAGCCCTTTGACATTGGACAGGGAGGAAGCAAATCAGAAATTAAAAACTCAGAATAATTTATTAATTTTGGGGATAATTTGTTAGAAGAACCGATGATAAAACATACTATGGAGAAAAAAAGAACAAAAAATTACGGGGAAAAGGGTGGAGAGAGTAGAATGGAGAATGAGAGGATAATAGATATTTAAAAAAAGATTGACCATAATTTGTTAGGGAAGAAGATTATAGAATTGAGAATAGAGAAGAGAATAGAAGAAAGAAAAATGGATGGAGAAGAGAATAATGAAGAAACTCAAAGAAGAAAAATTGACTGGTATAACACGGGAGTCGGGAGAGATGAGAAAGAGGAGAGAGAGAATGAAAATAAAGAAAGAGAGAGAAAATCATTTTAAAAGATGATATTTTATTGGTGGGACTCATACAAATAATAATGTTTTAATATTTCAACATTTAGGCGGAACTTGCTCAGGAAGCCACTATCCTTTTATTATTATATAGGAGTACATATATATATATATATAGATATAGATGTACTTTAGGAGGGTGTATTCAATTGAGATTTTGTTGGATTTTTTTGGACTTTAAAAAGTCATTGGATTTAGAAAATCCATAGACTCTATGTAAGTTTGACTGACTTTTTTATTGATTTATATGGATTTTTATAGATTTGACAGGATTTTAAAATACACATTTTTTTTATTGATTTACATGAATTTCCATAAACTACGCCCCTAAAACCTAAAACCTAGTTCAAAAAAAAAATTATTACTCCCTCCGTCCCGGAATTGTTTGCACCACTTTATGGGCACGTAAACTAAGAAAAATGTGTAATGAGTGGAGTGTTGAGGGGTAATTGTGTAAAGTTATATGGATAAAGTAAAAAGGTGATTGGATTGAGAGTAAAAGTAATGGCATTTTGTGTAAATATGTGAATATTGTGAGGGTGGGGTTTAAAAAAATGTTTCCTTTTTGGGAAGTGCAAACAATTGTGGGACAGACGAATAAGGAAAGAGTGCAAACAATTGTGGGACAGAGGGAGTATTTATCATTATTATTCTCATCTTCATTTTCATCACAGTTATACCTCGACCTCATTTTCACATAGTTATCCATACTACTAGTTCTCCATGCATTAGCTTAAGAGTGCAAAAATGTTTAAAAAAATGTTTCTATTGAATAATTGCATTTTTGGGGTGACGACCTTGACCACCAAAATCTTTTAGATGATATCGAACACCACATAATGGGGAATTGACGTCGATTAGATATTATTGACGGTGTCCCAGATACTATAATTTTTAAATAAAGAACATAATTTTAAAATACAGAGATGTAATTTTTTTCACGATAATAATGGTGGTGAAGAATCCGTGATGCTTATCAAAGAACATACTTAACACATTTTTTTTTTCTTCTCTTTCAAGTCTTCTAAGAGAATCCGTTGAAATCTCTACTTTTTAGAAGAGATTTTGATTAGTGAAATTTATTTATATTTTTGAAAGAGAATCCAACGAAATCCATAGAGTATTAAAATCCATAGATTGTTGAATACCTAAAGATTTCTAAAGACTTTTTAAAATCCGTATTGAATACCTCAAAATTTTGAAAGACTTTTAAAAATCCGGATTGAATACCCCCAGATTTTAAAAGTCCAAAAAAATCCAACAGAATCTCAATTGAATACACCCCCTTAGTCTTTGTAGAAAATTGGGGCCAACATTAAAAACCTCATCATTTTTATTTTTACACATACTAATCAGAAAAAAAAAATCAATTCTACATCAAATCACCACACAACCAAATACATTTAAAAATTAAATATAATACCTAAATGAGAAAATTAATACTCCCTCCGTTCCCGTGAAAGCTACCAAACTTTTTCTTTTCGTTTGTGTCAATAAAAGCTACACATTCATTTTTTTTTATAACTATTCTCTCTCACATTTCATTATATATTTTTCTCTCTCTCAATCACATCATCTTTAATAAATCTACTTATTATATTAGTATTTCTTAACCTCTGTGCCCGAAGTCCATGGAGAGCTTTTCCCGGGACGGAGAGAGTACAAAATTACATCCCTTTTAGAATGTTGTTCGACACTTTGTTGGCATCTCCACTATCTTGAGAAGAGATTTCCAGCGTTTGGCTAGCTTCAACCATTCTCATTTTTCTTCTACACCCTTATGGACTAGAGTGACCCTATTCTCCAACTTTTCCTGTGGAACAATTATGTATAAATTTGTTATTTCATAGTGGGGAAAATTTCAAAATAAGTCCTGTAACTTAGATTGATTCCATTTTAAATCCTTTAAGTTTTTACTTTTTTAAAATACATTCTAAAGTGTCCAATTTACATCCTTTTGTCCAATTTACGTCCTGTAACTTAGGTTGATTTCATTTTAAATCCTTTAAATTTTCACTTTTTCAAAATACGTCCTAAGGTGCCCAATAACCAAATTTGTCGGAAGCCCCAATTTTAAACAAAAGTTCGAGCCGCGCATGACAGCTTTTAGAAAAAAATTAATTTTCGATAAAAAAATGATGTAAATTGGACATCTTAGGACGTATTTTGAAAAAAGTGAAAACTTAAAGGATTTAAAATGAAATTGTCCTAAGTTACAGGACGTAAATTGGACACCTTAGGACGTATTTTGAAAAAGTGAAAACATAAAGGATTTAAAATGGAATCGATCTAAGTTACAGGATGTATTTTGAAATTTTCCCTTTCATAGTGTATTTGAATTAATATTATATATTGTGTGAACTAATATTATACAATATTTAAACAAATACTATATGTGAACTAATACTATACTATATTGAATGTAATATTGTACTTAACAAAAAGATCCGACTATAAAGTTTTAAACTAATACAGTATATAACAAAAAAAAAATCTAACTATTCAATATGTGAACTAATATTATACTCCCTCCATTCATGAAATGTAGTCATATTTGCCTCATATCTTTTGTTCACTAAATGTAGTCTCATACAGTTTATCAAAACTATCACCCTTCAACACATCACTTAATTACTCAATTTGTCATCAACTTTATTCACAAACAATCATTTTATTCACAATGGACCCCACAATACCCTATAATACCCTTACTTATCTCCCTTTTCCTTAAAACGTGTGTCCCACTACATTGTGACTACATTTGATGGGTGGAGGAAGTACGATATATGAACTAATACTATGTTGTATTTAAGGCTCCGTTTGGTTGGGTGGATTTGGACTTATGGATTTCAAATCCACAATCCAAATCCATTCTATATGTTTGGATTATGAATGAATTTCAAATACTTAGGAGGGTGTATTCAATTGAGATTCTGTTGGATTTTTTTGGACTTTAAAAAGTCAGTGGATTTAGAAAATCCATAGACTCTATACAGAGTTTGACTGACTTTTTTATTAATTTATATGAATTTTTATAGATTTTACAGGATTCTTAAATACACATTTTTTTATTGATTTACATGGATTTCCATAAACTACGCCCCTAAAAGCTAGTTCATTTTTTTTTTATTATTTATCATTATTATTCTCATCTTCATTTTCATCATAGTTATACCTCGACCTCATTTTCACATAGTTAGCAATACTAGTTCTCCATGCATAAGTTCTTTGTTTGTTGTAGTTGTCTTTGAGAAAGCAATTTCAAATTTTCCTCTTTCATGTCGAGATGTGGTGAATCTTTATCTTCTTTATATTCGACTGGGAATTCATCAGAGCGACCTTCTTTCCGAAAAAAGTTATGTAATCCAGCGAACTTGTGAATTGCAATTTGAAAATACCAAAAATTTGATTGAATAATTGCATTTCTAGGGTGACGACCTTGACCACCAAAATCTTTTAGATGATATCGAACACCACGTAATGGGGAAGTCGTAATGGGGAATTGACGTCGATTAGATATTATTGACGGTGTCCGATATACTATAATTTTTAAAGAAATAACATAATTTTAAAATACAGAAATGTAATTTTTTTCACGATAATAATAATAATGGTGGTGAAGAATCTGTGATGCTTATCAAAGAACATAGTTAACAAAGTTTTTTTTTTCTTCTCTTCTAGAGTCTTCTAAGAGAATCCGGTGAAATCTCTACTTTTTAGAAGAGATTTTGATTAGTGAAATTTATTTATATTTTTGAAAGAGAATCCAACGAAATCCATAGAGTATTAAAATCCACATATTGTTGAATACCTAAAGATTTCTAAAGACTTTTTAAAATCCGTATTGAATACCTCAAAATTTTGAAAGACTTTTAAAAATCCGGATTGAATACCCCCAGATTTTAAAAGTCCAAAAAAACCCAACAAAATCTCAATTGAATACACCCCCCTTAGATTTGTGTCCACACACTTTTTAGTTTAAATTGTGAGAGATTTCAAATTCTCACTAAAACCATGTCATTTAAAATCCATCTATTTTCAAAACCTTTCATTTGAAATACCTCCTCAAATCAAATCCTTCCATCCAAACGCAACCAAAACGAATACTACTATATTGTATTTAAACTAATATTATATTATATTTAAATTAATATTATATTATATATGTGTGAACTAATATCAAGAATTAACAAGAGTACATTTTCAATATTTCAAACAAGTTTGTAAATATAAACATGTCAAACGAAGTAAAAAGTTGAAATTACATACTTGCTCTTGTTATACTCAAACTTTTTTTTTTTTTTTTTTTGAGACCAGTACAAGGGATAGGAAAAAAAAACAGATCAACTACAACAAATCCCTAATATACTGTGGAATATCATCTTCAAACCAATCGTGAGGCTCTGAAGAGTTTATGACCATAGCAGCTAACCTGTGTGCTGCCCCATTGAGATTTCTAGCAATGTATTGACAATCCCACACTAGGATGTCTTTAAGAAAACTTTGAATGTTACGAACCATCTCCTGCTCAGTTCCTTCAATTTGAGACTTTAGATTAATGGCATCAATAGCTTGAGAAGAGTCAAATCGTACACCAGAAATCATAATCTTCCCATCAATGCATTTGGATAATCCGATCTTAATTGCAAACAATTCTGCAGCCAAAACCGAGTTGGGCTTAGGGATTTCTTGGAATCCAGCCAACACAACTTTACCATCATTGTTGTGCACAATGTATCCAACACTATATTTGTTTCTGTGTATATTAAAGCAAGCATCAATGAATAAAACATTACCATTGTGTTGCTTCCTACCATGGGCATTAGATGTAGTCTTATATGCCAAAACAGTCCTGCCATTGCCATCATTTGTTTGAAACTCTTCCATGTATCTTAAAGCCCAATCAACAACAAAGCCGCCCCTCCACTTCTTACTTTGTTGTGAATTATATGTTGCATGAATGAAATTGCATCTTTCTTTCCAGATAGCCCATGACACAACAAAGAAAACATCAAGATCCATCTTTAATTTATCAATCATGTTAAGACTAGACATACATTGCTCATGACTCCACCACTTTTTGATATGGTGCCAAATCTCATATTTCTTCCAAACCTGTTTAGCAAAGTGAGACTTGAAAATCGAATGAATCATATCAGCCTTCTCCCTACCACAGCATCGACAATGTGAAGCAATTGGCACATGATGTTTCACCAAATTATTCTCAGTTGCTACGATGTCCCGAATCATCTTCCATCCAAAAATTTTAACTTTTGGTGGTATCTTTAATTTCCAAAGCTTCTTATAAATCTGCCATTTTTCCTTCAAATTCGATGGACTAGCCATCACTGGCAAATCTTTGTACGCATCCATCTGTATTGCATGCATATAACCAGATGCCACACTAAAAATTCCCTTGGAATCACCACCCCAGACTCTGTAATCATCAATATTTTTCCCCATAAGTGGTGTATTTTGAATAGCACGAGCTTCATATGGTAAGAATGCACTCTTAATTAGGGCAGTATCCCATTGGTAATCCTTATCAATAAACCTTGACACCCTTGAGCCGCTTGCTATCCGTGAATGAATATACCCATCTCGCAGCCCTTGGACCCATCTATGCTTGTGAACATTAATCAAATTGCCATTTCCAATCTTCCACCTGATTCCATCTACAAGAATTTCTCTCCCCCAAATCAATGATCTCCAAATGTACGAAGGATTTGATCCCACATCAGCATCCATAATATCAACATGGCGAAAGTATCTGGCTTTAAATACTCTACTAACAAGAGTTTCTGAGTTATTCATAATCCTCCAAACCTGCTTTGCTAATAAAGATTTGTTAAAAGGGATAAGTCTTCGAAACCCTAACCCTCCTTCATCTTTTATGTTACAGAGAGCATGCCATTTGGTCCAATGCATCCTACCATGATCCTTTCCAGACCCCCACCAAAAACTTGCCATTGCACTCTCCATGCTAGAACAAATGGAAATTGGAAGTCTAAAACAAGACATAGCATATGATGGAATTGCTTGAAGAACAGATTTAATAAGCACTTCCTTACCTCCGTCCGAGAATTGCTTGTGACTCCAACTATCAATCTTTTTCCGCATCCTGTCCAGCAAGTAGTTAAATTTATGCCTCTTTGACCTGGTTGTGATCGTTGGAAGCCCCAAGTAAAGCTCATGCCCATGCACTGATCGAATTTGCATCATACACTTCACATCCTCCACATTGCTAGATTTAGTCATAGGACTGAAGGTGATTGTTGACTTATCAAGGTTAATAAGTTGGCCCGAGGCTAGCTCATATGTTTTTAAACAGTGTTGTATGGCCGCACACTCCTTCCTTGTTGCCTTGAAAAAGATAATACTATCATCTGCAAAAAATAGGTGTGAAACAACAGGAGTTGATCGAGCCACTTTGATACCTTGGATCCGCTTCAATTCAACTGCCTTAGAGATCAAAGATGATAAGCTTTGTGCACAAATAGCAAACAAGTATGGAGACAACGGGTCTCCTTGACGGAGACCTCTTGAGGGATAAAAGGAATTTGTCACAATCCCATTCACCCTAATGTTATAGGAGACAGATGTGACACATTTGAGAATCAATTCAATCCAATTATCAGGAAAACCAGTTTTCCTCATTGCAGCTGCCAAGAATCTCCATTCTATTCGATCATATGCTTTGCTCATGTCTAGCTTCATGGCTGCAAAACCATCTTTATTCTTCGAGTGACGGAGCCAATGCATACATTCAAATGCCACAAGTATGTTATCTGAGATGAGTCTTCCTGGCACAAAAGCACTCTGAAAATGATCAATAATCCCACCCATCACAGCTTTTAAACGATTCGTAATCGTACGCGCAAGGATCCTGTAACTAACATTGCACAAACTAATGGGTCGGAATTGAGACACCATCTTTGGTTCTTTTGTTTTTGGAACCAACGTAATAGTTGTATTGTTCCACTTTTCAATCGAACCATTATGGTTGAGTATGTTGAGAATGTGACCTGAAATATCCTCACCAATAAGATCCCAATTAGTTTGATAGAAAGAGGCCGGAAAACCATCCGGTCCTGGTGCTTTTCCAGGGTTGATATCCCTAACAGCTCTCTTGACCTCTTCTACAGAGAAGGGGGCATTAAGATAAGCATTCATATCAGCTGTTAGACATGTTGGCATGCAATCAGTAGCTTGCAACAAATGTTCATCTAAAGTGCCAAACGTTGTGAAAATATCCTGAAAATATTTGACGAAAACATTCTCTATTGCACTTTGATTCGTCTGCCATCTTCCTTGATCATCCTGAATTCCATCAATTCTATTGATTTTTTGGCGCATAGAAGCTCTTTTGTGAAAGAATTTAGTATTTCGATCACCCTCCCTAAGCCAATTCACTCGGGCTCTTTGTTTCCAACGTATTTCATCTTGTGTAGCCAATTTTTCCAGTTGAGCCTCTAGTATTTGAACTTTATCACCATCAAAGTCAGTATGTTCATTGTTCAAGATAGCATCTAACTCTCCCTGGACTGCCTGAATACGCTCAGCCAAAGGTCCACCCTTAGTCTTTGCCCATACCTTCATTTCCTCACCACACGCTTTAAGAGTATCAGACAAATCATTGTTACTCCTTCTTGTCTTCCAAATCAAATCAAACTTCTCTTTAAAGTCCAGTTCTGTGAGCCAAGAGTTTTCAAATTTAAAAGATGGTACCTGACGTCTTAATTCCATTCTTGGGTTCTTGGAACATCTAATTAGGATTGGTCTATGATCAGACCCAAAAAAGTTTAGATTTTTAGCACCAAAGTTGGGAAATAAATCTTTCCAATGATCATTAGCAACAAATCTGTCCAAGCGTTCTCGGATTAATTGGTTGCCTTTTCTTTTATTCGTCCAAGTATACTTTGGCCCATTAGAATGAATGGAATGGAGCTCATTGTACAGCAGGGATTCTTGGAAATTTTGCATTCGAACCATTTGTGTAGTATCTCCCCCAGACTTTTCAGAAGCATATAATATTTCATTAAAATCGCCACCCATTAACCAAGCCTTAGGTGTTCCATGATTGTAATATTTAAGGCGTTTTAAAAGCTCCCAAGAATGGTTTCATAAATGCACTGTTGGAGTTCCATAGAATCCAGTGAACCTCCATGCTTGTGGACCATCATGAATAGAACAATCAATAAAACCCAAAGAGTACGACAACACATTAACATGCATATCATTCCAAAATAGGATTAAACCACCAGAGTAGCCACACGCATCAACAGAAAAAGAAAATTGAAAACCAAGTCTTATCCTAAGACTATCAACGTGAGAGGCTAGACACTTAGATTCACTAATAAACAACAAGGAAGGATGAAACTGCTGAACTAACCTACTAACACGATTGAATGCACGAGGCCCACGAACCCCTCGTGCATTCCAACATATAACAATCATTCATCACGGTGGGGCTGATCCACCTCAGCCTCCGCCATACCTGGTACCACAATTTCCTCCCCATAGAGATCAAACATACTGCGAGCTTTCTTGAAAAGGCCCAAAGTTTCCATCTCCCTCCTATGGTACTCCTCCCAAACCTCCACAGTCTCCCTTGCCTCCTCATCATAGCTTCTCTTTCTGTTAGTTGCAGTAGTACTCTGGATAGAAACTGCATCACTCTCTTGAATGCGAAGACCCAAATAACCACCTCGAGTTGCAACCGGACGTCTCACCAAATGGACCTTCTCCCTCCCAGGGACATAAGGACTCTCCCCATCATTAATGACCTCAATGTAGGTTGTATAATCATGTGTCCTAAAGTCATGGCTTACATAGTGAGTGACTCGATGGTCCTTACCATTATCCACTCCAAACAATGGTTCCTTTTGAACACGATGTTCATGGCTTCGTGGAACAATGAACGAAAGGGGCTCAAGGAGGAGCCCAGTCCTGGGATCAACTTTTCTACCCTGCATCTCCATTAAAGCAGCCGCACCTCGAACCTGTTCACCCTGTTGAGGCATTAAATCAGAGAAATTGTTAACAATTTTGCATGTGGGCCGATCCATCATTTTGTCATGGATCTGGTCATTCTCCTCAATAAGAATAGCCTTCCCCTTGTCTGGACGAGCTTGAACATCAACATCTGGACTCTGTGCTTGTTGGATTGACTCAGCCTCCTTCTCGAGAATCCTTAAAAGCTTTTGCATGTCCGACTCCGATGGTGCCTTCTGCGTCTCCGTTCTCAACCACTCTGGAAAAAAACCTGTGATTCATACACCACTCATCCGTCCTCCCAAAAGCTTTAGCACATTCTTTTTCAGCATGATCCAGGTGACCACACAAGTAACAAAAGTCAGAGAGGCGCTCATACCTAAAAAAGACAGTGAATCGCTCCTCCTCCACCGTAATGTAAGCACATCGGCAGAGAGGGCGTAAAACATCCACCATGACTCTAACTCGAAGGCACTCTCCCCACGCTTGTTCTCCATCTTCAGTTTCCACATCAAGCGCTTCTCCCAGAATATCACCGACCTTCATACCTGTAGTTTTTGTCATGGCCTGAAACTGCAAACCATGAACTTGAATCCAGAAAGGAACCAAGTGAAGTTTGAGGCTGGATGGCCTATCATGACCATGCAACCTTTTCAGCACCACCAATGATTTTCGCAGGTTCCACGGTTGTCGGTGGAGCACCATCTGCAGCTCCTCCTCACTTTGAAAGACCAGCATATAGATTTTATCACCAATAAGCGACACTCGAAGTTCACTCGCATTCCAGACTCTCATTAGCAGGGCTTTGAGCTCGCCAAGGCTGATTGGACGGCGAGCAACAAACTTCATTGCAAGAGCAAACCTTGGAATCATAAGTTCCTCCTTTTTGACAAAAACATTAGAATGTTCTCTCTCAGAAATGGACACTTGCTTAAGCTTTTCTTGGATCGCCTCAATCATATTGAAACAGTAGAAAATATAATAAACTCTGAAAAGTGAGATGAAGAAAGGATGTAGAAAGGCTCTCTTCCAATCCCCAATATATAGGCACCAATACAAAGGAAAACCGTGGGTAGCGTACCACCGATTCCAATGCAAACCTTGTAATGATTTTGGTGTAAAGCACTCAGCCAAAATTTGCAGAACCCAATACATATTTTAAAAATAAAAACCAAATGAATTTTAAGCAAGCAAAGGTGTGATAAGCACCCCCAATACTCACGCACGTATTCCTCACGCAGATAAAAAGAACCGAAATCACAGCGCCGAAACACAATGATTGAAGATCTTTTCATAAACCAAGAAAGAGAGCTGGACACGAAAAGGCAACCACAAGGATTGGCCGAAAATTCAAAAAGAAATCCGGAGGGGAGAGAAGAAAATCTTGCAAAAAATTTCTCCGGGGAAACTCAGTTGGCGACTCTTCAGATGTCTAGAGAGAGAGAAGGGAGAAACCAACGAGAGGCTACGCACTTAACCTAACATTTCTCTTGCAAAGCCTTGTTATACTCAAACTCAATATGAAGGCAATCCTCGATTACAGCCTTCATCTATAAGTGAAAGAACAAAGATTAAATACATATCCTTGTAAGCGAAGAGTGGGAGGAGGGAAAGAAATTATTTACTCAAAAGGTGTAGCTCATATTTGAAATAATAAGAAAATGGTATTTTCAAACATTCCGTGCACAAAAAATGCACAACAATATACTAATCATCCATGGATAAAATAATTATTCAAAATTTTCGGCATTACAATGAAACTATTAGGTCATGTTTGTTTTGGGACTTCCACGTTCAGACGTGGGACGTAACCCGTCTTGTTCTAGTTCGGGATTTCACATTCGAATTTCAACATCCAATTACATCCACGGATCCATCCATATAAATATCTATATATTCTACTATTATAATAATACAACATCATCCGCTCTTACTAATTGATTTGACACAAAGTTATACTCCCTCCATCCAATTTTATTATGCCCACTTCTCCGGGCACGGATTTTAATGAATATTGATTAGTTTATTCATAAAGTAGATAAGTTGAGGGTTTGATGGGGTATTGTGGGATCCATTTATAAATAAATGATTGTTTATGAATAAAGTGAATGACAAAGTGGGTAAATAAGTGATGGTAGGAAGGTGGAGATAAAGTAGTATGAATAATATTGTTTTCAAAAAAGGTATGGACATAATAAAATTGGACAACCAAAAAAGGAAAGTGAGAATAATAAAATTGGACGGAGGGAGTATAAAATAATACAACATCACACACTCTTACACAATTGATTTGACATAAAGTTATATCTCATCCTATTCAACATCCCAAAACAAACATACACAATCACTATTCATCAGAATTTCTCAATCCAGAATTTCTCCATCCCCATCTCCCCCATCCTACATAATCCCAAAACAAACATACCCTTAAGTACTCAATTTTCAACAATATACTAAAAAAGGAGACTAAAATCTCCAATAATAAATCACATAGAAATAGAATTAACCAAGCAATGGGAGGCCGGTTCTAGAGAGAAGGGAGAGCTTCTCTCTCTAGAGAGTTGCTCCTCCCTTTCTCCACCGGTCTCCGCCGTCGGTCCGTCGCAGATTCGTCGTTCATGTGGCTGTCATCGTTTTTGTCTCCTTTGCGGCTCTATCTTTGTTGTCCTTCCGCCTAATATGTGTGTTGATTTTCCGCTTCTCTCCGATCTCTTCTGGTATTTTGGTTTTCGCAAGATTTGTGTGGTAGATTTGTATGATCGTTGTAGATCTACAAGATCTGGGTCGTAGATTTGTAGATCTGCAAGATCTGGATTGTAGATCTGCGGATCTGAGTGGTAGATCTACAGATCTGAGTTGTTGATTTGTAGATCTATTGTAGTTCTTTTGTGAGTGTCGTACTTGGTGGAACTTGGCCTATTTTTTTGTTTCCTATTCTTGACATGAAACACCTTAGTGTGGGATTGTCTCGTTTAAAGATTGGAGACCTGGACATCTGTTAAGGCAAAGGGAAACTCGTCTTTTCTCTTCACATGATTGAAGTGAACGGCGATATCCGCATTGGTTTGAAGATCAAAATCTTAGTTCGTGATTTATAATTTTATTTGATGATCTTGTAAAACCTCCCCTAAAAAAATAGAATTAACCAAAAATCAATTACCCTCTCACATGTCACTTGACTCAGAAAAATTCAAATGAAATTCATATTTGTCTGGCTACAACAGAAAATTAATAAGATCAACAAAATAACATGAGAATCTATAAAAAAAAACACCCAAAAAATTATACTCCACAAGCGTAACAAGAAAGCAACAAGCCAACAATCAACTTGTTTAAACGAAATGAGAAATGAAAATACATGTGGTAACAAAAAAAGAAAGAACAAATCACAAACATCTAATTTTCACAAATTAAATCATTTCAGCAGAGAATAGAATCGACTGGCGAACAAACTAGAATAAAAACTCAAATTCGATAGTTCAAGAGAAAATTTTATTTTTAGTCCTATAAGTTTGAGATATTTCAAAATAAATCCTTTAAGTTTCAACTTTACAAAATATGTCTTTTACCTTTCAATTTTAATCCTTATTTACATCAATTTTAATCCTTTATGTTTTAATGCTTTACAAAATGACACATGTCATGCCACATCACTCTTTTCTCTATATATATCAATAAAAAAAAGAAGCTACTAACACCCCAAAATACTATATACACACTCCATAATTTTAAATACAAAAATAAATACATATAAAATGATTAAGTAACCATAATATAAATAGAGATTAAAATAATAAAAAATAATAACTTAAAACAATCTGAAAAAAAAAGTAATTAAAATTTAAAAGTATTTTAAAAAAATTAACTAAATCTTTAAAAATAAAAAATTTACATAAATTAATTAATTTTTTTAAAAAGAATCTTAAAAAATTAAATAGAATCTGAAATTAAAAAATAAATCATCAAAACAAAATTAAAATAAAAAAAATTGAAAAAATTCAATAAAACGTAAAGAAAAAAGTAAATTAAAAAAAAATCAATAAAAAGGTAAGATTTCATTTTTTATTTAATTTTTTTAATATTTATTTTTGATTAAGTCGATTTTCTTTCTTTTTTTCTTTTATTTAGTTTTTTTTTAAATTGAATCATTAATTGGTATTTTTAATTTGACTATTTTATAAATTTTATTTGATTTATTTAATATTTTTACATTTTAATTGGATTTAATTGATTTTTCCATTCAAATATTTTTAAATATTTTCAAATTTTATTTAGTTTCTCGTATTATTGAATTTTTTTAAATTATTTTTTTTAATTTATATATAGTTTTAATGATTTGATTGAATTTTAAATTATATTTTTTGTTTTTATTCCATTTGTATTTGTTTTGAGAGATAAATGGTAAATATGAAAGAACGGGGGTGTGTTTAGTAATAAAAAATGGTTTTTAAATTTTAGTGGGGTGTGTATAACATTTTATGGGTTGTTAGTAGCCTCACCCGAAAAAATGCATCTACTTCAAACTAATTAATCGCTCATCTATATATATGAAAAAAATAAAATAAAAAACTACTCCAAACTAATTATTCAATTTATTTAAAATATATTTATTTATTATGAGTATTTGATAAAATGATGATATTATCATTAAATTTAGTTATACGTTTCAATTAATAGAGGAAAATAAGATTCACATAATTAACATCGATCATTCATAACTGCACCACCCTTTGGTTTCGTTTATGAAATTTATTTATTTTCATATTTTTTCAAGTTATTTTTTTAATTATTTTACTCTTTTTTTATGTAAGGGTTACTTAGGCTATCTTTATCGGCAAGGGCGTATGCCCCTCTGCAACTAAAAGACAAAAAAAAACATTAAAAAAAAATCAGAATGAAAATAATTTGGGTGACCAGGTTACGCTGAGCCTCGGAGGCTTGCCCCAAATTATCCAACCCCTTACTGCCATGTGTCAAAATATAATTGGTTGTTTAAAATTGTTTTGGATAAATTTTATAATTTTAATTTGATAATATTATTAATAAAAAATATATATCAAAATTATATCAAAATTCATAAAATAATTTTGTCTATAAATAGAGACCAATATTGATAGGGTTTGGATCACAATTTCAAATTCTCTTCCCATTTCCCTTCTTCAAATTTTTACTCTATCATTTTCTATCATGGATCCAAGTCATCCAAATTATTTTTCAAACTCTTCAAATTATCCAAACTCCCAAAATTATCCTAATTTTCAATCTTTCCTGAATACGGAAGATTATCCAAACTCCCAAGATTATGAAAATTCTCAATTTTCTCCAAATATGAACCAAATTCCTACACATGAACAAGTTCAACCACCACAAAATATCACCCGCACTTTGTTTCGAAATACAAACCAAAGGTGCGAAAAAAATGCTTGGTGTGTGAACGAAGATGTAGCCTTAATGTCAGCTTGGATTTTCGTTAGTGAAGATAAAACCTGTGGCAAAAATCAAAGGGGCGGCTCCTTGTGGACGCGAGTGCATAAATTGTATGAAGAAGCTCGAATCGATAATCCGGGAGAGATAAAAGAAAGAAATATAGAGATGATGAAATGTCGTTTTAAACGACTTACTGCAAATGTCAACAAGTGGGTTGCTGCTTACAAGGAAGCATATGGTCGAAAAAGAAGTGGAATGAGCCAACAAAATGTTGAGAACGAAGCTCATACAATTTATGCAGCGGGTGGCTCCAAGTTTCAAGACATGCGTGTATTTAATGAAGTTATGAGTAAACATCCGAAGTGGGAAATAAATTTAGATCGTGATTCCACACGTTTTCGTGCTGAAGATAACGACGATAATGAAGAAAGTGGTGGCAGCTCAAAGAGACCAAGGACAAGTGAAGATGTGTCGTATTCCATCCCCACTAATCCAGAAACTCCATGCAGCGGCGGTTCGACTATTTCACGTCCTACGGGTAGAGATAAGGCGAAAAAAAAGGGAAAAGGTAAGGCATCACAATCTTCTTGTCCTGCTGAAGCTATCGCAGAAATTCGTGCAATGAGACTCACTAAAGAGAAAGAAATTGAAGTCGTTAAAGAGAAATTTGGAATTGAGACTCTCAAGATGAAGCACTCTCTTTTGCAATCATTGTTGGCGAAAGATCACTTATCCCCAGGAGATGAGGAGATTAAAAATAAATTATGGAAATTGTTTACAGAATGAGTGATCTTTATTTTGTGTGCTAGTTAATCTCATGTAATCTTATTGTCTTGTAAGCCTTTTAATTTGTGTGTTAGTTAATCTCTTGTATTTTTTAAGTTATTATCTTGTATTGTAAGCTTTTTAATTTGTGTGCTAGTTATCTCATGTAATCTTATTGTCTTGTAAGCCTTTTAATTTGTGTGTTAGTTAATCTCTTGTATTTTTAAAGTTACTGTCTTGTATTGTAAGCTTTTTAATTTGTGTGCTAGTTAATCTCATGTAATCACATGCTCTTGTCCACTATTTTTGGTCTAAATCATTAACATGCTCTTGCCCACTATGCTCAATAATGTCCACTATGCTCAATAATGCCCACTATACAATCAATAATGCCCACTTTTCGTCATACACTCAAATGCCCACTATACACTCAAATGCCCACTATGCAATAATGCCTACTATGCAATAATGCCCACTATACACACTTTTCGTCATACACTTTTTGTCAATAATGCCCACTAGTCATTACACTCAAATGCCAACTATGCAATAATGCCCACTATACACACTTTTCGTCATACACTTTTTGTCAATAATGCCCACTAGTCATTCAAGATCCATTATTTATGAGTCACATGTTCTTGTCCACTATTTTTTGTCTACTCATTCACATGCTCTTGTCCACTCTACTCATTTTCACATGCTCTTGTCCACTCTACTCATTCACATCCTTTTGTCTACTCATTCACATGCTCTTGTCCACTTTACTCATTTTCACATGCTCTTGTCCACTCTACTCATTCACATGCTTTTGTCCACTTTACTCATTTTCACATGCTCTTGTCCACTCTACTCATTTTCACATGCTCTTTTCCACTCTACTCATTCACATCCTCTTGTCCACTCTCCACTCTATATATCATCTTGAAAAACCACATCGTCATACACTCAATTAATCTTTATCTTTACCTAATAGCCATACACTCAATTCTCATCTTCTCAAATGTCTCTCAATGAAGAATGTTCTGATTCTTTTGATTTTTTTGATAAATGGGAAGAAACAATTGCTTTGCAGAATCAAAAAATAGAACCAATCATTGAGGATTTGCTTTTTAACAATCTTATTTTGAACGAAGGAGATCCCGCTCCTCGTGCTAGAAGAATGTATTGTGAAAGGGAGCGCGAGCTTGGTGAGGAACGCTTGATGAACGACTATTTTATTGACAATCCGACGTATACTCCTGAGGTCTTCCGGCGTAGATTTCGCATGCGATGAACGGTATTCCTTCGTATAGTGGATGCCGTTACTGCCAATGACGAATACTTTCAACAAACACCTGATGCCACAGGTAGACAAGGTCTTTCACCATTACAAAAATGTACTGGAGCTATGAGGGTGTTGGCGTATGGTACATCATCTGATGCCGTTGATGAATACTTGCGAATGAGTTCCGCTGTGACAAGGCAATCTCTCATGAATTTCGTAGAAGGCATCATTTCCTGCTTCGGTGACGAGTACCTCAGACGGCCTAATGAACAGGATTTGGCAAGATTACTCCATTTAGGGGAACATCGTGGATTCCCTGGCATGATAGGCAGTATTGATTGCATGCATTGGGAGTGGAAAAATTTTCCGACTGCATGGGCTGGGCAATATGCAGGGAGAAGTGGAAAACCAACAATCATTTTGGAAGCTGTTGCTTCATATGACTTATGGATATGGCATGCTTTCTTTGGAACCCCAGGTACGTGCAATGATATTAATGTACTCCATCGATCTCCAGTTTTTAGTGATGTATTAGAAGGTCGAGCACCAAAGATTAGTTATGTTGTGAATGGTCGGGAAAATGATAGGGCATATTATCTAACTGATGGCATATATCCTTCATGGGCTGCATTTGTTAAGTCAATTACTTCTCCACTAGCCCGAAAGCACAAGTTGTTTGCTCAACACCAAGAGGCTGCGCAAAAAGATGTCGAACGAGCATTTGGAGTTCTACAAGCTCGTTTTGCATTTCTTCGACGTCCATGTCTTGTCTGGGATAAGGTTTTGATGGGAAAAATTATGATGGCTTGTATCATCATGCATAATATGATAATAGTGCTGGAACACGCCGGCGAAGGCGGTCCGTCACCAGGATCGTTGTCGGATGCCAAACGTATAAATAAATAAATAAAACCTAAACATGCTTCTAAAACATAGTTTAGATCCGTTACCCTTGAAGATCGAGGCGTTGATTCCAATCTACAGATCTTCTAGTCTGTCTCCCAACTTCGCTCGAACACCGGGTGGACGGCGTGCTATCAAACGTGGAGAAGGTGCCTCAATTTCGTCTCCTTGAAACCCTAGCCGTTTTTCTCTATTTCGTGTGTGCTAGGGTTTCAAAACTGAATTAGGGCTCCTATTTATAATTTCCATAAGTTTCATGGGCCAGACTAGGGATCCATTAGAAGGTATAGGGCTTGGGCTTCTTACAGGCCCAAATACTCTTATGTTCAGCCCAGAACATATAATTTGGCCCGAGAACATTAATTCATTCCACTAGAGAATTAATGTTGCACTCCCGTCCTATCCCGAACCGAATCAGGGCTTCTATTAGACTTTATAATTCCCCGTGTTTAAGATATCGCACGTCCATTAATTATTAAAGCTCCCGACTTCTTTAAATAATTAATTACTATAATTCCTTGAGTAGTACCACTCAACCTTGTTGTCGTACGGATTAAATCCACCTGCAGGGTTTAATACGACAATCCTTTATGAGTTTTCTCAAGGGGACATCATCAGCCTGGATGTACAGGACACGGTGCCCTAATGCCAATAAGTAGACATCATGCGAGCGATGCCACTACCCAAAATACAGAGCGTGAAGAATCTATCAAGATTCTCACCTATGGTACATCAAAGTAGTGAACAAGCACCCCACACATCTAAATATCACACTTAGGGTTAAGAATCATAAAAGTCACCAAGACTTCTAGTTCTTCATAACAGTCAGAACAGAAGAACATGTCTTATCTGTGATCCATTCAATACGCCACAACGCACTAGTATAAACTAATGGCCAAGACAAACCACTAACAAGTTTATACTACAACTTAAACCAATAGTTTTGTCCATAACTATCTCAGTTGTGAATACTGTTTATATCTTACAAGGAACTGACAATGTGATCTTCTGTGTGACTACAAACCCACCACATCGTCTACAATGCAAGATAAGCAGACATACAAGTAATCACAAAGAATGCAATAATGTGAAAAACCATTTATTTCAGATAAAAGGAAATCGAATATACGTCACAAAAGCCCACTAAAAGTTTGCTTTACAGTATACACCAACAAATAGAGGATGAACGAGACACGTACCAAACTTATTATGATCCCACTGAATTTTTTATGGATGACCCCACAGGTAGGGGTGTGCATGGTTCGGTTTGGTTAACCAAACCGTCCGTAAATTGTAAACCAAACTATAAACCGTTCTTTTTTTTCAAAACCGTAAACCAAACCGTATTTATAAAAACCGTTCGGTTTGAAACCATAATATTTCGGGCGGTTCGGTCGGTTTTGACCGAACCGTAGTTTTGCTCATTTTTTTCCCTATACACAATAATTAATAAAAATGTAAAACACAATCTCAATAGAATAGATAAAATGAAATTCCAATAATCCAAAATATCGAATAGACGAAATGTTATTACAACATTCACAAACTAGTTGTTAAAAAAATAATAACTAAATAATCACAAAAAGAAACAACAAACTTTTATCTTCTTCGAGATTTCAGATTGAGTTAGACTGTGAGAGGTTGATAGCGTCATGCACGTGAAGGCACTAAATACTAAATAGAAGAGAATGAGTAGGGTTTTGGCTTTGGGCAATTGGGCTTGCCTGCTTGAAAAATGTCTTGCGTTTACTAGTTTACGAATTATATAATATAAACTATAAATCTATAATATATATAATATTTATTTAGATAATATTATATAATATATATTTTTTATATATATAAAACAAGTTCGGTTTGGTTCGATTTTTTGCGATTTTTCATTAGTAAAAATCGTAAACCAAACCATACTAAAAAAAATCAATTCTAAAAACCGTAAACCGAACCGTAAACCAAAAATCGAACCATATTTAATGGTTTGGTTTGGTTCGGTCGGTTTGGTCGGTCTGTACCATACTTTGCACACCTCTACCCACAGGTGATGGTCAACGTTTTCAATACTCTACTGAGCGCATTGCAAGCCTATCCACTTATATGACTAATAGAGAACAACTTCGCAATAGAGAAGCTCATATCGCTCTTAAAAATGACTTGATTGAGCACATATGGCAAAAATTCGGCACTGATAATTAAACATGTAATTTTCGTTTTTTGCATTGTTGAATTTTATGCATCTATTTGTAGCTTAATTTGTTTATTTACTATATTGTATTTTAAATTTTCAACTCTTGTAATTTAATTTTATTATTGAGATTGTAGTTTATTTTAATTGTATGATAAAATGACTTTTTATTACAATTTATAAATTATTAATCCCAAAATATTTAATAGATTTCTTACCTCTTTTAAATATAATAAGAATTGATTATAGATAATATATAATTAAAAAATAATATATTTGAAGGTTGGGGTGGGTTGTTGATAAAGTATGAAAAAAAGAAAAGTAAGAGGGTGTGTATGTGGAGGAGAGGGAAATTATTTATTTATTAGAAGGTTGGGTTGTGGGGAGGTTGTGGATAAAGATAGTCTTAGTCATTTTATATGTATCTATTTTTGTATTTAAAATTATGGGGTGTGTATAGAGTATTTTTTGGTGTTATTAGCTTTTTTTTATTAATATATATAGAGAAGAGAGTGATGTGGCATGACATGTGGCATTTTGTAAAGCATTAAAACATAAAGGATTAAAATTGATGTAAAAAAGGATTAAAATTGAAACTTAAAGGATTTATTTTGGAATATCTCAAACTTATAAGACTAAAAATAAAATTTCCTCAGAATTCAAAGGCGGAGGAATTTTGAATGAAATTTGAGAGAGAAGATAAGGGAAGACACGACCACACGATTTCAGTGAGGGGTTCACGCAAGCATAATTCGAACAATTTGAGAGAGAGAAGGAAGGCACTAGTTCTGAGAGTGGAAATTTTTGAATGGATTGATTGTAGAGTTTATTTCTTCTTAGGTGCTATATTCACCTCCTCCACTCTACTTGGGTTCCAACTTTTTAAAAAGTTGACATTAGGTGTCAAATCAAACCTAAAAAACCCAAATTGCCCTTTCTTCATTCCTCATTTTTCTGTCCATTTTTATTAAAAACTTCACCCACCCCCATTATCTTAGACACGCCTCATCTTCTCTTTCCTCTCTCCTATCTTATTCTCTCTCCTCTCTTATTCAAAATCTCAGCCCCCATTGTCGCACCTGAAAAGCTTACCTCCCCCACCTCTTTGAAGCTCCACAGCCCCACCTCCGTGAAGCTCAACGACGACACCCCACCTAGAATACCACCACGACGACACCCCGCATTCGTTAAGCTCAACGGCCGTGATCTTCGCCGAAGATCGTAGGCGGTGTTGCGGCTGAGATCTCCCACCGCCGTTCGTCTGTAACTCACTCGGGAGAGATGAAGATAGCGACGGATCTGATAGGCAAAGAAGACGGCCGCCCATCTTTCTGAGTTCCGATGAGACGGCAGAGCGAAGAAGACAACCACCGCCCGACTTCTGAGTTCCGGGGAGGACGGCGGCAGCAGCCAACGTGGGGGTGGGGGCTAGGGTTTTGGCACTTGGGCCTGCTAGTGGGCTAGGGTTTCCATCTTAATGTGCACCCACTTTTTCAATCAAAACACCCCTCATTTTTTGTCATATGTTGTTGTCTATTTTTTACATTTTCGATTTCTGGTTGTATTTTTGTATTTTTATGGAACTCAAAATGTATGAATTCTAGCTCTTTTGAATAAATGTTTTTCTCTTTTATCAGAATGTGGAAAGTGCAAGGTTAATTTTTAAAAAAAATTGTTGAAGAAGATGAAGATCTTCCTGCAGATCTTTTTTTTAAGGGATTAAAGTTTTTTTAGTCCTTTAAGTTGGACTAATTTTGAATTTGGTCCCGATGGAATACACATTTTGATTTTAGTCCCATAAGTTGGTCGAAATTTTGAATTCAGTCCAATTACTACAATTTGAGGTAAATAAATCGATCAAATCCATTGATTTTTGCATTTTTCTGCACATGAGCAAATTCACAGTGGATTTGAATTGCACACGAGCTAAGAATTTGATCGGTTTATTTACCTACAATGGTAGTAATTGGACTGAATTCAAAATTTCGGCCAACTTATGGGACCAAAATCAAAATGTGTATTCCATCAGGACCAAATTCAAAATTAGTCCAACTTAAAGGACTAAAAAAACTATAATCCATTTTTTTAACTAAAAGGAACTGTTGTATAAATTAATGAAATGAAATTGATTGTGTTGGTGCAAGTAGATTGTTAGTTGGTGCAAGTAGATTGTTCGTTGATGCAAACAGTTGTTTGTTAATGCAAATAGTTTGTTCGTTGATGCAAATTTATTTTTCGTTGATGTAAATAATCTCTTCTTTGATGCAAATAATTTTTTCTTTAATGCAATTATTTTTTGTCATTGATGCAAAATTTATTTTTTCGTTTTGGGGATTTTTTTTGTATTGTTTGTGAATTTAATTTCGTAATTTTTTTAAAAAAAATTGAGTTTAATGCCCATAACTAGAGAAGTTAATTACTCTAATTTCAGACTAAAGGGACCTCGACTAAACGAGTCATGGTGGGGCGGCCTTCGCCGGAGAGTTGGAGGCGGCGGCCATGGTTTTACCTCTTTTCTTCCTTCTTCTTTTCTCTAAAACGGAGACAGACTGAGTTTATTGTCCTTTGAAAATGGAGGGGAGAAGGTAATGTTTTTTTTTTTTTTTGGAAATGATGTTGTGTGGAGAGAGAGGAAGTGGGAAGAAGAGAGATACAGGTGAGAGAAGAAGAGAAAGGAGATGTGGTTTAGAGTGTTTTAGGAGAGAGATGTGGAAAAAGTTGACAAGACTATAAAAAAATATGAGATGACATCTTTCTTACTTTTCCTTCTCTATAAGGGTAAGGATGTAATCTTACCATCCAAAATGGCACCTAAATGAGAGGTTTTAAAAAGTAGGATTGAATGGAAATTACCAAGTCCAAATAGCACTAAAATAGAATGGCCCCTTGATTGTATAATATGTAAAGCTCAATGCAATTTCTTAAAATCAGCCCCTGATCCATGGGTTATGAATCTGCCCCATATATAAAATTGGATCTAGTTAATATATAAGTATTTGTCTATAATATAATAAAGATAAGGAAAGATTGTAATCCTATTTATATACAAAATAAATAAATAATTTAAAATCACTTAATATAATGACGTGGTATGCCACGTAAACGGTGTGCACAAAAAAATAATGTCCAACGATGGACAACTGGACATTATATCATTTTCAAAAATATTCTTTACTCTTAATCCCATATCTACTTTATATCAATGTTTTCATAATCGAACCGATGACCAAACTGAATTAGGAACCGATTCACGGTCCAACCGATTGAACCGTCGGTTCAACTGGTAAAATAATCTCTATGTATATATTTTAATATTCTCTAGGTTACATTAAAAATAAATACTCCCTCTATTCAATTTCATTATTCCCACTTTTTTTTTTTTGGTTATCCAATTTTATTATGTACATTCCCTTTTTGGAAATAATACTATTCATACCACTATATATCCACCCTCCAATCATCACTTATTTACTCAAATTGGTACTAACTTTATTCATAAACAATCACTTTACCTATAAATAAATGGACCTCACAAGATTGAGTATCTATCAAATATATTCTTTACTTATTATCATAAATATATTTTGATGGACAGGGGGAGTATTAAATTAAAACATCTCATCATTCATTCTCCATAATTCATATTTCATAAGTCTCAAATTAAAAATATGAGATTTACATCCCACATGGATAAAGAGTGAAAGAAATCAGAGAAAAATAATACTCCCTCTCCCCGTTAGTAACAAACAAACATATGAGATTTATGTCCCATATCGAATGAATAAAAAGTAGAAAAAATATAAGAAAAAAGAAATAAAAGTAAAATTTTAGTAACAAACAGGAAAAAAAAAACGAAGAAGTAGAAGGAAGAAACATAAGAAAAAGGGGATTTAAGGATAGCAATATAAAAGGTGTCGGATGAACAGGTTGAATCGGTTTTCATGTTTTTTTTTTTGTCTGACCGTGAAAACAATTTTTAAGCATCATCCGGACTGGATCCATGACCGATTCACGGTTAAATCGGTTGAACCGACCGGTCCGATTTTAAAAACACTATTTTATATACGGAGTATTAAAATATGAATTATTCGGAAGATATTTTTTATGGATGAAAGTTTAATAAATTTTATTCGGAAGGCACATTACCGTAGTGAAATTTATATTATAACCCTATTTAATAAATGTTATATTTTTAAATGTAATTAATGTATATGATTATATTAGTAAATGAATTATTATCCAAAACAAGTCTATCTAATTGGAAAGAGTATATTTCATTATGATAAATTCTTTTATGCAATTAAGTGTATAAATACGCTTGAATTTTAATGTTTAATTTACCCAATTTAATATTTAACCCAACATTTGATTCAATTTATTGGAGCAAAAATATTTCAATTGTATATGTGCAACCAATTGAACCCAACTATCACTATTTTATTATTCAAAGGCACACGATATATGATCAAACAACACTTATGTGGAATATTTCACACATAAAACATGTCTAATTAAAATATTATAAATTGAACCAAGTATCACTATTTTATTATTCAAAGGTATACTATTTCCCTTTTTCTTCTCGAAAATTAAGATTTCGATTTACTGTTTTATTGATCTGTAATTCATATTTATCAGCTTTTATCGAGTGTGATTGCTTATGTTCTTTTATAAAATATGAATAGAGGTTGGTGATTGATCACCAAATGAATACCCGACTTTTTTTGACTTTTGAACGTTTGATCAGAAAAATCGATCAAAACGACTTTTAACCTTGTTTTGTTTTTGTTTGTTTGTTTGACGTAGGTGTCAAATTTAAACGATTGTATGTATCTTTTTACGGTCAAACTTGCGTACACCCGTATGCACCGTACTCCCTAGTTTTAATTTTAATTTTTTATTTATATTTTACTACACCTACTAATTTAATGAGTTCACCCCTAAATCATATTTTTACTACAGCTATCTACACCCCTGCTCATTTTATTAGTTCACCCCAAAATCATATTTTTACTACAGTTATCGGCACCCGTTCATTTTATGGGTTCATCCCCAAATCATTTCTTTTTTACAACGGTTATCTGCACCCGCTCATTTTATGAGTTCACCCCCAAATTATTTTTTTACCACAGTTATATGCACCTGCTCATTTTATGAGTTCACCCCAAATCATATTTATACTACAATTATCTGCACCAGCTCATTTTATGAGTTCACCCCCAAATCATTTATTTTTTACAACGGTTCTCTACACCCGCTAATTTTATAAGTTCACCCTCAATTTTTTTTACCACAATTCTCTGCACCCACTCCTTTTATGAGTTCACCCCCAATTTTTTTTTTAAATAATTACATTTAAAATACTATATTATCTTTTTATTAATTTACACAAAATATAATAATCACTACAAGAAAAAAAGCTTTTTGCCACATAGTTTTTATCACATTATAAAATAAATATTGTAAAAAGTATTATATAACCACATGAAAAATTTAGTGTGTTAATATGTGTGTTTTTAAAGACATTGAATAATAAGTGTGTGAATATATACTCAATTACCACACACAATAATAAACATTGTCTATTGTCACACATATATTAACACACTAAAAATAGATGTATTTATAAGTATCTTTTAAATAAATTATATTTTAAATGTGTTAATAAGTATTTATTTACCACACCAAAAAAAATATGGTTTGTTAATATTAACTCTAATGCCACATTATTATGTTAGAATTATAAAAAAATCCAAATTATATTAATTTCTTATTTTATTTTATATTGGATGATAAATAATATTTTCAAAAATATAAATAACAGTTTTATTTAATGAAATTTATTTTTTAGTTAGATAAAAATTTTATATTTATAAATTATAAAATTTTAAGAATAAATAAAATTAATTTGAATTTTTAATCAACAAAAATTGTGCGTTTTTTTATTTAAAATCTGGTATACACCCATTTTTTCTAAAATAAATGTTTAATTAAATTAATAGGCATAAAATATACGATTTTTTAAAATGTTTATAATATATTTATATTTGTGTAATTTTTAATAATAAACACTACAAGAAAAAATGCCTTTTGTCACACGCTTTTTATCACACTATAAAATAAATGTTGTAAAAAGTATTATGTAGTCACATTAAATTTTTTAGTGTGTTAATATGTGTTTTTATAACGACATTGAATAATAAGTGTGTGAATATATATCAATTACCACACACGATAATAAACATTGTCTATTGTCACACATGTTTTAACACACTAAAAATAGATGTGTTTATAAGTACCTTTTAAATACATTATATTTTAAGTGTGTTAATAAGTATGTTATTTACACACTAATAAAAAAAACTTGTGTTAATATTAACTCTAATACCACACTATTGTGTTAGAATTAAAAAAAAAAATTCAAATTAAATATTAATTTTTTTTTTTCATTTTATATTTTGACTGATAAATAAATGTCATTTTTTTTACTTAGATGATTTTTTTTTTATAAATTAAAATTTTAAGAATAAATAAAATTAATTTAAATTGGTTCCCTAAAAAAATAAGTGCATTCCTGAAAAATTGCAAATAAATATTTTTTTTCATTTTCCCCTATTAAAAAATGTATAATCACATAAATATATAAAAGTCCTTTTTTTTTCGTACTCTAAAAAAAAATTATTTGTACTGAATTTGATTTTATATACATATATATTCTCGTATTTTTATGATACTAAATAAGTTATAGCACAGTGGCAAAGGCATAACCTTATCTCTGAGAGGTCCAAGGATCAAGTCCCAGCCAAAGCGTGTTGGGACCACACATAAAATTAATGTGATAATAGAGAAAATGTGATTATAGATATTTTATTATAACATTTTTACATGTCATTAAAAGTAATTTTTTTTGTAGTGAAATAAGTTGTAGTAGAATGACAAACTCTAATCCTTAGATCCAACAGGTACACGGTCGAATCCTCTAAGTTACAATTGGTGTATTTTTAAATTTTTTATTTTTAATTAATATATAAATGTAGATTTTAGAGTGTGATAACATCTACTTTATCACCTCATTCTAAAGTGTGATTATATCTCATTACTCTATCCTCACACGACTTTAGACCACATATAAAATAAATGTGATAATAAGTACAATGTGATTATAGATATTTTATTATAACATTTTTACGTGTCCTTAAAAGTAATTTTTTTTGTAGTGAATAAAAATCAATCATAATTTATACATTTACAATATGTAGTTGAGTCATTGTCGAGTCACCGTCGATTCACCACTAAATCACCCATATTTTAGAAAAAAAATCGTAAAAATATAATTTAAAAAATCTATCAAAATTAGGCACAAATCTCAATTTTTTTTCTTCACATTTTTCAGTTTTTATTCAAATCTTTTTTTTTTTTATTTTTTTTTTCATGTGTTTTTTTTCATTAGTATTTTTTAAAATTTTAATACAAAATAATATTATATGTATGATTTTATTATACTCAATAATACAATAAGTAATAATCAGTAATACTAAAGATGTCTATCGGGCTGGCCCTAGCCCTCTAGGGCCAACCTACATGGCTTCGAGCTAAAAGGGCTAGGGCCTTAACCGGATCATATTTAACAGACCTATAATTGTTGGGACCTAACCCTAACCCTAGCGGGCTATGGGCTACGGGCTAAACGGGCCACTAACGGGCTACAATATTTTTTTTCTTTTAAAATTAAAGGTATCAATTGGCACGTGCAACAAACAAATAAAATAGAAAAATACATAATTAGTTAATGATCAGTAAATGAGAAAACAAACGTATGATTTAAACACAATTCTAAAACTCATTGGTCCTTAATATGACCAAATAAAACTAAACAAATATCATAATCTAATAAAAAAAAATAGTAATAATGACTAATGGATGGTAATAGGCTTCTTAATGCTTATAGTTGTGGTTATTGGTCAAATGACCCAAAATTTATTCTCAGATTATTTTTTTTTTTTTAAAAAAAGGTAACAACTTGGGTTGGCCCAGCTTAGCCCGCGGACTCGAATTTAAACGGGTCTATGATTCATGAACCCTAACCCTATATTTTTCAGGGTTAAACGGGCCAGCCCGGTTAGCTCGGCCCGGATAAACATCTCTAGTAATACCATTAAAAATAATTAGTACTCCAATATCTTATACAATAACAAATAATTACGCATATCTGATTATATTAAATAATACTAAAACCAATTATTAGTAATACCACGAACAGTAATTGGTAATACCATTAATGTTAATCAATAAAATTTTATACAATAACAAATAATTTCACATATCCAATTATATTCAATAATACCAAAAACAATTATCAGTAATACAATGAACAATAATTAGTAATACCATGAACATTGATCAGTCATATCTTATACAATAATAAATAATTACACAAATCTAATTATATTAAGTAATACCATAAACAATAATATGTAATACCATAAAAAATAATAATAATTTCACACAATCAGTAATATCACAAACAATAACCAGTAATACCACAATTAATAATTAATAATACCGTAATCAATAATCATTAATTTTAATTCAATTGTATATTAATAGTAATACTGCAATCAATAACTAGTAATACCAGTACCAATAACTAATAATACCATAAAAAAAAAAAGTGGAGGGAGTGCAAATCGGGGTGTACTGAAGAAAATAGGGGGTGCACATTACCAAGCCCAATTGAAGGGAACCCTAGCCCAATGAGGGCACCCTAGGTCAACAGTCGTCGTTTGAAATTTCATCAACAAGGTCACCGGCTCTGAGTGTCGGCCGGTTAGAGATCCATCGACAACATACTCACATTCCTCCGTCGGGCTGCCGTCAGCCGGAGGAAGAGGATGCGCAGTAGCATGATGAAGAAGACGAACAAAGCAATGTAGCTTCGATTTGGGCAGAGATGAACGACGAGAGAGATGCGGCATCGATCAGAGTGTTGTAGGCGAGAGCCATTGATGCCGAAGAAGCTCCTGGATCGCGAACGCAAGGGAGATTGATCGAAGCAGACACGTCGGTGGTCGAAATGAGAAGAGGATTTCGGCCGCCATGGATCGTTGCCGAGATGGAAGATGATGTCGATTGTCATGGAAGTGAAGAATCGCGATTGCGATTCGAAAAGGGGTCTTGGGCTTCAGCGACCGGGACGGAAGCGCCGCCGTCGCCGTCGAGGGGGTGGTCGAGCATGGTGGTGGTTGGGTCACCCGCCGACCGTCATGAATTTTCGGCAAGTCCTTTACTCATCAAATTAAAATTGAAATTCAAGTGCACCGCCGATCGACTATAATAAAGTCATGCTTATAATATTATATTGTATTAAAATTTAAAAAATACACCTGCAAAAAATGTAAAAGAAATGTAGGAAAATTTAAAATAAAAAAGGAAAAGGAAAAAAAAATGAAGAAATAAAAAATTTGGAAAAAAAAAAAACTAAAAATGGAAAATGAGTAGGGGGGAAGAAAAATTAAAAAGAAAAAAATCGAGATTTATGGCTAATTTTGATAGTTTTTTTTATTAATTATATTTTTACGATTTTTTTTTTTAAAATATGGGTGACTTGGTGGTGAATCGATTTTTTAGAGTTTATTTTATTATATTTTGTGTAAATTAATAAAGGATAATATAATTTTTTAAATGTTATTATTTTTTTAAAAATATTTTGGGGTGAACTCATAAAATGTGCTAGTGCATATAATCGTGGTAAAATAATAATTTGTGGGTGAACTCATAAAATGAGCGGGTATAGATAACTGTGGTAAAAAATAATTTGGGGGTGAACTCATAAAATGAGCGGGTGTAGATAACTGTTGTAAAAATATGATTAAGATGTGAACTCATTAAATTAGTGGGGGCAGATAAAATATAAATAAAAAATTGAAATTGAAATTAGGGGGCAATTGTACGGGATAATTTGGCTATTTTGTGGGTGCAAATCATTATTGGGTGAACTGAAGAATTTTGTGGGTGTGAGTTCATTGAGGGTCAACTGAGTAAACAGATGGGTGTGTGACTGGAATCTGAGGACCAGTTCCAAGGAAGGCCAATAGCTGAAAACTCATAGGTAGGGGGCATGGTGTCACCGAGTGCATACAAGTATTTGACATTTTTTTAAGTAGAAACGAGATCCTGAGCAATACTCATTGATTTAAGGGGTAAAAAATACATTTTTATATTTGTCAGTATTATTTTCGTAAATTTTAATTTCTCTAGGGACCTTTCTACAATTTTATACTTCTGTTGAATTCTTGGATTAGAAATTAATATTTATTAAATCAATAATCCATCCATCCATCCGTCCCCAAAAAAATAAAAAAAATAAACGAAGTTTGAAATCAACCCCACTTCTTTAAAAAGAGGCGATGAAACAAAGGAAACGTTGAACTCATAAATATTTTGGTGCAACCCCACTCATTTTACCTAACTACCCTTTCCACTCATAAACCCTAACTTTACTTAACCCCAGCTACTGCCGCCGCCGCCCCCTCTGCTGCCACAACTCCGCGGAAGAGAATAAGGTGCAGCCGCCACATCCACATGCCGTCGCCGCTTCTCCTTCATAAATCTGGTTTGTATTAATCTCTTGTTTATCTCATATTGATAGCTGTAAGTATGCACATTCATATTGAATACATGATAAATTTGAAATCAAATGGGGTGCAATTTTTTTTATTAATTTTATAAGCGACATAGTTTGAATGAACAAGCTTCTAGTATGAATTATTTTCCTTGTTATTCTCACTAGTTATGTTTATCTAGGCTTAAAAAACTGTTATGGCAGCTACCAAGCACTATCTGTAGCATCTTAGTATTAAAATAAAGGAACTTTGCCTGTATTTTTATTTATGTATTTTGGAAGCCAAACATTGATACACTTGATTGTCAATTTCGAATGCCAAAGATGGTGCTCTTTTTTTTTTTTTTTTCAAATCATACATAGTAGTGTTTCTTGATCACGCTTTTGTTTGTTGGAATTTGATATTTAAATTGAAATAACTCTCTGGCATCATCTTCATTTATGCAGATATTTGGAAGTTCTTCTCATGTCAATGTGAGTCATATGATATGGGCCCAAATATCCTGGAATACATAACCCACTTGATGACACATCCCAAATTTTGCGTGAAGCAAGTGGAACATTCAAATATTACATAAAGGTTTGGGTTATATCCTTTATCATGAAAGTAGGAATCATGCCATACTTAGTTACTACTATAATATCCATATGTGATTCTTTTCTGTTTGGGAATAACACATCACATGAATAGGCACTGAACTTTGCCTCAGACATATATCACATGCTATATGACAAGGAACAATCTGTCTCAACTCAATAATTTGTTCTTGGAGTCTACTTAAGCCCTATTGCCCCTTGAATTCAAGCGAATAATGAATTTTGGGTCTCTTTTCTCTTGGGAATCATTTCCCAGGAACTCAAATATATCCAGCTGTCTTTTGAAAAATTGAGAAGAATCATAAAATAGTAGTTGATTTCAAGCCATTTTCGAAAATATTTGAAGTTGATAACAGGACACTGTTATTCCATCAACTCGTTTATGTGTTTTACAGTGACTTGTATCATAGCATTTTCAAGTATTTTTTAAAATGACTTGAAATCTACTAATTTATTATTCTTCTCAATTCCCCTTGAATACAAGCAAAAAGAATAAACTTTGGGTCTCTTTTCTCCTGGGAATCATCTGAATAGTTTGCAGCTAACTTCTCCCTATGCATATAATGTACTACACACATATGTTCCTATTAATAGATTCATTCAAGGATGCAAACACACAATGCGGAATTGGTGGGTGGGTCAGTGGGTGGGGAAGGGGTAGGTGGGGGGTGTTTTTTATTTTTTTTAAAGTCTATTATTTATTTAAGTATAACATCAGATTTTAAAAAATAAGTTGGGGTGTTGGTACTTGCTTTTTTGGAGCTTATAAGCTGTAAAGAGTATTTTGAGATTTTATAAGCTGTTATACATCTTTTTTTACCACACTTTTTAAGAGCTTATAAGCTCCTAAACATCTTATAAGCTGTTTTGAGGAGCTTATAGGCTCAGCCAAATGGGTTCTAAATGCCGGATGGAGTTTTATGCATACTGTTTTAGGGATACCAATCATTTACCTTTGGAATTAACTTTCAGACTTACAATCTCTCTGTGTGTATGGTGGTAGTTAGAACACCAGAAATTCAGTGCTATAGGTTTACATAATGGTTTCATTTCATCATGCAGTCCCGACTTTTGAATTTTTGTGTTTATTCATGATGTAGATTGTTCCTACTGAATGTAAGTATATTTCAAAGGAAGTTGTTCCTACAAACCAATTATCTGTCACTGAGTACTTTTCTCCGATTAATGAGTTCGATAGGATGTGGCCTGGTATGTCTTCATTTATGCATCTGAATTTGTTCTTTTCTTCAAAACTCTTCTGAGATTAACATTGCATTTTTTTATGCAGCGGTATACTTTTTGTATGACTTGTCACCAATTACTGTGACCCATTAGGGAAGAGCGTCGTAGTTTTCTCCACTTCATTACACGTCTTTGTGCAGTATTGGGTGGAACATTTGCCTTAACAGGTCAGCACCTATTTCTCCTTATTTTCAATGGAAGTGTATCGAGTTTTTCTAGTTATTACTACACTGGTGACTGGTGTCTCTATTATTTGATTAACTCATGATATTTTATTATTAAAAAATAGTATGATGGGGCGAATAAGCTGTCCCTTAAATAGTTTTCTGCAACAACTTTTTATTGTGCACAATTTCATGAATATACCCATAAAATTTGACTTTTTTCAGTTTAGGGGGTCTAAAAGATGTTTAACTATCAATTCTTTGTTTGAAAGATGAATCATATCAATTTAAGACCACCTTTTATTCTGCTTGAGCTATTAGTTTTCTTTCAATTTTCTTACAAACTGCAGTTGATTAAATTTGCAAGTGCTTTAAATACTTATAATGCGAGTTAGTTAAATACCTGTAATAGAAGAATCAGTGCATTCCTTTCTCAAATGTGAGTTGAGTCTAATTATATTTCCGTAAGTTTCATAAATGGATTTTTTTTTAGATTACTGAAAAAACTTACTGAGTTGAGTCTAATTATATTTCCGTATGTTTCATAAATGAATTTTTTTTTAGATTACTGAAAAAACTTACTGAGTTGAGTCTAATTATATTTCCGTATGTTTCATAAATGGATTTTTTTTTTTGGATTACTGAAAAAATTTGGTGAGCTGTCTTTATTTGAAACCGGGTTACAACTGTACCCAAAATGGTAAAAAAAAATTAATTAGTTCATTTTGGCCCAAATTTTTTTAGTTGCATCCCCATTCCATATTAAAAAGGCCCAGCAACAATTTTTTGCTTCTAACAAAATGAAAGGCTCAGGTCTAGCATTTTAAAACTGCATCAATTCTTTCAAAGTTTCAGAAGTCAACACACAATACACATTGGCTAAATGACGTTATGCAATTTTTTTATTTAAGTTGCATCAAATTGTATTACTTTTATTATTAAATACTCCATCCGTTCCGGTGAAAGCTAATCAATTCTTTTTTTCGTTCGTCTCAATGAAAGCTACACATTCCCTTTTTGACAATAGACAACACTCTTTTATTATCGGACTTGACAAAACAAAAGTAGGTTGTATTTCAAATGAAATGAATCTTGGATTAGTGGAAATATTAATGATATCATTAGCCAAAAGGTTCTTCTACTCTCTTTTGTGTAACTGGAGGATTTTCAAATACATTCCATATTTGCAGTCATGCGCTTTGCAAATAGAAAATAGGAAACTCGGTTTCAATGAATTCAGATAAATCGAACCAATGAATAATTTATCAATACCTTAGCCATTAGACATGTGTCACATCACCGTACAACTCTGCAATCTTAAACATAGAAGGGTATTTCCAAAGAGTTAGCGGATTTTCAACATAGTCATGTTCGCTTAAAACTTCTGAATCTTTATAAATTGAGTTCAAGCAAGTCCCAGTGTCCGTATTCCAAAACTTTATGCATGCGCCTCCAGCAGAGGCAAAGAGATAACTCTGAAAAGGACATCATAAAATAGCACTGTAGTAGATTGGTCGTTTAAACGATGAGGCCATGAACACCATTTCAAACCATTTCAAATGGTACACCTCACCTAAATTCACTAGCAATGTGGGACTATCTTCTCACATAATTATTTATAATGACACCATCCATTCCTCTTGATGTTCCTCTTGATGTTAGGATGTCATTATTCCTCCCATCAAGAGAGCTGACCCTCCTAGTCGTTGTCCTTCCTTCAATTGAACAAAATTGTAGGAAGAGGGGATGTAAAAATCTCTATTATGTTATTATGCATAGTAGTGATGAGATCCTCCTTTTCCTACAATTTTGTTGTTTAATAGTAGTATTATGTTCTACTTCCTTTACTTACAAGGTCAACGATTAAGTGGTCAGCAAGCTCTCCTGATTGAGAAATAATGACATCCTTTCCTGATTGGAGGAATAATGACATCCTTACATCAGGACGAGAGTCCCACATTGTTAGTAAATTTGTCAAGTAAGGCAATGATAATCTACGCGCACATATGATGTGTTTCCTCAAAGTCTTCCGACCAATGACTTTATCGTTTAAACGACCATTCTGCTGCTGTTAATGCTATTTCATAGTTCTTTGCGCATGCATAAAGTTTGGAATACGGACACTGGACTTGCTTGAAGTCAGTTTATTTATATAGGTTCAGAAGTTTGTTCATTGATGTGGAGCACACTTGAAAGGGAACTTTTAATAGGACATGACTATGTTGAAAATCTGCTCACTCTTTGGAAATACCCTTCTTTGTTTAAGATTGAGTTGTATGACACATCAAGTGCGCATGGCTAAGGTATTGATTATTCACTGTTTCGATTTATTTGAATTCATTGAAACTGAGTTTCCCATTTTCTATTTGTGACTCTCTGATGAGAGCTGCAAATATGAAATGTATTTGAACTTCAGTTACACAGATGAGCTTTTGGTCATTTTTCACTAATGTCCTTTTTTGTTTTATGCTGATGATATCATTAATTTTTAAGGTGTTAGGGGTTGTTTTTGTAGACATGAAGGAAACAACTATGAACGGTACAAACAACATTAGTGAGCTTTGATTAGTGTGAAAATTGTTCGAAATTTGTGTATAATTTTATGGGCTAGTCTTATGTGAAATATTGCATACATGCATTCCATCCCAATTATAGACCAAGTTAAAACTCTAAGCCCATTTAGTCCAGAAGTCAAATTAAGACAATTTTAAAAAATTCGCGGGTCATAAGCCCGAATCCGGGTTGCCTAGAAAATTCGCGGGTCGCAAACAGGTGCTTTACTACATGACCAAAATATTGTTACTACAAGGTCAAAAAATTATCACTACAAGACCAAAAATTTAATACTACATGTCAAAATATTCTGATAAATTCACCAAAAAAAATTAAGTGTCTAGAATATTTTTGGACATGTAGTAATACATTTTTGACCTTGAAGTGATAAAATTCTAGTCTTGTAGTAACATTGTTTTAGTCGAATAAGTTAGAATTATTTTAGTAATTTTGCCAAAAAAAAAAAGTGTTCGGAATATTTTTGGACTAATACACTTTTGGCCTTGTAGTGATAAAATTTAGGTCTTGTAGTAACATAGTTTTGGTCATGTAGTAAGATAATATTTGAGAGCGAAAATAAATATTCTAATTAAGGTTGACCCACGTTGACCCCCATTTGACCTACAAATTTTGACTTAATTTACCTTAATTGGTCAATATTGCATGGATGCAATGTTGCATATAAGTTTTTGTGTAATTTTAGAATTTCGTTGCATTTTTACACTAAATTGACTAATTGCACTTGATTTGGAAAAAAGTATGTGATTTTTTATTTTTATAGGAAAAATGAGTATTTTTGGAGTAAAATACGCTTCGATTATATTGTGGAGTCAATCGAAGGGATAAATCGAGATGGAAAAAAAATGATTGGGCTCAAAAGAAAAATCAAAGATATAAAATATTGTTGGGCTTCTGAACTATTTTCTCAAAGCCCATTTAAGCTAAGTCCATTACAAATGATGCTCAGCCCATTTGTGAAGTCATGGGAGAGAACCATTTGGAATTAATCTTAGAAGGGCCCACTTCATTTGTTTTTTGAGGATTAAGAGAAGCCGTGGCCCGTGGGCACAATTGGATTTTGGAGGGCTTCGATTCGACACACGAAACAGGGCACGCAGCTGATTCGGGGAGGAAACTCTCCTTCAAATAGATTAGATTAGTTTGATTTTGCTTTCTTAGCTAGTTTTAATTTTTCTTTCTTATTAGTATGTTTTATTGTTTATGTTGTGAAACAACTTAAAAATATAGCTCCATATACTAAATAAGTGAACAAGATGTAGAAATAATATAGAATTACTTTATTCCACTTCAAGTGTGCATTACAAACATTAACACCTCTATTTATAGGGAACAATACAAGAGAAGAAGATGAAATGAAAGGTGTAATATTAATGTAGGTACATGAACCAACGATGTATTTTAAAGGACACATGATGGATATTATGAGAGAATAAATGGACATTCACACCATATAAAGATTATTCATAACACTCCCCCTTGAATGTCCATTAGACAAGATTATGTCTCGTTAAAATTCAATGAGAAGAAACACGCATTAACTCCCCCTGATGATTACATCACTTCGTATCCTTAATACGTCGCACTTCAATTTTATATCCCAATTTCTCAAACATTGAAGTGGGTAAAGACTTGGTAAATAAATCTGTCAAATTATCACTTAAACAAATTTGTTGCACACTAATTTCACCCTCTTGCTGAAGATCGTGAGTAAAGAAGAATTTAGGACCAATTTGCTTTGTCGTGTCACCTTTGATAAATCCCCTTGTTAGTTGGACAACAACACATGCAACATTGTGTTCATATATCACGGTTGAATTATCTTTCACTGAATTTAATCCACACTATCCACAAATATGTTGTGTGAACCAAACACATTCATGACTTGCCTCGTGAATTGCTATATGTGAACAAATAACCTGTTTAGGATCGGGCTTTGTGTGGGTCTGATAAGTAATTTGTATCTGCATAACCAACTAAACAAGGTTCTGATGAGATTGAAAAATATAAATCCATATCCATTATCCCTCTAAGGTATCGAAAAATATGTTTAACGTCATTTCAATGCCTACGAGTTGGAGAAGAATTATAGCTTTCTAATAAATTAATAAAAAATGATATATCATTAGGCCTTAATGTTTCTAGCAAGATACATTAGTGCATATATTGCACTTGAATATGGTATGTACTTCTTGACCAAACAATTTCTTAATTTTCTTCGCGAGGTCGAAATGGATCTTTCGCTACATTCAATGACCACACAACCATATGTGTTCTTAAAGGATGTGTTTTATTCATGCAAAATCATTTCAACACTTTCATAATATAAGTGGATTGATACACATAAATCTCATTATTAAAGTGTTCAATTTGAAAACTCAAATAAAATTTTGTTTTACCAAGGTCTTTCATTTCAAATTTCCTTTTTGAGAAAAGCCACGGCCTTTGATAACTTTATAGGAGTCTTAATGATATTCAAATCATTAACATATAAAAAAACTATCACATATTCACATCCAGATATTTTAATAAAAACATAATGACATATATAATCATTGTTATACCCTTCATTAATCAAGAATGCATTCAAATAATTGTACAATATGCAACCAGATTGCTTTAATTCATATAATAATTTTCTCAACTTAACTGAATACATGTTTTGAGAATTTTCGTTTTTCATTATAGGTACCTTTAATCCCTCGGGGAATATTGTCATATAAATATATTTCACTAATGAGTGGCTTTCGCCTCGGTAGGTGTATTATTATACATTTTCCCAAAAGAACATTCATTCATTTCTTTCTTCCCCGTCGACCACGACGACTAAAACGACGCGAAAAATCCGGAAAGGCGAAGGATCGGCGGTGGGAATTTGGGAAAGTCGGGCCGATCGGGTGTCTTCATTCAAGCGACGGTACAGAAGACAAATAGGCTGTAATGACATCTATTAGACGCATTTCAAGTTTTTCTTGCACTGCCAAACTTATTAAATAACGAAAAGTTATTGCATCCACCGTAGGAGAATAAGTCTTCTCATAATCAACACCTAGCCTTTGAGTGAAACCTTGTGCGAAAAATCGGGCTTTATACCTCACGATTTCATTTTTCTCATTTCCTTTTCGCACTATTACCCATTTATGCCCCACGACTTTTATACCATTAGGTGTACGGACAACAGGTCCGAAACTTTTCGTTTAATAAGAGATTGCAATTTTGCATTTATTGCGTCTTTCCACATTGACCAATCATCTCGTTTTCTACATTTATCAATAAATGTAGGTTCAGGATCCTCATCATCTTCCATTATATTGAGCACTACATTATATACAAAAATATCATCGACGTCGATTTCATTTCGGTTCCATCTTTCCCATGTTCTGACATAATTGGTCGATATTTCATCATTTTCGGGCGCCTGCAATATCATTTTCTGGGACTTTAAGTAGTATGTCAGATTTTTCAACAGGAATGTTCACATTATGACCATATTCAATATTTGCTCCTTTTCTTTTTCGAGAATTTTTGGAATCGAGAGGTCTACCACGCTTCAGGCGTGCCATAGACTCATTTGCAATGGAAGATGGTCATTTAGGGACATAAATTCTTAGGAGCATTAGCAGCTGGAATATGATATTTTGTAACTCTTTTAAGGTCAGTAAATGCGTTTGGCAGTTGATTCACAATCTTTTGCAAATGAATTATCTTTTCAACTTCAAGTTCACACTACTTTGTACGAGGATACATGCAATTCAATGATAATTCATTTCAAAAAATATTCCTTGCATGCTACTTGCTTTCCCCCTTAATGTTGGGAAAATTGTATTCATCAAAATGATAATTAGCAAACTTTGCCGTGAATAGATCTCCGGTCAATGGCCCTAAGTATTTAATAATATATAGACGGAGATTCATACCCAACATATACCCCATTCTTCTTTGGGGACTCATTTTTGTGCGTTGTGGTGGAGCAATCGGTACATATACAACACATCCAAAAGTTTTTAGATGAGATATATTTGGTTCCTAACCTTGAACCATTTGTAGGGGGAAATGTTATGATAACTTGTTGGCTTGATGCGCACAAGTGTTGCCGCATGAAATATATCATGACCCCAAGCTGAAATAGAGAGTTTAGATTTCATTAATAATTCACCAGTATTATCAAGACAGATTGTCTTAATTGCATTATCAGGAAACTGTGCTCACAATCGTATTATTTGTCCCAATAACTTTGCAAATATCAAATTGCGAGATAGCAATAAGTATACACGTGACCACTTAGTCGATGCATCAATCAAAACCATATATAAATGGTCAACATGGAGGATGTATAGGTCCGCATATATCCCCCTGAATTCGTTCAAAAAAACATAAAATTTTCATGCTCAACTTTAATGGGTGATTATCTTAGAATTAATTTCCCATGTGAACAAGCACCACATGAAAATTTATTGAGGTGTAGCATTTTTTTATTTTTCAATGGATGCCCACAAGAATTTTTTATAATTTTTTCGCATCATTATGAAATCGGGATGGTCCAACTGATCGTGCCAAACATTAAATTCTATAGTAACCTTTTAGTTTACTATAACATAAATTTTAATTGTTCTTATGCTCGTGTAATATAAATCCGAGGACAAAGCGGGTAATTTCTCCAACATACATTTCTTTCCCGTAACAATTGTGGTAATATTAAGATACTCAATATTGCCTTCATTTGTAGTCTCAAGATGATATCCATTCAAACGAATATTTTTAAAACTCAATAAGTTTCTTTGAGACTTTCCAAAGAATATAAGGCATCATTGATAATGAATTTTGTCCCTTCAGGTAATAGAATAATGGCTCTTCCAAAGCCTTTATACATTTGCTTCTCTCCATTTTAAATGTGAGAATAATTTCTTATTGTTGAATATAGTGTGCATTGTAGCACTATTCACGAGACATAGATCTCCACATTCTTCCTTGAATGTTGATGTTGTCATACCATTTTTCATTTAAAAAAAAATACAAAAGTAAGAAATTTACAATCTAATTAGAGAAAAAAGTTGTTTTGGTCCCACCTGCCACGCACCCTCGTTTTTTTGGTCCCATGACTTTCACATTTAGTCCCAATAGGTTAAATTTTATCACATTTGGTCCCCGTATTGTGCAAATTTTGAAATTTCGTCCCAGCCCCGTTAAGTTTTAACGGACAGACTCACGTGCCCATTACGTGGCCGTCAATTGTTAACTTTCACCCCAAATCAAAGTTCACCCTTAACAAAAATCCCAAATCATTTCAAAACCCTAAGATGGCTGCCAAAATTCCCAAATTAAAAAAAAAAACCAAAATCCCCAAATCGTAGTCGTCGTTGAAGCAAATCCATGTTTGTGAACAAGCCCCCGCCGCCTTCACCTGCAAGGCCGACGCCGCCGTGAAATCGATCTCGAATCGGTTTACCGGCGCCAAATGTTGATTAATTAATTGAGGCGGTTTGACGGTGCCAAGGACTACGCTGTCGCTGTAAGGCTGTGAGCTAATTTCGTAGCTATCGAAATCTAGGTACTAATCGGAGTCTGTGAACAAAAAATCAATTGATTCTATCTCCGCCGGGAATTTGGTAGTAAGAATTGGGTCGCTTTTGGTAGACTTCATCGCCATGGATTCAGCGGTGTCATAGAAGGGAACCACCGCGGAACGCTCGTGTCGACGGGCGAGTGGATTGGCGGAGTGGATGTCGCGGTCGCAGGTGAAACAGAGCGCGGCGGCGTCGGCCTTGCAGGTGAAGGCGGCGGGGGCCTGTTCGCACACCTCACACATCCACACCTCGCATAATTGAAATGATAATTGAAATGGTGACCTCCGACAGCAAATCACTCACCTCTACTGCCTCTTCTTCCTCTTCCACTCCACCGCCCTCCTCCTGCTCTTCGCCGCCTCCTCCCACGGTCCCCACCTCTGTAACAGAACATGGCTCCCATCGCTCTGCTCTCTTCTCTGCTCGATCGGCTTCATATGGGATTTTGGGTAGGGATTTTGTGACCCTGTTTTTCTTCTCTGTTTGAAGACCCTCCACCTCTGTAAATGGTCGGGTACAGTTTTGCGACTCTACGTCTGTAAATGGACACGAAGAGAAGGACGTTGCCGTTTGTACAATTTTGCGACTCGACGGGCTCAGATCCTTCTCCTCGTCGAGTCAGCGCGCCGCTATCAGCCTTCCGTCGACCGTCGCCGTGGTAGGGGTTGTGATCGTGCCGTCGTGTGAAACTGCGAAATTGGGAGGAATTTGAGGGTCTTCAAACGACGCTGTTTCTTTTTCTATTTACAGAGGTGGAGGGTCTTCAAATTGGGAGGAAATTGGGGTTTTGGGTCTTACTAGGATTGTGTTGTGTACTTAGATTGTCATTTTTAGTGTTTTGAAAAGTAGATGATGCTAGATCTGCATCTTAATTTATTTGTTATTTACACTTTCGCGATAAGAGGTTTTCACTCTCCGGCGACTCTCCGGTCGGACATTGATTCGATTATTTTACTATAAATTTATGTTTAATTATTTTCTTAATTATAAATTTTTGGGATATAATGAATATTATTTAAGTAGAAGTGCCAATTTTCGCTCCAAAAAGAAAGAAGAATTAACGGGACTAAAAACGCTAACAGTTGACTCACGGTTGACTAACGGTGGGACCAAATGTGATAAAATTTAACCTATTGGGACTAAATGTCAAAGTCATGGGACCAAAAAAATGAGGGTGCGTGGCAGGTGGGACCAAAACTCCCATTTCCTCATCTAATTATTTTATTTTATTTTTAAGGTATATGAAAATGTAATAGTCATTCATATTATAAAGGATAAAAAAATACTAAAACATTGCATAACATAAGAAAATAAACATTACATAATAGATTATTGAAGGAAATTATGATTGAATATTATAAACTCTAATTACCACCTTCAAGTGGGCAAGGTAATCAGCAACATCAAATTCTGTTATGTCAAACATCTCGTTATCGAATTCACTATTCACACAATTTGTTTCAACTCTTTTCTCTTTTCCTTTAATATTCAAAAAATTAATTTTCCTTTTTAGGACCTTTAAAATTCGGACGAGTATTATAATTATTTTGAAATCCGTTTCGATCAAAATTAATTTGCCCAGCCACTAAGAGACATGAAATCAGTTCAGAATATTTAGTAAAACCCTTCTCACGATATTGTTGTTGCAATATCACATTAAAATCATGAAATGTGGAGAATGCCTTTTCAAGCATACCATCATCACTAATATTTTCTCCACATAATTTTAATTGAAAAGTGATTCTGAACATAGTTGTATTGTACTCACTCACGAATTTATAATCATATTTTTCTTTAAAATTTATCCACAATTAAGGAGGATATTTCACCGTGAGGTATTCAACTTTCAATCCTTCATTAAGATGGCAAAGGAAAATCATGGCTTTGGGCCTTTGGCCGTATTTTTTATTATACGCTTGATTTGCCACTTTTATGGAATCCCCAAGACTTCCAAATGAATTTCAACATCAAGAATTCATTACAATTTTTTTCAGTAATATTAAGAGTCACAAATTTAAGTTTTGTCAAGTTCGACTTGTTGGAAACTATCAAATAGACAAGAGATTGATTAATTGTAAAATAACATAATCATCAAAATAGTAATGAAATAAGAGGTGGCAAATAAACATTATAAGATAATAGATTCTAATTAACATTTCGATACATACCTCTATACAATACCTGGAATTTATCACTATCTGAATTCCGTCAGTAGGAATATTTTACGAGCTTCGTGTTGATAACGTGTTGTGAAACAACTTAAAAATATAGTTCCATATACTAAATAAGTGAACAAGATGTAGAAATAATATAGAATTACTTTATTCCACTTCAAGTGTGCATTACAAACATTAACATCTCTATTTATAGGGAACAATACAAGAGAAGAAGATGAAATGAAAGGTGTAATATTAATGTAGGTACATGAACCAACGATGTATTTTAAAGGACACATGATGGATATTATGAGAGAATAATTAAATGGACATTCACACCATATAAAGATTATTCATAACAGTTTATCTTTTGTGAGCTTATTTTCATTTGTTAATCTAGTTATTGAGTAAGTTTGTTGATATTTGGGTGTTTAGATTTATGATGATATTAGATTTTTAACTTGATTTGTTAAATTCTATTGGTGGTGTATTGATTAGGTTAAAGGGTTTTGCATGATCATTTATTTGAATTCAATTATTAAATTATATGTTGAAGCATGATTAGTGCAACGAGAGTTTGTTAGTCTTGATAGATTGTATAATCGAGGGTTGGGGTCGAGTGATTAAGTTTATATTGGGTTATCGCAACGAGAGTTGAGTAATTTTCATTAGAACCCCATTAATTTATACTAATTATTTGAATGTGAGTTTGTATAATTGGTGAGGAGAACATAGGGGAATTTGGTTTCTAGTATTCAGGTGGAAAAATATGATTAAGAATTAATTTAGTATAGCTTAGGTAGAATTATTTACACAAAAACTTGCATTGCCACCTTTAGTAAATGGGCTCAACATAGAATTGGGCTTTTAATTGGATCAACATGTTTTATTAAATTTTAATTTGTTCTATTAATTTTATCCGTCCTGTCCCAATTTCTAGATTTCCATCTGTTATATTAATTTTCAATTTTAGTGACAAGTTTTTTTAATATGTAGTATTATACATTTTTCATATCGTAATATTTTTTATTTAATGAAAGTAATATTTTTTTTACATGTAGTAATATGTTTTTGTTCATGTATTTTTTTAAATTTATTGTTATATTTTTTTTTTTCTATTCATGTAATAGTAATTACTCCCTCCGTCCCGTGATTACTTACACACTTTTTTTATTGGGACGTCCCAAAATTACTTGCACACTCTTAATATGGAAATACCCCACAAAATTAATAACCTCACAACATCATTTTATTTTCAAATTTGCCACTCCTTTTTTCCATACATTTCACTTTACACATCATCAAATTACCTAAAATACCCCTCCTTTATCTTACATCATCAACCACTAAATTCATTTTTCTTAAACAACGTGCCGATCAAACTATGCAAGTTATCCCGGGACGGAGGGAGTAATATTGTTTATACATGTAGGCCTAGTTTGGTTTGTTGGAAATGGGGAGATAGACTTTTTTTTCCCAACTTTTCTTGCATTTGGTTTGGTTGATTCCAGCCCGAGAAAAAGCTGGAGCCCGAGTTACTTTTCCCAACTAAACCCAGCCTCACGTGATTAATGATCCAAGGTGAGGGGTTGAGTTTATTTACCTAGCTCACTCCCAATTTCAGTTTGCACTTTTTATTGTTCATATTGTTCTTGAACTTATATAATTTCTGACTATTATACCCTCACTCCAATCTGTATTTACACAACATATTTTTACAATGTGAACCCTAATTACCATTTTCAGTCGTGCATCGTCTCCAACCTTCTCTCGACGACGACGTAAAAAATTAATGTAAACACAAGCTCCGGATAATAGCGGTAGCAGCGGAAAATATTCATGATTCATCTATTTGTCTCTAGCATTTCTCCATGGCTAAATAGTATTCATATCCCCTTATACTCAGTATATTAATAGGGAGTTTAAATTGATGATGTGTCATCTTGTGATTAATTTGGCTTATGTGTCATTTTGTGGTTAATTTGACTTATGTGTCATAATTTAATGAAGTTGTTAATTTTAAAAATGGTTAATTGCAAATTAAATCACCACATTTCGATCATTTGCAATCTAATCTAAACCTAAAAAAAATTGCAAATAAATCACCAACTTTAAATATTATTGTAAATTAGACTTTTTAGAAGTATACTTTGTCCCTAAATCATATCTTATGATATTTGGTTTGATTAAAAAATAATATTATTTTATTAAGGTGTTGTTATGTCATTCTAAATTATGTTAGATCCGAACACAATTGAAATTGTCAAAAAGACTAAATTGTAACAATATTTAAAGTTTGTGATTTATTTGCAATTATCTTAAAGTTTATATTAAATTGCAAATGAGGAAAAGGTTGTGATTTAATTAGCAATTAACCAAAATATTTATTTATTTAAGGTGTTGTGGTTGATTTTTACAATTTATTTAAGGTGTTAGTGGTTGATATTGTTTTTTTCGAAATTTTATAATTTTTTTAAAAGTTGTTTTCATATTTATTAAATATTAAAAATTAAACGTCTCATTTCCCTGTTTTTCACACATTTTATTTAGAATTTACTTTATAAAATTATTTAATTATTTATAATATAAATATTTGTTTTTATGGATTTTCCGCGTAAAATACGCCTAGTATTGCCATATTGGCCAGTGATATGATTTAGTTGTTTGGCTGATTTTTTTGGATTCATTAGTAATAGCTGAAGTCGTGAAACAATAATTATATCTATATATATACTGGTCTTAATAGGTCATGAAAGTTTTACAGTGTGCTTCTTATTCAGAATTGTTGTTGCTGGTTTAGTATATTTTCTCCCAAAAGTTCTCATTTCTCATTTCTCATTTAAGCAGATTAGTATATATATATATATATATTTTTTTTTTGAGTTATTATTAATTGCACATTTCACATGATATGCTATTGTTTCAAGTGGGAGTTCAGTACAAATTTAGTTGAAAGCATAAACCATTATCGAATATCTTGCTGATCTTTTATCTTTCGATCTGGATCGGAATTACAAGGTCAATTCACGATTTCCGCGCTTCTGTATTTTTGCTAGAACTAAGCTGTTTGGGCAAAATAATTTTCTTGAAGACGCAAATCTCCAGATTTTTATCGAAATATAAGAATAGAAAATAATTTAAAATAAAAAAATTAAGGGATATTTTAGACATTTGAAACAAAAATTCAATATTATCCCACAATCCAACCTAGTTAAGTATAAATAATTTATAATTCATATAAATTGAAAAATTCAATCCATCGATCCAAACATACAAATTAATTTACAATTTCAAATTGTGAACAGTGTAGTCCCACTAATTCCCATCCTAACATATCTATCCTGTATAACAAACCAAACGGGCCCGTAGTAGTTTAATTCTGTTATTTTAGTAAAACATTTTTTTAAATGTAGTGACAAGTTTTTTGATATGTAGTATCAATGTATCATCCATTTTTCATGTAGTAATATTTTTTATTTAATGAAGTAACATTTTTTGTACATTTCTGTTCATGTATTTTTTTAAATTCTTTGTCATATTATCATTTTTTTTATTCATGTAGTAGTAGTTAATATTTTTTATACATGTAGTAGTTTAATTCTATTCTTTTAATAAAACATTTTTTTCAAATGTAGTGACAAGTTTTTTTTATACGTAATGGTATTATATATTTTTCATGTAGTAATATTTTTTATTTAATAAAATAACATTTTTGGTACATGCAGTAATATATTTCTATTCATGTTTTTTTTTTGGGTAGTTAATATATATATAGGACATTTCACCTATAGAGTTTAAAAATAAGAACAACTTATTTAAAAGTTAGAAAAAAAGACAATTAGGTTTATAAATGTACAATTATACCCTCCCTTTTAATTAAATTCGAAAGTTGGATATTCAATTAATATAAAATATTATATTCAAATTAGGATTTGTTAAAAACAGTAATAATCGGAAATCGCGGTCATTAATACTCTCGAGAGTTCAAACATTTCTAAAACAGAGCTGAAGTATTGGAGAAGCTAATTTACATAATTTTCGGAAGAGAGGTGCAGAACGTGTTATCCAACTATTAACTAAGACTTTTTCAACTCTGGATATTTTTAAAATTTATTATTCAATAATAAATATATGCAATACTTTATAGAAAAATATATACAATAATGCGTTCAAATATTAGATATAATAATTTATAATTATATAGAATAAATATTAATGATTGTCATATTAATGATAATTGTAACTTCTCCATTAAATAGTAATGTGGAACAGAATATATGCTTGTGTATATGCAAAAACAATATGCACATTGTAATATGTGCCGTTCATATGCAAAATACACCAGTTTTATCTATATTTATGATTACTATGATAATTATAGTATTATTACGTAAATGATGGTTTTATCACCTAACCAAAATATATAATATAATATAAAAAAACTAAATATTCGGCAAAAACAAAATTGTTCCACAAAATTTACATTTGTTTATAGATTTTATATATAAAAAGAGTTATTATAACATTGACGTGTACATATTATGCAAAAGTGGATATCAAAATAAAAAATTCATTTTAGAAATTGTAATACTCCCTCCGTCCCGGAACTGTTTGCACCACAAAGTGGGCAAACTTATTAAGAAAAATATGTAATGAGTGAAGTGTTGAGGGGTAATTTTGTAAAGTTAAATGAATAAAGTAAAGAGAGTGGTTGGAATGAGTGTAAAAGTAATGACATTTTGTGTAAATATGTGAATATTGTGAGGGTGGTGTTTATGGAGGAGTTTTCTTTTTAGGGTGTGCAAACAATTGTGGGATGGACGAATAAGGAAAGTGTGCAAACAGTTGTGGGACTGAGTGAGTATATAATATTATTTATATAAAAATCACCATTCAATATCACTATGTTTGAAAAGGTCAAATATAAATTGTTGGTTTGGACTACGTGAAATAATTGTGGGGAGTAGTGGATATATTTAAAATTAATAATATTGTATTAATGATGATTGAATTAAAACTTGTGGATTGTAACTTTCCATAAAATGTAACTGGTAATAACTGTCCATAATTATGATTGGTAAATTAAAATCTTTTAATATTATATTTGTATGCATTATTTTAATATTAGATTCATTATTCTGATATTATATTAATGATGATTGAATTAAAACTTGTGGATTGTAACTTTCCATGAAATGTAACTGGTACCCATAATTATGATTGGTAAATTAGAATCTTTTAATATTAATTTTATATTTGTATGCATTATTTTAATATGAGATTCATTATTCTGGTAATGAAGACATATCTAATTAATGCATATATTGAAATATATGCTAAATATTTAGCGCATATGTGAAAATATACGTTGCATATAAGCTAAGATTGTAAACCATATGCAAAAAAATATCATCTAAACAAAAAAAAAAAAAAAAACATACGCAAAATATATTTGGAATATATCTTGCTAAAATAGTACTCCCTCCGTCCGCCTATAAGCTTCCCATTTTACCATTTTGGTCTGTCCGCCTATAAGCTTCCCATACCTTTTTTGGTAAGTACTTTTTCTTACACTTCACTTTATATCTTACTTGACAAAGTGGGATAGCTCAAGTGGTTAGAGCACCACTACCTAGGCCTTAGGTCCTGAGTTCGAGTCATGGGGAGGGAAAAAAAGGGATGGGTATTTAACTTTCATAAAAAAAAAAAAAAACTTTATATCTTACTTTTTTCTCTATCTCTCTCCTCTCTCATCTCTCAATCACATCACTTGTACTATATCTATTATTTAATCACTTTTCTTAATCTCCGTGCCAAAAAGTAACGTAACACTTATAGGCCGACGGAGGGAGTATATATTGTTTAACTAGTATTTGTTATTACAAATTGTTCACAATATTACTTAACCACTATTAAAAATGTATGAAATTATATTTAGTACTCAATATTACATAATATAATTTCTTTAATATATGAACAAAAGATTATATATTAATAAAAATACAGTCTGCAAAATAATATAAATATGGATATTTAATTCAGGTATAAATCCGATTCATAAGAAGACTACTGAATATATAATAATGTGATTAATGAATACAAACTACATGATCAGTCCACCTTAATCAATATGATTAACCAAATATCACATTACAAAAATTAAATATAGAAGGACAATGAGAAAATGTATACCTCAGTATATTAAATTGATATTTATTAAGAAATTAAGAAATTTGATAAATAAAACCAGAAAAGTGGTAAAACATCGGTACACTAGAATCATAATGCATAAAATAACTAAATCTTATAAACAAGATACTGCAACTGAACTACTCTGCAATATTAGTTTTATCAGTTCCAAACACTCTGGCACATGTCAAAAAATCGTGCCTGCCCTTTTTACCGCACCTCTTACAAATTGTAGATTTTACTTTCGGAAATTCACCGTAGGAAGTGATCCTCTTCTGCTTAGGTCTACCTGGGGGCTTCTGAAGGATTGGAGGAAGTATTTTTTCAAATTCTGCAGCAGATTCAGTCTCAAATCTTTCTGTTTGGGGAACAGGGAACAAGTCAACCTCATAACATTGTTTGTATTTAGATGTAAAAAAACACTCCTCAACAACATTATGAATGGATGTGCAGTGCTTCTCAACCCTTTGATTTTCCATTCAAATACATGTCAGACTATGAGGGAAGTATAAAAGCCACATTTAGGCAACCAATTAGGAGAGATAAAGATCTATTTCAAAGCATATTTTGTCAAGATTTGTTTTTCACAGTATATAAAAAGCCTCATCTCAAAATCAATACACACTTCAATTCCCAATAAATAATTCAATAACCTGCTGAGGCAATGAGTACAATTTCATCCCATTTATTTGAGTTGATATTAACTATGACAGAAACTAAAATCGTTCAAGATTCTCCATTGTTTCTTTCATCTGCACCAAACAACAATGAAGAGAAGCACCAAAGAGAGGGCGGGTGAACGGCATGGTAGGGAAAAGAGAGAGTAAAAATGGAGTGGTAATTTTTAATAACCCTAGATTCTAGGGCCTAGAATGAACTACCGATCCCGATCATTTAAAAAACAAATAGAGGGTGGAGATTAGGAGGGGTGTGTTGGTTGTGGATTCTATAGGATTTTTTTAGACTTTCAAAGTATACGAGTATTCAATTCGAATTTGAGATTATTCCCTAATAGAGTCATTTCTATAGCCTCTTAATCAACTAAAACCTACAACTTTTAAAATTCTCTAATAGAGTCAATTTAATGTCAAAAAACCTTAATTGCCTTTAATATTCATATAACCTCTTAATTAATATATTTTACACATTAATTCGAATTTTAAATTCAAATCTTAATTGCAAGACATCAATTCCCCCAATTATAGCGCATATTCAAAAAAAGACTTGACTTTCCCAAATTTGTAACCTAACATTTCATTCCAGAAAATCTGTCAATGCAAACCTAAATAGGAAGTGTTAATATCATCAAATTCATTTCAGCAATCTGTTTATCCGTAAGTTTCTTCCATTTTAAAGTTCATCGTCTCAGTTTAACTGTTCATTCCAGGTCAAATCCTCTCGAAACATAAATTAGGGCGTTCAATCCATGCGTTCAATCCATAAGATTAAATTACGGAATTTACAAATTTTTTTTTTTGAAATGTTCATATCTTCTACATCATTCCAGCAAATCGACGATCTGTATGTAACCTTGCATTTATATTTATTTGTCTCCTCTGAATCGTTCTGTTCACATTATCTTAAAACGATCCGTGATTGTATTTTCTTATGTATATATACTGATTAATTGTTTGTTAAAAAAACCGTTGTTTGAATATGTCATTTACAAATGTGCACGTCTATTTTGCATATTGATATGCATGTCACTCTGTGCACATTGTTTCATGTTATTTTATGCATACCAAAAAATTCATTCCTGTATACCGTTTTAAACTTCATATTGAAATGAACTTCATATCGGAATACCTTTTCTCACAGGTGTTGATTTTCTTGAAATGAACTTTTCGCCGGAAACAATGGGCTTGCTTTTCTTGAAATCTCTCCAACGATGTTTGCAGAATATTTGGTAAATAAATCCTTCCAGCTAATTAATTCGATTTTGCTTAAATTTAGGAACAAATTGGAAGGTGATAGAATAACGCGTATAACGAGGGAATGCATTAATTCAAACGATTTGATGTAAATCTAATTAATATTTATTAATTTCAAATAATTTAAATGGGTAAAGGACAACTATGTCTTATTAGGTGTCATTTTGACTATAATAGATTTAAATCAATAACCTATTCCCAATTAGATAAAACTCTTAGTGAAATGACCTTACCAATAATTTACCCTTCGAATTTTCAAAAGTCTTTAAAATTTTTGAGGTATTTAATACATATTTTAAAAAGTCTTAAAAAATCTTTGGGTATTCAACAGTATATAGATTTTAAATTTTAATAGTCTATGGATTTTGTTGGATTCTCCTCCCAAAATATAAATAAATTACACTATCTAAAATCTCTTCTAAAAACCAGAGATTTCAACGCATTCTCATAGAGAACTTTAAAGACAAAAGATCAGAAGTAGGGATGACAATATTGACCCAACCCACGGGTACCCGTCCTGTCCCGCGAGCTTTGGGTTAGGTCGGATTCGCCTCGTATTGAGAACGGGTCGGGTCTGCCCCGCCCCGTATGTGAACGGACCGGGTCTGGGTCTTATGTCCGACCCATGAGTATTCGACCTGACCCGAATTATTATATAAACTTTATATATATATATATATATATATTATTGATAAAATACTTTTTATATATATATATATATATATATATATATAACATGAAAAATATTTATATTATTGTGAATTGTTTCAATGTATATATATATATATGCATGAAAATATTGTTTTCAATTGTGAGAAACAACTTAAATAAATTCAACATGATATGAAAAAATGGGGCGGGACACGGGGCGACTATCTAGGAGCTGTACGGGCGCGGATCCGGAGCGGGTTCGGGGCATATACAAATGTGTTCCATATACATTTGCATCAATAGTTCCAGCGCCGAAATTTATGAAAATTTATGTAAATCAATAAAAAAGTATATTTCACAATCCTGTCAAATCTATGAAAATCCATATAAATAAATAAAAAAATTAATCTAAACTCTGCATGGACTCTATGAATTTTTTAAATCCACAAACTTTTTAAAGTCAAAAAATATCCAATAGAATCCCAATTGAATACACCCCTGGCCTAAAACTTATGAAAGAGAAATGAGGAGAATAAATAAATTTTGAAATGGTGAGAAACGAGAAGAGGGAGATTGAGAGAGACAATACAATTGTGACACATGACACTCAAAAGTTTACAAATATATAGAATAAATATAAAGATTTTGTAGGGAGCAATAAAAATGTTTTGGATTAAAAGAAAAAGGAAAAGATAAAAGCCATAAGTTCACAAATCGAATCAGAGGTCAGTGTGCCATCGGAAAATGGTATATTTAGTAAATGGTACACCACTAAATACGATCTACCAATAAAAACTATTTAAAAGTTCGAAATAACTGATCAAGTCAAGGAATTTGAAACCGGGTGAAGGACTATGGAAGGCCAAATGCATCGCCCCAACTGTCCTTGAACTTGAAAACATGTGAAATCATTGTCAAGTCCTGTCGATGGACTGATGATTCGGGTGGAATTTACACACTTTAGATACACATGTGAAGCTTATTTTGAGGGTTATTTCATTGAATTATGGATTGATTATGATGATTTGAGCCAAAATGAGGGAAATGTTGTGTTTTGTCGATTTTGTAGGAAATACGATGGAATTTGGAGTAAAACACCAACCATACTTCACTGGATCAAGAATAAGAGTGCACCGTTGGGTTCGTCTTGACAAACGGAGTGGAATAGCTAAAAGAATCGAGTCAATCGGACACCCGAAACGAAAGATATGCACGAAACGAGAAAGGATCGAGGACTAGCAAGAGCACGGCCGAGCTCATGCCTCGGCCGAGCTGTCTTCCAAGCCAAAATCACAGGCCACGCCCGAGACGAGCGCACGGATTAGCGACGCTCGAGACAGGTTTTTTGGAGGCCGAGCAAGCACAGCCGAGCAAGGAGCACGGCCTAGCTGCTCCAGCACCCCATTCGCGCGCCACGACCGATCTACCAACTCGAAACAGGCAAGCTAGAGACAGTAACATGGAGGCCACGACATGGCACGACCGAGCACCATTCTCGGCCGAGCTCGAGAAACTTGCGCGATAACATGTCACGGCCGAGCACCATCTAGTCCACGATCATGCATGGCACGACCGAGGCGCCTGCTCGATCGAGCACCTGGAAGGCCAAACTTTGATTTTGCACGGCCGTGCCATCCCATTTTCGGTGCCTTTTGTCCATTTTGGCCATTTTTTAGGGACTAACTTGCAATTCTTGCACCCAAACCCTACCCCAACACTATATAAGCCCTCATTCTTAAAATCAAAGGAACTTTTCCCCAATTCCTCAAATTCCACACATAGAAACACACACTTGGAGGTGATTTGGCCATAACTTCTTCAATTCTTCATCAATCCAAGCCAGGGAGGCACCAATAGCTTTGGAATTTCATTCCACACCACATTTTAGACTAAGCTTTCTATTTCTCTCTCTCTTTTTATTTAGTTATTTCATTTGGTTTTGTTTATTTGATTATATTGTTGATTGACTAGAACACTTTTGGTTGTAAGGCTTTGTAAATATTTGGATTGAAGTTTATGAACTAATATCTTGCTTTAAATGGTGTTTGTCTCTTATTTGTATGCTTAATTCTCATTTGGAAGCATGTTATTATTGGCCATGATAATATGTTCAATCTATTGTTAATTGGGGTAGTATCGAGAGATTTATTTCATTAATCGTATGTAAGCATGCAATCCAATATTATTATGATCTCGAGAGAGGATTAGTTATTGGGAGGGAATTGAATGATCTTTGGGGCTATATTAGGTGGTGTGATTTTTGTAATTTAGAGATACGAACCTACGTCGCATACTCCTTTGGATTAGTTGCATCGAGAGATTGATTAATTCTTCTTTAGTAGTCAACCTTATAAGAGGACAACCTTAATTGCCATTTGAATGAGTTACAAATCATAAATGGATATTTAAATGTTGCAAATGCCTTGGAACCTACCTTCTCATCTTTGAGTTCACCCGTATTTTCCTCGTTTCTTTAATTTGCATGATATTTGATCGATTTCTATATTAATCGTTTAATTGTTTACTTGTGACAACTTTGGGTAGATAATTAGGGGTAATCACTACATTTCCACTTAATCGATCACGTCTATTTAGAATTCAATCGACAAAATCCACTTTTATCACCACACCTCTCCGTGGGATCGACCTCGTACTTACTTCACTACAATATACAATGTATACTTGCGGTCGTGTATTTTAGAGTTGTTAAATACGTGAATCAACTGATAGTGTGTATGTTGGATAATAAATGTGAAACGAAGAACAAACGATAAAATTCAAGAGTTACTCTTGGCCAAACCTTTCGGCTGATATGAATTCAATTAATGCATAAAAGAATACAATGTTGGGGGAAGGCTATTTATACACACTGTGGCCCAAGATACAGGCCCACCAACTAATTGGGCTTTACAACTTAAGCCCACTGTACTGACTATTTAATACTCTTCACCTATTCTTCCTATTATATGTGATAATAGGTGTATCAACTCCTTCCCCCTCCGAACAAGCCTTGTCCTCAAGGCTAAAGGTGGGAAATTGTTGAACAAAAACCTCTTTATCGATCCAGGCTGCGTCGTCACGAGAACGATTGAGCCATTCGACCAAAACTTGAGAAACTGGCGTGCCGTGGTGTGTGATGGTTCGCGAGCGTAAGATGGATGTTGGAATGAATTCGGCATCGTCGTCGAAGCAATCCGGGGGAAAGGATGGCTGGGCCAAATGATCACCGATAACTGGCTTTAGTTGAGACACGTGGAATACGGGGTGGATGGAAGAAATGGTCGGAAGATGCAGTTTGTAAGCTACTGCTCCAATTCGCTCCAGAACGCGGAATGACCCAAAATATCGTGGTGCTAGGTTTGTGTTGAGGCGCCGAAAAAGTGACAACTGGCGATAAGGTCAGAACTTGATGAACACACTGTCGCACGGGCAATATTCGACGTCGCGTCGATGCTTGTCTGCTGTGAGGCGCATGCGGTTTTGGGCGCGCTCCAAATGGAACTTGAGCTGGGTAAGCATCTCATCTCGTGTTTGCAAATCTTCGGCTACGACCTTGATCCGGAACTCCTGTGGCAGTCAACGAACGAGGGCAGGGGGCTTCCATCCATAAACAACTTCAAACAGTGTGATACCTGTGGACGAATGAAAAGAGGTATTAAAACAAAACTCAGCCCAAGGAAGCCACCGAGCCCATTGTTTTAGGTGATCGGTGGTAAAACAACGCAGGTACGTTTCGAGACAGCGGTTCATGACTTCGGTCTGGCTATCCGACTCCGGATGGTAGGCCGAGCTCATCCGTAGACGAGTTCCAAACGCTGCAAATAACTTTTTCTAGAATGCGGACAGGAAAATTGGGTCACGATCGGACACAATTGATCGAGGAACGCCGTGTAGGCGAACAACTTCACGGTTAAAGATTGAGGCGACGGAGCAGGCGGTGTAGGGATGAGTGAGGCCCATAAAATGGACTGCCTTAGAGAGGCGATAGACCACCACAAGTATAACATCCATCTGCTGCGATTTAAGGAGGCCGGAGATGAAATCCATGCTAACGTCTTCCCACACTTGCTCCGGAATTGGTAATGGCTGGAGGAGCCCAGCCGGGGCACGAGTATCCGCCTTACTAGTTTGACACACCAAACATTCTGCAACAACACTGACAATCATCCGCATCATAGATGGCCAATATAGATTTGCTGCCAGGCGTCGGTATGTTCGGTAGGCCCCGGCGTGGCCACCTGTCGGGGTAATGTGGTATTCATGAAAGAACCGGGAGCCCCATGCCGATGGTGAAGGGACAGCCAGGCGGTGTTTATATAGAATGTCGTTAAGGAGATGAAACGGCTGGGAAACTTGGCCACCGGACTCGAGAGTGCGAACAACCGGACCTAATTTGTTATCCAGATGGACTGCTCGCTGTAACTTAGGCAAGTCGAGCCACTGAGGCACCGAAACGGCGGCAAAAGAGACGTCCATGTCCCTGCGGGAAAGGGCGTCGGCTGCGACGTTGGACGCCCCGAGTTTGTATTAAATGGTGAAGTCGAATCCTATAAGTTTTGCGATCCAGTATTGCTGCGCCGGGGAAGTGATAGGCTGCTGTAGGAGGTGTTTCAGGCTGTAGTGATCTGTTTCTACGATGAAATGACGACCAAGAAGATATTGTCGCCAATGGAGGACAGCCAACGCCAAGGCCATAAGTTCCTTCTCATACGTCGATTTAAGCGCAGTCGCGGCCGACAGTGCCTTGCTGAAGAAGGCGATAGGGCGGCGGTTTTACATCTGAACAACCCCTAAGCCACGTCCGGAGGCGTCGCATTCAACACAGAAAGGGGTGGAAAAGTCGGGCATGGCGAGGACCGGGGCAGAGGTGATGGCGGTTTGCAAGGACTGGAAGGCGGCTGTTGCCTCTTTAGTCCAAACGAACCGAGTGACGACTGTTTTCTTTAGCAATTCGGTCAATAACAGCGTTAGTTTTCCATAGCTTTTGATAAAACGTCGATAATATCCCGTAAGGCCCAAGAAGCCCCAGACACCGCAGATCGAGGTGGGAATAGGCCACTAGAGGACAACTGCTATTTTATTGGGATCCATGGCAACGCCGCGACGCAAGACGATATGTCCCAAGTACTCAATGGAGGGGCGAGCCCATGCGCATTTTTTGGGATTGACCACGAACGACGCGGATGCCAGCAGCTCCAAAGCCTGTCGAAGGTGAAAAAGATGAGAAACAGAATCCGAACTATATATTAAAATATCATCAAAGAAAACTAGAATGGATTTGCAGAGAAGGGGACGAAAGAGGTCATTCATAGCGGTTTGAAATGTCGAAGAGGCGTTCATGATCCCGAACGACATTACAAGGAATTCATAATGACCGGAGTGCGTTTTAAACCCAGTTTTTTGAATGTCTTCGACAGCCACCCGGGTCTGGTGGTAGCCCGCGCGGAGGTCCAAACGTGTAAAACATGTTGCGCCGTGGAGCTCGTCCAAGAGGTCCTGGATAATAGGGATCAGATATTTGTCGGTGATTGTGCGTTTATTTAGTTCGCGGTAATCAACACATAATCTCCACCTGCCGTCTTTCTTATGAACCAAGAGGACTGGCGACGCGTATGGCTCCGTGTTGGGCTGAATTATTCCGGCGCTAAGCATTTCTTGGACCACATCAGTTAACTAGTTGATGGAGCAGGCTGTAATTTGGCGGCATTCAAGACCTGGTTCTCCATGGAGGCAGACCGACTGACGCTTGTAGACGAATGCCATCGTGAGAGAGCCCCAATTTGCCCTAACGTCGCCGAGAGTCGATAACCACGAGACACCTAAAATAATGTCGACCCCGCTTACCGGAAAGATAAACGCGGACACTTCGAAGGAGGTTGGGCCCAAGGAAACTGTCACCGAACGACAAATGCCCGAGGTGTGCGAGTCCTTACCATCGCCCCAACGAACCGGCAGTTTGGTGGAGTAGTCGACTGGGATGGAGAGCTCGATCACCGTCTTTGGCTAGATAAAATAGTGGGTCGCGCCACTGTCGACCATGACTATGACCGCACGGTTATTCACAAAACCCCAAAGTTTCATTGTCTGGTGACCATCAAATCCGTATGTTGTCGTCGCCGAGAGACAAAGGGAGTTGAATTCCGTCGAATCTTAGGGTTCCACATTCAGGTCGGGGGTGTGATCGAAGGGCAGGTCGTCGTCATCCTCCAAAACGACCATGACTTTAAGGGATCGATTCGCAGAAACGTGCAAGGGGCTGTAGGGCTCTTTACAACGAAAACACAGGCCTTTGGCTCGCAAATCCCGATATTCAAAAGGGGTCAATTGTTTAGGGGTAGAATCGGCAGGGCTTGCGACCGATCCGCTTGATTCTTGGGGCCTCGAACGAGGGGGTCTAATGGGCGAGAGGTAGGTGGATACGGGGGCTTCGTCGGCAACACCCCCGAGGAGCGAGCATAGGAGGATGATTATCGCACCACGACCGCGGCTTGTCCTGAAATGTACGCCGGGCGAGCAGTGTTGCCCTCCCCAGGTCCCAATAATTCGCGTTCGACCTCTCTCGTCGTGTGCATGGCGGCGCAAATGTCGTCAGCGTTGCGGGCTCAAATACGGGGGTGGATATCTTCACGGAGACCCCCAAGAAACATGCCGAGGGAGTCTTGCTTAGAAAGAGTGGGAACAGCGGCCAATCTTGATATGAACGTGTTGACATAATCGGCGACGGAGCCCGTTTGACGAGTTAGGCGCAAGATTTCACACGGGTTCGCGTGCGGGTTGTCCCCGTATTGACGCAGGAGTTCAACTATAAATCGTTGCCAACTGAGGTCGGGCAGGTGGCCCATAAGCCATTGGAGCCAATGTAAGGTGGGTCCCTCCATGGCAATCAAGGCGTACTCAAGACGCATGTGGACGGGGGTGTTATCAATTCAGAAAAATTGTTCCGCCCGTGTTATCCACGCTGAAGGGTCAGAACCGGAGAAGCTGGGCAGTTCCAACTTGACCATCTTGGGACGAATCGTGCCAGAGAATGGTCGGACAGGGGAAACGTCGACTGATGCCGCTGCGGCGGATGACTCCTCGTGAACCGGTTCTTTGCCACGGTCAGGGCCTTTAACCGTTGTGGCTAGAGACTCCATGGAGGTGGTTAGAGCGGTTATGGCTGCAAGGGCCGAGTCTAACTTCTTCTCCAACGTGCCAACGGAAGCTTCCAATACATCGATACGGCTCTCGTTACGCGTCATAACGCCGGCAAGGTCGGACCAATTTGTTGGAGAATAAATGTGAAACGAAGAACAAACGATAGAACGATAAAATCCAAGAGCTACTCTTGGCCAAACCTTTCGGCTGACATGAATTCAATTAATGCATAAAAGAATACAAGGTTGGGGGAAGGCTATTTATACACACTGTGGCCCAAGATATAGGCCCACCAACTAATTGGGCTTCTTTACAACTTAAGCCCACTCTACTGACTATTTAATACTCTTCGCCTATTCTTCCTATTATGTGTGATAATAAGTGTATCGGTGTAGCTCTAGGCTCGATTTTTTTTTTTTTTTTTGAGGGGAGGTTTACAAGATCATAACAAATAAAATACATCTTCAAAGCTAAAGATCTTGATCTTCAAACCACGGATCATCAGTATCGCCGTCCACTCCAATCGTGAGAAGGGGAAAGACGAGTGTTCCCTTTGCCTTAAAAAGTCCAGATCTCCAACCTTTAACCGAGACAACCTCACACTAAGGCGTTCTCATGTCAAAAAAAGGAAACACAATAAATAGGCAGAGTTTCACCAAAGTACCAGATCCAAGTAACACTTCCAAGGACTCTTGAGCCTATCTCAGAGGAGCCCCATAACCAAGAACAGAGTCTCACAACCACCATGGAGCAGCACAAGGCGCATCGGAAGCAGAAAACATAAACTAAAAGCTGGAAAAAACATAAAAACACTATCTAGAAAATACATAAAACGAGATCAACGAAAAAAATACCCGAACGGTCACCGTGGCTCCGTTAAGAATAATTTATACGTCGATCCCTAACAACAAACGAGAAGAAAACTACATACAAAACAGAGAAACTCAAAATAATCGGCGACGGCAGCGGCGGCGAGAGCTTTCCGAGAAGAACAAAGTAGATCTGAAGATCTACAAACTAAAACTTATGAAAACCCAAATAAAAAGTCGGCGGCGGTGGAGGAACGCTGGCGGCGGCGGTGAAACAACGGTGACGAAGGTAGAAAGGATGTCGACGACGGAAGCAGGACGGTGACGGTGGCAGGAGGACGGCGGCGGCAAGACGACGCACTGGTGACCGATTAACGGTGGAGTGGGGGAGAAAGCAACTCTCTAGAGAGAGAAGCTCTCCCCACTCTCTAAAATATAGTGATATTTATTTTAGGCTCGAATTAATTAGTTGGGTGTGTACAACATCGAGTTTGTCTAATCGGGGCATATTTAAATTATTGTGAATTTGAGGGGAGAAATTTTGGGGCAAATTGTTAGGACATGGATCCTTATGTCGTCTTCTCGTTTCATACGGCTCGTTTCACTTACACCCGCAAATTTCTCCAATTCCTCTAATTTCCGATTTCTCTCTCTCTCTCGCATTTTCTCAGGAGGCGATTTCTGCAGTAGTATCCCAAGTGCCTCTCTATCGCTCCCGCGCACAAGGTCATTTTCTTCTTCTGTATTACATATCCATTATATGGAGAGCCAAAGTGAATCGAATTATTTGATCCTGAATCAGAGTTATGTATTTCCTGAATTCCTCTTTTTCTTCTTTTTTTATGCAGAGAGGCGAATCCATGATTTTTTGACTTGTGACAGAAATTGGGGTTGCAAAAATAAAGGAGAAAGGAAGAATAACCATGGGTAATTTAAAGCAAACACTGAAAAGCCTCAATGCATTTCCCAGAGCTGAAGAGCATCTTCTTCAGAAGACAAAAACTGGCGCCCTGGGTATTCTATTTATTTCTTCTTCTCGGAAATTTAGATTTCGATTCACTGTTTTATTGATCTGTAATGAATTTTTATCAGCTTTCATCGCGTGTGATTGCTTTTGTTCTTTTAATGTATAAATATGAATTGAGGTGGGTGATTGATAACCAAATGAATACTCAGAACCTCTTGTTTATCTCATATTGATAGCTGTAAGTATGCACATTTATGATGAGGGATAGTTTCTGTTTAAGTAGCATGTCGTCGTTATAACTGCAATTCAAACAAAATTTGACTGTATTCTGTGATGGTTGTCAAATGAACTTGAGAAGGTATGATGTGTGCACAACTAACTTCAAAACTTTCCACCTTCTTTGCAAGTTTCTATTGTCGGGTTGGTAATCATGGCGACCTTGTTCGTGCACGAATTGAATTATTATCTTTCAACATATACTGTACACCAGGTTAGTTTCTTCTCTGAATTTTTGTTGTTTTCATACCTTTTCTTTCCAGGACAGGGGTATAGTTTGACCTAATATAGTCAATCTTGGTTCATTGTTATGTAATGTATTGCACTTGCAGATGTCAGTTGACTTACAACGTGGAGAAACACTTCCTATCCATATAAATATGTCATTCCCTTCTTTGCCTTGCGATGGTTAGACTTTTGAGATATACTGTTTTCAATATCTTCTCACCTTTCTTTTTGTTGAATGAAAATCTCTGCATTGATGTGTGTCTGAACCTCTTACATGGCAATTTCTTTCACGTTTTCCACCTGTTATTTAACTTACGCTATTTTCTGCAGTTCTAAGTATAGACGCAATTGATATGTCAGGGAAGCATGAAGTTGATCTTGACACAAATATATGGAAGGCATGTTTAATTTTTTATTACTTAATGTATAACTTTCAACTTTTCTATTTCATTTTGGCGACTTTATTGAAACTTTTCTGAAAATGCTAGTACAAATGTTAAACGTATGTGTGCTCATTGCATGTTAAACAAAACTGGATTAGCTGGGGTGGGTGGGTGTAGATTTTTACCAGTATGCTTACCATTAATTATTTTGTGCAGCTTCGCTTGAATAGAGATGGCCGTATTATTGGCACAGAGTATTTGACCGACCTTGTTGAGAAAGAACATGCTCATGGCCATGGTCAGTTCATCTGTAAATGTATTTTGGTTTCAATTACTCGTGATGTAGTTATTCTATATCTCTTTTAAAAACATTTTCAAAAAATTAATTGGTTTCATTTTCCTCCTGTCATTTCTTCACCCCATGTCCTGTCAATATACCTATCATTCTTTACAATATTGAAATAATCTAGTACCATACCATACTCGCTAACAAAAAACAGAACAACGTTGATATCCAAAGATGAAAATGTCTACTAAAATGGATTATATCATTATTTTCCCAACAAGATGTCTAAACACATTTTTCTTAAAAAAAAATCCCAACCCCTTCCCATTTCCCTCTAGGTGACTCAACCCATGACCACACTGGCCTATGTAGTGGTGCTCTAACCACTTGAGCTATCCCGCTTCGTCAAAAACATTTTTGCATTGCCCTGTCCAAAACCTAACAAGGGTCATTCTTTTCCTTGTACAAACTGTTTATGACTCACGATGGCTTCTAGAACCTCAAGCAGTAGGTATTTTTTAAGGAATTAGTGGATAAGTATATATGGTAAAATAATCTCAATTATATTGATGTTAAAAGTAGGTATTCAACTTGTTCTTTTCTGTATAGTTGACTCAATGTCCATTGTAAGCTTTAAACAATTCGAAAATAGGAATTACAACATTTCAATGGAGAAATTTACAGTTACGATTCAGTAATTGATTATCCCTTTCATCCAGTGAGTCCTTACCTTCAGCATTTTAGGGAGTCAGCCTAACTAAAGTGTTGTATCTAGGACTCCTTTTGTGCTTGAAGTTTAGTTGTCTTAACTTGTTATCCTATTTTTGCATTGAGTCCTTGCCTTAAAAGTTACGGCATTCATCCCACTCTTATTGTTACCAGTAGGTATGTGTTTGGTTCTTATATGTTTTAAGGTTTGCTGATACTTATAGACAGGATGAATTTCACAATGTAAACCTACAATTATGTACTACGTATTCTTTGTGTGGGGGTGGGGAGGGGAAATATTGATAATGATGGTTTGTAATGCAACACTTATGAACATGTTGATCAGATGACCACAAAGATCATCAAGAAGAGTCTGACCATAAAGTTCAACTTAAACATCACAGTCTTGATGAGGAAGCTGAAGTTATGATTAAGAAGGTGCAGCAAGCATTGGAGAATGGTGAAGGTTGCCGGGTATGCTTTTGTCCGCTTCATCAACTTTATGTCTTATCATTATTATAATTATTGTTGTTATTAATTTGTTACTTTCGTATTAATTTCAAAATTGAGTGTAGTATTGGAAGATTTAAGTCCATTGTTTGTTGCAGGTGTATGGAGCTTTAGATGTGCAAAGAGTTGCTGGGAACTTCCACATCTCAGTTCATGGACTGAACATTTTTGTTGCACAGATGGTCAGCTTTTGCATTTACTTATATAGTATTTTTTATTTGCTTTATCCAGTAAAATATCAGTTTGATTTATGAATAGAAAATCAGTTAAAATTCAAAAATTATTTCTTCGAAATTGTATTGAAAGATTTGCCTACATGAGTAGATGTTTTTTTGTGTTTTTTTATTATACTTTAAAAGGTGCTTATGATCTAGTAAAGCAGTTTAAGAATTCCATTGCAACGAACATTATATTATTATAAACAAATTAAGCGAGTATCACTAAGAGTCATATTTCTCCACTGCAGCGTATTCTATCTGCCATCAAATATCATTCATTTCATCTATTCATTCGCATTTAACTTGATTTGAGTTTTCATGAGAGCATTTTAGAGATGTCAATTTGAAACTAACTTGACTTTTGAGACATGATTAATTTTTTGGGACATAATATATTCTAGAAACGTGACTCTTTGGGACATAATATATTTTAGAAACGCGACTCTTTTTTGGGGCAGGGAGTATTAAATTGATATCAACTTTGGTAGTAATTTTTGTCGAGAATTACAAAACCACGTTAAATCGTCCTACCCACAGGTACAGAAATTACACCTTTCAATAACATGACCTGTACTGCTACCAGGGAATGTCTGCCACAACCGGCTTTCTTTGTTGGGTTGTCAATTTAGCATGTTGATTTTGCAGTTTGAAGATGCTAAATAAATCCTAAACGATGCTGATGGATTTGAATAATATTGTTATTGTTGGGTTACTAAGGCATGCTGGCCCAGTGCTCATTTCATTTCCTTCTGATTTCTCAGTTTGGAAAATTGGGATCAGTTGTGTGATTGAATTTGTTTAGGATGATTAGCTGAGAATGCTGCATGGTTTGACCTTTGGTTTTGTTGGTTTTAACCTGTGAAAATGTAAAAATGCATTTGTGGTAATGTCACAAATAATGGACATTTGCTATACCAAAAGAGGTGGGTAAACAATGAGGCCCGCTTTATTGGAGAAAGACCCTTGGCTAGAACATTGTTGGAAAATGTTCCTAATATTTGAGCTGGTTGTGACCACATTTTTTAAAGGTTTGGAATCTAAATATCACATTCCAGACTGCTGGAAAAAAAAGCTAGAAAATGGAGCACACCTTTGTTGCCAAGTAGTGCTGGAAGAATGGATTGAATACCCGATAAATTTGAAATCAAATGGGGTGCAATTTTTTTTATTAATTTTATAAGCGACATAGTTTATGAATGAACAAGCTTCTAGTATGAATTATTTCCTTGTTATTCTCACTAGTTATGTTTCTGGTGTTCTTAATGCACGGAAGGAAATAATCTATCATTCTTTATTGTTTGTTGTTCAATGAAGATCTTCAGGTAGACCCTCAGTAATGACAGTAAAACAATATCCAACTGTGTGTCCAGTTTATCTAGGCCGCAGTTAAGCTTAAAAAAACTGTTTGCCTGTATTTTATTTCTGTATTTTGGAAGCCAAACACTGATACACTTGATTGTCAATTTCTAATGCCACAGATGACACTCTTTTTTTCATTTTTTTCTTTCTTTTCCTAATTATAGTAGTGTTTCTTGATCACGCTTTTGTTTGTTGGAATTTGACATTTAAATTGAAATAACTTTCTGGCATCATCTTCATTTATGCAGATATTTGGAAGTTCTTCTCATGTCAATGTGAGTCATGTGATTCACGACTTGTCATTTGGGCCCAAATATCCTGGAATACATAACCCACTTGATGACACATCCCGAATTTTGCGTGAAGCAAGTGGAACATTCAAATATTACATAAAGGTTTGGGTTATATCCTTTATCATGGAAGTAGGAATCATGCCATACTAAACTATACATATAATGTACTTCACACATGTGTTCCTACTGATAGATTCATTCAAGAATGCAAACATAATGTAGGGTGGCGTGGGTCGGTGGGCGGGGGTGGAGTAGGTGGGGGGTGATATATATATATATATATATATATTTTAAAGTCTATTATTTATTTAAGTATAACATCAGATTTTAGAAAAATAAGTTAGGGTGTTAGTATTTACTTTTTTGGAGCTTATAAGCTGCAAAGAGCTTATTTTAAGATTCTGTATAAGCTGTTATACATCTTTTTTTACCACACTTTTTAATAGCTTATAAGCTCAGCTAAATGGGTTCTAAATGCAGGGTGGAGTTTTATGCATACTGTTTTAGGGATACCAATCATTTACCTTTGGAATGAAGTTTCAGACTTACAATCTGTGTGTGTGTGTAGTGGTTGTTAGAACACCAGAAATTTGGTGCTATAGGTTTATATAATGGATTCATTTCATCATCTTGCAATCACTTTGCAGTCCCGACTTTTGAATTTTTGTGTTTATTCATGATGTAGATTGTTCCTACTGAATATAAGTATATTTCAAAGGAAGTTCTTCCTACAAATCAATTCTCTGTCACTGAGTACTTTTCTCCGATCAATGAGTTTGATAGGATGTGGCCTGGTATGTCTTCCTTTATGCATCTGAATTTGTTCTTTTCTTCCAAACTTTGCTGAGATTAACATTGAATTTTTAATGCAGCTGTATACTTTTTGTATGACTTGTCACCAATTACTGTGACCATTAGGGAAGAGCGTCGTAGTTTTCTCCACTTCATTACACGTCTTTGTGCAGTATTGGGTGGAACATTTGCCTTAACAGGTCAGCATATATTTCTCCTTATTTTCAATGGAAGTGTATCGAGTGTTTCTAGTTATTACTATGCTGGTGGCGTATTGATAAATCATTGTATATGCGTCTCTAATTTGATTAACTCTTGATATTTTATTATTCAAAGATAGTATGATGGGACGAATAAGCTGTCCCTTAAATGGCTTTCTGCAACCACTTATTATTGTGCAAAATTTCATGAATATACCCATAAAATTTGACTTTTTTCAGTTTAGGGGGTCTAAAAGATGGTTAACTATCAACAATTTAATAGTTAAAACTATCAATTCTCTGTTTGACATGTTGCAGTTCGTATCATTACTATCAATATTCAATACATTTAACTATTTTAAAAATATATTTTCACTATGAATTGCAAGTTGTCTAACATGGTAGATTTGTGGGTATTTAATTGATAGGTTTCATCTTTCAGGTCCCACATAAATTATTTTTATCTTGAGACTTCAAATTGATAGTTATCATACCTCAAATCGGTAAAAGTCATAATCTGTGGAAAAATGCTTCTTTCCCACATGTTCCCTATTTTTAAAATTTTGCTCCCTAACTTCATTTTCTACCCCTTTTGCTTACTACCCAATAATTTCTGTTGTTTTCCTATTAAAGTTTGCTCCCTATTTTACTTTAAGTTCCCCTGCACTTCCATTTCCCTCTGGACTTTTGCTCCCTACACTTTAGAAAATTTTAGAAAATATGTATTTTCCTGATCTGCACAAAAACTGAAATTTACCCAGACACAAATACATAGCATTTTGAGATATTTCTAGATTCCTGAGATTGGTTACTAACTTGAATCCCTCAAGAATCGAGCCCCATTATGGCACTATCATATTATCCTTGATAAGCTGCAAGGCTAAACCTGCCTGAAGTACATGTATTATTTGTTCTACACCTTTAATTTCTCATTCAGAACTGAAAAGATAGACAAATTTACACTTTTAATCTCATTCAAAACTGAATAGATAATTTTTTTTTTTTTTACATGTTTACCACCTTGTGGCATCTACAATAGATTATCTTACATGTCAATATCTTACAGGAATGTTAGACAGATGGATGTACAGGCTCATTGAAGCATTGACAAAACGAAATGCTACAAGTATAGTACGCTGATTTATGGTGCAAACTGTATGTGCACAGGGATTTTCTTGGTGCATATGTTCCCTCTTCCTATTGACTTCTCAAGTTTTGATTGGGTGGTTGGTTGTACTTGTATCCCTTGGAAATAGTTCTAATTTATTATGTTATATTATACAAAAAAAAAAAAAATAGTATTCCTAGAACATAACTATGGGACATTTTTGTATACAACTTGACTACATTTATCTACAGACCCAGTCTTCTAATAAATAATTAATTTTTCTTTTTTCCACGTGCTCTTTTTTTCATACTTCATTAACATCCCAATCTTCAAATATATTATTTTTTAATTATATATTATCTATTATCAATTTTTATTATATTTATAAGAGATAACAAAATCTATTAAATTATTTGAGATTAATAATTTATAAATTATAATAAAAAAACATTTTATCATATAATTAGATTAAACAACAATCTTAATAATAAAATTAAATTAGAAGAATTAAAAGTTTGAATGAGTTGGGAGAATTTGAGGAGTTTGAAAAATAATTTCTATAGCAGTTAAAAATTTGAACAATTTTGGGAGTTTGAAAAATAATTTGAATAACTTGATAGAAAATAATAGATAAAAATTTGGAAAAAGAAAATTGAAATAAAATATAAAAATTTATCAATATTTGTCTTTATTTATAGACAAATGGGTGAAAAAGATTAATTCTTGTATATAAATTCTTAATACTCCCCCTCACTTGTGGGCTGAATAATCACCTATTACCCTTAATGGAGGAGACCTATCGAGTGGACAATTTAAATGGGTGAAGTTACTTTCAAAAGAAAACATTAAAACGAATTTGTCCAATTAAATTTTTGGTCAATCACTTTAAAACCAATTTAAAATTGTGATAAAAAAAAAAATCTCTACCATCTTATTTCAATCAATCACACCCTTTGTACGGTCCAGACATTTTTTAAACCCCCAAAGTTGTACGGTCCAAAATAAAAAGACAGTATTCTGGTGTAGTTTGCAATTTAACTTCCAAGGATTGAAAATAAAAATATTTTCAAAAAATTATTTATACTTTTAACTATTTAAAAAAAAAAATCATATTTTAATTACCTAAAAGCAGAAGCACTCTAGCAATTTAAATTTGAATCACCCCTCAAAAGTAAAAACAAATGCAAATGCCCTATTATACATATGATGACAAAAACTCAACACAAGTAGTTAAACAACAACAAACACAAAAATTATACCTGAAATTGAAGAAATTAGCTGTCAAGATTAATTGTTACATTTATGGTATCAGAATTTAAAAAGAATGTAGGCTTCTATTAATACAACAGTTGAGTTGTATGTAATCCTAGAGAAGAAAGAGCACCATATTAACTACAAAATATATGTTGCTCTGCTGTGTATCTATCTTCCTTTTCAATTCTATCCAAGCTTTACTGTGTGTATATGATGAGTTATTCCTATTGATGCATCATCATTGTTTCCCTCGTTCGGATTACAGCACGATGTTATGTCTATACCCGCTACCTCCATTGCATTGCACACCCATTGAGGGACATCTCCTTTTGGAAACTGCAAAATCACCACAATTAAATTTAGTATACATCCACCAAAAGCACTTCTATACTATAGTACATTCAGAAAATAGTTGATACAGTTTGTTATGTACTTTGAAGAGGGTATGTTCTGTAAAAATATTTGTTAAAGGACTAAAACTCTATCAACTAGATTTACAGAAGTTTTATGGTACTGTTTAGGATACAAACTAGTATCATGGTTAAGTGATTATGAGAAGAATAACATATAAAATCAAGGCATCTTTTAAAATGTGATAACTTTGTATGCTAAGAAGAAAGTTCACGTGAACTTGGTCCACAAGAGACCGGGCATTCACAGAGATAATTGACGTTTTAATGTTTTATGTTCTAAATGATATAGTTAATTGAACAAGGCCACAGAGAAAATCTCTGTCACAGGCAAATAGCAGCTACTATACTATCTGCCACAAAGAAAACCTTATCTAGATACACTCAAACTTAAACCCTAAGCATATATAAAGACCACGGGCTATTTATTCCATAATGTATAGGCCGAACTATTAATAGCAATAATAATATAAGAGCCTGTTTGTTTGGTGGTATTGAACTTAAAAGGGATATGAAATAGTGTGATAGATTTGAAGGGATTTGAAATGATATTTCTTGGTATTACAAATACCACATTGGAGGTGGTATGTAGAATCCACCTAAAATTGGAAATGGGACTACGGGCGCTCCTTTTTCAACGGGCTCTATAATAACAAACGGGCTCTAATAGTATGGCGTCTATCGCCTTCTGAATCCAAGTATTCCACTCAGTTTTTCTAGTGCAAAATTAAACAATCTTCGGGACAAGAAAGGATCAGACATGAGTTTTTCAATATTAAGCAAAAAACATACAACACGTAAGAAAAGACTTCATGAAGATGTACCATTTTCTGCAGAAACTTGCACACAAACCTGGAAAATAAAGGCAGAGAAATTGGTAAATGACTTGCACGTAAATAAAATAAGAAACTGAATAATCTGTGACCAATCAGTATCATTTTTCAGTGAATGAAAAAGATTAGTCAAAGTAATAATGATCCTAAATCTATGCAGACATGGAGAACTTTCAGCATAAATTACTTGTAACGAAGTACAAGGATTTGTGCCGAAATCAGGCACCATTTCAATACTAGAAATATATATATATATGCATGCGCGTGCGTGTTGAACTTCATAAAACTGCGAGAAAGCGTACTCTGGAAACTGGCCATTGATAATTGATGAGTGTAAATCCCTGCTAAGCTGCAACAATGATGTACATGAGGGGATTAATATGCATGCTACTTAGAAAACATATTCCCAACAAATCTTGAAATTGTTTACAGACCTTCATCATGTAAAATAAATTGTGATAAGATAGAAGTTGAGATCCCATGGCATCTTTAGTGACGAGGCAATGAATGTACGCTCTCGAGTAATTTTTACATACCTGTCACAACACTCCAAAATAAGAGAATAGATAAAATTATAGTAAATCATAAACAAGGGGATAATAGTAATACCATGCATTCACAAGTAGAATCAATGGGACGAGTATCATCCTCCATTGCCTTATGTTTAAGCTTTAAAACACCCTGCATCATAATACAAATATTAGGCACAATTTACATGTATTATCTGTTATTTAGAATTTAGGATCATGTAAGAATTGATACCTCGGGTACAAGAGCTGTCCCAAAGCGTGCAGTTCGTGTGGGATAGACGCAGTCATACATATCAGCACCTAATGCACTGCATACTACTATATCTAGAGGATAGCCAACACCCTGGAATATTATTAGTTAGCCAAGAAAAATCCTCAGAAATCATAACAGATTGAAAATAACGTGGACAAGACAATACAGATTATCATAGTTGGGCGTACCATAACATATCGTGGTTTATCTTCAGGCAGTGCAGCGGTGCACTGCGCTACAACTCGCCAAAACGAATCTTTATCTTCACCTCCAGCAAGACCACCAATAGCATAGCTGTCATAACAACCAAATTTCAGTATTTCAAATAGTACAAGAAATATTAAAGAAATTTGTCTTTCATATTCAACAATTACTTCTCAGCCTCTACTAACATTGCTAAAATTAATATTTTGCATGCTATAATAAAAGTGTGGACGAACATACCCGGGCAAGTTACGCTCCACTAAACCATTGACGCATATATCCCTGTCAGTAATAAATTACACAAGATCTGAAATAGATTAAATGTGTGAAAAGTATGAGCAAAACAGAAAACTTGAAGAGGTTATAACTCTAATTGACCTTAAAACTGGATCTAGGCCACCTTGCACGATTCCAAATAAATTCTGATCATGCGGTCGCTTGTGTGCTGATGTAGACATTAAAATTGCAGTAAGTGTAGGTTATTGATGAATTGCTCAATATAAGTACATCAGAACAACTAGAGATTACATAAAACGTTATGATATCCATCAATGTCCACTTATATAGCTAGTTTTCTGTATTCATTCCATTGCCATTAACTGAGAAACACTAAGATATACATATATATTTTAAAAGTCAAATGATACGATTTTGTTGTCTCGACTCGTATTGGAATAAACTCTCAATAGATAAGGAAAACAATACCATCAAGTTTATGTATGTTACACGACACTTACCTGCTATGCACCTATCTATCCAACGAAGAGTACGATACATAGCCTCTTCAATCCGAGGACCTGTAATAGTGGTCTTCACAACATCATCAAGGGCCATAATAATATCGGCTCCTATTCGGTTCTACAACATTACAGATAAATAAAATGAGCAAAGAAGATATAACAGAGGTCCAGAAATAATAAAGAAAAGTGGTGATAATAACATAAAACATTTTAAATGATGAAAATATATGTTTCAAACTCTGATTTTTTTCCTAGAATATACTCCTCTGTTTAGATATCCAACCAAATAACGGATATGGATTTAACATTGAATCGAGTTAAATTGCAACAGTCTACTAAACAAGAGATAAAAAAGGTATTCATACATTTATATTGACAACATGTTGCATAGCTAATCTATCGCTCCTTATACCACTAGGATTCACAAATGAGCCTCTACAGAATAAATTCTCAGTAACACCATATTTAATACTCCCTCTGTCCAAAATTAGTATGTTAGTATTCATTTTGGGTCCGTCCTAACTAAATATGTATGTCTTAAAATGGAAATAATATTTTTGTCATCTCCCTCCAAACCACTTATTTACTTAAATTGTCATTTACTTTATTCATACACAATCCCTTTATTATAAGTGAACCTCGCAATACCTCCAACTCATCTACTTTATACATAAACAATCAATATTCCTTAAAATCCATGAAAAGGACCCATACAAAGTTTGGATGGAGAGAGTATTAAAAAATAGCTTAGATCGGTACCCTAGATGAACAGAGTGAAACTTCAAATACCACTAAACTTAATGCATAAGGTAACAAAATTAGTAAAGAGTTTTACTTGTATCTGTATTGATTCTTCTGGAGTAAGTAGCATGGGTTTCCCATCAACTGGTGACTGCAAATGTGAAAACAGCCATTAGATTATATTAGGATCATTAGCAAAACAGCCATAAAGTTTCACACTGCAGAAGAATGTGATTTAATTGATGCATTAGTTCTTTTCCTTTATCTTCTTCTAGAAACGACTTTTTAAATGTTGAGACCAATGAGGTACAGCTAGGTTATTCAAGAGATGTGGTTTTGGTTTTCTTTCATTTCTACAAAATACAGGATGCTTTTGACAGTAAATTTTACTTGGGGTATAAAAAAGTTAGCCACAGAAAGTAATAGACCTTATGATCGTAATTTAATGATAGATAATGAAGGATATCTGATCCACATGACAGTTTTTTTCAGTTAGTCATCAAAAATAATGTAGATTTGTGAATAACAAAAATTTAATGAGTACCTGAAAGGTGACACCCTCCTCCGTTATATCAGCCAAATGCAATAAGGAGACCTGCCAGCATTAAGAAGCCAGTTTAGCATAGCATGCTGTTTCTTCAAGATACTAGCCAAAGAACATCGTAATGATGTAGTTGACGCAAAAAATTGCATCAAAAAACAACAGAACGAAAAAGTTCATCTAATTGATGCAGGATGATTAATGAGTTATAACACAAATTTGAATGTAGAGCGATTACATCATAGATTCCACAGCAACAAATTTGAATGTAGAGGGATCTCTAAGAATCAGCAGCAATAGTTTATACAACTCATGGAAATAAAGAGGACAGATATATTTCAGAACTCATATGTTCACATGATATTTTGCAAATCCCAATTAAAAATCAGTCACACACAATGCAGTATTATGGCCTAACTGCTTAAATTGATTAAAAAAAACTTGAGCTGGTTACTTTTAGAACTCTAGTAAAGCTAAATTAGGAAATTATCACAAATTCCTTAATACTGAAACTATGGCCATTACCATTTGAAAGCCACCAGAGTCAGTCAGCAATGCCCTAGGCCAATTCATAAATTTATGAAGCCCCCCCAACTCAGCAATGAGCTCAGACGTGGGACGAAGAGCTAAGTGATAAGTGTTTCCAAGAATTATTTGACATCCAATGTCCTCAAGCTGACTAGTTGTCAGACCTTTTATTGTACCTGAAACAACATGAACAAAAAATATGAGCAGAATACCCCAAAACATATACAGCTGAACGGATTATAAAACCACGTGGGAAAAAAATTCTGCACAATAGTAAACATAATGATAAAACATAAAAAACAGAATGTCACCTTGGGTGCCCACAGGCATAAATAAAGGTGTCTGGTTCACAAAGTGAGGAAGTGTAAGACGAGCTGCTCGAGCACGATTGAACCTCCCAAGAATCTAGTACAGAAAATATGGAAAACAACATCTAAGCTAGCAGGTAACATAAAAGAGGCATATCATACAACAAGGTTGTATTATAAACATTTGCTGGGCCAGATATCTAGCTAAAATGAATTTGAGTGGATTAAACGTAAAACTGAATCTTTGAGCATATTGTTAATAGTTATTGTTGATGTTGAAATAAGTGTTCTTTATAATGATCTAACACACATGGCGATATTGTGTCAGAGTTGTGTTTTTAAGTAATCAACACTTATGACAACATCAGTATTTGCCATTTGTTTTCTCACTAACTCTATCTTACACTTGTTGTTCATAATGTCCCTAGTGCAGTTTGAAGACGTGGACAACATCCATATCATGCGGTTACACGGGAGTGAGAAGTTATGAACATAATATAACAAGTTCCTAAATTCTAGGAGTTGTGGAAAGAAGTTATACCCGTGATCAAGGCTACCTTACTTAATCAAGGGAGTTGAAAGCAGTTCGAAATATGAAGTCTCTAAATAGAGAGGCTGCCTTAACACAAGAATATCAAGAAGAAAAGCTAAAACATATTACTATCCTATTGAATGCATTCTCGCTTCTAGTTAGAAAAATTACTGTTTCTTCTTGTAGATTAGTACATTGTTGTAACCCGAACAATTAGTGTATCTATCGTGTTCATCTACTAGATTATATGTATAGATCTATGAGGGAGATAGTTTCATAGAATCGAGTAGATTTTTCAAACCTCTAAGACGTTGTAGATTGTATGTCACTACTTTGTTATAGTGAACCGTGTAGATTATTTAATCTACGCAAATTTTGAATATCTCCATTTACAAAGTGTTATTTAATTTCCGCTGCATATTGTTGTCTGGATAGTGTCAACACAACAAACAACACTTCCGATTTCGCACGCACACGTACTTTCAGTTATTAACTGCAATTTAGTATCTCAAAAGTATTTACGAAACTCCCCTTCTTGCAAGTCATTATCATTTCAAAGTTGCCAATAATGTAGTGGTTTTTAAGTAATGAAAAGAGCAGTTCAAGCTTTTATCACATCCAATCGTATTCAAATCGGCATGCATAATATAAACTAAGCATAGTAGATGTACCTCAAAACGAAGAGCCATCCCTTTTTGTATTCTCTACCTGAAAGTGAAAAAAAAAAAAAAAACAGAAAAATGTTACAATGCCTTATTGACAATAAGCACAATCCTGATTGAACTGCCAATCATAAAAATAGAATGAAAGAAGGGGGGAAGATAGAAAAGATCACAACCAGGTGCTGATGGAGAATGCAGAAGATTGATTGCAACATTAAAGAAGCTTAGATACTGAATCAGAATCATTAGAAATACATCAAGTTCAATAAATGAATTTAAAACAGGGATAAGTTTTTCAACTTTCTGTATATTGTAGAGTTGAAACTCCTAAGGGGATGCTTGATTTGAGATTCACGAGGTTTAAAATTCGGATTTCACCATCCAACTACGTCTACGCCTATAAATACTTAAAAATCATTACTATGCATTAGTTTGACATAAAGTTCAAATTTTTCATAATCCCAAATCAAACATCCTTATAAATTCACACAGCTGTTTACAGAGAATGTACCATCATTCAAACTCCCAATTAATTCTGAGGAAAAGCTAAAATTGTCCTTAATTTCATTAATAAACCTCAGTATCAAACTAATTCATACTACAATACACAAGGAGAGCACATTATCATATGTAGAAATAGGTATGAAGAGGGCATGTATTCGAAAATTAAAGCGTAAAACGTACAAAAAGAGACGGCGGCGGTAAGCTCCGGGGTTGTGGTAGGGTTTTACATAGGCAATTATCAAAGTAGAATTTATTTTGTTCCTTTTTTTTTTTTTAGAAAAATATAATTTATTTTGCTTAATAAGGAATAACGGTTGACCAGGGTATAGATAAGATAGGTATGTCCGACATGACAATTGACATGAATCGTACGATTTTTATCAATGTCTCAATCGTACGAGGTAGAGACCTCCACATATTTATTTTATTTTTAAAAGATACAGTATACTCCCTCCGTTCCACAACTGTTTGCACACTTACCTTATTTGTCCGTCCCACAATTGTTTGCACACCCATAAAACGAAACTCTCTAATAAACTTCACCCTCACAATATTCACATATTTACACAAAATGTCATTACTTTTACTCTCTTTCCAATCACTTTTTTACTTTATCCATATAATTTTACAAAATTACCCCTCAACACTCCACTCATTACACTTTTTTCTTAATAAGTGTGCCCACCTAGTGGTGCAAACACTTCCGGGACGGAGGGAGTATTGTTTTAATTATAAATAATATATTTAATATAATGCGTATAAAATATATTTGGTAGATACTCAATCTTGTTAGTAAAGTAGAAAAAATATTCAAAAGGCTAACTATTCAAATAGACACATTTTTTGTGTACCCAAAAATAAGAAAAAAAGAAAAGAAATGAGCTTGATGGACGGAGGGAGTAATTCTTTCTGGTTTGTAATTAACTTTATAAATTAGGGCATAAAATTGATGATATTTTCGTTTTTTATTATGTCTTTTTAAAATTTACAATTTAGTACATAAAATGGAGAAATTGTTTTTTTTGCAATTTGATGGACGAGTATTTTTTTTTTTTGATGTAATTAAAGATGATGTGGTAGTGAAAAGTTAACTCGGTGCACCCTTTCTTTAATTAAAAAAATTGTGGAAACATGTCAATTAATTTATATCTATTAAATATACATTGGAATAAAATATGTTAATTAATTTTATTTTGTTAATGGATTCGACTATAATTTAAATTAATTAATGTTTAATGTATTTATTATAAAATAATCCATCCATATTATTACAAACTCGCGTTATAAATTTAATTTAATGTTCATATTAATTTTAAATTGTGAAAGAGAAAATAATATGAAATTTTTATAAATTAAGAAAAGATAAATGGAAAGAATGTGAATGACATTGAGGAGGAGAAGATTCAAAATTAGTATATAAGGAAAATAATATTTCTTTATTCAAATATTATAGTCCAAAAATGCGATTTTAGAGAAATAATATAGATAATTAAGAAATTTTTATTAAATACGAGTACAAAATTTATCTTCAATCTCATATTCCAATATAACAAGCGGTGCATTCTGAAAAACACATATTTAAAAAAAAAGAAAATCTAACATGATATTGTTTCATGATTAAGATGTACTAATATTTATAGATTTTTAATAAAATATTAATATTTAAAAACATTATTTTATCAAGTTGAAAAAAATTAATTAACTTATTTTATTTATATATATATAAAGATATGTTGTCATATTTGATAGAGATAAATTAAGGTCAAATTATCAATTTTAGCCTATATTTTTCACTTTTTATCAAATCTAGCAAATATTTTTATTTTTTATTAAATTATACCTATATTTTTCATTTTTCCTCAAATCTAGCACATACTTTTTTCTTAACCAAATTATAATCAAACTTTTCATTTTTTTTATCAGATTTAGCCCATACTTTTTTACTCTTATCCAATTTATACCCATACTTTTTATAAATATAAATATATGAATTAATAAATATAACTTACTTTATAAAAAAAAAATTATAAAATTATACACTAATATTTTTTTAATCTAGAATATAAAAAAATTAAAAATTATTTAAAAAATCTCAAAGCATTATTAAAAAAAAATATTATAACTGTCCACCAAAAGTATGTTCATATTTTTTTGTGGATGGTGGAAGTACAGTTTATTTCAATTATTGTATTTTTATATATATATTGTAAATCTATTTTTAATTCAATATATAGTTTTACATAATTTCAATTCTCAATTTTTTTTAATTTTTTTTAATTTTTAGATTTAAATTGAATTTTTAATTTAAACATATTTACGATATTCCTTTTCTTTTTAGTTATTAGATAATTTTTACATTTTTTTATTTTAAATTGATTAAATCATGTGCTAAAATTGGTAAAATATAAAAAAATATGTGCTACATTTTATTAAAAATTAAAAGTATGTGTATGAAATAAAATATTTGTGCTACATTTAATAACAAAATGAAAAGTATAGGTATAATTTACTAGTAAAAAGTGAAAATTGTGGATTAAAATTGATTATTTGACCATAAATTAAATATATAAATTCATTTATTGTTTAATGTGATAAAGATAAATTAAATATATACATTTGTTTTATCCACAGAAATGGCGCCGCTATATTCATTTATTGTTTAAGGTACCACTTAATTCAATTTTTTAAATGGTCCATGTTATTCATGAGTTATGACAAATACATACAGAATAATATTAGTTTAAATGAGTTATGACAAATACATACAGAATAATATTAGTTTAAATAAGGTATAATTTAGTTTAAATATAGTATAATATTAGCTCACACATTGTATTATTTTTTTAAGTTTCGGGTATCCGATTCTATGATCGATTAATTCCGGGGACCAATCCCACCGCCAACTTGTGGGGGTCCCGTTTAAAGCCAGAGCTTTGCGCTATGGACAAGTTAAATATGGTATAGTATTAACTTACATATTGTATAATATTAGTTTAAATATTAAATAGGAACAAGTTACATGTATGTCCATGTTGTAACTGTTACACTGCAATCCACCTATATAGATTACAATTAAAGTAAAAAAAAAAATTAAAAGTTAGTCAAAATTCAATATAAATGTACAACAATACCCCTTATATTTGAATAGAATTCGAAATCTGCATTTTCAATTTATTTCCACAATATTATTATACTATAAGTCAACTAATGTAATACAAAATCCTCGCTCAATAACTCACATTCCAAAATTCAAAATCTTTCCACAAATTCAACTCGAACATTCCTGCATATCAAATTCCTAAATATTATACTACTATATATGCGATCCTAAATTTTAGTTTAATATTTTTCAATATTAATTTAAATTGTAAAATAAATAATTTTTTAAAAATATATAGTTTATATAAAATATATGCAATAAAGGAATTTTAAAATATAAAATTCGTTTATAAATTATAAGATATAATATTATATATAAATTCCATAATATAATCCGACACTTTAATACTAGTAAGTATAAGATTATTCTTTTTGTTACAATTTAATAGTATAATATTAATGATGAGTAAATTATGATATTAATTCATGAATATAACTTTTCCATAAAATTAGGAGTAAATGGCTGCAAATTGGAAAAAAAGTAAGAAATAACTAACAAAATAAAAAATTGGAGACTATAGTCAATGGTTCTGAACAAAGATGGTTTATTTTGGAAAATATTGAAATAAAATTCAAAAATTTCGATAAGAAATAAAGATTTTTGAAAAAGGAAAAACTATTGATAATGGAGTAATTATCGTCTAATGGAAGATATAATGATATAAATTTCAAATTATATATATTTTTTTACTAATGTATTTTAAGACTAAATGGCAGAATGGGTATAATATAATGAGATATTTGCATATCATTTTGACCTTAAATATGTAATGTTATAATTTTTTGTCCTTATTTGTAAATGAATCTATAGAATTGTCTCTCATAGTAATTAAACTCTTTTATTAAACATGAGTCAAAAGAATTTTTATAAAAAAGGCCATTCATAGCCTCACCTTCTCAAAAACCCATGTTAATAACCTTTTATGCCCCTATATATAATTATTTTAATTAATTTATTAAATAGAGAACAAGTCTTCCTATTCCTTCTTTATCGCCTGATAATCAACCACATTCCCTCTGCCTAAATTTGTTTCCGTTTAATTAGGTACATGTGAATTTCTCAAATCATAATAGGACTTTCCATATTCAAACGCAATCTGCAATAGTGATTGTAATTTTGAATTAAACCAATCGTACTTTCCAAAAAAGATCCCTAATCTAGAATTCATCCCTAATAATTATATGATCAAGTCTTAATCTTCCTTAATTTTCGCCATCTATTCAACCACATTTCAATCCTTCAAGATTCCTTCCGTTTAATCCAGAAATCCTTTAATTATCCAAAACAACCCTAATCCAGAAATCTGCATCATCGTAGTTTGTTAATTTTCAGAATCTTAATCGATGGACTGTGTGGTGATTCTGTAATTTATCGCCACCGCCCACCGACACGATCTGATTTTCTCCGAGTCGACATCTCGGATCCGGGTTAATCGGACAGTGGAGACGACGAGGGAGGGATTTCACAGAGGCGGGAGAAGGTAGCGGCGGGGATGCGACGACGAAGGATGGCGGAGAGGATGATTGGATCCGTGAGTGTTCGGTGTGTGTAGACGAAGAGGACGCCGGAGGTGGTGGAGGAGGCGGAGGTGGGCCTTTGACGACGATTTTGTCGCCTAGGATGATTGGAACCATTAATCCGGTGAGATGAACAGTCTTGCCAAGGGTATGATTTTTAATTCCACACGTACACACATAATTTGCTGAGAATTTAGGATTTTTAGAGATGATTTTTCAGCGAGATAATTTTGAGATGATTTTAATTTAGGTTCAATTTTGCTCTGTTTTCGTGTAATTGTGATGATTTAGTTCATGATTATTTGTTATTGGTTTGGTCAAGGGATAATGCAGATCTTATTTTGCATATGTATACGTATTTTTGCATAATCACATTCTAATATGAAGACACCGTACCATTTTTTCTGCATTATTCATTTTATTATGCAGTTTTAAATTTCATTGTTCTGCATTATTCATTTTATTATGCAGTTTTAGATTTTATATTAATTTTTCAACAATGGTCAAGGGAGCAAAAATGTTATTCATTTTTAATGAATATAAGTGACAATGGGTATGTAGATCATTAAATTTGAATTTCAGAGTTTTGAAGAAATTTTTTTAATTTGGAAGGTAAGTAATCAACGATTTTAAATTTGGGAAGACTTAGTAATTAGCGGATTTGATGTGGTGAGAGATTTGCATTCAATATTTAAAATTAGTTGACTTTTTCTAGATTAATTCGAAAATTAAATAGTAAGGGCATGATGGTACATTTATGTTGCATTTTGATCTTAATTTGAAACTATTTTAAACCATGTCCTTATTTAAAAAAACACTAGGTGAAAAGACCTTTTATGTGAAATCCCCAAAGTCAAAACATATTTATTGTATTAAATAATTTTTTAAATATTAATATTTTATTAAAACAATTGGATCAAGTGGGTATGCAAACTTTTTAGAGATAAACTGAGATGAGTTTTTCTTATGGTAGTCAAATTATACACTTGACTACCGTAGTCAATGTATCGAATTGCGCCACGTGGCGTCGTATACGTCGTATGAACCTGCTACCTGTTAAATAAGTTTATTTTCATTAAATTAAATTTTAAATTGTATTTTATTATTTACTATATTACCCTTGTATAATATAAATAATTTTTTAAAAAAAAAATTTATTTAATTTATCAAAAATAACAAAATTACTGTCCTACCATTTTAATACAAATTATATTAGTTATTATTTTAAAATTAAATAAATTCGATTCCATCAAAATAAATCTGATACATTCACATTAGTTAAATTGAAAATTTGAAATTAGGATTCTTTGTCCTATTATCCCAAATCCCCAATTCCCCTCCCCTCCCCTCCACACACACCAATCACGTTTCTCAATCTGCCGATTTCATTTTCACGCCTCACGCTTTTGATTGAGATCGTTTTTTGATTCTCGGACTATTGATTGGAGTATGGTTTCGGCTGATGATTCCTCCGATAAATTCATGCTTGCCGATTTAATTTTGTTTCGCCGCCAAATTTGAATGGGTGTTTGATCAAAAAAATTCTAATTGCTCGATTTCGTCATTGTTTCTGGGCGATTCCTTGACTCTCCATGACTCGAACCCAGGACCTAAGGCATAGGTAGTGGTGCTCTAACCACTTGAGCTATCCCACTTTATCTTGGCGTTTTCTCGGTGAAATTGATTTTTATTTTCGAAATTATTTTTATTTTCAAAATTATTTTTATTTTTAAATAATTATGAATATAAATTTGATTTGTTTTTTTATGTTTAATTAAATTAATAATATAAGGATAAATTGGTAGTTTCAACATTACATATTTTAATTAAATAAAAAAATATAATAAAATATTTTATTGTAGGAGGATAAAATTGTAATTTTACAATTGTATGTTTAAATTAATTATAAAAAATAAATTTATGACACCATACGACACATACAATGAATACATACCGTACATTATACAAAAAGTAACAGATCATCAAGTTTAAGTCTTTAGATTTAAATTTTAATGACTCACATTAACTAACTACAGTAGTCATTACGATATCATACGACACCCTAACTACATGTAGAAGGTCGAGATTATGAAAACTTTTCAGGGACGGAGGCAGTATTACTTTTGAGAGGATATTTCATTTTACATCCCGTAGATTAGGCCTAATCCAGTTTATAACCTTTAAGTTTTCACTTTTTCAATTTACGTCTTTTTCGGTCCAATTTACATCCTTATGACCGAAAAATTGAAATTCCGGTCAAATAGTCCACTTTACGTCCTTTAATTTTGAAAATTAGAAATTAATAATTAAAAAAAAATTGAAAATCACATTAAAAAATTTTAAAAATCTCATTAAATTTTATAAATTGTGTAAAATATAAAATAAAAATCGAAAAAAATGTGTAAATTAATTTTTTCTTAAATCTCATTAAAAATTTGAAAATCTCATAAAAATATAAAATTTTAAAAAAAATTTAGGAGCTCGAACAAAACTTTAATGACAGATGAGTTCGAACCAGGTCTGATTTTAATAAAATATTAATACTTTTTATTATTTTTATAAGATTAAAAAAAAAATTAATCTACCCATTTAAAAAAAATGAGATTTTTAGAAATTTTAATAAGATTTTTTGAGTATTTTTAGAAATTTTAATGACATTTTAGAATTTCTTAATTTTTAAATGACACATTTTTTGATCTTTTGAAACGCAGTTTTTGATTTTATTTTACACATGTTAATAAGATTTTTAGAAATTTTAATGAAATATTTTATATTTAATTTTACACATTTTATAGTTTTTAATTTTAATGAGATTTTTGGATTTTTAATGATATTTTAAGATTTTTAATGGGATTTTTTTAAATTAATTATTAAATTTTAATTTTTAAATTTAAAGGACGTAAATTGGACGATTTGGCCGGAATCCCAATTTATTCCTCACATTCCGATGAGTTTAAAAAAAATTCGGCTAAAAGAATGTAAATTGGACAAAAAAGAACGTAAATTGAAAAAATGAAAACTTAAAGGATATAAATTGGAATAGGCCCAAGTTACAGGACGTAAAATGAAATCTTCTCTACTTTTGAGGTCCATCATTTACTCAATTATTTTATTTACTTTATAGAGAAAACGAGAGTTTTGGTCCCACCAACCACGCACCCTCAAATTTTTGGTCCCATGACTTTCACATTTAGTTCCAATAGGTTAAATTTTATCACATTTGATCCCACTGTTAGTCAACCGTCAGTCAGCTGTTAGCGTTTTTGGTCCTGTTAATTCTTCTTTCTTTTTTAAGCGGGAATTGACACTTCTGCTGAAATAATCTTCATTACATCCCAAAATCTATAATTTATAGAGCACTGGAATTCAGATCTTACTATCTTCATCTCTGCAACTCAATTTACAGAGCAAGAGAGAAAAAAGATTAAGAAACCCCTCTGTCGATTTGCCACGTGCACCAAAATTTCCCGTATGTTCGCGCTAATTCTCAAAGTTCCGACTTCTGAATCATCTCTGGAACCCTAGGGTTCACCCACATCCCCGACGTGATCTGCAATTGTACGTTTTTTAATTCCCATTTCGTTTTAATTGACGATTTGGAATTGATTGAATTGTACTGTACATACCTCGTAACCGTGAGAGTGCCAGAGCCTCTATTCCTCCGGAGGAAGTGTGTTGAAGATTTTTTCCGATACAATGTACTCCACGCCTGCACAATTAATCGTGATTAATTGAATAATAGATTGATCGATTTGATTGAGATATGAAGCGAGCTGTGGATTCATCGGAGTCGTAAACGGCGGATTAGATAGCTCTGCTTTCTCTGTTCCACATCTTAAAGCGAAGACGACGATATCTCAGGTGCACTAATGTCACGCCGGCATCGGAGAAGATGGGCGGATAGCCCTCTCGAAAAAGACCTCACCGCCTTCTTCATCGACGATGGCGGATGGCCCTCGCCACCTTCTTCATCGATTAGTTGGGGATTTTGGTTTTTTGAATTTGGGGATTTTGGCTGCAATCTTAGGGTTCTGGAAGAATTTGGTATTTTTGTTAAGGGTGAACTTTGATTTGGGGTGAAAATTAACAATTGATGGCCACGTGAGTCTATCCGTTAAAACTTAACGGGGTTGGGACGAAATTACAAAATTTGCACAATACTGGGACCAAATGTGATAAAATTTAACCTATTGAAACTAAATGTAAAAGTTATGGGACCAAAAATTTGAGGGTGCGTGGTTGGTGGGACCAAAACGACAATTTTCTCTTATTTTATATATAAAAAAAATTTAATCATTAAACTATTTTTTTAATTATGTGTTCAAAATTTTTGACAATTTTTTTTTTTTTTTTAAAGAGAGGGGCTATTAAATTACAAATATTGAAAATACATACCTTATTGGCGCAGACTATATACCCCTCCACCTTTGTTAAATATACTTCTCGATACATGTACCTCTTTAAAGTGACAAATGTTAAATATACTTCCCCAAATCACCCAAATTATTCTTTTCTCTCTAATGGTCAAATGTTAAATATATTTCCTATTCAAACTCTAATTTCACTTTTTCCCTCTATCTTCCTCTTTATTTCTCCATCAAACCGTACGCCGGCTTTGCCCACCACTACAGAGCCCCCTCCATTTTTTTTTTCCCATTTTTCTGCAAATCTGCCCCTGCCCCCCACCTCTACGCCGCTCCTCCCCCACGCGACCCATCCACCGCCCCCCAACCTTCTTCGCGACCCATCCGCTCCTCCCCTTTTTTTTCTTCCCTTTTTCAGCATCCTCCTCACCGCTGCCCCACCCTCCCTCCCTCCATTTGTTCTCCTTCTCTTTCTTCATAAAAAAAAACGCTAAAATTACAAGTTTGGCCAATTTTATGTGATGATGTTGGCGCGCCTCGGAGTATGTAGTCAACGTCCTAACTTGATGCTCCCTCCATCCATTATACCGCGAAACTTTAAATACAAAGTGAAGTGTAAGAATAAAAAATTGTTGTAAAAAACAGGGAAAATATCACTTTTGATCCCTAAACTTTACCACTTTTCACATTTGATCACTATTACACTATCAAAATTGGTAACTCACTTATTCTTTCTCTATCAATTTTGATGCTGCTGTTGCTGTTAGAGAATCCGTCATTTACTAACGGAGAAAAGGTTTTGAGCGCACAAATTTTATTTTTCCTCTTTTAATTCCTTACCTCTAAACTCTCAAAACCTTTTTTTTTTTTTTTTTTAATTTTACTGAATTTATCTTCAATTAATATTACTGGTGTGGTAAAGAGAAATCATTCCCAGTGATCCAGAGCATACTTCAATGTTTTTTCAAAGTGTGATATCTTGACCAATAACATGTGTGAGAGCTCCAACTCACTCATTCTTCCTGCAAGAGACAAACCAATCATCACCATGCTTGAAACAATCAGAAACATTATCATGGTGAGACTGTAAGTGAATAGAGATGCTGCAGAAAAATGGGATGATGCAATATGCCCTAGAATCAAGTTGACACTACAAAAAAAAATATGAAGGAAGCAGCTGTAGACATATCACAAAAATCATGCAGTTGTAGAAGATGGAATTTAACAGGGATCCCCTATAAACATGCTATTTCAGCCATCTGGTTAAATCCATAAATTATAGCTGAAATAACATGTTTACAGGGAATCCCTGTTAAATCCCATCTTCTACCACATGATTTTTGTGATATGTCGTGTTGGTCGAATGGTCCCATGATTTGAAAATGTCAATCATCTGATTTCATTTCATAGGAATGCATTCAACTACTTCCTTCATATTTTTTTTTGTAGTGTCAATTTGATTCTAGGGCATATTGCATAATCCCATTTTTCTGCAGCATCTCTATTCACTTGCAGTCTCACCATGATAATGTTTCACACTTTGAAAAAGCATTGAAGTATGCTTGGACCACTGGGAAGGATTTCTCTTTACAAGCCAGTCATATGCTTTTTCATCTAAGTCATTGCTTCCATTCTAGCATTGAAGCTTTGAATTCTAGTTGCTCTAGCAGAAGGCCCACAATCCTTCTTAACCACACACCCTTAACCACACACCAGTAAAGAGGGAAAATAAAAGTTGGCACTCAAAACCTTTTCTCGTTAGTAAATGACGGATTCTCTAACCGCACGGATTCTCTAACAGCAGCATCAAAATTGATAGAGAAAGAATAAGTAAGTGACCAATTTTGATAGTGACGAATAAGTGAGTGACCAATTTTGATAGTGATGAAATGTGCGTGATCAAATGTGAAAAGTGGTAAAGTTCAGTGACCAAAAGTGATATTTTTTCTAAAAAAAAGTATGAAAATTTTATAGACAGACGTATTAAAATGACAAAATAGAAAATTTATAAGCAGACGAAGGGAGTATGTTTTTATATGGTAACCCTATGCATCTAGAATCTAGATATCCAGATTTTAAATTTGAATTAAATTAATGTTAAATTAATTACTATGCAATTACAAAAAATGCCCTTAATTATGTTAATCTGCTAATTAATATTCCTCTCTTCCTTCCCTTTTCGCCGATTCTTCTACTATTATGTCGCATCTTTTTACCTTTCAAGATGACATAATTAATGACATCACAGTCATCCCAATTCATCATTAATTTCTCCCACAATCACACTACAACATAATGGAGAAATGGCATCGGGGAAGGCATCGGATCTGCCGTCCCCAAAGATGAAGGCAACGGCAAAGGCATCGGCAGTGTGCCGATGCCAATATGGTTGATGCCATTTAAATGGCATCAGATTTGGGGAAAACCGATGCGAAATGGCATCGGCAGGTCGCCGTTACCAAATGGCATCGGGGCCCACTGCCGATGCCATTTCGCATCGGGGACAGCCGATGCCATTTCGCATCGGGGCAAACGCCGTTGCCAAATGGCATCGGGGCCCACTGCCGATGCCATTTTGCATCGGGCCTATTGCCGATGCCATTTTGCCGATGCCTTTTTATTAAAATTTAAAAAAGCCGAAACTGGGTTTCGAACCCCGATGCCATTTTGCATCGGGCCTATTGCCGATGCCATTTTGCCGATGCCTTTTTATTAAAATTTAAAAAAGTCCAAACTGGGTTTCGAACCCAGGTCGATAGGCCACCAACACCCACCCCCCACCGCTGGGCCACCCCATTTTTCGGAAATCTGGCCATTTTCGCGATCTGTGGGGTTCGAACTCGGGACCTCGCGGTCTCGAAGGCCTTTGAGCGCCCCCTGTGTGCCGTTTAGGCTAGGAGCTTTTAGTCGACATGTTGTGAATGCAATTAATATATATTCAATTTAATTTGAGTTTTTAATTCTTTAATTAATTCAATCCATTCTAATTTTAATTGTTGCTTATTAAATTATTTATCAAACCATATCATAATTATTTCTAAATTATGTTTTTCAAATTAACTAAATTATGTTTTTCAAATTAAATAATTTATTTACAGTATCAATTCACACTATTTAAATTTATTCTAACCCTCAATTTACAACATTTCAATTCTTTAATTAATTCAATCCATTCTAACTTTAATTGTGGCTTATTAAATTATTTATCAAAGCATATCATAATTATTTCTAAATTATGTTTTTCAAATTAAATAATTTATTTACGGTATCAATTCACACTATTTAAATTCATTCTAATTTTTAATTTCACAACATTATAATTACATACAACATTGAATATAATTATTTTCACTTATACATTTAAATTTATTCTAATCACATCATTTAAATTCATTCTAATTTTCAATTCATAACATTAAATATATATAATTATTTTCACTTATCCATTTAAAAATATGAATTCACTTATCCATATAATTAAAAATATTTTCATCTATTATAAAATTATTCTCTAGTTCATTTTCAATTAAAATAACATCATATCACAAACAACATTAATTATAATCATAATTAACATGTTCACGTCAATTAAAATAACATCACACACAACATTAAAATAAAAATTAATCCTCAACGTCAATGTAATATAATAACATCACACGTAACAAAGTAATATAAAAATGTATCACTCCTCATCACCATCACCATCACCATCATCCTCAGTATCATCCCGATCCTGAACCTGGCTACTATCATGAACGTTGTGCGACGCCCCCGACGGCATCGGCGGCCTCGGCTCCCAACCCATCTGACCCATCCCACCCATCTGACCCATCCGGCCACCCATCTGTCCCATCATCATTGCAAGCTGCTCCTCAAAATGCTTGCGTAAGCGCTCCTCCTGCTGCCGCATTTGTTCCAGTAAGCGTTGCTCTCTATCTTCATTGACTCTCCGTTCTTCAGCAATCCTCCTGTTCATGTCTTCCTGGGTGAATCGTTCATAAGCCGTACCACTTGACGTCTCGCCAGGACCGGAGGAGACCCGTCTGTTCTTGCCTACTTGTCCAAGGCCCCTAATACGTCCATGAGACCTGCCGACCTTCTTCATGTACAGTTCAGACATCTCGGGTATAGGTGGGGCCTGGGAACCATCCTCTGAACTAGGTTCATCTGACGGATCTCTTGTAGTATTATTGGTGAGCTCGTCATGTATCTGGTCCTATACGTGCACATTTAAAAGTGGGTTAATACATTTTCAAGTACAATTAAATATATATTTGTTATATATATATATATATATATATATATATATATATATGTACACACTTACAAGTAAATCACCCATATGGCCACAAGTGTATGTCCCGTTTTCGTAACGGTGGTAATATTCAACTATCTCCCAGTCGTATGCAGGGCGTCCCATCCTCTCCTCCTGTATTTTGAATCGAAGACATATACGAATAAATAAACTAAATAATTAACTAAAATTAATTAAATATAATTGACCACAAATACTTACAATGCGCCGTGCGACCTCTGCTGCTCCACGAGCTCCGCCTTTATGAGTACCATGGCCAGTACCCGGACCTCCAGGCTCGGATAAGCGGTTCTTACGAGCCTGCTCGCTCTTCTTAATTGTTTCGGGATTGTTCCAGTGACGAACAAAGTCGTTCCAAACATTCACATCCCACCTCGGCCTCTTGTTATCCCTCACCCACGCCTCCTTGATTTTTGATAACATGTTAGTGTACCGACTTGCAGCTCTTTGAAGAAAGAGTCGGTACACCTTTGTAGAAGATGTGGCTTCAGGGTCCCACCTGACCTCGGTCTGCAAAAAAAAATTAATTAACGAATTAATATAACAAAATAACAAAATGTTAATGTAAAGTTATTTTATACCTGGAATGTATCCCACCACCGCTGTACCGTGCCGGGTGACACCAAAGCCCAGGTGTGTGCACCAAGCTCCATATTCCGGTACATTATCGATCTGATCGTCCTCGAAATTAAATTTGAAGGCATCAACATGTTACACGTATTTTATAATAAATAAAAAATTATTAATAAACATGTTATACATACGTCTAATGAAATTTAAATATAATACACTTACGTATCCCGGTAGATAAATAGTCGGATGCGACTGTCGGGTGCATCAGTCGACATGCTGGCCTGTGTCCCGACAGACGGAGGTCTAACTGGCGAATGTATCGGTGGAGGGGATTGTTCCTGTGGATGTGGAACCATATGAGGCAACTGAGGCACCTGAGGCACCTGAGTGTAATAGGAATGTGGGTTCATTCCGGGCATCTGGGGCAACATTATCGAAGTCATATCGGGCATATAAAAACCCTGTGGTATCTGCACAGTCGGTGTCTCATCCACCAGCTCTCCTCTACCTCTACCTCTACCTCGCCCATGTCCAGAAGAACCCTGCCCAGAGCCATGTCCAGAACCATGTCGACGACCACTCATCTGTCAAAATGAACATTAAAACATTATTAACATTGAACATTAATTGTAACAATTAAAAAACATTATATATGAACATCTGTGACTACTACTCCGGCCATGAATGCAGTTTTATTCGTTCGCCACGTGTGATTCGGTGGTAAGAACTTTCGGTGGTTGTCGAACCACAACTGCTTTCGACTTTTATTCAAGTAGAATGCATCGGTGTACTCTCCACAATATGGACAAGCAAGCCTTCCGGCTGTACTCCAACCAGACAACATTGAGTATGCTGGGAAGTCACTAATGGTCCAGATAAGTGCAGCTCGCATCCAAAAGTTTTGCTTTCTAGCAACATCGTAAGTTTGCACCCCATTTTCCCATAAAAATCTCAAATCTGCTATCAGTGGTTGCAAAAACACATCAAGTTTGTCCTTCGGACTTTTAGGCCCGTGCACGAGAATCGAAAGAAACATGAATTGATCCTTCATGCATAACCACAGGGGTAGATTGTATGGAGTAAGTATCACTGGCCATGACGAATATTTTTTTCCCGTCATTCCAAACGGTGCAAACCCGTCTGTGCTCAAGCCCAACCTCACATTCCTAATTTCAGATGCAAAATCAGGATACGAACGGTCCAAATGCTTCCAAGCCAGCGAGTCTGCCGGGTGACGCATAACACCAGAGTCATCAGAAGCGCACGAGGCATGCCATGTCATATCCTTCGCAGTGGCCTTGGACATGTACAATTTCGCAAACGAGGAATTATCGGAAAGTAGAACATCTCCTTAACCGGGCGTTTCTTTTTCAACCGACCATCTACATCAACCCTACTCGGCTTATACCGTGATCGACCACAAATCTTACAAAAATCTAGTTCGCTGTCTGCACCCCAAAATAACATGCAATTCTGTGCACAACAATCAATCATTTCTACCGGAAGACCCATCCCACTCATCAAATGTTTGGTGTCGTTAAATTTCTTGGGAACCTTATTTTCGGGAGGACAAATCTCACGAATCAACTCAACAACCTGATTGTATCCCCTTTCAGACAATCTGTTTTCCGTTTTAATGTTCAACAATCTGGAATTGAATGACAACTGCGAATGAGATTCACAACCAGGATACAAGTCTTGGTCCGCTGCACGAAGCATGCCGTAAAACTGTGCCGCATTCTCGTTAGGGGGTTCTTCATTAAGTGCCTCCTCTTCCACGTCGATTCCAAAATCAATGTTTGGGCCACCCATTAACTCTTCTACCATAGTGTGGTACGAACTAGGTCCCGCTGGGTCAACGTCGTTTGAAGTTGACGCATATTCATTAGTGTTTTGATATGGACGTGGACCCCAACTCTCTTCCCCGTGATAAATCCAATTATAATAATTCAGTGTAAAACCATTTCGATATAAATGAGATTTCACTTCATTAGGATCTCTATAAGTTTGATTTCGACATCTAGCTTTCGAACAAGGACACCTAATTTTTCCTTCCCAAATCGAATTCTGATTACTAGTAGCAAATTCAATAAATTCATTTATTCCACTAACAAATCCGGGGTTCATAATCCCATTCACTAATCTTGGACTATACATCCAACTACGAATTGAATAATCCATGTCAATCGACGTCTAGCTACAACACACAAACAACCAACGTCTCATTTCCCAACTCTATTAAAATCAATTAATATAATTCTAATTATATTCTAATAATTATTCTAACACCCTAATTAACAAATAAATTCATATAAACATATAACACAAATATAATTCTAACACCCTAATTAACAAATAAATTCATATAACTTAATTATTAAAACATACCTACATATAAATACATGCCTAGCTAACACAACATAATTAATTAACAATTTATAAATTCTTACAATTAACACATGCATGCATAAAAATTAACAATTCTAACAATTTTATATATACATACAACATATATGCATATATATACATATATATACTAAAACTATATATACACATATAACTTCAAATTTAACCAATGAAAACGAAAAAAATTACCGTAGAAATGCTCCCGTCGAAGTGTAGAACACAAATGACCAAAAACCGAGTTCGATCCGCAAACGAAGGTGATTTTTGTGTGGGGAGGTGTAAAACTCGAAGCTTTGGAGGTTTGGGGGAGGGGGTTGCGGCTGTTACGTTCTGGAAGAAAGGGGGTTTGGCCAATTTATATTCAATTAGGGCATCGGGGAAGGCATCGGGCCCACTGCCTATGCCATTTTGCATCGGGGGGGCCGTTACCAAATGGCATCGGGGCCCACTGCCGATGCCATTTTGCATCGGCCATTAAATGCCGATGCCATTTCGCATCGGGGCCCACTGCCGATGCCATTTTGCATCGGGCATTAAATGCCGTCCCCTTTTCGCATCGGCCGGCCTGCCGATGCCATTTGCCGATGCCTTTTGGGAAATATTTTGTAGTGTCACGTTAAGTTTTTCTCCCCTAACGTTCTTCACCTTTCAAATACGAAACTAACGTTCTACGTGGAACACTTTCAATGACCAAACCGGAATGTACATCATCAACAATGGCATCACATGAATTTTTTCGATCACTTTTTGGAGATGATTCTAACGATGAAGAAAATATCCAAACTTACTCTCCATATGGTCTGATAGTAAATAAATGAGGATCATGTTGTAGAACCTAGAATGATCTATGGTAGCATTGATGAGTTTGTTTAAAGTTTATCAAGAATATGCGAGACTTAAAGGTTTTAACATTGCTAAAAGGACATTGACGAAAAGAGATGAAGCACATTACAAATATGCTCTCATGGTTTGTGATAAGGCTGAGACTTCTAAGACAAATAAGTCCTAAAAAAATTGATTGCAAAGTTCGTTTGAATGTGAAGAAACTCGAGGATGGAAGTTGGATTGTTACGAAGATGGTGAATGACCACAACCATGAAATTGAACCAATCTTTTCTATGTTAATGTTAGCTCATAGGAATTTGAGTGTCCACATGAATAGACAATTAGAAGAAAATGATATCGCATGAATAAGGACATGCAAAAATGTAAGAATATGTGAAGTTCAATCGGGCGGGCTTGGAAATATAGGGTGTTTTTCTAAACATTGTAGAAATTTCATTGAAAAAAGAAGAAAGTTGAGATTGGGTGATGGAGACGCAAAAGCAATCCGTAAAATGTTTACTAAACTTCAATTGAGAGATAACCACTTTTTTTATTTGTTGGATATTGATGGTGAGAATAGGCTACACAATGTTTTGTGGATCCATCCTAGAAGTAAATTAAAGCTGTGTACGAAGAATTTTATGACGTTGTAAGTTTTGACACAACATATCTCGTCAATAGGTATAAAGTTATTTAGAATTTTTATTGTTCATCAATATTGAAGCACAAACTAAAGGAAATGAATGTGGAAGAACTTCTCCATCTTTGTATTGAAGAAGACAACAAGAAACCTGAAAAAAAAAAGTATGTTCACGAGCCAAAGTCAATGTTATTGAGCAAGGTTAAAACTCGAAGACCAACTGCAAGGAGAAAGGAAAGAAGAAAATGGATCAAAATGAAATTTTGGGTCCAAAGAAATGAGAGTTCAAGAGAAAGTTTAAGGGGAACTGCCGCAAAATTGTGACAAACGTGGTCATAAAACGACCGAATGTAGAAAATAAAAAAGGGACAAAGCTAATACGGTGAATGATGATCACCTTGCGGTTGTAGTATGCAAAATGAATATGGTGGGTTCAAACCCACGTGAATGGTGGATTGATTCGGGTGCTACGGTCTATCCCTTATTAAATTGTACGTCCCTTTCTAAAATGGTAAAAAAATAATTTTATGTTTTTCAATTATTTTTTCCAAATATCTAAAAATTACACGAAGTGTCATTACTTTTTCTAAAAAAAACATCTTTTTTTTTTCTTATTCTCCTCAATTGACTAGTACACACTCAACAAAAAAATATTTTACATCTTATATATTACTAATAAATAACTCTCACATTTTGCCTAAAAAAAAACCTCCCACATTAAGTCTCGTGTCAAAATCAAAGAGGCAATCGAATGAGTAACAAATGAAGTAATATTTTGTGAAAATTGAGTATCCGCATTTTGAAGACAAACTAAGATGTTTGCTGGGCAACAACGGGCATTTTATCGAAATTGGATGATTTCGATCCTTTCTTGACAGTGTTACCGTGAAGGATGTGGTGATGAAGATGTTATGCAGTCCGTTGCGATCAACATCGCTAGTTTTGGGATGGTCCTCTGACAAATTTGGAAAGAACGAAATGAGATGATTTGGGCCAATACTTGTAGAAATCCATCGGAAGTAGTTCACTAGTTCATGCTTCAACGTCGTTATGATTTGAATGAAGGGCACCATGCACAATAATTTGAGGGACGAGGGGCAAGGGGGTGGTGGGAAGGTTTGTGAAGCGTGGCATGCACCTGCGACTGGCTATCGAAAAATGAATGTTGATGCCGCTTTTTCAATGGGACGACGATGCAAATTAACTAGATTGGCAATGGCATGCGCAGGTAGCTTCATTTTTGGCAAAACGTTTGTGATTTGAGGCCGCGTTGATGTGGAGGTCGGGGCTCATATTGAGTGAGATGTGAAGAACGTGGATGTTATAAATTAAACGGAATCTGTCTTTAATTTGAAGATTACATACATGCTTGTAGAGTCTTAGTGACTCAATTCACGAATGTTACAATTTCTTTTGTTTAAATGAATGCCAACATTGTGGGACACACCCTTTTGAGTGAATCTCGTCGTTTCGATAATCACTTGAGTTAGGTAGACCCACCAAATTGTGTGGTTAATTGGGATACTTACTCGCTTGCTCTTGCATCAATATATATAGGAGTTAATTAAGCTATTCCGCTTAAAAAAAAAAAAAAAAGACAAATAAGATGAAGAAGCGTAGAAGCTACCAACAAAGATGTCCAAACAAAATCAAAATATCCGTTACATATAACCATCACCTGGTTGCTAATTTTTTAAACGATTTTAATGTCCACTTTATCCCAAATCACACCTCTAATTCTTTCCACTTATATTGAATTTCACAACCTAATTTGCCTTATCTACTCGATCTATTTATATTTTATTTTTCTTAATTCTATACAAGGTTAAATATATATATTAATCATATTTCAAAAGTAATAAAGTTAAATTTTAATCTTTGTCTGTGTATTATTTGAATTTCAATCATCTATGTACACAAATTTATTTACTGACACTTAATAAAATGGATGCATATATATATATTATGGGCAAGACTAGTGGTAGAAATATCACCCAACAAAAACATCTCCAATACTTCTAGAGGGTTGCAAATGAGTTGTGCCCAAGTCAAACGTCTTTCTAAGTTAAATTTGTTTAAAATATATATTATTAAGTTATAAAATTCACATTTAAATTTGTTCGATAATTAATTGGGTCGAGCTCGAACAAGTTTTAATCGAGTCGAACTCGAGTAGTTTGACTATTTTTTTTACATATATTTTATCTTTTTTACTATCAAGTTTGAGCGCGAGCCCGAATTCCATGACCGAATATATATAAATATACTTTTAAACTTGAAATAATTATGTCTCATCTAAAAATCCGAACGGTAAAGATTGTGAAATTAATACTTGTATATTAATTTCTAATAAAACTTATTGAATATCTATATATGTTGAATCGAGCTCAAACAACCTTATCAAACGATCTCGAATTAATACACATTTGATTTTTAGGCTTAGATACTTCAGTTCGATTTTTCTATTCCACTTTTCATGTTCTACTGATATTCTATTTTACTGGATATTTAACATGTGTCGTCCCTCAATATTATAGTACGTTAATTATTTTTAAATATAACACATATTAATAATTCATATGATACAATCATACAATAAAATGTGAAATATCAAAATTAGAAAATGTTAACCCAACCCCGTAATACATGGCCGGCTTTAACGACATTAGGATTTTGCAAATTGAATTAGTAAAAGGTAGTCATTGTTTTTAATTACTTGAACTTATATATAAATGTGTTACACATGGCATTGTCGGAGACTAATTAATTATATTGTTAGTCAAATATTATTTTTCAGAATCCCATTATTAGAAAAAAAAAAAAAGGCATCTTATGCAGTCTACGAGGTGGAGACCTCAATTTGCACCGTCTTTAAGAGAGACGGACAATAAGAACGTTAAACCTGATTTCTATAGTTATTTAATTATTTATTTTAAAAACAATATCTATATTTTTATTTTTTTTAAATAAAAAAGTGACCGTTGAGTCTTATAATTATTTTATTGATCTTTATAATCAATTCGTGATTCGTGATTACAATCTTGAGTATTCTTAAAAGTTATTTTAAATTGTCAAACAAATTAATGATAAAGACAACTAATTATATATAGGATAAGATCATGAAAAGGGCCACTTTAATTGAATTTTTTTTTGAAGTCTTGATATCCGATAAAAAAATCGACAAATTCGAAAAACTAATTACATCGATTTGCTAACTTGAATCACTAAATTGAATTAAAATGCCTCAACAATAAAATAAAGACAGTGTGAACTCGATAATTATTTAAGTCACATTTGTGTGCAATCAATTGTATGGTGCAATTTTTATTTTTGATTTTTTTTATCGATAAAAAGTAATTTTCATAAATCTTTAATTACAAAGGGTACTCAACCCTTACAAAAATAACAATGCAAATGTAAATGATAAGATAAGATCTAATTTCATTCGAGTTATATACAGATCACAAAAGTATGTTTAAATTCATAATGCTCGTCCGAGATCATTCACCTGATCTGTCATTGGAGTTTCCGTTACCTCCTTTACCTTCACCTCTAGCTATACCTTCATGTTACACCTATAGCTAGGTCTCCATTGTTTTGTGCATATTTGGGATAACACGCTTGAATACCACCTAATTCCTCGAATTTCAAATAATCCAAATTATACCATTCCAAAATGTCACTGCATACTTCCTCTTTTTTCCTCCTTCAGATAAGCTCGAGTGTTGTAAGAAATTCGTATCCGAATCAATATGAGCCACTGTCGTTGTTTTGAGCTATGAATGCAAGCCATCCCACAAGAATTTTGATGTCGTACATTCGAATAAGATATGAGTACTGTCTTCCTCCATTATACCGCGCGCAAATTGTATGACGCAATTAAATTATAATTTTAACTTGATTCTAATTTAATAAATCTAAATTTCAATTTAATAATTAAAATTATGTTCAAATAGCTTAAAATTCAATTATATGTATACATTCAATTGCATACCAAATTTGTTTTATTATCTACATATATCATATATGTATGTGATCATATCATATGTACTTAACATGCATGTGCATAATAAAAGTTACGATATTCCAAACGTAGTAAAGAGCACAGGCCCGAGGTCTGTCACGCATTTGATAACTTTTGGAATTTGTATAATCCAAAATCAGTGTGACAATTTCATCTTTAGTGTTAATTGCCTTTTTTGACCATTAATTATTGATCTTTAATTTTTGCCATAATATTATAAATGTAACATTAATTATTTCCACACATTCAACATACATATCTTATCATAATCATAGCAACACTGTGTGCACAATATGCAACTAAGTGTAAGTAACACTGTTTAATAAAAATAACTAATATTTCAATGAAATCAACTGGTATATAATAAATTAATATTATTCATTTTAAAACTACTCATTCTTCCATGCAACTGATGTTTATACGAATTTGCAGTCAAGTAATAATTAAATTGAATGAATATGTAAAGTCCTACATTTTTCTCCTACGATTTCACACACAAAAACAAAAAAATTAGAATAATAATACATTAGTAGATTAATTAATCCAAAACTAAAAATTGCTCAATATGGCCTCGTAGCTAGGCTGCCTTTATAAAACAAGCAATCTTTTAATAGCCACCTCATTTTTACTATAGTAAAAAAGGGGAAAAGCAAGAATGAATTAGTACTAGTGTGGTCCTCTATGCAAGAATATATTTACCAACATAGTAAAATAAACTTTACTTTGTCTTCTACTACAAATCAATTAATTTACAAACGATTAAAGACAAGACAATAAATAGAAAAAGACATAATCCATTATTCCCACATCCTTTTGCTTTATGCACTCATGTTTTTTTCCACATTTTTAACAACTAATTAATGACGTCTTTATCTACAATTGTGTATAAAAAAATTCGATGGGTGTTAAATGAGGCCTGTCTTTTTATTTTTTTTGGTGGTATATTATTACTTTAAACATATATTAATATAACTAGTTTAAAGTTACAAATTTTGTTTTAAAGCCCAACCCTCAAACTTAGGATTTATAGTGGGGGACATGTCTCTAGTCCTTTTTGGCGTTTTAAAGATTTATGAGTCTTAAAACTTATTTTGTTTGGAAAATTTGTTTTGAGGAGAGCTTCAATTCGATTCTTATTCATCCATTTTAAAGTTGAAAATAACTAATTTTTTAAGTTGTCGTAACTAACATTTGAGAGAGAAAAAAATAAAGTGTTTTTATCCCACGTTAAAAAATATCAAAAGAAAGTGGGTATATCATGAGCGTGAATCGATTTATAGTTTGTAAATTCAGTCATCTAAGTTACACGTAAATAACATCTTTTACTTGGAGAAATTTTGAACACATTGATATGACATTTTTTTTAATCTATCAGTAATTTTTATAGTCTATTAATTGACAAACTATCTCCAGCTTTAAAAATCTTCATTTATTATTACTAAATCGATGCATGGGTCTATTTTAATTTTTTTTTTTTTTTTTATAGTTCATAAAAAAAATACATATATAGATTTCTATAGATATGTTAAAACACATTAAAAGAAAGAGTTTGAAGTCTATCTTGATATCATTGCCTCCTGTGAGAGTAAATATGAGATCACCGTTAATGAGGTGATAGAGTAAATCCAATATATATACGGAATGTGTGTGAGAAATACAAGGGATATACAACAGTAATCTAGATAATATATTTACAAGATAAGATATTTGACTAATTCAAATATATTCAATTTGTATGCGTATTATCCCTATTACCTCCAACCCCATAAAGCAACGAGTGCATGTACGACACAATGGATTAACATTATAAGAAAATTGATTTTCAATGATATAAATTTTGTCGTTATAACTTTTCCAGTCAAAAGTCTTTAATGACAAAAATTAAAAATTAAATAAAGGATCTGTAATTAAAAACTTTTAGGTAAAAAAAGTTATAATAAGATAATTCTATCACTAACATTTAATTTCCTTGTAGTGTGATGCTATGTCATAGCGACACCCAAATAAAGGGAAAGGGGGGAGGAAGATCAACTAACGTGAAAAGTTAATTGACTCGTTAATCTCATACTTTAAATTTCAGAATGAGAAATGGTAAAAAGTAAAAATAAAAAATTTACCTCAAATGCCACCCCATAGCGAAATGAGAATATATATACAGTAAAACCTCTAAAAAAGAATACTCTATTAAGGAATAAAATCTCTTTAGGAATAAAAATTTATGGTCCCAACTTGGGACCAGTTATAATTTGGAATAAACTCCATATTGTCATAATTCATATTTTTTCAAGTCCCAACATAAAGAAATACACCTCCATTTAGGAATAAATCATAATAATATATATAATTTTACAATAGATTTAAGTTGATTTAAAATACTTGTTCAAGGTTGATTGTGACAATGATTTAATCTTTTGTGTTGTAACCTTATCCTTCAACTTGCGTGTGCGCATTAGCTCGTCCACATGACCACCTTCTTGTTGAACCCAAAACATTTTCAACTTGTCGAGTAAGCTTAAAGCTTCTTCACATGAAACTTTTTGTACTTCTATGCTATCATCCTCTGGATTATTTTCCTCATTTTCTTGCATAATTCCTTCAATAATTTCTTCATCCGTTAAAACATAAACAATTTGTTGCTCATCCGTTAAAGCATAAACAATCATGTACATGTATCTACTAATTATACCATTATATAATATACATGCATTTAAAAAAAAAAAACCTTATAACTCTATTTAGGAATAACCCCCAGTTAGGAATATTTTTTTGTGGTCCCAACTCCCAAGGATATGATTATAGAGAGGTTTTACTGTGTATATATATATCAAATGCACATGTGGTGAAGTCTGGAGAAACTTTTTCTCCTTTTATACATAAAAAATATGATTATGATATTTTTATTATACTGTATTTATTAATAAAATTCGACCCCCATTCAATAATTTATAACTACGCGAAAGAGGTAAACCACGATCGACGATAAAACCCTAAATATATATAGTGGACTTGATTAAAAATATATAAGTAATAGAATTTGAACTCTAACTTTTAGTTTTTAAATTCATCTATTTTACCGACTCGAACAAAATACGTAACGAGTAGAGTTTAAATTCATAACTTTCTACCATCAATCTCATTGATCAATTAATTACGACAAGTGAATTTAATTATTTTCTTTCTATTGTGCATAGTCAATGGCGTGTTCAAGAGCACAACTTCATATTCCAAATAAGGAAAAAGGAAAATAAAGTTAATTTAATTATTTTGGGGAATTATTAACATCAAATGCTCTGAATGTGATTATAAATCGACAACGATCAAATATGTCCTAGCTACCCACTTTCAATAAAGCCAATAAGAAATTGAAATCTTCCAGATTTACTTTACATCAATACTATAAAAATTATAATTTAAATAAATTGAGTTGATTAAGAAAACCTATAAATGCACTGACCATGGATATTGATTTTTTTTTTTTTAAAGTAGAATTGAAGAAATTGTGTGGAATATTTAAACAAAATTAAAATATTTAGGAAAAACTTTCAAATTACACGAAAATAAGCCCTAACATTTGTGTGCGTCGTAATGCTAATTAATCACACTACATACAGGAAAATTGTATTTTAATAACATTAAAAAATAACTTTTAATTAGTGACATGTTGCTATTAATTCTTATTTTTTCGTTATTAAAGACTTTTATTAGGAGAAGTTATAAAGATATAATTTTTGTTATTAAATGTTAATTTTTTTTGTGGTATTCTTTTGAAAGTTAGTATAACTGAAATAAGTCTCCAAATTTTATGAACGATGGTCTACATTGTTATCATTCTTGCTTACAATAATTAAAATGGTTTTTCTTAAAAATAAAAATAGAAGCCCTAGCATTTATGTAATTCTCAGGACCACATAAAGATATGTGTGTTTTATAATGAAGTTTTACTTTTTCCATAAAATTGAAAATAAATGTATTTAATTAAGGATATCCAATTCATAAAGAAAAGAGGTGATCATATTTCATTTGTCAACTTCCATCTGTTACGCTTACAATACAGTATTAATGTTAGTTTTTTTTTTTTTTTTGACAGACAGAGATTAATGTTAATGATATGATATTAAATTTTTTTTTTTAATTAAATTATCAAAGGCTATTGACTTTTGCAAGTGGGACACGCCTTATCCACCCCTCCCCCAAATACTGTGTAATGTGTATTTCCAATTTTCCATGTGATTAGTAATGATTAATTGATGTCAGAAAAAAAAATACTCTTTTAGAAATTTAAATCAAACTACACAAAAATATAGTACTATAATAATATGTATGCACATGATATATATGGCCAAACAATTTTTGAACTGAAATGCCATTAGAATTGTTTTTTTTAAAATTTAATGAAATAGTATTACATTTAGTAACGAGCATCAATTCCCTGGACCATGTATATATATATATAAAGTAAAAGTAGTAGTAACAATAGGTGAGCTAGTGAAGGAAGTTTGGAATTATTATTTTTCTAGTAAAATAATTTTGAAAATGAATATAAAGGGCTAATGGTAAATTAAATTTGGTTTATTTTTAATTTGAATAAGCAACTTAATCTTCAGACAATTTCCTTTGTTTTTAGATTAGATCGAATTAAAAAACAATGTCATTTTATTAATAAAGTGATACGTCGAGAAACCACGTATCCCATCACAAAAGGAATTGCATGTAAAACTAATTTGTAACATTTGAAGTAGTGGTTGGTTGTGATTTCATTTGTAATTAAGTTAAAAAGAAAGTTGTAGTAATTTTTTATTTTATTTTATTTTACTTTTAACCTTTATTTGTTTATAATGTTGACCAATATCCCAACAAGAGGCTGCAAAATGGTCGATTAATTGCTTACACATGCCCAACCAATAATTCAGCAATAACATGGCCTTCAACAAAATATTATTACAAACAAAATATGACTTTTTTTGAAGTGTCATTATTCGATTTTAGGACCGACTAATTTAAAGGATCAATTCAACTGTTCACTAACGAGAACGCTGTTTAAAGTTAGAGCTAAGCTTTGTATAAACTGATTCCCTTGGAAAACATGACTTTAACTATGGTGGAAGGGTCAAATTTTGAAATGAAATGCACACTACACATATATTTTCGAAAAATAAAAACCACACACAAACTACATAAAAATACCATAGGCAAATTAAAATGGTCCATATTGTTAATAAGTTAAGTGGAAATTTCAAGATTCGTACGCTCTAATTGAGCTAAATTGGTTTTGTTTAGTCGCATTTGACCACCTCCATTTCTATTTTAGTATTTACAATAAGAACTCAAAATTGACACTACATACATACAGTATATTTATTTTTTAGAATTGAAGAAATTGACTTATATATTGGTTGAGTGTACGCTAGGGGTGGGAATAGGGCAGGCCGGGCCGGGCCTTAAGAAAAAAAGTCTGGGCCTGGTATATAATATTTGGGCTCAAGCCTGGCCTGTGGCCTATTATAGGCTTTTTTTAGAGGCTAGACCTGACCTTTTTAGTAAATAGGCCTGACTCGAAAGCCTTTTAAATGCCTCTTTAATATTATTCAAAATTAATTTTTACCACACTTGTATTACCATTAAATTATAAAAACTAACTTTTTAAATCTCAAAATGAAGAAATAAGAACAATAAAAAATTAATCAAAAGATCCATAAAATTATACTCAAATGCAAATATTCATATCAATTATTTTTAACTATTACAAAGAAAAATAAAACAAAAAAATATATAATTTCTTCAAGATAATCTCATCATATATTGAATATTATATTATATATTTATTGTATTTTTATATATTATATATTTATACATATAGAAATAGAGTTAAATAGGCCGGCCTGTTGGGCTTCAAAGGCTTACGAAAAAGCTCAAGTTCGGCCTATTTAATTAAAAAGGCTTTAAAAAAAGCTTGAGCCTGGCTTGTTTATTAAACAAGCCGAGCCGAGCCGAGCTTTAGAAGGCCGAGCCGTAGGCCCCTGTCGGGTAGCCTGACCCATTCCTACCTCTAGTGTACGCGTTCCTTCCGGTTGTAGCCAGTAGGGATACATGAAAAAAAAAATCCTTGTTTATATTAATTACAAGATGAATACCCACTGTTTAAGCAGGATATATTCCTATAAATTAATTTTAGGGACGTTATTTGAATGAAACTTTTTATTTAAACATTATCATTTTTTTTACAAATTAAAATCTGAAAAAAAATATAGGTTATTCTATTAAATTTTTTGAAATATGAGTTAAAAGAGATCCGTCTCACATAAAAAGATTCGCGGTCCCACTCAAGTTTTTACCTTAATTTTATTAAAGTGTACTGTGTAAGAAAATGTAATGAATATATGGTAAATAAGTGAAAATTTTAAGGATAAGAGTTTGGAGTATGAAAATTAATATGAGACAGATAAAATGAAAAGTTTGAAAACTTATTTGACACGAATACGGAAAAACAAATTAATGAATGTTGTCTTATTTCATGCGAAGGTTCATCATGCATGGATTAATACAAAATGCAGGCGGAGTGGAAATAATAAAGAAATTGGAAGATCCCAATTACCAATCAACTTCATCTGGAGTAGGTGAGTTGCAATTTTTATAAATTATAACAGAATTAATACAATGCAGAAAATCAAACTAGTTTAATCGTGCATTAAATAAATTGTGATGATTCCAGCTGTTCTTACCTCATTAAACCAAGTTATTTTTAAATATTACAATAGTCAATTAAATAAAATCTTGAATTATTCTTATGCGACAGCTTTTTGCTTATTAAGAGTTAGAGACTGCAATTCAACAATATATGGTCCCTCCCTATATATACCATGCTCATCATTCAAACTTCAATCATCTCATCTCCCTTCTAATAAACCAACTTCTACTTACTAAATAAAGGGAGTCAAGTCTATACACATTGCCCGGAGCTAGTGGCGGTTTCCGGCAACATAATGAGGATCGACGGCCGAATGATGCCACACGTCTTCGTGGCATTGGCCATTTTGGCTACTTCTGGTATGGTTTCGGCTGATAAATATGTTTATTCTTCTCCACCACCGCCACCTTCTTCATCACCCCCTCCGCCATATGTCTATACATCTCCGCCACCTCCCCCACATCTATCATATGTTTATACATCACCACCACCACCCTCATCATCTCCTCCACCACCACCACCTTATGTGTACGAGTCACCTCCTCCACCTTCTCCTTCCCCTCCACCGCCTTACGTGTATAAGTCACCACCACCACCTGATCCATCACCCCCTCCACCATATGTCTATACATCTCCCCCACCTCCCTCACCGTCTCCACCACCCCCTTACGTGTACAAGTCACCTCCTCCACCTTCTCCTTCCCCTCCACCACCTTATGTGTATAAGTCTCCACCACCACCTTCACCTTCTCCGCCACCACCTTACGTGTACAATTCACCACCACCACCACCACCACCACCTTCTCCATCACCACCTCCACCATATGTCTATACATCTCCCCCACCTCCTTCACCGTCTCCACCACCTCCTTACATCTACAAATCACCTCCTCCACCTTCTCCTTCCCCTCCACCACCTTATATTTACAAGTCCCCACCACCACCACTTTCCGACCCCTCACCACCACCACCATATCACTACACATCTCCACCACCACCGGTGAAATCTCCTCCTCCACCATACCACTATACTTCACCACCACCTCCCGTGAAGTCCCCACCTCCTCCGTACCACTACACATCTCCACCACCACCGGTCAAGTCACCACCTCCACCGTACCACTATACTTCACCACCACCTCCAGTAAAGTCACCACCTCCACCGTACCACTACATATCTCCACCACCTCCAGTAAAGTCCCCACCTCCACCGTACAAGTACACATCTCCACCACCACCAGTGAAGTCTCCACCTCCACCGTACAAGTACACATCTCCACCACCACCAGTGAAGTCTCCACCTCAATACGACCCATTGGTAGTCAAGGTGACAGGAAAAGTATACTGTTACGGGTGCTACGATTGGACATACCCACATAAATCCCATGACAAGAAACATCTTGAAGGTACAACTAAATTCTCATATCTTTTTAATTTTCTAAATATTTTCGATTAATTTGGTTCATTGAAAAAGTATTGTTTCAGTTTAATTATATTATCTGTGCACACAAATTTTAGATTACATGCATACAATGAATACCCTACTCATACAGATATAGAAGAACAAAGATGAACAAAATTGTTCTATATGCAAAAATTAATTATTACACTAGTACGTATGTGAAAATTAAAGGATATTCATATTAGTGACCCTTAATCTTACAATCTAGACATGAAATAGGACATTGTTAATTATAATATTCTTGAATTTATAATTAATTTATGGCAGTGGCCATCATTTAATTATTACGGTGATATAAGAAATTACTTAATTGGCTATTACCGATGTTGACTATAGTAACTTATTCAAGAACTTGACCGTCTGTGCATACTATGTCTATATATGTGCTTGTTCATGATAGATACGTTCTTTTAACACTAAAAAAAGTTAATTAATTGTGGTCCCATGAATTCAAAATCTGATATAGGAAAGTAATGTGTATATATATATTTATTTAATACTACATGAATGAAAAAGGATAATGATGTGATTTGTTAATGTATTCATGAAAAAAAGTATTTAAATAATTATTTGGTTGGCAAACAATTTATTAATTAGAGTACTTTTCATACATATATGAATCAGGTGCTGTTGTGGAGGTAACATGCAAAACAGGTTACAAAGAAATAGTGGCATATGGAAAAACTAAGAACAATGGAAAATACAGCATTGCAGTTGAAGGATTTGAATATGGTAAATATGGAGCAAAGGCATGCAAGGCTAAGCTTCATGCATCTCCCAAGGGTTCAAAGTGTAATATTCCAACTAATATTCATTGGGGAAAGATTGGAGCCAAACTTAGAGTGAAGTCCAAGGATAAACATGAAGTTGTTCTTTATGCTGAACCATTTGCTTATGCATCAAAGACTCCTTTTGGAAAGTGCAAGAAGCCTCTACCCACCCCTACTCCTTACTATTACAAGTCTCCACCACCACCGTCTCCTGCATATGTGTACAAGTCACCACCGCCACCGTCTCCCGCATACGTGTACAAGTCACCACCACCACCATCACCGAAATATGTCTATAAATCTCCGCCACCACCTCCTTATGTTTACAAGTCTCCACCACCTCCACCACCAACTTACGTCTACAAATCCCCTCCACCACCACCATACGTTTACAAGTCACCACCTCCACCAACCCCAACTTATGTCTACAAATCCCCACCTCCACCACCATATGTTTACAAGTCTCCACCCCCTCCACCAGCAACTTACGTCTACAAGTCTCCACCACCCCCTCCATATGTCTATAAGTCACCACCACCACCATCGCCATCTCCTCCTCCTCCATACTTTTACAAATCTCCACCACCACCTTCCGACCCCTCAACACCACCACCATATTACTACAAGTCCCCACCGCCACCGCCACCTTCACCATCTCCACCACCTCCTTACTACTACAAGTCACCACCTCCCCCATCTCCTTCTCCACCACCACCTTACTACTACAAGTCTCCACCACCACCATCACCATCTCCCCCTCCTCCTTACTATTACAAGTCGCCACCACCTCCATCTCCAGCTCCACCACCCACTTACTACTACAAGTCTCCACCACCACCTTCCGATCCATCACCACCACCTCCATACCACTACACCTCTCCTCCACCACCGTCACCTTCTCCACCACCTCCATACCACTACACCTCACCTCCACCACCATCGCCGTCTCCACCACCTCCGTACCACTACACCTCATCTCCCCCACCATCGCCGTCTTCTCCACCACCATCACCTTCTCCACCCCCACCATACCAATACACCTCACCTCCACCACCATTATCTTCTCCTCCACCCCCATACCACTACACCTCTCCTCCACCACCGTCACCCTCTCCACCACCTCCGTACCACTACACCTCACCTCCACCACCATCATCGTCGTCTCCTCCACCTCCCTACCACTACACATCTCCTCCACCACCATCACCTTCTCCACCCCCACCCTACCAATACACCTCACCTCCACCACCGTCATCTTCTCCTCCACCTCCATACCACTACACCTCTCCTCCACCACCCTCACCTTCTCCACCCCCACCATACCACTACACATCACCACCACCACCTTCACCCTCACCTCCACCACCCTACATTTACAAGTCTCCACCTCCCCCTTCACCATCACCTCCACCCCCGTACTACTACTCATCACCTCCCCCACCTTTGAAGTCACCACCACCACCCGCATACATCTACTCTTCTCCACCTCCTCCAATCCATTATTAAGCTTCAATAGTTTTAGAGCACTCCAAAGGCATCATTGTAAGTTATAACTATCCAAATAAAAGTTTTATGACCACAATAATCCACATTCTTCGTCCTTATCTAATTATTTCTATTTTGCAGCAGCCAGTCTACAACTCAGAATAATAGAAGGCTTCTTGAGGAGAATATGCAGTAATCAACTTTCTAGAGCAACCAGTGTATTCAATAAGGCCCTGCAAGCATTGAAAAACATCATAGAATGCATGTTGGACCAAATTTCATCTGGTGATCATATGGTTGTTATGTTACACATTTTCCTTGTTACATCTTCAAATTGGTTTCTTTAAATTTTAGCGTATAGTGGATGACCATGTATCTGAATTCAAATTTATTAATTAATCATTGTTCCTTTTTATCCTGTGCTAATAAAAGATCTTGCTTTCTGCTCAAATAACCCTGGCCATTCATTATGTGTAGTACATATACATAAAATTATATATATATATATATATATATATATATATATTTGTAAATTTATAAGTATCCATACCTAATTTTACTCTTATTTCATATAAAAGTAAACAATTTATACAGGTAACATTGAAGATATAATTCTCTGTATAGTTTATTTTATGTATGTCAAATTAATTATTGAAAATTCTCATAAAATTTTGTGAATCTAAGATTAATGATCAATTTCATTAATGATAACAAGGCTGGATTTTCTTTAGCGAAGGTGATTACTTCTCTTGTTCATACACACTTTGTTAAGACTGAAATATATTTAAATCAAACAATTCAAGCCCGGCCCTTATGATAACTATTGCGAAAAGGAGACTTAATTGATGAATCTCTGAAAAATACCTTTATCTCTTTAAACATGACTTATTTTTTGGAATAATTTGTTAAAATATATGGAGAAATTTGTGGCATGGCTCCCCTGTTTTTAATGTTCTCTTCTTCCTGTGGCATTAATTATGGAGAAGCTCTGAGTAGGAGCATTAATGCTCTTCAATTCAAAGATATATAGTGGGGGTAAGAGTCGAGTCGAGTTGGGTAGTGATGAGCTTGAAACTCGACTCGATTGCTATATTCGAAGTTCGAAACTCGATTCGAACTAGGAAGAGTCCAATTTTTTTAAACTCGAGCTCAGCTCGACTCGATTACATGTATAATTTTACAAAATTAAATGTAAACCATATTTTTTTAATATAATTAATGACAAAAATAAACTCAAGTTCGACTTGACTCGACTCGATTACCCGTATATATTAGGCTCGTGAACCTTTTGAATCGAGTATTTATGAACTCGAATTCGGTAGATACTCGAGTAGTTCGAAACTCGAATCTAGCCCGAGTAGCTACACCCTTAATATATACAAACAGTAAGGTAATATTTTGGCACCAACACAATCTTATCTTTTCTCCAGTGGTGTATCCAGAATTTTAAATTTGGGGATACGGAAAATATTAAGTAAAATATTACTCTCTCTGCCCCGCGATAACTTGTATAGTTTGACTGACACACTTTTTAAGAAAAAAGAATTTTTTATCGTTGTGTGGGTCAAATAAATAGAGAAAATTTATAAAAAAAGCCATTTAGGCACCTAGCTTCTTAAATAAAGACAACTTTTATAATCTTTTTAAAAAAGGACAAAAACGCATGTTAATAACCCATTATACCCTTATATTTAAATATGAAATTAATTTATTAATTTAATAATTAAATAACAAGTCTTCATCTTCCTTATTTGTCGCCATAGATTTTTGGTTAATTTATTAATTTAATAATTAAAGAACGGGTTTCTTGGCCGGAAAACTCAAATCTTCAAGCTTTTTGGTTAATCCATGATGAATCAAACATAATCCTGCTGCATCTACAAACGATTGGCCATAGATTTCAGATTGGTGAAGCAACAATCCTCGATTTCCTCTTGAAATCGAGGGATCTTTTTCTTCTTTTAGTTTCTGTTTTCAGTTTTGGGTGACCCCTCACGCCCAAAAACTGATTTCCGATGATTCTCAAAGTTTCTGCTGCTTAGAGGCTTGTTCCTCTCTTTCAACGACGGCCATGGCTATAAGGTCTCGTCTCCTTTGCTCTTCCATAATTGTTTCCTCGATCTGTTCTTTCGACTACACATGATCAAGAGACTTTCCACGCGATCGTTTCTTTATATTCCTAGGGGATTCAAACTTCACCGATTTCTTCATTATGGATGACGGACGCGAAGCCGCCGGAGATACAGTAGAAACTTTTAATTCCAAGGGTCAGATGAAGAGTTTTGCCAAGGGTATGATTATTAATTCCACATGTACACACATAATTTGCAAATAATTTAGGATTTTTTGAGATGATTTTAATTTAGGTTCAATTTTGCTCTGTTTTCGTGAAATTGTGATGATTTACGTGCGTGTTGCTGAAATGTAGTTCATGATTATTTGTTATTGGTTTGGTCAAGGGATAATGCAGATCTTATTTTGCATATGTATACGTATTTCTGCATAATCACATTCTAATATGAAGACACCGTACTATTTTTTCTGCATTATTCATTTTATTATGTAGTTTTAGATTTCATTGTTCTGCATTATTCATTTTATTATGCAGTTTTAGATTTCATTGTTCTGCATTATTCATTTTATTATGCAGATTTAGATTTTATATTAATTTTCCAACCATGGTCTAGGGAACAAAATGTTCTTCTCACTTCTCACTTCGTCTTCTTCCGTACTTCACGGTTTTCTTTCTTCACAAATTGAAAAACCCCAAAATTCTGCACAAAATTTACAAAGTTTGACCGGAGTTGTTGAGAGAGTTTAATTTTAGGAAGTTTTAATTAATTGCGTAATTCGGGGGCTTTAATGAGCTGATAGAACTTTAGTACCAAACCTGTTTTTCTTCTCATTTAATTTTAGGAAGGTTTTTCTTAATTGCGTAATTCTCGGAATTAATGAGCTGATAGAGTCAGCTTTAAATTTCAAACATTTAAATAATTTCTCCATATTAATTCCGAATTTATGTATTAAGGGCATGATGGTACATTTATGTGCCATTTTGTCCTTATTCTGAAACTATTTTGAATCATGTCTTTATTTAAAAAAACACTAAGTGAAATGACCTTTTATGTGAAATTCCCAAATAAATAAGGGATATTTTTGGTAATTATTGAGGTGTAGGGTAAAATGTAAGTCTAAAATGAGTGATAATTTAAAAAATAAAATAATGTTGTAAATATATTAAATATTTTGGATTGTTTTCATATTGAGAGTGTGCAAATAATCTTGGGAAATCTTAATAAGAAAAGTGTGCGAGTAAATGATTATTTAATAATAAAAGTTGTACGATTTAATGCAACTTAAATTAAAAAAAAATTACATAATATTCAAATCAAATCACAATTAGTCAACAAAATTCTCATATTTTAAAAACGATCTATAATACTCATTATAGAGAATTTATAAAAGTACATTCTTTTCAACAAAAGTAATTAAACTATTATTTAATAATTGTTTAAAAAGGGTGCAAAGAAAAGAAATTGTGTGCAATATTTTTTTTAAGATTTAATTGTGGAAAATTGGGCCTCCTTTAATTATATCCAGTGCTAGTCTTGGGTGAGACCGTCTCACAGAATGAGATCCGTGAGACGGCCTTAATATATAAAAAGTGATAATGTTTGAGCAAAAAGTGATGTTTAAGTAAAAAGTGACTGTCACGTTTAAAATATTATCACTTTTCACTTAAACATTATCTTTTTTTTACAAACTAAAATCTGGAAAAAAAATATGGATTATCCTACCCAAATTTTTGAAATACGAATTAATAGGAATCCGTCTCACAGAAAAAGTATGCATAATTAATAATGAGAATGCAGATTAGTTGGTCGACATTATTAATTTATATACATATTTTGCATAAAATAAATTTAAAAAAAATTTAATTTGGGGTACAGTTGTACCCTCATGTACCACACACTGCCTCCGCCACTAGACTTGCCCAAACGGTTCAGGACCGTCGGTTCCCGGTTTGGAACCGGAACCGCCAAAATTGAAACCGCCACTTACATGAACCGAAACCGTGAAATACACGGTCCGGTCTCGGTTCGACCTTTACGGGTTTTGGAACCGCCGATTTCATGGTTTGAACCGGCGGTTCCTTAATTTAATTTTTATTTTATATATGCACCCATATACATCCAAATATATAGACAGAAATACCCAATTAACTCTTAAATACACCAAAATACCTTTAACTCTTGTTCAGGCCCAATTTTAAAGGATAAGACCAAAACAATTACTCACCTTCTTTCACTTTCATGCGTACTCATCTTCATACCATTCTTTCTTATTTATTATAGTTTCCGGCAGCGGTAGCATGGTTGATCTCCGGTAGAGGCGGCGGCTCAGAGCCCTCTTCTTCCTATAGGATTTGAGCCTTTGAGGTGGTCGAGGAGGTGTGGCCGTGCGGCTGGAGGTGGTGGTTTGGGGCGTGGCAGTGCGACTGGAGGCGGTGGTTTGGGGCGTGGCCGTTCGAGCGCCGGACACAAAGGGACGACAAACTGACTAATTGAGACGTATCTTTTTTTCATTTTCTAATTGAGGCGGTGGTATAACAATAGCAGGTAGGTTTCTCCTTAGGTTTTTTTATTGTTTACAAATTTGGGCCTTGATTTTTTTTTAATCTGGGCTTCAGAATTCTAATCAATGTATATTTTTCTTTATTTTTTTGGTTAATTCTGTAATTATTAAAAAAAAAATGGTGACGATTTTAAACCGGAACCGGCTGGAACCGGAACTGACGGTTCCGAATCGGAACCGTCCAAAACCGAAACCGTCCCCCCTCTTTAGCCGGTCCGATTCCGGTTCATGCCTCCTGAGAACGCCGAACCGGAACCGGCGGTTCTTGAACCGTGGGCACTCTATCCGCCACTCCTTATTTCTTATTGTCGTGACAAAAATAATATGCTCTCAAGTTTTCTCTTTTCCACTTAGGTGGTGTTTCCAAACTCTATAAACAGCTCAAAAGCACTTCTAAAAAGTAAAAACTGTGAGAGTGCAGCTTTAAAAAAAGTGATTTTGGAAGCAGTTTGTAGAGTTTCAAAACACCCCTTTAATCCGATCCGAACTCGTCCCCTTAAACTTGCAAAAGCACACCGGGAACGCTCTAGTCAGTTTTTTTTTATATAAAATGTGGAGGGAAAATAATATATGAGTTTTTTTTTTTTTATATATAAAATGAATTCTCTCATACTTTGAGAGGATAAGATATCGCTAATGAATTTTATACTATAAAGAATGGATTTAATCATCACCATAAAAGCTGTTATTCGAGCCGAGTATTTGAGGTTCGAGCTCGGCTCGATAACATTACCGAGTTAAAAATTGAGCTCGGCTTGACTCGTTAACGAGTCTAATGAGCTTAACGAGCCTATCGAGTCGAGCCGAACCTAATGACCCTAATGATTTTTTTTATAAAAAAATAGTTATCAAGCTTAACAAGTCGAGCTCGAGCCGGCTCGTTAGTAAATCGAGTATTTAACGAGCTCGAGCTCATTAAGCTAAACGAGTCGAGCCGAGCCGAGTCTCGTTAAGGCTCGGTTCGAATAACAGCACTAATCACCATTGAATTGTTGAGAGGGATATCACTTGTATATATAGTTGAAAATTACAAGGTAAAAGATTTACAAAATAAATGGAAAGATATGTACAATAAATACAAATCCTAAATATATGAAATAATTGACCTATTCCTTAATATCCCTCTTCAAGTGTTGCGTGGGATGAGGAAGAACGCAAAGTTTGGAACGTAAGAATTCGAAAGCAGTTCTTGGAAGACTCTTCGTGAAAATATCTGCCAACTGAAGATACGAAGGCACAAACTGGGTCGAAAGTCGGCTAGCAGACACAAGTTCACGAACAAAGGGACAATCAATGTCAATGTGCTTTGCCCTTCTATGCGCAATGAGATTTTTACTTAAGAAGAGGGCACTCTTGTTATCCCAAAGAAGAACCAGACGAGCATGTGACATAACACGAAGCTCACGAAGAAGACTAGTGAGCCAAAGACTTCAACAACAACATTAGCCAAAGCACGATACTCCGACTCACAACTAGAGCGAGCAACAGTGGGTTGTTTCTTAATACTCCAAGAGACAAGATTCACACCCAAGAAAATAGAATAACCGTAAGTTGAGCGGCGTGTTTCAATACACCGAGTCTAGTCAACATTAGAATAGGCCACAATTGAAGAATCTGGTCGGCTAGTGAAAGAGAGACCATGGCTGATGGTGCCCTTAACATACAAAAATAAAAGTAGTGTTAGACATAATTGGCGTGATTTGTAATTATCTCTTTACTTATATCTTTGTTGGGAAATGAAAGAGATTTTGATTAAATACTAAAATCTCTGATGTAGTGCCTTGAATGTAGCTAAGTGTTGAGTAAAAAAATTTCAGAGATGTTGGAACATTTAGATCAGATTAGTTGAAAAACTAATAGAGTTATATAATTGACTTGTTGAGGGGGAACTCAAATGGAAGTCAAGTCCATTAATTGTGCCTAAGGACCACTAACAAGAGATGCAAAGAATTAAGTGATATAACACAAACGACCAACTCAGTTGATAAGAGTGCATCTCAGCTGATCGAAGGTAACTCAACTGATGAGAGATAATTCAGTTGATAAGAAGACAAGTCATCTAATCTGACTTAATCCAAGGAGAAGAAATGTCTTAAGAAGTTCAGTCCACTAAGGAAGATCAACTCAGTTGATACAAACAAATGAGAAATCAAAGAAGTGTCAACCCTGCTGAAGAGCCACATACACGAGTATATGACACCAGACAAGAACCAAACACATCTAAAGCAAGTATCAAATAAGCTGAAAGGCCGCACGCAAGAGTATATGACACTAGCCAAGAGCCAACTTAATTTAAGAAAGTGTCATCTAAGCTGAAATGATCAACTCAACTGATATGTGGACAACTCGATCAGTTGATACTCAAGAGCGTTAGACAAGATGATCTTCAAGGCTTCAACATCAAAGTCTTATGACTCAAGTTAGATTAGCATGAAAGAGCAACTAGCCTCAAGACAACTAACCTGACATTAAGACTCACAAAGACTAAACAAGCTTAGAACAGTTAAGACAACCAAAATACAATGTTCTCTAATGTAGTAGAGAATGTTTAGAAGCATTCTCCCAATCTATCAGTTAGAGACGTATGTCATAGAGCATTGGGATGTGTGAAAAAGCTGACTTAAGGGGACAACACATTCTAATAAGCCGCCTAAACTTAAGATTTTACACTGTTCACACTGATGGAAATAAACTCAATGTTTATTCCATGAAAGCTGCAAATAGAAGGTTTGAAATTATATCTCTCCAACAAATATATGATCAAACTTCTCTATAAACACATAAGAATGCAAGATCATCAAGTACGAAAAACACAAACAATCAAGCTCTATCAAGAAATCAAAGCTTACAATCAAGCATACATTAGAATCACACTATCATTGTTTCCCTAGTGATTTCATAGAGCTCATACTACTTATTTACTAAGAATCTAAGCCACATTTATATTCTAGGTTAGATAGATATCATATCCTTTCATTGATTTCATTGTAACAGATATCTCACCAGTGGAAAAAATAACCCCAAACCCAATCTGAGTGAAAAGATTGTAAGTGAGGAGTGTTGTAGTATAAAAGAGCAACTAAGTCGTGAAGTGTTACTTCAGCCTAAAACTCAAGAAGAAGAAGGATTTTGAGTACTAGAACTCAATTTCTAGGAATCAAACACTTAGAAGAAGTGCTCTTGATCTGTGCACCTTGATACTATAAAGTAAGTTAATTCCAAGAGATAATGAATTATCTTGTTCAATCAGGAAAGTGGATGTAGGAGCTTGAGTCTCTGAACCACTATAAGTGTTTATGTTATTTACATTCAGTATTTCATCATTCATACACTCACAATACACTACACACAAAACTGATAAGTGATTGGGTGTGAGATTGCTCGTTTTTGTGCTCATTATTGCTATATTATCGTAGCATTTTGTTGTGATTTTGTGCTTATTTGATAGAAATGGTGCTACTAACCTTGTTGTCAAGAAATGTGTTCAAAGTGTAGGAAACAAGGTGAAAATAGTCCATTTTAGAGGAAAAACGAGCAATGGCGCATGAGAATTGAAGTTCGGTTGGAGGACGAGCAAAGAAAGACTTGAACAAGAGTTGAAAAGTCCAAAGAGCAGATTTCACTCGGCCGGCCGAGTGACTTCACACTGGCGGCCGAGTGGGAAAAAAGGTCCAGAGAGTTTCTGGAATGCCCATGTCACTCGGCCGGCTGAGTGACTTCACACTGGCAGCCGAGTGATATCACACTGGCGGCCGAGTGGGTTCTGGAACCACTTTTGGTTCTGGAAGTCCATCTCACTCGGTTGACCGAGTGATCGACTCGGTTGACCGAGTCAACTCACGTTTTTTCGGGGTTTTTCGCGAATTTTGAAGAACTTCGTATACCCAAGTGCTATTTTCGTCTCACACACTCTTGGAAGCTTTAAATAGCTTCAACTTCAGTTTGTAAAATAATCTTGGGCCTCATTTATTACAACTCTTAAAACCCTAGTTCATCTTAACTCCATCTTCCACATTTATTGCACTTTAATTCATAGTTTAGCTTCAAAGTAGGATACTTAGCATAGGTTTTTGAAGAACAAGGCTCCACACTTTTGTAATAGCTAGGTGTTTTGAAGAAACAACAAGGTGACTTCAAACCATTCTCTCATTGTCTATATAATTCCATATTTAATGTTTATCTTGATTTCTTTTGATGTTTTAGCCATGGGTGTTTCTCAAAACACCATGGGCTAAGTTTATTTATGCTTTGGGTGTTCTAAAACCATGTGAATATCAAGTTTGGAATTGTTTGAGCTTTGTTATTGCTAATATTAGATTTATTGCTTCTTTTAATGGGTATTATGGGTACTTTGTATGTTAACTTCTATTAATCCATATTTAGATGCATGTTTAGCGTAGACGAGAGTTACATAGACATGTTTATATTTATGGTGTGAGTTGTTGATATGCAAATGTGTTAGTTATACTTTTAATTCGTCGAGAGAGAGTTAATCGTATTAGAACCCCATTAAAGGACATTAATTACTTGAATGGTTGTTTGAGTAGTTGGTGAGGATTAGGAAGAAAACCTTATTCCCGGGTTTGGGAACACCTTAGAATTAAGGCTATATTACCCGAAGGAAAATGGTTGTCATCCTAGCATTTAGGTGCTCTTAGCAAATATTGATTAAAGCATTAACAAAGTAAAAGCAATTCCTCTCTATTTCACTAGGTGGAGAACACCCGAAGCATTCTCTCACCCTTGCACTTCTTCGAATCATATTCGTAGTTGTTCTCGTTTTAATTGTTAAATTCTTGCTTAGTAGTAATTTTCTTTGTTACGTTGTGGTAATTGCTCTTATAGATTATTTGCTTGTTTTTAGTAGTTCAAGTTGCTTGTTAGTTACTAGGTTGGTGTTTGGTTTAATTTCTTGAAGTTTAGTAGTACCTTAGCTTTATTTTAGAAATCCAAAAACCGAGCCCGTAGTTACATTAGTTATGACGACACAAAACTCTAGGGATTCATTGCACAAACCCACCTCCTAGGTCGATACTACTTGGTCGAATACTTCCATTACTACTACGAACCCTTATGCTTGAGGGGAAGTAGTTAGTCAACATATAGTGACCAAAAATTCGTTCAAGTCAATGGCGCCGCTGCCGGGGAGGCGACGTAGTGCTTAAGTGGGACTTAGAGTTAGTTGAATACTAGTGCTAGCTACAATTACTTGCTTTTATTTTATTTTTATTTTTGCTTCAAGAGTTTGATATTTGCAATTTTCCATAGGTGCATGATAACAAGAGCACGTGGTGGACAAATTGAACCTATCAACCTTGAGATTGAAGCCACCGCAAGAAGGAATCGAGCGATAAATCGAAGAATGGCGGAGAATAGACAAAATCAACCGCCGGGTGCCGTGGTAGATGATGAAAGTGACAAGATCAATACCCAAGAGAATCTCCAAGTTGAACAAGGAGATGTTCAAATACAAGGAGGGGTAGGAAACGGCATACAACACCCACCTAATGTTCAAATGGGTGGTGTGTTCAATCAAGGCCACTATGGTGTACAACCTCAAGGATATCCCCCTAATGTCCAACAAGGAGGGTATCCCCAAGGCTTTCCACCATATCCTTATCCACAATATCCTCATGGATATTATCAACCACCTCAAGGGTATTATCCACCACCCTATCCTTACCATCCACCCCAAGGTGTATTTCCTCAAGAAGTACCCGCTCCACCTCCACCGGAAAGACAAGAACCTCGTCCTCCAATACAACATGGGAGGCCCATGAGAGAGTACTTTGAGCCTCAACAAAGGGAGTATTATGATGGGATAGCAAGGCCAAATGTGGAGGCCAATAATTTTGAAATAAATGCCTCTTTGTTGAGAATGCTTAGAGAAAAGCAATTTGAAGGGAGGACCGAGGAAGGTTTTGAAGAAGATCCAAATGAGCACTTAGCTCAATTTCTAGAGATAGCCGACACACTCAAGCAAAATGGTGTGTCCGAAGATGCAAAGAAGTTGAGGCTATTTCCCTTCACACTTTCTGGAAAGGCAAAAACATGGTTACAAACAAGCATTCCGGCGGGAGAGGTGAGAACTTGGGAAGAATTGAAGAAGAAATTTTGTTGAAGTATTATCCACCTTCAAAAGTGATGGAAGCAAGGCAAAACATCTCTCAATTCACACAAGGAGCTAACGAGACCCTCATGGAAGCATGGGAAAGGTTTACTAACCTACTCATAACTTGCCCTCAACATGGTTTCCCAATAGAGCAAACTACATGTTGGTTCTTTTGTGGGTTGAGGGGAGAAGATCGACAACATTTGGATGCTTGTGCCGGAGGTTCGATATGGCTCAAGTCGGCGGAAGAGATCAAACAAATAATGGAGGGGATATCAAACAATTCTTTTACAATGAAGATGGATAGAGGAGGAAGACATCGAGTTGCCCAAGTAAATGAAATGGAGTCGGTGAAGACCATGGTCACCACTTTGATTGAAAAGGTGAACGCTCTATCGTCTAATCAAGCACGTGAGAGCTCATTACCTATGGCTCAAGGAGAGCTTCCTTTGAATCAAGTTGAAGATGTGAACTACATGGGTCGACCCCAATATCAAGGAAGCTACCAACAAAATTTTCAAAGTGGTCGTCCATATCAAGCTCCTCAACAAAATCGTTTTCAAGGTGGTCAATCCTCAACACTCCAACCCAATCAAAGTCAACCGATGCAAGGGGGGCCATCCATCTCATTTCAAGGGAATCAAAATCAAAACTTTCGAAGGCACGACAACTTGGCGTATTCTAACCCAAAAGGAGCAATGCAATATCCACCCGGATTTGATCCCGGGGCAAAGCTTCCTAATGGTGAAGGAAAAGCTACTACGGAAGATACACTTTTACGGATGGAAGAGTTGTTCAAGAAAGCTCAAGAGCAACAAGTTAAAACGAATTTGGAACAAGCAAAGATCAATGAACAACACTCAAGGGGGATTAAAAATCTCGAGCATACGGTGGGGCAACTTGCAACGTCCGTTGGAGAGTTGAGCACGGCGGTTAATCAAATGCTAAACAAGGGAAAATTTCCCTCAACAACCGAGATAAACCCCAAAGAGCATTGCAAGGCAATAGAGCTTAGAAGTGGCACTAAATATGAGGGTCCATCCATGCCCACTCAACCAGGAGAAGATGATGTCAAGGGAAGTTGTGAAATTGAAGAAGAATGTGAGGAGGTAGAGATGGGAAGAGCCGAAGATGAGGAAGAAATTGAGATTGAGCCAAAAGAGAAAAAGAAAGTTGAGGGTGAAGAAAGAATACCAAAGTGGAAGAAGATGAAGGAGAAGAAGATTAATGAAGAAAAGAGCATACCATGTGATGAGTGGGGGGTACCAAAGACAATGGTACCATTCCCTCAAAGATTCATGAAGAAGAAATTGGATGAGAAATTTGCTAAATTTCTTGAGGTCTTCAAGCAACTCCACATCAACATTCCATTCTCCGATGCTTTAGAGCAAATGCCCAACTATGCCAAATTTCTCAAAGACTTGATCTCCAAGAAGAGACGGATTGATGAACCCGAGCTTGTCAAGTTCAACAAGGCATGTAGTGCTATGCTCCAAAAGAACATGCCACAAAAGATGAAGGATCCGGGTAGCTTTGTCATCATGTGTGATATTGGAAATGGGATCAAGAGGAATGCTCTTTGTGATTTGGGGGCTAGCATTAACTTGATGCCCCTATCTTTGTTTGAAAAGCTTGAAAGGGGGGAGTTGAAGCCTACTTCGATTGCACTTCAACTTGCCGATCGATCAATCACAATTGCCAAGGTCATAGTGGAGGATATTCTTGTGAGAGTGGACAAATTTGTATTTCCCGCCGATTTTGTGGTGCTAGAAATGGAGGAAGATGAACAAGTGCCTATAATTCTTGGAAGGCCATTTTTAGCAACGGCGGGAGTAGAGCTTGATGTTGGGAAGGGAGAGATCACATTGAAAGTTGGGAAAGAAGAAGTGAAGATATCGATGTACGATGCGATGAAGCATCCCATGGATGTGGAACAATTGAACTTCGTCGATATTGTAGACTTATGTGTCCAAGAATCTTTGGAAGACCCTTCTTACTCTCTCTTCTTTGATGATTTAAATGATATTGATTCTCATTCATATTTTTCCTCTACTTATGAAAGTTTCAATTTTGACTTTGATGATAGGGAACAAATGGAGATTGAGGAAACTTTAGAGATCAAACATGGGAATTTCACTCTACCACCCTTGTTGAAATCGGAGGAAGGAGAGCCTAAAAGGGAGGAGAAGAAAGAAGGGCTCAAACCACTTCCCGAGCACTTAAAGTATGCCTACCTAGGAGAAAACGAGAAGAATCCGGTAATTGTATCATCTTCTCTTTCATCACATGAATTAGAGAGACTACTTGAAGTGCTACGTAAGCACAAATCGGCCATCGGTTGGTCGATTGAGGATTTGAAGGGCATTAACCCATCAATTTGCATGCATAGGATCCGTCTAGAAAAAGATAGGAAGCCTATAGTCCAACCCCAAAGGAGAGTGAACCCTATTATCCAAGAAGTTATTAGGAAAGAAGTCATAAAATTTCTAGATTCGGGTATGATATTTCCTATTTCGGATAGTCCATGGGTGTCACCTTTGCATGTTGTATCTAAAAAAGGGGGAATGCCGGTTGTACAAGGTGAGGGAGATGAGCTAATAGCCATGAGAGTCGCCACGGGGTGGCGTGTGTGTGTTGATTATCGTGAATTGAATAAGGCTACTTGCAAAGATCATTTTCCCTTACCTTTCATGGACTAAATGCTAGATAGGTTAGGAGGTTTTTCACACTATTGCTTTCTTGATGGTTATTCGGGTTACAATCAAATCATGATTGCACCGGAAGACCAAGAAAAGACCACTTTCATATACACGTATGGTACATTTGCATGGAGGCGTATGCCTTTTGGGTTGTGTAATGCACCCGCTACTTTTCAACGTTGCATGATGTCGATTTTTCATGGTCTTATTGAACGTATCATGGAGGTTTTTATGGATGATTTCTCCGTCTTTGGAGAGTCATTCGATTCTTGTTTGACTAACCTTGATATTGTTTTGCAAAGGTGTGAGGACACTAACTTAGTGTTGAATTGGGAAAAATGTCACTTTGTTGGGATATGAATCCTGAAACAAGTCCTAGTTGATGATTAAAAGATAAGATGAAGTTTTGATAAGCCAAAAGTAGTTTGAATTTTTCTAAGTGTTGACTGATCTAGTCTAGTTAAGAGGAGTCATCTTGAACAGACTAGTAGAGTTCACATTTGAAAGACAAGTATTGTTCAAAGTTTAAAAGATAAGTACGATTTATAAGTACTTCATATTTGGTTTGAAGAAGAGCTACTGGATAAAGAGAAGATTGATGATGATGAGCATACTTCAGTTATACACAGAAGACTCCTAGATGCGTTTTGTGTTCTTAATCTTGAAGGAGGTAACATAACTGATTAGTTTTTGTTATTTTATTTGCTCTGATTGTTTTTTGTTAGTTTTTTATTACTGATAAGTATGTGTAATATCTACTGGTATTATTTTTGAATGAATGAAAATATAAGTACTATTTGATGTTAAGACAAGATAACTACATAACTAGTTTACTATTGAGAAAAATTCAAGTAGTTTTGACTTCATCAAAAAAGGGGGAAATTGTTGGGATATGAATCCTGAAACAAGTCCTAGTTGATGATTAAAAGATAAGATGAAGTTTTGATAAGCCAAAAGTAGTTTGAATTTTTCTAAGTGTTGACTGATCTAGTCTAGTTAAGAGGAGTCATCTTGAACAGACCAGTAGAGTTCACATTTGAAAGACAAGTATTGTTCAAAGTTTAAAAGATAAGTACGATTTATAAGTACTTCATATTTGGTTATATTAATTGTATAAATTATTATTGAGCTATAATAATCATTGTATAGAGCTCATTGGTTTTTGTATGTAATAGATAGATTCATTGTATAGTTTTATAAGTTGACTAAGCTTTATAATTCAGAAGAGCTTAAAGTAATGTAATAGTCTTGTTAGGTTTAGAATAGTCTACTGTTGAAGATCGCACAAGAAGACCAGACTAGACAAGAAGAATGAAGTCTACTACACAAGACAAGTGGTCAACAAGACTCAACAAGACAGGTCAACTTGAAGTAAAGATGAAGCGCGTAAAAAGATAAAGATTAAAGAAGTTAGTTAGAAATAACTAAATAACTGAAACGCGTGGATGGATAAGAAGATGCAGTTACAAGTTAGTTTTCAAGAAGAGTTGGTTACAACTAACTAAGTTCTTGATTTCAGAAGTTTATAAATACTTCGTAGTGTTCATCGATTCAAGACTACTGATACTACTGCACTACTGAATACTGAAGCGATACTGAAGCATTCGAAGTTTACTCTCAGAGTTTATTGAAGTTCAGAAAGCAAGTCAGAAGACAAGTGAAGAAACCAGAAGACTGCTACTGAATAAGTTTTTAGTTTTTGTTTGTTATTTTCAAGTTGCTAGATACTTGTTAAATTTCTAGTAAGATCATAGACATATCTGGTGGTATAGTCTTAGAAGATCTAAGTCTTTTTCCTGGGACTCAAAAGAACAAGAACTCACACTTTGTACTCGATTGGAAGAGTTAGTGGAAACATCACAACTAGGTTGTGAGAGTGGATGTAGACAAGTTGTCGAACCACTATAAATTGTTTGTGTTGTTTACTTTACTGTTTTGTTTAATTGCTTAATTGTTTACACACATAACTGAACAAGACAAGTTGAGTATAGAACAGAGTTCTCGAATTAAGAAGATTGAGTATAAAATTTAATTGGGCTCATTATTAATTTCTGTATTCCGCATATTGCTTAATTCTGATATATCGAAAGATTTTAGAAAAGTCTATTCACCCCCCTCTAGACATTTTCTTTAGCTTCCCTCGATATTAACTCATCTTCGGGACCTACACACTTTATGGTGAATGAAGGGATTGTGTTGGGCCATCATGTGTCATCCAAGGGGCTCCAAGTTGATAGAGCGAAGGTGGTAGCAATCGAAAAGTTGGCTCCACCATCGAATGAGAAGGGCATTCGGTCTTTCCTTGGCCATGCGGGTTTCTACCACCGATTTATCAAAGATTTTTCTAAACTTCTAAACCTTTATCTCATTTGTTAGAAAAAGATGTCTCATTTGATTTTACTAATGAGTGTTTTGAAGCGTTTAGGAAACTTAAGGAGGCCTTGGTGAGTTCACCGATCCTTGTGACACCAAATTGGGAGGAGCCGTTCGTGTTGATGTGTGATGCGAGTGACTATGCGATGGGGGTTGTTTTGGGGCAAATGAGGGAAAAGAGATTTCATGCCATGTACTATGCCTAAAAAACATTCAACACCGCACAAGCCAATTACACTACAACCGAGAAAGAGCTCTTAGCGGTTGTGTATGCCTTTGACAAATTCCGGCCTTATCTTGTGGGAGCTAGAACCGTTGTCTACACCGATCATGCGACGATCCGCTATTTGATGAACAAAAAGGATGCCAAACCGAGGCTCATTCGGTGGGTCCTTTTGCTTCAAGAATTTGATATAGAGGTGAGAGACAATAAAGGAAGTGAGAACGTCATAGCCGACCACCTCTCAAGGTTGGAGCAAAATGAAGAGCAAAAGCAAGATGTGGTTGAGGTTAAGGAAAGCTTTCCCGATGAAAGTTTATTGATGATTGACACTATACCGGTGATGGGAGTGAAAGGAGAAATCCCATGGTATGCCGATTTTGCCAACTTTTTGGCAAGTGGAATGATCCCCGAAGACTTAGGTCCTTATGAAAGAAAGAAGTTCAACAAGGAAGTGAAAAACTACATATGGGATGAGCCGTTTCTTTTCAAGAGAGGGGTTGATTCGGTGCTACAAGTGGTATCCCTCTAGACATTTTCTTTAGCTTCCCTCGATATTAACTCATCTTCGGGACCTACAAGTGGTATCAGAGCAGTAGTTTACGAACTGCTGTTTCTTGATAACCGACTTAAGACTTAGGGTGAAGTCTTGGTCCGTGTTTGTATTTGCTTACGTGTGCTTGATCAACATTCTTGTTATATCTGTTTCTTGTTCCCTGTTCTTGATCTATCTGCGTCTTGATCATATAACTGGTTAGCACTAATCTACTTGCTTAACATGTCTCTTGAAATAAGTGCTAATAAGTTGCCCAAGTTCCAGGTTCAGGACTACGACTACTGGAAGCTGCGAATGGAAGCGATTTTCAGCTCCACGCACGATCTAATGATCTCTGTTAATCTTGACAAAGACAAACCAATTGGCTCGCTCGTCAAGAAACCAAGGTCTGATCTAACCTCAGAAGAAATGCGTCAAAATAATTTGGATAGTTTGGCAAAGAATTACATCTTACACACTCTTCCTAACGAGTATCTAGGAAAATTGTTAAAATGTAAAACTGCCAAAGAGATGTGGGACAGATTAGCTATCATTTTTGAAGGGACATCCCTGATCAAAGAGAGAAAATTATCCACTGCTGTCCAAAGATTTGAATCATTTCGGATGAAAGCTGGCGAAACTATCGACCAGCTGGATACTCGTTTTACTAAAATTATGAATGACCTTGAAGTTCTTGGTAAAACCTATACTCCTCGTGAAATCAATCTTAGGATTCTTAAGAGCTTAGATCCTCGATGGAAAATGGTAAAGATGCTTGTTAAGAATACCCAAGACATAGATAAGTGGAGTGCAGAGACCATGTTTCAAACTCTTAAAGCCCATGAGTTTGATTTAGACGAAGATGAACCCACAATCAGTAGTGACAGAGAACATACTGCGTCTAAGAACGTTGCCTTTAAGTCTAGTTCGTCTAAGTCCACTAAGGTAGACAGGTCTAAGTCTAAAACTAAGTCTGCCTCTGTAAAAGACGAGTTAGATACTGATCTTAGTCTGAAGGATCAGGTGAGCTTCATGGTTAGAAAGTTTGATAGGCTGAATAAACGTTTCGGAAGATACAAAAAGTTCTATAGGGATCATAGGGCGTCTAGTTCTAAGAACTTGTTTGAGACCAGACGAGACCGAAACTCGTCCGAAAGGAGAGACGAAGTCTCGAAAGGTAATAGGCGAGATAGAGAGTCAGACGATAGGAAGATACAGCGTTCTGATAGACGTGATAAGCGTAGGGATAAATCTCCTATTAAAAAGGCTACTAATGATCTCTTGTGCTATAACTGTGAAAAGCCAGGTCACTACATTTATGAATGTCCAGACCTGAGCACTGACGATCGAGAAGAACGTAAAGCTCGAAGGGAAAGAAGATATAACCGTGGCAAGAAGGAAATGATGGCCAATGATGACTCTGATTCGGATTCAGACGAGTTGCCATCGTCCTTATCTAGCTACCCATCTGATCAAGACCACGACGAAGCATTCATAGTAGATGATGGCCTATGCTGCATGGCTAAAATCGACCAAGAGGTATCATCTGCTACTTCTTTTCAATCTTGTGATGATTCTGATACTGATGAAAGTGACACTGCTAGTAGTGAAGTAGGAAGTAGTCTGCAGCACTCTACTAGTGCTGTTGAAGACGACCTTCTACTTTCTAACCAAGCATTCATCGAAGTCAGTGATGAGAACATTGCATTAAAACAAGAAATCATTGATCTTAAGGAAGCTCAGTCCAAAGTAGATCCTAATGTAACAGTCCTAAATGAACGCTTAACTGAAGAGTTGAGACAACTCAAAGAAAAGTGTGCATTGACAGACAGGTTATATCAAGACCTACTTAAGACACATGCAACTGAGAGAAATGAGTTCAATGTTATAAAGAGCAAGTGCAATAGACTTGAAGAACGTAATAAGTTCTTAGAGACCGAGGTTGTCACATTAGATCTCAAGCTTACTAACCTGGTTAACTCTTCAAAGATTAACCTTGAACTGTCAGATAGGTATAGAGATCCAGGTGACAAGACAGGTATAGGTGCTGAGTCATCTAGCTCGTCTACTCGAGTCATTAAGAACCCTACTACTACTAACACAAGACTTTTGCCAAATGATAAAGGAAAAGGACCAATGATATACGATATTGGTACTCCATCTCAAGGTACTGTACCTAAACAAGCTCGAGTTAACATTCCGATTACCAAGGGAGGTAAAAACATTGGTAACTACAAGCCTGTTCCACCTAGAACTAATCTTCAAAGGACCACTAATCGTGGACGACCCAACCAGGTCAGATACGAGGACTGGTATCCTAAGGAGACGAGTACTAGACAGGTACATACTAGACGACAAGAGCCTAGACCTCCTTTCATAAGGCAGTCTCAGCTCTACTCGTCTAGACCTAGACAGGTAGCTCCAAAATATCGTACACAAGCTGTCCTATATCCTCCACCTTTGTCATATGATATTATTAGTGAGGAAAGACCCAAACGCGTCTATAAACCGTATGAACCTAATGCATACAAGCCCTACTCTGACTATCATAGACCAGTGCCTGCTCAAGTAGAGATCAAGTCGAAAGGCTATCTCCAACGAGTAGACCCGAACTCGAATGATAGGACAGAGAAGGACAACAAGGTCTTATTTTGTAACAAGTATGGGCGAAAGCTTAAGAGATCGAACTTGTTCAAGACTCCAATGTATATTTGGATTCCTCTGAACACGACTAACCCCAAAGGACCCCAATAAACAAATGGGTATCTAAATTATTGAATATCTTCATTGCAGGGTCGACTTGACTTGTATAAGAAGGGTGGCTCAGTAGGAGAAACCTGGTACATTGACAGTGGTTGTTCGCACCACATGACTGGTACCAAGGCTCTCTTATCAAGTTACCATGAGCAAGAAGGACCAAAAGTGATATTTGGTGATAGCTCCACAGCTGTCACTAAAGGATTTGGTTACATCCGGAATGGAGACGTAGAGATACAAGATGTCTCATATGTTGAAGGTTTGAAATATAATTTACTCTCTGTTTCACAGTTTTGTGATCGTGGATACAAGGTGCAGTTCAAAAGCCGCAAATGTCAGATCATTGACAAGAGGACGCATACAGTCCTACTCGTCGGCGTAAGACAAGGAAGTGTGTACATAGTGAATTGGAACAATTGTCCGAGGGACACCTGTCTACTTACTAAGAATCCTAAAGAACTTGGCTGGCTCTGGCATAGACGCCTCTGTCATCTAAACTTTAAGGTTCTTAATAAGATAGCCAGAGATTACCTTGTAGAAGGTATTGCCAATGAAGTTTACTACAAGTCACATGTATGCACGGCTTGTCAACAGGGTAAACAGGTGAAATGTTCTTTTAAGCCAATTCCTACTTGTTGGTCCTTGGTGGAGTATAACACAAGTGTATGGGGGGGGGGGGGGGAATGCACTTGTGTATGCAAATTCTTTTCTTTTTAACAAAACTGGTCTTATCAGGCAGGTTGTCTTACAACTGGCCTGAGTGTGATCTTTGATAGATACTTGTCCTACTGATTACTATTGAGTGATCAGTTGGCTAGATATCTAAAAGAGTTGCTAAGTGCGGAATGTGGTTGGCCTTTGACTTAAAGAAATACTCCAAGTTAATTTCTGAAAAGACAGTTATCAGGGACTTTGTCCAAAACAGATTTTCTCACTTACTGAGTGTTTTCTCTTTAAAATATGTTTGAATATGAATGCAATAGAGAATGCAGTAAGTAAGGGAGACACAAGTTTATAGTGGTTCAGAGACTCAAGCTCCTACATCCACTTTCCCTGATTGAACAGGATAATTCCTTCACAATGAAATTAGCTTGTTTTATAGTGCCAAGGTGCACTGATCAACAACACTCTCTTAGTGTTTTGATCCCTAGGATAATCTGAGTCCTAGTGCTCAATCTCACTGAGTTAAGACTGTGTTTCACTCTAACAGTCCTTAACTCCTCACTTCTACAACAAACACTCTCTTCACTAAATGAGATAAGGTTTGAGGTTTGGTTCCAACTAGTAGAGATATCCTTTACAATGAGAACAGATGTAAAGGCTTAGGATATCTCAATGCTAAGCTAGGATGTTTACAAAGAATGGCTTAGCTAATTTGAAGTGATTCAGGAAACTTGGTATTCTTGTGAATAGCTTGGTTTCCTTTGAAAGCTTAATATGAGTTTGATAGCTTGTTATTGGATTTTGAATCCCTTTGATCACTTCTGTATGTATAGGCATATTTGAACAACTATCCGTTGGAGAGATAGCAATTCAAAACATGTCTATTTGCAGCACCATTGAAACGGCTAAGTAGCTTGACTTCCTTTTATCCACTGTGTAAAAGGGCTCTTCAATGGTTGCTTGAATGAATGTGTTGACTTCTGAGAAATGCGGCTGAGATGACTTGTGACAGTTTCCAAATAAGCACACTTCCCAAGGTTGATTTGTGGCAGAATCTACACTCAACCAACGGTCAGATGGGACAAGCTCCCTGAACATCCTTGCTGCTGTTTTAGAATGTTCCAACATTCATTCAATGCTTCACTCTTTAATGCTCTAAGTCTTCAATGCTTGGTTCAGGCATGATTGGCAATAAATGCTTCATTGAATGTGTCTTTAGTAAGCTTTTGACATTCAATTCTCTTGGTCATTTGTACTTCAACTGTCTTGATCTTTTGCATTTATGAGCACAGCTTTAGTGTTCTTGATCTCTTCAGCCCGGTTGTCCACTTGGTCAGCTGTCCTGATGCTTCAGCAACTTTGGCCTCAAGACTTAATACCTATCAAGCTTTCTAACATATAGCATTGGACAACTATCCTGAACTCTAAAATCTCACAACATCTCTGAGATTTTTAACTTAAGCATTCTACATACTCAAGTGTTCTGGGACAACTTACCTGAACAATAACTTGAGCATATCTCAACTAATTTGTACATCATCAATCAGGGGTTTTGGTATCTAGATCAAAATCATTTTATTCCCAACAATTTCCCCCTTTTTGATGATGCCAAAACCTATTACAAAGGAACCTTGACTTATACTATACTTTACCTTCAGGATGAATGAACTGGTCAACTTTCCTGAAAGAATCTGTTAGCACAATAAATCAAGTAAATATGTAATGTCAGGTTAGTTGAGATAATGAGTTGTTATCTCTTGATAGAAAATCAGTGGTCCTTTTATATATTATCAAGCATTACAGGTCAGAAAATTCAAAGGACATACTAACTGATACAAGAAAACAGAATAACAACAAATAACATCAATCATAAGCAAAGATAGGGAAGAGATAAACTTATCCATCAGAGAGTTCCATCATCTTGGGGAGCAATGCCGTATTGAGCCCAGACCCTTTTCTTCAGCTCCCAAACATCCTTGTTGGAGCCTCTAGGGCCTATCTTCATCTTCTCCATCTTCATGATGTTGATGAACTCCTCCAGAATCTTTCCCTCATCGATCAAGTTCCCATTGAACTTAGGAGGCATGTACAGAATTGGACCAGGGGCCTTGAACTCCACTCTTGCCATATCAGCTGCTGCAAACAGCTTTTGGTAGAGGTCCCTATGATTCTCAAACATGAACTGGACAAAGACTTCATCCACACTCTCTCCAAGCCACTTCCCAATGACATAAAAGTCATATACAAAACTTCTCTTGGCCTCCTCCCATGCATCATTCAGTGAGATTGGAACCCACTTATCATGGTGAGGGTACTGAGTGTCCCATCTTTGCAGCATTTGAGGTTTGAGTCTTCTGTATGAAGCTCTCCTTCTTGGGGCTTTGAAATTTGCCCTTCTTTCATCCCTTGCCTTGTTGGCCTCAACCAATTGCTCCATCCTCTCTTTAGCTCTCTGAAGAGCTAGTTTCTCTTGGGTTTCTGGATCTTTTCCAAAACCTTCTTCAAACAATTTAGAGGGATCATCAGCAAGTTTGGGCACACCAACTTCAGGCATCCTGTCCTGTACTTCTTCTATAACCTCTTCTTCTTCAATGGCAGGCAGCTTGGCTGCTTTCTTCAATCTTTTTGATTGCCTTACTGGAGTAGATTCATCAGACTGAAATTCTGATGGCAAAGTCAGGCTGGTTGGGAAATCATTAAAGGCTTGCAGTTCCTTCCTCTTTCTTTCAGATGATCTTGTCACCTTCCCCCTTACTTCAGCAGCCTTCTCTTTAGGTTCAAGTCCTGTAGACTCACCACCTGGCCTTTGAAGCTTTCTTGCCTGAATTTCCATAGCTGACATCATGGACTCCTTGACAGCTATTTGAATCTGCTCTTCCTCAGTCAAATTTTCAACATTCATTGGGCCTTTGCCTTTCCCAATGTCTTCTACTGCTTCCTCCTCAATCTCAGGGACCTTCTCTTTTCCCTTAGGTTCACCAATCACCAAGGTTCCCTTTGCCCTTGCTCTCTCTCTTTCCCCCTTTTTGGCATTATCAAAACACTGGGGCTTTAGTTCACTCATTGAGACTGAGAGGTGTGAGTGGGCTTGAGTGAGGGACTTCAACTCCTGCAGTAGATAAACATTCTCATCATGAATGTTTTGCATTTTATCATCTGCCATGCTCAAGAAGGTGTGAACAGGCTTCATCTTTTGAGAAACAATGGCATCCAATGTGGCTTTCAGTGATTGATCAAGTTTGGCCTGAAGTTGATCAGTGAGGTTGGCCACAACTTGATCAGACACTTTGGCCATGAGTTCAACAGTGAATTTCTCAGCAGCCTCCTTCACCATTGCAGCTTTCAACTCTTCTGCCTTCTTTCTCTGGGCTGTTGTCCTCTGCCTTAAAGCATCCTTGATTGTCTTTCTCAAGGCTTTCACATTATGCTTGTACAAATTTTTGAGACCCTGCTGTTCTTTCTTCACTGTTCTTGTGAATTTACCCATAGCATCTTTGGCTTTTGTCACTTCAGTTGAAACTGTTTGCAGGCCAGATTCAACTCCACATATTCTTGCATCAAGAGTTGGCAATATCACTTCTTCTGACCCTGTGAGCCTTATCTCCACAGAGGCTAGAGTCTTGCCTTGGCCATCTAAGGTATCAACAGTTGTTGCATGAGCCTTCTCAACTTCCCTGACCAGTGTGTCCAACTTCTCTGACTGCTCTTCAATGATGGATGCAGTCTGAGTAGCAATTTGAAAGTGAGCCTCAGAGGTGTTGGCTTGTTCAAAGTAGATCTGGTTAAGTGTGGACACATTTGCTGAAACTGCTTCAAGATCAGTGTCAGCATCAACTGGTATATCTGTCAGGGAGGCATCTGCAAAAATTTGCTCAAGAGTGACAGCAACAAAATCTGCAAAACTAATAGTGTTAGTAAAAACTCCCTCATCTCCCTCAATTTCTTTTTCTCCCATAAGGCCTGATACATCAGCACCTTCTCTCTCATTTTCAACTATATTCTTTTCTTCTTTATTCTCAAGAGATGGACTCACATTCACTGGAGAATCAGGCCTCCTTTCACCAAGGGACTCATCAAGTTCAGATTTGACTTGAAGAATAGCCTGACTCTCATATTGGGCTGCACCCAATATTTCTACTTCCTCACCCTCTATTTGTGGTGCACTCAAGGAACCTGTAATCACACAATCCTCACCATTATCTCCCTCTGATTTTTCAGCACTATCAACCTTTTCAACTCCTTCAATGCCTAAACTTGACACCTCCATATCCTCAACAGGATCCACAGAGGGCAGTTGTTGGGAGATCACAGAGCTTGGGCATCCCAAGGCCACTGAGTCATCCTGAATGACTAAAGGCTGGTCAATGTCCAACTTGCCTGACATTGATGAGGCTTTAGCCAAACTAGCTTCTCCCATGGAAGTCTCAGCATTGTCAAGCTGTGCCTCAGGTTCAGAAGAACCATCCTTGGCCAATGCATCTTGGACTGAGTTACCATCTTTGGTCAACTCCTCTGAATGATCAGAGTCCTTCACAGAATGAAAAGTCAAGTAATGTACCTGAGCTGAGTTGAGGCCTGGGGGATTGGGATTGGTGTGATCATCATCATCATCATCATCATCAATCATCATCAGATGGACTGTCAGGATGCTTGATTCCTTGTGCTATTCTCTCTCTTTCAGCAAGCACCTTCTCATGAACAATGGTGCAAAATAGGGCCTCAGTGGTTAATACACTGGTCTTCTTTACATTTGCAAAATGTAGCAGCCTATTTTCCTCAACCTGCCACCAGTTGGCACCCTTATCCTGAATAGCCTGAGCTATTTCCACAATAGTTCTATCTTTGATCTCAACAAGTGCTCTGAGATCATAGAACTGTTGTTGCAGCCTGGGATATGCCTTCAATCCTGGATATAATTCATCCACATTGGCTCTTGCAATCTGCCTCAACATTCCTTCATAGGTGTACTCTTCACCACTATCATCTCCTGAAGAGTTGGTTTGGGATTCAGGAAAGTTGGATTGGGATTCAGGTAAGCTTGGCTGAATTTCAGGTAAGTTGGGTTCAGTAGGGTTGGGTTCAGGAGAGGTCAAAACAAGTTGGGATTCAGGTGCTTTTGAGAGCATTGTTCCTGAAGAGGTAATTGGAATGGCTGGAATGGGTGGGAAAACAACTTGATCACCTTCTTGAATAGCAGTTTCAAGAAGTTTGGTATATGAGAGAAGTCTTGGATCAAGGGGGGAAAAAGGTCTATCTTCAAGATTGACCAAATCTGCCAGCACATCAAGACCTATTCTATCAGGTGCACCTTCAGGGGAGTAAACCTTCTTGGCAATGATTGGGGCATCTTCAGGAGTCTTGCACTCCTCTTCTTCTTGCCTTGGAGATATTCTTCTAGATTGAATATCAGGGGAGTTGGCTTCAGGGCTGTTGGGTTTTGACTTTGACTTGGAGTTAGACTTGCTTGCCTGTCTAATCTCCTTGAAAAACTCTTTCTCCTTCTTTTCTTCTTCCATCATCCTCTGCTTCTCAGAAGTCTTGATGATTCTTCTTCTCCTCTCATACCTTGTTGGCTGGTCAAGGTCTCTGAATTCTGTGATTGTCTCAGGTTGCAGTGGGACAATCTCTCTGAATACTTCACCCTCTTCAGGAGGGTTGACTCCTTCCTCAGCCACCTTCTCAATTTCCTCAGAAGTGGCTCCTCCACTCCTTGACATGCTTTCAGGGGAAGATTCACTTAGAATCTGCTTCATCTTCTTCATCTTTGGCTGGATTTTGGGTGAGTGTGCTTTCCTTTTCCTTGGAGAGGCTCTGGTTGCTGGAACAGTGGCAAAAACTTTCTTGGAGGCAGCCTCCTGCTTTCTCTTTTCTGTCCTTGAAGACAGCTTTCTAAACATCACCTTTTGTGCAGGAAAAGGCTTTGGCTTTGCTTGGAGATGGGTGTAATGAGCAAATCTTTCCAAGAGCAGACTGGCTCTTGTGCAAAATTGGAGTCTTCCTTCAACCACCACCTTGTGGTGATTCATCTCCTTAAACTTAAATTTTTCATTCATCATCTTGTCAAGAATGAAATTTTTCCAGTTGAACTTGACTCTCTTCTCAGCAGAGTCAATCACAGCAGCCATCACTCTCAACTTAGGTATACTGATTTGTTCAACACTCCCTGAGTGGCTTAACAGACTTTTTACAACACAATCAAACAAGTGTCTGTAAGGAAGCTTTAAAGTGTTCTTGTTCTGAGCACTTACAAGTTTCTTTGGTTCTATCATCCAAGAGTAGTAGAACTCCTGATCATCTCCTTCCTTGTACAATTCTGGATTCTGGCCTTCTGATGGTAGCCCAAAGCTAGCATCTATATCCTCTGCAGTGAAGATGATGGAGTGTTGGCTTTCTTCAACTTCATCTTCTTCAGCATATGTGAGCTTGGTGCACACATCTCCCTTTTTCCCTTTCCATCTGAGATGGGCAAAGAATTCTGCCATGAATGGATTCAGGCATGAATCAGGCTTGGTGCCAAGGAACTTTTCTAGCCCTGCCTCCCGCAGCCATTGGAGGACTTGTTGAACTTCTGTGTCTGGGCTATCAAAGGCTACCGGCTTTTCAAACCAAAGGGAATTTGGGTTGCTAAGATAAGAGAAATCAATGTCCAAGGAGGAATCATTGAAGTCTACAAGCTCTTCTCTCTTGATCTTAGGTGCCATGGATAATATGAGAGATTGGTAGGTTGGAAAGGAGTTGCAGGTTTGAGAGTTTGAAGAAAATCTTAAGGGTTTTGAAATTTTGAGTGCGTAAGGATGATGGTGAAAACTGAGGAGTTTATATATGTGGGGAGTTTATTAACCGTTGGTTAAAAGAAACTAACCGTGGGTAATATGTATGACCAATTGGATAATGTGTGGTAATGGGATTGAGGCGGTTTGATGGAAGTTTAATGCAAATTAATGGTCTTGATGAAGGCTCAAGAATTCATGAAATCCCAATTAAGATTTTTGCATTAAATGTTGATTTGCCTTTTTGGTGGTAAAGATCTTTATAGCACACTCCATCCTAAAATGGCCTACTTTTAGACCAAGAAACCTCTTAAATGTCTAATCAATGCTAAAAATAGCAATGATTATCTAATTAACTCGGACAAACATCCTGAGGTGTGCTTTGGTTTCTGTGTAGGTCAAACTGCCTGATGAACTTGCCTGAGTGGGTCCCAAAGTTGCTGACTGGGTCCCACTTGGACAAATCCCCTGACCAACATTGCTGAACATCATAGGGACAACTTTGCTGAGTTTCCCTCTTTGGCTGACAGCTTCAGTGAGGTTGGTCAACTTTGCTGAAGTTCAACTTTGATGAACTTCCCCCTTCATATGAGCTTTCTTTCCTCATTTTTCCATCTTGCCTGGATCAAGTAACCCCAATTCAGCTGATAATTCCAAGAACCTTGCTTCAGCTAGATGCTTGGTCAAAATATCAGCTTTTTGCTTATCAGTGTGAATTTTGACAAGCTTGATATCTTTCTTCTCCACATGATCCCTTATGAAATGATGCTTGATGTCCACATGCTTGCATCTGGTGTGGAGCACTGGATTCTGTGAGATGGCAATTGCACTATTGTTGTCACAGAATATTGGCACTTCATTTGTGATGACTTTGTAGTCTCTAAGTTGTTGCCTGAGCCAAAGTATCTGAGCACAACAACTTCCAGCTGCAACATATTCTGCTTCAGTTGTTGAAGTTGCAACTGTATTCTGCTTCTTGGAGAACCATGAGATAAGCTTGCTGCCCAAGAATTGACATGTTCCAGAGGTGGATTTTCTGTCAATTCTGCATCCTCCATAATCAGCATCTGAATATCTAGTGAGCTCAATGTTGTCATCAGCTGGATACCACAATCCAAGATTCTCAGATCCCTTGAGATATCTTAGGATTCTCTTGGCAGCATCAAGATGGCCCTTCTTTGGATTTGCCTGAAATCTTGCACACACTCCAACTGCAAATGTGATGTCAGGCCTGCTTGCAGTGAGATATAGCAAGGATCCTATGATTCCCCTGTAGTTAGTGGAGTTTGTTGACTCTCCACCTTCATCAGGATCCATCTTCCAGTTAGTATTCATAGGAATTCTGACTGGCTTGCTTGTAGCACATCCAAATTTTTTGATCATGTCCCTTGTGTACTTGGCCTGATTGATGAATATCCCCTTCTTTGATTGAGTGACCTGAAGTCCTAAGAAGAAATTCATCAATCCCATCATGGACATTTCAAATTTGCTCTGCATGAGTTTGGAGAACTTTTCACACATCTTCTCATTTGGAGATCCAAATATAATGTCATCCACATAGATTTGGACTAACAAGATATCATCTCCTTCACAGATTCTGAACAGAGTTCTGTCAACAGTGCCTTTGACAAAACCATGATCTAGAAGAAACTGTGATAAGGTGTCATACCAAGCTCTTGGAGCTTGCTTTAAGCCATAGAGGGCTTTCTTCAATCTGTACACCTTGTTTCCTTCCTCAAAGCCTGGGGGCTGTTCAACATAAACTTCTTCTTTGAGCACCCCATTGAGAAATGCACTCTTCACATCCATTTGATACACTTTGAATTTCATGTGAGCTGCATATGCTAAGAAGAGTCTGATTGCTTCAAGTCTGGCCACTGGAGCAAAAGTCTCATCATAATCAATCCCTTCAGATTGACAATATCCTTTGGCCACCAGTCTTGCTTTGTTCCTCACAATGATGTCATTTTCATTTTTCTTATTTTTGAACACCCATTTGGTTCCAATGACATCTTGATGAGTTGGCCTATCCACCAGCTCCCATACTTCATTTCTGGTGAACTGGTTCAGCTCTTCTTGCATGGCTATGATCCAGTTGGTGTCTTGTAGTGCTTCCTCAATATCTCCTGGTTCTATGTCTGAAAGAAAACAACAAAACAAGGCACTTTCTCCATGAAACCTTCTAGTTTTGATCCCTTCACTTGGGTTACCAAGTATCAGGCTAGTTGGGTGGTCTTGCAACCAAGTCCTTCTAGACCTGATCCCTTCAGGAGGATTGTCCTCATCTGAGGTTGGATCACTAGACTCATTAAATTCAGGAAAATTAATTGAAGGATCAAGCTCAGGATCATATTCAGGGGTAATGTCCTCATTGTCAGATGAGTTGACATTTTCATTGGTTCCCCCTTGAATATTGGATCCATTAACTACCTCAGCATTGCCTGCTTCTTCATTGGTAGTTGTTACCTGGTTTTGAACTGGGATTGGATCAATCAGTTCAATATCACCTTCAGGTTGGTTGGCTCCTGGTTGATTGCCATCAGGTAGGTTGTCCAGTTTTTGACAATCATGAAGTTCAGGCTGGGCAACATCTACAAACACTGTCTCCTTGCTTTGAAGCCTTAATCTGGTTATTCTTTGTGTTATCTCATCAATATTCAGGTTTCTATCCCTGAACTCATTAATAGACTCATCAAACACAACATGAGGTGTTTCTTCCACAATAAGGGTTTTGCAATTGTAAACTCTGTAAGCTTTGCTGACTTGTGAATATCCAACAAATATTCCTTCATCAGCTTTGTTGTCAAAAGCTTTCAATTGCTCCTTCCCATTATTATGAATGAAACACTTACAACCAAATATGTGAAAATAAGCAACAGTGGGCAATCTACCTTTCCATATTTGATATGGGGTTTTACCTTGTCCTTTGGTGATTAAGGACCTGTTTTGAGTGTGACATGCAGTGCTGATGGCTTCAGCCCAGAACCTTTTAGGCAGTTTGGATTCAGCAATCAATGTTCTTGCTGCCTCTTTCAAGGTCCTGTTCCTTCTTTCAGCAACCCCATTTTGTTGAGGTGTTCTTGCTGCTGAAGTTTCATGTGTGATGCCATTCTTGCTGCAGTACTCATTGATGTATGAGTTTATGAACTCAGTGCCTTTGTCTGATCTGATCTTGACAATACTTAGGCCCTTTTCATTGCTCAATCTCATCATTAATTCTGGTAACTTGACTTGGGTCTCCTTTTTGTTCAGCAAGAATACTACTCAAGTGTACCTGGAAAAATCATCAACAACAACTAAAGCATATTTTCTTCCATTTATACTTACTGGGATTATTGGCCCAAATAAATCCATATGCAGTGGTTGAAGAACTCTCTCAGTTGAGATGACAGGTTTTCCTTTGAATGAAGCTTTGATCTGCTTTCCTTCCTGACATGGCTGGCATATGTGTTCTTTGGTGAACACTTAATTTGGCAGCCCTTTAACTAGAGAGTTTCTTGCAATCTTGTTGATGTTTTTGAAGTTCAGGTGATTCAGTCTCTTGTGCCACAGCCAGCTTTGCTCACTTGTGCTTTTGGCAACAAGACAAACTGGTTCAGGGGTTTTGCTCCAATCTGCAAAATAGACATTTCCCTTTCTCACCCCTGTTAGTAGTACCTGTTGTGTTGATTTGTTCTTGATAGTACATTCATTAGGTGCAAATTCAACACAAAAACCTTTATCACAGATTTGACTTATAGACAACAAGTTATATTTTAGGCCTAGGACATATGAGACATCAGTAATTTTAACACTACCAATGTTTAATGTACCATAACCTCTTGTGATCCCTTGAGAGCTGTCTCCAAAGGTTACTGAAGGACCATCATTTTCAAAGAATTCTGAGAGAAGCTCTTTATTCCCAGTCATGTGTCTTGAACATCCACTGTCCAAGTACCATGCTGTTTTCTTGTTGATTCTTCTTTTCTTCTTGTGGTCCTTGCAGCCCTCATCATTTTCAAGTGCCATTTGACAGTCATCATCACTGTCACTGTTGGAGAATAGTCCATCATCAGAAGAGTAGACACTCTCTTCACTAGCTGAATCTCCAGCTACCATAGCCTTCCTGCTGTTCAGCCTCTTGTCTCTTTTGTTCTGCCTTTCCTTTCTTTCTTTGGCACTAAGGTCAGGACAATCATACTGAAAGTGACCCTTCTTCTGGCAGTTGTAACACACATCTTCATCATCATTCTTCTTGCTTGAGGACTCCTTCCTCCTTGATGATGATGGTTCACCTTTGCTGAATTTCTTTCTATCAGCATATCTGTCTTCTTTCTTTTCATCAGAGACTTTGTCCTCTGATTTATGTTCAGGAGAACTGAATCTCCTTCTGGTTCTGTTATCTTGGTAGAACTTCTTGTATCTACCAAATCTGGAGTTGAGCTTCTCAAATCTTCTAGCCATGAGTGCCAGCTCCTCCTTTATTTCAGATTTTGAAACAGATTGAGAGGACCTTTGAGTAATCTTCTTTTCTGTTTCAGCAGCTTTGAAGGCAACACCTTTGTTTGAGGAGGATGGCTCTTCATGCACCTTCTTTCTGTTGAGATCAAACTCATATGCCTTGAGTTCAGAAAATACTTGCTGCATTGGCATGTTGTCAAGATTGCTAGTATTTTGCATCATGACAGAGTATATATCCCACTTGGATGTGAGACTTCTTAAGATCTTCAAGGCAACTTCTCTTTTGGCATAGAACTTGCCAAGAGAGTTTATCTCATTCATGATGTCAGTGAACCTGCAATCAAGATGATCAATAGTCTCATTGGCTTCCATAGAGAATTGTTCATATTTTTGGATAGCCACTTGAAGTTTGTTCTCCTTGATCTTTTGGGTACCTTCACACATAAGTGCTAAGGTATCCCAAATCTCTTTTGCTGATGTGCAGTGATACACTCTTCCCATCACTGCATCTGGAATAGTCTGGTACAGTGTGTTCATTGCAATGTAGTTCAGGTTGTGCCTTTTTCTTTCCTCAGCTGTAAAGTCATCTTCATCCTTTGGCAGCAACTCCCTTGGATCTGCTTTCTGGGCATCAGTGAGCTTGGGATTTGCTTTGGTGAATGTGAAGGGCCCTCTGGTGATGACTTTAAGCATCTCATCATGCTGACAAGCAAGATGTGCTCTCATCCTGATCTTCCAGAAATCATAGTTCTCAATTGAGAACATTGGCAGTTTGTGATGAGAAATATGGTTGACTTGGTTTGGACCCATATTGTTGATGGTGTTGACAGCATCTCCTGGAACTGCATTGTTAGCCATTTCAATGGATGTAATATAAGATGAACTCAGATAAAATTTTCAGAAATTTGGATCAGTTCAGTGACCACAGAAAATTTGATTTTGAAAATCAGTTGGATTTTCAGAAGCAGTGGTCTATGAACCCCTGCTCTGATACCACTTGTTGGTCCTTGGTGGAGTATAACACAAGTGTATGGGGGGGGGGATGCACTTGTGTATGCAAATTCTTTTCTTTTTAACAAAACTGGTCTTATCAGGCAGGTTGTCTTACAACTGGCCTGAGTGTGATCTTTGATAGATACTTGTCCTACTGATTACTATTGAGTGATCAGTTGGCTAGATATCTAAAAGAGTTGCTAAGTGCGGAATGTGGTTGGCCTTTGACTTAAAGAAATACTCCAAGTTAATTTCTGAAAAGACAGTTATCAGGGACTTTGTCCAAAACAGATTTTCTCACTTACTGAGTGTTTTCTCTTTAAAATATGTTTGAATATGAATGCAATAGAGAATGCAGTAAGTAAGGGAGACACAAGTTTATAGTGGTTCAGAGACTCAAGCTCCTACATCCACTTTCCTTGATTGAACAGGATAATTCCTTCACAATGGAATTAGCTTGTTTTATAGTGCCAAGGTGCACTGATCAACAACACTCTCTTAGTGTTTTGATCCCTAGGATAATCTGAGTCCTAGTGCTCAATCTCACTGAGTTAAGACTGTGTTTCACTCTAACAGTCCTTAACTCCTCACTTCTACAACAAACACTCTCTTCACTAAATGAGATAAGGTTTGAGGTTTGGTTCCAACTAGTAGAGATATCCTTTACAATGAGAACAGATGTAAAGGCTTAGGATATCTCAATGCTAAGCTAGGATGTTTACAAAGAATGGCTTAGCTAATTTGAAGTGATTCAGGAAACTTGGGATTCTTGTGAATAGCTTGGTTTCCTTTGAAAGCTTAATATGAGTTTGATAGCTTGTTATTGGATTTTGAATCCCTTTGATCACTTCTGTATATATAGGCATATTTGAACAACTATCTGTTGGAGAGATAGCAATTCAAAACATGTCTATTTGCAGCACCATTCAAACGGCTAAGTAGCTTGACTTCCTTTTATCCACTGTGTAAAAGGGCTCTTCAATGGTTGCTTGAATGAATGTGTTGACTTCTGAGAAATGCGGCTGAGATGACTTGTGACAGTTTCCAAATAAGCACACTTCCCAAGGTTGATTTGTGGCAGAATCTACACTCAACCAACGGTCAGATGGGACAAGCTCCCTGAACATCCTTGCTGCTGTTTTAGAATGTTCCAACATTCATTCAATGCTTCACTCTTTAATGCTCTAAGTCTTCAATGCTTGGTTCAGGCATGATTGGCAATAAATGCTTCATTGAATGTGTCTTCAGTAAGCTTTTGACATTCAATTCTCTTGGTCATTTGTACTTCAACTGTCTTGATCTTTTGCATTTATGAGCACAGCTTTAGTGTTCTTGATCTCTTCAGCCCGGTTGTCCACTTGGTCAGCTGTCCTGATGCTTCAGCAACTTTGGCCTCAAGACTTAATACCTATCAAGCTTTCTAACATATAGCATTGGACAACTATCCTGAACTCTAAAATCTCACAACATCTCTGAGATTTTTAATTTAAGCATTCTACATACTCAAGTGTTCTGGGACAACTTACCTGAACAATAACTTGAGCATATCTCAACTAATTTGTACATCATCAATCAGGGGTTTTGGTATCTAGACGACTATTCTAAGTTTACTTGGGTAGTCTTCCTACACAAGAAGAGTGATACACAAACACTTCTGTCTGAACTGTTGAAGAAGTTACAAGTTGAGAAGAACCAGTCCATTGTCAAGATTCGTAGTGACAAGGTAACTGAGTTCATTAATTGCTATATCAAAGATTTCTGTACTAAACGTGGTATCCAGCATCTTACTAGTGCAGCCAGGACACCACATCAAAACGGTGTAGCAGAAAGAAGGAATCGAACTGTTAAAGAAGCCTGTAGAACCATGATAGCCGAGTACAACACGCCTCAAAAGTTTTGGGCAGAAGCTATCAATATTGCATGCCACTCACAGAACAGAAGCGCGATCAACAAAGCTCTAGGCTAGACACCTTATGAGGTTTGGAAAGGTAGAAAACCCCGCATTTCATATTTCCATATATTTGGTTGTTAGTGTTTCATCCATAACAATGGAAAGAGCAAGTTGAATGCTTTCGATGCTAAAGCAGACGAGGGGATATTCTTAGGATACTCCTCGACTAGCAAGGTATTTAGGGTATTCAACTACTCAACTCTTTGTGTGGAAGAAACACCACATGTGGTTTTCGATGAATCTCGACAGGACTCGTCTGCCAACAAGATCAGTGAGAAAATTACTGATCTAACGATCGAATCTGACAAAGACTCAGAGGTATATGAATCCGTTCAAGCCTACAATCCATTCATGAAAGCTCTCGAGTCTGATGGCAAAGAGAAGGTAAGTGCTCAAGGTAAGTCTTCTAGACCAGCTGACGTGCCTGCCCTAGTTGACTCTACTAATCCTAGTAAATCTGTTGATGATACAAATGATGTTGACATGCATGATGCTGTACATGATATAGATGATGATAGTGCTACTGTTAAGAATAGAAAAACATGGAAATCTGCGCATGATACTGAAAATATTATTGGTGACTCTACTGTTGGTGTGAAGACTAGACGACAACTCTTTGAGTCGCAAGAACAGCCTAGTCCAACTATGTTTTGCTGGTGTTGTTTCCTCTCTGCTATCGAGCCTACCACAGTTAAAGAGGCATTGGCTGATAGTAATTGGATCATCGCTATGCAAGACGAGTTGAACCAGTTTGTTCGAAACGACGTCTGGGAACTTGTCGATAGGCCTAAACATCATAATGTAGTTGGCACTCGATGGATTTTCAAAAATAAGAAAGATGAGAATGATGTAGTCGTTAGGAATAAGGCTAGACTAGTTGCCCAAGGCTATTCACAAGCTGAAGGCATAGACTATGATGAAACATATGCTCCTGTTGCTAGACTAGAAGCCATTCGATTGTTTCTTGCATATGCTGCTCACATGAAGTTTACTGTATATCAAATGGATGTTAAAAGTGCATTTCTTAACGGTATTCTTGCGGAAGAAGTGTATGTTGAACAACCTCCAGGTTTCGAAGTCAAAGGCGATCAGGTGTACAGATTGAAGAAGGCCTTATACGGACTAAAGCAAGCTCCAAGAGCATGGTATGGTACTCTCTCTCTCTTTCTATTGGAAAATGGTTTTACTAAGGGCAAGGTCGATAGAACCTTGTTCAGAAGACAAGAAGGGAAATACATTTTACTCGTCCAAATTTACGTAGATGACATCATTTTTGGGTCACCTAACAAAAAGCTGAGTGAAAGTTTTTCGACACTCATGCAAAGTAAATTTGAGATGTCCATGATGGGTGAAATGAATTACTTTCTTGGTCTTCAAGTAAAACAAACTCCAGAAGGTATTTTCATAAATCAGGCGAAGTACACTAGAAATCTTCTAGACAAGTATGGGATTAAGACTTGTAAGTCTACTGGCGTACCGATGCAACCAACTTACAGAATGGATCCTGATGAACGCGGTAAATGTGCTGACCAATCTTATTATCGTGGATTAATTGGTTCCTTACTGTATCTAACTGCTAGTAGACCAGACATTGCATTCTCTGTTGGTGTTTGTGCTCGTTTCCAAGCCAATCCAAAGGAAAGTCACATGGAAACCACGAAACGGATTTTGAAATATTTGAAAGGGACCATCAATCGTGGTATATGGTATCCCTCAAATGATGATCTATCCTTGAGTGGCTACTCAGACTCAGACTTTGGAGGCTGTAGAATAGATAGGAAATCTACATCTGGTTCTTGTCAATTCTTAGGCACAAAACTCATTTCATGGTTTTCGAAAAAGCAGACTAGTGTTGCTACCTCAACTACCGAAGCCGAGTACATGGCTGCCGGTAGCTGTTGTAGTCAACTACTCTGGCTAAAACAACAGCTTAGAGATTACAACATACATGAATCAAATGTTCCTATTTTCTGTGATAGTAATAGTGCCATTGCCATTACACAAAATCCTGTTTTGCACACACGTTGTAAGCATGTTGATGTGAAGCATAATTTCATACGTGATCATGTAGAAAAGAAGGACATTCGCATGGAAAAGATTCATACTGATTTTCAAAGAGCTGATATTTTCACAAAACCATTAGCTGAAGCTCGATTTCGTGAGTTATGCATTAGTTTAGGGCTAATTGATCTAGACCCTACTTGCCTATAGACATGTACTAACCAGTCAGGTACATCAAAGAAACAAGGAGACAAGAACAGAGCACTCGACTACTCACGCAACAGACAGGTATACAAGGCTAGACTAGATGACCAAACAACCCGATGAGGAAGCTGGTAAAGCTGAGGGTAATACTAAGGGAATAAACATTTAAGGGGGAATCTATGATTTCTTAAATATCCTTATGTTGACTCTTATGTTTGTTAAAAGTCATCTTGTTCGAAACCTTGATCATTGATCTAGATTGATATTCATCTTATTTATTTGACTCTACTTGTACCTACGATTACACGTTGTATATGATAAGATAGGTACATGAAAGTCGTTCGATGATTCAAGAATAGACAAGCACAGGCGAAGGGGGAACTCGTCTTGTATTCATAAGTCTACTCGTCTGTTCTGGATGGACTCGAACAGACAAGATAAGTGTTCTTTTGATTTAAATATGTTAAATGTTTAATCAAAACGAATTAAGGGTATTATGGTAATTTGATAATGCTAAAATTGGAAAAACCCTAGAATTGGATTCATACACTCCCATTTTAATGAGGTGTATACACCCAGTTCGCACACCACTCTACTATACAAGGTCGGATGAGTACACTCCCCTGACCTAACTAATAGAAGAGGCGGATTCTAAATTTTACAATATCAAATCACATAATATTCTCGATTCCGTAACTGAATACCAAAGGCCCCAACCGTTGGATCTAATTCTTCAATTTTGGCCGTTGGATTGGAATTTCAGTTCTAACAAAACTCATCTTCCACACACAACTTGCCCCACGTTTTCATAACTTCCCTATTCTAGCTTTCGAATTTCTTGCAAAATCAAACTCCCCTGTTCTTACTCTATCTACTAAAGATGTCGATTGTCTCTCTATTTGATGTGAGAACTAACATGCAAGCTAAGTTTGATCTTGGCCAGTTCATTGCAGAAGGGAAAGTGCATGTGGAGCCCTCGATGTTTTTCAAAGGGTTACACACGGAAGGAAACCAAGAAATCATCAATAAATGCATTCGATGTGGATTGAAGCCGTATTTGGAGGCATTTCCTCAGGTCGTGTTGGAAGAAGAGGTGTTGCAGTTCTATGCCAACGCCACCAGACAAGGAGACAAAATTGAGTCATTTATTGGAAGAAGCCGAGTGGAACGCACTCGCGAGGCTGTGTTCAAACACTTGAAATTGCCCATCGGAACGATTGATGTGGAAAACTATGCTACTGGGCAGGAGATGAGGTATTTGAGTATCTTTTGTGGAAGGAAATTGAGGCTCAAACCAGATGGCAAAATTCCAGCCGTCAAGAAAGCGGAACTCCTTGAGAAATATCGCACTCTTTTGGACATAGCTAGCAAAATGCTACTATGTGCCACTGGTTCTCATGACTCAGTCACTCTAGCTAAGGCAAGGGTGATGGCAGCGATATATGACGGAATTACAGAGGGTAATTGGTTCAAGTTGATGGCTGATCGAATCATGTACTTTGAACGAAGTGTTAGGGTTGACACCGACTCTTGCAGTTGGGTGGTGTCAAATTTTGTTGGTTTTGGCAACAAGCTGAGTATCTTACTACCCTTGTTGTTGCCAAACAAATCTGATTGGAGCAAAGGAAAACCCTTTCACCCATTGAAGTTCTATCTGAAGAAGGAGGCGCTAAAGAAGCAAGTTGCTGCAAGGCCATCTGCCCCAAGGCAAGTTCAGGTTGATGATTCGGAAGCTATGCCATATGCTGGCTCGTCTAGCTCTTCAGAAGATGAGTCCGATGATGAAGAATCGGAGGACGTTGCGATAGCTGAGTCCAGTGCAGCTGACTCAGAGAAGACTCAGTCGGAAGAGGAGTCGGAACAAGAGAAGGAGCCAAGTGCTCAAGTTCCTGAATTATACACACTCGTGAGAGTTGGTTCGCCTACTCAACCAGACGAGTCGAGTCCACAGGTTGGTACTTCTACACAATCTGTTTCAATTCCTCTCTCTCTCTCTCCTCTGTTCGAACCAAGGCTAGGTCACATCGACCTAGGCCTCATCCTGTACCCTCAACCTCTCAAGTACTGGCAGCATTACCGCTTAGAGCCAGTCATCCTGAAAACACTCACATAAAGGATACAACTGATACTCCGACAGTTGTCACACCAAACCTTGCCACATCGCAGCCCCCAGAAACCACACTCCAAACTCTCTCCTTACCCTCAACAGAATATGTTGAACTCTCCACCCCATCTACTTCAGACAAGACGCCAGTTGCCACTGCAACAGCTGAGACAGGGACCCCACCTGCTCAGAACCCGTCTGATGTTAGATTTGATTCCCTGGTATATTATCCTATGTGTCTTAGGGAGAAGAGAGTTCGTGCTCGAGTATCCAAGAATCTGAAGAAGCAGCTCTCAACTCTCGAAGTCGACACTTCCTCAGAACAATTTGAGAAACTTGTCAGGATATGCACCTGGTTTGCATTAAAGAAATCCTCGACAGATGATCTTTTTGAGGTCAATCAAGGCATGGGAGGAATCTCCAACTTTATGGATTGGGAGATGGAACAGAAAGAAAACAGTGGTGTCCAAGACCACTCCGAATTATTCCCTCGCAAGGCCTTAGTTGATCTTGTAAAAAGAATGTTGAGCATTCCTGATGGCGTTCTGGTTGAAGAGTTCTCGTTCGATATTGGAACCCAGACTGATCTGGTAGAAGAAGAGATGAAGGCAGAACTTGTTGATGTTGTTGTTCAAACCTCAGAACTCATTTTGGAATTAGAAGGTGCTCCTGCTGAAGAAGAGGCTGAAAGCTCTGAAGAAGTTGATTCTTTTGAACTTGGAGTAGAAGACGATGAGTTCATGGATGCCGTCATGTTTACTGAAGATGAACTTGTGGAGAAAGTTCAAGAAGAAGTCATTGTTGAAGCTCAGTCGTCTAATCAAGTCTTTCCTGAAGGATATCTTGAAGAGCTGAAGTCGGATTTGAAAGAGGTTGTACACTCTGCTATTGATGAGTTTCTACACTCAAAAGTGAAAGATATGTTAGTTGAGCAGAACCAATCACTTGTTGACAGCTCAAGAGAGTTAATTGTTGGAGAGGTCAACAAGATGGACTCAACTTTCAGAGCAGAGATGTATGCTGAAGTTCAAAGTTTCCTTGAGAAACAAGTTGATTTCTCTGAAAAGAGATCTATCTCATTTGCTCGTTCGTTAGCTGAAGAGTCAAGTAAAATGGAAAGGCTCTACAGGGTTAAAATTGAGATTGCTGATGAACAGAGACGGGAAGCACAAGATCAGTTGGTGCGTTCTCGAGCAGTTCTCACCGAGCTAACAGAGCAGAACACACTCCTTCGCCAGACAGCCACGTATTTCGAAGATGAACTAGTCTCAAGTTCAAGGAAGCTGGAATTGGTTACTAATCGTCTTGACAAGATGAGTCATGACAAGACGCACCAGAAACAGATCGAGTTGGCTGCTGAGGCGATGAAGGAAGCTGTGAAGGAAGAGATGACTCGCTTTACAAGTCTTTTCACTCTTAAGGCGACTGATGAAGCCAAAAAGGGGGAAGAGGCAAGTAGAGTTGAGAAATTTGATTTTTCTAAGTCTTGTGCTGAACCGGAAGAGAAGGAAGCTGCTACTGCTATTCAAGAGCTAAGAAGGCCTAAGAGAGGCAAGCTAGTCAAGACTGCAAAGCTTGAGCAAGCTAAAGCTAATGAGCAGAAGTGATTGGAGAAGGGCAAAGGTGTTGCATCTCCAGAAGCTAAGGTGCAGACCAGACGGACTAAGAGAAAGTTAGCTGTTGAAGAAGCTGAAGAACCTACTGCAATTGTTGAGAAGAAGCAGAAGGTTGCTGATCCAAATGATGAAAATCGCTATGCAAGCAAGAAGAAAATTAGAAATCACATTGAAAGTTTGCAGAAGCTGAAGACAGATGTAGATCAGATGGAAGATCAGTTCATTGACTACTTCATTGATAGAGAACATCGATCTGAATGGATGAAAGTGAAGAAGCAAATGGGAACTTGATCATTGGATAATCAGGAAGTATGGTGATTCTGAAAGTCTAGATGAGTTGTATTCTATGTTCGACAAATTCATGGAAGGTCAGAACAAGATGCTGTGGAACCTGATCTTGAGGATATCTGCTGGAGCGAATTTCAATATTCTTGTTCCTGTATTTCCAAGATGGAAATGTCCTATGACAAGCTCAGGTAAGAGAGTTGATTTTAATCAAATCACGAAGTTTGAAGAAGAGCTACTGGATAAAGAGAAGATTGATGATGATGAGCATACTTCAGTTATACACAGAAGACTCCTAGATGCGTTTTGTGTTCTTAATCTTGAAGGAGGTAACATAACTGATTAGTTTTTGTTATTTTATTTGCTCTGATTGTTTTTTGTTAGTTTTTTATTACTGATAAGTATGTGTAATATCTACTGGTATTATTTTTGAATGAATGAAAATATAAGTACTATTTGATGTTAAGACAAGATAACTACATAACTAGTTTACTATTGAGAAACATTCAAGTAGTTTTGACTTCATCAAAAAAGGGGGAAATTGTTGGGATATGAATCCTGAAACAAGTCCTAGTTGATGATTAAAAGATAAGATGAAGTTTTGATAAGCCAAAAGTAGTTTGAATTTTTCTAAGTGTTGACTGATCTAGTCTAGTTAAGAGGAGTCATCTTGAACAGACCAGTAGAGTTCACATTTGAAAGACAAGTATTGTTCAAAGTTTAAAAGATAAGTACGATTTATAAGTACTTCATATTTGGTTATATTAATTGTATAGATTATTATTGAGCTATAATAATCATTGTATAGAGCTCATTGGTTTTTGTATGTAATAGATAGATTCATTGTATAGTTTTATAAGTTGACTAAGCTTTATAATTCAGAAGAGCTTAAAGTAATGTAATAGTCTTGTTAGGTTTAGAATAGTCTACTGTTGAAGATCGCACAAGAAGACCAGACTAGACAAGAAGAATGAAGTCTACTACACAAGACAAGTGGTCAACAAGACTCAACAAGACAGGTCAACTTGAAGTAAAGATGAAGCGCGTAAAAAGATAAAGATTAAAGAAGTTAGTTAGAAATAACTAAATAACTGAAACGCGTGGATGGATAAGAAGATGCAGTTACAAGTTAGTTTTCAAGAAGAGTTGGTTACAACTAACTAAGTTCTTGATTTCAGAAGTTTATAAATACTTCGTAGTGTTCATCGATTCAAGACTACTGATACTACTGCACTACTGAATACTGAAGCGATACTGAAGCATTCGAATTTTACTCTCAGAGTTTATTGAAGTTCAGAAAGCAAGTCAGAAGACAAGTGAAGAAACCAGAAGACTGCTACTGAATAAGTTTTTAGTTTTTGTTTGTTATTTTCAAGTTGCTAGATACTTGTTAAATTTCTAGTAAGATCATAGACATATCTGGTGGTATAGTCTTAGAAGATCTAAGTCTTTTTCTTGGGACTCAAAAGAACAAGAACTCACACTTTGTACTCGATTGGAAGAGTTAGTGGAAACATCACAACTGGGTTGTGAGAGTGGATGTAGACAAGTTGTCGAACCACTATAAATTGTTTGTGTTGTTTACTTTACTGTTTTGTTTAATTGCTTAATTGTTTACACACATAACTGAACAAGACAAGTTGAGTATAGAACAGAGTTCTCGAATTAAGAAGATTGAGTATAAACTTTAATTGGGCTCATTATTAATTTCTGTATTCCGCATATTGCTTAATTCTGATATATCGAAAGATTTTAGAAAAGTCTGTTCACCCCCCTCTAGACATTTTCTTTAGCTTCCCTCGATATTAACTCATCTTCGGGACCTACACACTTTATGGTGAATGAAGGGATTGTGTTGGGCCATCATGTGTCATCCAAGGGGCTCCAAGTTGATAGAGCGAAGGTGGTAGCAATCGAAAAGTTGCCTCCACCATCGAATGAGAAGGGCATTCGGTCTTTCCTTGGCCATGCGGGTTTCTACCACCGATTTATCAAAGATTTTTCTAAACTTTCTAAACCTTTATCTTATTTGTTAGAAAAAGATGTCTCATTTGATTTTACTAATGAGTGTTTTGAAGCGTTTAGGAAACTTAAGGAGGCCTTGGTGAGTTCACCGATCCTTGTGACACCAAATTGGGAGGAGCCGTTCGTGTTGATGTGTGATGCGAGTGACTATGCGATGGGGGTTGTTTTGGGGCAAATGAGGGAAAAGAGATTTCATGCCATGTACTATGGCTCAAAAACATTCAACACCGCACAAGCCAATTACACTACAACCGAGAAAGAGCTCTTAGCGGTTGTGTATGCCTTTGACAAATTCCGGCCTTATCTTGTGGGAGCTAGAACCGTTGTCTACTCCGATCATGCGACGATCCACTATTTGATGAACAAAAAGGATGCCAAACCGAGGCTCATTCGGTGGGTCCTTTTGCTTCAAGAATTTGATATAGAGGTGAGAGACAAGAAAGGAAGTGAGAACGTCATAGCCGACCACCTCTCAAGGTTGGAGCAAAATGAAGAGCAAAAGCAAGATGTGGTTGAGGTTAAGGAAAGCTTTCCCGATGAAAGTTTATTGATGATTGACACTATACCGGTGATGGGAGTGAAAGGAGAAATCCCATGGTATGCCGATTTTGCCAACTTTTTGGCAAGTGGAATGATCCCCGAAGACTTAGGTCCTTATGAAAGAAAGAAGTTCAACAAGGAAGTGAAAAAATACATATGGGATGAGCTGTTTCTTTTCAAGAGAGGGGTTGATTCGGTGCTTCGGAGATGTGTGCCTCAATTGGAATGGGAGGACATAATCAAGCATTGTCACTCCCTTCCTTGTGGGGGACATTTTGGCACTTCAAAGACGGGAATGAAAATTCTCCAAGCCGGATTTTATTGGCCAACAATCTTCAAAGATTGTCAAACATTCATCCGAGGATGTGATCGTTGCCAAAGAATGGGGGGCATAACAAAAAGGGATGAGATGCCTTTAAACATGTTCATTGAAGTTGAGCTATTTGATGTTTGGGGCATTGATTTCATTGGGCCGTTCCCTCCATCATGTGGGTACACCTACATTCTTGTTGGTGTTGACTATGTTTCTAAGTGGATCGAAGCTATTCCAACCAAGATGAGTGATGCAAGAGTGGTGATTCAATTCTTGAAGAAGAATATCTTCACTCGATTTGGAGTTCCAAGAGCTTTGATAAGTGATGGGGGGAGTCATTTTGTGAACAAAGTGATGGCTAATCTTCTAACCAAATATAATGTGAAGCACAAGGTGTCAACCGCCTATCACCCTCAAACAAATGGTTTAGCGGAGGTGTCTAATCGTCAAATCAAGCAAATTCTCGAGAAGACGGTCAACACCACTAGAAAGGATTGGGCATTGAAGTTGGATGATGCTTTGTGGGCCTATCGAACGGCATACAAAACTCCATTGGATATGTCTCCTTACCAAATTGTCTTTGGGAAGGCTTGTCACTTGCCCGTGGAACTTGAGCACCGTCCTTATTGGGCAATCAAGAAGTTGAACTTTGATTGTGATTTGGTTGGAGAGAAAAGGTTGCTCCAATTAAGTGAGCTTGAGGAGTTTCGAGAACATGCCTATGAGAATTCTAAGATTTTCAAGGAAAAGACGAAGAAATGGCGTGATACACGCCTCAAGAAGAAGGAGTTCGAAGAAGGAGATGAGGTGCTCGTATTTAACTCCCGTTTGAAATTATTTGCCGGAAAGTTGAAGTCAAAATGGAGTGGTTCGTTTGTGGTGAAAAAGGTGTTTCCTAGTGGATTTCTTGAGTTACAAAGCAAAGATGGGAGTCGCTTCACCGTGAACAGTCATCGTGTGAAACTCTACTTCAACCCGTGTCAAAAAGATGGTGGAGGTACAAAGTCTCTTGAAGAGACTTGAACTCGAAAGAGTTCCGTCCGGCATAGGACGTTAAACCTAGCGCTAAATGGGAGGCAACCCATTCGTTTATTGCTTTCTTTTCGTTTTTGTTTGTTTTAGTTAGTTTTAGTGCTTTTTAATCTTTTTGGTTTAGTTTTGTTTAGTAGGTTGAGGTATGATGTTGGTGCTTAATGGAGCTTGGACATGAAATCTTTATTGAGGAGAAGGGATACAAAGAAGAAGATGAAATGGTGTATGGTGCAAACTCAAAGGTAAACACTCATTTCCAAACTTAGATTTGCTTAGCAAAGTCTAAGTTTGGGGGGGTGTGGTCGTTTTTACAATTTCATTTGCACCGTTACACATTCGTCTATTGCTTGAGCGAAGTTGGTTCAATTGATATATGAAATGTTGATGATATTGTGCTTTGAATTGTTATGAGGGCTACATTGCATGTTCGACATGAATTTTGGGGCAAATTTTTTGAGAATTGAGGTTTGGTGGTATTTTAGTATTGCTATGGTGTAGTGTGCTGATTTGTTGTAGGATTTTTTGGTGTAAACATTGAAAAAAAGGGGTAAGAAATTTTTAAAGCAAAACCCAAACGGCCGTCCGTGTGGTTCAAACGGGCGGCCGAGTGAGATCTGTTGGTGGACGATGCACTGGAAGCAGATGGCACTTGGCCGACCGAGGCATCTAAAACGGCCGGCCGAGGGACCTCTGGTCGAGGGAGACCCACTGGAAACGCGAATCACTCGGTCGACCGAGGGACATCACCCTGGCGGCCGAGTGACTTCTGGACGCGATTTTACCACTGGAACGCGATGGCAAACGGCTGACCGAGGGAGCCAATCGGTCGACCGTTTCACTTCTGGAGAAACGCGAGGTAAGTTTTTCTTCAAAATTTTTCGGGTCGACCCGACCCACTCGGATTTTACACTCATTAAACCCTACTTCTATCACTTTTTCACACACAACACACACTTTTACCCCAAAAACCTCACACATACTCTTACCCCCTCTCAATTCTCTCTTCAATTTCTTTCAACAACTTCAAGGAATCACTCCCCAAGGTATGTAAACTCTTCCCCCTCTTTAATTTTGCAAGAATGAGCGATATTGTAGATTTTAAGGCTATTCTTGTGGGATAATGTAGAGGTGACGAAAATTTCGAAACTTGGTGGGTTTCTTGATTTCTTGCAAATTTCTTTCATGAGTTGTGCTTATTGGTGATTATTGATGATGGGTAACTCATATCTATGCCTATTTTGTGCTATCATTGTGTGATTTGTGAGAATTTAGGCTAGAAATTGAAGGAATTTTTGCAAGAATGGTGAACTTGAGAATATTCATGAACTTTTGTGTAACTCTTGAGCATGTGATATTGTAGTCTTGTGAATGTGTTTTATTTGAGAGATTCATGCTAGGATAGAGTTAACATGAGTGATAGAGTTAACACCTTGTAAACATGATTGTTGTTGAAGAAGGGAGTTCATTGAGAGAAAAATAAATGTCTATTGTTGAAGAGGTGGGATGTGAACTTGAACATGGTGGATGCATATGAACTTAAATGCTAAGGAACTCTTGTGAATGATGAATTTAAATGGAAAATTTTGTGCACATTCTCATGAGTTTCTATTCTTTTGGTTGTAGAAAATGGCAAACAATGATGGACCAAGCTCTCAGGAGATGAATGAATGGCTCGAATGGCATCTCTATCGGTTGTGTGGCACCTATCCATCCCACTTTGGAATTGATCTAGGAGAGAGAGGAGAGATGCTAGCCGACAACTTCGTAGCGGTGTCTCGTATGATCTTCCACCCTACGAAGTACATCGATGACAGTTGTATGGTCCACATGGGGATCAAAGAAGATGTGGATAGGCTATTTGCTGCGATTGGATGGACGAACTTCTTACAAATTCAGAAGTCGTCCTATACTGAGCTTATGGTGGAGTTCTTAACCACCATCGACATGGACTTCGACGGGCGGCATGTACCTAGAAGGATCACTTTCCGTTTGGGGAATGTTGACAGAAGCTTAACGGTACAAGAGCTGAACGAACTTTTTCAAGTTCCCAACAGTGCCGACAACAGGGTCTATTTGGGGATTAGGAGTTTCAATGCTCAAGATTTTTGGGTGAAATTGGCCCGACAAGAGAAAGACGACGTTCCAGTCTACAACTCGAGTAGCTCTAAGGCATCTCTTATTCGAAGTCCAGTCTTCCGTTACATTCAGAGGGTGCTAGAAAACTCGGTCTTCGCGAGATACGAGGTTGGGGCTGTGAGAAAGGACGAGTTATATGTCATCAAATGCATGGTGGATGGTAAACCCGTGAATATGGCCGCCTACCTCATGGCACAATTGGCCCGGCAGACTAGATCAAGGGTCAGGTACTCCCAAGTGGGTGGATTTATCACCCACATTGCTGAGCATTTCAGATTAGTGCCTGGGGAGATGTATGTCCCCATTGTTGGAGACTCCAAGCTTGATCTTGGAGTGATGATTCAAATGAAAATACTAAAGATGGAAAGGGGTACATATTGTCTGAGACTTGATGAAGACACCCTCTTCCCTTTGCCTAATCCGGAACTGACTAGCTTGAGGAGACGGAGGTATGGTTCATGGGATTTGTTGTCCAACGCCCACCGTGCTTGGATAGATAGCTTTGCCGCTGGAAATCCCATCAACCCCGAGAATGTTGGAGGAGTCCCCATGCATGTCGATGAGCAGGAAGAGCCTGAAGAGCCCCAAGAGCAAGAAGGAGGTAGTTCATGGCGGGCATCTCCGGATCAAAGAGGGAATGTTTCCCATACTTATGAAAGAAGGAACAGGGAGCTTGAGTCACTTAGGGCGAGTATCGAGCAGTTGGGTATAGCGAGTCGTGAAGATAGAGCTTGGCGAGCAAACGTGGACACTCGCCTAGCCAACATGGAAACTCACTACGCGAGTATTGATACACAACTCCTCGAGATGAACAACATGTTCCGCCCCCATTTTGAGTGGCTCGCCCAACAAGGCTACTACAATCCACCTCAACCACCTCAATGATACCTCAAGGCTCCAAAGATGATGTGGTATAAGTGTCCTAATTTTCTCTCCATCTCCATTGTATCGATGTTTATGTCCGTTAGCATTTTGTTATTTGTACCTTTGGTTCGTAGTTTTAATTTCTTGTATTTTGGATATTTTTTTGTGGATTTTTGTTGATGGGGATATTGTTCTTTTGATATTTTGTGTGGATGGATGTTTGGGAAGTTAATTCTTTTTGTGATGGTGTATTTTTGGAGAATTTGTGGATGGATGCTTGAGTTTACTATAATTGATCTTGTGATGTTTCTTGTTGATTGGGAAATTAATGCATGTATGACTCTATCAATTGATTGCATTTTGTGTGAAGGGCTAGGCTTAGGAAAACACTTGAGTTTACCACATTTAGCCGGTGAGACTTGAGCCTTTTGAATCGAAATATCATTCCGGTTCGATTTTTCTTGAGTGAGTCATCCACGAATTATGCATGCTAGAACTTGCTCTTTAACTTGTTTAAAACTTGATTTAGGAGGAAATTGTCAAAAATGATAGGAGGCGTTTCTTTGAATTTAAGTCACTTGGCCAAATAAATCCCACCAAACGATACATTTTCGTAGTTCGCCCCGTTGAGCCGTAAAACCAATTTTCTTTGGCAAGCTACAAAATGTCACCATAAAACCACATCTTTTTAGCCTTATTGTCCTTATCATTTGTAGAGCTTCAATGTTGGTTGACATGGTGAGGGGATTGAAGTGAGTGGATTTGTTTTGATCAAAGTGAATTCAAGAGAAAAGAAAAGGGTTGAAAAGAAAAAAAGAAAAAGAAGAGCTAATGAGCTTGTGCTTAATGTGAAAAATAAAAGGGAAACAAAAAGTCCCAAAAGCTCAAATCACAAGAGAAAAAAAATGTATGACTCCAAAGTTGTGAGGGTGAAGTAAATTTTGAGTGAAAAGAAAAGAAAGAGAGCAATTGTTGTGTGAGAGTGAATGAATGATGAAAGATGAACCAACATTTGTTGCTCTACAAGTTGAATGAGTCACTAATTCCAAATTTATCCCACCCCTTCCAAAGAGCCTACATTACAACCCTTGAAAGACCTCTTTGATTGACAATTGATTTCTAAATAATTGGTAGAGAATTGAGTTGAAAAGCAAGCCTATGGTCTTTGTGTTTTTTGTGGATTGACATTTGAGAGCTTACATGCCCAATATACACTTGTGTGTTGAGAGAAACACTTCTTGAGAGAGTGGTGAATCAAGTGTGTTGAATTTGTCTTAGCTTGAATCACATTTTGTCTTGAAAGTGGTAGAGAAATTGCATGTGTTGATGAACCATTCATTGGAGATATTGTTTGATCATGCCTACTATGCATTGTATCCATTCACAAATCCTTCACAATCACTCTCCTTTGGTTTATTTTTCTTTGCTTGGGGACAAGAAAATCTCTAAGTTTGGGGGGGGTTGATTGGGTGTGAGATTGCTCGTTTTTGTGCTCATTATTGCTATATTATCGTAGCATTTTGATGTGATTTTGTGCTTATTTGATAGAAATGGTGCTACTAACCTTGTTGTCAAGAAATGTGTTCAAAGTGTAGGAAACAAGGTGAAAATAGTCAATTTTAGAGGGAAAACGAGCAATGGCGCATGAGAATTGAAGTTCGGTTGGAGGACGAGCAAAGAAAGCCTTGAACAAGAGTTGAAAAGTCCAAAGAGCAGATTTCACTCGGCCGGTCGAGTGGGAAAAAAGGTCCAGAGAGTTTCTGGAATGCCCATGTCACTCGGCCGGCCGAGTGACTTCACACTGGCAGCCGAGTGATATCACACTGGCGGCCGAGTGGGTTCTGGAACCACTTTTGGTTTTGGAAGTCCATCTCACTCGGTTGACCGAGTCAACTCACGTTTTTTCGGGGTTTTTCGCGAATTTTGAAGAACTTCGACGACCCAAGTGCTATTTTCGTCTCACACACTCTTGGAAGCTTTAAATAGCTTCAACTTCAGTTTGTAAAACAATCTTGGGCCTCATTTATTACAACTCTTAAAACCCTAGTTCATCTTAACTCCATCTTCCACATTTATTGCACTTTAATTCATAGTTTAGCTTCAAAGTAGGATACTTAGCATAGGTTTTTGAAGAACAAGGCTCCACACTTTTGTAATAGCTAGGTGTTTTGAAGAAACAACAAGGTGACTTCAAACCATTCTCTCATTGTCTATATAATTCCATATTTAATGTTTATCTTGATTTCTTTTGATGTTTTAGCCATGGGTGTTTCTCAAAACACCATGGGCTAAGTTTATTTATGCTTTGGGTGTTCTAAAACCATGTGAATATCAAGTTTGGAATTGTTTGAGCTTTGTTATTGCTAATATTAGATTTATTGCTTCTTTTAATGGGTATTATGGGTACTTTGTATGTTAACTTCTATTAATCCATATTTAGATGCATGTTTAGCGTAGACGAGAGTTACATAGACATGTTTATATTTATGGTGTGAGTTGTGGATATGCAAATGTGTTAGTTATACTTTTAATTCGTCGAGAGAGAGTTAATCGTATTAGAACCCCATTAAAGGACATTAATTACTTGAATGGTTGTTTGAGTAGTTGGTGAGGATTAGGAAGAAAACCTTATTCCCGGGTTTGGGAACACCTTAGAATTAAGGCTATATTACCCGAAGGGAAATGGTTGTCATCCTAGCATTTAGGTGCTCTTAGCAAATATTGATTAAAGCATTAACAAAGTAAAAGAAATTCCTCTCTATTTCACTAGGTGGAGAACACCCGAAGCATTCTCTCACCCTTGCACTTCTTCGAATCATATTCGTAGTTGTTCTCGTTTTAATTATTAAATTCTTGCTTAGTAGTAATTTTCTTTGTTACGTTGTGGTAATTGCTCTTATAGATTATTTGCTTGTTTTTAGTAGTTCAAATTGCTTGTTAGTTACTAGGTTGGTGTTTGGTTTAATTTCTTGAAGTAGAAATCCAAAAACCGAGCCCGTAGTTACATTAGTTATGACGACACAAAACTCTAGGGATTCATTGCACAAACCCACCTCCTAGGTCGATACTACTTGGTCGAATACTTCCATTACTACTACGAACCCTTATGCTTGAGGGGAAGTAGTTAGTCAACATATAGTGACCAAAAATTCGTTCAAGTCAATAAGCTTTTACTCGAAAACCTGCAGAAACAATTTTGGGTCAACTATCATAATAAAACAGTTGATATTGTTAATCAAGTTTTCAGAACTTAAAAATAATTTTAATTAAAGGGTCAACCTAATTTCGCACTAATAACTTACTTAAATAGCCTTCCAACTATTTACTTTATAATTCTCAATAGACTTGCTATCTAAACTTTGGTTATAAATTCTGATAAGACACTCAGGGAGTTTTTTCGGCTAACTCCCTTGATAAGTGTAAAATTGTTTTAAAAGAAATTTTGTATATACAAGTGCATTCCCCTCCCATACATGCATATTTGTAAAGTCTTGACTACATCGTAAATCACTGAATATATTGCAATCAATCCAATCACCAAAGTTAACGGTGATCAAATCTGATCTTACATGGTATCAATCTCCCTACGCACGTTCCTAAATTCTCCATTCCCACCGCCCTCACGACACTTGTTATCCTTCATTGATGTGTCGATATCCCTCGTCTTCGTTCATCTTCGTTGAGCTATTCTCCCTCGAATTTTCCTTCTTCTACTATGAGGAGGACGATGTTGATGATAATGGTGGTGAGGGTTGATACATTTTCAATTATTTTATTTTGTTTATTTTAAATTGAAGTGAACGTGAGAATGATTTATTTTAATGTTGTGTGTGATGTTAATTTTAATTGAAGTAAATTAAGATGAGAATGATTTTAATTAATATTGTGTGTGATGTTATTTTTATTGAAGTGAATTAATTAAGATGAAAATGATTTTAATTATTTTAAATGTTGTGTGTAATGATATTTTTAATTGAAGTGAAGATGAGAATAATTTTAAATGTTGTGTGTAATTATAAGTGTGTAATATAATTGAAGTTTTAATTAAAAAAATGTAATTGAAAAAAAAAAACCATCGCAATTAAATTATTTAATTTGGAAAATATAATTTTGTAATTTCCCATTTAGAAATAAATATATCATATGCTTTGACAATTTGACAATAAGCAAGTAAAGTTAAAATAATTGAATTAAAGAAGAAAAACTGAAATTATAAGATGTATATATTAATTGCATTTATAACATGATGACTAAAGCTCCTAACCTAAACGACACACAAGGGGCGCTCAAACACCTCTCGACCGGGAGGTCACGTGTTCGATCTCCCACGTGCGCAAAAGACCATAATTAAGTAGCCATTTAATGTGGCCTAGTGGTGAGGGGTGTTGATTGTTGGCTTGGAGACCTGGGTTCAAAACCCAGATCTCAATTTTTTTTAAATACTGAAATTTGTGAGGGAACAGATACCCGCCTACTGGCAAGGGACCACACACTCGCATATCGGCGACAGAAAAGGTACACTCGCTTAATGGCAAAGGATTTATCCACTCGCGATTCAACAAGGGTATCACGTGCTCGCGCATTGGCAAGGGCGCGTCGTGTGCACTCACAAAAGCGCGAGGGATACAATAATTCTGTCGCCATTAAATTGTCGAGGAGCATTTTGGCGAGTGGGACCTGTGCTCGCCAATACGGTCACCATTTCCTTTAAAGAGGGTGATTCCCTCGCCTTTCCCCTCTCCAAATGAGAAAAAATTCTAGTGGTCTGCAATGCAAGCTCGGTCCAAAGAATTCCCGACGAGGTAGATCATGACTAACCCTTCTTAGACTTGTCCCGTTGTTAGCTACTTATTTCAAAACATGAGATCTCAATTATATCCGTAAGAACCAAGGACCAATGATTGCAGTACAAATCTAAACCTTCATTTTCTACTCAAGTTGTATGATTGGATACATGTAGCCCACCCTGTCCGCACTACATCAATTTTAGCTTTCGTGCAACTTTCTTAAACGAACTATGAAGTGCAAACATAAAAAATAGCCGAATTTATGTGTTGTTTTCGATGAATTGAAGGATAAAGTCATTATATCAAAATGAGATGAGAGGGAAGGACAATTTAATATATAGTTTGACTTTCGATTCGCCTGGCCAAATTTAATTTGACCGTGAGAAAGGGGGACGTAAATTGATGTGAATAAATCAATCAAATTTAAATTTGTGGAGTTGTAGTTTACAAAATGAGCAATTGAAACTACAAAAAAAAAAAAAAAACATAAATTACCGTGTCAATCTATATTATATATAACAGAATAGTCTCCATTTATAGTAACTCTTATTTTTCCGCTCATTTTCATCAGCTAATTATAGAATTTTTTTTTTTAATCTTTTGCTGCTTTTTCAATGTAGCAGATTTTCGCATACTTCAAAGCGTGTTGTTGTATGTTCACCAAAATCAATGTATATAAGATATTTTAAATATTTTTATGGAGTAGGCATGTTAAACAATAATGATTACCTCTGCAACCATCATTTATTAGATCTAAAACTCCAGAAAATGGTAATTTCAATTTTTAAATACTCCCTTCGTCCCTGAATAAGTTTTCCACTTCTTTTTGTTGTTTTGATTAAGAAATATTATAAAATAATAGATAAAGTATAAGTGATGTGATGGTGAGAGAGAAAATAATAAATGAGTATGAGATGAAGTAGAATAAAATAATAGATAAAGTATAAGTGATGTGATTGAGATAGAGAAAATCATATGCCAAAAATGGAAAAAAATGAAATGGGAAACTTATTGTGGGACATCCATAAAAGGAAAGTGAGAAACTTATAGTGAGACGGAGGGAGTACAATATAAAATGCACGAAAAACTAAATCAATATAAAATACTCCCTCCTGATTTGCTGTTGCTCTCCTCTGAACTTTTTCGAATTACGAGTATTTCATATTTCCCAGACAACGCTTGCCCACAGACTCGACATGAATTTTTTCACAGTTTTATTACGCCCCACAGCCTCGATGTGTTGTAACGAATGGATGCCAAGATTTATGTGAGGGACCACAGTCACTTTGAGCCACCGATAGCACTCATGACATATTTTTGTCGCGAAGCTGCATCCCAGAATTAAGTGGCAGTTGCTTTCTTCTTCAGTCTCGCATAAGCTGCATTTTGACTCAGCTTCTGAGACGTATATTCCCCGTTTGCTCAGGTTGTCCATCGTCGCGAGCCTCCCTTTTAATGCTTTCCACGCGATTATTTGGACTCTCCTAGGTTTAATTTGATCAAACTCCGTACCGGTTTAATTTGATTCTAAAATTAGGTATTACAGAAGATTCATAATTTTATGAAAATATGCGATGTAAATTTAAAATATAAAAAATCGTGTAATTTTGAGTTGACACATTTACTCCCCCTATCTAAAAATCATGGTCTCATTTTATTTCACACATGCCAATAAAATATCATTTATTGTGAATACAATTTTGAGTTTTTATCTATAATTATAAACTTTTATATTTTTATGTAAATGATCTTTGAATTGAAAAACTGTTTTTTCTTCCACACTTCATAATAATTCAAATATTCATTAAATGTGAGTAATTTTAAAATTATACATCCTTCTAAAAGGGAATGAGACTATATTCTTATACAAATAAAAAAAATATAAAATCATAATTTTAGAATTTAGAGAGTAGTATTTTTTAGAGACACATGCATAGTTATTAGTACATTTACACCCTCAAATATACACATCAACAAAACCAATTGTGTTACTAACATTCATAGCAATATTAAATACACTTTACCACATAACATCACCAATATATATATATATATATATATATATATATATATATATATCACGTACGGTACAATACTAATACTAATATATATAAACAGAATAGTAACTTCTCTAATAAGTTCCCGCACAAATGCTAGAACATTAAAATTTTATTTCTGTGAGGTTCACCAGTAAAAAAAATTAATCTTATTTGCGTATTCAGTCCATCTCATTCCAAAATTTTCAATTGAAAATCAATCTCTCTCTCTCTCTCTCTCTCTCTCTCTCTCTCTCTCTCTCTCTCTCATAGCAACTCATCTTCTAATTGTTCGTAAATTGAAAATGGTAGATCCCATTTCTTTCTGCCCTATTTCTCTATTTTAAAAATATATGCGTTATCCCATTTCTTTTTATTCATCATTTGTGTTGGTTTTTGTTTTCCTAGATGCTCTTTCTTCTCAAATTTGCTTTGAATTGCAGTATGTTATGAAAGTTTGAGGTTAGACTCAATTTGGCCACTGTTTCGATGGATCCACCGATGACCACCGCTTTCTTGATGGTGCATAAGGGTGAGCAAAAATCGTATTATAAATTGATATTTCCAAACCCCATTTTCCACTCCCAATTTTCTAAGCAGCTGCTGCCTGCGCATCCCATTCCCAATTCTCTGAATGGATACAAAGTGAGTTGAGAATGATGGGCATTCAGTTGTTGAAATCCCTGAAGATCTTCTATTCAATAGTTCGGGTGATCCTATTGCAACCTTCGTGCAGATTACATATATTAGCACCAACCCTTAACATAGTGGACGACGTAAATGAACACATGTCTTCATTGAATTTCGGTGATGCAATGACATATTTGAGTTCGGATAGTGCATGCAAGTCTGATGCAAATGTTGACATATTAGCCGATGTGCACACACCAGAGTTTCTAAATGGAATAAGATGTTCGGGTGTTTCGAATCACGAGTTAAAGTTGAAGGTTGGGACTCCTGCGATGTTATTGAGAAATATTGATCATTCACTTGACTTATGTAATGGTACTCGATTAGTTATTACAAAACTTGGAGCATATATCTTGGAAGCGAAGATTCTACGTAATCCGTCTGATACGAGATTATCATTCAAATTTCAAAGAAGACAATTTCTCTTGATTGTATCGTATGTCATGCCAATAAAAAAAAGTCAAGGGCAATCACTTTCACATGTCAGCCTATTGTTGAAGAAACCTGTCTTTAGTCATGGTCAACTATATGTTGCAATTTCACGAGTGGTCAATAAAAAGGGCTTAAAATTTTAATTTGTGACCAAGATTTTTTTTTTTTTGATGGAAGTTAAATACCCATCCCCTTTTTCCCCTCCCCATGACTCGAACCCAGGACCTAAGGCCTAGGTAGTGGTGCTCTAACCACTTGAGCTATCCCACTTTGTCATTTGTGACCAAGATGGTGAGAATAGTAGGTTAACAAAAAATGTTGTATAATACTATACTAAGAAGCATTTCAAAATTTATAATTTCTATTTATGTTAATTTTATTTATTTTTGTATACATTTTCATCTAAATTATATAAGTCAAATATTTCTTAAATAAGCATTTTTCTAATATCGAATCTCAATCTTTGAATTTCAACACCAACATTATTATTAAATATAAAATTAATTTTTAAACAAAATAATTTAGTTACACCACAATATATTTTATATTAATATATGTATTTTAGAATAACAATTTATTAGTAGCATAATATATTGTAAACACAAATTCGTGAATTAAATATAAAAACGCGAAAATGCGAACAATTTTATTTAATTTCGGATTAAAACCGAGTATTTGCGGGTTACAATCTCTAGTTTCTCCTCTGATTCTCTCTTCTTGAACTTTACTTGGACTTCTTGAGCTTTTGGAGTTGGATCCGCAGCCGAATCCTTTCCGATCTTGTATTTGGGGCTTTTATAACGTTAATCCAAAGGCTTAGCACCGTATTTTGGATTAAACGTTGAATTTAGGGACTTTTGTGATGAACGTCGTTGAAGATCGTTCTTGAACTTGGGACTTTGTAACGTTAATCCAAGGCTTGATGCCGTATTTTGGATTAAACGTTTGATTTTCGGGACTTTTCGGGACTTTTTCGGGACTTATTGGGACTTTTCCGATGAAGATCCACGAAGAACTTTGAAGAAACGCTGAATTGAAGAGGCTTAGCACCTTTATTCCCACTCGAACACTAATTCTCGCCGCTTTGCACGAAGAACGCCTTGAAGAAACGCCGAATCGAAGGGGCTTAGCACCTTGATCTCCACTCGAACGCTGCTTCTCGCCGCTTTGCACGAAGAACGCCTTTGAAGCTCCTCCACTTGCTGAAGAACACTCTAAAATCTCTGCAGAGAATTTTAGAGCCTTGAATGCTTCTCCTTTTGTTGATGATCAAAATGAATGAAATGAGGCCTCTATTTATAGGTGTAGGCCTAGAGATATTTGTGCAAGTGGTTAGGGCTTTTAATTCAAATTTTTGAATTGTTTGATGGGCTAAGAATGCCTTTTGGGCTCAAAATACCAGATTTGGACCCGATTTGATTTATTGGACTTTAGAGGCCCATCTTAATTTATTGGACTTCAGAGACCCGACTGGATTTGTTGGGCTTTAGGGGTCCGACTTGATTTGTTGGACTTTGGAGGCCCAAATTAATTGAATTTTGCTTGTCTACAAATTGCCCCCTCGCATTTCGTTCACGAGAACGTTTGTTTTTTATGTGGACGAATTGCGAATTACTTTCAAATGATTTCCCACATGCTGGCCAGGAGTGACTATTCTTTAACTACTTTTGACAAAGTAGGGATTTAATTATTTAACCACTTAAAACGCCTTTAGTGGAGTAAGTTAACAGTTTAACCACATGTATTTACCTTTGGTGGTCGTCGTACACAGTTTAGACTCATGCGGACCAGGAGTAATAAGCAGTTTAGACTCGTGCATTATGGAGCAACAAGCAGTTTAGGCTCATGCGTTCTTGGAGCAACAAACAGTTTAGGCTCGTGCGTTTTTGGAGCATACTTGTTTTCTTTACGCGTAGTAGGGTTTCAAAAACATTCCATTCATGGGACAAATGTATACGCCGTCTTCAGAAATCAATTTGTAGGTGTCATTTGCGTAAACTTCCTTCATTTGATATTCTTCAACTGTGATGTGATTCGTCGTTGTTTCACTTTCTTCTAGTAAGATCTTCCCTTCTTTGGCTAGCTGCATAATTTTGTCTTTAAGTATAAAACAATCTTGGGTTTGATGTCCTACCAATCGATGGTACTTGCAATATTTGGGGTCGTCCGTTCGCCCAGCCTCATCGGGTCGTTTCATTTGTGGTAGTCCAATGAGATCATTCTTGATCAAGTCATCGAAAATTTCGGAGATGTCTGAGTCTAGAAATGGATATTGCTTTCGTTGCAACTCCTTCAAACTCGTTTTCCTTTGCCCCCACTCTTGAGATAGCGGCCCTTCAAATCCACTTGTATGCATGCTCAACTCCATGTCATGAGCCTTAGTAGCCAAATCCTCGAATGATCTTGGTCGAATTGCTTGAAGGATATATCGAAGACCCCACTGCATTCCTTGGATGCACATCTCGATGGCTGAAGCTTCAGTCAATCTATCCTTGCAATTCAAACTTAAATTCCTCCATCGGTTTATGTAATTTATCACCGATTCCTCCTTTGATTGACGAGTGTTCGTCAATTCAATCATGCTCACCGTTCTACGAGTGCTGTAAAACCGGTTGAGAAATTCCTGCTCCATTTGCTCCCAACTGTCAATCGAGCTAGCTTCCAAATCGGTATACCAATCAAATGCATTGCCCTTTAAAGAGCGTACAAATTGCTTTACCAAGTGATCTCCGTAAGTGCCGGCATTGTTGCAAGTCTCTACGAAGTGAGCAATATGCTGCTTTGGATTACCCTTTCCATCGAATTGCCGCAACTTTGGAGGTTGATAACCAGCTGGCATCTTCAAACCGTCAATCCTCTTCGTGTAAGGCTTGCTGTAGGTAAATGAAGACTTGGGATTTTCCTCCAATTTATCTTTGATTGCCCCAAGTATGATTTCTTTCAGTCGGTCAACGGGCACCAAACCATCGGGAGAAACTTGTAAATCCTTAAGAGTTTGGTCAACTTCCATTGGCTGGCGTTCACCAGACGTCTCAGCACCATGCCCTTCGACTTGCTTTCCTTTATCTACATTGCTCATCAGTTTAGCAATCTGGGCATCTTGTTCGTGGACATGTTTCGTGAGTCCTTCTATGGCTCGAGTTAAGCTTGACAATTGCTCCTCAACAGTCGTAGTGTCCGTCGCCATTGCTGAAGCTGTGCTTGAATCTGATGAGCTCGCTGTGGAACGAGTAGGGGAACATGCTGGATTGTTCTCCTCATTCACAGTGTTGGGTGGTGGACCCTCCGCAGTAGCCTTCTCTGAAGAAGACGATGACTTGGAGCTTCTTGACATACTCCTCGTGACTACGTTCACGTCTTCAAAGTCAAGACCAGCTGATCCGGATGCAACACCTCTCTTGATCTTAATCTTGATTGGTGTCATCGTCGAGACTTGATTTGCTTGAAGAGTAGAGATGAGAGGTAGAGATAGTCCCACTGGGCGTGCCAATTTGTAAACACAAATTCGTGAATTAAATATAAAAACGCGAAAATGCGAACAATTTTATTTAATTTCGGATTAAAACCGAGTATTTGCGGGTTACAATCTCTAGTTTCTCATCTGATTCTCTCTTCTTGAACTTTACTTGGACTTCTTGAGCTTTTGGAGCTGGATCCGCAGCCGAATCCTTTCCGATCTTGTATTTGGGGCTTTTATAACGTTAATCCAAAGGCTTAGCACCGTATTTTGGATTAAACGTTGAATTTAGGGACTTTTGTGATGAACGTCGTTGAAGATCGTTCTTGAACTTGGGACTTTGTAACGTTAATCCAAGGCTTGATGCCGTATTTTGGATTAAACGTTTGATTTTCGGGACTTTTCGGGACTTTTTCGGGACTTATTGGGACTTTTCCGATGAAGATCCACGAAGAACTTTGAAGAAACGCTGAATTGAAGAGGCTTAGCACCTTGATCTCCACTCGAACACTAATTCTCGCCGCTTTGCACGAAGAACGCCTTGAAGAAACGCCGAATCGAAGGGGCTTAGCACCTTGATCTCCACTCGAACGCTGCTTCTCGCCGCTTTGCACGAAGAACGCCTTTGAAGCTCCTCCACTTGCTGAAGAACACTCTAAAATCTCTGCAGAGAATTTTAGAGCCTTGAATGCTTCTCCTTTTGTTGATGATCAAAATGAATGAAATGAGGCCTCTATTTATAGGTGTAGGCCTAGAGATATTTGTGCAAGTGGTTAGGGCTTTTAATTCAAATTTTTGAATTGTTTGATGGGCTAAGAATGCCTTTTGGGCTCAAAATACCAGATTTGGACCCGATTTGATTTATTGGACTTTAGAGGCCCATCTTAATTTATTGGACTTCAGAGACCCGACTGGATTTGTTGGGCTTTAGGGGTCCGACTTGATTTGTTGGACTTTGGAGGCCCAAATTAATTGAATTTTGCTTGTCTACAAATTGCAATTTGTTAACCACATTAATTTGATAAAAATAAGGTAAACATATTTTTATTAAGAATGTGGGTTACAACTCTCGTTGATCTCTTGATTCCACTCTCTAAACATAATTTGATACCGGGGTCTCAGTGACGTGTTCCGGATTTTGATTTTGACCTACAATTTAGTAGTAGGGAGTTGATGGAGTCGTGTGTGACTTATTCCATAAGACTCGATTTTACCTACAATTTAGTAGTAGGGAGTTGATGGAGTCGTGACTGACTTATTCCATCTGACCTAATGAAATTCTATTTTGACTCTCTTATTTATAAGAGATGAACGACTTAGAGAGCAAGAAAGAGATATTCAAAAATCCTAAAAATAAGGAAATAGATAATTCCTCAATTTTGGAGATATTATTTTATATTCTTATCTCCAAAATTAGGATTTACATAATATTAGACACGTTCAAAATTTAATAAAATTTCAGTGTCTACAAATGCCCCCTCGAGATATGTTGTAGAGATCTATTTCGAATGCAACTTAATCTCGAAATCTTGATGTAGAACTCAAAAGGTGATTTAGCATGCCCCCAACGCTGATTTAGCATGCCCCATGAAATTCTTGGAGAGTGGAGATGAAGAGCGAAAATGGTCCCACCGGGCGTGCCAATTTGTTAACCACATTAATTTAAAACACCTGCAAATACGTATAAAAATAAAAGAAGGTGATAAAAATAAGGTAAACATATTTTTATTAAGAATGTGGGTTACAACTCTCGTTGATCTCTTGATTCCACTCTCTAAACATAATTTGATACCGGGGTCTCAGTGACGTGTTCCGGATTTTGATTTTGACCTACAATTTAGTAGTAGGGAGTTGATGGAGTCGTGTGTGACTTATTCCATAAGACTCGATTTTACCTACAATTTAGTAGTAGGGAGTTGATGGAGTCGTGACTGACTTATTCCATCTGACCTAATGAAATTCTATTTTGACTCTCTTATTTATAAGAGATGAACGACTTAGAGAGCAAGAAAGAGATATTCAAAAATCCTAAAAATAAGGAAATAGATAATTCCTCAATTTTGGAGATATTATTTTATATTCTTATCTCCAAAATTAGGATTTACATAATATTAGACACGTTCAAAATTTAATAAAATTTCAGTGTCTACATATATATTAATAAAATTCTTAAATTTCTAGACCGTGCATCGCACGGGTGAAATACTAGTTGTCCTTTAATAGTGAAAGGTTGTGGATTTTACATTTTGCGGTGAAATTACATACGGAGTATGTAAAATGCATAAGATTGGTTACCCGAGGCATAAATTGTTACCTTAATGGGTAAAAGTTTTGCAATTTCATTGACTAAAAATGTTATGTGATGATTAAGTGCACATGTCTTTCCCCTTCATCATCCATCACATGCACTTGAGACTTTTCGCATTATTTTCCCATGTACTCATATGAGTTCATTGTAAAACTTATATCTATACTTTGAAAATAATTTTATTTTGTGCAGTTTTGGTTATGAATTGATGTCGTATTCCTGAACCTACAATACCACCATGTATAACAAAATTTTTGATGTCAATAATTTTTTTTTTTTTTATCTCGTCTAAGAGTTCAAATTTTTAAAAATGTGTGAAATTAATTCGTTTATATTAATTTTCAAACCCCCTTTAGACTTGGCATATATATTAATTTGAATAATATGCAAAAGTTGATGCATGGTGATGGCCTAACTAAACACAAACAAAATGCAAGCGGAGTGGAAATAATAAAGAATTCTAGCTGTTGTTAGCTCATTAAACTAAATTAATTCAAATCTTGAATTGTTCTTATAAGGTGACAGCTCTTTGATAATTAAGACTATATATACACTCTGATTATCATTCAAACTTCAATCATCTCATCTCCCTCCTAACAAACCTTCTTCTACTTACACATTGGCCGGAGCCGGAGCTGTGGTGGTTTCCGGCAACACAATGAGATCCAATGGCCGTGGCAGCCGAATGCTGCCACATCTCTTAGTAGCATTGGCCATTTTGGCTACTTCTAGTATGGTTTTAGCTGATAAATACGTTTATTCTTTCCCACCACCTCCACCTTATGTGTACAATTCACCGCCACCACCTTCTCCGTCTCCACCACCACCGTATGTTTATAACTCACCACCACCGTATGTTTATAACTCACCACCACCTCCTTCACCATCTCCCCCACCACCTTACATGTACAATTCACCACCACCACCTTCTCCATCTCCTCCTCCACCGTATGTCTATACGTCTCCGCCACCTCCCTCACCATCTCCCCCACCACCTTACGTGTATAAATCACCACCACCGCCATCTCCTTCCCCTCCGCCACCTTATGTGTATAAATCACCACCACCTCCTTCACCATCCCCACCACCACCATACATTTACAAATCACCACCACCTCCTTCACCATCTCCACCACCACCATACGTTTACAAATCACCACCACCTCCTTCACCATCTCCACCACCACCATACGTTTACAAATCACCACCACCTCCTTCACCATCTCCACCATCACCATACGTTTACAAATCACCACCACCTCCTTCACCATCTCCACCACCACCATACGTTTACAAATCACCACCACCTCCTTCACCATCTCCACCACCACCATACGTTTACAAATCACCTCCTCCACCTTCTCCTTCCCCTCCACCGCCTTATGTTTATAATTCTCCACCACCACCTTCTGATCCCACACCACCACCACCATATTCCTACACATCTCCACCACCACCGGTCAAATCACCACCTCCACCTTACCACTACACATCTCCACCACCACCGTTGAAGTCTCCACCTCCACCGTACCACTACACATCTCCACCACCACCGGTTAAATCACCACCTCCACCGTACCACTACACATCTCCACCACCGCCGGTCAAGTCACCACCGCCACCATACCACTACACATCTCCACCACCACCGGTAAAATCCTCGCCCCCACCATACCACTACACATCTCCACCACCAACGTACCACTACACATCTCCACCACCACCGATCAAATCACCACCTCCACCGTACCACTACACGTCTCCACCACCGCCAGTGAAGTCACCACCTCCACCGTACTACTACACATCTCCACCATACCACTATACCTCTCCTCCACCGCCAGTTCCTCACTACCCTCCATACGACCCACCACACCACCCATTGATAGTGAAGGTGACAGGAAAAGTATACTGCTACAGGTGCTACAATTGGACATCCCCACATAAATCTCATAACAAGAAACATCTTGAAGGTACACTTGAATTCTCATATTTTAAAATATATATATATATATATATATATATATATATATATATATATATATATTGGAATTTAGTATTTAGAAATTTGATTAACAGAATAAGTAATATTTCAGTTTAATTATATATGCTTGCAACCTTTATATATATGCATGTAATAAATTATACACTACTTATATATAAGATCAAGGGTGAACTTGAATGTGTATATATTATTAATTTACTCAATATTTATATATAGAAATACATACACAGGTGTTTTCGAGAGGGATATACTGATATTAATTATTTAATTGTCAAACACTTTATTTAATAAAGTTTTCATACATATATGAATCAGGTGCTGTTGTGGAGGTAACATGCAAAACAGGTTACAAAGAAATAGTGGCATATGGAAAAACAAAAAACAATGGAAAATACAGCATTGCGGTGGAAGGATTTGAATATGGTAAATATGGAGCAAAGGCATGCAAGGCTAAGCTTCATGCATCTCCCAAGGGTTCAAAGTGTAATATTCCAACTAATATTCATTGGGGAAAGATTGGAGCCAAGCTTAGAGTGAAGTCCAAGGATAAACATGAAGTTGTTCTTTATGCTGAACCATTTGCTTATGCATCAAAGACTCCTTTTGGAAAGTGCAAGAAGCCTCTACCCACCCCTACTCCTTACTATTACAAGTCTCCACCGCCACCGTCTCCTGCATATGTGTACAAGTCACCACCGCCACCGTCTCCCACATACGTGTACAAGTCACCACCACCACCACCGCCGAAATATGTCTATAAATCTCCGCCACCACCTCCTTATGTTTACAAGTCTCCACCACCAACTTACGTCTACAAATCCCCTCCACCACCACCATACGTTTACAAGTCACCACCTCCACCAACCCCAACTTATGTCTACAAATCCCCACCTCCACCACCATATGTTTACAAGTCTCCACCCCCTCCACCAGCAACTTACGTCTACAAGTCTCCACCACCCCCTCCATATGTCTATAAGTCACCACCACCACCATCGCCATCTCCTCCTCCTCCATACTTTTACAAATCTCCACCATCACCTTCTGACCCCTCAACACCACCACCATATTACTACAAGTCCCCACCGCCACCTTCACCATCTCCACCACCTCCTTACTACTACAAGTCACCACCTCCCCCATCTCCTTCTCCACCACCACCTTACTACTACAAGTCTCTACCACCACCATCTCCCCCTCCTCCTTACTATTACAAGTCGCCACCACCTCCATCTCCAGCTCCACCACCCACTTACTACTACAAGTCTCCACCACCACCTTCTGATCCATCACCACCACCTCCATACCACTACACCTCACCTCCACCACCATCGTCGTCTCCTCCACCTCCCTACCACTACACCTCACCTCCACCACCATTATCTTCTCCTCCACCTCCATACCACTACACCTCTCCTCCACCACCGTCACCCTCTCCACCACCTCCGTACCACTACACCTCACCTCCACCACCATCGTCGTCTCCTCCACCTCCCTACCACTACACATCTCCTCCACCACCATCACCTTCTCCACCCCCACTCTACCAATACACCTCACCTCCACCACCGTCATCTTCTTCTCCCCCTCCATACCACTACACATCACCACCAACACCTTCACCCTCACCTCCACCACCCTACATTTACAAGTCTCCACCTCCCCCTTCACCATCATCTCCACCCCCGTACTACTACTCATCACCTCCCCCACCTTTGAAGTCACCACCACCACCCGCATACATCTACTCTTCTCCACCTCCTCCAACCCATTATTAAGCTTCAATAGTTTTAGAGCACTCCAAAGGCATCATTGTAAGTTATAACTATCCAAATAAAAGTTTTATGACCACAATAATCCACATTCTTCGTCCTTATCTAATTATTTCTATTTTCCAGCAGCCAGTCTACAACTCAAAATAATAGAAGGCTTCTTGAGGAGAATATGCAGTAATCAACTTCTAGAGCAACCAGTGTATTCAATAAGGCCCTGCAAGCATTGAAAAACATCATAGAATGCATGTTGGACCAAATTTCATCTGGTGATCATATGGTTGTTATGTTACACATTTTCCTTGTTACATCTTCAAGTTGGTTTCTTTAAATTTTAGCCTATAGTGGATGACCATGTATCTTAATTCAAATTTATTAATTAATCATTGTTCCTTTTTATCCTGTGCTAATAAAAGATCTTGCTTTCTACTCAAATAACCCTGGCCATTCATTATGTGTAGTACATATACATAAAATTATATATATATATATATATATATATATTTGTAAATTTATAAGTGTACATATATACCTAATTTTACTCTTATTTCATATAAAAGTAAACAATTTATACATGTAACATTGAAGATATAATTCTCTGTATAGTTTATTTTATGTATGTCAAATTAATATTGAAAATTCTCATAAAATTTTGTGAATCTAAGATTAATGATCAATTTCATTAATGATAAAAAGGCTGGATTTTCTTTAGCGAAGGTGATTACTTCTTCTTCTTCATAAAATCAAAGAATTCAAGCCCGGCCCTTACGATAACTATTGCGAAAAGGAGACTTGATGATTCTCTGAAAAATACCTTTATCTCTTTAAACGTGACTTATTTTTTGGAATAATTTGTTAAATATATGGAGAAATTTGTGGCCTGGCTCCCCTGTTTTTAAAGTTCTCTTCTTCCTGTGGCATTAATTATGGAGAATTAAGCTCAGAGTAGGAGCATTAATGCTCTTCAATTCAAAGATATATACTAGGGGGGTAAGAGTCGAGTCGAGTTGGGTAGTGTTGAGCATGAAACTCGACTCGATTGCTATATTCAAAGTTCGAAACTCGACTCGACAAGAAACTCGATAAACTCGAGTTCGGCTCGATTACATATTTAATTTTACAAAATTAAATGTAAAACATATTTTTCTATTATAATTAATGACAAAAATAAACTCAAGTTCGGCTTGACTCGACTCGATTACCCGTATATATTAGGCTCGTGAACCTTTTGAACCAAGTATTTATGAACTCGAATTCGGTAGATACTCGAGTAGCTCGAAACTCGAATCGAGCCCGAGTAGCTACACCCTTAATATATACTAACAATAAGGTAATATTTTGGCACAAGCACAATCTTATCTCCAGTGGCGTATCTAGGATTTTAAATTTGGGGATACGAAAAATATTACTCTCTCCGCCCCGTGATAACTTGCATAGTTTGACCGACACACTTTTTAAGAAAAAAGAATTTATCGTTGTGTGGGTCAAATAAATGAGGGGTATTTTTGGTAATTAGTGAGGTGTAGGGTAAAATGTAAGTCTAAAATGAGTGATAATTTTAAAAATAAAATAATGTTGTTAATATATTAAATTTTTTGAATTTTTTTCATATTGAGAGTGTATAAATAATTTTGAGACATCCTAATAAGAAAAGTGTGCGAGTAAATAATTATTTAATAATAAAAGTTGTACGATTTAATGCAACTTAAATTTAAAAAAATTACATAATATTCAAATCAAATCACAATTAGTCGACAAAATTCTCATATTTTAAAAACGATCTATAATATCATTTTAGAGAATTTATAAAAGTACATTCTTCTCGACAAAAGTAATTAAACTATTATTTAATAATTGTTTGAAAAGGGTGCAAAGAAAAGAAATTGTGATATGAGTTCAATTCCCACATAAACCAAAAAAAAGGTCAATTAAATAGTTGGGGTGTGGGTGTGGGTTCGGACTGGGATAGGATGGGATAATTAAATAGTTGTTGGAGAGGAGGGTGAGATTGGGATCTGAGATGGATTGGGTTTGGAGTCATCCAATTGGGTTTGGAGTCTAGTATGGATTGAAATAGTTGGAGAGGAGGGTGAGATTGGGATCTGGGATGGAAGAATTTTTGACCCGGATGTAAAATGGGTCCGTTTATTGTTTAGATACGGATTTAGAGACGATAAAATGTCGTTTCTAAATAGGAACGAAATTATAGACGGATTTTTGACCCGGATGTAAAACGGGTCGTTTATTGTTTAGATACAGATTTGGAAACGAGAAAATGTCGTTGTTAAAAGTTTATGCGACCAAATTGCATCCATGGGATGCGTTCTTAATGAAACGGGCAAGTCCCGTTGGTTTCTTAGAGGCCTTGGCCAAGATTTTCATGGTTTCTCAACTACCCAAATCAACATTGATCCGCTACCTTATTTTCTTGAGTTTCTCACCAAAGTCGAATCTCATGATCTTTTCACTCGCTCTCTTGACAATTCCACCACCTCTGTTGCTGCTCCCGCTTTCTTTACTAATTCTGCTCGCCCTTTCTCCTCGCGTGGTTGCGGAGCCTCCACTGGTCGCGGTCTTCTTCATCAACCTGATCGCGGTCTTCCTCGTCAACCTGGTCACGGACGTGGCAGATTTTCCCCTCATTATCAAATTTGTCGTTTTGACGGTCACTACACCGTCTCTTGCCCTCAAAGATATTATGGTCCTCCTGCTCGTCAAGCGAACATGGTCGCTTCCTTTCACTCTTCCTCCTCGCTTCCGGATTGGTACGTTGACACTGGAGCCTCCGCCCACATGTCCTCATCCTCCGATCACATTGATTGCTCAACCTCTTACACTGGTTCCGACCGTGTAATGGTTGGTAACAGTACATCTCTCTCTATCTCTCATATTGGTCGTCATACACTCTCTCCCAATCTTTCTTTGTTAAATGTTTTGGTCGTCCCTCGCCTCACTAAAAACTTGATTTATGTAAGCAATCTCACCAATGATTACAATGTTTCTGTTACGTTCACTAATAACTCTTTTGAAATTCAAAACCAAGCCACATGACCAGTTCTTGCTTGTGGCCGACGAGATAATGACCTCTATGTTTTAGAATATAGTAGCCCACATATTATTCAAGATCTTCATGCTCATGTTGCTCGCAGTTCTTTTGAACTTTGGCACAATCGTCTTGGACATATTCATTTTGATGTTGTGAAATTAGGTTTTATATATGTCAATTCTATTCTACCTAAACCTACTCTTTGTTCGTCTTGTCAACTTGCTAAGAGTGCTCGCTTACCTTTTAATGAGAATCATACGCGTTCTTCTGTTGTTTTAGAATTGGTACACTGCGACTTATGGGGACCATCTCCGGTAACTTCCCGAGATGGTTTTCGCTACTATTCTATTTTTATTGCTGATTTTTCTTGATTCGTTTGGTTTTACCCGCTTCGCTTAAAATCAGACTTCTACTCTATTTTCGTCCAATTTAAAAGTTTGGTTGAAAACAAATTTTCTTCTCGCATTATTAAAATCTTTCACTCTGATGGTGGCACTGAATTTACTAATAAAAGACTACAAAATTTACTTATTGATCATGGAATAACTCATACTATGTATGTCCTTACACTCCAGACCAAAATGACCGAGATGAACGAAAACTTAGGCACATTATTGAAATGGGATTAACTCTTCTATACCACTCTTCTGTTACCATGCATTTTTGGGTAGAGGCCGTTGCAACTACTGTTTTTCTTATAAATCGAATTCCTTCATCTGTTCTTGGTCGTCAATCTCCCTTCCAAGTACTTTTTTCCTCCACACCACACTACAACACCTCCATGTGTTTGGTTGTCGTGTTTATCCATGCCTACGTGATTATGTCTCTAACAAAATTTCCCCTAGAAGTTTGCCTTGTGTGTTTCTAGGATACAACTCTCGTCGTGTAGGTTTATGTTGTTTTAATCCTGTCTCCTCTCGCATGTACATCACTCATCATTCCCAGTTTGACGAACAATGTTTTTCTTACTCGGCAACCTCCTCCCCAACCCCTCTGCACCATCTAGATTACTCCGCTTTCCTTGACTGTTCGCTCTCTATGTCCCTGACCTCATCCTCGCCTTTACCTCCTCAACAACAAATATCCACCTCATCTACTGAATCATCTCCATGCTCGACTTGCGTCCTTCCTGACATTCCTCATGATCGCCCTCTGCCACCTTTGCCTCCTACTCACCCGTCTTCCCCTCGACCGGCCCGATCGCCCACACCTCCACCATCACCTCCTGCTCGTCCCCCATCTCCTCGCCCGACTTGCTCTCCTCCTCATGCTCAGGACATTGTTCGCCCTACACATCTCATGCGTAATTTCTCCAAAGATGGCATCTCAAAATTAAACACTCTCCGGCATCATCCTTTCTCACCCACAACTCCTTGCTCGCCTCCATCCACACCACCAATGAGCCTAAAGATTACGAAATAGCCACAAAATTCCCTCATTGGTTGGCCGCAATTCAAGATGAACTTACTACCCTTCAAGCCAATAACATTTGGGATCTTGTCCCTCCTCCTCCTTCGGAAAATATCATTGGTTCCAAATGGGTCTATCACAAAAAAATATCTCGTAGATGGTCAATTTGATCGTCACAAAGCTCGTCTTTTCGCTTAAGGGTTTTCTTAGCTTCTTGGTTTAGAATACGACCTTACATTCAGTCCCGTTGTCAAAGCAGCCATCGTTCACATCATTCTCTCCCTAGTCGTCTTACAAAATTGGTCTCTTCGACACCTAGATGTCAACAATGCCTTCCTCCATGGTCGCCTGTCAAAACCTGTGTACATGGCTCAGCCACCCGGATATGTTGATCCACACTTCCCTCATTATGTGTGTTTCCTAAACAAAGCAATTTATGGTCTTAAGCACGCTCCTCACGCCTGGTTTCAACGCTTCTCTAACTTTCTACTCACCCTAAATTTCATTAAAAGCAAGCCAGACACCTCTCTCTTCATCCTAAAGTCTAGTCGTCTCCTCCTTTACTTGATCGTGTATGTCGATGTCATCATCATCACAGGAAACGATGATTATTTCATCTCGCAGCTCGTCGCCCGGATCCGAACTAAAGTTGCGATCAAAGATTTGTGCCGATCTCCTCGCTGCCACGCCTCTTGCCACAACAGACACTCTTCGCTAGGATGGCACAACTTTTGAAAATCCTACCTTATACAGATCTCTGGTCAGTGCTCTCCAGTACTTGACCATCACTCGCCCTTACATGTCCTTTATAGTCAACACCGTCAGTCAATTTCTGTCTTAGCCGACCACAAACCACCGACAAGTTGTCAAGCGGATTTTACGGTATATATGAAAGTAACAATGGAGTTTGGACTTTCATTTAACATTAGTCATCATAACCTACTCGCTTACACAGATGCAGACTGGGCTCGCTGCATGGACACTCGCCGATCAACTTATGGGTATGCTATCTTTCTCGGACCAAACATTATCTCCTGGAGCGCAAAGAATTAACCTACAATTGCTCGCTCCAGTTGCGAATCTGAGTATCATGCCATGACAAATATCATTGCTGAGGTCATTTGGGTAACATATCTCCCTCGCGACTTACATGTCACCCTTCCTTCCTCGCCCCTTTTGTTATGTGACTACAAAAATGCCATTTTCTTAATTCAGAATTTAGTTGCTCACAAGCGAGCAAAACATATTGATATTGAATACCACATCTTCAAACTGCGCCTAATCACTCAGTTCGTACCCTCACATCATCAAACTGCGAACATCTTCACCAAAAACCTTACTCGCCCACTGTTCGAATTCTTCAAATCCAAGCTCTGCGTTGTTCCAAATCCGCAATGCTTGAGGGGGGATGTTAGTATACACAAGACTTAGTCAACCAAGAAAAAGTTAGATTGTTACTAGTAGTTGGTTGTAACTCCTTAGTTGGTTACAACCTTCTACAACTTCCTCTTGTATATATTGGCCAAGTGCCCTCATTTGAAGTTAATGAAAAGTTTATTTCACTCTCACAACGTCCTTCTGCTATGTCGTGCTCGGCGTCGGCCATGGTTGTCGGCGCCTCCTCCAACCACCGGCCTCAAACACCGCCCACTTATCAATTCTACCGAGTTCCCGGCCACACGGCTAAAACATGCCCTGATCTCTTCAAACAGCGCACTGCTCAATTCCCTCACTCACCGAGTTAACTCGGTCCCCACTCAGTGAGACAGTGCACCCATTCTTCTGATAAGCTCACCCCCTCTCAAGTAAATCAATGCACCAACTCTTCTAGTACATACACCCCCTACTCGAACTCACCGAGTCGACTTGGTACCCCCTCACCTAGTCAACTCGGCCCCCCTTCCCAAGTAAACATACCCACTCTTCTAGTAAATACACCCCATCAAGTAACCACACCCACTCTTATAGTGAATACACCACCTCAGCCCACTCGACAATTTCACATATCCCATCCATCCCTCATATCTTGGAATCCAGGGCGTCCCATCATGTCACGAATGATCTTCAAAACCTATCCCCCCACTCTCCGTATCCCGGGTCAGACAAAGTCGTTATTGGTGATGGTAACAGTTTAAAATTTTCACATATTGGTTCTTTGTCATTTCAAGATCTTCGTATATTGACGTTTTCAAATGTTTTAGTTGTTCCACAAATGGCGAAAAATCTAATTTTTGTTTCAACTTTATGTCGGGATAATGACGTTGATATTATTTTTTGTCCTTCTTTATTTCAGGTGCGGGATGGTCGTAAGAGGAGTGTTCTCCTCATGGGGAGTCACATAGATAATCTCAATGTATGGCCGGTTCGAGCATCTAACCTGTCCCCCACGACCTTTCTCTCTGATTGCCCACCAGCCCCGGTTTGGCATTCTTGGTTAGGTCATCCATCTCTTAAAATTCTCTCTCACACCTTGTCAAACTTTAGTTTACCTAACAAACCTGCAAAACAATTCAATTGTGATTCTTGCAAATGTATCAAAAGTCATAAACTATCATTTAATGATTCAAGCATTATGTCCCGTGCCCCTCTAAAAGTCCTACACTCTGATGTTTGGTCTTCTCTTGTCTTATCTCTTGATGATTTTAAATATTACTCCCTCCGTCCAATTTTATTATGTTCACTTCTCTGGGCACGGGTTTTAATGAATATTGATTAGTTTATGTATAAAGTAGATAAATTGGAGGTATGATGGGATGTTGTGGAGTCCACTATATATAGAGTGATTGTTTATGAATAAAGTTAATGACAATTTGAGTAAATAAGTGATGGTTGAAGGGTGAAGATAAAGTAGTGTGAATAGTAAATTTTCCAAATAAAGAATGAGAATAATAAAATTGGATAGCCCGAAAAGGAAAGTGGGAATTATAAAATTGGACGGAGGGAGTATGTCATATTTGTTTACCACTTTTGTATATATATGTGGATCTACCCCCTGAAACGAAAATATGATGTCCTTTCTACATTCACAACCTTTAAACCTCTTGTCAAAAATTACTATAACACAAAAATCAAAACCCTTTATACTAATAACGGAGGAGAATTTATTGCTCTTCGCTCGTTTCTTCAAACCAATGGCATTACCCACCTCACAACCCCGCCCCATACTCCTGAACACAATGACATGTCTGAACGTCGGCACATATATGTTGTTGATACAACCTTAGCCTTATTACACCATGCCTCCATGCCTTTCACATATACGCCGTATGTGTTGCCACCCACATTATCAATCGTCTCCCAAACGCCAACCTAAATATGCTTTCATCCTACCAATTCCTCTTAAAAAAGTCCCCCAACCTCTTCAAACTCCGAGTCTTTGGTTACTTGTGCTATCCTTGGCTTCGTTCCTACACCTCTCACAAATTAGACTCCAGATCAATTCCTTGTATCTTCACTCAAAGTGCCTACTTGTGTCTAGATTAATCCACTAACAAAATATATACCTCTCGTCATATTCAATTTGTTGAGAATGTTTTTCCTTTTGCCAAACTCAGCCCAACTTCTGCCACACCCCTTGATCTGCTAGATACACCCGCCATACCCACTGAGCTGATAAGTTCATCCCTCCCAAATCCACCCACTGTTCCACTAACTCCACCTCCTGCTCCCCAACATACACCCCATTCTATGATAGATCCACCACCCGCTCTGCAATATACACCCCCTAATCCACTAAATACACCTCATGGACCCACTGAACCACTAAATACACCCCTGCCGTACCCATTCCCGAACAAACCCCTTCGCCTAAACCGGTGCTCGGGTCCCTAGATGCTTCTCCGTGGCCACCTGCAACACCCTCACCATCTCCGGTTCAACACAAATCCAGTATGGTCACTCAGTCTCAAAATTTCAAAACAACATATTCAAGCCCAATCTAACATATTGTCTTACATCAGCATTACCTTTTGATATTGAACCAAGTTGTATTTCACAAGACTTAAAATATGAAAGGTGGAGAGAGGCCATGTCATCTGAGTTTGATGCTCTTCTCCGAAATGGAACATGGGATTTGGTCCCTCCTAATGAGTCTCAAAACATAGTTGGCTCTAAGTGGGTCTTTCGCATCAAACGCTAACATGTTGGATCTCTGGACAAATTTAAAGCTCGCCTAGTGGGAAAAGGTTTCCATCAACGTCCGAGTATTGACTTCTCTAAGACATTCAGCCCTGTTATCAAACTTGCAAATGTTCGAGCAGTTCTCAGTATATATTGTTGTCACTCAGAACTAGCCTATTCAACAATTTGATGTCAATAATGCCTTTCTCTATGGTACCCTATCTGACACGGTTTACATGTACAATCTCCTGGATTTATTGATAAAACTTTTCCCAATTATGTTTGTAAATTGCAAAAGTCCATCTACGGTTTGAAAACAGGCACCACGCACTTGGTATTATGCTCTTCGGGCAATATTGGAAGGGATTGGGTTCATTCACACCAAATAAGATGAATTTATTTTTGTTTACATTAAATCTGGTGTCATTGCTTTTTTTCTTGTGTATGTTGACGATCTGATTCTTACAGGAAATAGCATCCCCTTCCTTACTCAAGTAGCTGCTGACATTGGTACAAAATTCTTAGTGAAAGATTTGGGCCATATTTCATACTTCTTAGGTGTTTAAGTGCTCTGTACGAAGAAATCATGCTTCTTGTCCCAACAGAAGTATGTGGTTGATTTGCTTACCAGATACAATATGATCACATCCAAATCGGTTCAAACACCATTGGCCACTACATCGAGTCTTTCTCTTTCAATGGGACACTTTTAACTAATCCCACTCTATACCGTCAGGTACTTGGTAGTCTTCAATACTTGCAGCTCACCAGGTCTGATATTGCATTTGTTGTTCACAAGTTGTCACAGTTTATGCATGCTTCTACCACTACACATTGGGGTGCAGTCAAACGCCTCTTGTGCTATTTAAATGGGACTCGAGATGTAGGTGTTACCTTGAAGGCCGATACTTCCACTACAAGAAATTATTAAATTGCCTACGGAATTTTTCACCGAAAATAATTTCGTCCTTAAATAGTGAGGAATACCTACGAATTGCCTACATATTTTCATAAATTATTTTACACCTTTTTACCTACAAAATTACCAAGGAAAAATGTGATGGTAATTTACCTACCGAATAATCCGTAGGCAATACCTTATTTCCCCACCGAAATGGTTGTAGGCAATTTTTTTTCTTTTGCTACAAAAACTTTTCTAGCTATTTATATGGTGATTTACCTACAAAATAATTCGTAGGCAAATCTTATTTCCCCACCGAAATGGTTGTAGACAATTTTTTTTTCTAGGTGATTTACCAACAAAATAATTCGTAGGCAAAATCTTATTTCCCTACCGAAATGTTTTTAGGCGATTTTTTTTTTATTTGCCTACGAAAACTTTTCTAGCTATACAAAATCTTATTTCCCCACCGAATAATTCGTAGGTAAAATCTTATTTCCCTACCGAAATATTTGTAGGTAAATTTTTTATTTAGTTGTGATTTACCTACAAAATAATTTGTAGGCAAAATCTTATTTCCCTACCGAAATGTTTGTAGGCGATTTTTTTTATTTACCTACGGAAACTTTTCTAGCTATTTATATCGTGATTTACCTACAAAATAATCCGTAGACAGTATCTTATTTCCCCTACCGAAATGTTTGTAGGAGATTTTTTATTATTTCCCCTACCAAAATGTTTGTAGGTGATTTTTTTTTAATTTATATCGTGATTTACCTACAAACTAATCCGTAGGTAAAATCTTATTTCCCTACCGAAATGATTGTTGGCGATTTATTTTTTATTTGCCACAAAATTACCTAGTAACTTAAAAAATACTTTTTTTTTTTAATTGAATTACCTACCCAAATAATTAGGAATTAAAAAATACGTAAAAATTTAATTAGCGCCAAAATGTAATTGTTTCTCTCTCTTCCATTCATTTCCTTCGAAGATTTTGAATTTTGCTCTATTCATTCACCCCCTCTGAACTCCACGATGAAAGCTCCGCCGATGCTGCCGCTGCCGCCGTGATAAACATAACGACGATAGTTTCATCTATATTCCAATCTTCATCTAGTTTTTTTTCATATTCTATGAGTACATATTTTCATATGTATTCCAATCTCCATTCAGGTATTACGTTTTTTTTTTATTTTTGATTCGGTAGAACTCTTGTTTTCTACAATCAGCCTCCTCCACAGTGTATTACTTAGTTTTCATGTGTTGGTGTCATTGGTTAGTCATTGCGAAGCTTGGTTTTCTGATGTTGTTTTTTTGCTCTGATTCAGATTTAATGTTATTTAATTCAAAAAAAAATCTTCATTATTGGAGTGTTTTCTCCTCAGATTTACTGGTGAATTCAGTAACCACTCTGTTTTCTTTCTGTAATTGTCGACTAACCTGTTTTATTCTTTTTTTTTTTTTTTTTGTGTGTTCATGTGTGTAACGCCCCAATTTTAATTATACAAAAAAATTAAAATGAGACATTACAAATTAATGGCAACCTAATTTTTTTTTTCTTTCTATAAGTGACATATCATGTATTATCGTTTAGCTCTTGCATAATAAATTATCTTGATCATGAATATTAATAGAGTTGCAGCGGAAATATATTAATCAAGCATAAATTCAAAAATATGTGGATCATGGCTTAGACCCGATATATCTATTACATAGTTTAAATTGTCTTCTCGAAATAGCTAGATAATTTAAATAACGTAGTAGTAGTTTATTTTAATTATATCCTTATTTCTTCGGCCATTGCATCCTGGATCACCCTTCCTTGTCAAATTCCTGCGCTGAAAATATTAAAAATAAAGGGTGAGTATGAAAACACTCACTGGGGGTTACTCCATAATTGCGCAAACTAAATTTCACAAGTGTAAATAATGTGCTTGTAGAACTTGTAAGTGTGCTGGCAGTGCCAGACATAACGTGAAAATGTTGGTTAAGCCAGACGTAACTTGAATTTGCTGGGTGGACCAGTCTTAACAAGAGAATGCTGGCTGGGCCAGACGTAACTTGTAATTTGCTGGTTGAACCAGACTTAGCATGAGAGTGCTGACTAGGTCAGACGTAACTTGTAATTTGCTGGTTGGACCAGACTAGCATTAGAGTGCTGGCTAGGCCAGACGTAACTTGTAATTTGCTGGTTGGACCAGACTTAGCCTAAGAGTGCTGGCTAGGCCAGACGTAACTTGTAATTAAATACATAGTAAGATTTAATAAGAGCAATTATAACACTTGATCGTTATAACTCAATGAAGAGTTTAAGAAAATTCCCACCTTCTGAAGTGTAAACCTTAAAGATTTTTCGGCGCCTCGTAACCTACAACGTGCATTTATTACTCCCTCCGTCCCCAAAAAGTTTGCGGGGAATCTTGGGCACATGGTTTAAGAAAAAAGTGTAATGATGAGATTGTTGAGGGGTAATTTTGTAAACTTTTATATATAAAGTAAATAAAGTAGGTGGGTTGAGTGTATGATGGGCCCCAAAAGTAATAGCATGAAGGGTAAATATGTGTATTTTGTGAGGGTGGAGATTGTGATGGTTATTTCTATTTTGGGGTATGCAAACTTTTGAGGGACAAACTAAAAAGAAAAGTATGAAAACTTTTCAGGGACGGAGGGAGTATTAGATTCTATGTAAAATAAGAGAATATAATAGTTTATTTAGTGGGCATTTGTCAGAAATGGTTGGAGTTAAATAAAATTTGATTTACTGGGTTAGAGGGTGTATTGGATGATAAAATATTTATCGATGGTTCAAGTTTTGTGGTGAACATATAGGTAGTAAGAGTTGAAAATACAACTCATCTACATGTGACTACGACAGACGGAGGAGTTGTGTGGATAACTTCAAGATTTACTAGAATAAGAGGCTTCCTTTACCTGCCTTCACTTGGTGATATCCAGACCTCAAGTCTATCTTTGAGAACCTATGGCGAAACGCTAGGTCGTATGAAACCTTTATCCAAGAGTTCTTGTAGTTGCACTTTTAGTTCTTGTAGTTCCTTTGGCGCCATTTTGTATGGTGCCTTTGAGACTGGTGCTGCTCCTGGCACTAAGTCGATAGTGAACTCCACTTGTTGTTCTAGGGGTAGACCGGGTAGGTCTTCTGGGAAGACATCCTTGTACTCTCGTACAATGGGCACTTCTTCAATCGATCGATCACCTTGTTCGGATCGCACGAAGTTCATAAGGAGTGTCGTGCAAATCCCTTTCCTTAGTGTCTTCATTGTTTTCATAGAATGTGTAGTCCCCATTTTCGTCTTGGCGAAATGAGACTTTCTTCTCGTGGCACGTAATGATAGCTTGGTTGGCCGTAAGCCAGTCCATCCCCAAGATTACATTGAAATCCTTCATGTTGATGACATACAAGTCCGCTACTAAGTTATTATTATCAAAACCAATCATTATGCCCTTGCATAGTTGAGTAGTTTGGATAATTGTTCCTGACGGGATACTCACTTCAAGAAAATCTCTATCTACTCTTGTGTTACGATTTCTTATTTTGTCAAACATCTTTTTGGAAATGAAAGAGTGGGTAGCCCCGGACCCCGGTATCGAATAATACTAAAGCAGGTATACCAGAAATGGTTAACATACTTGCCATGGTTCCTGGTTCATCGGTGGCCTCTTCTTATGTCATTGCAAAAACACGAGCGGTTCCTGCGTATTGTTTTCCCTTGTCTCTGAGCAATGGGCAATTTCTCAGTCCATGGCCTGGCTCCTTACAGTGGAAACACAACCTCGACCCGTACAAGCATTGTCCGTTATGGTTTTTCCCACACTTGGGGCTTGTTGGCTTGGTTTTTTGTGTGGCCTGGCTTGTGTTTCCTTCCCTGTGGATGTTCTTATTGTATTTGTAGTCCCTCCCTTGATTTGGGTTTACCAATATTCTCTTATTTGGAAATTCAGCGACTCTCTTTTTCGAAATCTCGAGCTTCAGCCGGGAGGCAATTTCCTGAGCTTTGGAAAAAGTTTCAGCATATGTCAACATTCCTTGCCCTGCTAAGATGCTGCTGATCTCAGGTCATAGATTTTTCTCGAAGCGTCAAGCCTTTTTTTGTTCGGTGTCCACCAGATGAGGAGCATATCTACTGAGTTGGCTGAATTTTCACTCATATTCAAACACAGTCGTGGCACCTTGTTTGAGGTGGATGAACTCTATTTCCTTTTGATCGTGGAAGGATTGGGGCATGTAATTTTGAATTACTGCTTCCTTGAAGTCTTCCCAGCTAATGGTAGTTCTTTGAGTTACCGTCTTTGTCCAGCAATAGGCTTCCCACCAGTAGTCTGCTTCATCTGTTAATTGGAAGATAGTGCATGAAACCTTTTGCTCGTTAGTGCATATGATATGAGCAAATATTTTCTCAAGTGCTCTCAACCAGGTTTCAGCTTCTACAGGATTCTCCTTGCCACTGAAAGTGGGTGGACGGTAGCATCTGAATTGTTCCACCACAGTGCTCATTTCGTTGTGATGAGTGGGTAGAGGTGGTGTGGTCGGCGTGGGCACGGTTGCGAAGTGTCGTGCAAGACCTTGAAGGACGGTTGCGAGGTCATTTCCCAATCCTTCATCACTTGATAGGGAAGGTTCTTGGACGGGGATTTGTGTGCGGCGGGGTCGTCCACGACTCATGATCTATTTCACCAGGTTAAATTATTAAAAGGAGGCTTGTTTTATAACTTATTAAAATTTCTAAACTATTGAGGTAAAGTTGGGAAATTAAAGTAACTTAGTATATTATTGTATACTATAATATATATGTATTTATTTAACATATGACCCCATTTTTTTTATCACATGGGTGGTTGTTGCATACACAAATATATAACATATGACTTTTTTTTTTATTATAAGCACGCTTACTCCATACAAAACGGGACCTATCTCTAAGGTGACAGCGGATATAAGCATTAATATTTTACATCCTATGCCTAGGACAAAAAGAAAATCCAGGGCTATCCTGGACGATCGCCGTTAGGTAATACAGATACAAAACGATATGGTCCATGCCCTTATTTGGGCTTCAATATGGTCTCAGGAGATTCCACAACTTCAGCTTGAACTTAACATGAGAATGCTGGCAGTCTTAACATGAAAATGATGGCTCATGTTAAGACTGGTCCACCCTATCTTAGAACTTGTAAGTGTGCTGGCAGTGCCAGACTTAACGTGAAAATGATGGCTAAGCCAAACGTAACTTGAATTTGTTGGGTGGACCAGTCTTAACATGAGAATGCTGGCTGGGCCAGACGTAACTTGTAATTTGCTGGTTGGACCAGACTTAGCATGGGATTGCTGACTAGGCCAGACGTAACTTGTAATTTGCTGGTTGGACCAGACTTAGCATGAGAGTGCTGGCTAGGCCAGACGAGACTTGTAATTTGCTGGTTGGACCAGACTTAGCATGATAGTGCTGGCTAGGCCAGACGTAACTTGTAATTAAATACATAGTAAGATTTAATAAGAGCAATTATAACACTTGATCGTTATAACTCAATGAAGAGTTGAAGAATATCCCCACCTTCTGAAGTGTTAACCTTAAAGATTTTTCGGCGCCTCGTAACCTACAACGTGCATTTATTGTTAGATTCTATGTAAAATAAGAGAATATAATAGTTTATTTAGTGGGCATTTGTCGGAAATGGTTGGAGTTAAATAAAATTTGATTTACTAGGTTAGAGGGTTGATTGGATGATAAAATATTTATCAATGGTTCAAGTTTTGTGGTGAACATATAAGTAGTAAGAGTTGAAAATACGACTCATCTACATGTGACTACGACAGACGAAGGAGTTGTGTTGATAACTTCGAGATTTTTACTAGAATAAGAGGCTTCCTTTACCTGCCTTCAATTCCTTGTTCCTGCCCTTTACTTTTTCATTTCCGTCAAAATTAAGGGATTGCTATTTATAGTAGGACATTCATCATTACCAACCCATTTGATCATTACGCCTAGTTTACCCTATAGCCTGAAGCATATCTGAAGAAGATTGTAATTAATTCTTCTTTTGTCAAGTGGCTTACTTAATAAAATTTTATTTGTTTGAATGTAGACTTATCTACGTGAAGTACATGGATAATGATAAATGGTAATTATTTTTATATGTCGGTACAGTGTGTGAGGTGCATGCATAATGCACTACAAAAAATGCTTAAATTAGAGACCAAAGTTTTGAGACCATCATAAAACGGTCTCAAATAAAGACTGATTTGAGACCATTTTGAAAAAATTACGAATTTTGAGACCGATTTCATTTCAGTCTTTAATCTTATGTATTCAGACCGTTTAGAGACCGTATTGGCGGTCTCTAACCCGAAATTAAATTTTTGATTTTAAATTTTGTTTTGAGACCGCATTAGCGGTCTTTAATTGGTATTAAGAATTCTAATTCCCAAATTTTATTTTGACCACCATTTTTGCCCGCTCATTTAGAGACCGTTTTGTGAATAGGGTCTCTAACCCATTTATAAACCCGTTTGTAACCCGTCTATAAACCCTAATTCATTTGTACCGCCTCTTTCACTTTCACCCTATGCAATTTCTCACGGCCCTCGCGATTCTCTCTTGCAGCGACAAGAGCTGGCAAATTGGGTCGTCCGACCCGGCCCATCTGGCCAAGCGATGTTCGTGGGTTGGGTCAGGTCGGCCCATGAATTTGTCAGGCCTATAAAATGTGAGCCCAACCTAGCCCATCCTAGCCCACTAGACTAGCGGGCCAGCCCAGCCCATGAAATTATATATATAAATGTTGTATTGGTCACATACTCACATATAATTTTTATTTATACAAATAATAATAATTAAAAATATGTAATACTAAAGTATTAACTATACATATTTCATAAACGGTCATAATCAGTATAACATTACACTCTATAACAATTTCAAATAAAATTATAAATAATTCACAAGTTCAAATTTCAAAGTCAAAATAAAATAAAAACACAATAATATTTAAATATAAAATACTTTACTTATTTTAATTATCTATTTGTTTAAAGAAAAAATATTGATCGGGCCAAACGGGCTGTCCATGGGCCAGCGGGCCAAATTCAGCCTAGCCCATTAGGCCCATCGGTTTCATCGGGTCAGGCCAAATAGGCCCAATTCTATATGGGCCTCTAATTTTAGAGCCCAACCCATACTATGTTTTGGGTTGACCGAGCCAGCCCATCGGATCGGGCCCAAATTATCGGCACTAGCCGCGATGAATCCAACTCCGTCTCTGTTCTTAAGAAGATATCGCTGATGCCGCCTCTTCGTCGTCGCCTGTTGGTTATCAATCGTCTCCACCGAATTTAAGTTAAGGTAATTTTTTGGTTTTTCTATTTTGAGATTTTGTTTGAAAAAATTGATACTAGAATATTAAAAGATAAGAGAAATAAATTAATGAGAAAAAAATATTAGATGAGTATGAGATTAAATATAATAAAATTATGAATAAAATATAAGTGATGTGATTGAGAAAGGGAAGGAGAAGAGAAAAAATAATATGAAAAAAAAAATTGAATGAGAAACTTATTGTGGAATTTATAGTGGAATAGAGAGAGTATATAATAAAGAAATTAATTAATATATATATATAATTAATTTTAAAAATTACACAAGACAATTACTTGTCAGAGTGGTGGGTGCCCAGTAATGGGCACCCGTCCACCCGGGATCAATTCCCACCAAGACCAAATAAATGGTCATTTAAATAAAGTGGGTGTGGGAGGGTATGGGGGTCGGGTGTGTCGGTTCGGGTCGGGTGTGGGTTCGGGTCGGGTCAAGGCGGTTGTGGGTTCGGTTCGGGTCAGGTGGGTCAGGGCGGGTGTGGGTTTAGTTCGGGCGCGTGAGTCGGGGTTCGATACCGGATGTGGCGGTCTCTAAATTAAAGACCGTTTTGAGACCGTCTCAGGGCCCGAAAAAAGTTCGGGCCGACCAATTGTTTAAGACTGTTTGTAGACCGCTACAATTTAGAGACCTAAAAAAATCGGTTTATAATTTGAGACCGATACATGAAAACGGTCTCAAGATATTTAAAACGAATCTAATAGTGACCAACCAAAAACGGTCTCAAAACGGTCTCTAATGCGTTTAGAGACCATTTTTACGGTCTCTAATTGGTTGTTAATTGAGGTGTTTTTTGTAGTGATGTAAGCTAGTAAATATTTTATGTGTAGGTGGTTGCGTGAGGTGCATGCATATTGGTTGCTAGTAAGTATTTTATATGTAGGTGTAGTTAGGTGAGGTGCATGCATATAGTTTAGTAGTAATATATTTATATATACATAGTGACTCGTAGTTTTTCTTTTTGTGTGTGTCCATATATATATATATATATATATATATATATTGGATATATATATTGATATATAGCTATACGTATAATTATATATTATTTAATTTGAGCTAAAATATATATGTACATGTCTATATGCATAATAATAATATATGTATAATATTTATTATACACACATATATATAAATATAAATATATATATATATATATATATATATATACTACCAATATATGTAGCTTGGTAAGTGTTTAGGGGTGTTATAATGTGTTAGTGTCATTGATTAGTCATTGTGAAGCTTGGTTTTCTGCTGTTATTTTGCTCCTCTGATCCTGATTTTGAGTCTTATTTTGGTATTCTGATTTGGTATGTGTTTAGTTAAATTGTGTTATTTATTCTACTACATCTACATGGCTGATTACTAATTACTACAATTCAGACTAATTGGTTGTGTATTCTGATAAGTGCTTATTATATCATTTGTTGGTTTGTCTTTTGTCTATGACTTGTGTCTTTTCCATTTTCATCCAAGTTAAAATGAGGAACGGTCGACAATGGATGTATGTTAGGCGTAACACCGATGGAACCATAAATACTGATTTTGTTGAAGGCGTAGACACTTTTATTTCTTTTGCTCTCAATCCGACGAGAATATCTGCTACAACTAAGATTAGGTGTCCATGTACAAACTGTCATAATCAAAAATTCCAAGAGATTGAAGAAGCTAGTGTAGATACATATGTTCAGAAAGGGATTTATCCCTAACTATTATGAATGGAGTCGACATGGGGAACCATATGTGAATAGAGACTCATAACATAATGAGATGAATGTTCCTACAGAGGCTAGTATGACTTCGACAAATCCTTACCAACAAATGATTCTCGATGCGGTTGGGCCTGAATATTTCACAGATGATATGGATGAAGTTCCTAATCCGACTGCGCAAAAATTATATGAAAAATTGTGGCCAGGGTGTAAAAATCATTCACAAATGTCTACTGTGGCACGATTATTGTATATGAAGTCTGAGCATCACTTTTCTAAGAGGTGTTATGATATTGTCCAATTTATAAAATAAGTGTTACCAGAGGAGAACAAAATGGTATGATCGATGTAACTAATATGTTTCTATTCCACCAATTACGTGTTTGTCATCTCTCATAATATATGATTTATCCTTGCAATTTAATCATCATTAATATACATATATATATATATATATATATATATATGTTTTGTTCTTGGAATTGCAGAAATATGTCTATTGGGATTCTGAAATATGTACCCCAACACAAATTCGCAAAGCTTGGAATAAGAAAGCTAGTGGTCGTTATACTGAAATGCTAAAGGATATTAGGTTTGGAGGGGCCAAACCAAAATACATGGAAGATGATACATACGAACGTTGGCTGGAATATTGGAACTCATATGAGGCTAAAACAAAATCTGAACAAACTCAAAAAACAGGAGAGGTGGTTCTAGTAGTGCCCCTGCACTCCCCACCCACAATGCGGGTTCTATCACCCATTTCAAGGCTGCGCAAAAACTCGTAAGAATTTTTAAATTTTAGTTATATCCATGAAAGCTCCTAGTACACATATTATGAGTACTTGAATCACTGGAAAGAAAATGAAAATATGGATTGTTGAGATAAGTTGGATTATAAGGAGAGATGAGATAAGCTGGATTATATATGGGCTGATTATGCTTTATCATATATATATATATATGATGTTGTTGCGTGTAGAAAATGAATTAAGGGCAATTAAGGGAATTATGGGTAGTACTTAGCCTACTAGCTTAGTTAGTTAGTATGTTGGTTAGTTTGTTGATAACTGCATATTATAAATAGGGCAGTAGTATTGTAATTGCATAAGTTAGTGAATACATTTGTTAATTTGGCTTTAAGCTTGGGACAGATTCATCCACATTTTCCTTTCGTTCTTCTTTGTGTTCTTGGCTATTCTCTTGTATCTAACAGCTGTTGAAAAGGTACTTACAACTCATTCATTAACTAAGCCATGATTGTATTGTAAATTTATTTATGAAATAGTTGGCAATTCACATTTAAATGATTTTTTGTGTGTTATTATGTAGGCTGTAGTATTGGGACGAAAGCCTTTTCCTCGTGAGGTCTACGTTAAAACGTATACGAAGAAAGGTGATGGAATAATTTTTATCAATGAGAAGTCCAAGAATGTAAATGTAAGTTATTCATTTGATTTATGTTTTTTAAATTGTTAATAGAAAAACCAAACTATATCTTATTTTTCTTGCAAATAGGATACTATCGAGGCGAATATAGTTCAATTGATACAAAATAATCAAGAAATTGATGAAGAAAAATTGTTTCTGGACTCCGCGGGTGGAAGGTGGAACGAGCTATAAAAAATGTTGTATATGGGCTTGGCTCTGTAGCATATGAGTATTAAAAAAAAGATGCATCCTCATCCGCTACACAACTTGAGGCGCAACAAACAATTCATGAGTTGAAGCGTCGACTTGATGAACAAGATCAAGTTATTGCTGAAATGCAGCGACAAAATGAACTTCAACAAAGAAAATTTTCTAAAGACTTGCAACGTCAAATAGATGAACATATACGCGCAATGATAGGAGCCCCGTGAAATGGAGAAATTACATTTCAACAACTACTACGATCCTTCGTTGAAAAGGGCCCGAAAAAACCTCGTCAATTCGCACAATATTTTTAGTGTTGAGAATGGATTGTAAAATAAAGATGTGCCTCCATGTGCGTTGTTTAATATGAATGGTTGGCATTTTTTGGCTGAAAATTTGAGGGATAATAAATATAATGCTATTTTTTTAAGTTCACCCCTTCCTAAATCCACCCACTGCTCTGCCTACAGAATTACCAACGAAATGTTTCGAAGTTGATATTTTACCTACGAAATTTCATTTATTATATTAATCATATCACCTACCGAAAGGGTATGGATTTGCTACGAAATTTCGGTAGACAATTACCTATGGATCACATTTTCGTGGGTAAATAAATTACCTACGAGCAAATTGCCTACTTTTTTTTTTCCGTTGGTATTCCGTAGGCAAAAGCAAATACCTACAAAATTGTGATTATTGCCTACGAAACATTCTGTAGCCAATTACTCCCTCCGTCTCGTGATTATTTGCACACTTTCCTTAACGGACGTCCAGACATTATTTGCACACTCTAAAAAAGGAAATAACTCACATAATTTTTACCAATATTACCCCTCCTTTATTTTACTTGAGCCCACAACTTAACTCAATTTATAACTTTAGTCAATGAATTACCAACAATACCCCTTCTTTATTCTACTATACACATCACTATATTCCATTTTCTTAATTTTCGTGCCGGTCAAACTATGCACAAAATCCTGGGACGGAGGGAGTAGATATTTTCTTGTAGTGTTCCTCATCTCTCCAATGTTTCACAGACGCTGACTGGACTGGTAACACTAATGATCGTACTTCTACGAGTGCGTGCATTGTCTTCCTTGTGGCTAATCCTATTTCGTGCTCTTAAGAAAAAGTCAATTGCACGATCATCTACAAAGGCCGAGTATCGTGTCAATGTCGATGCTGCCTATGAAGTCCAATGGCTGAAATCTCTATTTCATGAACTGTGCTTCACTATTCTAAATATTCCAGTTGTTTATTGTGACAATATTGGGGCCACCTATCTTTACTCTAATCCTGTCTTTCACTCCCGGATGAAACACATTTTCATTGAATTTTATTTTGTTCGAGACCTGATCAAATCTTCCCAACTTCGAGTGTCACATGTTTCGTATGCGGGCCCACTTATTGATGCTCTCACAAAGTCTCTTCCTCGCTCCCGGCTGCAACTCCTTATGACCAAGATTGGAATCTCTTACGGTGCTCCATCTTGCGGGGACGTATTAGGAAATATAATATTATGATTCATATCTATCTTATTAATATATTTGACCAAGTCTTACTGTGTATGTTATAGATATGCTTCTTGTATCTATAAATACAACTATTGTAAACCATTATTTCTCCTTCAATAAAATTATAATTTCATAATCTATATATATCCCCATTTAATTTTGAAAAGGTAAATAAAATGAATTAATTAATTAATGTAATCTATGAATTAGAGAGATTTGTTGGGGGTAAGAGTAAATAAAAATGACAAAAAATTTAAAACATCAATAAATTAGAAACAAATTCACCCCCTAAAACACTACAAAAAAAAGCAATGTTTTTCGACGGAAACTACACCGGAAAACGTGTTTCCCGACTACATCACCGACGACTTTTTTTCGTCGATAAATTTTATCAACAAATTTTTTATATCCGTCGGTGAAACTCAACGACCTGTTTGGATACTGAGTCTAATGCTCATCGGCAAATCCGTCGGTATGTTTTTAAAAAATATCTTTTTAATAAAAATAATGTTTGTCAGTATATATGTCGGCAATAAAGAAAATATCTGACGGATGTACCAACGGTTTGTATCGTCGGTATGTAAAAAAAAATTAAAAAAAAGGTAGTTCGATCCCGGGCCTAAGCGGCCCGACCTAAACCCGCCCTAGCCCGCTCGATCCGCCGCTGGGCAAGCCTTGTATAGTTGGCCGATAATTCGGCCTTGCTAGTAATCGAACCCAGGTGTCCTGGCGCCTAGTGAGTGGCGCCTGCCACTCGAACAAATAAGTCATTCATTTATACTTGTATATGTATTCATTTTTTACCTTTTAAAAAAATCGTTTAATTAATTTATTTCACATATATTAATAATTAAATTTGTAACTTATAACTATTGTAAATATAATATTTTTTTATTTATAAATTGTAAATGTATTTTTTATTACTTTGATTAAAATTCTAAATTGTATATGTATACATTTTTTACTCTTTCAAAAAAAATCCATTTATTTAAATTCTTTCACATATATTAGTTGTGATAAATTTGTAACTTATAAATATCTTAAGTTTTTTTTTTAATTTTTAAATTATAAATGTATTTATTTCATGTTACTTTGTTTACATTTCTAAATTATATATATACATTTTTACTTTTTTTTTAAATTCATTTTATAAATTGTACAAAAATAATTAGATTACATTAATTTAATATTCGTCTTATTATCATTATTTTTCTCATTCTCATCTTCCTCCTCCTCCTCATCATAATTTTCATTCTCCCCCTGCTCCTCACTATCGTTTTCAATTTCGATCAACTATGGATCTGCAGTTGTCAAGTCTACATAAAGATTGAAAACTCCCGCAAAGATTTCAGTTTGAGTCTCTATTTGTTTTGTTTGAAACAGAGCTTCTACTTCATCACTTTTTTTCGTTTTAGTTACTTCCACCAATGACCTTGTCTTTACTTTACAAACAACGTGTTATTCATTATTACATAATCTTCCTTGATACGTGTAGTAGTACGTATACTTGAGATACTTGAACGATACATATAAATGGATAACACCCGTTATATCTCTTTCTCGAATGAACATCCACAAGCTTGTAATCCGGATGAATTTTGGTTCCCGAAGAGGATGGATCAAACCAATCACACTTAAACAACACTACAGTCTTTGTTGGACATCGTGAATTATTAATGACCTGGTTTAATAGCGGGATCTTCGAGTGGCATTGGAATCGGGTTCCGTCGGTAAATGAAATTTAATTACCAATTGTCGAATTCCGTCGGTAAGTGTACCAAAAAGGACACTATTTTAATGTTTTCTACATTCTGTTGGAAATTTTGTTGGTGATCACCGACTCCGTCAAATCCATCGGTATGCCGGTTGACTTTGTCGACTTGACTGAATTCGTCGGTGTCCCATTGATGAATAGTCGATAACACCGACGAACTAATATCGGTCGGTATTTCACGGTTTTTTTTTTTATAGTGAAACATCTGTTATTTAGGATCAGAAGAATTATAAACTAATAATCAAATTAATGTATACTCTTCATTTAAAAAAAAAAAGTCAGTTTAGAGGTTAAATTTTATTTCAAAATAAGCTTCGTTTTTCGTTTTATCTCTTTTTCAATAATTTTTCCTAATTTACAAATGAAAATTATATTTTTCACTTATACTTTCAATGAAGAACATTCATAAATATCACAATTGGAGAGAAAAATAAGGAGAGAGAAATAGATTGAGTATAAGTTCTCTAGTGACACTTATTTTGTGATGAAAGGGTATGTATTGTTTGTAAATATATACATAAGTTATTTTTAATTAATTGGTGAATGTTATTTAAACACTTATATATATTTTAATTTAAATAACTAATCATAAAATGGAGATATTTTGTATTTTTAAATTGATTAAAAATAATATAAAAATAAGTGGGGTGGACCCTGGGTCCGCAAGGTAGGCTCAGTCCAAAGAATTCCTAGCCGGGTGTATCTTGCAATTGACTAACCCTGTCTCAAATTTGTTCCGTTGTCATATACTTATTTCAAATTTTAACGCTATATCTCAATATCAGTAATGATTGTAGTACAAATCTAAACTTTCATTTTCTACTCAAGTTGTATGATTGGATGGTTGCAGCCCACTCTATCCGCACAACATCCATATCAACTTTGGTGCAACTTTCTTGAACGAACTATGAAGTGGAAACATAAAAGATGGCCTAGTTTATGTTGTTTTCGATGAATGGAAAGAACAAGTCATTGTGTCGAAATGAGAGATTAGGAGAGACGAACATATATGGCTTGACTTTCGATTCGCCTAATCAAATTTAATTTGATTGTGAGAAAGGCGGGCGTGAATTGATAGGAATAGATTACTCAAAATTAAATTTGTGAAGTTATAGTTTATGGAATGAGCAATTAAAGGTTCCAAATTGACGAGTTTGGAGAGATACGTCAATTGCCCTTTACTCCCCAGGAAAATGACTGTTGTGAAAGGGGGTGAATTTTACGTTTTGTGATGAAATTATAGATATAAAATGGAGGCATAAATTGTTATCTCACAAACATAATGGGTAAAGGCTAGTTTTGCAATTGCATTGACTAAAAATGTTACTATTAATCATCAATCTTATGTGAGATTGATTGATGATTAAGAGCACATGCCTTGTCAGTTATGATCAGGAATATTGATGAAGAGAATGTTGATAGCAAGTAATTAAGGTGCACATGCACTTGACTTTTGGCAATACAAAATATTGCTAAATTATACTCCCTCCGTTTTTTTTGTAGTCGTATTTTATTATGCACATTCCCTTTTTGGAAATAATACTATTCACACTACTTTATCTCTCCCTCCAACCATCACTTATTTACTTAAATTGCCACTAACTTTATTCATAAACAATCACTTTACCTATAAATGGACCCCAAAATATCTCATCATAACCCCAACTTATCTACTTTATACATAAATTAATCAACATTCATTAAAATTCGTGCCCGGAAAAGCGGGCATAATAACATTGAACGGAGGGAGTACTATTATATATATATATATATATATATATGACCATATATATATATATGACCTCGTCTCTAAATATTAAGCTTTTATCATGTATTTTTGGCATCTAATCCCATGTAGATCGATGAGTTAATTGCAAAACTAATTCCACATTAATTTTTTTATTAATCTTTTAATATCTATACTAAAAAATAATAACTACAACAAAACTGACTTTTAGGGGACGGGATCTCCTGTTACACAACGGTATTACATCCAGTGGCGGAGCCAGAAACTAACCGATGGGGGGCCCAATTATGAATAATAAATTTCGCTTTTAATATCTATAAATTTTTTTGAAACATATAATATATTACTAATGAATAAAGTTAATTTTAATATGTTTCAATAAAAGTTTCATTCATTCCGCTCATTACCTACAAAATAATATTTATACAGTCTATATACGAGCATCTTTTAATTTTTATGTTTTAAATTGTTATATACTTCACTCATTTCATATTGATTGACGCTATTAGTCTTAATTCTTGTTTTAAAAATTTATCATTTTTAGCTATTTTTACCACGTTTCTCCCTAAATTACTCCTGTGTAAATTCCTATAATTTTTATTTTAATACTTTTTTCATCTTTCTTTCTTGATAATTGAAGCAAGTTATTCCACTCTCTTATACTTTCATTCACTTTTTCCCTCAATCTTTCATGATAATGAAAGATAAATTTGTAAAAAAAAATAGTATTTAATTATACACAAAACAAGTACTTATAAGACGAAAAAAGTAATAATTGCACTACTAATATTTTACTAATACACTTAGAAATTGTTATATAACTATTAAATATGATTAATTATAATTATTTTTTCTTTTATTTTTTATTATTTAATATTTTTTAAAAAAATATTAAAATTTTTTTGTAAATGGGTGGGGGGCCCATTGACCCCCCTGGCCCCTCTCTCCCTCCGTCCCTGATTACATCTTATGTTACAATCGTTAGATTGATGACATGTGTCCTAATAACTTAATTTAGCTAATAACTAATTTAGGTAAATTCATTTATTCTCTTCAAATTTAACTAAATCTGCATTAAAAAATTAAAATTTAAAATATAATTTCTAGCATTTAATTTTTAATAAAAATTTACGTGAAATATTTTTTACATTAAAGAGATTTTACAATCAATTTTTTAAAATATAATTAAATACTTTTAAATAATTTAATTATTTTTATCATTTATTTAAATATAATCTATACAAAATAGAACATATAAAAGTATTTAAATATATATATATATAATTTAATATTTTTTTTAAATTAAAAAAAAGGAAATATAATTAAATACAAAACTAATTTTTTTCATTAAAATCTCTCATTATTATTTTTCTAACTTAAAGTCTTTAGTCACAGGAATTTGAGAATTAATGGACCTCACACTAAAAGTCAATTACGGTCACTAAACACTTTTAGCTAGAGAAACTATAATGATCGAATTTTTGTCACTAAAAGTCAATTTTCATTTTTTTTATACACTGTTGGTTAATTTCATCGTCAAATAATGTATGAAAACATCAATTATGAATTGATCTCGTATTCGAGAAAATTTCATTTTACATCCTGTAACTTAGGTCTAATCCAATAAAAATATCATTCGAAATTTTAAAATATTATTAAAAATCCAAAAATATCATTAAAATTAAAAACTATAAAATGTGTAAAATAAAATTTAAAATATTATTTAATTTTTTAAAAATCTCATTAAAATTTATAAAATGTGTTAAATAAAAATAAAAAATTTTACAATTCAAAAAATATAAATATTTAATTTAAAATTAAGAAATTAAAAAATCTCATTAAAAATTCTAAAAATCTCTTTAATTTTTTAAAAATGTGTAGATTAAATATTAAAAATTCTAAAAACCCAATAAGAATAATAAAAATTATTAAAAAATTAGACTTGATTAGGACTCATCCGCCATTAAAGTTTTTCTCGAACTCCTAATTTTCTTTTGTATTCCACGCCTTGATTGATTGTAGAACCGTGTCAAATTCATTTTAATGAGGTTTTTAGAATGGTATAATATTTTATTTTAAACATTTTTAAAATTTTAATTTATAGATTTTTTATATTTAGAATTTTATGTTTTTCTGAGATTTTTAGAAATTTTTTATTTTTAATTTACAAATTTTAGATTTTAGATTTTTATTTTATTTTACACAATTTATAAATTTTAATAATATTTTTTGTTTTTAATGATATTTTTAATATTTTTCAGAATTTTTTAATTATTAATTTCTAATTTTCTAACTTAAAGGACGTAAATTGGACTATTTGATCGGAATTCCAATTTTCCGGCGAAAAGGATATAAATTGGACTTAAAAGGACATAAATTGGACACCCTAAGACGTAAATTGAAAAAGTGAAAACTTAAAGGATATAAACTGGATTAGGCCTAATTTACAGGACGTAAAATGAAATTTGCCCGTCGTATTCTTGAACCTAGAATACTACTATGTATAACAACAATTTTGATACCCTCTTAAATTAACTCAGGACGTGAACGAGCCTAAACTTTAATATCATGAAAGAATTTTATTACAACTAAAAATTTAAATTTATAAAAATGTACAAAATTAATTCGTTTGCATCAGCAGACTTGGCATAGTTAAATGATCTCAAAGTTCATGCATGGTGATTGGCCTAAACAAACACAAAATGCAAGCGGAGTGGAAATAATTAATAAAGAATTGTGATGATTCTAGCTGTTCTTAGATCATTAAACAAAATTACTTCAAATCTTGAATTGTTCTTATAAGGTGACAGCTCTTTGATAATTAAGACTATATATAAACTCTGATTATCATTCAAACTTCAATCATCTCATCTCCTTTCTAATAAAACAAGGGGTGTCAAGTCTATAAACATTGGCCGGAGCTGTGGTGGTTTCCGGCAATAGAATGAGATCCAACGGCCGCGGCAGCCGAATGCTGCCACATGTCTTAGTGGCATTGGCCATTTTGGCTACTTCTAAAATGGTTTCAGCTGATAAATATGTTTATTCTTCCCCACCACCTCCACCTTATGTGTACAATTCACCACCACCGCCTTCTCCATCTCCACCACCACCGTACGTTTATAACTCACCACCACCCCCGTCACCATCTCCACCACCACCTTACGTGTACAATTCACCACCACCACTTTCTCCATCTCCTCCTCCACCATATGTCTATACGTCTCCGCCACCTCCCTCACCATCTCCCCCACCACCTTACGTGTATAAATCACCACCACCGCCATCTCCTTCCCCTCCGCCACCTTATGTGTATAAATCACCACCACCTCCTTCACCATCCCCACCACCACCATATGTTTACAAATCACCACCACCTCCTTCACCATCTCCCCCACCACCATACGTTTACAAATCACCACCACCTCCTTCACCATCTCCACCACCACCATACGTTTACAAATCACCACCACCTCCTTCACCATCTCCACCACCACCATACGTTTACAAATCACCTCCTCCACCTTCTCCTTCCCCTCCACCGCCTTATGTTTATAATTCTCCACCACCACCTTCTGATCCCACACCACCACCACCACCATATTCCTACACATCTCCACCACCACCGGTCAAATCACCACCTCCACCTTACCACTACACATCTCCACCACCACCGGTCAAATCCCCACCTCCACTGTACCACTACACATCTCCACCACCACCGGTCAAATCACCACCTCCACCTTACCACTACACATCTCCACCACCACCGGTCAAATCCCCACCTCCACTGTACCACTACACATCTCCACCACCACCGGCCAAGTCACCACCTCCACCTTACCACTACACATCTCCACCACCACCGGTCAAATCCCCACCTCCACTGTACCACTACACATCTCCACCACCACCGGTCAAATCACCACCTCCACCTTACCACTACACATCTCCACCACCACCGGTCAAATCCCCACCTCCACTGTACCACTACACATCTCCACCACCACCGGCCAAGTCACCACCTCCACCTTACCACTACACATCTCCACCACCACCGGTGAAGTCTCCACCTCCACCGTACCACTACACATCTCCACCACCACCGGTAAAATCTTCACCCCCACCATACCACTACACATCTCCACCACCACCAGTGAAGTCCCCACCTCCACCGTACCACTACACATCTCCACCACCACCGGTAAAATCCCCACCTCCACCATACCACTATACCTCTCCTCCACCGCCAGTTCCTCACTACCCTCCATACGACCCACCACACCACCCATTGATAGTCAAGGTGACAGGAAAAGTATACTGCTACAGGTGCTACAATTGGACATCCCCACATAAATCTCATGACAAGAAACATCTTGAAGGTACACTTGAATTCTCATATTTTAAAATATATATATATATATATATATATATATATATTGGAATTTAGTATTTAGAAATTTGATTAACAGAATAAGTAATATTTCAGTTTAATTATATATGCTTGCAACCTTTAGATATATGCATGTAATAAATTATACACTACTTATATATAAGATCAAAGGTGAACTTGAATGTGTATATATTATTAATTTACTCAATATTTATATATAGAAATACATACACAGGTGTTTTCGAGAGGGATATACTGATATTAATTATTTAATTGTCAAACACTATTTAATAAAGTTTTCATATATATATGAATCAGGTGCTGTTGTGGAGGTAACATGCAAAACAGGTTACAAAGAAATAGTGGCATATGGAAAAACTAAGAAGAATGGAAAATACAGCATTGCAGTTGAAGGATTTGAATATGGTAAATATGGAGCAAAGGCATGCAAGGCTAAGCTTCACGCATCTCCCAAGGGTTCAAAGTGTAATATTCCAACTAATATTCATTGGGGAAAGATTGGAGCCAAACTTAGAGTGAAGTCCAAGGATAAACATGAAGTTGTGCTTTATGCTGAACCATTTGCTTATGCATCAAAGACTCATTTTGGAAAATGCAAGAAGCCTGTACCCAGCCCTACTCCCTACTATTACAAGTCTCCACCGCCACCCTCTCCTGCATATGTGTACAAGTCACCACCGCCACCGTCTCCCGCATACGTGTACAACTCACCACCACCACCATCACCGAAATATGTCTATAAATCTCCGCCACCACCTCCTTATATTTACAAGTCTCCACCACCTCCACCACCAACTTACGTCTACAAATCCCCTCCACCACCACCATACGTTTACAAGTCACCACCTCCACCAACCCCAACTTACGTATACAAATCCCCACCTCCACCACCATATGTTTACAAGTCTCCACCACCTCCACCACCAACTTACGTCTACAAATCTCCACCACCACCACCATACGTGTACAAGTCACCACCTCCACCAACACCAACTTACGTCTACAAGTCCCCACCTCCACCACCATATGTTTACAAGTCTCCACCACCAACTTACGTCTACAAATCCCCACCACCACCACCATACGTGTACAAGTCACCACCTCCACCAACACCAACTTACGTCTACAAGTCCCCACCACCACCACCGTACGTTTACAAGTCTCCACCACCTCCACCAACAACTTACGTCTACAAGTCCCCACCACCACCACCCTACGTTTACAAGTCTCCATCACCTCCACCACCAACTTATGTCTACAAATCCCCACCTCCACCACCATATGTTTACAAGTCACCACCCCCTCCACCGTCAACTTACGTCTACAAGTCTCCACCACCCCCACCTTATGTCTATAAGTCACCACCACCACCATCTCCATCTCCTCCTTCTCCATACTACTACAAATCTCCACCACCACCTTCAGACCCCTCACCACCACCTCCATACTATTACCAATCTCCTCCACCACCATCGTCGTCTCCTCCACCTCCATACCATTATACCTTTCCTGCACCACCACCGTCATCTTCTCCACCACCTCCGTACCACTACACATCACCTCCACCACCATCGTCTCCTCCCCCTCCCTACCACTACACATCTCCTCCACCACCATCATCTTCTCCACCCCCACCCTATCAATACACATCACCTCCACCACCATCTTCTTCTCCTCCACCTCCCTACCAATACACCTCTCCTCCACCACCGCCACCTTCTCCACCGCCTCCCTATCAATACACCTCACCTCCACCGCCATCATCTTCTCCACCACCTCCGTACCACTACACCTCACCTCCACCACCATTATCTTCTCCTCCACCACCCTCACCTTCTCCACCCCCACCTTACCACTACACATCACCGCCACCACCTTCACCCTCACCTCCACCACCCTACATTTACAATTCTCCACCTCCCCCATCACCGTCACTTCCACCCCCGTACTACTACTCATCGCCTCCTCCACCCGTGAAGTCACCACCACCACCCGCATACATCTACTCTTCTCCACCTCCTCCAACTCATTATTAAGCTTCAACCGATTTGGAGTACTCCAAAGGCATCATTGTAAGTTATAACTATTCAAATCAATTTTTGTATCAACAAAATTAAATTCATTTTCTTTGTCATCATCTAACTTTGTTTATCTTGTAGTATCCAATCTACAACACAAAATAAAAGAAGGCTTCTTGAGGAGAATCTGCAGCAATCAAGTTTCTAGAGCAACCAATGTATTCAATAAGTTTCTGCAAGCATGGGAAAGCATCATAGAAGGCATGTTATACCAGATTGCATCTGCTTCTTTAGTTGTTATCTTACACATTATCCTTGTTACATCTCCAAATTAATATATAAACAGTGTAGTGTATGCATTATATCATTACTTTTCCTAATGCATCCTTATCTTTGTAGTCTTAATAAATGAATTTCCAGAGAGCATTATCAAACTTTTTTTCCTTCATTTCCAATTAACCAAGCAAACCTTAAGACAATGATCTAAAAGTAAAAGAAAGTAAGCATTGCAATAAGCTGAGCTTGGGATGCATTATAAATTATATGTATAAAAAACCACACTGAAATGCACCCCAAAGATTCAGAATAAACAATCACAATAAGTCATATGAATCTATATTATCACATGCTTTCTACTATAGTCAATCACGGAGGCACCAAGGGCCCGGGGGGGCAGTGGGCCCCCTACCAATTTTGTAAAAAAATCAAGGGTATTTTAGTAATTTTACACATATATATATTTAAATAATTAAAAATTAAATATATGGTAATATGTGCCCTATTTTCTCTGGCCCAATACTGTACACGCAATTTTCATTATAAAATTCTCAACCTATTTCCCTTCTTTCATTCACGGCGTTTATATATTATAATCCTCAACTCCTCAACTCCTCCACTCCTCCAAGGTAATAATTTTTTATATTATTAATTTAATTATATATATTCTTTATTGTTTTAATTAGTTTATAATTAAATTTATTTCTAGTCTTTTGTCTCCTTGTTGAATTTTAAATTTGTAGGATTCTTCATATTTAAAGATCAAGAATATATATACACCTTGTTGTTACTCTATTTTCTATAATTATAGAGCAAAAATTTATTGGATTGTGAATTTTGTGACATCATGTGATAGGAGAAATAATTATTTATTTATGTAACTTAAATTATAGTTATTAATTAATGTTCATGCTTTATGTTATTTTAATTTGCTAATTATCTTTAAAAAATTAGATAATGGAGCGATATTACAAGAAATCTTCGATAATTATTGAGGATATATCTTCCTCACCACTCGATCTGTCTACTCCTAATACCCAACTTCAAGAATCATCAAGTCAGGATGCTATTGAGATTGATTTAGAAAATCTTCCAAGTGATCCGGGACTTCGACCTAAGATAATGAGCTATCCACCAAACTTGATTGAACAAGTTCGTAGAGCTTATTTATTAAAAGGCTCATGTCAACCACGTAATCATGATTTTCCTCAAAAGGTGTTAGATGGAAATCGAAAACGTAAATTTGTTGGATCTTGGTTTGATGAATATAAGGATTGGTTGGAGTATAGCATTAAAAAAGATGATGCATTTTGTTTATATTGTTATCTATTTTCCACGGGGAAGAGTGAAAGTGGGCATGATGTATTTATAACGGGAGGATTTAACACTTGGCGAAAGAAAGAAAGATTGAGGGATCATGTTGGAGATCACAACAGTGATCATAATAGATGTAGATTGGCTTGTCAAGATTTGATGCATCGAGCTCAACATATTGAGGTGTCATTTGCTAAAATCTCGGAACAATCAAAGGCTGATTATCGTTGCAGGTTAAATGCATCTATTATTTGTCTTCATTATCTCATTATGCAAGGATTAGCTTTCCGAGGTAATGACGAATCTGAAGAATCGTTAAATCAAGGAAATTTTCTTGAACTTCTCAAAGTTATTGCTTCTTGCAACGAAGGAATTCATAATGTTGTTTTGAAAAATGCTCCTGAAAATCTCAAGCTTATTTCACCCGACATTCAAAAGGATATCATTAATGCAGCTGCAATTGAGACAACTAATGTTATCATTAAGGATATTGGAAATGAATTTTTTTCCATATTAGTTGACGAGTGTCGAGATGTTTCAGTCAAAGAGCAAATGGGGGTTGTTATACGTTATGTGAATAAAAGTGGTTGTGTTATTGAATGTTTTCTTGGCCTCGTGCATGTTCGTGACACAACTGCAACATCACTTGAGAAGGGCATTGATTCTTTGTTTTCCACTTATGACTTGAGTATATCTAGTTTGAGAGGTCAAGGTTATGATGGAGCAAGTAATATGAGGGGTGAATTCAACGGACTCAAAAGTTTGATATTGAGGAAGAATTCTAGTGCTTATTACATCCATTGTTTTGCTCATCAACTCCAACTCACACTTGTTGCTGTTGCTAAAGATAATGCAATCATTGCTACTTTTTTTAATACAGTTACACGGTTATGTAATGTTGTTGGAGGTTCTTGCAAGCGTCGAGATATACTTCGAGAGAAGCAAAAGGAGAGGGTTATCGAAAGGATTGCAAATGATGAAATCAAGACTGGAAGAGGAAAAAATCAGGAAATGGCATTGAAGCGCCCTGGAGATACTCGTTGGAGTTCTCATTATGGTACACTTGTTAACCTCATTTATTTATATTCTTCTACTGTTGATGTTCTTGAGTATGTTGGGGAGAATGCTGTTGATAATACACATAAGGGTGAAGCGATTGAATTGCTAGATATCATTAATCAGTTTGAGTTTGTATTTTTGTTACATCTTATGACAAAAATTTTGGGAATCACTCATGAATTGTCACAAGCTCTTCAAAGAAAGGATCAAGATATTGTTAATGCAATGAGGATGGTGAAAGTATCAAAGGAGCGTTTGCAATCAATGAGAGAAGAAGGTTGGGATACTCTGTTTATTGAAGTTTCTGATTTTTGTAGCAAGCATGAGATAGATGTGGTAAACATGGAATGCGTACATGTAGCTCGTGGAAGATCAAGGCGTAGGGTTGAAAAAATCACTAACCTTCACCATTATCGTGTTGAGTTATTTTATTCAGTGATTGACCTACAAGCTCAAGAGTTGGATCATCGTTTTAACGAAGTGAACACGGAGTTGTTATTGTGTATGACTTGTTTTGATCCGAGAGATTCATTTTCAGCATTTGATAAAAACAAGTTACTTCGTCTTGCAGAATTTTATCCTTCAGATTTTTCTCAAGTTGCTCTCATTGAGCTTGACAATCGTCTAGAGAATTTTATTGTTGACATGCGTTTGGATGAAAACTTCTCAACAATTGTTGGATTAGGAGGGCTTGCTCAGAAGATGGTTTCTACAAGAAAGCACATTGTTTTTCCATTAGTGTATTTGCTCGTTAAGTTATCATTGATCTTACCCGTTGCCACAGCTACTGTAGAAAGAGCATTTTCGGCCATGAAATTCATCAAGAGTTCACTCCGTAATCGAATGGGAGATCGATTATTGAATGATTGTTTGGTTACATACATTGAAAAGGATGTCTTTCAGAAAGTCAGTAACGAAGCTATCATGCAACGCTTCCAAAATATGAAGAATCGAAGAGGAATGTTATAATTTAATTATATTTGATTTTTATTTTTAGATGTTAATGTAATTAAATTTATCATTTTTATTATATAAATATTAGTAGTACTTCATGAGCTTATTTTAAATTTTCACTTTTTAATTTTTTTTTAGTGTTATTTTTTGGGCCCCCGACTTAAAAATCCTGGCTCCGTCACTGACTATAGAGACATAATTCCTGTGCAGTCTTAAGTATGACAGCTAAAAATATGAAACATTCTCTGTTTTCTATCATAATCACATGAATCTGCATGTACAAATATTGTTGGTAACTAAAGAGACATAATTGCATCAACCATCTTCTTCATGTTAATAAATTCCTCTATTCTATTTCACAACTCCAAACATTTTAACACAGTAGGTGTGAGTTAATTAATTTCACATATTGTCTTGTAAATTTGCCCCAATTCAATTTTAGCTTTTTTTCTTTTTATATACACTGTCAATTTTGATCATTTTGCACTACTAAAAAAACTCTGGATTGGTGTTATCATAGACTCATTGCTAATAGATAAGACAAATATATATTTATTTCAACAACATGTTGGAATATTCAGGCCAACTGAGCAATTTTATTCGAGGTCACTATTTTGGGATGGCTTTTGCCACTTGGGCTAGAAGCCTAGAAGGACTTTTGCTTATTTTAAAATATAATATATATATATATATATACATATTAAATAACGTCGCAAATTAGAGACGAAATATATTTTCGTTGCAATTTAAAAAAATTGTCACAAAATGCATCGCAAATTTGAGATATATTGAATTTTCGTAGTAAAAAAAAAATTAAATTAAAAAAAACTGTCGCAAATTTGAGACAAATTAGGTATGTTTTTCGGAGAAATTTGAAAATTTTCATGAATAGCTATGAAAGGGTCGGCTGATACACAACTCTCGAAATGGCAGTTATGAATTAGTTATTAGCAGTTCCTTAGACATTATTCATCTATAAATACTACCCAATTCAATAGGGAAAGGGTTTGATGGTCCCGAATTTTTTATGGAATAACTTCTAAGCGGTTAATTCGTTGTATGACGGTTAGGAATTAGTTATTAACAGTTCCTTAGACATTATTCATCTATAAATACTACTCAATTCAATAGAGAAAGGGTCGTAAATTTGAAAGGAATTGAAAAATCATCTAAAATTTGTCGCAAATTGTGACGGGATACAATTTTGTTGAATTTGTTTGTTTGACCATTTTCGTCGAAAGGTAAAGTCTAGTATGCACTCGAGTGTATGTTATGCACTCTAGTCCATGTTGCACTTTTCAGTTTTACTGACTTACACTTTTTGGTAAATGGTGTTGCACTTTTCAATTATTACTAAAAATATTATTATACAGTTTAATAATTGAAAAGTGCAACATCATTTACCAAAAAGTGTAAGTCATTAAAACTGAAAAGTGCAACATGGACTAGGGTGCACAATATGCACTCGAGTCCATAGCAGACCAACCCTTCGTCGAAAATACATCTAAATTTGCGACGGCTTTCTGGCCATCGCAAAACGCCGTATATTTTTTGTAGTGCACATCGCTAATCCTTTTTGCATAAACATATATATGATGTTGTAATCAACAAATCTTATTAACAATTAATTTCATATTTTTCAATCAAAAGCTAGTTTTGTGTGAGACCGTCTCACGGATATTGTTCCATGAGACGGATCCCTTTTGACCTATATTTCAAGTTTTTGAATTGAACAACCCTTTTTTTTTTTTTTTTGCAAATTTTATGTTTGTAAAAAAAAAAAGGTGATAATGTTTTTAACAAAAGTGTCTATCACTTTTTACTTAAGCATTGTTATTTTTAATATGGGGGTCAAGGGAAACCCGTCTCACGGAATGAAATCCGTAAGATGGTCTCATCCAATACTAGCTCTTAAAGCTAGACATAAACATAACAGAAACAGAAGCAATCAAATAGGTTTATTAACCATAAGAGTAACAAAATTTGTGTTGTTATTTTTTTACACTTTTTCCCTCTAGCTTGGGGCTTCCTCTCGTACTAGTACGAGCAGCCGACGGTAACCTTTCGGTCTCGACCCGGTCATATGGGTTTTCGTGTAGGTGGTCGTCCCTACCATATTCCCATGTTCCCCTACACCCAGTCTCATCCTCTTTGTTGTCCCTATTTTTATCTAATAAGTACTTTTCAAATTCTTTTCAACTACCCCCTTGTCCATCCGATTGACCACCTACTTTGACCTTTGAATCATGTGCTCCCAAGGGACCCTTGGGGGTTGGTGCAGTAGATCTGTGGTTTTTTTAGGGTCTTCTCTTTTTGCCCGTTGTGTATTTGGTTTGTGTCGTATACCTTGTGTCTTTTCTTTTGTGATCCTCTTAGGTGTCGATAGATTAGGTGTCTCGGTGGTTATCTCGTGTTTCCTAAGTTAAATCTGTTATGGCATCAGAAAAGAGGAAAGATGTAGTGTCTTTTGACAAATCGAAAATTGCAACAAACGCCACACCTTCCATATGCCTTCTCGGTAAGGTCCTGATAAACAGGACCTTTAGTATTTTTAGCTTTCTTGAAGCGATGAAGAAAGTTATGAAACCACCCAAAGGTTTCATAGTTCAAAACTAAAAGTCACCTTGAAGGAATGATAGCTCGCGAGCCGTGGCATTTCGAGAAAAAGTTGTTAATTCTCAAGGAACTAAACAGGGGAGAAAAACCATCCATGGTTTAATTTAACCTTGTTGGTATGTGGGTTCGAATATATGACTTACCTATGGAAATGAGATCTAAAAGTTGTGTTAGAAAGATTACAAACCAGTGTGGTACAGTGATAGACATTGATTGACCTTCCATTGAAGGAATGGGGAGGAGTGTCCGGGCAAAAATACACATCGACCTCACAAAGCCATTAATGTCTGGGACTAACTTAGAAGTCGAGGGAAGCAAAATTGTGTGGGTGTCGTTCCGTTACGAAAGACTCCCCTCTTGTTACTTGTATGGATTGACGGGTCATATGAAACGAGAATGTGACCTAAGTGAGGAGGCGAGGGAGCTACAAAGTTTGGAAGACAACAAGCTCCTGTTTGGAGAATGGATGCGAGCTTCACCAATGAAAAAAGCTATGATATTTACTACCTCCACTAAGAAGGAAGCAGATTTTGGGACTCTGAGAAGGAAACTATTTGAGAAATTTAAGAGAAAGATTCAGGAGGGAGAGGACCTGCACGACGACCTTTTACAAGAGAAAAGGAAACAGCCCATGGGGAAGGAGGAGGAAACGAGAGTGGAGGTGATAAGAACACATTTCAAGATGGTAGACATTAAAGAGGAGAGGTAATAAAATAACAAAGGATAACACTATAGGTAGTGGAATTAACTCTTCAAAGGATAGCACTACCCTACCTATCATTAATTCACCAACATTCCCCCTGACTACCCACCACTAACTCACCCCAAAAGTTGAACTTATTGCACTTTGTAATACCTCCCTAGGCAAACAAACCCAATCGCCCGCCTCATTGATTGCCACCAAATCACTAAACAAAAAACCTGTCCCTCCATCCAATATAACCCTATAACAGTGATTCACACCAATCCCAAGCCTTGAAAAATAAACCACTAAATCCCCCAAACCCCTCCCCGCAATGTACGCCTCTAAACATGCACCTTAACCCATCCCCTACTTTACACCAAAAACACACTCACATAAATCCCATTGAACGAAACCATAAAAAAGTCGAGCATCACACTACTAACCCACTCATCAATACAGATGTGCCCCACCAAGCCACAGACACACTAAAAAGTAGAATGACACAGTTAGCAAGAAAGAGGAAAACACATGAGGTTTTGTCGGTCCCAAATATGAACAAAAAGATGAAGACATGAAAACAAAATGAGGAAACGGCAGAGGCTGCTGAGCAGTCCCGTCGATCACAATGATTGTGTTAAGCTGGAATTATCGCAGGATTGGGAACCAAGCGACAGTCAAAGCACTCAAAAAGCTCATACATGAGGTAAATCCGAGTATAGTTTTCCTCATGGAAACAAAATTTGTATGTACTCAAATGGTTAAGATAAATTTGCAATACCTTCATTTATCGGGATGCTTCCCGGTTGATTGTGTTGGAAATGGGAGGAATATAAGTGGTGGACTGTGTATATTGTGGAAAGGGGATGTGGCTGCATCTCTGAGATCGTTCTCTCGTAATCATATCTCAATGGACATTGGTAGTGATGTTGGTGGCACCTGGCATCTCACAGGAATTTATGGGTGGCTGAATCAGCCAAAGAAAACTCAAACATGGCAACTCCTCCAAAAAGTCAGTCCGGCACAGGGATCGTCGTGGCTCTGCCTCGGGGATTTTAATGAGATCCTATGGTCCAATGAGAAAATTGTTGGCCAGACTCATAGAACAACATCGATGGACGAATTCCATCAAATGGTGAATAGACTGGATCTCCAAGACTTGGGCTATAAGGGATACCACGTGGACGAACGGAAGATGTGGAGAGGCCAATATCCAAATCAGAATTGACAGAGCTTTTGCAACCCCGGAGTGGAGAATCAAGTTCCACTAACACTCCGTGTGCCATAAAACAGAAATCAGGTCTGACCACGCTCCCATCACAATGGATTTTAGTAGAGACCAAGAGGAAGATGACTATGGCAATGACATAAAACGTGAGAAGATCTTCCGGTTTGTGAAAATATGGACAGAGCATGAGAATTGCAGGGAGATGGTCTGATTAGGGTGGAACCCATGTGAAGGAGATGGGATCTTTATTGAGAGAACTACTACCTGCAGGAGAAACCTCTTGATGTGGGGCCAGGAGGTCTTTGGTAATACTGGGAAAAAAATTAAGGAAACTAAAGAGAGGCTGACAGCCCTTCAAGAAAAGCCACAGACAACCGACATTATCTTAGAGTCTAAACAGTTTGCTAGCTACTTGGAGGAACTTTTGAAGATTGATGAAACATACTGGTTCCAAAGATCAAAAATCTTTTGGATTAAAGACGGTGATAGAAGCACCACTTTCTTCCATAGAAAAGCTGAGTAAAGAAAGGAGAAAAATACGATCGATCAAGAAACTTCGGATGGAGCATGGACCAGAAATGATAAGGAAATTGGGAAGGTGTTGAAAGATTTTTTTGAGGAACCCTCGTGATACGCACTGAGTCATTGAGTCTATCGAGTCTAGAGTCACAGGAGAATGAACGAGACTGTGGAGGAAATCAGAAAGGCACTCAAGTAAATGCAACCCACCAAATCTCTAGGACCCGACGGTATGTCGCCTCTCTTTTTTCAAAAATTCTTGAATATTGTTGAGTCGTCTTTTGTATCTACATATCTTAATGTCCTTAATAATGGAGCTGATCCCACCCACTTAAACCAAACCTTTATCACCCTCATATCCAAAATCAAATCCCCTGAAAACCCCAAAGATTTTAGACCGATAAAGCCTTTGTAATATTATCTGTAGAGTCATATCCAAGGTTATAGCAAACCGTATGAAACTCCTGCTTGACCAAGTAATCTCCCCGACCCAAAGTGCCTTCCTCCCAAACCGTCTTATCACTGATAATGCCATGATTGCTTTCGAAACCTTCCATTTTATGAGAAAGAAAAAGAAAGGGAAAAAAGGTTTCATTGCCTTTAAACTTGACATGAGTAAAGCATATGATAGGGTGGAATGGGGTTTTCTTAAGAGCATGTGTCTGAAACTGGATTTTTGGGAAAACTGGACTAATTTGGTTATGAGATGTGTTACGTCGGTTTCCTATTCAATTCAAAGTGGCACGCCAAGCCCCCCCCCCCCCCCCCCCCCCCGATCTCGCATTTATTCTTCGCGGAAGATAGTATCTTATTTTTTCGAGCGAACCAGGGTGAACTAAAAAAAATCATGGAGATTATTGCAGCCAATGAAGCGGCCTCGGGACAAAGAATCAATTTGGAGAAATCGGAGTTATTTGCAAGTGGTTGTGTTCCTGATGACACTAAGGTTAGAATGATCCAAAAACTTGGAGTTCGTGTTGTGGGCTCTTACTCAAAGTACCTTGGCCTCCCTACCTTTATTGGCAAATCAAAGAGACAAGTCTTTCAAGTGGTGTATGATAGAGTGATCCAACGACTCAAAGGATGGAAAGAAAAGGTCTTGTCGAAAGCCGGGAGAGAAATCCTTCTTAAGAGTGTAATCCAAGTCATTCCATCATATGCCATTAGTTTCTTTGTTTTCCCTAAATCTCTTTGTGAAGACATTGAGAGAGTCATCGCTCGATTCTATTGGGGGACTCAAGGGGAGGAAAAAAAGATCCATTGGGCTAGTTCGACAAAAATATCTCGATCGAAGGAAATTGGCGCATTGGGGTTTCGAGAGATGTTCTTCTTCAACCTTGTTATGGTGTCCAAAAAATATTGGATAATCCTTAATAATTCGGAAGCCATCATCTCCAGAAAGTTGAAAGTTAGGTACTTCCCGAGGGGAACCATGGACAGCGCACAAGCGGGATACCAGTCGAGCTTTCTATGGAGAAGCCTTCTTAAGACTCACCCCATCATAAACGAAGGAGTTGTGTGGAAAGTTGGAGATGGATGTGTAGTATTGATATATACGCAGATCACTGGAATGGAACAAATAATCATAAGCGAGCCAGCCCCCCCCCCCCCCCCCCCCTATCGCAGCCTAGAAGCCCCCCTTAGAGTTACTGGCCTCATTTCAATTGATACAGGGGAATGGAATAGGGAAAAAGTGGATCACTACTTTATAGCAGAAGATGCGACTATGATAAAAGGCATGCCCCTCCGCTGGAGAAAGTCCCCAAATAAGATCATGTGGGGTGGCTCAAAGAACGGTTTGTTTACCGTCTGATCTGCATACTTTCTGGCAACAAAACATTTCTCGAAGATTGCGGTGGACCTTCCCTCGCCAAGCCAGCCGAACAAAATTTGGAAGAAGATATGGCATCTTGATGTCCCCCCATCTCTCAGACACTTCGCTTGGCGAGCATGCTCGGATACACTCCCATCTGCGATAAATCTCAGAAAACGAGGGATGGAGGAGGAATTCGTTTTTCGGCGATGCGGACTGGAGGAGGAATCAACGGCACACATTTTCGTTTAGTGTCCAGAAGCAATGAAAATCTGGGGCCAAAGCCCGCTGAAAATACCGTCTCAAACATCGAACTCGTCATTCCAGCTTCTGTGCAATCACATGTTTGACAATCTAGCCCGAGAAGGTGTCTCTCTTTTCTTCATAATAGTTTGGTATATCTGGAGAGCTAGGAACACTCTGCTTTTTTAGGAAAATCAATCTGACCCGAAGGATGTCATCCAGTGTTCCCTTCTCCTTTTTCAGGAGTTGAGAAAAGAATTGACGGAACCACATCCCCGTAGGCAAGTGAATCGGCAGAAACCAAGGTGGATACCTCCTCCTCATGGAACTCTTAAAATGAATACGGACGTGGCAGACTTTGGTGATGGTCAGGCTAGTTTTGGCTTTGTCATTCGAAACACTCAGGGCGAGGGTCTTGATGTCCGGTCCGGAGCAACACGGGTGTGGGCTGGAGGAAGCAACACTCTTTTGGAAGCCTTGGCTCTACGCTATGCCCTACGCCAGGCCATTGACGCGGGTTTCTTCAGCTTGATCGTGGAGTCCGATTCTGAAATTCTCATTAACTCCCTCCAAAGGAAGATTCCAGCTGACCCCTATGTGGACTCTGCTATTGATGATATCATGGAGATTGCAAACAATACTTGCTCACTTAGATTCTTATGTTCCCTATGAACAAATTTGGATGGAAGAAGTTCCTGAATGCTGTTATTGTGTACTTCAAAATGATGTAAGGCTTTTGTCTACTCAAAGTTAATGAAAGTTTTTTTTCCGTAAAAAAAAAAAAAAACCATAAGAGTAACAGAACAGATCATGAACAATGCAATCCTAAAATTGAACTGAAAACATCAACGCATAAACCAAGGAAAATCCCTCAAAAAATCCTAAAAATTAAACACATTTTACCTATCCACAGCAGAAAGTTGGCATGCATTTAAAACATAAAACAACAAATTAATTACTAGGAAGAAGATTTCTCTGAAATGCCACTTGTATAAATCTCTGTGAAGACTCTCATAGCATCTCTGTAAAATCTTCCGAAAACATGGTACAAGGTTACTATATTCGTCGGTATTTCTCGGTTTTTTTTTTTTTTTTTTTGAATTATCTACACGTTTTTTTAGAATTGTTGTGGTCAATTTTGTTCTTTTTCACTGAGTCAAGGTTTGTATCATATGCCAAATTCATTTATGGTAGACCGATCAATACTCCATTCATTTACCAATTTGTACTTCTCAATAGATTTTCGACCAATTTCCGGTGATCAAGTCAAAAAGATTTGTCCTATATCAAACTCTTTGTTTCATCCAACTTGTTCTATTGTTACCTTATTTTTTAATTTGGCCAAAACTAAGGGCTAAAAATCTGCACATTGATTTGAGGAAAATCGATAAAAGAAAAAAAGAAACAAAATTGATCGAATTCCGACAATGAAATATTCTTTAAGAGTATAATTTTCTTAGAACACTTAACTTTAAAAGGTTGCAATTAAATTAAGGAAACATTTTGTTGGGCTGACGAATTGATCGAGGACATGACTAACTTTTAAGTATAGTATGGCTAATTAAGACCAATTTAGTTAGTTCCAAATTAACCTATTTTGGGCTATAAATCACATTCTTGTCACTTGTTGCCTGTTGGGCCTGTATGTACGTGGCTCACCATCTTAGCGCCACCTCACCTATTAATTCAAATAAAATTAATTAAGTAACTAAGTAATTTTTCTATTAAAAATGAAAAATATTTTAAAACTAAAATTGGACAATTCAAATGGAATAATGCGGCCCAAATCTGTTATATCTGTAGTTTTAAGGTTTCATTAATTTATGTGAAGAAATTAAGTTGCTAGCTACAGAGCAACAAATTCAGACATATGTACAACCTTGGTGTTCGATCATTAAGATGTTGTAGGGCGGACCCAGGACCGATGGTAAGGGGGGCCAATATAATATTATTCTACATTGTTATATGTTCGATAATAAAATTAAAATATTTCATATTTATATATCAAAACACATAAATCTCTTAAAGTCTATAATCTATAATCATTTGAACTGAAAATGGAAAAAAATAACGAATGATGAATAAAAAAAAATTGAAAAAAAATTATATGAGTTTCTAGTATGGTGTAATTGAACCACAATTTTAACTTAATTAGATTAGTATGCACCAATTATATACAAGAATTTGTCAATTGAAATATATATATTAAAATATATTTTAATATTAATATTTGGACTAATTAATAATCGTAACTTAAATTGTGGAGAGCAAACTAATCTATAGCCCACTTAATAATTAAAAAATAAGATAAAAGTAAATTAAAAAACAAATAAATTTATTAATTTAATAATTAATTAATAGTTAATATAATAATAAAAAAAATTGAGGGGGGCATGGCCACCCCAAGGGTGTGCCTAGGTCCGCCCCTAGCTGTATGCATTGTTCAAAACCGATCCAGATATTAAGAAACCGGTAGTTATTGTTCGAACCGGGTTCAACTACCATGAATCAGTCTGTTTTTAGCTCTTTCGACAGTTTGGAGGCAGAATTGAGACTTAATAGCTTCTGGGCATTGCCAGTGAATTCATACAATTTTCCCTCTCACAAATGTAGATTGCAGTTTCTAATTACAGAATTTAAAGATTAATTCAAAGTAGGTGAATAATTAATTAGGTTTAACATAAATATTAATTTAATGAAACAAAATTTCTACTCAATATAGAAAAATAAACTACTTAGTTATGTGCATATCAAATTACCAAAAAACACACTATCTGAGATTCAACATAAACCAGTTTAAATATTCAGGTCTGATTATAAATATCTCAACATATATATAACAAATCTATTGTTTATTAAATGATTTTGGAAAGAGTTTTGCAATATAAAGAGTTGCTAGCTATGTGAAAATAATCTAAATCAAGAACCATTGGGACACGTGTACTGGATCAAAGAATAGGAAGGAGCTATTAAAGTTGATTCAAAATTAGTCGATGATATATCCTATAAAATCAAAATTGGAGGATAATGGTTTAATAGCAACTGGGACCAATTTTCTTGAAATGAAAGATGTTGGTTTCTTAATCAAGGGAATGGGTCCCATATGTAGAAATTTTCATATTAAACCTCTCTTTTTTTACTTATATGTATTTTGATTATTTTTTATTTCATGCTAAAAAAAAAATTATAATTCAATATGGATCAGTTGAGATATTCGAACATGATTATAGATATCTCAACATATTCACCAAACGAACGCAGAAGTATCTAATGATGATTCCACATGAATAAGCACATTGGATATGACATTTTCCTTAATCAGCTGCCAGTATGTACAACTAATTGTATAGGCCAAAAAAGTTACTATCATTCCTTGCATATATTTAGTGTATTAATCAACACTGTCTCCAGCTTTACAAAATCTCTCCCCCCACCGGCTCCTTTTGACGAGTTTAGTCAATGGCGTGTTACATAGCACAACTTCAATTTCCATGCTACAAAGAGCAAAATGGAGTTAATTTAGGGCAATTATATAATGATGTAGCATCAACCACTTCGAAGTTAGAGAGTGATTAAATTAAAATTCGAAAACAACCAAATATATGTGTGTAAAATTGGTGCAATCGGTGGCCAAACAAAATTGGCATATGTTTAATTTAATTTCCATTTCTAATTTATAACAAACCTAAGTCTATCTATTGATTGATGTTAATGTTGATTTTTTTTTTTTAGGGTAGCAAAATTATGACATTTTTTCGGCAGGATGGCACATTGAGGACATGAGGACATTAGCATTTACATATTGGTAACTTAGGTCAATTTCGACCCAAATGTCACGTCACTGTGAGAAAATTGACTTTTAATGACAGAAGTTATGTCATTATAATTTTTCTAACTAAAAATCTGTAATGACTAAAATTAACTTTTAGTGACAAGTTTTTTGTCATTAATTTTCAATTTTACTAGCACTTTTAGCTTTAGAAGGTTATGTGATTAAAAATTAATTTTCTTGTAGTGCGCGCTGCTCACGTATCGCTCAAATTCGAACGAGCCCAACACCTAAGTGTAAGTCACATCAGCCTCAAATCCTTCAAAAATTATTGTGTGTCAAAATATATGCACTTTTTCCCAATAGGATAATAAGAATTAATTTTGCTCCAATAAAAAAAATTCATTTTTAAAATGATGTGATTACGTGACTGGGCAACTCGAATTTGTTGGAATTCAGGCCAAAATTGACTATAATTTGATACAGTCAAATGTTATTGTCCTCAATGTATCAATCCACCGAAAAAGTGACCTGGTTTTGCTATCCAGTGTTCAAAAAAAGAATATTACTACGTATTTCTTAATATTAAAAAGGTAAATTTTATGAAACTTAATTAAACTAATCGAAACAAATATTAAATTTATATATAGATCAAAAATCGGTGTATAAATTATACGACGTCATTGTGTCGGCAATGAGACACTTGATGGTGAAAAACTTTCAAATAATATTTTTTACTTATATTAATTGGGAAATATTATGTGCCACCCTAGCTATATTAATTGGTCGAATCTTTTTTCAAACTAACCTATAAAATACAAAATGCTTGTACGTCGCCTAAATTTCTAATTAAATGGAAATGACGAAACATGGGCGCCATATATGGGGGAGAAGTTTATTTTCGGGAAAAAATAAATTCAAAAGTAACATGGTCATGTTTTAATTTTTTTAATCTATATATGTATATTATATATCAAATTGAACAAAACCTCGAGTTCTCTAATTAACCTAATTATTAGAAGAAAAAAAAAAGAAAAGAAAGGTCTTACCTTTTGCCATAAAATTAAAATGCATATATATATATATATATATATATATAGTCAATGTCTTACGCATTAGTCACACCGTACAAGTGGATCGATACAAGGATGAAACGTGACATTAATTTTAAATAAAGTGTGTAATTGAAAAATATTAAATTATACTTCTTTCGTTTACACTTTACACTTAGTATGCATTCTTGCTTTTTTTAGTTGTTCACACTTAATATGTACATTTCTATAAATAAAAATATGTATATCTTCAATACACTAATACATCCTTCACATTTTACTTAGAACATCCGTATTTTACATAATCAATCACATGTAATGAAAATGTGATAATAATTTTAATTGAAACATAACATTAGTTTTAACTAAAACGTAATGAGATTAATCTGTGCGGATATGAGAATTGGAGATATATATACATTTCAATTCATACAAGAAATGGAAGTGATATTTGCATATTGCCACTTTGAGTCCTGTTTGTAAACCTTTTATTTTATTGTTTTTGGTTAACCTTCAAATAATAATTAAATGATGTGTACATTCTGAAATACCAAAGAATGTTGACTTTTGCATGTATGGGACATATATGCCCACCTAATCTGCATTCTGTCTCTCAATAAATACACACACGCATGTACACATGTTAGTGTGTGTGCTTAACGTACATTTCCATGTGATACGATCCACCCTCCCCGATCGCCTATTCTTTCCACTACCCTTTCAAATTTAAGAATTACTAATATATATAAATAAATATATTTAAATTTTTAATTTAGACGAAATTCTTGAATGATATCAAAGTCTTAACATACATATTCAGTTTCATTTTTTGCTGTTGTCCACCCAAAATAAATAAGACGACCAAATAGTATCAATGAATTAGAGAGTATTAGAAAAAAAAAATTAATTTATCATCTCTACAAATAGTAAATGATTGGTAATGTAAAAAATAAAAAAGTGTGTTTCATGTGCACTCAGTGCATGCATATACTCCAGTGCTAGGTCACATTCTTTTTTTTTATTATTAATATTCTATTTTTTGTACTTATTTTTATTTTTGTAAATATTTTTCTCGATTATAAAAGTGCAAATAGTAATTACTAAAAAGTGTAACATTAATAATAAATAAAAGTGCAAGTAGTAATTACTAAAAAAAATTAATGTAAAAGGTGTAACATTAATAATCAATAAAAATATGTGAAAATATTTTTCACCTACAATTCATAGCAATTGTCAATAATATTATGTGGTTATTTTTATCAATTTATTCAATTAAAAAAAAAAGGCAAAAATGGGGGACAGATTCAAACCGTGTAATTCGACCTTATAAAAATGTTCATTTACTATCTAAATTGTTGGCATAATCAATAATAAATAGTTTTCTTACACTTTTATGTTATAATGGTTTACACTTTTTAGTAATATTGTGTTACATTTTTCACTTATAATGACTTACAATTTTCACTAATATTGTGTTCATTTTTCAGTTATGCTCACTTACACATTTTAATAAAAATTGTATTGCAATTTTCAGTTATAAATAACTTGAACTTTTCATTAATATTGTGTTTCCTAAGAAGGGTTTTTCGTAACAAAATTTTTAATGGGGTCCCGGTCTCTTGAACGAATTGTGTTTATAGTTCAAACCCTCCCCTATCTATTTTTTTAATTAAAGAAAAAGGAAAACAAATGCGAAAAAAGAAAAAACAGCGGAAAAAAAAAAAAGAAGACGAAAAAAAAAATGAAGGGTTAAAGTCAACTCGAGTGTAAATGAGAGTTGGGCAAAAAAAAAATTATAATACAGCTAATTTTTAGTTGAGGACAATTAGCATGATTTTTTTTTTATTTTAGCAGTATTAATTTGTCAAGTACGTATAGCAAGATGGAGAAGAAATGTACGTATATAGTATTTAGTTCTATTTCTTTTCTACGTCAAAATTAAATTAATTCTATCCTTTTATATATTTTGTGGGAGGGTTGACCAATATCCAAAGGAGACGCTGCAAAACGGTTGTTTGATTGATTGTGTGTCCACATGCACCTTCTAATAATTGAGAAATCACATGCCCTTCAACAAAATATATTGCAACCAAAATACAACTACACTGAAATATTAAAGAATAGTAATATTTGAGGGAGAATAGTGGAATTCCAAAATATGTTATCTTAATGATTAATCATTACACACAAAAAAAATTATGATGGCCATCTCACAAATTTTGTTTTTGTTTCTTTGTGTGGGATGAGGAAATTAATATTTTTCAAAGTAAAAGATATATGAAATTAATTCTTGACATAATGATGCAGTCTCGGAAGCGTATAAAATATGAAATACGAAGAACACAAAAGAAATACACACTATCCGTTGATTCTACGAATACTCGAAAAAGTGGCAAAACTCAATACGTTGATTCACACAGAATACCGTAAAAGAGATCCTGAGATAAACTCTTTTTTTTTATTAATCAAATCACCTCCTTTTACAATAAAAAACACTCCCTATTAATAGTAGACAAACCTCAACAAACCCTAATCTAAGGCCCAATACGATCGTGGGCTTATAGTACTTAAATAGAAAATAACAATTATAATTAAAATACGAATCAAATCAAGCCATCAATTTCCAATCATGCCTTAATTGCTGCTAATTGATCTCCATCAATCTTCATCATTCTCACCCGGTTGAAAACGATTCGACCTCGAATCGCTACGAGCTTCATTCTCCTTGTGAAGGTACGAAGATAAGCTGGAACATCTTTGTACTCTTTTTGTCACAAAATAATAATAATTTGACATTTCGTTACAAGAGCACTAGTGTGATTTCCATTGTCATTAGTAAAAATCACAAGATAATTATTCCCTACCTCCACTGTTGAGTCAATGGTATTGGGATGAACATCTTCAATTATAACAATACTTTCATTCTCCTCGTCAAAAATTGGAGGGCCACTATAGCCATCGACATCATTATCAACCAAAATATCGACAAAATTATCGAAAATTGGCAATCCATAAAAACCACATTCTTCATCAAAATATTCATCAAAAATTGGTGGTCCCTCATAACCACAACTTTCATCAAAATATTTATCAAAAAATGGAGCCATCATCAAGAATCGTACCTGATCTCTGGATACCAACTGATGCAGTCTCGGAAGTGTATAAAATATGAAATACGAAGAACACAAAAGAAACACACTATCCGTTGATTCTACGAATACCCGGAAAAGTGGCAAAACTCAGATACGTTGATTCACACAGAATACCTAAAAGAGATCCTCAGATAAACTTTTTTTTTATGGGTTGGTCTGCTATGCACTCGAGTGCATGTTATGCACCCTAGTCCATGTTGCACTTTTCAGTTTACTGACATACACTTTTTGGTAAATGGTGTTGCACTTTTCAATTATTAAACTGTATAATAATATTTTTAGTAATAATTGAAAAGTGCAACACCATTTACCAAAAAAGTGCAACATGACTAGGGTGCATAACATACACTCGAGTGTATACTAGACTTTACCTTTTTTTATTATTAATCAAATCACCTCCTTTTACAATGAAAAACACTCCCTATTAATAGTAGACAAACCTCAACAAACCCTAATCTAAGGTCCAATACTATCGTGGGCTTATAGTACTTAAATAGGAAATAAAAATTATAATTAAAATACGAATCAAATCAAGCCATCAATTTCCAATCATGTCTTAATTGCTGCTAATTGATCTCCATCAATCTTCAACACATAATATTGTCTTTTTTAGATCAAACTCTTACGAATTTATATTTGGACTTCCATCAAAAGGTCTCATCATAATAAAAATATTAGTTCATCTTTATATACATCGTGATCCTCCAATGCTTATTAGATGTGAAATATTGTTTGATATCCAACAATACTCTCCCTCAAATAAAGACCACTAAGTATCTCCTCAAACGACTCACTCTATCTAGGTTATCCCGTCTAGTTTGCAAAGACCTCGTTGTTTCACCAAAGATCAGTCGTTCACCGTCTTTTAACCGTTTAACACCGGAGACTCCTTCACACCCTTTCAACTGGGACCATGGCTGGGATTCAAGGATCAAATCACAAGCAAGAACAAGCTCTTAAAGAACTCAAAACTTATTTGAAAAAAACTCTAAAACCAAATAATAAATTAATCAACTAATTGATGAATACGAAGATTTTATATGGTTCGATTAAATGATCTACATCCACGGAAGGATCCAAACATTTTCACTAGATATCAAACAAGACTAATACAAGATACAATCACACTTGATCCAAGAATTAGATTAACTCTCAAGAACTCTAACTTTGTATTTTTTCTCTATTACAATATTGCACTCAATAGATTGATGTCTCTCATTGACTATGTCTTCGAAAATGATGTTTTAAAAAAATGATATGTTTGATACTTAAGATTCAATTGCAATCGTCAAGAAATAACAAACAAAATCGCTTTTAACAGAAAAATTGTTTATGCTAACTTCCCTTAATCTTCAGTAGAGAAATTCTCAGTTGATAAAATTCAAGTCATCTGAACAAGTCATCAAACTAATTATGTCAACTATGTCATTTGATCTCGACCAACTGAACTGAACTTACTCATCTGGTCTTAATTCATCGAACTCAGTTGATTTAGTTATTCGAATTAATCACTCCGTGCATTTACCATGCAAATTATAATTTTCTAACACTCTCCTCATCCGTTAATTGGATTATCATCTCTCCCTCTGAGAAGAAGGTCCATCGAGTGAACAATTTAATGTGGATTGACTTTGCTTTAAACGGGATTTGAACCCCAAAATGTGTACACATAGCCTAAAATTTCGATACAATGAAAAAAAAAATTGTCCTTACAAGTTAGAATTTGTTAAAAGATGTAAAATTAGTTCATTTAATTTATATTAATTTTGCTTGTAATTATGAATCGAATTTGACGTGAATGTTCTTCTTACTACCTCTAAATTAAGTCTTAATTCTTAAAAAAAAAATTCCAAGATTATTTAGTAGATCTATAATAGATAAGATCGGTGCCAATGTTTGACACCCTAACACAGATATGTATGGTCGACAATACAGAGTAAAATAGGGCAAATTAATTAATTTAATCAAAGCTGACATTGAGACTTTTATATTCTCAAGTGTTGCCTGCACAAGGGATATTTCAGAGTATTGCATATTATATTAATTAATTATATCCAAAATTAATTAAATTTTAAAAAAATTAGATTTTTCTAATCAAGTGATGTTACATCAACAAGAGAAATCACGTTTTATAACAATCAGCTCTAATCTCTTTATACATAAATATATATGTGCCGTTAAATAAAATATAAATTTGAGAAAATCAGACACCATCTTTTTAATTTTTACAATTTGAATCATCAATTCATTTTCCGGTGAAATTTATGTCGATGTGGCAATCGGAGCCGCCGCGCCTGTCACTGTCACTTGAGTCAAGAAACAAAAATGAATATGATCCTTATTTCATAGAAGGTTCACGGCGATTATATGAAATATTACAATGAGAGTGCAAACAATGAAGAAGTTAAAAGATTCCACCTACTAACTAAAAATTAGTAAAATGATCATTTATTTATTTATTAGCAGGTTAGTTCACAATTTGTGGTTCTTAAATAAATTTACAATTCGCCAGAAGTCCAGTTGTTACAACTTCATTAAAATAATTTATTTCTAAATATTACAAAAAGCAATTTGCATCTTGAATAGGTCACTATATGACAGCTATGTTCTAACGAATACTTCCATTCTCCCTATATAAATACACTTTCCACTTAACCAATTTCAATCACCCCTTCTTTCCTATAATTAAACCAAACTCTTCACTTGGGCTTTCATAAGCCAAGGAGAGGTGTCGCTCCATACATATAGGCGGAGCTGGTGGCGTTTTCCGGCAACAATATGACGAGACACGGCCTCCTCGGCCTGGCCGTGCCACACTTTCTAGTGGCAATATTGGCTACTTTGGCTATTTCTACCATGGTTTCGGCTGATCCTTATATTTATTCTTCACCACCACCTCCTTACGAGTACAAGTCTCCCCCACCTCCTTCCCCGTCTCCACCACCTCCTTACGTTTATAAATCACCACCACCACCATCCCCGTCTCCACCACCACCATACGTCTATAAGTCTCCGCCACCACCTTCACCTTCCCCACCACCACCTTATGTGTATAATTCACCACCACCTCCTTCCCCGTCTCCACCACCTCCTTATGTTTATAAATCACCACCACCACCATCCCCGTCTCCACCACCACCATATGTCTACAAGTCTCCTCCACCACCTTCACCTTCCCCACCACCACCTTATGTGTATAAGTCACCACCACCACCATCTCCGTCTCCACCTCCACCATATGTATACAAGTCTCCTCCACCACCTTCACCTTCCCCACCACCACCTTATGTGTATAAGTCACCACCACCACCTTCTCCTTCACCTCCACCACCGTATTACTACAAGTCTCCACCACCACCTGATCCCTCACCACCACCACCGTACTACTACAAGTCTCCTCCCCCACCATCTCCTTCACCACCACCACCGTACTATTACAAATCACCACCACCGCCTTCACCATCACCCCCACCACCATACTACTACAAATCTCCTCCACCTCCATCACCGTCTCCACCACCACCATACTACTACAAATCACCACCACCACCATCACCCTCTCCACCACCACCTTACTACTACCATTCTCCACCTCCTCCCACCAAGTCTCCACCTCCTCCGTACTACTACACATCACCACCACCCCCGGTGAAGTCTCCTCCTCCCCCATACTACTACACGTCTCCACCACCACCAGTGAAGTCCCCTCCTCCACCATACTACTACACGTCTCCACCACCACCAGTGAAGTCTCCTCCTCCCCCATACTATTACACGTCTCCACCACCACCAGTGAAATCACCACCTCCACCATATTACTACACGTCTCCACCACCACCAGTGAAGTCACCTCCAACTCCATACTATTACACTTCTCCTCCACCGCCGGTTCCTCACTACCCTCCATATTACCCTCCACACCACCCATTCATAGTTAAGGTGGTAGGAAAAGTATACTGTTACAGATGCTACGATTGGAAATACCCAGAGAAGTCACATGACAAGAAGCATCTCAAAGGTACATTTCTTTCACTTTTTTTTTTAAATATATTTTGAAGTTCATTTTTGAGTTAATTTGGTTGATTAGTCAAAAGATTAATTTTAGATGAAAAATTGTTTCCATTTACAGAGCAAACACACTTTTATATAACATGCATGCAATTATTACCTTGTTGAATATTTGGTAGTAGTTAATATATTTATAAACTTGTTGATGTTGATTTTTTGTCAATAAGTACCCTTACCTCTCCCTCTATTCTTTCATTCATGGACTAAATATAATTTTGACTGGTTGGTGGAGAGTAAATTAAATAATATTTTCAAAATATTAATTTCTTTAGTAGGTGAAGAATATCATTTATAGTAGTCACCTTTAATTGTAACAATTTTGCATCGAAAATTTACATTTATCCTTGAATTTATATTGATTATTTAATTTGAGCATCATCAATTAATTATTCCTCTAATACACATAGATAAAATTATTAGGCTATTATTGATGGTGACGTCACCAGCCCATTCGAGGGACTTAGATCAAGTTGCACATAATCTAGTAATTTTTGTCATGAAAAAATTAAGTGGTCCAGTCCTATAAAGTCAATTTGATATCAAACAAATGAATAAAATAAGGGTTTATTTTACTTTATGGTGGAACATAAAATTATTAGTATACAAAAACAGTAAAAGTTAGCTGATAGCTATAGAGAGGTGATTTGTTTGATAATAAAGTAGAGTTTTAAATGATTATTTTCATGTGAAAGATTATATTCCACTATGGTTGGCAATCACTTTATAATATACCACTTTACACATATGAATCAGGTGCTGTTGTTGAGGTAACATGCAAGGTAGGTGACAAAGAAATAGTGGCCTATGGAAAGACTAAAATCAATGGAAAATTCAGTGTTACAGTTGAAGGATTTGAATATGGTAAATATGGAGCAAAGGCTTGCAAGGCTAAACTTCATGCATCTCCCAAGGATTCAAAGTGTAATATTCCAACTAATCTTCATTGGGGAAAGGTTGGAGCCAAGCTTAAAGTGAAGTCCAAGGATAAACATGAAGTTGTACTTTATGCTAAACCATTTGCTTATGCACCCAAGACTCCTTATGAGGAGTGCAAGAAGCCTAAGCCAAGCCCTACTCCGTACTACTACAAGTCTCCACCACCACCGTCGTCTCCGACTTATGTTTACAAGTCTCCACCGCCACCAGCACCAGTCTACGTTTATAAGTCACCACCACCTCCGACCCCCACATATGTCTACAAATCTCCACCACCTCCCACGCCAACTTATGTGTACAAGTCACCACCGCCACCAACACCAACATATGTTTATAAATCACCCCCGCCTCCAACCCCAACATATGTATATAAATCTCCACCTCCTCCTTCACCTACTTACGTGTACAAGTCACCACCGCCACCGACCCCAACGTACGTCTATAAGTCACCTCCACCTCCGACCCCCACTTATGTGTACAAGTCTCCACCACCCCCATCGCCAACTTACGTGTACAAGTCACCACCACCACCGACACCAACCTATGTTTATAAGTCACCACCACCACCGACACCAACTTATGTTTACAAGTCACCACCGCCACCGACACCAACTTATGTTTACAAGTCACCTCCACCACCAACACCCACATATGTATATAAATCTCCACCACCTCCATCACCAACTTACGTCTACAAGTCACCACCACCTCCGACCCCCACTTATTTGTATAAGTCTCCACCACCTCCATCACCAACTTACGTGTACAAGTCACCACCACCACCCACACCAACATATGTTTATAAGTCACCTCCACCTCCAACCCCCACATATGTCTACAAATCTCCACCACCGCCAACACCAACTTATGTGTACAAGTCACCACCGCCACCAACACCAACCTATGTCTATAAGTCACCTCCGCCTCCAACTCCCACATATGTATACAAATCTCCACCACCTCCATCGCCAACTTATGTATACAAGTCACCACCACCTCCAACACCAACATACGTGTATAAATCCCCTCCACCTCCACCTTACGTCTATAAGTCCCCACCCCCTCCACCACCAACTTATATCTACAAGTCACCACCGCCACCAGTGTATCTTTACAAGTCACCTCCACCTCCTCCATACATTTATAAGTCTCCGCCACCACCATCTCCATCACCACCACCTCCATATTATTATAAATCCCCGCCACCTCCATCACCATCACCTCCCCCACCATACTACTATAAATCACCGCCTCCACCATCACCAACTCCTGCTCCAGTATACCATTACAAGTCCCCACCTCCGCCATCACCATCACCACCACCTCCATACTACTACAAATCTCCCCCACCACCATCTCCGTCTCCTCCTCCCCCATACTACTACAAATCTCCACCACCACCATCACCAACTCCTGCTCCAGTATACCATTACAAGTCCCCACCTCCACCATCACCATCACCACCACCTCCATACTACTACAAATCTCCTCCACCACCATCTCCGTCTCCTCCTCCCCCGTACTACTACAAATCTCCACCACCACCATCACCGTCACCACCACCACCATCACCCACTCCTGCTCCAGTATACCACTACAAGTCTCCACCGCCACCATCACCATCACCCCCACCTCCATATTACTACAAATCTCCCCCACCACCATCTCCTTCTCCTCCTCCCCCATACTATTACAAGTCTCCACCGCCTCCATCACCATCCCCACCACCTCCGTACTACTACAAATCTCCACCACCACCATCACCATCGCCACCACCACCTTACTACTACAAATCCCCTCCACCACCTTCTCCATCACCACCACCACCTTACTACTACAAATCTCCACCACCACCATCGTCATCTCCTCCACCTCCCTACCACTACAACTCTCCACCTCCACCATCACCAGCACCACACCCAGCATACCACTACAACTCACCACCACCACCCTCACCATCTCCTCCTCCACCCTACCATTACACTTCTCCACCCCCACCATCACCCTCACCTCCACCACCGTATGTTTACAAGTCTCCACCTCCTCCTTCTCCCTCTCCTCCACCTCCATACTACTACTCATCACCTCCCCCACCCGTAAAGTCACCTCCTCCACCCGTATACATCTACGGCTCTCCACCACCTCCAACACATTATTAAGCACCAAAACTTCAGCACTATTTCTCGGGTATCCTTGTAAGTGTTATTCTAACTTAATTTTTTTAGCTAACATTTCACTTTCTTAATCCATATCTGACTTTTATGGTTGAATATTTTGCAGCATCCAATCTACAATACAGAATAAAAGATGGATTCCTAATAGGAGTTTTCAAGTGCCAAGCTTCTAGCGTGATTAGTTTATTCAATAAGGTCCTTCAAGCATTGTTGGGCCAATTTGCTTCTAGTTCTTTAGTTGTTATCCTACATGTTGTCCTTGTTGTATCTCAAAGTGGAAGTGGCTTAAAGATGAAACATTTTCTTGCACGAAGATGATTTTGTCAGTGAATGGCTTCATAAGGGGCGGGCCGCTAGAGGTTTCTAAAGTTCCTATAGTGGATGGCTTTGTTTGATTGAATTAGATTCCATTGTTTCTTTATTTCTTCGCCCTGTATGTGCTCAGAGGTAGTAATAAAATATGCTCTTTTTTTCAATTTTAGTGTTTCATATCTTATTTTACTATATATATATATATATATAATTGATATATATCATATTAAAAAATAATCAACATTCTATAATATTGAGAGCACAACACATGTTAAAAGATCCGTATGGTGGAAAATCAGGGGAGGTGTGGAACAGATCAATCAATATAAGTTATATGCAGTTTTTTTTTTTCATGTTGCAATTACCCACATACAATATTATAAATATAATTACATTATAAAAAAAAAACGGCACATACATGTTATATTTTATATGAGCGGGCTTTTATTATATAATGGATGAGAAGTTAAGTTATTAAAAGGAAAAAGTTCAAAAAAATATAATTAAACAATTATCATTATGCTAGTAATTAATATTGAGTTGATCAAATGAAGTTGCAAATATCAGAGTACAGATCGAGTACTAAATTAAGTACCAACTTTAACATTAATTAACCGCGAATGACGCCAATTAGTGATCTGATTAATTCCTTCAGCCCTCACCATCATCTTCACCTGTAAAAGTGCTGAAATATTTATCCTAAAAGGTTAACTTAATTACTTAGTCGTTTAGGGATAATTGAAAAAAAAACACTACTTTTAGGGTGTAATAATATAGCTTTTTTTTTTCAATTCAATACACCACCTTTTCTAGGGTTAATTGTAAAAAAAATATATATATATATTTTTTCTTTACAATTCAATGCATCTACCTATTTTTCGGCAACACATAAATAATGTGGATACCGAAGCAACATTAAAGTGTTACATAGATGTCCACGTAAATGTCGATCCCGAAATGGTCAAAACTCGGAAAACCGGTCGAATCAGTCTTCATTTTTAAAAATATATTAATTTTATTCTTTTTATTCAATTATTCAGAGCTGCTTCACATCGTTTTTCTTCACTTCTCTCGTTCTCGCCCTAATTTGAATTTCTCTATTCCACGTTCTGCTTCTGCTTCTGCTTCTATCGGACGGTGCAATCACAATGACGAAGATCACTTGTTTCTTTTAAACTACTACTTGTAAGAGGATATAATAGTCATTTTATATAAAATACCATTAGTATTAAATGACTTTCTTAATTTGTGTGAAATCTCAAAAGTGAGAGATAAAGTGAAGCGAAGAAAATAACCTTAAGTTTAAAGACAAATAAAGTTGGGTACAAAAAGGAAAAATAAACACTTAAAGTTATAAGTCCACAAGACGAATCAGAGATTGGGGTGCCATTAAAATATTCTTGTTCGGAAAAATCCTCTTTAGGGATAAAATTTGGGGTAAAGAAAAAAGGTACACTCTTCTAGACCAAATTAAAATGAGAACAACTCGAAATAACAAACCAATTCTAAACTGACTGAAAACAAAAATGTGAACTGCGTCTGCCTAAAGTGGCATGAGATATCATGGCAAGTTAAATGCATCACCCCATCGTTTCTTATACAAGATGACAAAACGCATTTTATTATCGTTTCTTATACAAGATGACAAAACGCATTTTATTAACAAAGGGTGCCGAAAAATTAATTCATCGATAACTATTGCATTTAAATTTATCATAATTGATTGCACTCTCATAGATTCATAGTAATTTGAAAATGACATTTTCATCATTCATCTTATTTGCAAATTAGACAATATTTTTCAATTTTTAATCTAAATGAATTGTATTTCTTTTAACACTACTCTTAAATTTGTTTAATACTTAAATAAATGTGTTATTTTTAATAAGAAAGATAAATATTTATTAAGTGGTAGGAAAATAATTGTTTATGGATGGAAAACGAATAATAATTTTATTTTTAAATGCATTTAACTTGATACCATCATATTATTCATATACTTGTCATTAAAAAAAATAAACACGTGAATCTAAATATTTTTAACGTGAAAATTTCATTTTACGTCATATAAATTAGACCTAATTCAATTTGTGTCATTTAAGTTTTCATTTTTTTACTTTACGTTCTTTTTTTTTTCAATTAACGTTCTTTCCGTCGGAATCTCAATTTTCAACAAAAATGATGTAAATTATAGAAAAAATTATATAAATTAGACACTTTAGAACGTAAATTGAAAAAATGAAAATTTAAAGGATATAAACTGAATTAGACTTAAGTTACGTGACGTAAAATGAAATTTTCTCATTTTTTAATATATGTATGTTGTGAATGGTAGTATTAAATTAAAAATTATTGTCACCGTTTCATATTATTTGTCATTTTTTATCTTAAATTTTATTTTAAAATGTTTGTCATTTTATCTATTTTTCAACGTTTCTTCATAAATTATCTATATATATCTATATATATATATATATATATATCATGAAGGTAAATTGACATTTCTTCATAAATTTCACTTTACGCTCTTTTTTTTTTTTCAATTAACGTTCTTTCCGTCGGAATCTCAATTTTCAACAAAAATGATGTAAATTATAGAAAAAATTATATAAATTAGACACTTTAGAACGTAAATTGAAAAAATGAAAATTTAAAGGATATAAACTGAATTAGACTTAAGTTACGTGACACAAAATGAAATTTTCTCATTTTTTAATATATGTATGTTGTGAACGGTAGTATTAAATTAAAAATTATTGTCACCGTTTCATATTATTTGTCATTTTTTATCTTAAATTTTATTTTAAAATATTTGTCATTTTATCTATTTTTCAACGTTTCTTCATTTTATATATATATCATGAAGGTAAATTGACATTCTTCACTTCTATTAATTGAAGGGTAAATTTGTAAAATAAAATACGTTCCTTAATTTTATACTCTCTCTTTTCCATATAAATTTGCACACTTGTCATATTTGAATATTTCATATCAATTTGCATACTCTAAAAAATAAAATATATATCTACATAACTCTCACTCTTCAAATATACACATTAGTCGAGGTGGATATGAAACGAACTTTTTTGGAGCGTCTGATCCTTGAATGTGAGGACCGTTTGATGACGGTGGAGGTGTTATATGAGCAGCTTCCGGAGTTTTGCAGTCATTGTAAGGTAGTTGGACACGTGTCTACTCGTTGTGTTATGAGATAGGCCCCGCCGCCTCCTCGCGACGACTCCCGTGGTAGGACCCGACATAGAAGACGGTTGAGGCCTTCTACCTCAGACCTCCAGCCCCAAGCGCCCCCGCAGAACCTCCACTCGGATATTGAAGTCGATCCGGTCCCAGTAAGTAACTCCTTCTCCAGTCTCAACACGGATGAGCCCTCAGAGGATCCCGTGGCTGCAACGGCCAACAACAGTCCGAACATGGAGGCTACTGTCAACGACGTTCCTTCCCTTACTCGAGTAGCCTCGACTCGTTCCACGAAGAAACGTAGTAGCCCCAGGATGCCTGGGGTGAGTCATCAAACCCCGGGCAGGGCTATAAATGAATTTGAGGCTAGAGCCTGCACGAACTACACTATCAGCCAACCAACAGGACTTGATAATGATTTCACCCGCGTCTCCAAGTTCAAGGGAAGTAGGAGCAATGCATTTGACCCTCCATAGTCCTTCACCCGATTTCTGATTCCTAGATTGATCAGTTTTTTCAGAATTTATTATCGTTTTTATTGCTAGATCGTATTTAACGGTGTACCATTTTTCAATGGCACCCGACCTCTGATTTTGACTTGTGAACTTATGGCTTTTATCTTTTATTTCTTCTTTTTAATTCATAAATCTTTTTATTGTCAAATATACACATATTTACTTATATGTCATTATTTTTGCATATTCAATTTATTTATTTTTTACACATCACTTAAAATGTGTGCAATTTCAATGGTGAAAATTCCCCCGAAAGGGGTACAGAATAAGAAAAGAAGATAACTACTCTCAACTACCCAGATAATAATAAAATGAGGCCTACATTTATTTAAGGATATAAAACCTAAAATTAATGACAATGAGTCAATGATTAATAGCTTAGGATACTCTTAATTTCAATAAGATATTCATAAAATAATACAACAAACAAACAAATTATAGCAGGTTGAAAATATCTTCCACTTTTACAACTATTATTATTTTCTGACTTGTATACGCTAGATAATTAATTATTTATTTTAAACGATATAACTGTTTATAGGTACCGACATATAATTTTATATTGAGATTAGTTAGTAGTACGATAATTTTTACTCATGATTAATGCGTCCTCTCTTTAAATACAATATAATTAAGTACCATATTATCCAACTATATAGTGAGAGGGAATGTGACATTTTTGTTCTCTCCTAGATGTGCATTGGTTACAAAAAATTAGGGGATATTTGATTTGAAATTCACCACGAATGTTACGTCTTCTGTCTTTTTTTAATTTGTCGTTTTAAATTTAAATTTCACAATTATATTATTACTTCACTCACTTATACACAATTGATTTAACTTAAATTACATTATATAATACTCAAAATTTTAAAACAAATACACACAATCACTATAATTTCTCCATTTGATTATTCACAATCTCCTATATAATCTTCCATCAAACATCGAAATGAACAAATTGAGAAATTTAAAACAGGCATCCTAAGTATCATATAAAAACCATTTTTATACTAAAACTTATTATGAACACTAGATCCGTCATATAAACGAGTCATTGATGTAGAACATTAACATGAATTTTGAACACATATTGATTCATGGTAAATTTATGGTAAATATTGTCCATATATACAAAAAGTAATATTGTACATAAAGTGTAGTGTATATGTATATAAAGTCTGGTAATTATTTTTTATGATTCACGAATCACATTCAGAATACAAAACATAGAGTAAAATGCAAAAAATGACACACATATTTCATTGTCACACCCCACCTTCACAAAAACAAGAGGAAGTATACAGAAGCAAAAACTTAATTTTATGTTGTCCAAGAGGAGAGAGATAGGTGAGATTCTGATAAAATGTCATTTTCTTTCACACAAATAACCACCCACATATCCACCAAAAATTCAAAGTTTAATCTATATTATAGAAAACATATATTGTATTGAGAAGCAGCCTCTCTCAATAATTGAATGACCACAATGATGCATTACTACTTTTCTTCGAAATTAAAGTTGTCCACATGCACACTTTACAACTTTCTTTGATTTATTTTGATTTTTCTACAAAATAATAAAATATTGGATCTATAATTTGTACTATTACATGTTTCTATTATCACAAACTACAATTCGAATAATAGCTAGATGGATCTTAAGAGTATATAGTCAAGCAGCCCACGTTTCCTTACTTTTGGGGGAATAATATATATATAGCCTAATTGTTTTTCACTTTTCGTGTTTTACGCACTCTATTGTTTTTTAACACGTGTTATCAGACATTAATCACATTTTAACATGACACATGTTAATAAATCAAATAACAAAACACAATGTGAAATACTAAAATTAACACCGATAATCGATCTTTCATCGTCGAGTATCATATAATTGCACATTTTATGTGAGAAATTTCAATAAAGAAAAGGAATATTCGCACGCCCTTCAAGAATTTAAAAGGAATTGTATCATTTACAGTGGAATTGCAACTTTAATTATAATTAGAATTAGTTAGAGGAGATTGTGTTTAAATTTGATTTTTTTTTTTTTTTGAATCATTAAATTTGATCTATTTACTTGAACTAATTGTGTTATGATTTACGACAATTGTATGGGCGGCGTGAAATTATTTTCCATACTCATAACCCTAAATAAATTCGAGTTGTCATGTGAACCGTGATCTATGTTTTAGAGAAATAAAATTGTAACACTGGTGAAAGACCCGCATAATAAAATTATATTATATTCATATTTTTAATGTGAAATTATTTTATAAGTTTAATATACAATTTAAAAAATTATTATCTACATTATATTTAAAAATAAATAATTCGATCTCTCATTTAATTTTTTTTTTTTAAAGAAACAAAATACATATATTTTTCTTTCATTAAAAAAAAAAGAATGGTAGAGATGAAAGAACCATGCACTCAAAAAAAAATTAGAAAATGAAATGATAAAAAAACGGAGTACATAATTCTTAAAATGATTAGAAAATGAAATAGAGAAAAAAATGAAGTACCACATAGGAGAGAGAATATTAAAAAATAGATGTGAGGAAAATTTACAATTATTGGTCTAGTGAAACTTTTAATCCTACAACTGGTATTTAGAATAAGGTCATTAATTAGTTTAAAATTACTTGGAAATTAAGAACCCAAAAATAAAATCATGCAAACAAGTAACACTTCGGTGCACTATATATATGGTGCAATCTTAACCTAATTTTTTAAGTTTTAGCACACAAATTTTCAGTCAAGCAGGTAATCAAATGATTAACTATATCTGCACATATAATCGTTTTTACTCAATCTTTTATATATACATAACCAACAATTTTTTTGTCTATTTTTTTTTTAATTAGAGCAAACACTAATAATATAACCATTATAGAAAAAAAATATTTCATTCAACTGGGCCGTTGCAAAAAAAAAAAATATTCATTCTCATTACATCAAGAACTTGAATTAGCCGTCCGCGCGTCTTAATATTGTTCAACGTGTAAATTATTACTTTTATTTATATAAATGAATATTTTTAAAGCATATAATTAGATGAAATTAACTCAAATGAAAAATTATTTATGAGAAAACATTAAAAACTCTAGCTATATTTTGAGAGGGTGATGTATATACCTTTAGATAACGTCGTTTTAAATTTTCACGAATCATATATTTATTAAATTAATTAATTTGCTTGAATTCATGATTAGTGATATAGATATGAATAGTGCATGTTTTTAAATGTATACATATGTCAACGTTAATTTGTATTTGCATGATTGTCCAATCCTATAAGCAAGGCTCCTATAATTGATCGGTGCTTGTCATTGTCCACTCTCATATATATTTATTCTTTTTCAAATTTGGAGATTTTTTATGTCATCCATTTCAATATTGTGACATCACAATAATGTATAATTTAGTCTAAAATTCACCAACTACTCCATTTCAATATTATAATATTATAGATAGCATATGATCGTCGTATCTCACTCTCCAAAACTGCCACCTCGTATAATCAATAATTACATCTTCGGAAAATCAAATTTATGTGTCAAGAATCAAGATAGTACAAAAAGGATTGATATATGAGTAATTGAATATGGTCTCATCCATGTGCTTGATTGTTCTTATGGATTTTCGTGTTTGATGAATTTTTATTAGTTTTATTTTTTTATTTTTTTGACACGATAATGTTTTAGGTGAGATATTTATCTCTTATTAAGATTGAATAACTAAATGTATTCGTCAACAAAAACTCTCATCTCCTCACTTCCTCGCTATTCGAGATGACAGTAAAGTCAAATTAATCCATCTCAAATTAAAAATTCAGTATTTAAAAATATATTTATCTAGTACTTGTAAACCGAAGTTCATAGAGTTCCAGACTTCCAGTAGTGGGCCATAACTAAGTTGGTGTGTGTATTCTTTGGAATAGATGAAGGTAAAGGAAATGAGAATTAAAGAAAAATATACTTATGTCTTTTATAGCTATTGCATTGAGGACAATTAACCTCGTTTGACTAAGTTTATATTACACGATAAGTTTTACTAGCGATTACTTTTTACTAAAGTTGCGCTTCTATAATTGATAAGGCCTAAGGGTTGACTGGTTAGCATGGTGCACCCTATGCACAAAAGACCAACTCTTTTTAAAATGTCAATATTTCACTATGTACCTTATCCTTCTTACCACTTTTCACCAATTCAATATCATTTTAATACTATTTTTTAAAACGTGGCAATTAGAACAAAGAGAGTATGAGAGAAATTTGTTACAAGACTAATTAGGGGTTGATTTCTCATCTGATCTCATTATTGGGCCGGCCCTAATGTTTCTTATATGTCCCTCAAACAATGTTAGATGCACTCCCGCAATATATATACTCCCTCCAAAATAGGTATTTGATTGATGTACCCCCACAAATTACCTATAATACCCTCTACTCTCTAAAATGATATTTGATAAATACACCCCCACTAAAATCCTAATTCTCATTCTTCCCCAATCTTTCTCATTACTCACAAACAGCCGCTCCTCCAACTCTTCTTCCGTCGCCCAACTTGCCCACCTCCACCAACGCCGCTTGCACAGCGCCGACCGACCAGCACCTCCGCTGCTAAGGTCGCCCAACGCCGCAACATACGGCTCTCTCCCTTTTTTTTCTCTTCTTTAAATCCTCTGTCGCCGCCCACCTCCAACTCTCCCTCCGTCGCCGCCCCCCTCCATCCCTCCCTCTGTCGCCCGACTCGCTTTTCCTCCCTCCCACGACTCGCTGCTCCTCCTCCCCCAACGACGCCGCCGCCCCATTTTCTTCTTTTTCTCTCTCCCTTTTTTCCCTCTCTGCAACAGGCGGTGCCGCCTCCTCCGTCCAGTGATGTCACGCCCCTTCCTCCCCCATCCAACAACGCTTCTGCCGCCTCCCTCCCACTTCTGCTTCCGTCGAGGTATGCTTTCTCTTTTTTTTTCGACAATAAAGGCTCGACCATAAACATTCTTGATATGTTTATGGTTGAGCTTTTATTGTCGAAAATTTTAATTTTTTTTATTTTTTTAAAATTCTTTCGACGAACGACGAGAGTATGTTTGGTCGGCAAACCAGAGTCGAGGAGAGTGTGTATGGTCGACAAATCAGTGTCGACCGGAGTGTTTTTGGTCAACTCTAATTAGTCGAAAATAAGTGTTTTTTCTAATTTTTGGTTTTGAGTTTCTAAATTTTTTTGGGGCGATGGTGGCTGCCGGAGGTGGGGTGGTGGTGGTCGGCGGCGGCTACCTCTCTAATTATGGTTAGGGTCTGAATTAGGGCTTAGTTTGAAATTTAGGAGAGTGTATCAATCTTTTGTATTTTATTAAAAGGACAAAATATGTATTTTACATGAATATTTAATTAATAAAAGTGGAAATTGAGTGCATTTAACAAATTAATGGAGGGCATATAACCCACGCCTTTATTGTATTATGTCTTTTTTTTCTCTAGTTGGGCTGCAGCCCTTTTGTCTTTTATCTTTCTTTTTGTTTTATCAATTGTTAGGCCTACTTAATATTTGTTGTTTATTATTGAGTTAATTTGACTATATATGTTGATAAATTTGAGCTTGCTGATAGATAGGACTTGTAATATTTTACCAATGCCAAATTCTTGTATGTACTCAAGTACACCATGTACTTGAGTAGATTTTTACTAGTCAAATGTTGACCGTTGACCGGTCAACGGTCAAACTTTGACCTTTTTTTTTTTTGATTTTTTAAAAAAAAAAAATCGATTTTTTTTTCGAATTTTTTTTTTCGAGATTTTTTTTTGAAAAAGTGTATATTATTATGACTAAAAAGTGTATCTTTGTTTTTTAATGAAAAGTGTATGTTACTATATTGAAAAGTGCAACAGTGTTTTTAATGAAAAGTGTATGTTATTATAACTGAAAAGTGTATGATATTATAACTGAAAAGTGTATGTTATATATTAATGAAAAGTGTATGTTATTATAACTGCAAAGTGTATGATCTATTAATGAAAAGTGTATGTTTATTTAATGAAAATTGTATGTTATTATATCTGCAAAATGTATGATCTATTTAATGAAAAGTGTATGTTATTATAACTAAAAAGTGTATGTTCTATTAATGAAAAGTGTAAGTTATATATTAATGAAAAGTGTATGGTATTATAATTGAAAAGTGTATGATATTATAACTGAAAAGTGTATGCTCATTATACCTTTTGTTTATTTGTACTTGCACTTTCATAATCTAGAAAAACTGGTGCTAAATTTTTTTAAAAAAATTATTATTAATTTAATACTCCCTCTGTCCCATAATAACTTTCACACTTTCCTTTTTTGGACGTCCCACAATAACTTTCACACCCTTAAAATGGAAAATTCTTTATAAACTCCACCCTCACAATATTCTCAATTTTACACAAATGCCATTACCTTTTCTCCACACATACACAAAAGTCAACTCATTTCTTTACTTTATACATAAAGGTTTACAAAATTACCCTTCAAAACTCCACTCATTATTACACTTTCTTAATATTTGTGCCCATCTACCTATGCAAATTAATATGGGACGGAGGGAGTACGTTTTATTATTTTTTTACTATTAGTTAGTGCAATTAATGATATTACTAGTACTTGCACTTTTTTTTTAATTATTATTAATTTTACAAATTTTATTATTTATTAAGTGCGATTTTAATGTATAAAAAACTGTTGCTATTTTTTTAAAAAATTATTATTAATTTTACAAATTTTATGTATTACTATTTTAAAAAAAATATATTATTAATTTTACAAATTTTATGTATTAAAAAAACTGTTGCTATTTATTTTACAAATTTTATTATTTATTAATTGCATTTTTATTAATATTAAATTGTTGCACTTTTAATGCAGCTAAAATAAAATATCGAAAATAAATTGTTAGAAGTGGGATTTGAACCTGGGACAGGTTGTTAAGGCCGCTAAAATAAAATATCAAAAATTGTTAGAAGTGAGATTCAAACCTGGGACAGGTTGTTAAAGCAATATAAGGATAACCACTAGGCTACAATAAGTTTTGTTAAATATTTTATTATTTATTCTATATATAATTGATATTTTCTATATAGCTGGACTCAAGTACACCGTGTACTTGAGTACACAGCAGCCCTACCCTTTACCAATTAATATGTATATGGATTTTTTTTTTTTGAAATTACATTATATACCCTCTCTTTACCCCTCCCTATGACTCGAACCCATAACCTTTAGATCTTAGATAGTGGTGCTCTAACCACTTAATCAATCCCACTTTGTCAATATGTATATGGAATTGATAGTGTTAAAAGTTATAATTAAGAGGAAGAACGTTGCAATATTTTTGTATTTAAGGAATCGACTGAAAAACTCCCTGATCGAAATCGGGTAAAATAGATCTTCTCACAAAAATCGTGCAAGCGAATAAAAAATCTAGCTCTCATGTTAGTGTTATTGTAAGGAAAAATATGTTATATTGTAAAGACAAATATGTGTAATAAAAATTAACACATACGTACTTACAATTATATATGTTTATCATTATAGTAATGCATATCAGATTATAAGGTAATGAAAAAAATTGTGTTACTCTATGGACAAAATTAATAAAAATGTAAAAAAACTAAATCTCGACTCAAAATTAACCTTGAGCCACCAAATTGAAATGTATTCAACAAGTAAAATCCCACATGGAAGAAGATGAAGAAGAATTAGAAAAGAAACAATGCATGTGCTTTTTTAAAGACGTGTTACATACAAGTTTTTGCCTATACTAATTTCTTTTTTTATTACACTCCAAATCAAAGAAATTTGTACGAGGAGAACATATATCCTCCAAAAATCTTGGGCACTTTCATTGAGAAGGATGTATTACTATAAATTTTTAATATAGCTCTCAAAAATGACAACTTAATTGACTCAATTGTAACTTGTAGTTGTAATTTTATTTAAATTATATGTAAATTATGTAATATTGTAGATAGCAAACAAGTTAAGTATGGTAAAAATTTAGAGGGGAGGGATACAAAGAAGTATAGGACTTTAAATCGTCGTTTAACTCGGTGAAAACATTTTGTTAATTTTATGCAAGGAAATAGGATCCTGTTGTGATTGGTGCTTAGCTGATTTGTGTAGTATACAACTTCATAAATGACAAATATAAGGATGAATAATATAATAATATCAAAGCTGTAAAAATACAAAGATTTATAATGGTTCGATGACATGACTCCTACGTCCACTCCTCGAACTCGGCTGAGTATTAATTCCTTCCTAGGAAAATTTTCAAAATAAATGTTTGTAATGAAGTTAATAACTTCATATTGCATCATCAATTAAGTTGATGATGTGAACATGTCTTGTGAAAACTTACTTCACAGATTTTGGGCCCAGCTACAATATCTAAAGGCTTTGTACCTCTGATTGATCACGTATCGCCTATTATTTTCAGACAAAGATTACAAAGCTTTTATATTGCTTTCAACCAAGCATAGAAACACAAGCAAGAACATATATATGTTCGATCGGAACCACGATTGTCTCTACTTTTTTTACTCAATTGCAAAATTTATCATCACAGAACACCAAAAACTAGAAAGAAAAAGAATTTTCGAATTTATTCAAGGTAAAGAGCATACCACTTGTCAAAAGTGGAAATGTCAAATAGAGAATAAGGAATCACAAAACAAACAAAAAAAAAAAGCGGCGACCTGAGAAAGGTTACCCTAGATATTTATAATATACAAAAATAGTGTAGCAGCAACGACTATTAACTACGGAGGAGAACATACAATAGCTCAAAGTGACCCAAAACTAGCAAAAAAGTGGCGGTAAACAAAACCCCAAAAGAATGAGAATACACACATTACACACAGCCAACATCAAAATTACAAGTAAAACGACACTTGTAGCTTCCAGCAGCATTTGTCAAATATCTAATCGAGAAACCACATTTACAGTGGACTCAATTTTTCTATAAAACAACTGTAAATATCACCTCAATTTGCATGTGTTGTTGACGATCATCGATAGCCACCACCATATGGCTGTTGACCATAATTTCCGGTTCCCATCATAGGATTATAACCCTGAGGCATCGAACCAGGTGGTCCCATCGGCTGTTGCATGTTCGTCCCTTGCCCCATACCCATATTCATTCCCATATTCATATTTCCAGGCATATTCATACCCATACCTCCTCCAGGCATATTCATACCCATACCTCCTCCAGGCATATTCATACCCATATTCATATTTCCAGGCATATTACCCATACCTCCAGGCACATTCATACCCATACCCATTCCTCTTCCGGTTGGTTGGCCTCCTCCATAACTTCCCATGCCCGGACCCATACCCATACCGCCAGGTGGCCCACCAGCCATGCCAAAATTCACATTAGAATTCATCATTGGGTTTTGCGCCGGCCTTAAAGAAGTAGCACCAGAACGACCTACTCCTGAACCGGATCCCATTGCTTTACCCATGGTAACAGTAGATGTTACTGTTGTCGTGGTTGGTTTTTCCATCCTTTTCTCCTTGCGATTTATCGCATCAAAATCCACTCCTATATTGGCCAATGGATTTGTTTTAGCTGCATAAAATTTAATATCAATTAGCCAGTGATCTATTTCCGTGTAATCAACCAGAATATGATAATCTAAAAACTTACATCCAGAGATATTCAGATTAACCAATCCACGGCTCAAAGTGTCGGCCCAGACAGTGGACTTCGTCTCAAACTTGTCGCTCGATGACACAGGAACAATAGCAGAAGACACTGTTGAAGCGTGAGGAGCTTGATGACCCATATGTGAAGCCATAGAGCCTGCAGGGCCTGAATTAGAAAGAAAATTGTGCTGCGCAGTGGGCCCAGCGGAGCTAGGAGGATTCGTGTAGGGCCCAGCTGCACCCATAGATGTTGGTTGTGGTTGATAAGTTCCATAAAAGTTGGTATGTGACGGATTTGGCTGTGCAGAACCAATTTGAGGATGGAAACCCATATGTGATGCTTGACCAGCATGAACAGGGAAGGTCAAAGCCATGGTTTGACTAGGAAAGCCCGTTTGGGGAACAGATGCCATTGATTGATGAGGATAACTGGATTGCAATGGAGGCTGGTTAAGCTGAGTAGGAAATGTTTGTGGTTGGAAACTGTTTTCGGGTGCATTCTGTAACTCGTGTTGATTGGTTTGAGGGGGAAAGCCACCATGAGACATGGGGGGTTGGTTGGGTGCAACGGGATAACCACCTTGTGAACTGGGAAAAGACGAAGGTGCAGATGGTGGAAGAATATCAGCTAATATATCAATATCGTGGTTGGGGGTTGATGATAATTCCTGTTGTGGAAATTGTGGGTTTGTAGGAGGCTGCCCACCAGGACCTGAAGGCATGTAAGTTACATCACCAAAAGGACCCCCAAACTCAGTTGCTCCCTCTTGTGGAACTGGTTGAGGCACACCAAATGGCTGATTGTAGTTTGTAGTGAAGGAATTAGCTGATGTATTGATCTGTTGTTGATTTGGTACACTATCGGTAGAAGGAATAGCTCTAAATGGGCCATCCCCAAATGGATCACCAAAAGGCTGCAAAAGACATCTTAGCAAATAAGAAAAGATCTTGAGTTCTCATATCTAAAACATAATATCAGGAAGAGCCTGAATTAGTGCCTACTTTTCAAATTCCATCATGTGCATTTGTACATGAATAAAAATCTACAGAGGAGAAAGAGAGGTGAGTATTTGTAATTTCAAAACTAAATAGCATCTCAATGGTAGTATTTGTAATTTAACCAACAAGAAATTTATGCTTGCACAGTTCTCCTGGGTTGCTTAATATTGCGAATTTCCCCTTGAGGGTGCAAAAATCAATATTAGTATCTTGTGCTTCATAATGAAATTGAAATCTGTTTAACAAATTAAGGTCAGCGAGGAAACAACAAAGCACTAGCAAATAATTGAATTTTCTATAATTTCTGAAAGCTCATACTGGATAAATAATTAGATTGCATGGCCTTGGCTATTCAATAAACTGAGAATTGTAAATCAGAACATAATAGAATCACACAAAATATTCCAAACAAGTCTGAAAAAGGAAATAGTGAAGAGCTAAATCTTCCAAGTTCAAAAGTTATCCATTAATAACAGAACCACTCTTCATTAGGGTAAATTGTCACTTACCTCATGATGAGATAGGAAATTTCTAAAATCTCAACAATTTCCCACCAAACCACATGTCTGGTCCATGTAATACCCTCAAAAAAAAAAAAAAAATCAAGTACCTGGTCATTATTAGCAAATGCTGGAGATGCATTCGGTCCAGAATGAAAGCTCGCTGAGGTATCAGCTTCATTTTCCATGTCATGCTGGCCAGTAGACACGAGAGCCAATGAATTGGAAGAAAATGAGTCGGACAAAGAACCCAGTAAATCCATTTCCACAGCAGACGCAGGAGCTGTACCATTTGATGCAGCTGGGGCAGATATTCAGGGATTTGAAAATATAATAAGGAAATAGAGCTTTTTAACATCTGCTAGCTTATGAATGATATGCTAATAAACATAATTTCTTGAGCAATGCCAAGAAAACATGTGATACTGAATGAGGGGTGGAATTACACAGTTAAATATTTTATTACGTACTAAGACAGTTAAAAAAATGGGCAAATAAAATTCTAATCCTAAATTACAACAATTGTATGATTATTAATGCCGTAACAAACACCGTAATTCTAAATGGAATTGTAAAAGATGACAAGTATAATTCTAAATGGAACTTTGGGTAACACCGTAACAGTAGATATACACTCGAACAAACATAACTGTTTAGCAACCACATAGTGTAAAAAAAAGAAATGTATGCAATGCCATCCAATTATTAATATTTCTTTACCTGAAAATGAACCTCTCGGATCAAATTCATCAAACCCACCAACTTCAATGTTGCTTTGTTGACCTATAGATTGAGTTGGAGCAGGAGGGGATGCCGAAGGAGGGGGTGAAGCAGCAGATGGAGCAGGAGGTGGGGCAGCTGTAGTTGTTATATGGCTTGGACTAGCACCTGTGGGAGAGGATGCTTTGGGGGCATATGCTGCCGAAGATTCTCCATCCCTATTAATGATCCTGATTTAGAACCATCACAAACTAAAACAGCTAGCAGGCACTGGATAGAATGATTTTTTACCTTTCACTATAAGAGGGACTACGGGTACCACCAACAGCATCCTCATAACTAGGAGGTGAACCACCAAAGTTTTGCCCAGAATTTTTACGGTCATGCTCCTTCCCAGCAGAACTGATTTGAAAATTAAATTAACTTCAATTGACAATTGTTTCAAGGGAAAAGGATAAGATATATATCACAAAAGATCAACTAAAAGTACCCTCCATCTTGATATTGATCATCAGCTTTAGCACCGCTTCCTCTGCAAGATGAGGGAGAATATAAATGTTGGAAATACATGAACAAAGAATAAAGTGTTGTATCAAAATCTACATAATAAAAAGACAGAGGAACAAGTTTAACAAGAAAAAAAATCAAACTCAGAGGTCCATGACTTTGATAGGCTAGTGGCAAAATATTTGGCAAATATACATAGGCTACAGAAACACATCACTCAACTAAAGAGCTGTTATAAACCGATAAACTGACATTGCTGGACTGAACTTAAGGGTTCTGACAAGGATTACTCTTCCTTGCAGTTGCTAAGTGTTTGTGATCAATCTTTCAGTAAACTAAACTACGCATGTAATGGAGAATTAACGAGTCAGTTCTATATCCGTAGTTTGCTGTGAGAGTGTGAGGCTTGTTTACCTCTCTAGTATAAGACATCAAGTTCTTATTTCCTCATCCCAAACTACGTCATATTCACTCAGTTTTACTACATCTAAGAAAAAAGTTGGAATTCCACAGCTTGAATTAAAAAGATTAATAATTCTTTCAATAAACAAAATTTCTTTCTTGAATGGCTGCCAAATTGTTTTTTTTTTTTCAATTAATATTGATATAGGTGGCAATCAAATGGTTTATAAATCTAATGCCTTTTCCCCTCTTTTTGGTAAAGACTGTTCAAATAGGTTGGAATAAATTCATTCTTACTCAAAGAATTAATTGGCAGTCTAGTTCTATAAGGATAAAGGAAGCTACCTTAACAACTGCTCATAACTTATTTCCACAAAATTGAATACTTGTATTTCAATAAGAAACAAATATTCAGTTGGATACACTGGAATCATTTTTGAATCTGAACTCATCAGAATCAGTTACTTGCAGTACAGCAATTAACTGGAACTTGCGACCACATTCTTCAAGGATTATTTTTTAATGAAGATAAAGAAATTCTAACTTGAACTCTGAAAATCAAACTCTGTGAATGATTCATTTCTCACATTTCATAGCCAATAAACACATTTATTAGACAGCATGGGCTTTCCATCACCTCATACTATCAGTAGAGACATAAACAAAATATAATAATTACGGAAAACTGAGTCAATAAAATCTGGCATGAAATTTCATTTGGATGTGGGAATACAGAATTCAACTAACCTTGAAGAGTATTGGCCATCATCGTCATTTGCAGGATTTCTATCCCTATCAGCACTTCTACTTCTTGTGCTATAATTATAGTCATCATCCCTGTACCCATCTCGGCCATACCTCTCTTCACTATCCCGACCATACTTGTCTCCCTCACGACCATATGACTCTCCATATCGACCATATCCATCATCTTTGGAACCCCATTCTCTTTCTCTCCCGTAGCCATCCCTGTCATCATCTCGGTTTCGACCTTCAGATCGATCATCATCATATCTGTCTCCAGAACCAGGACGATACATACCACCAGCAGGGGTGTTGCGGTACCTGTGAAATATGTAGTAAAAGAAAAAAACCAAATGAATTCCCACCTTGACAGATGAATGAGAAAACTAAATAATCAAATTCAGAAGGCACCAAGTTCCAACTGAAACTACAATAGGCGGCCAAGCATGTTAGAGCAGTTATAAATACTATAGAGTAGGAACTTTGTCAATCATTTAGCAGATCTATGCCAGACACTAATCCTTCAGAGTTGCTACTCTCAGAGGTATCATGACATCAAAAGAATTCTCAGCCGCAGTATGGAAGAATATCATGAACATTTGGGGGCTGTTTGGTTAGGGATTGTGGTGGATGGGATGGGGATGGGGATTTGAAAAATGTGGATGGGGGTAATCCATGAATAGTAATTGAATAAAAATTGTGTTTGGATAGAGATTGAAAAATAGATGTGGATGGAGAACTTTATGTCAAATCAATAGTGATGTTGTATTATTTTATTATTGTTAGTTAGTAGAGTAATTAGTGTAAGGAAGAAAAGTAGGAAAGAGAATAAATGTGTGGAAGAAAAGTAGGAGACAGAATAAATGTGTGGAAGAAAAGTAGGAAAGAGAATAAATGTATGGAAGAAAAAGTAGGAGAGAGAATGAGTAATTAATATAAAAATATGATGATGTAATGGTATAAAAATAGGTATATAGGTGTATTATAGGGGTGGATGGGTATTGAGATGGGTATTTGGATGGAGAGGGATGGAGAGGGATGGGATGGGGGATGGCCCATCCAAATCCGGAAGGGCCAATCCCAAACCAAACACACCCTTGGGGTTACTCTACGCTTTTTGTTGTTAAATGATTTTAGATTACCAATACTACGAAGCTTATATGTCCAGAAAAAGGAACATTGATGCAAAGTAGATTATCATCTAGTAATGTAGTTTTTGTATTTTCATTTCCTTTGGCTCTGATTACAAGTTAGCCATAAAACAGGATTTCAACAAATTATACGAAGAATGTCATAACAGACTAGTGTTATTAGCTAAAACATAAGGATGTATAGAATACCAACACAAAAAACAAAAGAAAGAACTCCCAAAGGTTGCAGTTTCGGAGTAACTATAGGATACTTAAGAGGACATAAAAGCAGGACAATAGAATAGCCCCCACTCAGATCCACGGCCACACAATATTCAAAGTTGATCTATGACTATGAGTCACTTCAACACCTAAAATTTAATTGCCATATGAATCATGAATATAAGCATTACCAAAACTAGATATATCCCATATAAACGAGCAAAAGCGTATAGCTTCAAATGTACAAATATAAGCATAAACGTAATGTAAAATATCGATATAGAGGAACTCAGGGCCTAACGTCATTTTCAAATGAATTACGAGAAACCATTCAGTTCAAACAAATGTATGCAGAGTGGACTTTCAAACAAAAATATAATTACAGAGGATATATGACTCATTATAGAAAAGGATCGCCAAGAATATTTCTTTACATGACAATCCAAACTCAAAAGTTTCAAGCAGACAGCTCAGGCTGCAAATTACATCATTCACAGATGGTTAACAAGTAATCGTTCAGCTTCAACAAATGTATGCAGAGAGGACCTTCAAACAGATATATAATTACAGAAGATATAACTCATTATAGAAAAGGATCACCGAGAATACTTTTCTACAAGACAATTCAAACTCGAAAATGTGATGCTTGCAATCATACAGTTCAGAATGCTACTTACTTTTCCCTATTAGAAGCTGCCTTCTGACGAGCTTCTTGTATTCTTTCCTTATCATTTACAAGAACCACAATACTCTGAGATTTCTTTCTAACATTGTTTCCTTGATCTTTCCCAGTGGAGTCAATATATTGGAAATCTGACAATGTCTATCACAAAGGAAACAATATGAACACCACTTGTCAGTGTGGAAAACCAAAGTTTAGAAGAAGCTCTAAATGAAAAGAATATCAGATAATAAAGAAACTAACCGATATTTGATATGCATGTTCTCTGATGTCATCAATGACACGTTCTGACCCATGAGCCACCAAGTACTCCAAGACAGTTAAGGCCTACAAAATGCAGCAGGAAAAAAACTCATTTGATAGTTTATGCGAAAGCAACAGCATGAAAAGACACGAGAAACCCAAAACACTGTAGGCACCAGACTCAGCTTTTGAAAGACTAAAGGCTGGTTATCTTTAAAAAGGAATCAGGATAATTTCCTTAAATTATCTGGGGGTATATATATAATAAAAGACCACAGGAATTATGTAATACAAGTATATATGTATATTAAACAAGTTCAAATTTCGAACTAAGGATAACAAACCTTGTATACATGCCGCCAATTTTTTCCAGTATCGTTTATACGTTTCCAGAGAACTGACATGATCATTTGATACTCATGGCTGTGTTAAATTGCAAACATTAGTACCTTACAAATATAAAATAAAGGTAACCCACAAAAAGTACTATCTTTGAATCAATTAGAACTTACTAGTTTCTTGTTGCCTGAGCAATATCAGCAAGAAGAGATCCATGGGGACCCCAGGGCTCATTGCTAGTTGCATCAAGGACCTGAAACAGAATACAAAGAACCACTCGATTACACACTAAACTGCTTATCCTCTCTCTCTCTCTCTCTCTCTCTCTCTCTCTCTCTCTCTCTCTATATATATATATATATATATATATATGTGTGTGTGTGTGTGTGTGTGTGTGTGTGTGTGTGTGGTGCATGTATACGCACACACACATATATTAAAGTAGAAATTTATCGATGCCATTATACAATGTACAACATCTCAATGTGAAATAGATTGGGAAGAAGTCAATCAGAAACAGGAAGAATATAATTACCTTCTGTTCAACTGTAGGGACTTTAAGAACTTTCTTGTTTACCCCTCTCTTACTGCAAGATGACACATATTAAGTTACGAAAGAAAATGCTCGGTATCGAACTAGAACAATAAATAAGATAATATTATTATTTAGCATTACACAGAAAAACCGATCAGTGCAGATATTTATACAACTAACTTCTTCCAGATGGGAGTCTTATGCAAGCATACTATAACAAGAGCCAAGAGTATTGGTTGACAATGGTACTTACAGGTCGCGGACAGTTTGATCAAAAGCCTTCTTCATATCAACCTTAGCTTGAGAGAAGCTAATATAGCTAACTCTTTCAAGTTATTGCCTGCACAGCCAATAGGCAAACAATTATTACTCCCACAAAGCACAGCCGATGTTCATGTTTCTTCAGATTTTCTCTTCATCAAATCACACAGATTTCAAGATGATGAATATGAATTTCTAAAATAAACATATCACAATCTCACCATTTTATTCGGATCAATAATCACAACAAAAATCTACAACGAATCCGGATTAGCCAATTAACAGAAAGAGCAAAAATAGCAAGACGTAGATATTTCGCAGGTTACAGCCATAACAGAATACCAATGCGATAAAAGTTACAAAAAAAAAAATACCAGAAAACAAACAATTCAATTAAGCATAACCAGCAACTCTAATTAAACCTAATACAGATCTGGAAAATCAAATAAGGAGGAAACAAGGTGAATTCTACACATATAACTCGAATGAATTAGATCCAGAATGCAAAACCAAATTGAAGATCTCGGTTATTACAAAAAATATAAGAAAAAATCTGGAAAAAAAGAGCATGCCTTAGAAATTGAGAGCCTCCTTCAAGCGGTAGATCAGATCTGAAGAAATGGGGTTGATGGCTGTCGAGATCGATTGAGAGGGGGAAGAGTTGCGGAAAAAGCGAAATGAAAGGAAAGGGAGATGCTCTCCGCAAAGAAAATTCGTCGAGTTGAATGGAACGAGCTGTCTTTAGTTGGAAACACCAATTCTAATTATAGTTAATATATGTATGTATTTTCATAATTAATTATAGCTACTACTCAACTTATTAATAACAGTAAGTAAAATAATTAATTCGAAATATTGTAGTAATTTTTTATTTTTTCTGGAAAGCAAAATAGTATCCTCCATTGTCTCACATTTCATTACATTTTGCTCTATCAATTTTATACGTCTATAAGCTTTTACCTTGATGAATGGAGTATATTTTTTACTCTTCGTATCTGAAGTTCATTATCGGAATGGGAGGAATAATTTTTTTTAGGAAAAAAGAAAATAATGTACTAGTCGATGATGTGAAATGTGACATTGTACGGAGTATTATTATTCGGGTTTGGCGGTGGGTGGGGGAGGTGGCTATTAAACTTCAAGTTTGACAGCAGAGTTTACACGTGTACACAACAATTTGGTCCTCAACAAAGTCGATGCATAGACTAGAGCCTTTAATTTATTCTAATTCTTATGTTTTTCTTTTCTTTTTTTCAGATTCTAAGTACTGTATATATTTCTTTTTGTTTCAAATCTATTTCCACATTGATTTAAACATAAAAATTATAAAAATGTGATAAAGTAGTAGTATTAATATATTTTAACTTTATTAAAGTGATAAAATAAATGTATTTAGTAAAAAAAGTAATATCCATAATAAATAAGTGAAAATTTGAATTGTTAGAAATTTATTTTTTAGAGTATGAAAATTGATGTGAAATAAATTTTAAAAAAAAATGTGAAAACTAATTTAAATCGAGGAAGTATAGTATTATTCAAATTTTACGTGGCACTACTAAATCGTCTACGGAGTATTTTATTTTGTGTATTCATATTAATCGATCTTATAAAATTTTAATCACAAACTTAGGGGGTGTATTCAATTGTGATTCTGTTGGATTTTTTTGGACTTTTAAAATCTGGGGGTATTCAAACCGAATTTTTAAAAGTCTTTCAAAATTTTGAGGTATTCAATACGGATTTTAAAAAGTCTTTAGAAATCTTTAGGTATTCAACAATTTATGGATTTTAATACTCTATGGATTTCGTTGGATTCTCTTTCAAAAATATAAATAAATTTCAATAATCAAAATCTCTTCTAAAATGTAGAGATTTCAACGGATTCTCTTAGAAGACTAGAAGAAAAAAAAATTGTGTTAACTATGTTCTTTTGATAAGCATCACAGATTCTTCACCACCATTATTATCGTGAAAAAAATTGTATTTTAAAATTATGTTCTTTCTTTAAAAATTATAGTATATCGGACACCGTCAATAATATCTAATCGACGTCAATTCCTGGTGTTCCATATCATCTAAAAGATTTTGGTGGTCAAGTTCGTCACCCCAGAAATGCAATTATTCAATCGAATTTTTTGTATTTTCAAATTGCAATTCACAAGTTCGTGGATTACATAACTTTCTTCGGAAAGAAGGTCGCTCTGATGAATTTCCAGTCGAATATAAAGAAGATCAAAATTCACCACATCTCGACATGAAAGAGGAAAATTTGGAATTGCTTTCTCAAAGACAACTACAACAAAGAACTTAAGCTAATGCATGGAGAACTAGTATGGCTAACTATGTGAAAATGAGGCCGAGGTATAACTGTGTGATGAAAATGAGGCCGAGGTATAACTGTGTGATGAAAATGAAGATGAGAATAATAATGATAAATAATAATTTTTCTTTGAACTAGGTTTTAGGGGCGTAGTTTATAGAAATCCATGTAAATCAATAAAAAAATGTGTATTTCAGAATCTTGTCAAATCTATAAAAATCCATATAAATCAATAAAAAAGTCAGTCAAACTCTGCATAGAGTCTATGAATTTTCTAAATCCACTGACTTTTTAAAGTCCAAAAAAATCCAACAGAATCTCAATTGAATACACCCTCCTTAATTAAAGTTAAAGATTGAACTTTTAATTATATCATCTTTTTCCTATTTGATTTGAGGTTTGTTTGATAAGTAACATCTTCACCCCTTTTATAACCATTCTCAAACATTTTTAAATTACATAAAATGTAATTACTTTTTATACACTTTTTCACTACTCTCTCAACGTAGAAAACATCATACTACCTAACTACCCTTCAAAAAAAAATAGTTTTATCATTTTAATACTACTAAATAAATTTTATATTAAGTGAGGGAGGATGTAGTAAATTCTAACATCTCATAAGTTGCTATGTAAATTTTTGAGTAGGTGACAAGTTGTTAAATTGTTTGACTAATAAATTTTATAAGTGTTTTGACTTAAAGAAATATTTTTTTACAATGTAAAATAATTACATAATGGTTGGTGGGGTAAGTGGGTGGTATAATTTAAGTGTAGCATAAAATATTTTGGGAAATAAGTTGTAGAATTATTTTTAGGAGATAAGTTTAATTTAAAATTTTATAATTAGACAATAAAAATGTTTTGAATTAAATGGAAAAGTTAAAAAGGTCATAAGTTTGCAAGGAAAAGTTAATTAAAGGTTATAAGTTCACAGGCCACGGTGTCATCGAAAAATGGTACGCTCCTAAATATGATCTACCAATAAAAGCGATTAAAAAGTCTGAAATAACTTATCAAGTCAAGGAATTTGAAATCGAGTGAAAGATTATGAAGGGTCAAATGCATCGCCCCAACTACCCTTGAACTTGAAGACATGGGTGAAATTATTATAAGCCATGTTGATGGACTGATAGTGTAGTTCGTGTAGACTCTAAAATTTTATAATTAGAGAATTCATAAGCTTGTAAGTTGTTTTAGAAGTCTATAAATTAGGTCAAACAGATTAGTTGTTAATATTCACAATTGAAAATATATTATACTAGTCTAAGACACGCGTTTTACACAAAATTTAAATAAATTTATACTATATTTTTATGTTTATTTATTAATTAAAAAATTAATTTATGAAATTTGTATAGATTTATAAATTTATCATTCTATTAAAAGACAAAAAAACAAAAAAATTGTAGCAATATATATATATGTATAAATGAGACGGTGTTTACTTTACATTTTGAGTTTTAAGATCCTACACTTGTTTTATTTCGAAATTTAAAAATCGATTTTCAAAATTCACTTAAAACCACCTCTATTAAACATATTGATTTGATATAAAGTTAAAACATTTATAATATTACTTCAATCATTATATTTTCTCAACAATAATATAATAATACTACAAGTAATAAATTATCAATATTATACAATTAGATAATATTTATAATCTCATTCAACAATAATATAAAAATATAATTTTATTTCATTCAATCTCTTACACAATAATTTTACATAAAGTTAAATCATCTACTATTCAAAAATTCAAAAGAAATACACATGTTACTATTTATCATAATTTCAAAATTTCAAAAAATAATTTTCAAAACATATTTAATATAATTTTTTTAATATACATGTATGAAATTTTATTTATTTTTACTGTAGAAGAAAATAAGAAAATGATTAAAAGGTGAATGGAAAAATAGTTAAAATAAAAAATATAAAAAAGATATAAAATTAAAGTAAAAAAAAAAAAAATTAAATGGGGGTGGTGGGAGAGGAGAGAAGAGGAAGAGATAAAATAATCAAATTTTTTTAAGTAGATAATTGACTCAAATGAAAAATAAATCTTGAAATATCAAAATCATTATACTTCTTTGGCCTTTCACCATTGTATTAAATGGCTATGTCCAATTCACAGACGTAAAGTTTAAATTAAGTCTTCAACCTAAATGTATTTGAACCATTTCATCAAAATAGAAAAAACAAAGTATTACATAAGATAGAATATGCTACTTGCACTTGCAGTTTGTCTCAACAATGTCTTAAACATTAAGCAACCTCACCTGTCTAAAAAATCATAAGCGTCCGAACAAATTTATCTTTAAAGAAGAATCAAACTTCTAATAGATTTCAGATTAAAGAAAAAGCACAAAAAATGATTTTTTTTTTTTTTTTTTTTACGAAAATGACAAAGAAAGATATAGTGACTATTGTATTTATATATTAGTGAAAACTACGTCAAACACACAAAAAAAAAAAAAAAAAAAAAAAAAAAAAACTTTAAATTGAAAAAAATAAAGTACCCACACACAGAAAGAATGGTTTGCCCGATTTAAAAAGTCTAGTGACTACTACCATCATTGTTCCTCAACAAAATCAAATAATAAACAAAATAGCAAGCTAGTTTTCTTGTTTTCATATCTCTCTAACGTAACTACCCACTACATATTTTATACTATATTTCTTAATTTATGTGCAAAAGATAAAGAGAAAATTTATGACGGGACATAATAAGGGCTAGTTTGGTTTGTTAGATAGAATAATTATATTAAGATTAAATTGAGTGGGATTGCACTGTTCACAAATTAAAATATTGAAATAATTTGTATGTTTGGATTGATGGAAAAATAAACTCACCCTCTCACCTAAGATTAATAATCATGCAAATGTGGGAAAAATGGGAAAATTGACTCGGGCTCAAATAAATTCCCTGGCTTTAATTTAGAAAACCAAACAATGGAAAAAGTGGGATAAAAAAGTATTTCCCACATTTTCCATCAAACCAAACATACCCTAAATATAATAAACGAATAAGTTAACAATAGAGGTGGTGCAAGTACAAAACAATCTATTCCAAATAGAAAAGAGAGTTTATAAGATAAAACATGTAAAACAATTCATAATAAATTAATGGTACATGTATGCAAAAATCAGAAAATGTTGTCAAAAGCAAACATTTAATTGAAGTGAAGTGAAATGAAATGAAATGAGATGAGATAATATATACAAGTTAAATTGTGTTTCTCCATGAACTCAAACTGACCTTGAGAGAAACAAAAAAAACTGTAGAATGAAAAGAAGAAAACAACATGACACGTGGTTTTACCAACACGCTCCTCTCAAGTATAAGAGGGTCATAGTAATAAAAGTAGTGATCGGTTAAATATCGATCCACGGGACTAGAATGCTAGAGTATCCTTAGTGCTATGTATTACTACTTGAATATAGTGAGAAATCACGGTTAAACTTACAAACACTTAATGATAAACAAGAACTAAAGTGATGATGATGTGAATCAAGTGATGAGAGAGAGTGTTCGGGTGTTCGTCCTTACGTGGAATCGATGTTAAAGTTCGACTTCTATGTGTAATTCATTGGTTGGTGCTTGGTAGAAGCAATCACTCGTGCATTTGTCTACTAAATTACCTAGGATCGGGAGGACGAATAGAGACGTTCTTACCCGGGTAATCACACAAGTAGGGGGTTCTACTCTATCTAATTAACTAAACTAATCCCTATTTGTGTTTTTCCACTCAAATACTAGCAACCAAACTCCTATGGTCTTCTCACCAATCACTTAAACTAACAATTCAAGCATCAATGTAGATAAATGGGGTTCTAATGAAAATTATCTAACTCTCGTTGCGATAACCCAATATTAACTCAATTCACTCGATTCCCAACCCTCGATTATACTATCCACCTAAATTAACCAACTCTCATTGCATTAATTGAGCTTCACATATAACCTACTAATTGAATTCTAGCAAATGATCAAATAAAACCTATAAACCTAACCAATACACCTTCCAATTGAATCACACAATCAAAATCAAGTTAATACCATCAATTCCATCACAATTCTACAACATCCAAACACAAATATGCTTAGCTCATGGCTAAGTTAGCAAAATAGATGAAGAAATGAATAAGAAATAACATACCCATGATGAACAACAAGAAAATGCTTGAATAAAAGTAAAGGTATCACCTCTTTGATTTGCAAAATGAAACAAGCCTTGAAATCTTCACAAAATCTTCAATATCTTGCTTGAAAAGGAAATTACAACTAAATTGCACTCTATTCTATGAAATAAACTCTAATATATGAATTAGACTAGCTAAAATGAGTGAAAGATGATGAAATTTGGATTTTGGGAGCTTTAGTGGTGTTCCAATGACTGCCCCCTCTTAAAAAAAAATGAATTTGTGGCCTTTTATACCCTTCCAATCAAACTTGGCACGTGTCCCTAGGTCAAATCACAAAAATGGGTGAAAAAACGGGTTGCTCGGTCGTGGCCTTGATCGCTGATTCATGTATTATTTAACACCAAAATACACAACCGCAAGTGTACGACGTATATTGTAGCGTGGTAAGTATAATGTCGATCCCACAGGGAGGTGTGGTGTAAAAGCGTATTTTGTTGATTGAATTCTAAATAGACGTGATCGATAAGTTTGAATGATGTAATTACCCCTAATTATCTACCAATTTATCACAAGTAAACAATTAAAAGAGTAATAAGAGAATCGATCAAATGTGCTCATGCAAATCATAAAAAACGAAGAAAATATGAGTGAAGTTCAAATAAGAGAAAATAGGTTCCAAGGCATATGCAATACTAATGAATTCATCTATGATTAACAATCTACTCAAGTGGTGTTGTGCTTTTTCTATAAGATTGATCACAAAATAATGAGTTAAAAGTTCTTTCGATCCAAATAACCCAAGAGAAATATAATTCAATCTCGTATCTCTACCTCAATTGCATCATAAAACCCAATTAAGCCCCTAAGATCATCACACATCCTCCTAATCATTGATCATCTCTCGATCTCTCAATAAAATTAGGTCGAACACTTGCAATCAATTAATCAAAAGAGATTTCTCAATCCAATTTCAATTAACTAAGATCAACACATCACTATTGTGCACTAATGACATGTTTTGAAGTGAAAATCAAGCATCAAATAGAATTAAACCACACAAACACCAATTAAGCAAAATATTAATTCATAAACTTCATCAAGAGTATTTACATGGCCCTAGAACCAAAAGTGTTCTAGCCAACAATCAACATAATCAAATTAACACAAACTAATGAAATAAACAAATAAAAAGAAAGAGAAAGCTTAGTCTAATGGATGGTAGGTAATGAAATTAAAAAACTCTTGATGTCTTCCTTGCTTGATTTAGTGGAGAATTGAAGAAATGGATGATGATTACCTCCAAGTATGTGTTTATAGGTGAAGAATTCTTGTGGAAGGGGGTAATTGTGTTTGAATTCAAGAATGAGGGTATTTATAGTGTTGGGGTAGGGTTTAATTTGGGGGTAAGAATTGCACTTAGGTCCCTAAAAAATGGCGAAAATGCATAAAAACCGCCGAGAATATGGGTAACTCGGCCGAGTTGGGTGACTCGGCCGAGTCGGGGCAGAATGTTATGGTTGTACTCAGCCGATTCTGTGCAACTCGGCCGAAAAACACATTTTTCTTCCACTCGCCCGAGGTTGCTAGCTCGGTCGAGTTGCTGGCTGTCCTAGTTGCAGGTGTTCACTTGTGCTCGGCCGGATCTGTGCAACTCAGCCGAAAAATGAATTTTTTTCTTCCATTCGGCCGAGTTGCTGGATGTCTAAGTTTGCACCTCGAACTTGTTTTGTGTGTAACTTTTGCTTCCGACCTCCAATCGACTCGATTCTTTTTTCCATTCTACTCCATTTTTCGAGACGAATCCAATGGTGCACTCCTATTTCCGGTCCAATGACTTTTGGTAGGTCTTTTATTCCCAAATTCCGTCGTTTTCCTTACAAAATCGACAAAACACCACCTTTCTCTTATTTTGACAAAAACAATCATAATCAACCCATAAATCAATGAAATCACACTAAAAATGAGTTTCACATGTGCATACAAATGTGTAAATTACACCCGAATCAATCGCCCCCTAGTCCAGCTTCGCTCGGCCGAGTTGTGCTGCTCGGCCGTGCACCTGATCGTCCAAGTTTCAGGTTGTTCGTCTTGCTCGACCGACTCTGTACACTCGGCCGAGGGCTTGGTCCTTCCTTGCTCGGCCGAGTTGGTGCTCGTCCAAGTTGCAGGTGCTCGACCTTGCTCGACCATTTCTGTACACTCGACCGAGTTGACCTTCTGTCCTTGCTTTGTGCAAAACGTTTGATCCGGAGGTCCGATCGACTTGATTCTTGTTTCATTACGACCCTCTCTTCGATATCTTTCATGTGATCTACTCATTGGATTGATCCATCAACCTGATTTTTCGTGATTTACTTTAAAACACCCCGTTTACCTAGAAATCAAACAAGAATGAGCATGTGTCAACATTTCGACAATTAAACCACTTTCTCCCTATTCTTGCAAGCATAAATTGATATTCAAAGTATAATTCATCAACAAATTCGAGCAATCACACGACAAATCACAACATAAAATGAGAGAACATTTTCTGATATTACAGGTTCATCTACAAATGTATAGAGCCGGAGTACTATTTTTCATTATATATGTAAAGACGAAAGACAAAAATATTTTATAAATTGTTTTAACCCTAGAAGATAGTCCGGCCACTCTTGCCATCTAATTACAATAATAGTGAGAAAATATAGTTGAGAAGCAGACAATGCTAAAAGAGATTGAGAGATGCCATTTCATAAAAAACCATTCAAACAAATGACAACCTAGTCGCAGATTATATCACATATAATATGGTAAAATTGATTTATGTTTGATACAACCAACCTCTAATTCATTCACATCACTTCAATTGTAAAATTTCTATAGATTTTCTCAATTTTATGAACTGAAAAAATTCAGAACAATACCTATATAAGTGATTGTCAAATAGAATCAGAGTACACGACTTTGTTGAGGTATTTATACCTAAACAAAAAAGATTTGTTTTGAATATGTAGACTACTGAAAAAAAAATGAAATGACAAAGAAAGTCGGAGTATATATTAACAAAAAAAAAAAAAGATGAAATGATAAAGAATTGTCAGAGTATTAACAAAACTCTAAATCAATGTTAGGCAAGAAATAGATACCCAAAAATAATCATAATCATCCACAAATTAAAGAAGTAATTTGAAAATATTAAATAATAAACAATGAAATTTTTAATCTATGAAAATGCCGCTATATGGATATTCAAAATACATTTTTTCAGAAAATTCATAAATCAATCCTGAAACTCAACAATATGTCAAAAATAATCCATGGCCTGCAATAACCAAAAAAACGATCATACTATAAAGTTAGATAACATCTATCAAACATAAAAATATAATTGCCAGTGAATGTGGAGTTTTGATGAAATTGCATATTCACTCAAACAAATATAGAAAATCATTAAAATATGTTTGGAAAATAAAAATCAAAACAACAATGAGATTTGAGATTATATGTCGGATAAGATAAATAAGAGAAGAAAATAGAATCTGCAACAAACAAAAACATAAATTAACAAATAACGCATGTTCAAATAGAGAAGAGAATGTGAAATACACACAAAGAACAAAAAAGAAAAGTTGCACCCTTGAGCGAGGATTATTGAAGATCCTTGATGGAGAATTCTATGATTTCTACATAGAGAAAGAAGAGCAGTGACATAGAGAGAAAAAATGAGAGAGAGTGAAATACCGTGAAGATTGATGAAAAAGGACATGAAACTGAATACCTTGCGACGGGGAACAAACTTAGCGGATGTAGACTACTGGGGTCACCTTTTTCTATGAAGAAGATGTGCGATAATAACGAAGACATTTTGAAGCAAAAAATTAATTGGAAATTCAAAAGCAAAAAATTTGAATCAAGAATAATACAAAAACCTTGAGATAATCCAGATACAAACCAAAAAGTATATGAGTCCATCTTTACTACCTTATTGATTCATAATAAATTGGAAAAAACTCAAGATACAAACTAAATACACAACTTGAGTATTTAGAAGAGTGATCAAAAGAAACCATAAAATAAATTGATATTGTACAATGATAAACTATTTTCCTTGTTTCCTCTGATTCAAACTTGTATTTACAACATTCCTGCAAATAATAATAATAAAAAATCACATTATCTCAATTACGATTTACAAAATCAAATAAACATAATATCACATTTTTAAATAAATAGAATTATAATCGATAAGAAGCAAGAAAGTAAACATTGTAACTGAAAAAATCGATTAATAGGTTGGGAAAATCCATTGAAGATGCGTTAATGGTTTGAGAGAGGATGATTAAACTGCACCAATAATCAATCTCACACTCGCAAAAAACTAGGAATCATTTATATAAACGTAGAACCTATGATCTAAACCGATAGAAATAGAAGATGAATTATCCGATCTCATACCAGACGACTGTGCAGATTACAACAAGTCATTCAAGCTGGAGCATAGTCCATTAATGAATGAGATTAAGAGTTAAAATAAAAATTAAGGAGATTGAAGAGAATTTGAAATGAAGAGTTTTGGAGGGAAGGTTGAGAGAGAGTCAGATACAATAGAATTGTGACACATGCACAAATTTTTTTACAAATATATAGTACTTCATCCACCAAATGTAGTCCCATGGAGGAGGGACACAAATTTTAAGAAAAATGTAGATAAAGTAGATAAAGTAAGAGTATTATAGGTAAAGCTGTCAAAACGGGCTAACAGGGCGGGCCGGTCTACAACCCACTTCAACCCGTCATTTTGCGGGTTTTGGCGGGCCGATCCACGGCGGGGACGGGCTGAAAAATATTCAACCCAACCCAACCCACGGCGGGTTGCGGGCTAGCCCACATGTTTTTTCATTATATATTAATTTTTACTTTTTCACATTTATTAAAAAAAATTGTACAAATGATTTAGAATAATCTTTATTAAACCCACACTGACGTTAATAATTTTAATCTCTTACGACCTCAAATATATATTATTTTGTTTAATTAACAGATCAATTGAACTAAAATTTAAACCTTCAAATTGTTTAAATCCTTATTGCCAAAAGGGTTAATCAATATATAATATTCAATGAAAGATTAATTGACAAATCAACCCAACTATCAGTAGCAAATATCAATTTGCGAATACACGTCTCACCACACACACTCTCAATCTACTAATGATAATTATTCTCGTATAAAGAAAAAGTTAAAAAAGAGATTTAAATCTACATTAATTATTATATCTATCCCGAAGTCACGTGAATATATGGACGACAATGGTGTATTCTCATTCACAAATCTCAATTTTGTTTAATAGTATAATATTTTTGTGATTTTGAATCTTGATTTAAAGTTGAATTGAATTCATAAATTTTTAGTTATCACATTTTTACTTACAATTCAATTTAAAAAATAAAAAAAATATAGTTTTTTAAAAGCCCGCGGGCCAACCTGCCCTGTCAGCGGTCCAACCAGCCAAAACCCATGACCCGGTCTGGTCCATACGGGCCTGCTTTTTAAACGAACTTAAATTATTCAACCCAACCCACCTTTTTTATAGACGGGGGCGGGCCGACCCAACGGGCCTAGCCCATTTTGACAGCTCTAATTATAGGATATTGTGAGTTCATTGTGAATAAAGTGATTGTTTGTGAATAAAGTTGATGTCAAATTGAGTAATTAAGTGGTGGTTGAAGGGTGGTAGTTTCCATAAAGTGTATGAGACTACATTTGGTGGACAAAAAATATAAGACAAATGAGACTACTTTTATGGAAGAAGGGAGTAGTATAAAGATTTATTTGTACGTCTAAAAAATCCCTTTGAACTTATTTTATATGAGAAGACAAATGTACCCTAATGTGATGGAGTTTTTTTTTTTTAAATTAAATTATTATTTTATGTATAAATTGAACTTTGAATTATATTTTATTATAAATAAATTCTCCTAAATTTTAAATCAAACAAATAACCCGTTCTCCTTTTTTTTTTTTTTTTTTGTTGGGTGGAACTTGGAAGAGTCTTCTTGCCTATATCTTTTTAAGGGTGAAACACATTGTGTATTATATAGATAAAAACAATACAGATTAAATACACTTAAATTCCATCATATTTCCCAGAAAAAAAAAAAAATCTGCTCCAAGATCAATCGTGAGAAATCGGAGAGAACCGCTTGCCTAGCCAGAAGATGTGCTTTGAACAACCTAGGAAATAGTAGGCCTTACATCCATGAAGATTTGTCAACTCCCAAATATCTTGTAAAAGCCATCACGGCTGCCAAACTTCCACCATGCCCAACAAAAACTACCATAGATGGAGAGATACCCATAACGGGGGAAAAGACCCATAACAGTAGGGTAGAAAAAAAAACAACAAAAACTAGAAACAAGCAAGCAAAAAACAACATGCCGAAGATAAAATGGAAATAAAAGCAGATCTAAGAAATGAAACAAGCTAATCTACCCAGCAGAAAGAAATACTCCATTAGTTTCACTATTATTTTTTAAAATTTCTAAAATATTCATAACAAAGAAATAAATGTCAAAATTAATTAATGGTTAAATAGTCATTATACATTATTCTGGATATTCAAAATCTGGACAACCATCTTTGTCGTATTTACAAACATAAATAGGGAAATTTTAGTTAAATCCCTTATCCTCACAATACACGCCACATGTTATTATTTTTAACTCTTCAAAATCAATTTCTCTTTATTAACTTTATCGAATGAATTTTTTTGTTCCTCATTTGTATGAGATGCAAAGTAGAATTCTTAAAATTTGTGTGACAAAAAGAGTATTTTAAGGTGATGGTTTTGAAAATTTGAATTTTTAAAATCTTGATAAATAGTATTAATATGTAAATTTCTTTTAGATTTTTTTTAATAAAAAAATTTAATTTACCTTCCTATGTATCAAATTAATGAGCAAGTTTAATACAAATAATTTTCAAAAATCAATTTTAAAATAAAGTAAAATTGGTATACAATCTTAAAATGTTGTGACCCAAATTTTTAATCAGAAAGTAACATCGCCTAACAAGTTTTAGGTTTGAAATAGGAGCTTATCAAACTTGTTTATAATACTGAAAATTGCAGTGGGGTCTAATACGCTGGTTTCTAGTCCAAAATGAATCCATGTCCGTCATTACCAAAACAAATTGACGGCCGAGAAACCGCTGCCGCTGCCGCCATTGTAGCACTATACACAAGAGTGAACTGAAAATCGAAAAGAGGGAGAGGCAGTGGAAGACAGCTGCGTTAGAATGAACAAAAGGGTGCTAAAATCTGCTGTATTTTCTCCATCACCATTTTTACCCTCATTCAAATCCTTTTACAGATTCTTCGCCACTGATAACGACCCTCTTCAAGGATTGGTAGCCGACCAAGACATCAGCAGCGCCATTGACGCGCCTCAAAGCTCTCCTTCCCAACAGTTTTCGGCGCAGGACTTACTTTTTTTCAAGGAATCATTTTCTGATGCCAAAGTTGCAGACTCTGAGTCCGGTAAGTGCTCTACCGATGCTTTTTCAATAATAAACGCGATTAAGAATTACAATGACGGGTTGGGGGAGGAATCTCAGAAATTCCTCAGGAGGTTTAGGGAGAAACTTGATGAGAATTTGGTGGTTGATGTGTTGAGAAATGTGCAAATTCCGGAATTGGGTGTTAAGTTCTTCATGTGGGCTGGGAGGCAAATTGGGTATTCTCATAGTGTGACTGTTTACGATGCTTTGCTTGAGTTATTAGGAGGAGGTAAGAGCGATAGAGTGGATGATAATTTTCTGAGTTTGATTAAGAAAGATGATGGTGAAGTGCTGGGAAGATTGCTTAATGTGTTGATAAGAAAGTGTTGCCATAATGGGATGTGGAATTTGGCATTGGAGGAGTTAGGGAGGCTTAAGGATTTAGGGTACAAGCCTTCAAGGGTGACGTACAATGCGTTAATTCGGGTTTTCTTGGAGGCGTATAAGCTGGATACTGCACTTCTGCTTCACAGAGAGATGTTAAATTTGGGGTTTAAGATGGACATGCATATTTTAGGTTGTTTTGTGCATTTTCTATGCAAAGTGGGTAAATGGAGAGATGCTTTAAATATGATTGAAAAGGAAGGAGTTATGCCTGACACTTTGATGTATACTAAAATGATAATGGGTTTATGTGAAGCCTCTCTGTTTGAAGAAGCTATGGAATTTTTGAATAGAATGCGAGTGGACTCATGTTATCCTAATGTTGTCACATATAGGATTTTACTTTGTGGCTGTCTGAATAAGGGAAAGCTGGGTAGATGTAAAAGAATTCTGAGCATGATGATTGCAGAAGGTTGTTATCCAAGTCCCAAGATATTCTGTTCTCTTGTTCATGCCTACTGCAAATCTGGGGACCATTCTTATGCATATAAGTTGTTTAAGAAAATGGTGGATTGTGGTTGTAAGCCTGGTTATGTGGTCTATAATATACTCATTGGAAGTATTTGTGGTAATGAGGAGTTTCCAAGTCGGGATATGTTAGAATTGGCTGAAAAGGCTTATGATGAGATGCTTGATGCTGGAATAGCGTTGAATAGAGTCAACGTCGGTAATTTTGCCCGTTGTCTTTGTGGGGCTGAGAAGTATGAGAAAGCGTATAACATAATACGTCAAATGGCGGGCAATGGATTCATTCCTGAAGCTGGTACGTATAACAAAGTCATTGGTTCTTTATGTGATGCAGCGAAAATAGACAAGGCTCTTCTATTGTTTAGAGAAATGAAAAAGACCGGTGTTGTCCCAAATGTGTACACTTACTCGATTATGATTGATAGGTTCTGTAAAGTTGGCTTGATCCAGCAGGCTCGTTGCTGGTTTGACGAAATGAGGAGAGATGGTTGCACTCCGAATGTGGTCACGTATACCGCAATTATGCATGCTTACCTTAAAGCAAGAAAAATATCTGATGCTAATGAGGTATTTGAGATGATGTTGGCACAAGGGTGCCCCCCAAATGTTGTCATGTTTACTGCTTTGATCGATGGCTACAGCAAAGCTGGAGATATAGAGAAAGCTTGCATGATTTATGACAAAATGAGAGGGAATGTAGATGTCAATGATGTGGATATTTACTTTAGAATTGCTGATGATGGTAATAAAGAGCCAAATGTTGTTACATATGGAGCCTTGGTTGATGGTTTATGCAAAGTGCATAGGGTCAAAGAGGCCCGGAATCTTCTAGATGCAATGAAATCTGGGGGCTGCGAACCGAATCATATTGTTTATGATGCTCTTATTGATGGATTCTGTAAGGTTGGAAAGCTAGATGAAGCACAGGAAGTGTTTGCTAAAATGTCAGAATGTGGATACGTACCGAATGTTTATACTTACAGCTCTTTAATTGACAGATTGTTTAAAGATAAACGCCTGGATCTTGCTTTAAAGGTGTTGGCTAAAATGTTGGAAAATTCATGTGTGCCTAATGTTGTTATTTATACAGAGATGGTTGATGGTCTTTGTAAAGTTGGGAAGACAGATGAAGCATATAGGCTGATGGTGATGATGGAGGAAAAGGGTTGTAACCCTAATGTTGTTACTTATACAGCCATGATTGATGGATTTGGGAAAGCTGGTAAAGTCGATAAAAGCCTTGAAATCTTTCAAAAGATGACCACAAAGGGGTGTGCTCCTAATTATATCACATATAGAGTCCTGATAAATCATTGTTGTAGTTTTGGGCGCTTAGATGAAGCTTATCAACTTCTGGAGGAGATGAAACAAACATATTGGCCAACTCATTTAACAAATTATCATAAGGTTGTGGAAGGTTTTAGCAAGGAGTTCCTATTGAGTCTTCAATTAGTTGATGAAATGGGTAAAAATGATTCTGCTCCACTTATCCCGGTTTACAAAGTTTTGATTGATAGCTTTCAGAAGGCTGGGAGATTGGAAATGGCTTTACAGCTGCATAAAGAATTTTCGTCTTTGTCTACTGATACGAAAGTTTGTTCTTCTTTAATTACGAGCCTATCTGCTTCCCACAGAGTTGAGAAGGCATTTGAGATATATGCAGATATGATAGGAAAAGGTGTAGTTCCTGAGTTTGGTGTGATTGCTGATCTCATCAAAGGTCTCATAAAAGATAACAGATGGGAGGATGCATTTGTAATTTCAGAAAGCTTGTGTCGGATGGTATGAAGATTACTCCTGACTTATTGCTTGGTTATCATATTTCCATTCTTTTTTTGTACAGCGAATTGCATAAAATTACGACAATTCCACATTTTTTCAATTACAACACATGTTTTTAAAATTTGCAATTCAATGCACAAACTTTTAAAATTTTGCAATTATGTCATATCACTATTTCCTGGCAACTTTTGTTGACGTGGCACTGTGGCAGCTCGATATTCGTCTTAAAAAAAGTGCAATAAATTCACAAGGCTGTGTACTAAATGCAAACATGTGTTGTAAACTTGTAATTGAAAAAAGTGGAAAAATGATGATTTGTTTTGCAATTAACCCCCTTTTTTTTTGTACGGGATTCTAATTATTTTTTGTTTGACAGCGTTCACACAAATACTCATATAAATAAAAAATAAACAAAAGTGATGTTGAGGGTCGACTTCACTTAATGGACAATTGCATTTTAGCTACATGATAGCCATGCATGAACAAAATGTACTAGTTCCCGAATATTTATGCTCTTTATTTCTTCTATTAGTTTGAAAGTTTCACACTTTCCATTTTACGTATGGTTTTCTCCTTATGGAATTTAACTTGCAACTGAGGCTTGGCCTTATGGCATGTTATAGTGGGACCCCCGAATCTAAGGTTATTTGAAGAAATCATTGGAATCAACATATTTTGAAAATGTAATTATGGGAAATGGAAGACTGGAGAAAAAATTGTTGAAATTAATATTCTATAAAAACACTCATTTCTAATAAACAGCATTGAAAATAATAAAGATTGTTCATTGACTTCTGATTTTAGTATGATACTTTATTATCAGATTTCTTTTAAAACTTTAATACTCTGATTTTTGCTGGATGCTTCTTCGATCACAGGATATCCAATGGTTGCCGAACGAAAATCTGAAGAAAGAAGGCTAGAGTCGTGCCCTTATCTTTGTTCCTCCTCACATTACATTTTTGATCGTGGAATATTATTGATCTTGTCTCATTTGGATCAACATTATAGATGATGATCATAAGCAATGATTTTGAGGCTTATGAAGAGAAGGTTTCCTGCTGTTCTTCTGAGATTCTCTTCATGCCAATTTCTCTGGATGTCAACCTGCAATACTGCTGCAATTAGCAAATGGTCATATCCAGGTTTAAATCATTACTCGCCTTCTCCATGATTTTTTATGCAATTACATTTTTTAATGCATTTATTTTTCGTTGTTGGTTGAGCTCTATGTTATTCAATTTTGGTTTCTCGTTCTTATTGTAAATGAAAATTTAGCTCAAGCATAATTATCCATCAATAAATCATATAAGACCATAGCATCTGTAATTTTTCTGGAAATCATCAGATTAAAATTTACCCCTTGCAGCTAATTTAGAAAGCATTGCTAATGATGTCTTTGATTGAAAAAAGAAAGTTGATATGAGTAGATTGAGTCCCCTGATGGAGAAGCTTTGTCTTTCCAAACCACATTTTAGAGGGGATGACAAAGTATATCAAATGAACAAAAGGAAATGTTGATGATAATGAGTAATTAATTAACTGAGATTTGCCCAAGACTATGAACTTGCTGTACTATAAAGAATACCCTTTAATACAAATTTAGGTTTGGAAATGTTGTCTTCTTTAATTACTTGTTTTCGTGTAGACATGAAATTATGAAAACATACGAATTAGTTATATAGATAGCTGGGCTATATAGGTAGGAAAATTAAATGTGTTTTTTGTTTTATTGTGTTTTTTACATGAAAAGACAGAATATTAGTAAACTTGGGAATGTATTTGATAGTTGTAACACAAGAAATGGTAATGAATTTGAAAATGGAACTTTTTCACTGATGAAAATGAGTAAAACAATTTTTGATGTTTCGAATAGGTAAAAAATTGGAAGGATTCCTTCTGGAAATGAAAGTAAAATGAGATCTAAGTGAAAATTTGCATTGTTTTGATAAAAAGAATTAGAAAGAAAAAGAAAATGATCAAGGCATTCTAGAATCTGAACTTATTGATTTGCAAATATAATTAATTCTATGTTTTCCGATTAAAACTCATGTTAACCTATTTTGCAGATTAAAACCTCGCACTCGCAGCTCAGTGTAAGATTCAAACTCATATGGATATTGATGTTGCTGATGTGATTAAGCTGTTATCGAAGTTGTACAAACATACAAAGAGTAAGTTCTGAATCTGATGGTCAAAATTTTGATAATTGTTGGAAGATTTTTTCAAACAAAATTGCTAACCGTGTAATTGTTGAAAATGGAGAATTGCAGCAAACATGACTGTAGATATTAATTATTCATGTTGCAGCATTCAATTTAGTGATGAGGATGACTCAAAGTTTGAGCCCCTGAGGGCTATCACTGCTTCGGCTAACAGCAATGATGGAAGGAGGAGAGAGAGATATTATAGAAACGAGTTGCGAGGCCTGAAGCTTAACCGATCTTTCATTGCTGTCCGTCTCCATAACTAAGAGTATGCTCAATGTGGTGAGATTAGCTAACTTTGTTACTTGAAAGAGTTACAGTAGCATGTAGTTGTAATTTATATATAATTGATCCCTCAAAAAGATGCAGGGGGATGTTTACTAACCCTAGGGTTAATAGGAATTTATCTATAGTTGTAGTAATTGTTCAACTTTTATGATGCACTATTTAGTCTATCATGCAAAATTATTGTTTGGCACTGTTTCATGGATCATGTATGCTGAAACAGAGTTCCAAATTCAATTAGAATATAAAGTTCAAATTCTTTAAATGACAAATTATATTTGAGGAGTCTTGGTCTCATTGTGAGATTTGGTCTTGCAAAGTTGCAAGAAATTGAATAAATTTATGTCATTTGGGTTCTCCAAGAAGATAAACATTTAACTTTAGATTAGGGTTGGTAATGGGCAGACCGACTACCTAGATACTTGGACCAGATATATTTTAAATAAAAAATATTCATTCGTTTAAATTTATTATGTTTTTATGTTTATTTCTTTGGACATATATTTTAATAAATATTGATTAGTGTAAGTATAAAATAGATATGTTGGGAGTGTGATGGGATATTGTGGGAGTCCATTTATAAATAAAGTGATGACAATTTGTGTAAATAAAATGATGATGGAAATGTAGAGATAAAATAGTTTAAATATTATTATTTTTAAAAAAGAAATGAGAATAATGAATTTGGAGGGAGGGAGTATACACTTACATATTTTAAAGGCAAATTCTTAATTTTAAATAATTTGAATAAATTCTTAATTATTCAATTGAATTTTTGATTGACACTTTAGAGAACAAGTTAATTGACACTTTAGAGAACAAGTTAAAATTGTGGCTCAAATTGCATCATTCAATTGATTGCACATAAATATGACTTTATTTTAAAGGATACTAGTACTACCTTCGTTCCTCTCTAAGGTTAAAATTTTCATTTTTTCTCCGTCTCAACCTAAAATTTACATTTTTTATTGGACAAAATTCATCTCTTCTACATTTTTTTTTCTTTCTATCTCTCCCTCTCTACTTTATCTATCATACATTTAATATTATATTTCTTCATCTCTATGCCAAAAGTTTATGTAAATTTTTTGAAAGGGACATATGTAGTATAATATAAAATTAAGATTTTTATTAAAAAAAAAATTATATTATAAACATTTTTATTAATTTATTTTCACATATTGATATTGATATATTTTTATTTAAAATATCATATTATATTTCATACAAAATTTTATCAATTTATATTAATTTAAAAAATAAATATAAAGTTGAATTATTGTTATATATATTAATAAATATGTGAAATATAGAAATATACTTATTACATACATATGTATAATGTATATTATATATAAAAAAAAGGTGCTAGAAACAATTAATTTAGTTAGTTAATTAGTGGTTATTAAGTTGTAACAATGTTAGTTGGTTGGGACCTTCTATATGTAGTCAGGGTGTCGTAACGTGTCGTAATGACTACCGTAGTCAGTTAATTTAAGCCATTAAAAATCTAATCTAAAGGTTTAGATTTGATGACCGGTTACCTTTTGTAAATTTTACGATATGTATTGTCGTAATGTGTCATAAATTTGTATTTTCTATTAAATTAAATTAATTAAAATATATTATTGTAAATTTACATTTTTATCCTTATACAATAAAATAATTTATTACAACAATTATCTACACCCGCTAATTTTATGAGTTCACCCCAAATCATTTTTTACCATAGTTATTTGCACCCATTCATTTTATGAGTTCTCCCAAATCATTTTTTACCATAGTTATCTGCACCCATTCATTTTATGAGTTCACCCCCAAATCATTTTTTTTTTACAATGGTTGTCTACACCCGCTCATTTTATGAGTTCAACCCCAAATTATATTTTTACCAAAGTTATCTGCACCCGCTCATTTTATGAGTTCACCCCCAAATTATTTTTATACCACAATTATCTGCACCCACTCATTTTATGAGTTCACCCCAAAATATTTTTTAAAAAATAATTACATTTAAAAGACTATATTATTTTTTTATTAATTAACACAAAATATAATAAAATCAACCCTAATTTATACATTTACAATCTACAACCGAGTCATTGCCGAGTTACCGTCGATTCACCACCAAATCACTCATATTTTTAGAAAAAAAATCGTAAAAACATAATTAAAAAAAACTATTGAGATTAGGCATAAATTTCAATCTTTTTTCTTTTTAATTTTTCTTCCCATTTTCAATTTTTATTCCAAACTTTTTATTTCTTTTATTTTTTGTTTCCTACTTTTTTTTCATTAGTATATTTTTTAGTTTTAATACAAAATAATATTATATGTATGATTTTATTATAATCCCTCCGTCCCAGTGAAAGCTCCTCATGAGCTTCGCACACAGAGGTTAAAAAATATGATATAATAAGTGGATGTATGAGAGGTGATGTGATTGAGAGAGGGAATAGTTTGGCAAAAAAGGAATGAGTAACTTTTATTGGAACAAACGAATAAGGAAAGTTGGGTAGTTTTCAATAGGAAGGAGGGAGTAGTCGGTAATACAACAAGTAATACCATAAACAGTAATCAGTAATACCATTAACAATAATTAGTAATACCACGAACATTAATCAGTAATACCATTAATATTAATCAGTAAAATTTTATACAATAACAAATAATTTCACACATCTAATTATATTCAATAATAAAAAAAATAATTATCAGTAATACCATGAACAGTAAGTAGTAATACCATGAACATTGAATAGTAATATCTCATACAATAACAAATAATTCCACAAGGGGAAATTATTGTTAAGGTCATTTCACTAAGAGATTTATCTAATAGGGCATAGGTTTTTTTTTTTAAAATCTATTAGAGGTAAAATGGCACCTAATAAGACATTGTTGCCCTTTACCAATTTAAATAATTTGAAATTAATAAATATTAATAATTTGAAATTAATAATTTTGAATTAATGCAGTTCCTAGTTATACGCAACTTCCAATTATTAAAAAAATCCTAAAATTAAGCAATTCGAATTAATTGTTAATTATTCAAACAAATAAAAATAAAAAATCTGCATTTTATGATTCAGAAATAAGCGTGTCATAGAGTATACAATTCCCCATATTTTGAATATGCATATATATATGAAATATATTATGAATTTTAATATGAACAATGAAATGAATTTTGGTATGTAGAAATGGGTTATGAAGACATATGTGCATTTCAATATGAAGTTTAAAACGGCATACAAGACTGAATTTTTTGGTATGCATAAAATAACATGAACCAATGTACACAGAGTGACATGCATATCAATATGCAAAATAGATGTGCACATTTGTAAATGACATATTCAAACAGCGTTTGTTGTGATGTAGGGATCAACGTTTGTCGACGAGACTAACCTACTCGCAGACGCCGATGTCTTTAAATCAGCTCGCCGCGTTCTCAAATTCCACGGCCGGCTTAACTCACCTACCGCCGCCGCCGGCGGCGGAATCTCACCTTCGTCGAGACTGTCCTTGAAGATGGCGTGTTTCATCTGGTCCGCCGCGGTTTGGAGATCGAGCATCACTTTCTCTCTTATGGCGGCAATCCCCTCGTCGAATCGGCGGCTACTATCCGGCGGCGAAGTGCGGGAAATTTTACGAGATCGATTCAGAAACTCGTCAATCTCTGTGGCTCGAATTTCTCCTCTGTGCGTGCGCGACTGCAGGGTACAATTGTCGCGGCGGCGTTGATCGGAATCAGCGCGGCGGAGGGGGGGAGATTTGGGCGTCGGAGTTGACCTTAATGCAGCGGAGAAAGCGTTGGTTCCCCCACCGCAGCTCGCCCGGCATCGTGAAATTGTGAAGCGATTTGGATCTCTCGGTTCCTGTTGTACCCATAAGCATTCATACAATTTAACAGTGACAAACTCAAAACCTACCTTGATTATTGGATTAATGGCGGAGGTACAAGGTATTTCAAAACGAAAATGAAGGGTGTTTTGTTTTCTGTAAATTTTGGATTTATTATCACCGGGAGGAAGAAGGTGCGAATTTATATGGGGTGAATTTCCTTTCAGTTAATTCTTTTCTGCGTGTTCTATACTGTGAACTGTTAATATATTACCGACGAACTGTGGCAAGGTGGGTGCGGCGGCCAAGGTGGGTGAGGGAGCTCGACCGATTGGGGTGGGGGGAGGGATCTAGGGTTTTGTTTTTTTGGGAATGAATGTGCCCTATAATTTGGGAATTAATTGATAACAATTAATTATGATTTTAAATTTCGAATTAAATTTCAAATATATAAATTAAAGGAGTATATGAATATTAAGGGTAAATACGGTTTTTTGACACAAAAATGACCTTATTAGGAAATTTTAAAAGTTGTATGTTTTAGTTGTTTAATAGTCTATAAAAGTGACCTTATTAGGTAATATTCTCAATTCCACAAATCTAATTATATTCAATAATACCAAAAACAATTATCAGTAATACCATAAACAATAATATGTAATACCATAAAATAATAATAATCACTAATAAATAATTTCACATAATCAGTAATACCACAATTAATAATCAATAATCATTAATATTAATTCAATAGTGTATTAATAGTAATACCGCAATCAATAACTACTAATACCAGTATCAATAACACCAATAACAATAATACCATAAAAAAAGTGGAGAGAGTGCAGATCGGGGTGTACTAAAGAAAATAGAGGGTGCACATTACCAAGCCCAATTGAAGGAAACCCTAGCCCAATGGGAGGGCATCCTAGGTCAGTAGTCGTCGCTTGAGATTTCATCAGCAAGCAGAGGCGGACCGAAGGTATAGGGGAGGAGGGCCGTGGCCCCCCCTAAAATTTATCCAAGAAGTATAAATATATTATTGTTAGATTGATTTATTTTATTTTATTGTTTGTTGGCCTCCCTAGTTTTTTGTTAATAAACTTACTGAGGCTCAGCCTATTTACAAAGCAACTTCAAATTGAATTAAAATTGGCTAATTCATTTTTAATTTATTTTTAAACTCCTGCAATAGTCAATATATGATATTAACTCATGCAATACATACATTTTATTTTGTTATTTATTAATTTATTGTTTTGATTATACCTTTAATTTAAAATTAATCCTTCAATTATTAATTGATATGTTTTTAGAATTTGTTTGGTAGATCAAAGAAATAAAAATTATATAACTAATTATTGACTAGTAGTTTGAATTTGAAAATTAATGTGTCTTTCATTGTAACTGCAAATTAATTTTTTTTTCTAGGTATGAATATAGTCAAGACTACCTTCGTAATAGGATGGAAGACAAATTTCTTACAAACTGTTTGTTGACTTATATTGAAAAGGAAATTGAGAAAATGTTCGACATACATTCGCTTATAGATCGATGATTTTAGCATATGAAAGAAAGACGTATTAAAAGGTTATAATTTTAAAAAATATATGATAATAATTATATATTATATATGAACTTGTTAGTGTATAGTTTAAATTTGATAACTTTGAAATTTTACCGTTGGCCCCCCTCAATTACTCGTTCTGGGTCCGCCCCTGTCAGCAAGGTCACCGGCTCCGAGTGTCGTCCGGTCAGAGATCCATCAGCAATATACTCATAGTCCTCCGTCGGGCCGTCGTCAGCCGGAGGAAGAGGCTGCGCAGGAGCAGGGTGAAGAAGACAGATGAAGCAATGTAGCTTCGATTTGGACAGATATGAACGACGAGAGAGAGGCGAGCGCCGTTGATGTAGGAGAAGCTCCTGGATCGCGAACGCAAGCTATGGAGATTGACCGAAGCAGTCGCGTCGGTGGTCGAAATGAGGAGAGGATTTCGGCCGCCATTGATCGTGGCCGAGATGGAAGATTATGTCGATTGTTATGGAAGTGAAGAATCGCGATTGCGATTCGAGGAGGGGTCTCGGGCTTCAGCGGCCGAGACGGAAGCGCCGCCGTCGCCGTCGAGGGGGTGGTCGGGCATGGTGGTGGCTGGGTCACCCGCCGACATGCATGGATTTCCGGCAAGTCCTTTACTCATCAAATTAAAATTAAAATTTAGGTGCACCGCCAATCGACTTTAATAAAATTATACCTATAATATTATTTTGTATTAAAATTTAAAAAATACACATGCAAAAAATGGAAAAGAAAGACAAGAAAATTTAAAAAGGAAAAGAAAAAAAAACAAGGAAATAAAAAATTTGAAAAAAAAATTGAAAATGGGAAGAAAAAAGAAAAAGAGGAGGGGGAAGAAAAATTAAAAAGAAAAAAATTGAGATTTGTGGCCAATTTCGATAGTTTTTTATTAATTATATTTTTACGTTTTTTTTTAAATATGGGTGATTTGGTGGTGAATTGATTTTTTAGAGTTTATTTTATTATATTTTGTGTAAAATAATAAAAGGATAATATAGTCTTTTAAATGTGATTATTTTTTAAAAAATATTTTGGGGTGCACTCATAAAATGTGCGAGTGCAGATAACCGTGGTAAAACAATAATTTGGGGGTGAACTCATAAAATGAGCGAGTGCAGATAATTGTGGTAAAAAATAATTTGGGGTGCACTCATTAAATTAGTGGGTGCAGGTAAAATATAAATAAAATTTAAAAAGAAGGGTAATATAGTAAATAACAAAATATAATTTAAATAATGCTAAAAATAACTGAAACCTGTATGACAGGTAGCAGATCGTTTTTACGGTTACTACGCCACATAGCGCGATTCGACAAAGTGACTGCGTAGTCACTTTGTAAAATGTGACTACCGTAAGAATTGCCCAAGTTGGTTATTCAAAGTACTCTTGTACCAAACTATTTATACCTAGATGATCGGTTTTACATGGAAAATGTACAATGCTCTTCCTATCTTCTGATCCAAATAAGGATATTTTTAGATCACGAGAGGAGATCTTGAAGTAAGGGCGGAGCCAGAAATATTTTTCAGGGTGGGCTGGAATAAATGCAATACAAAAAATAAAAGTAACATTTTATTTTACATAAGTTTGCAACTTGCAACATACAATTTTTTATTCTATAGAATTCATAAATTTTTAAACAATTCTCTTTTAATATTGATAACAATATACTTTAATAAATTAATAGCTCCGCATTTATTTTAAATAAGACTCTTGACATGGTTTATTGTTGAAAATATTTTTTCATTCATAGCAGTAGTAACAAGAGGTGTCAAAACATGGTGAATCAGTCTCGTAATCAGAGCATACGATTGCACCTTATTTGTCTCGACTAACATTTTAGGTAGTTCAAAAATAGTTGATAAATTCTTTTTTTTTAGAGGTTATTTAATTAGAATTTTAAATTATGTAAAGAGTATATGTATATTTTACAAATAGTTTAATAAAAATTAATATGGATTGATGGTAAGTGTAAAGTGAATTTGGTGAGGTTTGAAGTAAAATGTAGATAAAAGGGGTGACAATTTTAAAAATAAAATAATGTTGGAAGAATATTAATTTTGTAGGAGTATTTTATATTAAAAGTGTGTAAGTAATCTTGAAATGTTTCAATAAAAAAAAAAAAGTGTACAAATAATTACAGAACAGGGTATATATAAAAGAAAAACCCCAAGAATTAGGGTGGGCTGGAGCCCTCCTTAGCCATAAGGAGGCTCCGCCCTTGTCTTGAAGTACCATATATCAGTGTAATTGGTGCACCAATGCAAACCATATTTTACCCAAATTCTTCTTTTATTCATGAGTTACAAAATAATGGTTAAATCAATGTGTAACAAATTTGCTCTCTTGACAGATTCAGGAGATTTATATTGCCAAGACGTTACTTACTGATTACAACATTTAAAAATTGGTGAAGCGCATTGGAATGCATCAGTTAAAATTTTTAAATGATGTTTGAATTAGGGGGAGAATTAATACATTAAGGGCTTGTTTGGTTTGATGGAAAAGGTGGAAAAAGGGATAATTTTTTTTTTAGTCTATTAAGTTGCCACGATTTTGATTTCAGTCAACTTGATTACTACATTTTAATTTAGTCCATTAAATTTCGTATTGTTTTGAAATCAGTCCATTGACCGGCTATTCAAGGTTATTTCAACCGGTTGGTTTTTTTTTTTTTTTTAATAAATCTTCAGAATTTGTTTTTTATTTATAAATTTCAAATCTTAAAAAAATGGGGCAGGTCGGGTAAAAAACACGGGTTGGGTAAATTAATAACGGGTCACTCTTTCTTCTTCCCAAACCCAAAAAAGAATCAGTCTCATTCTTCTTCTTCTTCTTCCAAAACTTTTTTTTGAAGGACTTCTTCTCTCCAAACAAAAAAATGGTAGGTCTTCTTCTTCCCAAATCAAAAAATTACAGGTCTTGTACCCTAATTTTTTCATCCTCACTCACCATCTAGAAACATCGCACCCTCATTTTCTGCCCTAAACCCAAAAGTTAATAACCCTTGGCATCTGAAGCACCTCCAATAATTTTCAAACTGTGTTTGAAAATCTGTTGCCGCAATATTTGATTTTGTTGTGAATTAAAAAAAAAAAGTAAACTTTGCTGATGTTTTGCTCTGTTTCAGTTTATATTCTTAAAAAAATTTTAAATTGCGAGATGATTACATAATCTGCTATATATAATTGTTAGTAATTTTTTGTTCTGTTTCTAAGGTGAGTAAATCCTATGAGGTTCCTTATTTTGTCGATGGAGTTCAACTCTGGATTTGGTTTGACTGTTTTTGTCCATTGTGCACTAATCAGGTTTAGGGCAGAATATGGAAAGAAGACGAGGGTTTGGGAAGAAGAAGACCTACCATTTTTGAGTTTGGGGAGAAGAAGACCTACAAAAAAGGTTTCGGAAGAAGAAGAATAATATATGAGACCGATTCTTTTTCTAATTTTGGAAGAAGAAAGAGTGACCCGTTATTAATTTACCCAACCCGTGTTTTTTTACCTAACCTGCCCCATTTTTTTAAGATTTGAAATTTATAAATAAAAAATAAATTCTGAAGATTTATTAAAAAAAAAAAGGAAAAAAAAAAGCCTACCGGTTGAAATAACCTTGAATAGCCGGTCAATGGACTGATTTCAAAATAATACGAAACTTAAATTCAAAATGTGGTAACCAAGTGGACTGAAATCAAAATTATGGCAACTTAATGGACTAAAAAAATTTTAATCCCAAAACTTATTTATTCCACTTTTTCTATTGTTTAGTTTACTATATTAAGGCCCGAGCATTTATTTGGGCTCGAGTCAATTTTCTCACATATGCATGAATATGTATCTTAAGGGGAGGGGGTAAGTTTATTTGTCCATCAATCCAAACACACAAATTAGTTCAATATTTTAATTTGTGAACAATGCAATCCCACTTAATTCTATCCTAATATATCTATCCAGTCTAACAAACAAACTAGCCCTAAGTAGTATGCATGTTTTGTTGATTCACTAAGGTGTTTGTTTTGGGACTCACACGTTCGGATCCTGTTCTAGTTCGGGATTTCACATTCGAATTTCACCATTCAACTACATTCACCCCTAATAATACATACTCCCTCCGTCCCGCAATTACTTTCACACTTTCCTTTTCGGGACGTCCCACAATAACTTTCACACCCTTAAAATGGAAAACCCTTTATAAATTCCACCCTTACAATATTCTCAATTTTACACAAATGCCATTACTTTTTCTCCACACATACCCAAAAGTCAACTCATTTCTTTACTTTATACATAAATGTTTACAAAATTACCCCTCAAAATCCCCACTAAATTCACTTTTCTTATTTTGTGTGCCTCTTCACACGTGAAAGAAATCACGGGACGGAGGGAGTATATATTATACTATTATAATAATACAATATCATACAACATCACCCACTCTTACACAATTGATTTGACATAAAGTTACATCCTATCATACTCAAAATCCCTAAACAAACACACATAATCAATATTCATCATAATTGAGAGAGTAAATGGAAAATCATCGGTAATTTACGATGATGAGTATATTCAGTATAAATATTCAAAGATTACAATAGGGTTTCCATGATATGTGGAAACAGACTAAAAATATAAATACAAATATGCACAGAATATATTCTATTCTAGAATAATATATACAAATTGATTTATTCAATCTATTCCTCCAATACCCCCCGTCAAGCGCTGCGTGGGATGAAGACAAACGCAGAGCTTGGAACGTAACAATTCGAAGGCAGGTCGTGGTAAGCCTTTGGTGAAGATGTCAGCAAGCTGGAGATGAGTGGGAACAAAACGAGTTTCAAGCTTTCCGGAAGAGACAAGTTCACGAACGAAATGATAATCAATGTCGATATGTTTTGCCCGTTTATGAGCAATGGGGTTCTGGCTGAGGAAGAGTGCACTTTTGTTATCACACAATAGAAGAGGGCATGTCGGAGGAAGCTGCTTGAGCTCTCGAAGAAGACTAGTGACCCAAACGAGCTCAGAAGCAGCATTAGCCATCGCCCTGTATTCGGATTCACAGCTGGAACGAGCAACTGTCGGTTGTTTCTTTGCACTCCAAGAAACAATGTTGCCGCCAAGAAAAATGGAATATCCATATGTAGAGCGTCGAGTCTCGAGGCAGCGAGCCCAGTCAACATCAGAATAACCAATAATGGATACATCCGGGCGATGAACAAAAGAGAGGCCAAAATTGATAGTACCTTTAACGTATCGAAGAATACGCTTGACTGCCAAAAAATGAGTATTGGTAGGAGACTGAAGAAACTGACTAACCGAGTTAACAACATAGGATAGATCCGGACGAGTGATGGTCAAGTACTACAAAGCACCCACCAAAGATCTATACAAGGTCGGATTTGAGAACAAAGGGCCAGTGCTCGTCAAGGACTCCCCAGCAACCAAAGGAGTACCGACTGGTTTAGAGTCGAGAAGATCCGCCCGCTCCAAGATGTCATGAGCATACTTGGATTGCCCAACAAATAATCCGCTATCAGTGTAAGAAATCTCAAGGCCTAGGAAGTAGTTCAGACGACCAAGGTCCTTGATGGCAAATTCAGAATGAGTACGAGCAATAATCTTCTGAAGCAAGGTCTGATCATTACCTGTAAGAATAATGTCATCCACATAAAGTAATAGATAAATGACAGAAGTACCAGTATGAAGACAAAATAGAGAAGAATCAGATTTTGTCTGAAAGAAGCCCAAAGAGAACAAGTATGAGCTGAAGCGCTGGTACCAAGCCAAAGGGGCCTGACGAAGACCATAAAGTGCCTTCTTAAGGCGACAAACATAATCCGGATATCGTGGGTCAACAAAACCTGGCGGTTGAGCCATGAAAACGGGCTTGGGAAGAATACCATTGAGAAAGGCATTCTTCACATCCAACTGATGGAGAGGCCATTTGTGATGAACCGAAAGAGCGAGAATAATACGAACTGTAGCCGCTTTAACAACAGGACTGAAGGTGTGATGAAAATCAGAACCCGGAATTTGAGTGAAGCCCTGAGCAACGAGACGGGCCTTATGACGCTCAATGGAGCCGTTATAGTGGAATTTTGTTCGGAACACCCATTTGGAACCAACAATGTTGGTGTCAGAGGGACAGGGAACTAAATCCCAAGTGTTGTTCGTCTTTAAAGCATCGATTTCCTCCTGCATGGCACTGACCCAATGAGGGAATTTAGAGGCAGATTTGAAACCCTTAGGTTCCGAAGTTGCGACAATGGAGGAGAGGAGGGCCGTAGAGGCAATGTCGACTGGATATCGAGGCTTGAACACCCCAGCCTTCGCCCTAGTGACCATAGGATGGCTGGATGAGGCAATAGGCGGAGCTGGTGGAGGCGGATGAGCCACATCAGGCTCGACAACAGGTGGTTCGACTTGTAAAACAGGAGGCCGAGAAGGACGATCAATATGCGAGGACGGAGGATCCGGATCGGGGCAGTCCGGGCATGGGTCAGGATCCGATTCAGGGGGACGAGTCGGAAGGTCAGCGGAAGGCTGAGTGGCAGGTGGGGAACTTTTGTCAAAGAAGGTCGAAATGCACGGGTCCAAAGACGAGGACACAGATTGACCGGAAAAAGGAAAAACCTGTTCATCAAAACGAGCATGTCTGGTGATAAAAACTCAAGTAGTAGCAGGATCGAAACACCGATAACCCTTGTGAGAGCTGCTGTAACCCAAGAAAATGCACGGACGACTGCGAGGCTCCAATTTATTATCTGCATGATCCCTAAGATAAGGAAAAACCCTACAACCAAAGGGTTTAAAAGTTCCATAATTCGGGGCACAATTAAATAACAACTCGTATGGGGATTTATTGTCCAAAACCGAAGAGGGAAGCCGATTAATAACATATACTGCTGTAGCAAAAGCATCAAACCACAGAGATGCAGGCGCACAAGCATGGAACATCATAGAAAGACCAGTTTCTGTTATGTGGCGATGTTTGCGCTCAACACGACCATTCTGTTGTGGATTATATGGACAAGATATACGATGATGAATGCCATGCTTAATAATGAATTCATTGACACGTTTGTTTAAAAACTCTGTACCTCCATCAGATTGAAAAACTTTCAGAGTAGTTGAAAATTGATTACAAACAAACGTGTGAAAACGAACCAAGATATCAAAGAATTCAGACTTAGCATGCATGGGATATATCCAAGAGAAACGAGAGTAATCATCAACGAAAGCAGCATAATAACGATAACCAGCAGATGTAGAGATAGGTGTAGGACCCCATAAATCACAGTGAACCATATCAAGGACAGCAGAAGCACGTTTATCATTCAATAAAAACTGAAGTCTTTTACTCTTAGCCAACTGGCAAGAGGAACAAACACTAGGATTCGGCAATAAGGACGTAACAGATAAATGTCCTAATTTATTAAGCAAAGTAATGACAGAAAATGGAACATGTCCAAGGCGCAGATGCCACAAATCAAAACTAGCAGATAAATCTTTGGTACGTAAGGCAGCGACCAAAGCTGAGTTACCCCTCTCCAAAACGTAAAGTCCTTTCTCACATCTGCCTTGAGCCATTATTTCCTTGGTCACCCGGTTCTGAATCGTAAAGAGCTTGTCAGAGAAAACCACATCAACATCAAAATCGGACGTTAGCTTGCTAATCGACAATAGGTTTTTAGTTATATGAGGCACCACAAGCACATCCAAAAGATTAACATGGGAATGAATACGACTGGAACCAACATGGGAAATAGAGAGAGAATTGCCGTTACCAACAACAACCGAGCCATTACCCGTATAGGGAGCGAAAGTGTCCAAAGCAGATGTCTGAGATGTCATATGAGCCGAAGCGCCCGAGTCCACGTACCAGTCGGAACCGGAGTTGGGATCAGATACGTTGCATGAAGCATGAAAGGCATCTGCAATGTTGGCAGAGGAGGCAGGGGCTGGAGATGGCTGAGGATCACATCGTTGCAACCAACGAGGGCATTTATTGGCATAGTGTGCACCTTGACATAACTGGCATTTGGGAACGTAAGGTTTGCGACCACCACCGCGGCCACCGCCATTGAAATTTCTGCCGCTCGAAGAGGACTGCCATCGACCCCCACCACCGGAGGAAAACCTGGAGTTTTGAGTCGAGGAAACAGAACGAGTAGTAGGGGTGTTGGACGCCGTAAACGCGGCCGAAGAAGGAGCGGAGCCTTCCATTGATTTGGTGAGCATGTCAAACTGAATAGCTTGGTGAAGAAGATCCCGAAACGGAGGAACCGGATCCATGACGAGCCTGGTGTCTGCAAAGTTCGAGAATTGAAGGCCAAGCCCTCGGAGGAACCAGTGACTCTTGTCACATTCATCAACAGGGCGACCAATTGCGGATAATTGATCACAAATTGCCTTGAAAGCTTTACCGTAATCAGTAACAGAGAGTGACTCACGCCGGAGAGAAAGAAGGGACTCACGTAGTTGATTCGTACGGGAAGTAGAAGAATTGGCGAAGGCTGCCTCCAAAGCCAACCATGCCGTACGAGAGGAATTGCAATCAAGAACCTCAGCCATGGCTTCTTGCGACAAAGTGGCGAACAAAATGCCCAAAACTTTTTGATCCCGGAGGAACCAAGTATTGTGAGCGGGATTAGGAGAGGAAATACCCTCGGCAGAGGTGATCTTCTTGGACGGTTCAGGGGAGGATCCAAGAATTAAATCAAGAAACTCAAAAGTGGATGCCATGGAAAGAAACTGGCGCTTCCACATCAAATATGTGGAAGATGATAGCTTGATAGGAACCAAGTGTATCATCGCCGTGGTTGATGCAGTCGTGGAGGACGAAATATCGGTGGGGTTGGTCATTGCGGTGGTGTCGGTCATTGTGCGATTGGATCGAAGGGGACCAGTTCGAACAAAATTCGCAGCAAGAAAGCAAAGCGGAAACGGGGACCAGGCTTCACGCTTGCAGGAAGAAGAAGGAAGAAATTTTTAGGGTTTATGGTGTGTATGGTCTCTTGATACCATGAGAGAGTAAATGGAAAATCATCGGTAATTTACGATGATGAGTATATTCAGTATAAATAGTCAAAGATTACAATAGGGTTTCCATGATATGTGGAAACAGACTAAAAATATAAATACAAATATGCACAGAATATATTCTATTCTAGAATAATATATACAAATTGATTTATTCAATCTATTCCTCCAATAATAATTTCTCGGGTTAGTTATTAATAAGGTCATTTCACTACTAGTTTAGTCTAATAGAGCCTCTAACATAGTTTCTTGTCTAATAGAGTCAAATTGGAAAATATAAGACAATTATACCCTTTCATTCATTTCAAACATTCGAAATTCTTAATTCAAATTAACAAAACAAATAAATTCCATAATTATATATAGGTATGCAGATGATATTGAAATTCGCGTAATTTTAGGAGCTTCCAAAATTTAAAACTTTCCTAAAGAGTAGGTATGCACATTAAATCCTTTTACTTGTTTGAGCTTTGGGGTTTTACGCGTCTACAATTACTTCGGTCGACGATTGTTTGAGTTTTCTCTGCATTTTCCGGCGGCGAGTTTGACGATTAGCAAAATCAGGTAATACTATCATATGCATGTGTAATTGTGAACGTTTTCTGGTTAGCAACATACGGTAATCCGATTCGGAACATATTTAAAAAAAAAAAACCAGTTAAAAAATGTGTTGTTGAACTTACAGGAACAGAGGGCTTCCATAGTAGGTAAACTGCATGTGTTGTTTCGTAGATTTTATTTCGAAATCTTTGATTAAATAAGTACATAACATTTACTTACGACGGATGTAAACCCTAGAGAATCTATGTTTTACTAAATGGTTTTGATGATAGTGTGAATGAACTTCGATTTTTATGAAAAAAGAATAGAATGTGTTTGGGCTGCCTACTTTTATAAAAGAATGGGTGCAATTTTTTCAAATATGTATGAGGAGGTGCATATAAGCATTATATGTATTGTCACAATGCAGTTACTCATATATGTTACTATAGGTCCCCAAAGTTGAGTTAATAACGAGTAAGCTAGTGAAAATGTCTAGAGGGGGGTGAATAGACTTTTCAAAAATCTATCGAAATATCAGAATACAATATGCGGAAATACGAAATTAACAATGAGCCCAATTCAAGTTTATACTCAACTTCTTAATTCGAGAACTCTGTTCTATACTCAACTTGTCTAGTTCAGTTATGTATGTTTAAACAATTAATCAGTTAATCAATTAAAACAAACAAAACAGTAAAGTAAACAACACACAACGATTTATAGTGGTTCGACAACTTGTCTACATCCACTCTCACAAACCCAGTTGTGATGTTTCCACTAAACTCTTCCAATCGAGTACAAAGTGTATGTTCCTGTGATTTTAAGTCCCAAGAAGAAGACTTAGATCTTCAAAGAATATACCACCAGATATATCTATGATCTAACTAGCTATTTAACAAGCAACTAGCAACTTGATAAAAACAACAATAAAACTTCTCTGTTCTTCAGTAGTAGCCTCCTGGATCCTTCACTTGTCTTCTGGCTTCTTTCTGAACTTCAATAAACTCTGAGAGTAATTCTCTTTTTGAATGCTTCGATAATGCTTCACTTGAGTATGAACGTCAGTGTATCAGTAGTCTTCAATTGATCAACACCATGAAGTATTTATAGACTTCAATCTTCAAGAACTTAGGTAGTTGTAACCAACTTTTCTTGAAAACTAACTTTAACTGAATCTTCTTATCAATCCACGCGTTTCTTGTTACGAATTAGTTATTCCCATAACTAACTTCTTCATCCTTATCTTTCCACGCGTATTTGTAACTAACTTCAAGTTGACCTGTCTTGTGTAGTATAGTAGATGCACTCGTCTTTGTCTTGTAGTCCATCTGTCTTGAGTAGTAGACTCCAAGTCTTCTTGTCTGGTCTTCTCATGCAATCTTTAGTAGTAGACTATACTAATCTATCAAGACTTATTACATTACTTTAAGCTTTTATAAAACAAGCTTAGTCAACTTATAATCTATACAATGAATCTATCTATTACATTCAAAATCATGAGCTCTATACAACATTTATCATAGCTCAATAACAATCTAACAAATACAAATAGCATATATGAAGTACTTATAAATCTGTACTTATCTTTTAATATAAAACAGTACTTGTATTTCATGTGAACTCTACTGGTCTTGTTCAAGATGACTTAACTCAACTAGACTAGATCAGTTAACACTTAGAAAATATTCAAACTACTTTTGGCTTATCAAAACTTCATCTTTTATCTTTTCATCATGTAGGACTTGTTCTAGGATTCATATCCCAACAATTTCCCCCTTTTTGATGAAGCCAAAACTACTTGAATCTTTTCATAATAGTAGACTAGTTAAGTAGTTATCTTGTCTTAACATCAAAAGTTGTTATCTTTTCATTCATTCAAAAATAAGATCAGTAGATTACACTTACTTCAAAATATAATGAGAGCAAAAAAAAACTATTAAATAAAACATAAAAACAACTAATCTGACATAGTACCTCCTTCAAGATTTGGAACGTTGAATGCATCTAGGAGTCTTCTGTGAATAATACTGATATGATCTTCATCATCAATCTTCTCTTTCTCTGCAACTCTTCTTCAAATTTCTTGATTTGATTCATATCAACTCTTCTTCCTGAGCTGGTCATAGGACACTTCCATCTTGGAAATATAGGAACAAGAATGTTAAAGTTTGCACCTGCAGATATCCTTATGATCAAATTCCATAGCATCCTATGCTGTCCTTCCATGAACTTATCAAATACTGAGTACAAATCTTCAGAATTATCAGAATCTCCAAACTTCCTGATAATCCAGTGATCTAGTTCCCATTGCCTTTTCACTTTTACCCATTCTTGACGATGTTCTTTGTCAATGAAATGGTCAATGAACTTGTCTTCCATAAGCTCTTCATCAGACTTCAGCTTCAGCAAATTCTCTATGTGTCGTCCAATTTTCTTTTGACTAGCATAGTGAGTTTCATCACTTGGATCAACAACCTTTTGTTTCTTCATGACTGTTGTCTCAGGAGTAGGTTCTTCTATAACAATAGACTTCCTTTTCGATACCTGTCTTGTCTGAACTTCAACTTCAGGAGATGCAATAGCCTTGCCCTTCTCCCTTTTCAACAACTCATCTGCTTCAGCCTTAGCTTGCTTAGCTTGTTCAAGTTCAGCAGTTTTCACCAACCTGCCTTTGCCTCTCTTAGTCCTTCTAAGATCTTGAATGGCTTCAGCAGCATCTTTAGCCTCTGGTTCAGCACTAGACTTGTCTTTATCATCAACTCGACTCATCTCTTCCCCCTTTTTGGCTTCATCAGATGCCTTGAGAGAGAATAGAGAAGTGAACCGAGTCATCTCTTCCAGCATAGCTTGCTTCATCATAATTGTAGCTTTCTCGATCTGTCTTTGATGAGAACCATCTTGACTCAACTTATCTAGCTTGGTTGCCACCAACTCCAGCTTTTGAGTAGACAAGTTCAACTCATTCTTAAAATGGGTTGCAGTCAGACGGAGCTTCCGGTTCTCTTCAGTCATAGCACTGATAATCTCTCTAGCTTGTGCTAACTGATCAAAGGCTTCCTTTCTTTGGACGTCAGCTACTTCGATTTTAGCTCTATAGACTCTTTCCATCTTTCTGGATTCAGTAGCTAGAACTCGAGCAAAATCGACTGAGCTCTTCTCCGAATATTCTACTTGATTCTGGAGAAATCCTTCAATTTGATTGAACATCTCTCGTCTGAAATCGTTGTCCAGCTGGTTGACTTCATTCATGATCATCTCTTTTGAACTTGTCACAAGGACACTATTCTGTTCAACAAGAGTCTTCTTAAGTTCGGTCTTGAGAAACTCATCAATAGACGACTTGATAACAGCCTTCAAGTCCTCTTTCAACTCATCTATTGAAGCAGCTGGGATAGCTTGAGACGACTGTCCATCTGCAATATGAGTGGCTTCAACCATGACCTCATCTTCAGCATCAGCAAGAGAAACAACTTCAACCAACTGACCTTCTGGAGCAGTAGCTAAGACCTCGTCTTCTACTACTTCAGCAACAAACACACTTCCAGCAATCGCCTTCAGACTAGGCAGAGGACAATAAGGCACCATAGCTAACTTAGCTTCCTTAGTCCGTCTTTCAGCGTCAACAATGTCTTTCTTTAATAAGGCGTGCAGCTTCCCCATATATCCACAAAATTCAATGGGAAGCAATGGATCAGTGTATCGATTAATAAACTTGAAATCTGACCTCGGACTGTCAGCATGATCCATTTGAAATTTGAACACAATGCCTCTCAACTGGTTTGAGACATTGTCTAGCTCTACGACCGGATCAGTGGACTGGATCAACTCAGCTTGTCCAGCTTCAATCATCTCAATGTCTTGCACAAAGTCAGATTCTGAAACCTAAACACCAACATCAAACTTGAATTCTGAACACATTAAGTCATCAGAGATACCCAGTAGCCTCTTAGCAAGAGCAGTGATAGCATGATTTGGGAAAAGCTCTGAGTGGTCACGAACACCACTATTCTCCTTCTGATCCATTTCCCAATCCATGAAGTTAGAGATACCACCTTTCCCTAAGATGACTTCGAAGAGATCATCTGTACTTGACTTCTTCAAGGCCACCCAAGTGCATATTCTAACCAGTTTCTCAAACTGTTCTGAAGAGTAGTCGACTTCGACAGATGAGAGCTGTATCTTCAAATTCTTGCTCATCTTCGAACGGATTCGCTTCTCTCGTAGACACATAGGATAGTAGACCAGGGATTCGAATCTAACTTCAGACGGGGTCTGAGTAGATGGGGTCTCTATCTCAGTTGTTGCAGTGGCAACTGTTGTCTTATCTGAAGTAGATGGGTTATTAGGATCAACATATTCTGTTGAGAGTAAGGATAGAATTTGGTCTGTGGTTTCTTGGGGCATTGATGTGTCTTGGTTTGGTGTGATAACTGTAGAAGTAACAGTTATATCCATTTTGGGAGTGTTTTCGGGTAGGCTGACTCTCAGCGGATGTGCTGGCAGCACTTGTGAGGTTGAGGTAATAGGTCTTGGCCTAGATCGATGAGATCTTGCCTTGGTTCGAACAGAAGAAAGAGAGAGAGGAATCGATAAATCATGAGAAGAGGAACCAACCTGGTGACTCAACTCGTCTGGTGGAGGAGGTGTTCCGATTCACACTAGTTTGTATAACTCTGGAACTTGAGAACTTGGATCTAACTCCTCTTCCGACTGAGTCTTCTCAGAATCATCTGCACTAGACGAGTCTTGTGCAACTTCCTTTGACTCTTCTCCAGCAGACTCATCTTCTGAAGAACCAGACGCACCAGCATACGGCAAGGCTTCCATGGGGTCAATTTTAGCTTGCCTAGGTGCAGCTGGCCTGGCAGCACCTTTCTTTCTCACTGCCTCCTTCTTAAGGTAGAATTTCAAAGGATGGAATGGCTTTCCTTTACTCCATTCCGTTTTGTTTGGCATTAAGAGAGGGAAAAGGATACTTAGCTTATTACCGTATCCAACCGCTGTAGACACCACCCAATTGTGAGTGTGGTCATCTACTCGAACACTTCTTTCAAAATACATGATTCGGTCTGCGATTAGTTTGAACCAATCACCTTCAGTAATACCATCGTATATCGCAGCCATAACCCTTGTCTTTGCAAAAGTCACAGAGTCATGAGAACCAGTAGAACTTAGCAAAATTTTGCTGGCTATATCCAGTAGTGTGCGATACTTTTCTAGAAGATCTGCCTTCTTGACTGCAGCATACTTGCCATCTGGTTTCGGTTTCAGCTTCCTGCCACAGAAAATGCTCAAATATCGAACTTCTTGCCCTAGAGCGTAATTCTCAATATTAATCGTTCCGGTGGGCAGCTTTAGATGTTTGAACATCGCTTCTCGAGTAATTTGCACACGATCTTCACCAATGAAAGACTCGATAATATCACCTCGTCTGGTGACATTCGCATAAAACTCTAGCACCTCTTCCTCCAAGACGACTTGAGGAAATGCTTCTAAATACGGCTTTAGCCCACATCTGGTGCATTTGGTCAGGATCTCGGTATTCTCATCTGTGTGCTGTCCTTTGAAAAATACAGATGGTTCAACATTCACTTTATTATCGGAGATGTACCGGCCTAGGTCGAATGTGACCTGCATGTTGGTTCTTAGATCGAAAACTGATCGAGTAGACATAGTGTTTTACGAGTATAAGCAGATAATCTTGAAGAATAGCAAAACAAATCGAATGCTTAGTAGTAGATGAGTTAAGAAATTGTGAGGCAAGACGTGTGAGAGTGTTTGGGTTTTGTTCAAAACTGAATTTTAGATCCAATGGTCAAGATCGAAGGATTAGATCCAACGGTTGAGACTTTTGGAATTCGGTTACGGAATCGAGAATATTATGTGATTTGATATTGTAAAATTTGAAATCCGCCACTTCTTAGTTAGGTTAGAGGAGTGAACTTATCTGACCTATTGTAGATGAGTGTGAACTAGATGTATACACCACTTAAATGGGAGTGTACAAATCTAATTCGAGGGTTTTCAACTTATCAATACCTAATTACTATAATATCCTTAATCCGTTTTGATTAAAACACTTAGCATGTAGAATCAAAAGAACACTTAGCTTGTCTGTTCGAGTCTATCCAGAACAGACGAGTAGACTTAAGCTTCACAAGACGAGTAGACTTAAGCACACAAGACGAGTTCCCCCTTCGCCTGTGCATGTCTATTCTGAACATCGAACGACTTCATGTACCTTTCTTATGATTTGCAATGTGTAATCATTGGTACAAGTGGAGTATAATAAATAAGATGAATATCAATCGAAAGCAATGATCAAGGTTTCGAACAAGATGACCTTTTAACAAACATAAGAGTCAACATAAGGATATTTAAGAAATCAAAGATTCCCCCTTAAAAGTTTATTCCCTTAGTATTACCCTCAGCTTTACCAGCTTCCTCATCGGGTTGTTTGGTCATCTAGTCTAGCCTTGTATACCTGTCTGTTGCGTGAGTAGTCGAGTGCTCTGTTCTTGTCTCATTTTCTTTGATGTCCCTGACTGGTTAGTGCATAGCTATAGGCAAGTAGGATCTAAATCAATTAGCCCTAGACTAATGCATAACTCACGAAATCGTGCCTCAGCTAATGGTTTTGTAAAAATATCAGCTCTTTGAAAATCAGTATGAATCTTTTCCATGCGGATGTCCTTCTTTTCTACATGATCACGTATGAAATGATGCTTCACATCAACATGCTTACAACGTGTGTGCAAAACAGGATTTTGTGTAATGGCAATTGCACTATTACTATCACAGAAAATAGGAACATTTGATTCATATATGTTGTAATCTCGAAGCTGTTGTCTGAGCCAGAGTAGTTGACTACAGCAGCTACCAGCAGCCATGTACTCGGCTTCAGTAGTAGAAGTAGCAACACTAGTCTGCTTTTTAGAAAACCATGAGATGAGTTTTGTGCCTAAGAATTGACAAGAACCAGAAGTAGATTTCCTATCTATTCTACAGCCTCCAAAGTCTGAGTCTGAATACCCACTTAAGGATAGATCATCATTTGAGGGATACCATATACCACGATTGATGGTCCCTTTCAAATATTTCAAGATCCTTTTGGTGGTTTCCATGTGACTTTCTTTTGGATTGGCTTGGAATCGAGCACAAACACCAACAGAGAATGCAATGTCTGGCCTACTAGCAGTTAGATACAGTAAGGAACCAATTAAGCCACGGTAATAGGATTGGTCAGCACATTTACCGTTCTCATCTGGATCCATTCTGTAAGTTGGTTGCATTGGTACGCCAGTGGACTTACATGTTTTGATCCCGTACTTGTCTAGAAGGTTTCTTGTGCACTTCGCCTGATTTATAAAAATACCTTCTGGAGTTTGTTTTACTTGAAGTCCAAGAAAGTAGTTCATCTCACCCATCATTGACATTTCAAACTTACTTTGCATGAGTGTAGAAAAACTTTCACTCAGCTTTTTGTTAGGTGACCCAAAAATGATGTCATCTACGTAAATTTGGACGAGTAAGATGTCCTTCCCTTCTTGTCTTCTGAACAAGGTTCGATCGACCTTGCCCTTAGTAAAACCATTTTCTAATAGAAAGAGAGATAGAGTGTCATACCATGCTCTTGGAGCTTGCTTTAATCCGTATAAGGCTTTCTTCAATCTGTACACCTGGTTGCCTTTGACTTCGAAACCTGGAGGTTGTTCAACATACACTTCTTCCGCAAGAATACCGTTAAGAAATGCACTTTTGACATCCATTTGATATACACTAAACTTCATGTGAGCAGCATATGCAAGGAACAATCGAATGGCTTCTAGTCTAGCAACAGGAGCATAAGTTTCATCATAGTCTATGCCTTCAGCTTGTGAATAGCCTTGGGCGACTAGTCTAGCCTTATTCCTAACAACTAAATCATTCTCATCTTTCTTATTCTTGAAAATCCATCGAGTGCCAACTACATTATGATGTTTCGGCCTATCGACAAGTTCCCAGACGTTGTTTCGAACAAACTGGTTCAACTCGTCTTGCATAGCGATGATCCAATTACTATCAGCCAATGCCTCTTTAACAGTGGTAGGCTCAATAGCAGAGAGGAAACAACACCAGCAAAACAAAGTTGGACTCGGCTGTTCTTGCGACTCAAAGAGTTGTCGTCTAGTCTTCACACCAATAGTAGAGTCACCAATGATATTTTCAGTATCATGCGCAGATTTCCATGTTTTCCTATTTTTAACAGGAATACTATCATCATCTATATCATGTACAGCATCATGCAAGTCAGTATCATTTGTATCATCAATTTTAATAGGAGTAGATGAGTCAACTAGAGCAGGCATGTCAACTGGTCTAGAGGACTTACCTTGAGCACTTACCTTCTCCTTATCATCAGAGTCGAGAGCTTTTAGGAATGGGTTGTAGGCTTGAACGGATTCATATATCTCTGAATCTTTGTCAGATTCGATTGATAGATCAGTTACCTTCTTACTGATCTTGTCGGCAGACGAGTCCTGTTGAGATTCATCGAAAACCACATGTGGTGTTTCTTCCACACAAAGAGTTGAGTAGTTGAATACCCTAAATGCTTTGCTAGTCGAGGAGTATCCTAAAAATATCCCCTCGTCTGCTTTAGCATCTAAAGCATTCAACTTGCTCTTTCCATTGTTGTGAATGAAACACTTACAACCAAATATATGAAAATATAAAACTCTGGGTTTTCTACCTTTCCAAACCTCATAAGGTGTCTTGCCTAGAGCCTTGTTGATCGCGCTTCTGTTTTGTGAATGGCATGCAGTATTGATAGCTTCGGCCCAAAACTTTTGAGGAGTGTTGAACTCAGCTAACATGGTCCTACAGGCTTCTTTAAGGGTTCGATTCCTCCTTTCTGCTACACCGTTTTGTTGTGGTGTCCTAGCTGCACTAGTTAGATGCTGGATACCACATTTAGTACAGAAATCTTTAATATAGCAGTTAATGAACTCAGTTCCCTTGTCACTACGAATCTTGACAATAGACTGGTTCTTCTCAACTTGTAACTTCTTCAACAGTTCAGGCAGTAGTGTTTGTGTATCACTCTTCTTGTGTAGAAAAACTACCCAAGTGAACTTAGAATAGTCGTCTACAACAACAAGTGTGTACCTTCTACCATTCAAGGTTGGAGGAGTTATTGGACCATGAAGATCCATATGTAGAAGTTCTAGGACTCTACTAGTTGAGAGAGTAGGAATTGACTTAAAAGAACCTTTAACCTGTTTACCCTGTTGACAGGCCGTGCATACATGTGACTTGTAGTAAACTTCATTGGGAATACCTTCAACAAGGTAATATCTGGCTATCTTATTAAGAACCTTAAAGTTTAGATGACAAAGGCGTCTGTGCCAGAGCCACCCAAGCTCTTTAGGATTCTTAGTAAGTAGACAGGTGTCCCTCGGACAACTGTTCCAATTCACTATGTACACACTTCCTTGTCTTACGCCGACTAGTAGGACTGTGTGCGTCCTTTTGTCAATGATTTCGCATTTGCGGCTCTTGAACTGCACCTTGTAACCACGATCACAAAACTGAGAAACAGAGAGTAAATTATATTTCAAACCTTCAACATATGAGACATCTTGGATCTCAACGTCTCCATTCCGGATGTAACCAAATCCTTTAGTGACAGCAGTGGAGCTATCACCGAATATCACTTTTGGTCCTTCTTGCTCATGGTAGCTTGATAAGAGAGCCTTGGTACCAGTCATGTGGTGCGAACAACCACTGTCTATGTACCAGGTTTCTCCTACTGAGCCACCCTTCTTATACAAGTCAAGTCGACCCTGCAATGAAGATATTCAATAATTTAGGTACCCATTTGTTTATTGGGGTCCTTGGGGGTTAGTCATGTTCAGAGGAATCCAAATATACATTGGAGTCTTGAACAAGTTCGATCTTTTAAGCTTTCGCCCATATTTGTTACAAAATAAGACCTTGTTGTCCTTAACTGGCCTATCAGTCGAGTTCGGGTCTACTCTTTGGAGATAGCCTTTCGACTTAATCTCTACTTGAGCAGGCACTGGTCTATGATAGTCAGAGTAGGGCTTGTAAGCATTAGGTCCATACGGTTTATAGACGCGTTTGGGTCTTTCCTCACTAATAATATCATATGATAAAGGTGGAGGATATAGGACAGTTTGTGTACGATATTTCGGAGCTACCTGTCTAGGTCTAGACGAGTAGAGCTGAGACTGCCTTATGAAAGGCGGTCTAGGCTCTTGTCGTCTAGTCTGTACCTGTCTAGTACTCGTCTCCTCAGGATACCAGTCCTCATATCTGACCTGGTTGGGTCGTCCACGATTAGTGGTCCTTTGAAGATTAGTTCTAGATGGAACAGGCTTGTTGTTAGCATTCTTTTTACCTCCCTTGGTAATCGGAATGTTAACTAGAGCTTGTTTAGATGCAGTACCTTTAGAAGGAGTTCCAATATCGTATATCATTGGTCCTTTTCCTTTATCATTTGGCAAAAGTCTTGCTTTAATAGTAGTAGGGTTCTTAATGACTCGAGTAGACGAGCTAGATGACTCAGCACCTATACCAGTCTTATCAGCTGGATCTCTATACCTATCTGACAATTCAAGGTTAATCTTTGAAGAGTTAACCAGGTCAGTAAGTTTGAGATCAAGTGTGACAACCTCGGTCTCTAAGAACTTATTACGTTCTTCAAGTCTGTTGCACTTGTTCTTTAAAACATTGAATTCATTTCTCTCAGTTGCATGTGTCTTAAGTAGGTCTTGATATAACCTGTCTGTCAATGCACACTTTTCTTTGAGTTGTCTCAACTCTTCAGTCAAGCGTTCATTTAGGACTGTTATATTAGGATCTACTTTGGACTGAGCTTCCTTAAGGTCAATGATTTCTTGTTTTAATGCAATGTTCTCATCACTGACTTCGATGAATGCTTGATTAGCAAGTAGAAGGTCGTCTTCAACAGCACTAGTCGAGTGCTGCAGACTACTTCCTACTTCACTACTAGCAGTGTCACTTTCATCAGTTTCTGAATCATCACAAGATTGAAAAGATGTAGCAGATGATACCTCTTGGTCGATTTTAGCCATGCAGCATAGGCCATCATCTACTATGAATGCTTCGTCGTGATCTGGATCAGTCGAGTGACTAGATAAGGACGATGGCAACTCATCTGAATCCGAATCAGAGTCATCATTGACCATCATTGCCTTATTGCCACGATTATATCTTCTTTCTCTTCGTGCTTTGCGTTCTTCACGATCATCAGTGCTCAGGTCTGGACATTCATATATGTAATGACCTGGCTTTTCACAATTATAGCACAAGAGATCATTAGTAGCCTTTTTAATAGGAGATTTGTCCCTACGTTTATCACGTCTATCAGAACGTTGAATCTTCCTATCGTCAGACTCTCTATCTCGTCTGTTACTTTTCGAGACTTCATCTCTCCTTTCGGACGAGTTTCGGTCTCGTCTGGTCTCAGACGAGTTCTTAGACGTAGATGCTCTATGATCCCTATAGAACTTCTTGTATCTTCCGAAGCGTTTATTGAGCCTATCAAACTTTCTAACCATGAGACTCATCTGATCCTTCAAACTAAGATCAGTATCTAACTCATCTTTCACAGAGGCAGACTTAGTTCTAGACTTGGACCTGTCTACCTTAGAAGACTTAGAAGAGCTAGACTTAAAGGCAACGTTCTTAGATACAACATGTTCTCTATCACTACTGGCTAGTGGTTCATCTTCGTCTAAATCAAACTCATGGGCTTTAAGAGTTTGAAACATGGTTTCAGCAGTCCACGTATCTATATCTTGAGTGTTCTTAACAAGCATCTTTACCATTTTCCAACGACTATCAAGACTCTTCAAAATCCTAAGATTGATCTCACGAGCAGTATAAGATTTACCAAGTACTTCCAAATCATTCATGATCTTAGTAAAACGAGTATCCAGCTGGTCGATAGTTTCTCCAGCTTTCATCCGAAATGATTCAAATCTTTGGACAGCTGTGGAGAGTTTGCTCTCTTTGATTAGGGAGGTCCCTTCACAAATGATAGCTAGTCTATCCCACATCTCCTTGGCAGTTTTACATTTTAACACTTTTCCTAGATACTCGTTAGGAAGAGTGTGTAATATGTAATTCTTTGCCAGACTATCCAAATTATTTTGACGCATTTCTTCTGAGGTTAGATCTGACCTGGGTTTCTTGACGAGAGTACCAATTGGTTTGCTTGGGTCAAGAACAGCAGTATTTGGAATCATTGTAACAATGGGTCCTTCTGTGATAACAGAGATCATTAGGTCGTGCGTGGAACTGAAAATGGCTTCCATTCGAAGCTTCCAGTAGTCATAGTCCTGAACCTGGAACTTGGGTAACTTGTTAGCGCTGATTTCAAGAGACATGATTTCAAGAAATAAGTGCTAAGTGGAGTTATGATCAAGAAAAACAGATAAGTCAAGAACAGGGAGCACGAAGCAGATATAACAGGAGTATTGATCAAGAACACGTAAGCAACTACAATCAAGGACCAAGACTTCACCCTAAGTCTTAAGTCGGTTATCAAGAAACAGCAGTTCGTAAACTACTGCTCTGATACCACTTGTAGGTCCCCAAAGTTGAGTTAATAACGAGTAAGCTAGTGAAAATGTCTAGAGGGGGGTGAATAGACTTTTCAAAAATCTATCGAAATATCAGAATACAATATGCGGAAATACGAAATTAACAATGAGCCCAATTCAAGTTTATACTCAACTTCTTAATTCGAGAACTCTGTTCTATACTCAACTTGTCTAGTTCAGTTATGTATGTTTAAACAATTAATCAGTTAATCAATTAAAACAAACAAAACAGTAAAGTAAACAACACACAACGATTTATAGTGGTTCGACAACTTGTCTACATCCACTCTCACAAACCCAGTTGTGATGTTTCCACTAAACTCTTCCAATCGAGTACAAAGTGTATGTTCCTGTGATTTTAAGTCCCAAGAAGAAGACTTAGATCTTCAAAGAATATACCACCAAATATATCTATGATCTAACTAGCTATTTAACAAGCAACTAGCAACTTGATAAAAACAACAATAAAACTTCTCTGTTCTTCAGTAGTAGCCTCCTGGATCCTTCACTTGTCTTCTGGCTTCTTTCTGAACTTCAATAAACTCTGAGAGTAATTCTCTTTTTGAATGCTTCGATAATGCTTCACTTGAGTATGAACGTCAGTGTATCAGTAGTCTTCAATTGATCAACACCATGAAGTATTTATAGACTTCAATCTTCAAGAACTTAGGTAGTTGTAACCAACTTTTCTTGAAAACTAACTTTAACTGAATCTTCTTATCAATCCACGCGTTTCTTGTTACGAATTAGTTATTCCCATAACTAACTTCTTCATCCTTATCTTTCCACGCGTATTTGTAACTAACTTCAAGTTGACCTGTCTTGTGTAGTATAGTAGATGCACTCGTCTTTGTCTTGTAGTCCATCTGTCTTGAGTAGTAGACTCCAAGTCTTCTTGTCTGGTCTTCTCATGCAATCTTTAGTAGTAGACTATACTAATCTATCAAGACTTATTACATTACTTTAAGCTTTTATAAAACAAGCTTAGTCAACTTATAATCTATACAATGAATCTATCTATTACATTCAAAATCATGAGCTCTATACAACATTTATCATAGCTCAATAACAATCTAACAAATACAAATAGCATATATGAAGTACTTATAAATCTGTACTTATCTTTTAATATAAAACAGTACTTGTCTTTCATGTGAACTCTACTGGTCTTGTTCAAGATGACTTAACTCAACTAGACTAGATCAGTCAACACTTAGAAAATATTCAAACTACTTTTGGCTTATCAAAACTTCATCTTTTATCTTTTCATCATGTAGGACTTGTTCTAGGATTCATATCCCAACAGTTACAGATGGCCAGAACCAAAAAATCGGCTTATCGATTGGGTGAGGGATCAAGCAGGGGGAGTGGGAAACAAAAGAAGGCTACTGAGGAGACCGTCCGGCGTGTAGAAACAAGAGGTAATTTAACAAATTATACATTTAAGTCAATTAAGAACAATACGAATAAGGTATTTGGAAACAGTTATTCATAACCAATTACTATTCTTGTTTATTAACAGGATCTTCTGAAAAGCGTAGGAGGGAGGAAAAGAAAGATGAAAAGCGTAAAGGTTTATGTACTAATTCATTGCTTACGTTTTAGTTGAATTTGTCCTGTGTAGTGAAATCATAGCTTATCTAAGATCGATATTCTGCAGGTTAAAGGCTGTCAAAGGGCTCCCGTGTCGTATCAGATTCAGGTTATGCAACTGCGATATGCATTTGTCACAGATTGTGTTGCTTTTAGTATTTAGTAGTTGATGATTTTTAATAATAACAATATTTTTTCCTGTATTAATAGATTTTAAGAGTGATGACGACAGTAAAGATAGGAGAAGTAAATATAGCTCGTCTGATTCGGAAGGTAATTTTATAGTTTCTTAAATGACCCATATGATTTCGGGTATGCATATAGTAAGTGTTTTTTAAATTGCAGAAAGTGATACAGTAAGGTACGAAAGGGTTCGAAAGCATGCTAGGAAGGAAAAAGAAGTACAAGCAATCAAACCTGAAAACTGTTTTGGTAATACTTTGTAACAATTAAACTGCATAGTAGGATATACATATGAAGTAATCTTTTATATAAAAATCATTCAATCTGTTTCAACTGGTGTGGAAGTAGACTTTAGCGAGACCTATTATAGGTCAAATCTGAGGACAACTATCAATGACTTGAAGGGAATTCCATTCACAAACCAGCATATAGTACATCTGAAGAAAACTCCGTTCTGGCTTTTGTTTAACTCTGTTTTCCTCAATGTTAGTCCCTCACTAAAGAAGAGATGTTTAAAATTCGAGAGTGACATCGTGGAAATTGTTAGAAGGTTCGACTTTGAAACGGAGAGTTTTGTAATTGGAGGAACCAGGGTAGCATTGTCAAAGCATGATGCAGAACTTATTTTCGGAATTAGCTGTGGAACTGATGAGATCAGGCAACGAGTAGATGATTATCAGCATCCTCCATGGGTAATGCGATGTTTCGGTAATGATATACTAGCAAAACCAAGACAATATAACTCTCTGTATAAACTACCTGTCCTTTTAAAGTTAAAGGAGGTTGTGAGACAACAGTACGATGAAGCCAATCACGATGTGGCTAGATTAGTTTGTTGTTATATGCTGGTTGCTCTTCTATGTCCAGTTAGGAGCTCAGTTGTACCATGGCATTTGACACATTACCTGGAAAACTTCTCAGAGATTTGCAGATACGACTGGAGTACATTCATAGTTGACCAATTGAAGAGTCAACTAAAAAGAAGCAAACAGCTAAAGTCCGGTGGTTGTGCTATGTTGTTGCCGGTAAATTTATTTCAATTATTCATTTTCAAAACTATTGTTTGGTTTATGTTGGTTTAATGTTTTTATACAGTGTTTAAATTAATTAATTTCTTTTTTTTAGTTCTGGTTATGCGAGCATACAAGGATTGTTAAACCAAACAATCCATCTGCTTTTCCTCGGTTCCTCAAATGGGATACCAATAAAGTGCATGCTGCAATCTTAACTGATAAACTGACTCGCAAAACCAGGGTAAAGATTTCATCATATACTTAATTTGTGATTATACTTTGATCATATACTTGATTTGTGATTATACTTTTATTGAATATAAGGTTTTCACGGAGGAGCCTAAACCTACGACTGATGAAAAGGAACAACTCTCAGAAGTTCGTCGTTTCAGATGTGAAGAAACAAGCTCAAGGTTAGGAGGAACTAGAACGCCTGCTACTGATGGAAAGGTGTCATCTGGTATTGCAAAGTCAGCAAATGAATTGCAGACAGAGTTAAATGTTGCGGTGGGGCAGAGTGATATTTTCCAGAATTCATCATCAAAAGTGTTCGAACTTGGATCCAGTTCAGGAGCAAAGAAGAGCTTTACGGTTGAATGTCCATCATTAGATTTTGGGCTTGATAGTGAGGATCCAGTTATGAAGGTTTGTAAGGAAATTAATCGTGAAACTGGGAATGTTGGTGATCTGGAAGCTGCCGCCGTGGATTGTAATCTGAAGGATACGGAAGAAGGCAATATTGCTGTAGACGAGACCATTAATTCAGAAGATAAGATCAATGCACCTGTCAGTGATGTTAATCAGTCTACAAGAGTTGATAATTATGTGGTTGAAATAGGAATCCTGCAGAAAAAGATCCTAGATGTGAGGGTACGCTGTGATAAAGAACTGATGGAAAATGATGTTGAAATTCAAAAGCTGAAGACAGAAAAGGATGAGTATGCTAAAAGGATTGAGGAATCTGCTTCTGAGTTGAATAATATGAAGAAGGAATTTGAAGATGTGGCTGCAAAATTCGAACAACAACTGAGAATTAAAGACGATGTCATCATAAGTCTGAAAGCTGAGAATCAACGATTGAGCAGGAACCTAGAAATTACATCTGAATTTTGTTCAAAAACCTTGATCGATGAGGATGTTTTTCAAGGTGATTTTGACAGTAATGCAGAGCAAACGATCATTGACCAATCTGTTGATAAGGGAAAGATGTCTGTTGAAGAATTAAATGAGGAAGTGTTAAAGACACCTAAACGGCCAGTGAAGAAGAAGACCACGTATATATCGCCAAGTTCATTAGTTGAGAGAATTAAGGGTCGAACGATAACAGATGACCGTAAACCAATGATAATATCTCCTCAACCACTGACAAAAGAGCTGGTAGAGGTCCATGAAGTCAACGATGACGATTCATCAAAGAATGTAGAGGTGGATAACAAACCTAAAGGAGTGGTCAAGTATCCGTTTAACAATAAATTGGCAACTGTGAGGAAGTCTTCTAAATATGTTAGAGACCAGATATTCGAAGAGCTAAAGACCAATGGTCCACAGTAAGTAAATAGTTTTTAGTACGTAATTCTTTTCTAATATGATTTAGTATATATATATTGTATTGTGAATTTTGTGAATGGTGCAGTTGCATTGTTTGGCACACTGATATACCACTAGCTGATGTGTCAGTACAGATGCTGATTGATATTTTAAATAATGGAAGGATTTCAAGTCAGGTATACTACATAATATATACATTTTTAATTGATTTGAAATTTTATATGATAACACTGTGCATACATTTAGGTAATCAATGCATGAGCTGATATATTGCGATCTGTTCTATTCACAACAAGGCCAGAATCTAGACGTGTGAGGGTGTTTACTGCTACATGCTGGGTATTTTATAAAATCCTTTGACTATTTCATGAAGATTATTTATTTGTTCTTTTAAGTGAAGTATTATCTATAATTCTGTTGTGATCGCTTATTTTGTAGGCAATGATCACCAATCGTAACATTTCAAAACAGAAGTCTTTCTACCCCCTGGTAGATAAAGTTATTGAGGATAGCTTAGACAAAAGCATCTTTTTATTCCCAATCAATGTATGTGAAATGGGTTCATCAAGTGGTTCAAAAGCAGTGGACCATTGGACACTTCTCAAACTTGATCTGACCACGAGGGAATGGACATTTTACAACTCACTTCCCCCAAGAACAAAAGCGCATGAGGATACATGCTTGATGGAGTCCTTAAATGTTGTAAGTTCCTCGAATGTTACATTTTTTTTTTTTGCATTACTTAGTTTATCATTGTTTATAATTGTAAGGATTGTTGATTTTATGTATTTTGTCAAATAATTATAGGTGAAGTTTGTAGATGCAAGATTGGTCAGTCTGTTCAAGGCAAAGCAGCATAACCATCCGTTCTTAAAAATGGCGTTCAAATACCCAGTTCCAGCGGATACTTGGAGACAGGGATCGGAATCAGTAGACTGTGGTGTAATAGTTTGCAAGGAAATCGAATATATTTATAAAGGTGAAGATCCCCAATCGGGTGAATTTGACAAACTGGCGTCAAGCACAATGGAAGTTTAGACTATTTAAGCTTTGCTACTTATTCCAAATCGCATTTTGCGTTCACTATTTACGTATTTATGTTTCTTTTGGATAAAGACTGAGATGTTATTTTTGAAAAACTAGTTAAACTACTCCCTCCGTCCCACAAGTGTTTGCACCACAAAGTGGGCACACTTTTTAAGAAAAAAGTGTAATGAGTGGAGTGTTGAGGGGGTAATTTTGTAAAGTTATATTAATAAAGTAAAAAAGTGATTGGAAAGAGGGAAAAAGTAATGGCATTTTGTGTAAATATGTGAATATTGTGAGGGTGGGGTTTATGAGAGAGTTTCCTTTTATAGGTGTGCAAACAATTATGAGACGGACAAATAAGGTAAGTTTGCAAACAGTTGTGGGACGGAGGGAGTATTAGCCATCTTCATTACTCATGAATTGGCATCTTTCTTTTGAAATATAATATGGTTTTTGGGATTTATATTTGATGTACTTTGTGATAATAGGTTATTTTTCATAAATGTGAACTTTCTAACAAATACATGATTGTCTTTGTTATAAAGATAGGGCCACTAGTATATATTTTGATTACTGAGATGCACATACATAAAAAATAAGTTTGTAAAGAACTTCCATAAATTAAATTATTACCATTATAGTCAACAAAATCCATTGCAAGGGTGCAGACGACAGGAATGTTCATATGCACAACTATAATGAACAATTCATTGATGTAAAATAAGTTAGATCTCAATGTACCATATGCATTCTTTTTGCACGCTGGTATTATATGCACAGTTAATACATAACATTGAATTGATTCGTTTCTATTCTAATATACGGTCAAAACTATAAATAAAATAATACAAGGTTAGCATATCAAAATGATTTAGATTAGATGTATTACATAAAAAAAACTAACAACATCACGTTATGTATCTCGACTTAGGAAGAACAAAAGCACAGTGAAATTACATACTAAATAAATATATGCATAATCAAGATGCATCAAAACACCATAAACTAATATATGTACTATCATCTACACTATATGACTAAATTGCGTTGAGGAGATACAAGAGACTCTATGTACTTGTAGGATTTTGCACACCCTGGCCACGATTCAATGCCCTCCATCCTTCCAAAGTTCCTTGAAACAATGTCATATGAGAAAAACGTACCGTAGGGCTTAACACTAAACATTAATTGTGTCCTAGCGGTGTTCAAGAAGCATATTAGTTCGAGTGCAAAACCATCTGGCAAATTTTCTTCCCTGAAGATTGTAAACCTAGATCAAGTTCTAGCATCATTCGAATAATGAAGAAGATGCACTTCATTAAAATAACGACTGACACCAAACTCGTCCACAGATAGTCGATCAGCATATACAGCGAGGGTGTTGTCGTCAAGCCCCTCCATCTTACAAGTCCAGGGCTCAAGTATAAAAGCAGGCACATCAAATTGATCATAGACTTGGGCTTTGCAATCAAAAGTTACAATTGCATGACCATTCCAGGTTTGTACTTTCCAATGAAAAAGACCCCCAACATAAAATGCATTTTCAAAAGGAGGTTTTTCGCTTGGAAATTGGGGTAGTGAAAATCAGGAGTTGAGATTTCGAGAGTACAACATAACTAAAGAAATGTACCCTTCTAATTGCAAAAAATGAGAAACTCGCATAATCAGAAAATCATCTTGCATGTCATCATATCCAAGACCAAAAAAAGCACACTCTTCTCCTAAATTAAGTCTTAAGATTTCTGGCACAGGAGGTAAAACGATTTGTTGATTTGTACATGGGTTTGACAAAATAAAATCATCATCAGTGTTACAGATGAAAACTAACCCGTTATACGATCCGAGAACCTCAAAGTCGTCTGAATCTTGTTTAATATATTGCCTCGTACCAGGCTGACCATACCCCACCGGCAGGTAACAAACATGTGGGTTAGATACCTGATTCTTGTGTATGAAGGAGTACCTTTGCTTATTTTTAGCACGAATCAGTTGAGAATCGACGAAAGCTATGGAAGATATTAACTGATTCCAGTACCTGTTAACACACTTCAAACGGGAAAGGGGTTTGGGATCTAGTGAGTCAAGAAATTTGTCTTTGATTTCAGAGGGGATGAACATCTCGTTTGCCTGGTTGTTCATTGTTTATGGATGAGTAAGTGAAGTTTTGATGACTTAGTGAAGAAGATTTAGAGAGATGTAGAGTTTTGAGAGTGATAATAAATAGAATGTGAAGAGTCACAATCCTACTGTAAAAACCTTTCAACTTCCATTGTTGCTTATTTAAATGGATGTGTCTTATCTTGATTTAATGGAAGCGGTTTACAAGGACATGTAATACATTAATTTGAAATAAATAGAAGGAAATATATCCCGTCAACTATATATATGTTTTTTTATTCTTCATATGTTTTATGTGGTAATATACGATATAATATAATACATTTCACTGAATAACAAATTACAACAATTAGGTGTATTAATTCGTATTTTTTTTTTTTTTTTTGTTATGTTAATTTTATAAACTCATGTAATGTTTAGTGTTTTGTTATTTTTATGCATATGGTACAGTGCACATGTGTTGCAAAACAATATAAATTATAAAAACTGATGGTGTAAAGAAATAAATTTACAATTAAATGGAAACTAACAACTAAAATTAATAATAGATAAATAACACCAAAATAGATGAAACATCAGAAAAAACGTGCAACTATTTTAATATAACTAACACATTCTTGGATTTACAAGACTCTGGATATACTTATATCCATGTTGAACGCCGTATGTCATTTCATATTCTTCGCTGAGTTGAAACGTCTTGGCAATCGTATCATAGCAATAGTAGTCTCCCCATGGTAGGGCGAGGAATAGTATTTTAGTTCTATCGGGGTTCATGAATGATATTGGGGTTATATGATATTTGTTTGGTAATAGGGTTCTTCTGAAGATCATAATACTAGCCCATGTAGGAACTTCTTTTGAGTATTGTAGTATATGCATCTGAAAGACGAAATTACTATAAAAACGACCTTCCACTGATTTGACACTACTACAGTAGACTCTAATTGTATTGTCATCCAAACCCTGAACTTGTAAATTACATGGGTGATACTTAAACTTTGGAATAGTAATTAATGAATAAATACCACTCTCTATATCAAATGTGGCCAATTTATGAACACCACGGCCAAAATTTAAATACCAATGGAAGAGATTACATACAAAAAAGGCATTTGCACATGGGTAATTATCAAAAGGGAATGAAGAAAGTTTTGACCACAATTTCGAATTAAGTGAGAAAATACTAACCTCGGTCAACCCACCAGTTTCAGCCCAAAGATATGCAATTCTCATTATGATGTAATCATTGGAATTTTTTTCATAACCAAACCCAAAATAAACCCAAGCCACATCGTGTCCCTAGCTTGGGAAATGATATCGGAAGATTTGGAACAATTATATATTGTTTAGTAGTGGGGTTATTAATAGTATTGCAGAATAATACTAGACCATTATAGCTACCCAATACCTCGAATTCTTCATCGTTCTTTGCTATTTGCCTACGAACGTAACGAGACCCCTTCCAAATTTTTAATTCATAAGATATTGGTGGGCTAGAAACATGGTATTTGTGTATCAAACGAAAATGATTACCCGCTTTCATATTGAAGAGATGTGCTTCTACAAACCACTTAGAACATATTACTGAGTTCCATACTCTAGATATACTTTTATATCTAGATAGGACTTGTGGAAAAATGAACAAAAGAATAGAAATAGTGATTTCGTCAAGAAGAAATTCTATCATTCTAGAATTCTGCATATTGGTATGTTGTATTTTTTGTCAATGAGATATAGTGTATTAAAATGATTGTAGAGTCTATTAATAGTTGAACTGAAATTTCAAGATTATAAATGTTAATTAGTGGGGGAGAAACGTTAAAAGTAGAGTGGACACGTACATAGTGGGAATAATGGAAGGCAGTTTTTTAGGGTTTTTAACTGCCCATTCTTTTTACACATATAATTTTGGAAACGTGGGGGGTATATTAACTAATATGCGTTCAAGGTTGTTTACAGATTTTTTGGAGAAATTTATAACATTTAATATATACATTTCGGTTATTTATTTCCTATGCACCTTTAATTGTACGTTTCTAAAATTGACATTAATATTGTTGTAAACCGAATAGTGATTGAGAAAAAGTAAGGCATATTAGAATTAATACGTATATGAACTACATAGTGCATAGATAGTGTTAGTATGTACGGGGATGCATGCTGAAACTATGCATATGGGCCATATGCATAGAAATGCGCACCATGCGGTTGAAGATACATATGCAGTTTAGTATAATAACATATAAAAAATCATTGGATCATAAAAAAAATATATGGTGTTGAATACTGCACATAGTAGCAGGTCGAATTGTGTCTCGATTATATGCATGATATGGATGGGAATAGACCCTACGATTGTAATATATGCACATAGAATTGCATGTCTATGTGTGAGTAAAATCGAAAAGTGAAGAAGTATTGCATAACTGTGCCGTTCGATTGAGAAACTGCGTGATATATGCATTGTGCGGTGAATATTCCATGGTAAATGCATTGTGCATGCAATAGGGCATATGATTGATCACCTGACTTATTCTTTTAAGTTTAGTATTCTACGCTACAATCGGAGAAATAAAAAATTGGACAATAATGCAGATCCTGGAACTATGAGGCAAAAATAAACACAATGAATAAAAATAGATAATTATAGAAATCTTATGTTCATAAATCATGTCAAATTATAAAACTCAGCACACATGGACTTAAGGTAGATAACCGATTAATATATCGTAAAGGATTTGGAAAAAAACACAGAATTACAAATCAAATTACACAATGAAATATTGTGTTTGACTAACTCTGAATGTTTGTCTTGTCCGTTCCAAAAACAGCAGCACATGTTAATGGATCATGTCGACCTGTCCTGCCACATCGCTTGCAAGTGGTAGCCTTGACCCTACGAAATTCTCCGTATGAAGTGATTCTCTTTTGTTTGGGTCTGCCAGGGGGTTTGTTTAGTATGGGTGGTAGTATTTTTTCAGGGCTGGACTCAGTAGCAAATTCAAAACGTTCTGTCTCTGGCACAGGAATTAAATCTTCTTCATAACATTGCTTGTATGTGGATGTAAAGAAACAGTCCTCAATGAGGTTGGACACGGAATTACAATGCTTCTTAATAACAACAACGACATGTGCGCACGGAAATCCTGTGATCTGCCATTGAAAACAAGTACATATTTTGCACTCCAAATCAACTGTGACAGACGTCCTTGACCGAACCTCAAACTGACCATTAGGATAAATTGAAACACCCCACGATGCACTTATGTTTCCAAGCTCGTTCCACCGATCTTCTTTGCTAGGAACAAGCAACCCGGTCCATTTATTAGATTTTTCACGTCTGTCTACAAACCACTGTGATATCTTTTTCCTAATAGAGTCTAACATATAGGTAATTGGAAGACCTCTAGCCTCACTAATCCACATGTTAAAAGACTCTGCTGCATTAGACGTCATTTCACCATATCGCTTGATGTGAGGTGAATATGCAATTGTCTACTATTTGTAGGGCATGTCTTCAAGCCATTGCTCTGCAATCTGACCACCTACTATTTTAAAAACCTCCAGTTTCTCTTTAAAAATAGTGATGGTTGGAGCATATGCACATTGCTTGAATAAATCAGCCATGTTATCACGGTGTTGGGTGTTCCAACCTCCACCAAATCTGCCTCTGAGATTTAAAAGTAGATGGTACAGGCAGTAGAAGTGGGCAGGATCATTCCAGACATCATAAAAAGCTGACATCAAACCCAGATTTCTGTCTATATGTAAATGATCTTCTTTTCATGAATGATAAGATCACGCAGCTTGGTTAAGAACCATGCCCAGTTGTTCCTGTTCTCGGCAGATACTACAGCAAATGCAACGGGGAAAAGGCCTGGATAAAGAACAACATATTGTAGAATGTAATATAATGGAAGATATATAAAACTGAAATTATAATATAAGGAAATGCAATGAAAACTGTGAATCGTTTGTCAACTATAATTCTGGGAAAAGAGGATTAATCCCATCATTTGAAATGAAACAATAAACAGTTGAAATGAAATGAGAAAGAATATGTTACCGTTGTTCCCATCCTTTGCAGTGGCAGCAAGCAACACCCCCTTTGACCTACCCTTCATAAATGTGTCATCTATGAATAACATTGGCCTGCATTTTTTAAAACCCTCCTTGCATGCGTTAAATGAAACAAAAATACGCTCAAATCGGTTGGTTGTGTTATTCTTCTCTAGGTCTACTATACTTCTGGGGTTCGTACGCTTCACTGCCTCACAATACCAACGCAATTGGTCATAAGATTCATCATAACTACCAAATATATCATCTCTTGCTGCTTCTATTCCACGCCACACCTTCCAGTAAGGCAGTGCAAAACCGTATCCCTCATTTACATGGTGGGTTACGTCCTTCACAGACACAGTAGGATTGGCTTTGACAGTATCGATAACAAGTTCCTTAACTATTTTCGATCCAAACCTGTTTCTTTTTTCACAAAGTAGGTTTCCAACACAATTATTGTAATACCCGTAATTTTTATATATAAATATATATGAGCATATATTTAATTATCCATTTGTAACAATATATATATATATATATATATATATATATATATATATATATACACGATTTGAGATATTATATATTTATATTTGAATGAGGAGTTTAATAATAATAATAATAATATATATATATATATATATATATATATATAATTACATGCGTGCGTATATACGTTGCAATAACTCTAGCGGATTTATTGGAGTGGATATGACCTCAATCTTCCAATATTTGACTTTGAAAACATGGGAGACTCATTCTAACCCAAATATCGCAACTGAATTATCTTCCTCATCTCTACAAACACCTTAGAAAATAAAAGAAATCTACCGTCTACGTTTTATCCAGAATCATTCTCTCATCAGATTTCCTAAAACAAATTTACTCAAAAATTGATCTCTCCCTAAATACAGTCTCGTGGTAATTAATTCGTCTGCTATCTCTAGTTCTTTCATCTTCCTGACCAATTTTTGTTGTAGAGGTAATTACTCCCTTACCGTAATTGTTGATTTGAAAGGAGGCGTAATTATATATGTATCACTTGAGTTTAATATCCACATTAGAATGAGGTACTGCTTCTAATTTAATAGGATATTGGTAGATAAAAACTCTTAGGCAGTAGACTGTCACCTAAGATTAATTTTCCTTTAATGAGTATTTTATTGCTATTGATTTATTGATTTAAGTTGTATTGGTTAAGGGTATATTAAACTTGGAATTAGATGTTCATGTGCTAAAGTGACGATTAGTCTGTGAGTTTTAATTAAATGATTTAATTCACCCATTGTTCATTTAAATGGTCTCCCTCAAACCAATATTTTATTCTGAATATTAAGAGTCGAATTAGTATTATTGTACATGTACGGCGTATTTGAATTTGTAACTTTTTGGCAGGAATCTTGTTTATTTAGTTAATACTGATAAAAGTAATTACTATTAGCAAGGGGCAATGACATAAAGGGTCATTTCACATAGTGTTTTAACAATAAAAAAACATTTTTAATTGTAATTACAAAAAAGATCACTAATAGAGGCAAAAGTTCATATTTACCCTCTTAATTTAATTAATGGTAAAAACACATTAGTCAACTACATGCGTGTGTCAATATTTAAAATTATATCAATCATCGTAAATTGTGCTATAATTGATACAAACATACCATCTTTCACACATTTCCATTATTGAAGTTAACAAAACCCCAATTGCATCAACTTTCTTTCAACACTCTGCATTCTACCGTGAGAGTTTTCGCCGGCGACTTCATATCTTAATCAACCGATTGATTCTTTTCTGCACATCAGGTATGTACTACTCATACACTTCTATTCGAGTTCAGTATCTTTTATATTTTTTATCTTATTTTTTGTTAAATCCCTTAAACACTGAATCAGTTTTGTCGATTTCGTAATGGGTAGATAGATACCTTCAAATTATATGAAATCGTCTGTGTAATAGATTCTTACTTAATATATAGATATTATTAATGTTAATTTGTTTGGATTTCGAGCTGCATGATACAAGTTTGGATGTTTTATTTATCTGTAAACAACGTATTCGTGTTTTCGATTCCTCGTTTTATGTTTTTGTTTTTTGTGTTTTTTAAACTTTGTTTTCTTCCCGATTATCTATGTTTTAAATTTTAATTTTGTTTATAAAAACTGTTATATACAGGTATGGCTAGAGACAAAAGACGTGAGATTCATATTGAGGAACAAGATCGACCAAATATTGGAAAAAGTAATAGGACTAGGGAGGTGCGTGTATCAATGAGAACAACCAGAGGTAATACTAGGATTATTTGTATTTATTACAATCAAAATAAAAAATCTAAAGTTTTGTAAGCGTACATCTATAAGAATCGATTAAATATTTTTTGTTTGAAATATACTGAGATGTATCTAACATTCTATGATCACATACACACTTAACTATTGTATTTAATCCACAACATAAATGTTTAATACTAGAAACTAACTGTACTGTAGTCGAAAAAGCTATGCATATTATCCATAAGCAGGCAAGTAAAATTAAGTAAATGTGGAAAATAATAAAATTGAAGGGCTAGTTGCAGTGGTAAATGCACATACATTGCATCTGTACATATGATGATATCCCTACATATGGAGGTAATACTTCTGCAAATGCATGTCTGCATTGCATTGTGTATTATGCTGACCACATAACCGGCTAGAAAATGCATTGTTTGCAGCATAGATGTTTGATGTGGGCATTGCATCTTTGTGTGATGATTCTATGTTCAGATATGTCCTGTGGCACGTTATTTATATGTGGTGTAGCTCATAAAATGTATGTATGCTTATTTTGAAGTTTATGAACATATGAAAACTCCAATTTAGTGGATTTAGTGTACCTCATTGATATTTTTTATACCCTATTTGGCAGGTGCAGGAGGCAAAGTGGAACGTTTGGATAAGATTGCAGTAAAACATAAAGGTATGTTATGTTTATTTTTAAGCATTTTTTGCTTATTAATGTTTCAATTTATATTTATAGTTTTACTATATGCAGGGAAGCGTGTCGTGGGATATGTTGTTGTCGTGGTATATGTGGTTCGATCTACATAGCACCCATTATATGCAATATAATCGACATTGATGCAGACAACACTTTACACATATTTGTTCTTCTGCTGATTATTAAGCATACCCATTTCAATAATGCAGATTAAGCGCATAATGTAGAAACGATTGCATGACGATCTACATATCATCCTTCATATGCAACTCATTCTACATTGAACATGTTTTGATATGGATATGACTGAACAAATGACCATACATTAGTTTTATAACAATATAACTTCATCTCATACAGATAGCCTTCTACTGACCGAAACCTAACTATCCTCATTATTTTAAAAGCACTACACTCACTGTCGAAACCTAAAATAAAATACACTCATTGCTTCAAGAAATGCAGAAGGAATTGAAATAGGATCATTTTGAAGAATAAATGTTTCATTTATAGATTGATTACATAAACCTGGAATGGGCTCATAATGGGTGCTGATATAAAGATGAGAAAACTGAAACAATGTTTGCGCATAATGGGTGCTGATATAAAGATGAGAAAACTGAAACAATGTTTGCATTTGGTAGAGGATGTTACATATATAGAGATAATATGAAATATAATAATCATTGCTGCAGAATAAATGGGTGCTCAAGAATGGCGCAGAATAAATGTTTCAGTTTGCAAAATATGCTGAAAAATTTCAAATGAAACATCTTTAGGAATGATTTCTACCATTTAGAAGTAATTTTGGGAGGAAACGCAATTTATCAACTGAAAGAATATTTGAAAATTTGAACTGAAACGTTGTCTGCATTGTTGGAGGTGTTTAACTTTTAATTATTTATATAAATTGAAGTTGGAAATATAAATGTTTGACACATTAATAATACTATATTATATTAAAAAATAATGTTAATTTGTATTCCAAAATAGTTAGATCGACACAAGTATACATAAATTTGGAACTCTAACGTCATTAGGCACATTGATTATAATTAAAATGTTGTAATTAATTATAATATATAATTATTATCATAATCACTTTTTATATTGCCATTGTTATGTATATATTCCAACGTAAACTAGGGCTTTTAGAGTAACATTGATCCTTGTGTTTCCTTTAAAAATAAAAAATATTATGTCAAGGCTAATCGACATCATACCTAATGAATTAACATTTCTTATTTTGGAAAACATCTCAGGGAGGTGTATAAGAAAGTTCAGATGTGTCTCCAAAGAATGGGATACTTTCATATCTTCTAGTTCGTTCGTTGAACAACACTTGCGTAAAATGAAGTGTGAAAATATGTTTTCCTTGATTAAAAAAAACGTGTTGCATATCCTCCAGTGTGCTATGTAACACACGTTGTCAAAGGTGTTGATACGCACATACGTTCAGAAATTGTCAATGGTGAAGATTACGAGGTACTTGAAAGTTATAATGGGTTAGTTTTACTTTGTAATGTAGATGATGTTTACACATTGGTTAATCCAAATATAAAATTTCCATCCGTGTTTACAAATGCATCAGTGTTTTTTGGGTTAGGTTATGATATGATAGTGATACGAATGATTATTTAATAATGAGATTCACACGATTTTGGACATATGGGACTTTTCAAAGCGTAGTGAATTTATACTCTAGAAATTCAAACACATGGGTTTCATTATACCCATTTCCATACAAACACCCGCCATCATGCAATGCACACTTTGTTGCCGGAGTCTTTCATTGGAAGATTTATGAAGGGTATGGGGTTTATGCAATTACATCTTTTGAATATAGTGATAAGACTTATGGGATGATAAAGATACCTGAATACGAATGTGATGGGTGGTCGTTAGTTATTGAGTCGTTGGATGACAATAGCCTAGCCGTATATGGGGATCGACACATTATAGATAACTATGGAACAAGAAAATATAATTTTGAAATGCAGGTGCTGTCGTATTCAAATACTCGGTCAACATGGAAGAAGTATACTGTTTCAAAAGTGGGAATGCTACCCCTTAATTATAAACTCGTGCCTATACACTTCATTAACAATAATCGTAAAAAGATTATGTTCATGAATGATCCAGCAGGTTCGTTCTACTCATACGATTTTGCAACAAGTGAAGAGTGCATTATTGAAGATATGAATTCAGAGATTTCTATTGAGCATACCTATAAGTATGTTGAAAGTCTTGTATCTCCTCAACACATTTTGTGATCATAATTATTTGTTACTACATTTTATTCTATTTTATTTTGATGATATATTATTGTTTTTCGTACATTTTTTTTACCCGAATCATTATTAATGAAGATTATAGAAGAAATTTTTATTTTACTTTATGTTTATATTAAATAATTAACGTAATAGATAATTTCTAAAAATTTTGATATATGCTAACTGTAAATTTGATAAATTATTTTTTTAAATGAAATCATAATGAACACTAAAATTATTATAGACATCATACCGTATTAACTAAAATTAATTAAATCTACATGTTTTGTAAGCGTACAAATGTATGCAGAAATTTGTTACAAAAATATATGCAGCTTAAATCCATTTAATTATATATCATTAACAACGTATTTAAGAACATAATTACAACATTCAAAAAATGACTAGTCCGGGATGAGTAGATCAATAGCACTGGTCATCGACCTGCTAGAGCAACCAGAGGAGGCTCCTCTGATGCTGCCATCTGGTTCAGCAAGCTTTGTTTCCCGGGCCTCTAGTGAGTTACAGACAGAGCTCGAAAAGGTCAAATCTTTGATTAAATCCATTTAATTATATATCATTAACAACGTATTTAAGAACATAATTACAAATTTTTGGATATATGTATAGAATCTTATTTTAAATAAAGAGATTAATTGAATATGTCAATCATTTAAATTATGAATCAACGATTTCCTTTTAGATAACTAATATTAAATAAGTTATATAATAATATACATCTCCTATATCTAACTATTGTTATAATTAATATCACTTACTACAATAAACCTTAAACTAGCGATAGTACATTAACTACTCACAGATTGAAATGAAAAAATTAGGAGATTATAAATGTTAAAATAGAGTGAATAATAAAATATTAAATGCTTGTTTGAAAACAAATGTTTGAATCTTAAAAAATAATATAATGACATCTAGTCGTCTAGATTAGTCCTATATGTTCTGAATACGTGAGGACAAGTCAATGTGTCGTGACGTCCTTTCTTGACATACTTGTTGCATATTGAAGGCTTGACTCGACAGAATTCTCCATATGACGTTATCCTTTTCTGTTTGGGGCGACCAGGAGGAGTCTTTAGAATAGGTGGTAGAACTTTATCAGAATCTGAACTGGACTTGAAAGCAAACCTCTCTGTATCTAGAACTGGAGCGAGATCCACTGTATAGCAAGCACGATAACTTGAAGTAAAAAAACAGTCTTCAACAACATCGGAACCTAAACTAAAATACACCCATTGCTTCACGAAATGCAGGAGGAATTGAAATAGGATAATTTTGAAGAATAAATGTTTCATTTATAGATTGATTACATCAGCCTTCGAAACAATAAATCCAACTTTTGTAGGAGTATGCTTAGCTTTAATAAACAATTGACAATTAGCTGTATGTTTTTCAGAGCAAACAACATACACATATTTAGGAGAATTCTTAAGGAATGTAAACTGGACCCAACTGAATATAAAATTGAAAATTTACCTTCGGATAAATTGGGTCATTTTTGTTGATTTCATCTATGATACTCTGATATGTTGTTTGATCTGTTGAACGAATCAACTTGCATTTACCCTCATGATCGATTTTGAGTATTACACCGTTCTGCATTTCTGGGATGAACAGGGATCCAAAAATTAATTACTATGAAAACTGAAAAGATCAGAAATTTTGGTATCTTTGGAGATGAAAATAAGTGCAATAGATATGGAAGGTCAAAATGGTTGTTTGAGATAGAAGATGAAATTAATTGCCACAATCTGCATATTCGATCGTCAATCCTCTGTATTCATGGTAACTGCCGAAGAAATAAATGAAATACAATAAATTACATAAAATTGCGTAAAATAAGGAATTTCTTTATATAATACAAATAGTTCACTTTTTTAAAAAGTAAAGGGCAAATTTGGATTTTTAGCGTAGAAAATGACTTAAATTGTTTTAAGAATATTTTGTGCCTTAAATTGTTTAAGGGTCTTATATAGTGACTTAATTTGTATTTATTCCCTATTAGCAATATTTCTTAACTTTGATATTATGAGTTACGTGAAGTATTAGTCATATGGGAGTATATTTAAGATAGGAAATAATTAATTAAGCTACGTGAGATTATTTTCTAAATACACTCAATATTTTATTATTTTAGGTGACGAGGGTTAAAGTTATTTTCTTCACATCCATTTGCATTCAAGACATTAATTCCAGGTGGGGTTTTTATTGCTTTATAATCTACAGTGGTTGGTAGAGTTTTTAATGCATTTGTTATTCTTTATTAAATGCTCTAAATGAACTGTTTGAGTGATTGATACATGAATTTAAGGTGTGCATGTTATTCGATTGACAAAGTTAATGTGTGTATGCTATTCAATTATCAAAGTTAATGTGTGCTTGTTATTCGATTGGCAAAGTTAATGTGTACATGTGATTCAAGTGGCAAAGTTTCTAATAGCCAGGGATCCTGACGAGGGTCCAGGATCGACGGGTCCTCGGGTTCAACCCGCTGTGCTCAATGGCAAAGTATATATGGGCAAAGTATATGTGTTTACTTTAATGTTGACAAAGTATATATGGGCAAAGTATATGTGTTTACTTTAATGTTGGCAAAGTATATATGGGCAAAGTATATGTGTTTACTTTAATGTTGGCAAAGTATATGTGTTTACTTCAAGGTTGGCAAAGTATATGTGGGCAAAGTATATGTGTTTACTTTAATGTTGGCAAAGTATACGAGTTTACTTCAAGGTTGGCAAAGTATATGTGTTTACTTTAATTTTGACAAAGTATATATGGGCAAAGTATACGTGTTTACTGCAAGGTTGGCAAAGTATATATATATATGGGCAAAGTATATGTTTTTACTTTAATATGGCAAAGTATATATGGGCAAAGTATATGTGTTTACTTTAATGTTGGCAAAGTATATGTGGGAAAAGTATATGTGTTACTCTAATGTTGGCAAAGTATATATATGTGTTCAAGGCAAAGTATATGGTTTAATTTAAAGATGGCATGTAAATGCTATTTGTTCAACGTTGATGACTTGACTGTTTATGTTTAGTATTTAGTTTGGAATAACTTGACTCCACTGAGTGTGCTTTCATACTCACCCCAATATTTAACATTTCAGATGATGAGCTGATGGCGAGGAGGAGCGGTGGATGACGAATTAGTATTATTTATCATTTAGTAAAAGAATTTTGATTAATTCATTTATTTATTAAGTTTTTCATGAGATCGATATTCAAACTTGATGCACTTGACATTTTAGATTCCTTTTGAGACAACTATTTATTCCTCGAGTCTTTCGCTGTTATTCAAGTAATTTTATTGTTAAACATATTTTAAATTCTCGTTCCTTAGGTCAAAATTTCAGTTCATGCCCCTTTATTTTGATTTTGCTTGTCATTTTTGCAAAATCTACTTTTTTGAAAATTGGGGTGTGACAATTATGAACTAGATTAGCTTTAGCAATCACAAAACAGCTATTCATAGGAGTTTTCTTGGCCTTGATGAACCATGTGCAGTTGAGTGTTGCTGTTTCATTGCACACAACATATACATACCTAGGGGAATTCTTTTTATACTTGTACTTAAAGTTGAGTTTAGTGGAGTATTTAATCAACTCTTTCCTAAATTCAGGGGCGCCGCCAACGAAAAATGTCCCCACACCACCTTCCATTATATTAACCCAATGATCAGATAAATAGGACTTTTTTTTCTCAACTGGACATATATCAAAACTAGGTATACTACCCATTCCCTCAAAATCTATTCTATGTTGGTTTTCTTCATCAGACATTCTTGAATGATTTGATAATGTATTCTGTACTACAGAGGACGGACTGACATGCAATTGTTCAGTTACTAAATAGTCATTGGCATTTGAAGACTCAACCATTTCACTGCACAATGTAACTTGGTTACTAACGACTTCTGATATATTAACTATCTTTTCGGAAGTAGCCTTACAAAATTCTACCATACCACTCAAGTCGGAATCAGATTCTATGCATATGTTATTGAGGCTGAAAACCGAATGGGCAATCGATAGATTACCTTGAGAACTTATAGGACGCATATTTGTTATTTCAGCCAACAAATCTGCAAAGGATGACGATTCAGTCAATCGAATCAACTTGTTCTTCCCATTGAAATCAACCTTGCAGAAAATTATATAATCCATTTGAATGTTGAACGATATCGACAACCTGTACAATGCAAAAATATTCGAAAAATGATTAATTGATGTACCAAAATACCGAATCAACAATGCAATAACTAAAAAACAGAATAATAAATTTACAATGTCATATGCGATTTGAAATTTAGATTAACAACAATGACTGCATATGATTAATGAATTCAATAGACAAGTATTGGATACGTACCAGAATCTGGATCTATTATCAAAATGTCGTTCCAAATTCAGATTTTAGTGCATAATCGAAAATGGCAAAATTGAAATCGAATTTGATAATCCGAATCAGGAAAAATAATATTGATCGAAATTAATAATCTAAATCTGAAAAAATGAAATTGATGATTGAATTTGGGAAATTCGGAATCTGGAAAAATGAAATTGATGATTGAATTTGGGAAATTTCCTTAATTTGGTTTAGGCGAAAAACAAGAAACTTATGTTTAAATTTTCGAATATGGAAAGTAAAAAACTTTTTGGCAATCAAAAAACTAAATTATAGGAATTAATTTCAAATCTCATATAATTTTTTAATCACGAATATATTTAAAATAATTGTTTTAAGGGTAACATGGGTATTTTGGCTTTGATTTGACTCTATTAGAAAATTATATATATTGGTGTCTCTATTAGCTTAATGGGTTATAATAGTGGACTTATTAGGCAATAATCTCTAATTTCTCCATCCAATATTTTCCCATCCGAATTTTCCCGTCCTACGTAATCTCAAAACAAACGCCCCTAAAGTTTTTTATCCCACTACCACTGGATTTTTCCTCAGTGAGATTTTTAACGAGGCATATTATTTTTATAATAACGGATTTCAGGAGGGGGTGTTATGAATAATTGAATAAAGTGAATGTCCTTTAATTTTCCAAGAAGATACATGAATACTCATTAACTTTAGGCTCCATTTGGATGTAGGGATTTAGTTTATGGATTTTAAATCCACAATCCAAATCTACTCCACTTGTTTGGATTATGAATGAATTTTAAATGCCTGGATTTATGTCCACACACTTTTTAGTTGAAATTGAGAGGATTTTAAATTCTCACTAAAACCATGTCATTTGAAATACATTCATTTGAAGGGTTGGTCTGCTGTGGACTCGAGTGCATGTTGTGCACTCTAGTCCATGTTGCACTTTTCAGTTGTACTGACTTGCACTTTTTCATGACTTACACTTTTTGGTAAAATGGTGTTGCACTTTTCAATTATTAAACTGTATAATAATATTTTTATTTATAGTGACTTACACTTTTTAGTAATATTGTGTTGCACTTTTCAGTTTAATAACTTACACTTTTCATTAAAAATTGTGATACTGACTTGCACTTTTTAATAATATTATGTTGCACTTTTCAACTTGCACATTTCAGAAATATTGCATTTCACTTTATTTATACTAACTTATACTTTTAAATATGGTGTTGCACTTTTTTGTTATATCGACTTACATTTTTTAGTAATTTTGTGTTGCACTTTTTATTGAATAAATTTTTTCCTTAAAAATTTAATTTAAATGGAGAATGTGTATATTTTTAAGTAAAAATTAAAAAAAAACCGTAAAAAAATAAAAATAAATTAAATAAAAAGAAACAAAAAAAATATAAAAGCAAAAAATGAAATAAAAGAGCTATTAGGTCATGTAATTATTTTTATAATAATAATAATAATAATAATAAATTGAACTATGGTGTACAAGAGCTATTTTATAGGTCTTGTAATTATTTTTATAATAATAATAATAATAAAAAATTGAACTCCGGTGTACAACATGAACTCAAGTATATACTAGACTAAGGAGGGTGTATTCAATTGAGACTGTGTTGGATTTTTTTGGACTTTTAAAATCTGGGCGTATTCAATCCGATTTTTAAAAGTCTTTCAAAATTTTGAGGTATTCAATACGGATTTTAAAAAGTCTTTAGAAATATTTAGGTATTCAACAATCTAGGATTTTAATACTCTATGGATTTCGTTGGATTCTCCTTCAAAAATATAAATAAATTTAACTATTCAAAATCACTTCTAAAAATCAGAGATTTCAACGGTTTCCTCAAAATAGAAAACAGACATTCTTGTTCTTCGATAAGCATCACAGATTCTTCACCACCATGAAAAAGATTACATTGTATTTTAAAATTATGTTCTCTCTTTAAAAATTATAATATATCGGCACAGTTGACATTAGATTAGCAATGATATATTCTCGATAGCCACCTAATTTATAATTTATAATGGCAATTTTAAAAGATCTCAAGAACATTTATTCACAATGTTCTTAGATGGTTCTTAGATGGTGTCCATTCCATTTGAAACACAAGCAGAGCTAGTATTGACTTGTGCTGGATTACATAACTTTCTTCGGAAAGAATGTCACTGTGATGACAGTCGAATATGAAGAAGATCAAGATTCACCACATCTCGAAAATTTGGAATTGCTTTCTCAAAGCCAACTACAACAAAGAACTGAAGATAATACATGGAGAACTAGTATTGCTAATGCTATGTGGGACCACGAAGATGAGAATAATAATGATGAATAATATTTTTTTTTTGAACTAATATATTTTTGGTATTTTTTCTAAATAATTTAGATAATTTTTTTTTATATACAAGTGTGTTCGATATACGTTTGCATCAATAGATTTAGGGGCATAGTTTATGGAAATCCATGTAAATCAATAAAAAAATGTGTATTTCAGAATCCTGTCAAATCTATGAAAATCCATATAAATCAATAAAAAAACCAGTCAAACTCTGCATAGAGTCTATGGATTTTCTAAATCCACTAACTTTTTAAAATCCAAAAAAATCCAACATAATCTCAATTGAATACACCCCCTAAACTTCATTTGAAATGTCTCTTCAAATCAAATCTCTATATCCAAACACACCCTTAAATCATCCTAATCCATTCACGTATTATTAATTCCTAATGTATGGGGTTCGCTGTAAATAGGTGGTTTGTCACCTTAATTTTGTATGATCAAGTGAGCATTCTCCTATTTTTCTTATTTTATCTTATTTGCCATTAAGAACTTAGGTAAAAAAAAAAATTAATTGAATTAGAGTGTCGAATGATTTCAATGAATTAAAATGACACATCATCTAAGAACGAAAGAAAAAACTTAAAAAATGAATGATATAGGAAACTGATGATAGGGGCCACGGGGGTGGCCCTGAGGCAGGGCGGCAAGGCGACCGCCCTGGGCCCCGAAATTTCGGGGGCCTACTAATACTTACTTTTTTATATATATATATATATATATATTGTATATATATTATAAAAAAAATTAAAAGAATATAGCAGTAGAAATTTGAATATGCTAAATTGATAATGTGATTATTAAAGACATTAATTGTAATATTTATTGAAAAGTATAAAATTTTATTGGAATCAATATTCTTTCCATTGAGCACGGGCGAAATACAGCCAATCCAAATTCCTAATTAAAACTCAGAAATACAATAGAATTGAGAGTTGTGTTTTCTTCTTGTCCAGTAATTCCTTGTGATATATATATATATATACTAGTGTAAGACCCGCGTATTACGCGGGATTGAAAAAAAAAATCAATACTTGATAAGATTATATATAATTTTTTGTATTAAAAAAAGTGTGTTTATAAGGAACCAAACCTTCTCACAACATTAATGTTTCTATGGGAAACTATCGAACAAATATAGACCTTTCAAATGTAGATTTTGGCATACAAATAATTGTTATTCTAGCAATGTCCATCATGTACTCACCATCATACATGTAAATAACTTCTATTCGGCCATACCACAATTGCACAAATTTGTATCGTTAAAGAATATACGTAATGATTTTACGATAAATATAAATTAGTTAATAGTACTCGAGAAAAAATAAAAAAAATCTATTAAGGAATGTAAATTGAAATATGAAATAAGAAGATTTTCATTCGGAGTAGAAACTCATCACTATCACAATCACCCACAATTTTTATGTTATATTATAGTAAGTCAAACTGTTTAGTGTGATAAGATAACTATGAATCAAGAGTTAGTTCCACAACAATTTAATATCTCATTACATTAGGCAATGAGTGCTAAATTATAACTTGAATAGTCAAAACATAGTATCCAAGGGTTATGGACAAACTCTGAAACACAACTAAAATAAGATATAAAAAAAAACACAAATAAAACTAAAACAATTATTTAAATACAAAAGAATGAACGTGTCTCAACTAAAACAAATATACAATAAAATAATGACAACATGAAGTTTTTATCTCAAACTGAGCAAATTCAAGCAGACCCCACCTCTTTAATTAATGTAGAGGATACATTTTCATTACAATAACCAAACTGCAAAACAAATTTAAAATGTAAATGAAAGTGAAAAAAACATGGCTCTTTGAGATTGTTCAATCTCATCTTTTTCTTCCGTAAAAACATCTCTATTTGGTTCCCCTAAACCAAAAAATGCAATTGGACAGTACCTAATAAAATATTTCTGAAAAGTATATGTATATCACTGGTAATGGCCTTTTGCACATAAACAATAAAGCATAAAAAGATTATGTCAATGTTGATGATAGCGTAGAGAACCTGCATATCACGCGAGTTGCTATCCATTGGTAAACAAATAAACTATATGTATATCATTGGTAATGACCTCATTGCATATAAACATTGACAATAAGTTTCCAAAGTTCACCTGCTGGGTAAGTCGCCTAGCATATTTTCTCATTGCAGAGGTGTTATCCATCTGCAAAAACTATTTAAAAAAAAAAAAAAAAAAGGAAATCAGTGGTAAACGTAGGGTATATCATTGGTAATCCTAGGCCGAAAGATTGAACGACAAAAGATGAGAGATGAGTCTCCCGTTAGATGAGCCTCCTGGCATATTTTCTCATTGCAGAGTAGTTATCCATCTGCAAAAATGATTAAAAAAAATAGAAAATCATTCTTAAACCTAGGGTATATCATTGATTAATTCTCTTATTCTTCTTCACTTCTCACCTAACAGGAGAAAAATAAAACAAATACTTACTGCCATTTCTAAAAACATCAAATCTTTCAATTAGCTGCAATCCTCAAAGAAGCATTTCCTCTTACAGAGGTATAATAAAGACATTGCAATTGAAAAAATCGATACATACCAGACTTGAAAAATTCACCATACTCGTAAAATTACACACTACATAACAAACAAACAAAAACGATACCTGGATGTGCATATTCGCGTTCCAAATGGGTTGAATAATGACTCCCCATAAGATTGTCGTAATTATCTAATTATTAGTATATCAACACAATAAAGGACCTAATCATCTTCAAGAGAAGCCTGAATATCTATATATATAAGGTACTGTAGGAGAGTTGCTATCCAACACTAACTTAAGTGGAGAAAATGTATATTTTCCTGAGACCAGATTCTTTTTAATAACTTCCATATTATCTATATATATATATAATAATACAATAGTAACTTCCTGTAGAAGTTCCCGCCCAAATTATATTAAAATATTACTATTTCTATGTGGCCCAGCATAAAGAATTAGTCACATCTCATTCCACCGTCTCACTACTCTCTCTGGCCTTTGGACTCCTCTTTTCCATCTAGAGTTTTTTGAATGGCAGCATAAAGAATTAATCTCATTTTCTGCCTTATTTCGCGTTATCCATTTCTTTCCATTCATCATTACACCCTCTCTCCATTTCTTCCACCTTCCTCGCCGTTTGCATAAGTCGGCAGATGCCACCGCTAAAGAAAAAGGCGGTCGACGTCGTCGGCGCCATGAAGAAGAAGGCGGCCGACGTCCCTCCCCTGCGTCGTCGCCGTCGTCCCACCCCTCCCAGCCTCGCCGCACTGTTTGGTTTGGATTTGTAGGAGAAACGGGTCGTGGCGGCCCGGCCGAATTTTTGGGCTGAATGAACTTCCGGAGGGTTGTATGGCCACGCCCAGATCAGGGACCCCTTTAAAGCTCCTCGGTAGACAGGACGCAAGTGTGATAGTACCCTCAGTTGCTATAGTCACTACAATCATGATTTTTGTCTGTTTATTTGCTGAAAGATCAATTTACAGTTTTGGGAAAAGGTGGGTCAAAAATGGTTCAATTTTTTAGCTCATTACTGTAACTTTTTTCTAATTTTTTCATTTTTGTGGATTCTTACAGTGGTTGAAGAAACCAAAGAGAAAAGCCATGTTTGCTTTCTTGGAGAAAATTAAAGAAGGTATAGTTAGTTCTTCACCCTCTCTATAATTTCTTGAATCTTAGTGAGCTGCAAAGGGTCCGAATGGTTAGTGCATTAGATGTCATTTTAATACTTAGAGATGGATCCTTAACTCTACCAGGTTTAGTTTATTTAAATAAATCTGCCTAAATTTTCATTGAAATTCTTCTTGGGGCTTTAATTAGGTTTAATTTATTGAGAAGAAGATTTTTTTTTTCTTTGGAGAAGAGTTGAAGTTTGAAGGTTATGGTTCTGCCCCTGCTCACGTTTCCTAGATTGTCACACATTTCCCTTCAATCCGATTTTTGTTTCAGTTTCTTCTTGGTTGGGGCCTTGGGGCTGTGTAATTTTTGTTTTGTTTCAGTTTTTGCCATAGTAAAGGAGTTTTATATTCTATAAATGAAATGTCTGTTGTAAATTTTACAGTTCCCAAAGTGTAGGCTCAACTCGGTATTGTTTTAAACTCAAACCCTGAGCTTCGGTGCTCTCTTTCTGCATACACATTTGTGATGGCAGAGAAGTCCATAAATTTGGTGTTGCTTGGAGCTGGAGTTATACTGGGTTCTGCTGCTACCCTTGCTATCTTCAAACTTCTCCCAAGGTATATCTCCCATCTCTCTCTCATTTTTGTTTATGCCGACTTTAGTTTATGATACCAGAAGGGTTACTGTTATGATTTGCCTCATAAGCTTGATATTCTTTTTGGTTTTTTTCTTTATCAATTTTGTAGACGGTTCGAAAGGCATTGTGGTAATGTGGAGGCGATTGAACTTAACGGTATGCATTTTGTTTGTAATCGAGTCCTAACTCCTAATCAAAATACACATAATTTCATATTTTTCTCTTTTCTTCTCTATAAATTCAAGACTATTTTAAAATATTTTTGGCAGTCTTAGTTTATTCTTTTTTCAATCTTTCGATCGAATTATATATGGAAGATAATATTCAAATTGGGATGCAACAGAAGTCTATATTTTAGATTTCAGTATTCGCAACAGAAGTCTATATATTTGAGATTTCAAGGATCACAAAAATATCAAATTTCAACCAATCAATTTTAGTTAGTGAAGTAGTTTAGTTTATTTATCTTCAAATAGTTGTTGGCTATTATTATGAGCACTTATGCTCCAAAGTAGAAGTGCGGATGGTGATTTTGATTATTTTGCTTGAATATTTGTCTACTGAGTATAAATAAAACCTCTAAAATTATCTTCATTCAAATAATGTTTTGGTGTTTCATTGAAATCAGCGCATAATGATATACTAAACTAGCTTAAGAGAACACTTATGCTCCATAGTATACATAATGATATACCATAGCTTCATTCAAATAATGTTTTAGTGTTTCAATTTCATTCTTTCCTGTTCTGTTTTGCTTATGGTTTTCATTGTTTTCTTCTATCGATCTGTATGAGTCATGAATCTTCAGTTTTATTTTACAGGTTTAACTATTGCTCTGATGGATAAATTAAACACTAAATACTGATGGATATTTGTTCAGATTCCGTTGATTTTGATGGGCTTTAATCTATGTATGGCGCTTTTGTTCAAGCATTGTGTTGGTTGCTAGGTTTTTTTCATCCAAAAATGTCATTTTGATCATTTTCATCCTCTCTGAACGCGCTGTGTTTCATTGAGTATGTGGAAGCAAACAAGGTTGTCTTTTTGGGCTACAACTGATTGTGCAGCTGCTGAAATTGTAAGTAATTGATTTTTAGTATTTTTATTAGACTCATTTCATGGATGCTTTTTATTATTAGGGTGTTATACAAATATTGAAACAATTAATACCATTTTTTCGTTAATGTAAATATATTTGTCTTAAAATGTCTTAGTGTTATTTTGTTTATTGTTTCATTTACATTTTATTCATCTTTAACTTCTTTGTTGGTATGTGTGTACTGGGTGAAGTAGGTGGTGGAAATACTATCAGTTGCATCTCCATTAGTAGACAGCAGTTGTGAAGAAGAAATCTGGGGTCCTCTGCACTCTGCTGGAAGTAGTGTCAGCGTTAAATCGTGGAGATTCCACTTAATAACATGCAGTGAGTAACATGCAATGAGCATCGCTATCGAGTGACATATGCATTGTATTGAGTTTAAATAATATTTCCCTTCAACATTTATGTGCTTCATTTGAGAGAATTAAAGTTTACGCGTTGTATGAGTCCCACTACTTGAAAATCGGTACATATGAAGGTAACAATTGGTATGTATCCATTGCAAGAACCAAAATATTTACATTGTTTTTTTCTCTGTCTCGAGTCTTTTTTGACGTTGTATTGCAGGTTCCGGTTCTAAATAAGTATTTTTCAACTTTTGTTGTGTTTTATTGTAATTTTAGTTAATTTAGTTTGTTGTCAATTTTGATTTCCTAAACATTTGTATTGTTTCTGAGTGGACGTGACTAATAAAATTGTAACAGATTGTTATGGTGGGAACCATTTTTCGAGAGGATGCTAAAATGCCTTTCTAGAGTATGCAGGATTGTCCACAAGGGAAAATTGTAATGGAGAGACTTATGGCGTTTAACACGGCTGCTACAATTGGCTAGGCATCACCATTCCGAGGCATATTCATATACATCAGCAATTCCTATTCATGCTGGGATTCCTAGGAAAACAGAGGGTGCAATCTTGTTGTGGGTCTGTGGATTTGTATGGTCTGGGTAATGTGGAATTGGCGAAATAAGAAAGTGTTTCAAAATGTAATTTGGGATGTGGGTAAAATTTTGGACGAAATCGAAGGACGGTTTTGGAGTTGGGTGACTTGCAACAATACACTCTCGAGTAGTATACCATACAGATAATGGCTCGGCGGTCCATGGCGTTTTCTCAGTTGACGACATCAACCTTAGAATCGAATCTGGGCGTGTTGTCTACCTTCAATATGTTTGCTTTTCTATTTGGTTTTGTTTGATTTTTTACTCTATTTCTATCTTTCTGTTCTGATGTGGAGCACTCTTGGTGCCTCTGTAATTTTTGATGTTATTGAATTATTTTGCGATAAACAAAGAAGGTAAAATTTTAACAAATTGAGTCATTGAGATACTATTATTGGATATTATGACCTGCTTAGTGTTAAGTGTCAATTTGAATGTTGTAAAATTGTACTGGATAGAGAGCTTATCTATTTATGAATGTAATGTAAGTGTATCATAATAAAAAATAAAATATTATTCACATATATAATGCATATTTCTCTTTACAAGCAAACTATCTATTAATTTAATAAGAGTAACTTTGATATTTTTAGTAAACATTTAAGTTATAGTTTTGCATATAATTCTTTTTAAACATATAACCATGCAGGCAGTGATTACAGTTGCAAAAATTTACGGCGAGGTAAAGACGTAAAGTGTTGGTTCTTACTACAATACTCAAAATATTCAATGATAAAATGACGTGAAACATAACTTACTTCCATTTATATACATGATTTATTGGACTTTCTGCCAAAACATTTAAGCATAATTTTTTAAAATAAATTTTACTTTACATTACTAATTATTTTATACTATATTTTATATATAAAAAAGACTAATTAATTTAAATAATACCATCATAAGCCGTGCATCGCACGGGTGAAATACTAGTTATATGTTAATTCATAACTACTATTAGTCTCTTTTTTAGAAGCATAAGCAAAGTATTCACACCATAATAAAGCAATGAGGATTTTATTGGTGAGTTCTAACGACCGAGGACAAAAGAAAAGCGCTTGCGAGTTTTCTGGAATTATACATTAAAGAAACAAATAATTAGAAAATAATCATATGCTTGAGAAAGAAGAACAAAGCAAAAAAATTGAGAAAAAAGACAATGCACAAAACCATAAAAAACTCAGAAACTAATCATGAGTTAAAGAAGAACAAAGCAAGCAAAAAATATACTTGTTAGCACAAACGGGATAGTTTGTGAATCACTGCAAAAAAAAATACATAATAAGAGATATAATAAGAGATAAAGAGCAAAAAAAACAATATCTGATCACTGCAAAAAAAATACATAATAAGAGATAAAAGGAATTAGGGAGAAGAGGAAAAAAACAATACCTGATCACTGCAAAAAAAAAAAAGACATAATAAGAGATAAAAGGAATTAGGGAGAAGAGCAAAAAAACAATACCTGATCACTGCAAAAAAAAAATACATAATAAGAGATAAAAGGAATTAGGGAGAAGAGGAAAAAAACAATACCTGTGCAAAAAAAATACATAATAACAGATAAAAGGAATTAGGGAGAAGAGCAAAAAATCAATACCTGATCACTGCAAAAAAAAAAAAAAAAAACATAATAAGAGAGATAATAAGAGATAAAAGGAATTAGGGAGAAGAGCAAAAAAAAAATACCTGATCACTGCAAAAAAAAAAAAAAAAAAAGACATAATAAGAGATAAAAGGAATTAGGGAGAAGAGGAAAAAAACAATACCTGATCACTGCAAAAAAAAAAAAAAAAAGACATAATAAGAGATAAAAGGAATTAGGGAGAAGAGGAAAAAAACAATACCTGATCACTGCAAAAAAAAAAAAAAAAAAAGACATAATAAGAGATAAAAGGAATTAGGGAGAAGAGCAAAAAAACAATACCTGATCACTGCAAAAAAAAATACATAATAAGAGATAAAAGGAATTAGGGAGAAGAGGAAAAAAACAATACCTGTGCAAAAAAAATACATAATAACAGATAAAAGGAATTAGGGAGAAGAGCAAAAAATCAATACCTGATCACTGCAAAAAAAAAAAAAAAAACATAATAAGAGAGATAATAAGAGATAAAAGGAATTAGGGAGAAGAGCAAAAAAACAATACTTGATCACTGCAAAAAAAAAAAAAAAGACATAATAAGAGATAAAAGGAATTAGGGAGAAGAGCAAAAAAACAATACCTGATCACTGCAAAAAAAAAAAAAAAGACATAATAAGAGATAAAAGGAATTAGGGAGAAGAGGAAAAAAACAATACCTGATCACTGCAAAAAAAAAAAAAAAAAAAGACATAATAAGAGATAAAAGGAATTAGGGAGAAGAGCAAAAAAACAATACCTGATCACTGCAAAAAAAAATACATAATAAGAGATAAAAGGAATTAGGGAGAAGAGGAAAAAAACAATACCTGTGCAAAAAAAATACATAATAACAGATAAAAGGAATTAGGGAGAAGAGCAAAAAATCAATACCTGATCACTGCAAAAAAAATACATAATAAGAGATAAACAATACCTGTGCAAAAAAAATACATAATAACAGATAAAAGGAATTAGGGAGAAGAGCAAAAAAACAATACCTGATCACTGCAAAAAAAAAAAACATAATAAGAGATAAAAGGAATTAGGGAGAAGAGCAAAAAAATAATAACTGATCACTGCCAAAAAAAAAAAATACATAATAAGAGATAAAAGGAATTAGGGAGAAGAGGAAAAAAACAATACATGTGCAAAAAAAATACATAATAACATATAAAAGGAATTGAGGAGAAGAGCAAAAAAAACAATAACTGAGGGAAGAAGATGGACATGAGAGAACAAAAGTCAAAAGAGGTTGTGAAGAGAAGATCGACGGAGGTGAGTGAGAGTCATCGACGGAGGCGTTAGTGAATATTGAAAATGAAAAATGGATTCTAATGCATTTAGTAAACCCTAGCAAAATTGAACTACTAAGATCATTTTCTCAAGATTAAATGGTTGAGATTAAAAGTTAAAGCTAAAATGAAGGAGAATTGTGAAAATTTGAAATCGGATGATTTGAGAAAAAATAGGTTGAGATAGACTAATCACATTGCGACATGTGCCGGTTGAGAAGTTTGCAATTGTTGCAATGCATACAGTAGGCAATACCGCATTAGTCATTATATAATAGTGGTGTTAGTACTTATTTACCTTGTTCTACTGTTTTAGTTTTTAGTTATTGAATACTCAGTATTGATTATTTGTGAGTGATTTTATTAACTGAAAAAAAAAAACCCTTGAAATTCTTGAGTTTGTAAAATTTTTGGGTTGCTATTTTAATACTTTGATTGTGTATAGAATATTATTGACTATTCCTATAATAGTGCATCTACAAAAAAATATTTTTCTAAATTAAAATTGCTAAAAATGTACCTACGGTCCACTATGCCACAAGAAATGTTAAATTGACAAACAACTCTAAGTATTGAAAGAGATATGCTACAACAAATTAACTATGAAGATATTATTGATGAATTTGCTCCTCAAATTACTAGATGGAGTCATTTTAAATGATTCATTTTATACTTCCATGCATTCGTTTTTAATATGTGCATACATATGTCACTTATTTTATTGAGTCGAATTCTTATGTAACTGTTAAATACAATGTAATTTATATTTAACTCAGATACTCCGTCAATTATAATTTAAATACAAAAACTCAGCTCACATCTTACATATTCAGCTCATTAATGTAAAGTATATAATTATATGCTACCATGTAACAGTTACATACAAATATTTGCGTATTTTATTTGATTTTGTTCAAAAAAGGAGCCCAATTTTTTTTTCGCCCAGACCTACAAAATCTCAGGACCGGCACTGGGTTAGATCAGCCCTCAGTTGAAACTGGGTTAGATCAGATTCAACCCTCAGTTAAATTTGTAGTGCAGATATCTAGCGTTTGAAATGCAGTAATCTTGGTTTCTTTTTTAGCTTCTTTCTCAAAAAAAAAAAATAAAAAATATTCACACTTACTCTCACTTGAGTCAATCCTTGTATAATGTATTAGATGTTGCTGCCTGGTCCAAAACATTTAGCCCTTAGTCCACTTTACATGAACATGTCCCCTCTTTAGAATAGTATCCCTCCTTAGAATAGTATATGAGCTACTACTCACATCTCACATTATTTTAAGTTCGCTTAATAAATTATAAGATATAACATAAAAATAGACATTCGTTAAATGACAATGGTATCGCTGAAATTTATCAGCATCCTTTTAAAAGTTAGTATTAGATTGCAAATAGTATTTATATGTACAAAAATATAAATACTCTTCTAATGAAAATTGAAAAATGGTGCTATGAACGTTAATTTTTCTATTTATCGGCAAAGTCAGTGCAATTGCAAACTCTGCATTTATAATTTGTAATGATTTATCAGCCTATGCTAAAATTAAAGAAATGGTTTCTCTTATATAACTCTGCAATTCAAATAGACCCCACGAGAGGACGTTATTCTAAACAATTAAATAAAAATCAAATAAAAAAAATATAAAAATTAACTAAATCTTCAAACGTATATAAAATTAAAAAATCAATTAATAAGAAAAATATAAAACATTAAGAAAATAAAATAAATTTTCAAAATAATTAAATTAAAAAAAATCAATTTAAGTTAAATATCAATTAAATCTAAATAAAATCTAAAAAATATTAATTAAATCCTGTAAATTTAAAAAAAATTTGAAAACATCTTCAAAATCTTGAAAAACCAAATAAAAAAATGAAAGAAATAGGAAATCAATCTAAAAAATTATCAAATAAAAATATTCAAAAATAAATTAAACTAAATAAAATTTAAAAATATTAAAAATCAATTTACAAAACTAATTAAATTAATTAATATTTTAATTAAATTTTGAAGATTTATGTAATTCATTTTGAATATTTAGGTGATTTTTTAAATATTTTTTTAGATTTTATTTATTTTTTTAGATTAATTCGAATTCTTATTTTTTTTTAATTGATTATTTACGATTTATTAAAAAAATTTAATATTTCTTTAAAAAATATTTTACATTTTATTTAATTTTATATGATTTTTTCAAATTTTTTAATTGATTTATTTAAATTAATACTTTTAAAGATTTAGTTAAATTTTTTAAAACAGCTAAAGCTAATTCTAATATATTTAATTATTAATAATCAAAATTAGCATTTCAAATATTATTAACAAGTTTTTGAACAGGGTATTACTTAGGATATTATATCCATAAAATATATATTATTATTTAATAATTTGAATAAGAGTGTTCATATATTTATAAAATTTAATATAACATTTATTTTTTATAATTTAAAATTTATTATTTAAAATAATTTATTAAATTATAATTACTGATAAAAATTATTTACAAAATAATTTTATTGATTAAAGTGTTTTTTTATATGATTAAATTAATATATTTTATAAAATGTTTAGATATATTTTTAGGTAAAAACAATACTCCTTCCGTTCCATAAGTGTGTGCACCACAGAATGGGCACACTTTTTTTAAAAAAAAAGTGTAATGAGTGGAGTGTTGAGGGGTAATTTTGTAAAATTATATGAATAAAGTAAAAAGGTGATTGAAAAGAGGGCAAAAATAATGACATTTTGTGTAAATATGTGAATATTGTGAGGGTGAAGTTTATAAAAGAATTTCCTTTTATGAGTGTGCAAACAATTATGAGATGGACAAATAAGGTAAGTGTGCAAACAATTGTGGGACGGGAGTATAAATTAATTTAGTTTTCGTTGCAGAATAGAGTGATTTTCGACAGAGTTTCTCCATCTGTCAAGAGATGTACGGGGCAAATCATTTCTGGCATCAGGGAGGCCAGCAGCAAAGCTAGGGGCTATTCTAACGACACTGTTCGGGATCTGTTGACTGTCAAGGCTCTTGGTGTCTTGAGCAGACATAAACCAACGAGACATAGTTCTCATGTGATAAGGTTAACACGGACGACAATGCTTCTTCTTTCCTGAGTAATCTTCATGCAGGGGCGATCTTTAGGACTTTCATGGAATTTTTCGTGGCTGCAATTGCCACTAAGGTGGGCTGGGGCCTTCCCCTTGAAGCTGAGTTGGTTGCTACTTCTATGACTATCAAGTATGCACATGATCAGGGTTGACACTTCCTTTGGATTGAATAGGACTCGACCCTCACGATCGACACTTTTAAGAGTTCCAGACCTTCCATCCTTGGTGCTTGCGGGGTCTTTAGAGCCAGATCCATCCTCTTACGCAGGACATGCACATCAGATACTCACATATCTTCAAAGAGGCCAATCAGTCATGCGGCGGACACTATGGCCAAGACAGGCCTAGATTGTGTCTGGAGGGGTTACCCCAGACTTTTTACTCTCATTCCTGCACAATGATTTAATGGTGTTCCGGCCTTTGGCTCTACGTGTGAGTTTATGATCCTATGTTTCTTTTCTTTTATATTATCTACCTTTTATTGTCCATTTTAATATCAATGACTCATATTTTTCCAACCAATAGTAAACATACACATCAAAATTTTATTCTCCATAAGACACGTCATCAAATTTAACCATATTTTGACACATGATAAACTTAAATTCTCTATTAGTATATAAGTGGATATTTATTTTATTCATTAATTCAATTTAATTATAACAAATTTTTTTCATATAAAATAATTAGATTCAGATTTTTTTAAGCAATTATTTTTCCCTTAATAAATTATGGAAAATTCTCTACAAAGTCCGGCAACGTGTCGTTGTAGACAAAGACAATTGAAACCACACACCATGATTTTTCAGGCTTGTTTTGAAACATGAGTACGCAAGAAAACGGTTACAATGCACTCACAAATAGTCACGTAAAGCAGAAAAAAAAAAGGGTTACATATGCGATTTCGAAAGGTCACGCAAGTCTGAAAATAAGAAAAATGAACAATTTTCCTAAAATTATTAGCGTGGACGACAACGGCTTACCTTTACAATGGATACATTAGATTAAAAATTAATTGCTAGCTAAACAATGTTTGTGTTTAGACTATATACCTCACAGCTTTGTTAAGTATACTTCCCTTTTCATTTATTAACTTTATATTTATGTAAAATATCCAATTTACCATTATACTAAAATATATCCAGATATATACACTCTTCTAAACCCAAACCCGACCTCCCCCTTCTTCGGCCCCAACTCCGGCAGCCGTCGTCATTCAAATACATTTATCCGGCAGTCGTCGCCATCCAAATACATTTAGAAAATTTAAAAAAAAAAAAAAAAAAAAATCGACAATCTACACTGATTTGTCGACCATAGTATATTTTCGACTATAGTTTGTTAAAGAAATAACACTCTCATCGACAACATTTTATCGAAAGAAAATTTTTAAAAAAATCAAATTTTTTGATATGAAATTGTTGCGACCAACATGTTTATGGTCTACAAGGCACCGTGGCCGACCACTGTCCACCAAAAGTGTGCTCACTTTTTTTTATATGTGCTTTTAAAAAAAATCATATTTTAATTATAAAGAATATATTTAATATAATGAGTATAAAATATATTTGGTAGATACTCAATCTTGTTAGTAAAGTAGAAAAAATATTCAAAAGTTAACTATTTAAATAGAATAAGCACATTTTTGTGGACCTCAAAAAAAAAAAATGAGCACACTTTTGGTGAACGGAGTGAGTAAAAAAGAGGGGGTGGAAGTAGCACCTACCGCGTGAATGGAAGAGGAAACGGAAGGTTGAGGCAGCATCAGGGGCAAGACGGTAAGATGAGGGGCAGCTTTGGAGGGCAGCCACGGTCAGAGTTACAAAAAAAAAAGGTGGAGGTCACAACCTGGGCAGCGACTGGCAGCAAACGGCGGAAGGGGGGTTGGAGTGGTAGGAAGAAGATGAATAAATTATGATTTTTGGGGGTATATGTATTAAATGAGTTTTATGAAGAAAAGGGTATAATAGAATTTTTAAAAGGGAGTACATCTAACATTTACAAATTAAGGAAATTAAGGGTATATAGCCAGGGCCTTCAGGCCTATGGCCATTTTCTGGCCCTTCACTAAATGAGCCATGAAATGTAATTCAGAAAATAAATGAAATACCTGAAAATATACTTGAATGTCTATATGTAGTCGAAGTGCAATAAATTAATACCAAAAGTCACAAATGTGCAATTCCTTCCAAGTTCATTTAAATTTATAAACCGGATACATAAAACTAGCAAAAGTAAATATAAATGAAAAACAGTAAAACGAGGTTCCAATTTACTTCTCGGATGAGTTGGGACCCCTCTTCTTTCCAAAGCCAACAACTGCAAATAGTAGTAAGAACATATATATCATTAACCAGTACCCATATATACTGCATAACAATGAATCAACTACATCACATGTATAAATTACATATCGTGTCAACAATTAAAAAAAGGGAGGATGATAATGGCACACATAGTTCGAAAGAAAGAACAAAAAGAAATGGAAAACGAAATACTACTATGGAAACAAGAATGATCAACTCAACTAACTAGATATGCCCATATCAGAAATATTCCAAACTTTTCTTTCAAATGAAACATGTCTACTCAAATAATTCTGCTACTATGGGGTTATGCTTAAGATGGTTTAGCAATGAGGAATGAGAATAGATTAAAATGTGCTTGATACACAAAAGTAAGCGAATTTAGAGATGATGAATGAGAATAAAATAATGTCTGGTTCACAAAATCATATGAACAGGGTATTTTGATATCCATAAATAAGAATGCATTTTGGGAGGAATGGATTTGATTCACTACAACAAAGTCATCATTATTTTAAAAAAAACTATTAAATCAATTTAAATGATAATCATTCCGTCACATAAACCAAACTTCACAATTATAACTACAATATTCAATAGTATTCCTCCTACAATCATTATCATTCTTCACTCACTGGACAAGTATAATAAATCTTTGAACAAAATTCTCACAAATTTTGTAACAAAGTCGTTACTTTCACTGTCAAACAATGTTTTCAGCAATTATTTATATTAAAACACCCCTTGACACTCGGAAAACTTTAACAATCAGCAGAGGCAAATCAAGTTAAAATTCTAAGTTAATTGATGCAAAATCCGAATAGGTACATTTGATCAAAGAGTATATTCCTATCGCATTTGGTAAAACCGAAGCATGATAAGAAACACATATGTAACAAACGAATTAACCAAAAAATGGTCAGGGAAATAGAGTTACCGGCTGTGACGAAACGGCGGTTGTATTGCATACGCTTGTGAGCCCGGCCGCGGGGCTTCTTCTTCTTATCTTGCTTCGCTACCTTGGGCGTTTGTCCTCTAACCTTTCCGGCACGGGCCAATGAACCGTGTACCTTACCTACAAATTCATTCTCCAATTAACTTCATAAAAAACGATTTAATCAACAATCAAGAGTGAAGAGATCAAATTACCCATGGCTGATTGATTTCTGAAACTGCGAGGAAGATCCGCGACGTTCACCGGCTGCGGGGAGCAGAATTGCCTTCAGATGAGAAAATTGTAGGTTTAGGGTTTATTTACCTTATTTATAAGATTCCTATATGGGCCAGATATGAAATGGATATGGGCCATATTGATATATGGATTGGGCTCAGGTAACTTGGTGTGGCCCAGGAAAATCTAAAATTTGTTTGAATTTTTTTGCCTTTTTTACAACATTTACAATTTTTATTTTTATTTTTGAACTCTTTCCGAAAAAAAAAAAAAGGTGTGCTAAATTTGATAGGATGTAAAAATTATGAACTAAAATTTGATTTGACCGAAATCAAATATGCACAATTAATAACGAAATAAAAATTAAAAAAATCAAAGAGAGCATGAACAGTTTGCTGAAGAAAGTGTAAAAAAAGAAAATTCCGGTCAATAATTAGGGGCTACTATAATAATTGCGGCTGCTATGTTAAATTTGTTGTGATTTTTGCTCACTTTTGTCATTTTCTTCATGATTCATTAGTTGTTGTAATATGTGTTTGACCGATTACGCGATCGCACAATTCTTGTTTTGGAAAAACGCACAACCCGTACGGCCAAACATGAACTGATTATCATCATTATCATTCGCTTTCATAGTTACGTAATGTCCAATTGTTGTTTAGAATACCCACTTATTAGACCGTACGGGTTGTGCGTTTTTCCAATGACTTGTTTGAAAAAAACTACTCCATATTTTGCAACAATCACTGTTCATTATCAATGAACCAGAAAAACCATAAATGAGTCCAACAAGAACAAAAGTTTGTGCCTCAATTTATTAGTTCCAACCAGAAAACATAGGATATTATTCATAAATAGAGAACAAAGTAGCAATTATTCTTACATGTAATAGAGACAATATTTTTACCCCAGATAGAGGTGGATCATAAACATCAAGAAGGGCAAGTATGAAGTATGAAGTATGAAGTATGAAGAGAGTAAATTAATATCTTTGTGCCTCAAAATTAGGTGTTTCCTGTACAGCAGCTAAAGTAGAATTCTCAAGTTACTTTCCATCATCGTTGCCACTGCCACCAAATTGTGTAGAATTTCCGTTCCAAAAGGCATTTCTGTCTTTGAACTGGCTATCATCATTATCATGTTTTAAGGTGTGGATGTTGCTTCCAAAGCGAGAAGTTTGTTGCCTACTCTTGCTGTTGCTATTTGTACCACCTGCAGCTGAAGGTGTACTTCGGTCGCCTGAGTGTGGTGGAGAATGGCTACCTCCATTCCTAAGAGTACCTTGGAGTGAGGGATTTGGGCCTGCAACAGGGAAAACAATCATTTTAGACTATAGGACTTTCAATACTACTTCTGTGGGAATCAAATTCAGAAAAACTTTGATGTTGTTTTGGGATTTCCGCAACCAGATGTGGGATGTTACGTTCCTCGTCCTACTCTGTTCTGGAATTTTACATCAGGAATTTAAAACCAACCCACATTCACCTCTAAAAATACATACTCACTCTTACACACTTAATTTGACATAAAAATTATCCAACAACAATATAATAATACTAAATCACAACTCTTGCGCACTTGATTTGACATAAAGTTTTTCAACAATAATATTATATCACCTACTCTAACTCACTTGATTTGACATAAAGTTATATCTAATCCTACTTAAAATCTCAAAACAAAAACATAACTATCACTATTCATCAGGATTATGAAATCCCTAGATTTCACCATCTGAATTTCCACCATCCACCATAGTGACATAGTCCCAAAACAAACATAGTATTTTGCCTATAAATGTTATGAAGTCAAAATATATAAACAAATACATATTTCTAAAGATTATACAACTCTATATTAAGTTTTATTCTGAACTCCAACAATATAAATCAAATCAATACCCATATTATGTATTTCTCAAAAATATTGAATCATCCATGAATAGACACTAAGGTATACCGAGAGGCATTGTAATGTTATGTAGAAGATTCAGAAGCATACCAGATGGTTTCAATCACTTACCATGGTCATAACTAAGAACTTTTAGTAATTATAAAAACACATCAACAATGATATCACACTCATGTAATCATTATAATGAGGGACAAGTGGTTGAACTCACTATATTGCCATATGCCAGTTTGGGATTCCCGGGCAGCATCAGGGGAACTGTCACTTCTGCTAAGATAAGAGAATACGTTTGCATAAGATAAAATTCTTTTAACGGTTGCCCAGTATCCTTCACTTGCATTTGGAGAGGCAGCGTCATTTGAGGAATAAGATTGAGAATGTGATGTTCCTCCACCATGATGCGGGTTACTTTGGTTATGTGGAACCACAATCAGTGCCTGCCTATTTAAGAGACCCAATTCTGATAACGTGCTGTCCAAATCTGTGAACAAAACCGGGTGACAAACATTTTAGAGCAATATAATTTACATGACAAAACTGGAATTAACTCAAGAATACTTTGTTTCATACACAATAATATAAACTGACTAATAAACTTGCATGGCATTCAGACGTTAATAAAGTCAGAAATATAACTTTGATGTATTGTAAATGAAAGGATGGAAATTTCAACGAGGACAATGATGTATTCCTAACTTGTCTCCCTCTCAAAATTTGTTTGGGGTGGGAGGATGGGCTCATTTAATACAATGTTATGAAAAATGTTATTTTCTCTATCTCTATTGAGAATACTTTGTTCCTGTCCCATAAATATCCATGACTAGAATCTTTTGTAATGTATCCTTAACTAGGTATTACAGACAGCCAACTTAAACACCTGAAGGTCAACCTGTGAACTATAAGAAACACTTTAAAGATTAATTCAAACCAGTTAAGGCTTATCATCTTGCAGTCTGAGAGGCATAGCTTGTGCATAAGTATTCTCTAAGGCATCCACAAATGTGCTAATTTGATATCAGTTATTCTTGCGTAACTTATGGTGCACATTAATTCGCCTTCACGGGAAATTTAAAGCAAAGTTTAGCCCAGTTTATCAGAATGCAGATTGAAAATGTTTTTATTGGTCAGTAAAGAGAGAGGGGGGCCCTTTCATTCGATGTGTAACTCCCCACCTTGACACTGCAATGCTCTTAGATGAATAAAAAATAAAAGCTAGAGAAGTCACATAGAATTAACAACTATAGCATACCTTGGTCATTAAAAACCTTGCGAGGGTAAGGAATTGCTATACTAAAAGAGCCAAAGCTGCTTGTTTTGTTTTCATTTACTACATAATCTTTGACCATTTTCAATGTATCCGTCAAGAAGAACTTCGACTGTAAGCTAGACCCATCAGGCAGTCTGATATTTAGGAAAACATCATTTGATTTAACAGCGGAGGATCCTGAAGCTTCAGCTTTCTCAACTTCTATAGTATCATCAGAATTAACCTGCGCCAGACCCACTTCACTAACTTCATTGATAATCTCTCTGCTATTGCTCAAATGATTATCAGAGAGATCTAAATTCTTTTCTTGAACAGACGATGCAACTTTAGGGTTATTTTGACCCAGCTCAACAGGATTCCCTGATGCATTTCCCGTTTCAGGTTTGGAAATACACTCACTAGCAATAGCTGGTTCGGGTAAAGAAACACCATCACCCTCGTTATCCGTATCCTGTCCATAAAAAGAAATTCATACAATTTAGAGCCACAAGAATGCAGCACAGTAAACACAAATACTAACCAAAAGGCAAACTAAATTGACCTTAGAAGCATCTTCATTAGAATTCAGATCTTCTATTGCCTCAGAATGTACTGGTTGTTCAGTATGCCTCACTGAAGCTGAAACGCTTGCCTCTTGTGTCACTTGCTGAGGGGAAGAATTCTCAGAAGTTCCAGAAGGAGTTTGATTTCCAGAAGCAAGTGCAGCAGTCAAGTAAGCTGCAGTTGTTTCCTGAACCAAAAAGACTCAGTCCATAATAGACTTAAGCACAGAAAACACACACTCAAAATAAAAATTGAAAAGAGTTTTGGCTGGGGGCACTTGGTTCATAATTCTTCAATGGGAATGATAATGGAAATGAATATAGGGTAATGTTGATGGTTAATGAGAATAAAAGATGATCCTGAGACTCAAACTAAGTTAATTATTACCTGATACAGAACACTTCAAGCAAGTTGAATTAGGCCTTTTGGAGTTATTAAATGATTAGTTACAATAGTTAGAAGGGGCAGTTAGAAGGGGTAGTTAATAGAAGGGGCAGTTAGAAGGCCTAGGTTCAAATGACTTGTATAAATAGGATGTATTGAGTCCTTGTACAGGACTTTTGGATGAATATACTTTGAGTTGGCAACCTTCGGTTGTGGCGGATTTATCCGTGGCCTCGAAAGAGGAGTTCTATTCTAGTCTTTACGTTCTCTATCCTTGTTAGTCCATCTCTCCTCTATCAATTGGTCCGTTACCTGCCGGATTCTGCAAGGATGACGCAGAAAGAACGTATCGACTCGATGGAGAAGATGATGGAAGGCTTCGATACTCAACTTCGCGGATTTGGAGATCGCGTCACGAACTTTGAAGACACCATGTCTTCCGAATTTTCTCAAATACGGAAGACGCTGCAGACGCACGACGAGATGTACAAAGCGATTATGTCCAAACTGGAAACTATGGCGCCGACAACAGCCGGACCCTCAGCCCCGGCGCCCTCAACAGACTGCACACCACTACCATCCGCCTCTTCTTCCACCTTGCAACCGCCTGTACCTGCGATCCCAACTGTAACCCCCACACCAACTGCTCTCGTTTCTTGTTCAGCAACCAAACCCAAGATTGATCTTCCCATGTTCGACGGGACTGATCCTGTTGCGTGGCTAGCCCAAGTGGAACAGTTCTTCCTCGTGTATCGCACGCCAATTTCAGAACGCGTAAATCTTGCCCTCATTGCAATGACTGGGAAATCGATGTTTTGGGCTCAGTGGATCTTGCGTCGCCAGGCTGATATTTCTTGGGATGAATTTTCGCGTGAGCTGATCGACAGATTTGGAGATAGTTCTGCATTTAATGCTTATGAAGCAATATACGTCACGCGTCAAACCCGTTCCTTGGAGGACTACTTGGCACTCTATGAAGAACGGGTTGCACAACTTCCTTCTCTTCCACCCGAGCAGTACTTAGGAATGTTTCTTGGAGGCCTGGAATTATCCATTCGTAACCGCATCCTAGATAATGAATTAACTGACGTTTTCACAGCAATCAGGGCTGCTCGTCGCCTGAGCCGCTGTAGTCGCCCTTCCTCATACTGCTCTCGTGCATTTTCACCTCAGGCTCCTTCTTCACCTTCACCCCAAATTCGCCCCCTTGTCCAGACCACGAGTCCGCCCTCCAACAGTCCGGGACCACCTTCTCGTTCGGGCCCATCGGCACAGTCACCACATGAACCTCAGGGACACCGCCCCAATAGAAATGTCCGTCACCTAACTGCCGACGAAGCCCGGGAGTATCGCGCAAAGGGAAAATGTTACAACTGTGGCCAGCCTTATACTCCTTTCCACAAATGCTCGGCGAAGAATTTTGGTATTATCATCGATGCCGATGGAGACGACGACCCTGAGATCGACCTAGGTTTCGAGGACAACCAGTCACCAGAAAATTTCCACCTTCAGCCTTGAGGACAAGGCTGTTTCGACGACGGGAGATATTGATACAGAACACTTCAAGCAAGTTGAATTAGGCCTTTTGGAGTTATTAAATGATTAGTTACAATAGTTAGAAGGGGCAGTTAGAAGGGGTAGTTAATAGAAGGGGCAGTTAGAAGGCCTAGGTTCAAATGACTTGTATAAATAGGATGTATTGAGTCCTTGTACAGGACTTTTGGATGAATATACTTTGAGTTGGCAACCTTCGGTTGTGGCGGATTTATCCGTGGCCTCGAAAGAGGAGTTCTATTCTAGTCTTTACGTTCTCTATCCTTGTTAGTCCATCTCTCCTCTATCATTACCCCACTTTGATTAACTACTACCTCCTCTATAATTCTGCCCAATCTTCCACTATATCTCAACCAACAATCATTTTTTGTCTCAACTTATTTCAAGATTAGAACAATACACCAACAACGTAACCATCATTCTCATTGTAATTCTCTATTTGATTACTATTACCATTCCCATAGAATAATTTGAACCAAGCGCCCCCTAAAAGTAGTTGAGATGATGGGAACATATGTCACTGGAACAAAGTGTTGCCCATGTTAGTGGTAATGGTGGTGGAAACAATGGTAATTCGGAAATGGTGAAGTGGGCTTTTGTGGATCAACACAGGTGGAAGAAGGGAATGAATAGAGGAGGGAAGTAATGGAGATATACAAGATTATAGTAAAGTCAAATCAAAGGCAAGCTGAAAACCCAGTCCATAGGAGAGAACAGAATGCATTTTTTGGTTTAGGCCCCGCTTAAAATCAGTTAGGTTTGGTTCTCTCAGATGATGAACATAAAACACACACAATCTGAACGAGTTTGGTCTTAGATTTAAAATAAATCAACATATTGCAAGAGCCCCTATCAGCAATCCGCAACTTATGTACATCCATCAACACACACACATATATATATATATATATATATATATAATTTAATAACACTATATTAGCAGGTAAAGACAGGACAAATAAGATATTGAAACAGGCAGTAGGGAACATATGGGACTCTCAGAATGACATAAAATTTTGAAACCATTCAAAAGAGTAGAGTGTTGTAATAGCCCACCTGAAGATGAAGACTCAACCAAGCCTTCTCAATACTGGAAGCAAGAACATCAGCATCGACAAAGTCACCTAAGAATTTGTCAATCAGATCAAATGTAAATATACCAACATCAAGCATCCAATTGTTCACAAATTGAATTATATTGCTGTTAAAAAAATATACATTTTTGCCAAAGTAGTACACCATTGTATCCAACAGCAGTTATACAAGGAACCGATTGCTGTGGATCTGCACTGTTTGATGCAAGGATACAAACCTTTATCTGTTTCTAGTAATATATGCTTCAAAGTCTATTTAGTTTAAGACAGATTAACCAAGTAAAATAAAGCACCACTGCCTCCAAGTTCCGCATTTTTAAACAGGATATATTAACCAAGTAAAATAAAGCATATTTTTTTTACTAATATATGCTTCAAAGCCTGGATCTGCGGAGTTTGACTCAAAAAATAAAGTACCACTGCTTCAATATACCTTCTCGTTTCTTTAGTTCAAATAATTAAAAAAAAAAAAAAAAAAAACTTCACTTTGCTTTTATTTAACTAACAGCCTGAAGATTTTCCCATTACAAATGATTATTAAGTAGCCCAGAAAAGGATACATATTGCAGAAAAATTTGATGCTTCCGGGCTTCCTTCCAAGATGTGTAGCAAAATGCAGTACTTTGACAACGCCTCAGAAACCTGGATGCAGTATGAGGTCATACGAACAGTAATAGTGTCACATAAGTTTTCTGAATTACAAGACATCACTAGCAGAAGGTGTATTCTGCACATAGGCAAGAGAGCAAACCAACCTTTGGATCGATCCATGTCACTGTTTCTAAAAGCTTTGACTCTGCATTGCCACCTGTGCAGAAAAATTACATTGTAAAAAGAAAATGGAACTCTTCTTAATGATGCTTAACCTATACAAGTGTTAACAAAACTCTCATCATCATAATAAACCATGTATTAATAAAACAAGCAACACCAGAAAAATTAGCAAGAAATAGTATAAAAATACACAACACTGTACTGTTATACCTTCTCAAAGTTAATTAGCAACTTCAAAATCCAAGCATGTCAATTTAAAATGCTTGGACTGTGAGACAGTGCTCTATATGAGACATCAATAAGATTAAGGTTGGGAAACTTCAAAGTTCAAATCCAAGAGAATTATATCTAACTAGAAGAGCAACAAACCAAATTAGCTTAATGTCCTATTCCTTTATCCTACTTACCAAACACCGCTCAATTATTAAACTTCAGAGGCTTCTAGCCTTCTACATATGTGCAACAAATTACATAAGAAAGAGTATGCTGATGTATCCGGTTGCAAAGAGGTGCACATGAGCATCACTATATAGAATAGCAACAAGTTCTAGATATATGACCTAATGCAAAAGAAACAACATTTTGAAGTGATCAAGACCAGCCACTAATATGCACATAATAAGAAATTGGTAAAAAATAAGCTTAGCCAAAGTGCCAAACGGGCTCTACAACTCTTGTCCCATATAAGTTTCTTTTGTAATCTCACAGAAGTTCTGGAATTGCACAGATCTTAGAGGCACTTCATCGAACTAGCTCTAATCCATTTAGAATCAACATATTTGATTTCACTGAGACATTTGAAGCATAAAATTCCCTAGTCTCTTTGGCTAGAAAAAGCTCAAGTATACTTTTCTTATGTCCCAAAGTTCCACTTCCACATGTATCTCTAAAACTAACTGAAAGTAGTACTAATACCATGTAAAAAGCACTTACCTGCAGTATAGACGACAAAAAGTTTCTTCTGATGTTTTGCTTCTGCAATTGCTTCCAGTATGGAACCTCTGAATGCAAGAGAGAGAAGTGGCTGCTCCATCTACATAAACAAATTAACAGATTACCCGGTCGTAATTTTGCACCCTAATGATTTCCATAGTCATTGAAAAGCACATGCTAAAGGAAGCACGGTCGTTGAATATTCGCATCAAAAAAACATATGATAATGCAAAATCTAACCTCACCTAGTCTAAGCAGAGGAGGGATATATAGCATTGCGTAGAATTTACACTGCTTCAAAAATCTAAATCTTTGGTATTGCAAATATTTCACACATCACATTGCTTTACTAAATATGAAGATTAAGTAGCCAACAGTTATTATCCTTTGCACATTTTAAGTAGCCAACACAAGAGTAAGTTATCCTTTGCATATTTTAAGTAGCCAACACAAGAGTAAGTTGATGTAAATGTCCTTAAAGATTAAGGACATAAACACTCATTTATTAATGTAACTACATATTAAAATATACAATAGAACAACCACAGCAAGTAAGAATATACACAGATCCATGAACGCACGCAGACACAGTCGCATGTATACAACAGCATATTCTCGTATCTAATGATACGACTGATACAATTACACAATCATACTCAGATATTTAAATACATCCCTGATTGAAGTTATCTATTTTCCCTTTCATCCAACACTTGAAATCTGATTCAAAACAAAAAAGGTTCTCCCATCCCCCTCATAGATCAAAATACAATTTGCACGCTCCAAAGTCTACATTAACTAGACTAGGAATTTTCCAGAAATTGGAAAACTATTTCATACACTTTTCATTTTTTCTTAAAACCTCTCTCGTTTTCCCTTCCTTTTTGAAGATGGTTTATAGATATGAATTCAAATAAACCTATCTGTAGCTAATCATCAATAAACAAGACCGCGAAACAAAAAGTCGCGCATACTCCAACAAGTACAGTTGAATTATATAGACGACACACATAATTCAAATTTACAGCAACTATGCTAATTCGAGGTGAAATTGACCTCTTCAAACGAAATATCTGAATTATCTGATCATATTCTAACCCAGTAGTTGAAAAATCACTAAATATAAATAAACCCTATAGACTCTTCGACAACATCAATAACAAACATAAGTGCAATTCTTACCGTAGAGAAGACCGAGAGATTCAGAAGCAAGAAAAAGCAGTCGAGTGTTGGATCAGTTTACTTGATTCTTGGATGTTAGTTTTACTTTTTGTTCTTCTACCCTGGAAATCTTACATTTATCAGTTCAACAACTCCACCCCACAATTTTAGCAAATTACTAATGTTGCCCCTTTTAGTTCTGGAAATGGAATTAAAAAAAAAAAAAAAAAGAAGAGGGGAAATAGACTTTACCTCAAAAAAGAAGGTAGGAAATGGACTAAATTACCCATTTGATTTTTCTGTTCACTTTTTGTATTTTATTGATATTTCACTGAATATTTAACATGTGTCACTTTTAATAACATTGATTATTTTTTAATATAAAACATGTCAATTATCCATTTAATAAAATAAAATGTGCAACACGAAAATTGGAACAAATAATTTCTTTTGCTAAACTATTATTCTCCAGTTTTTTTTTTACTTTTCATTTTAATCAATTCTACACAAGTTACCATACATCAAAATTGAAATATTTTAATCTGGGAATTTTGTTTTTAAAAAATAGAAATATTAAAATAAATTCTTTTATGCAATTGAGTTGAGTATATATATATATATATATATTTGAATTTTTTTTTTTTTTGGGCAAAGTATATATATTTGAATTTTAATATTCAATTTATCCAATTTAATTTTTTATCCAACCTTTTAACTCAATTTATTGAAGTCCAATTTAAACTTTTTATATAATTACGGATTCACATATACATTTAATGTAATCAATTTTTTATTGTATAACATAAAAAATTATAAAATTATCTCTCAACCATCTAATTATAATACGAGTATTTTTTTTTTCTTAAATTTTATGTTTAAGATTCTCCGTAAATATTAATTTAAGTTGAGTCCAATTTTAATTCGGTAACTTTACACTTTTTTTCAATTTTAGTCATATAACTTTGTACTTTTTCAATTGTAGTTCTGGTGGTATCAAATTGGAAGAGAAAAAAAATTAAAATATTAATTTAAGTTGAGTCCAATTTTAATGCGGTAACTTTACACTTCTTTTTCAATTTTAGTCATATAACTTTGTACTTTTTCAATTGTAGTTCTGGTGGTATCAAATTGGAAGAGAAAAAAAAAATGACTTAAATTAATCAAGTTACAAAATTATGTGATGTATCCCTTTTTTTAACGTTTAAAATAAAAAAAGTTAAAATTACGGGACATAAATAAATAAAATTCTCATTATTGGACGTAAGAAGACGAAAATTAGACGTAAATTACCTAAATATATTTTGCTCAAAAGTTAAAAACAATTTGTAAATTAGTATAGAATTTTTTTTTACATTAAAATTTATTTGGAATTGAATATTTACATGAGTTGTCAAAAAAAATTAGATTATTTATTTTTTGAATTAGAAGTTCAATTTAAATATAACCACCAATAATAAATTATTTTTAATTTTTATATTCAACTCTTAAAATATACTCCTATGAGCTAAAAAATATTCCAAAATTAATAAGTCTGAAATAATAATAAAATTCTTCAGTCCACCCTACTACACTTAGTAATTTTTTTAGATTATTTATTTTTTGAATTAGAAGTTCAATTTAAATATAACCATCAATAATAAATTATTTTTAATTTGGGATCTTTATTTAAAGGGTCTAGTCAACATAAAACTTCATTTAAAAGGTCTTTCTTCTTAATTTTTTATTTAAATGACCCTCTTTTTAAGTAATTGACTGCTTTTACGTCAACTCTTAAAATATATGAGCTAAAAAAAATTCTAAAATTTAATAAGTATGAAATAATAATAAAATTCTTCAGTCCACCCTACTACACTAGTAAATTACTTTGAAATAAATGAAACAAATTTTCCTAGTCCTGCAAAAATAATTACTCTGCTCAAAATTTTGTACTCTCCGTTTCATCGTGTTGCCACCTTTTGCAACGATTCTAAAGTCTCAAGAATTCAAGATCCCAGCATTATCTGGACGACCTAAACCAGCCTCCTCATCAGCGCGTTTGCCCTCAATTGCAGCAGCAGCCGTTCCATCGTCTGGATTCGCCTTATCTCCCCTGCAGTTGGTTCAATCATCATAATCAGAACTCTAATATTTTTTGCACTAAGAAATTATTTTTGAAGAAAGGTACATCTCAAAAAATGCTTATTCAACAAGGACATAACTGAAGCATAAACATAAACGAGATGGAAGAAACTTGAAAGTGGTATTTTGGGCATACCCTGAATAAACAACAAGTCCAACTGTAACAGCAGCAAAAGCCACAAAGTACATCCAATCGACCTGCAGAAAATTGGGTTCCAATTAGATACTTAGAATCATGGACTGCTGAAAACTTTTCAATATAAATAACAAGTTAGTAATCACGATTTGTTTTCAGCTTTTGATATCTGACCTTTTCATGATATGCAAAGATCCGAATTAAAACAGACCACATATCGGAGGTGAGCAACGACAGGTTTAGCATTGTTGATCCACTGATCTGCATGGAAAGGTTATTAAACAAGTTTCTACAATTGGGATCAATTATGTAAACGTGGGATGAAATAATCGAAATATTTCCTTAAAATGAAAGGAATAGGTACCTTGAGTAAGAGAGGGACTCCCGAGTAAAACAAAAACATGGCTAAAGAAAATCCAATAAAAGGAACTATCTGTAACAAAATAAAAGAGCAGGATATCAATTAAGGCCTCCTATTTCATTTGTGTTGAAAGTTTAGGGGAGTTTAGGGGTGTTAATGAGGTAATATAGAGTTACCTCCCCAGGTGAGGTGTGAATGGATTTGAGTTCATTGCGTTCAAATATGGCTCTGGATCATTCGGAAACAAGCACACATGCAAATACAACATAAGTGTTCATCAATTAGCATGAAGAAATAATTCAGTATAGTTCATAAGTTCTTTTTAAGGATTTATACATTTGGCAAGCACTGACAATGGCACCAAAAATGCCCAAGAAGGCCATGAGTTCCACGCGGTCAGCTTTTTTAACAAAAAACTCCTGCAACATACGAAGATTCCAAACTATAACACTGGTTAAATTTAACCATAAAAGGACAGGAAAACATATTTGATTACACAAGGGAGGGATAAACAACTTTTCCAAATGTAAAATCACTTTCAGAGAATCAAGATTCATAACAACTTACCTCGCTGACATTGCTAACAGCATAAAGTGTTGCCCCAGCAATAATAAACATATCACCTTTCAAAGGGTTGCTACCACCACCTACAATAAATTAATTAATCACAAAATAAAGTACCATAATCGAATAAGTTTTCAGAGAGAGTAGATAATGAGATTAAGTACTTGATCTGTCGGCAGAATGTACGTCGGAGAAAACAACGATTACAAGACCGGCAATACAAATTATTACACCAACCAGCTTTTGAAATCTATATCTTGTCTTCAAAACTAACCAAGTGAGTAATATGACGCACGGTATTGCCCAACAATCCAGAAGCATAACACTTGTAAGAGAAGTGTACTGGTATGCCTTAACCACTGTCACATTAAAAACAAATTATATATCTTACTCTTTGAAACTTCAAGTACCCCTACTTTTCAATTATATAATCAGAATAATGAAAGGACTCATTAAGAAGATAATTTCTGCCTGCCTTGTGCTAGTTTTTTAAGCTCAACTTACTTACCAAGAAAATTGGCTTCCACATCAACAAATCCCAGCACGACATAGTAATACCATTTGGACTGCTCAGAGAAATAAAGGGATGTGTGATTTAATAATATGATAAAATAAGAACCAACACGACGCAGAATTAGATAAAACATATAAGAATGATGAACAAACATATAGAATTTCACCATTGATGCACATGCTCCTAAAATTTGGTACAATCTGAACGAGTATGATTAGTTTCAAAATGCCTTTACTAGTATGTCAAATATTAAAAAAATATATATCTAATTTGAAATCCTCAAGGCAATGTATGCTAAACCATGAGTTCAAGAGAATTGAAAGTATAGAACCTCTGAGAATCATTACAATGAATTCAAATTCTTGTATGCAATTGGAATATATCTTCAATTTTTCAATTGAATTTTCAACACACTAGAATCAAGTCAAATTTGTGACTCAATTGCACAAACAAATTGCAGTGAATACTAATATAAAGTATAAACAAAAAAAAAAAAAAAAAAACACATCATTCGGATCAAATCATGAAGAAATTTGAGAATAATTAAGGGGAGTGGTTGAAAGGCACCTTAAGAGGTTGTCTTCTGTAAAGCAGGATGGCTCCATAGACGAATGCCAAAAGTAGATAATTCAAAAAAGACTGTGAGGTTGGTGCATCAATTCCTACAATTGAGGCACAAAATTACTGAATTTGGCGATCGACATTGATAAATTAATTAACATAGCATGCAGCAGAAAAGAGTAATAAAATAGATAAAACCTTTCTTTGCGAGTAGAGAAGATGTAAATCCAATGGAAGTGATCAAAAGAGAGAGAAACTGTCCCAAAGCGAGGGCCAGGAGAGTAGATTTCGTCCAGAAATCCTTCCAGTTTATTTGTTTCACCATTTTTGGAGAAGGCACACGTACAGTATTATGTATGCCCTCGCTCACACTCTCTCTATATGTATGCCGCTAACTTACTACTAGTATATAGGGATACAGAAATATTAAGATTTGACATAATCTCATAAGTATATTTTTTTTACTATTTTCAAGGGATCTAAAAATAATGTAAAAGATTGTTAGGTTCGATATTATGTGAATTTATATTATTTATAAATAATAATACGATTATTGGTCTTTATTTGTCAAAACTTCAATATTTGTATAACAAAAAAAGATACTAGAAATATATGCATAACAATTAATAAATTGAAAAAAGAAGATTTTTTTTTTTTTTTCATTTTATTTGGTATACGTGAATGAATTAGGAATAGAATGATCATTCCTTAATTCATTCCAAATATCATAATTGGTATATTATTTTAAATGGAAGAGTTTATTGACCAAGATCCTAGCCCATATTTTAATTCAAGACAAAAATTATTGATATTACAATTTAAGATAAATCCATACTTGACATTCCTAATATGTCCTCTAATCAATATATTAAAATAATTAATAGGTGTTTTACTCATGATTCCAGTAACGGCGGCGGACTTTAAGGATCACCTATTATTTGATATTTAAAATTTCCCTGTTATTTATTTAATTTATACACTATAAATTATCTTTATATTATTATACATTAATTATATAATGAAATAATGTTTATTACATGTAAAATTTCTTATCTCCAATGTTCGAATAAAGTGTAATTTCAGTATTTACAAAATATTAAACAAATATTTAAAATCTGTATTATTTAACATTTTTAATTAAAGTACATGTAAACTATCATTTTATAAATAGGACTTATGCGTTTGTTATATTACAAGTATTGTTTATCAAAGCTATGCATATAATATAATATATGTATTATTATATGCATATATTGATATATATGATCTATCCTGTGACATATACTCCTATATGCGCACCCATTGTTGCATTGTAGTATGCCTGTTTTTTTAACAAAACTTATACTTAAAAATTACTACTCCCTCCGTCCCAGGGAAAGCTCCCCATGAGCTCTTGGCACGGAGGTTAAGAAATATCAATATAATAAGTAGATGTATTAGAGGTGATGTGATTGAGAGAGAGGAAATATAATGAAATGTGAGGGGGAATAGTTACCAAAAAAGGGATGGGTAGCTTTCTCTGGGACGGACGAAAAAGGAAAGTTGGGTAGCTTTCTCTGGGACGGAGGCAGTAACATATATATCTTTTGTTGGTACCGTTTTAATTTTCTAAATAGGTTTAATTAAAATAATTATATATTCAATGAAGATCATGTTTTTCTTGGTCTTTATTTATTTTATGTATTCTATCTTATATTATTATTAATTGTTTACATATTTATATCATTCTGCATAGTGTTTTTGCATATTAATACGTATATGCTTCTATGAGGTGCATATATATACATATCATAGACTTATATAAAACACTTATATTATGTTTTATACAATTACAACATCGCATAGTTTTGAAAAATATATTCTATTTTAATTAGAAATTAAATCATATATATTTTTAAAGTCATCCAAACTTAATTCATGTTCATAATATAATGAGTTATTTATGAATATCCCCTATAGTACTAATAGGGAGTTTTAAAATGATGATGTGTCGTCTTGTGAGAGCTTTGGCCTACGTGTCATTTTATCAAAAATCGAGTTACACGTGTAATTTTGTTATTTGTTATGAAGCCACGTCTGCAATAATATTTAAGTATGTATACTTTCCTTAATTTATAATTACATGTTATTCAATATTTTTTATCTATTAATCACTTAATTTCTAAATTACATTAATTATTCAATACATTCCATCTATTAATTTTCCAATAACATTATAATCTTTTAAATCTTTATATGAAATTTTATAAGTGTATCTTTAAAATATGAGTTATACTATTTTGAGTATTAATTTTTATCAATATACCGCGTAATACGCGGGGAGTCATCTAGTTATATTCTATACTAATTATGTCGTTATATTTATACTCAGAGAAATTCTACACGTTATATATCGTCATATATATATTGATATATATGATCTATCTTATGACATATAATCCTATATGCGCACTCATTGTTGCAATATTTCATTTTGACTGTTTTTTTAACAATACTTATACTTAAAAATTAATAAAATATATTCCTTTTGTTGGTACCGTTTTAATTTTCTAAGTAGGTTTAATTAAAATAATTATATATTCAATGAAGATCATGTTTTTCTTGGTCTGTATGTATTTTATGTATTCTATCTTATATTATAATTAATTGTGTACATATTTATATCATTATGCATAAATTTTTTAATCAACTGAATGCATATATCATGGTATGTGCATACATGGAATGCATATTCTGTCTTATATATACTCTTCTTTTGCATTCGAACCACTATATGCAATAAGACAAGTTTGGATATTGTAATGCTTTCTTTGATACTTATAAATCAACAACAACTCAAAATTCCAGTATATTGGTAGAACAACATTCCTAGTTTTTCAAAACATAAAAAAAACAAAAAAACAAACACGAAAACATTGTTCTAAATCCATGATAAAACAACCAATATACCAAGTTTAACAAAACTAAAAACCAAGCAGGACTCTTCTGTTGCATTCGAACCACTATATGCAATAAGACAAGTTTGGATATTGTAATGCTTTCTTTGATACTTATAAATCAACAACAACTCAAAATTCCAGTATATTGGTAGAACAACATTCCTAGTTTTTCAAAACACAAAAAAAACCAAAAAACAAGCACGAAAACATTGTTCTAAATCTATGATAAAACAACCAATATACCAAGTTTAACAAAACAAAAAACCAAGCAGGACTCATCTGTTCTAAATTCATGATATATGAATTTTCTCAGTCATCTTCCCATAGAAATGTGCATCCATCCGATTAAATTCTTCTAACAACTGTTCATTCTCATATTTCAAAACTCTTATTTCATCCTCTAATTCCCTAGTTTTCAACTGCAAAGACGTTGTGGTTGATCTTTCTCCATTCAACTTCTTCAGTAATCCATGTATTATATGTGTTCCCCTCTCACATAAAGGATCATCAATCCATTCAAAAAACTGGCAAAAATCGGGATTCTACCCGATTATAGTAAAAAAGATTAATCAATTCAATGTATACATAATAGTTTACTAATTATTTATTGACTATCAAATCGAAATAAAGTAAATTCCATTATCAAACCTATGCTCTTACCGGAAAAGCTTCACATCCATAAAATCTTCGCCCAACATTATGATTATTCCAAGACGTAACTACCTTCGCGTCAATGTCGCAAAAGCATCTAACCGCGTAATTCCTTTTTCCCTCGAATTCAATAGGTGTTATTCTTGTTTTCTTCGCTTATCTTCCTTCAGCTTCAATGGGGAGAGATTTTCACAGTTGGGAGCAATTATTGTGTAGTTGAGATATTAGGCAAGTTTTTTGAATTAAGAAGGCCGCGATTTTCGAGGATAATATCTACCAGAATTAAATTGATTCTCTTCAATTAGTTGACTTTGGAATAATTATATTATTTAAATCTAATTATTTCAAAACTTAAATTCGTATTAACACATTAGGGGTATAATTGTACTTCATTTTGTTATTTTGGCTTGTAAACATTGTCAACTACTCGTATATCAACAATTGGATCACATGCATCTAAAACCAAATGCTCTTCATGAATATCAATATTTGAAAAACCCTCATCATTATCTCCAAGATCCCCCGACGATACAGTTGGTGTATTAAACTTACAAAAATGCATTTTGTATGTATGTGAATATGGCAAATATTTAGTAGGGAGAATTACACTATAGACCATTTCACCCTAAGTTTTTGTAAATCAAGGAAAATTTATTTGCTATTACATATCAAGCCAAAATAACAAATTGAAGTACAATTATACCCCTAATGTGTTGATACAAATTTAAATTTTGAAATAATTAGATTTAAACTCTATAATTATTAGAAAGTCAACTAGTAGAAGAGAATCAATAAAATTTGGAAGATATTTTCCTCGAAAATCGCGCACTCCTATTAATTCAAAAACACTTTCCTTATACATCAACTCCACATTAATTCCTCCCAACATTGGAATTCTCTCGCCATTGAAGGTGAAAGAAGATAACGCAGAAGAAGAAAAAAGCTTGTGCGTAGAATACTTAAAGGTATTTAGAGCACAAATCGTGTCTTGCGTGTTATTATTTTTCGATTGTTACTAATTAAAATGAATTTCGAATTTTAAAAAATTAATTTCAGCAAAATTAGTATTATTATTATAAAGTCAACTATTAAAAAATAAAATCTGTAAAAATATTTCTAAAATTCTGCCCATTTATAATTTTCCAAAATTTAAAAAAAATATTAATCCCCAAATTCGATTCCCATAAATATGTTGCATATTCTCATTGACATTAAAAAAAATTTGCATATAGAAAAAATTGTTGCATATTCTAATTGATATGCAAAAATATGTTGCATACCACTTTTATAAATATGTTTTATTTATTATATTTGGAAATGTCAATATGCCCAAGATTATTATTGATAGTTTAAAATTGTTTAATATTTAATTTTATATAATTAAAATATAAATCTATAGTATATGAAAATTAAATAATCTCGAAAGAAAAATTGTATAACAGTACTATAAAATTTATAATTTATTTAGATAAATTATTTTAATACATTTTTTTTTTGGCGGGGGGATTTTAATACATTATTTTGATAACATGCATATTATTTGACTGTGTGGCAAAATAAGATATTGTGATTATATTTAACATTATTTGAAAAGAATATATTTAACGCATATATTTTGATATATGCATAAAATAGTGCATACATTAAATGCATATATAAATTATGCGTACATATAATTATATACAGTCAAATCTTCACCTTGATCTTTAATCTCCTCCTCACCGTGGATGATCTCCTCGAACCCGTCCGACCGCTCCGGTGACCTTGCCACCATTTTCTTCTTCTCCGGTGCAATCACAAAAATTCCACCGGCAATAAACAAAACCAGCTTCATTAAATCTGGAGAAATCCCATGATTGATGACTTCAAAACACCCCGATTGCGAGATAAGCTCGCAAATTTTAAAACACAAAATTACATACCTTGAACAGATCGACGACGTCGTATTCGAGTGGATCAGGCCGAACCTTGGACAGAATTACATAGCTTGTCGGTGCAACAATGGCAGTTCGTGACGGATTTGGCCGAACCTTGAACAGATCGACGCCAAAATTTTAACAAAAATGAATGACGATGATAGAGGTTATCATCGATTCATGGAGATAAACGTTGAAATTGAATGCAGTTTTTTTTGGAGGAACTAAGAGGGAGACGATGAGAGATATTGATTACGCTGAGAGATTTTTGGATGGAAAATTGGAAATGAATGATTCAATTGGAAATAAATTTAATAAGGAAAATTCGGCAAAAAACAAGGAAGGTTCATTCAATTTTAATATTAATTCTTTTAATATATTGATTTGAGGGCATATTAGGAATGTCAAATATGGATTTGTCTTAATTTGTAATATCAATAATTTTTGTCTTGAATTAAAAGATGGGCTAGGATCTTGGTCTATAATGTCTTAGTACTCTCCCGTTTCAATTTAGATCCATCATTTGCTAAAAATGGATATTCCAAATTAGATTCATTATTTCTTTATTTAGCAATAAAATATTTTTTCACTTTAAACCACAACCTTCAAACATATCAAAATTACACCATATGACATTACTTTATTAATGATCAAAATATTTTATTACTCAAAAGACTCGCATACCCTATATTTTATCTCCTTTAATACTAATAAATATATCTCACATTAAACTATGTGTATACACATTAAACTACATGTATAGTAAATGATGAAATAAAATTGGGACGAATGGAGTATGCATTATGACAAATATTTTTGCAAAACTCCCTCATCATTATCTCCAACAAATCTTTTTGTAATCGACGATTTTTAGCGTACTATTCAATTCGGGTACATCTAGATTGACACATGTCACAACCATGCCCTTCTATCCAACCCTATAGAAGGATGTATTGTACGTAATTTGATATTGAGCAAAATATGATTTGACATTACATACACCATTATATTCATTTAATTAGTGGGAGAATTACATTATAGACCATTTCACCCTAAGTTTTTGTAAATCAAGGAAAATTTATTTGCTATTACATATCAAGCCAAAATCCAACTTAAATGTACAATTATACCCTTATGTTATAATTAATTTTAAATTTCAAATTATGCAGTTATCCTCGAAATTTGTGCGAGTTAATTAAGTTTTCAAATTTAAAACTATCATTCCTAATCTACCAACTTCAAGAATATCGGTGCATATGAATTCCTCGAAACATTCCTAATCTATCGACTTCAAAGTTAAAATGGATTTCGAATCTTAAAAAATTAATTTCAGCAAAATTAGTATTATAAAGTCAACTATTAAAAACAAAATCGGAAAAAATATTTCTAAAATTCTGCTCATTCATAACTTTCCAAAATTTAAAAAAATTATTAATCTCCCAATTCGATTCCCATAAATATGTTGCATATTCTCATTGACATGCAAAAAAATGTTGCATATATAAAAAATGGTTGCATATGCAAAAATATGTTGCATACCACTTTTATAAATATATTTAATTTATTATATTTGAAAATGTCAATATGTCAAAGATATTATGACTATATTTAACACTATTTGAAAAGAATATATTAAGCGCATATATTTTGATATATGCATAAAGTAGTGCATATATTAAATGCATATATAAAATATGCGTACATATAATTATATATGCTGTATATATAATTACATTTAAAACAATATGCATAAAATAAAGACTCCAACAACAATTGATCAATCAAATATTCAATACCCATTCCTCAATCTACTAGCCAAATCACACATGGTTATTTCTTCTTTTCACTCCTAAGTCGACCTCCATTTGTATTCCCTCTTCTTCCTTCTTTGGTTCCGCTAATCTCCTTTTCGGTTGTTTTCTCAGCCCAGAGGTAAATTGGATAGCTAATAAACTCAAGAAGCTTCTTTACGAGGTCCTTGATTCTTCTCTCCTCAACGTATTCCAACTGCATATTCCATCATTCATAAACATTAATAACACAACCACTTATATTTGAATAAACAAAAAAAAAAAAAAAAAACAGATGATCTAGAATTAGAATAAAACTACTGAATCCATCTACATTTGGCAAGCTACTGGTCTTGAACAACTTACAAACATTTCATAATACCTTGATTTTAAGTCCACTCAAGTGATGTAACTCATCTCCTACTCGACTTTTCCAAGCCTTCTAGTGTAAAAACAATAATTTCTAGTTGTTAGGAACACAAACAGATGGAATTCACCAAACTGGTGTTAAAATGCCAAAAATGACACACATTCAAATATCCCATCAGTGATCAGTGATTGTATAAGCATTTGTGGTATATGCATGTGAAGCAGATCATACTTTCATACCCATTATGACTCCACTGCAAAACAACATACATACTCCCAAATCAAGAGGGACATTCCCACTAGAAATTGACCACACAAAGAGCATTTCTTAACAAATTTACAATCAATTCCATAGCAGATTAAATACAATGAAGATTCAAGAGGGACATTCTCAATGCTCCCACCATTTATGAGCTTGTTTTTCCAACCCAATGGATCTGTATAACAATCCAAAACCTTGAACCTAATTAAATTTTCAAATCCCAAAAAAGGCACCACAATCACAACGAAATTTTCATCAAAGAAGCTTCTCAACTAAGCAATAAATAGAAAAATGGAAAGAATCCATGAATCTTCACCTTGATCTTTAATCTTTAATCTTCACACCACAAAAAATCTTCACCTTGATCTTTAATCTCCTCCTCACCGTGGATGATCTCCTCGAACCCGTACGGCCGCTCCGGCGACCTTGCCACCGTTTTCTTCTTCTCCGGTGCAATCTCATAAATTCCACCGGAAAGAAATAGAACCAACTTCATTAAATCTGGAGAAATCCCATGATTGATCACTTCAAAACATCCCACTTAAATTTTAAAACACAGAATTACATATCTTGAACAGATCGACGATGTCGTATTCGAGTGGATTTGGCTGAACCTTTGACAGAATTACATAGCTTGTTGGTGAAACAATGGCGTATCGTGACGGATCTGGCCGAATCTTGGACAGATCGACGCCGTCGTGGTCGAGTTGTTGACAACAAATAAAGACCGCGGCGGTGGATCTTTAATAGATGTGATGGATGCTCTTTTGATTCGATTGTATACAAACCCGATTCTGGATTGCGGGGAGCGTTTAAGGAGCCGGTGAGGTGGGGCTATTGCGGCGATGGCTAGGCTGTAACATGGTGGTGTCGGGACCGGTTGCGCCGCCGTGAGATGTAGGGTTTTGAAACTGAAGGAAGATGAGTTTTAAAATGAGAAACGGTGTGATAGAGATTGAAACGGATTCTCATAATATGAGAGTATATTATTGAATTTAATTGTTGATTCTTTTAATATATTGATTTGAGGGCATATTAGGAATGTCAAATATGGATTTGTCTTAATTTGTAATATCAATAATTTTTGTCTTGAATTAAAAGATGGGTTAGGATCTTGGTCTATAATGTCAATAAACTCTTAATTAGTTAGCATTAGTTTAAAAATTAAATTATCAATTAATAAAAATATATGAAAATATATAGTAGCACACCCCATCTCTTATCTAAAAGATTTTCAAAAGAATTTCATGCCACCTCCCAAAATTTATCTACATGTTGTAAATTTTCTTAGGGGGGTGTATTGGTTGTGGATTCTGTAGGATTTTTTTGGACTTTTAAAGTTTGGGGGTATTCAATTCGGATTTTAAAAAGTCTTTAAAAATTCTGAGGTATTCAATACGGATTTTAAAAAGTCTTTAAAAATATTTAGGTATTCAAAAGTCTATGGATTTTAATACTCTGTGGATTTTGTTGGATTCTCCTCAAAAAATATAAATAAATTGCACTATCCAAAATATCTTCTAAAAACAAGAGATTTCAACGGATTCTCTCAGAGAACTCTGAAAACTAAAAGATTAGAAGTAGGAATGACAATATTGACCCGACCCGCGGGTACCCACCCCACCTGCGAGCTTTGGGTTAGGTCAGATTCACCCCGTATTGAGTATGAGTCGGGTTTGAGTCTTATGCCCGATCCGCGGGTATCCGTCCCGCCCCGAATTAATATATAAACTTTATATATATTTTTTTTATTGATAAAATACGTTATATATATATATTATTTGTAAAATAAATTATATATATATATATTTTATTGGTAAAATATTTTATATAATATATATAATATTAATTTTTTAAAAAAAATTAACTCTTTAAGCATGAGTTTATGAAAATCTATGTAAATCAATAAAAAAAAAATCACAATCCTGTCAAGTCTATGAAAAAAAATTCCACAATCCTGTCAAGTCTATGAAAATCCATATAAATCAATAAAAAAAAGTCAGTCAAACTCTATATGGATTCTATGGATTATATAAATCCACGTACTTTTTAAAGTCCAAAAAAATCCAATAGAATCTCAATTGAATACACCCTCCTTTATCTCGTAAGGTAACAAAAGTTAAAGAAAAACATATGAAAAAAATATATAATTAATTTTTTATTTCTGAAAATAAGGATAATTAATTTTATTTTATTTTACCTACACCATTCAACCTAATTTGAAAAACTTTTTTTATGTTTGAAAAACATAATCTTTATTTTACAATTTAAATATATTTAACTATTTTTTAAATTTTAATGAAAATAATTTTTGCCTTCAAATCTGCAATTTGATTTAGAAAAAAAATTAATGCATTTTGAATTATGGGATGAAATCATAATGATAGGTTTTATTGTATTCCTTAATATTTACTAATTGTTTATTAATTAACAACTATTTCAACTATAATTTGCTAATTAGTAGTATAATTTTATGTTATTGCCTTCTTTAATTTTGTTAATTAATTTTTTTTAGTATAAAACATTTCACAATTATTCAATTTTTTTAGGACTTTTCTTATGTTTGGAAAACGTAATTTTTATTTTCAATTTAATAGATTCAAATAATTTTTACAATATTTAATAACACACCTACAAAAACTAACAAATAGAATATCACATTTTTTGCACTATGTTTACTAACATTTAATTATTTTAAAACTTATTTTTAAAAATAAATAAATTAAAACTGAATTTAATGTATATTTAATAGAAAATTAATAACTAATTATCAGAATTTAGGAAAGAGTAACAGAATTTTATCCTTTATAATTATGGTTATAAATGTCATTAAATTTAATATATTTTTATCTAAATACTTTTTCTTTCTCTACCCACATTAATTCTTAAATCAAGATATTTTTATAATTATACTGACAAATTACATTCTAGTTACTATATATATATAAAAGTTAATCTAAAATGATAACTCTTTATTAGCTTTAATTACATTTACTTAATCAATTACATAATTTAAGTTATTTAAAGAGTTTGTACCGTTACAAAATTAAATATTATATAAAGTCAATTTATTTATTATGAAATAAATGAAAATAATTTACATAATCAATTATTATATGATATAAAATTTTGAATTCATAGATTTCAATTCAATGATATATACATTTTAAGAAATCTTTTACAAAAATTTGTAAAATTGCTCAAATATTTTAATCGAATGAAAAATGACAAATTCAATGTCTCCAATTTGAATGAAGAATGATAACAATTTTGTGTTTATTTTTTATTGTAATTACATGTACATTTATTTATGTTATGTTCTTTTCTCTAATGCATGTATAAAAAAAGCAAAAAATAATATGAATGAGGGTGAAATTTTTTTTAAATGAAAGGATTAAAAAGAGAGAGATTAAGTTAGAGGGGTTGTGGTCGAGAGAGATTAAGTTAGAGGGGTTTAATTGTGGTCGAGAGAGAGATTAAGTTAGAGGGGTTGTGGTCGCAAGAGATAATCAAATCAATAGAACAATACAAAAATTGTAATATTGAATTTTATGTAGATTGTAATATTGAATTTTATGTAGATTGTGATAAATTGAATATCCGCATCTCTAAGAATTATGAATGTTTCATTTCCGTTGTACAACTTATATATAAAAAGTCAATCTAAAATGATAACTCTTTATTAGCTTTAATTACATTTACTTAATCAATTACATAATTTAAGTGATTTAAAGAGTTTGTATTGTTACAAAATTAAATATTATATAAAGTCAATTTATTTATTATGAAATAAATGAAAATAATTTACATAATCAATTATTATATGATATAAAATTTTGAAAATCATAGATTTCAATTCAATGATATATACATTTTAAAAAATCTTTTACATAAATTTATAAAATTGCTCAAATATTTTAACCGGATGAAAAATGACAAATTCAATGTCTCCAATTTGAATGAAGAATGATAACAATTTTGTAATTATTTTTTATTGTAATTACATGTACATTTATTTATGTTATGTTCTTTTCTCTAATGCATTTATAAAAAAAAGCAAAAAATAAAATGAATGAGAGTGAATTTTTTTTAAAATGAAAAGATTAAAGAGAGAGAGATTAAGTTAGAGGGGTTGTGGTCGAGAGAGAGAGAAATTAAGTTAGAGGGGTTGTGGTCGCAAGAGATAATCAAATCAATAGAACAATACAAAAATTGTAATATTGAATTTTGTGTAGATTGTGATAAATTGAATATCCGCATCTCTAAGAAATATGAATGTTTCATTTCCATTGTACAACTTATATATAAAAAGTCAATCTAAAATGATAACTCTTTATTAGCTTTAATTACATTTACTTAATCAATTACATAATTTAAGTGATTTAAAGAGTTTGTACCGTTACAAAATTAAATATTATATAAAGTCAATTTATTTATTATGAAATAAATGAAAATAATTTACATATTCAATTATTATATGATATAAAATTATGAATTCATAGATTTGAATTCAATGATATATACATTTTAAGAAATCTTTTACATAAATTTGTAAAATTGCTCAAATATTTTAATCGGATGAAAAATGACAAATTCAATTTGTCCATTTTGAATGAAGAATGATAACAATTTTGTGTTTATTTTTTATTGTAATTACATGTACATTTATTTATGTTATGTTCTTTTCTCTAATGCATGTATAAAAAAAACAAAAAATAAAATGAATGAGGGTGAAATTTTTTTAAATGAAAGGATTAAAAAGAGAGAGATTAAGTTAGAGGGGTTGTGGTCGAGAGAGTGATTAAGTTAGAGGGGTTGTGGTCACCAAAAGATAATCAAATCAATAGAACAATACAAAAATTGTAATATTGAATTTTGTGTAGATTGTGATAAATTGAATATCCGCATCTCTAAGAATTATGAATGTTTCATTTCCATTGTACAACTTATATATAAAAAGTCAATCTAAAATGATAACTCTTTATTAGCTTTAATTACATTTACTTAATCAATTATATAATTTAAGTGATTTAAAGAGTTTGTACCGTTACAAAATTAAATATTATATAAAGTCAATTTATTTATTATGAAATAAATGAAAATAATTTACATAATCAATTATTATATGATATAAAATTTTGAATTCATAGATTTCAATTCAATGATATATACATTTTAAGAAATCTTTTACAAAAATTTGTAAAATTGCTCAAATATTTTAATCGAATGAAAAATGACAAATTCAATGTCTCCAATTTGAATGAAGAATGATAACAATTTTGTGTTTATTTTTTATTGTAATTACATGTACATTTATTTATGTTATGTTCTTTTCTCTAATGCATGTATAAAAAAAGCAAAAAATAATATGAATGAGGGTGAAAAATTTTTTAAATGAAAGGATTAAAAAGAGAGAGATTAAGTTAGAGGGGTTGTGGTCGAGAGAGATTAAGTTAGAGGGGTTGTGGTCGAGAGAGAGATTAAGTTAGAGGGGTTGTGGTCGCAAGAGATAATCAAATCAATAGAACAATACAAAAATTGTAATATTGAATTTTGTGTAGATTGTGATAAATTGAATATCCGCATCTCTAAGAAATATGAATGTTTCATTTCCATTGTACAACTTATATATAAAAAGTCAATCTAAAATGATAACTCTTTATTAGCTTTAATTACATTTACTTAACCAATTACATAATTTAAGTGATTTAAAGAGTTTGTACCGTTACAAAATTAAATATTATATAAAGTCAATTTATTTATTATGAAATAAATGAAAATAATTTACATAATCAATTATTATATGATATAAAATTTTGAATTCATAGATTTCAATTCAATGATATATACATTTTAAGAAATCTTTTACAAAAAATTGTAAAATTGCTCAAATATTTTAATCGAATGAAAAATGACAAATTCAATGTCTCCAATTTGAATGAAGAATGATAACAATTTTGTGTTTATTTTTTATTGTAATTACATGTACATTTATTTATGTTATGTTCTTTTCTCTAATGCATGTATAAAAAAAGTAAAAAATAAAATGAATGAGGGTGAAATTTTTTTAAAATGAAAGGATTAAAAAGAGAGAGATTAAGTTAGAGGGGTTGTGGTCGAGAGAGAGATTAAGTTAGAGGGGTTGTGGTCGCAAGAGATAATCAAATCAATAGAACAATACAAAAATTTTAATATTGAATTTTGTGTAAATTGTGATAAATTGAATATCCACATCTCTAAGAAATATGAATGTTTGATTTCCGTTGTACAACTTATATATAAAAAGTCAATCTAAAATGATAACTCTTTATTAGCTTTAATTACATTTACTTAATCAATTACATAATTTAAGTGATTTAAAGAGTTTGTACCGTTACAAAATTAAATATTATATAAAGTCAATTTATTTATTATGAAATAAATGAAAATAATTTACATAATCAATTATTATATGTTATAAAATTTTGAATTCATAGATTTCAATTCAATGATTTATACATTTTAAGAAATCACATATTTGATTTAAAGAACTTAAATCTAAACCTTAATGTTTGATTTCAAATGAATATTACAAATTTGAATGTTTGATTTCATGTCGAATGTAGTAACAAAATTTTTGGGAAGAACCAAAAATTCAGACTGGATCAATATGAAATGCTTTAGCATTTCTCATTTATTTTCATCCTATACAAAAGAATTCAGAAAAAGAAAATTGACTTGAGAAATGTTTGAGGAGTGAATTGAAAAAAATGAGAGAGGTAAGCTACTATTATATAGGAGATTGAATTAAGATCTAACAGTTAAGATCAAACATATAAATGGACAGTGAAGATTAAAGCTAAAAAATGGGAATGAATGAGAGTGAAGGATTTTTGAAATGAAAGGATTTAGAGGAGAGAGGTTGAAGTAAATGGTGTGTGGTTGTGACATGTGGCATAAAAAAGTTTGGAAATATATAGTATTAAGATATATATATTATACATAAATATTTATATATATATATTCTAATAAATTATTTTTTTAAATTTAGTACTAACATTAATATTAAATAATTTTTAGTATTTGAGAAATCGTTATAATGTTCGTATTTAAATTTATCGTTGTAATGCATTTATTTTGATCGTAAATTTCATTTGCAATTTTGAGTATTGTACTGTATAGATCTGACTTTTTAGACATATTTTGATAGGCTTCTAAAAGGTTTATATGTATGGCATATGTACTTAAAAGGTCAGGTCAAACCTATAAAAAAAATATATCATAGATAATATGGCAGATTTAGACTAAATATTTATAAACCGCTGGACCTATTTTCACCCTTAATGGGCTACTATATTTAATTAACAAAAAATAATACTCCCTCCATCCATGAAATGTAGTCCCATTGGAGTGGGGCACATATTTAAAAAAAAAAAGGTAGATAAAGTAAGGGTATTGTGGGGTCCATTGTGAATAAAATGATTGTTTGTGAATAAAGTTGATGACAATTTGAGTAATTAACTGAGGGAGTAAGGCAAATGAGACTAATTTTTATGGACGGATGAAGTAATACTTTTACTAAATTCATTTTATTTAATAGACAATGAAGCAGCACATCCGGGATCGGTTCTGGATAGGGGTGTGCACCGGTTCAAAATCGGATCGGACCGGATCGGAACCGGTTTGAACCGGGACCGAAATCTACCTTAATGGTTGGATCGGAGAAATTTCGGTCCGGTCCGGATTTGGACCGGTTCGGACCGATTTTTAATTTATTTTTTCAAATATTTTTTTTCAAGTTTTTTCAAGTTTTTGGAAGAAAGAATAAGAATGATGAATTTGTGTATGAAAATTAGTGTTAGTTATTCATTTGAGATCAATTTCCGCCAATGTGAATTTTATTTGCAATATTATTAATGGTATTTTGACACTAAAAGTAAATTGATTATTTTTGTTCAATTATATACTTGAAAAAATGTAATAAATTTCAACACTTTTACTTGACATCCTCACCAACTATTTGATTCTAAGCATATTGTGTTTCCATTCTTTTTTTAGAGTTTTAATGAAAGAAATATTTTCAAAGTTTTCAAAATTAGCAATTCTAAATTTATTTAGTTTATAATAATTAAGGTTGTATTATTAGAAAAATATAAAGAATATAAATAAAAAAGGACTAGTCTTATGTGAAATATTGTATATATGTATTTCAGCCATTCACACTCACATTCTTTATAAATACACCTACTGACAGTTCAACCCACATTTTTTATAAATACACCACTGACAGTTCAATTCGCACCCATATTTTTTTATAAATACACCCACTAGCAGAAATTGTACTTAGTCGTCTTCTCCGAGCAGTTTTCGGTCACCCCAGGCCGCGGCCGAACACTGCAATTTACGACGACCTTAATCTTTAAATATTTTCTATTTCTTTAAATATTCTTTAATAATTATTATGGATTAAGGTTATTTTATATTACAACGTGCAATAATATATGTTATTATATTTTATAATGTGAGTTACTTAATCAATAAAAAATTTAGAAAAAAATACTACATAAAAGAATCGGTATTACTATATAAAATGTTGGTCCCAAAGTTGAGTTAAAATTGAGTAAGCTAGGAAAAGTCTAGAGGGGAGGGGTGAATAGACTTTTAAAAATCTTTCAAAATATCAGAGTTTTAATGCGGAATAGTGTTCTGAACAGTACTGTTCTTACTGGGTCAGATCAGTACTTCCAGTTTCAGTTTTATACTCAACTTAGATTTAGATCTTGAATATGTATGTTAAACAAATATTAAACAGTAAGTAAATCAACACACAAGATTTATAGTGGTTCGACAAATGTCTACATCCACTCTCACAACTCCAGTCGTGATATTTTATTAACTCTTCCTTCTTGAGTTTCTTGTGGCTTAAAGTCCCAAGATTAAGACTGTGATCTTATCGATTATATCTCCAGATATATCTTCGATCTACTAGTAATTTCACAAGTAACTAGCACACTTGTTTACAACAAACCACAAACTAAAATAGTAAAGTAAAACTTCTCTAGAATGTAGCCTTTGATTCTTCAATTCAGTACATGGCTTTTTTTCAGTTTGATCTCCTTCAACTCTGTGAGTTCTTTGAATACTTCGAATACTTTGATTGCTCTTTGATTAGTAATAGTATCAGTAGTCTTAGCAGTTGAAAATCACACGGTATTTATAAGCTTTAGTATGACAGTTAGCAGTTTGTGAAACTAACTCTCAACTAACTCATAACTGTTTCTTGTTGTAACTTCTTTTTGTAACCAACTTTAAAACTTATCTTTCCAAGTCAGCATATCTTCAAATATATCTTCAGTTACGCTTCAAATAAGCTTTCCAAACTTATTCTTCAATTCTACTAACTCAGCACAGTAAACTACTCTTCTTAGTTTTACTGTTCTTAGTCAGTCAGCACAGTTCTCAATAACTGTTCTGCTTCTTCAAAAATACTTCTCTTGTATCTCTGAACTTCATCTTACTCCTTTTGAATAGTCTTCTTATTCTGGAGTAGTCTTCTGATCTTCCTTAGTCTTCTTTAGTCTTTTGATCTGGTTCCAATCTACTGTTCTACACTTTTACAATACTGAATAAATAGAATACAAACTTACATATATATAAAACCTATCTATACATCAACTGAACTATATACAGTAGAGTACATCTAAGTCCTATACTATAAGCTATCTATACAATACATTTATCAACTTTGTTCTTAACAGTTCATATATCAGATCAGTAACACACTAAGATTAGTAAAATCAGTTTTCATAACTCATTAAGATCAGTAAACATATTTTATATGACTTAGTTAGAATGACTTAGAACCACATATATCATTAACTTCAAGTTGCTTTTGGCCATCAAAACATACAATCATCAACTAGAACATTGTTTATAGGATTCATATCCCAACAATTTCCCCCTTTTTGATGAAGCCAAAACTACTTAAATGTTAATAAATCAGTAGTTAAGTATGTAGTCAATCATAACAGTTCATCAATTCAAAATCAGATTCATATTCATATAATTCACATATTACACATAATCACAGAATATAAAATATAGAAATAAAGATAAGGTTAAGAAGTGTTATCTTGTAAGCTTGTCCTTCATCTTCATTCTTCATTCTTCAAATTCTGAATGCAACATACATCCTTGCCTTGATATCCATCATGTGTTGATGATCAGTGATGCCTTCATCCTTAATGATCTTCTCAATGATTTTTCTAATTTCCTTGTAATCTGGTTCTCCATTCTCTAATCTTGGAGGTTCCCATACAGGTTTTTCAGGACATAGGATTGTAATACTTGCAGCACCAGCAGTAAGTAAGATATCTTCCCAGAAATCTCTTGCAATGTTCATCATGAACTCTTCAAAATCAGCAAATTCATCTTCTCTGCTAGAATGATCACCAAACTTCTTTCAATGAAGTTTGCTATCTGCCATTTTTTCTTGAGATCATTCCAGAAATCCACGTTCTCTGGCAATACTATGAAATCAACAAAGTTTTCATCTTTGAAATTCTCAGACTTCTTAGCTTTCATTTTCCTTTCAAAGCTGCAACACGATTTTCAAATCTCTTACTCAATGGTTCAACATCTTTCAGTTTCTTCTTTTTCAGTTCTGCTTCAGCTTGTTTCTTCTTCATTAATTCAAGCTTCTTCTGAGTTTCAACCATTTGAGCTTCACTGGGTTGATCACTTGAAAAAACATACTTCAATTTGCTTCTAGATCTGGTAACTCTACTCTTCAGCCTCTTGCTCTTCTTCATCATCTAAGAGCAGTTTCCTCTTTCTCTTTGAAGAAGACTCGGCAATATTCTTTTCAGCACTTGTCATTGCTACTTCTTGAGTAACAGTTTGTTGTTTCCTCAACTTGATTTTCAGATTTAAACTTATGATTTCTTCTTTCAGCTCATTTTGACTTTCATTGAGCTCATCCTGACTCACAACCAACTGAGCCTATTGTGTTTGTGTCTGCTCCATCACTCTCATAACCTTTTCTTTCCCCTTTTTGGCTTCATCATGCCATTCCTTCAAGGGTGTTATGTGTTGCTCCAGTTTCTTATGCAACTCATTAGAAAGCTTTTTCTCTTGCAATCTATGCAGATCATAGATCTTTGACATTGTATGCTCCATTACTTGCTCATAAGAATTAGCAGCTGTCAACTGTGTAAGCTTCTCAGTTGCTTCCTGGAACTGTTTCAGAGTGGTTTCCATCTTGACTTGCAACTCTTCATTATGCTTTTTCAACAATTCAAAGTTAGAGTTATCTTGAGTTGTCTCAGCAGGAACTGCTCTTACCTCTTTTTGAACATCTTCAAGAACAGTAGCATCTGCAACCTTAACTTGTGTGCTTTCCACAACATCAGCACCCAAATTTTGTTCCTCTAAGATCTCTGTATTTTCAATTACAACTGTGTTCTCAAACACCTCGGTTGCATTGTCATCAGCTATATCAATTTTCATATCAGCTTCTTCAGCAAACTCATTATCAACTTCCATATTGACATTAGCATCAACATATTCTTCAGCAGTGTCAATGTTTTCCACAACATATGAAAATCCAGTTATTCTTTCCACCAATTGCACCACAGATTCTGGAGTTAACAACTCAGTGAAAGAGTTAACACCAGCTGCCTCTTTCTACTCTTGTTCCCAGTCATTAAAAACTGAAAAACCTCCCATACCCTCTACTACAACCAACAACTCTTTCATATCTACTCTTCTTAGATACACTCAAGTGCCTATCCTAAGAAGTTGTTCAAAACCAGTAGAGCTTTCATATAAACCATGAAATTCCTTCAAAAGAGCATTCCTCAATCCCATTCTTATATCTTCCTCCTTATCACAGATTGGATAATCCATAAAAATACAGGTTTGGGTTGGATGTATTCAGGTTCAGGAGATGAAGTGATATCAATAGGTTCAAAAGAAGGTATAAATTTATGCTCAATAGAGTGATCATGAACTGGTTCAGGAGAAAAATGTGGAGTGGGTTGGTTTTGAGGACTTGATTGGGGAGTGGGATGAAAAGAAGTGTTCTGAGGGGATGTGTGAGGACTGTTCTGACGAATGGGTGAGTAGTGAACTGACTCATCAGAACGAGTAGGCCTTTGATGAATAGGTTGGGCTGGAATGGGGTCAGAATTGGAAGGGGTAGAGGAAGTGTTCTTGAGCACTCTTCTAGGTCTAGACAAACTCCTACCTTTTGTACTCTTATGTAAAACAACAAGGCTAGAAGTGCTTACCTCTTGCTCTACAGAAGCCTCCTTCTCCATTGCAGCAACAGACTGCTCTGACTGCTCTGAGGTTGCCTTAGCAGCCTTATCCCTCCTTACTTGAGCTCTGTTCGGATCATGCCTAGCCTTTGACCTTACTTCAGGCTCCTCATCATCATACCGGAACATTGATTCACCAGAACCTTGAGGTTGTTGTTGTTGTTGTTCCTGTTCAAATTTCACAGACTCCTTCTTGAACATAAATTTTCGTTGATGGAATTTCTTTTGTGGACTCCAATCCATCTTTTTGTCTGCTAAAGTTGGCAAAAGAATGCTCAACTTATTTCTAAAACCAAGCATCGCCTTGATCGAAAATTCCTTGGTGTCCTCATCAAACAACACCTTGTCTTTCTCACTCAGCAATCTTCCCAAGAAAAACCCTTGCCAGTCTCCGTCGACTCGATCAATGATTGCCGCCATTACTCGAATTTTCAAATAAGTGAGGGCATCTTGGCTATAATGTTGCCCTAACAAATAATTTCCGGCAATGTCCATTAACAACTGAAGACCCGTTGGAAGAATAGCCTTTTTGAGATTGTTCAAAGACTTGGGTTCTTCACCAATCCATTTACCCACGCAAGCTTTCTCTTGTCCTGCCATGTAGTTGAGAATACTTACAGGACCGTCGGGTAAATCGAATGCGATTCCAAGAGTTTCTCTAGTCACTGCAACTCTGTGTCCTGAGAGCATCGAGCGAACGCCATTGTTGTCGCCTTGGAGCTGTAGATAGAATTCCATTGCCTCAGGTTCAAAAACCATCTTGGGGAATGATTCTAAAAACTTTTGTAGCCCACATTCTTCACACATGGTGAGGATCGCTTGATTCTCTAGATTCTGTCTTCCGATGAAATAAACTGCGTTTTCAATGAAAATGCCCTTTTCTTTGATCCATCTAATCGGATTGAAAGTACCTACAACTTCATTTGACTCGTTCAGAATATCGATGATCGCCATTAGAGAGAAGTGTAGAAATGTTGAAGATAGAGTAGTAGAGTTTTGAGAAAGATTTCGAGTTAAGAGTTTCCAGAAATGCAAAGTGAAGAAGATGAAGTAAATGAAAGCGTGGATATCGAATTCAAAACAAATCTAGGGCTTGGATTGAATTAGATTCACACGTTGTGTGGTATGGATTGAGTCTTGAAATCCGTAATTTTAAAAAAACGTTCCAGATTCAATAACTCTTTCCAATTTTGGAGCCAACTAGTGATGATGAATACACCGTTTAAAATTAGGTAAAAAATAGAGGAGTGTATAAATCTTTTCTATAAATGATCTAATCTTGAACAGATCTTGACTTAGAAATTTTCTAAGGCAAAATATTGTTCTGATGCATATCAGTACAGTTGTTTCCAAGCACACTTTACTTCATTTTCTTGCTTGTATAATAATGAAATTTACTTATCTGGATTCAGCTGAGTACTGTGATCAGCTGAGTACACTTTTCGAGGATCAGATCAGTGGTTGGGTCAGCACAGTAGTCCTCAGATCAGTTCTCCAACTCTTCTGATTGTTACTTTCTCGTCATTTTGAGCACTTTTTGGTATCAGCACTGAAAGTGTGTGTGCGTGCGAAATCAGAGATGTTGTCTGTTGTGTTGGAACAATCTAGACAACACTATGCAGCGGAAATTAAATTGCACGTAGTGAAAATGGAAGTATTCAAAATTTGCGTAGATTATAAAATAATCTACGCTGTTCACTATATAAAAATATGTGAAACGAGTACAACCTCTTAGAGGTGTATAATTACACTACGAAAGTGTATAAAGATTTACTAGATCCTATGAAACTATCTCCCTCATAAATCTAATCACACAACCTAGTAAATAAGACTATGTCCTAACACACTATTATTCGGGTTTACAATAATGTGAAGAACTACAAGAAGAAACAAAGTTTTTCCTAACTAGAAGCGTATATAGCGTTCAATAGAGTAGTAGTCGATTTTAGCTTTTCTTCTTGTGTATCTTGTGTTGAGGGCAGCTTCTGTATTTATAGGCTTCATCCACGAACTGCCATCAACTCCCATGATCGCCTCAACCTTGAGATCATGCGGTTATAGAACTTCTCTCCACCACTCCTAGAATTTAGGAACTTGTTATTCCATGTTCTAATGACTTCTCACTCCCACGCAGTGGCATGACTTGGTGTTGCCCACGTCTTCTAACTGCTCTGGGGACATCATTAGACAACAAGCGTAAGATAAGAGTTAGTGAGAAAAGGAAGGGCAAATTCTGATGTTGTCATAAGTGTTGGGAACATTAAACACAACACTCGGCTGTTAGTGTTGGATCATTTAACAAAACATTTATTTCAACATCAACAATCTCCCCCAATTTGACCTTTCTACATCAACACAACTGAAGTTCACACAACATAAATATTGATTAAGAAGTTTACACAGTTGATATTCAAAAAATATTGAAGTAACAATCTGTATAAGATCAAATTAAAGTAAACAACATCTAAACCAAAAAAAACTTGTTTAGATTTAAATAACTAAGGCAAAAATAAATCCTAGATAATTACAGAATTAAAAACAGAGTTTTGAAACAATAAAAACATAAGTACAAAACTTTTACAACAAGGAAAGAACTGAATTAACACATGGGAAAGGATTAGGCTAAAATGTGTTTCAGCTGCATCTCCATAATCTGCATTTACTCCCCCATAGTGTAAGCTCTCCCCCTGTCTTCAAGCTCATCATGTATCCAGATCACCATAGAGATCCTGGACATCCTGTGCATCTCCCTCATTCATTTCAGTGTCCACAGCAGGTTCATCAGCTCGGCCAGGAACTGAATCCGGTTCATCTACAGTAGGAGCAACAATGTTAGTGGACTGATTGTGTGAACTGTCAGCTACTCCCCCTGTTGAAGTGGAAAGAAGATCCATCCAAAATTTCTTTTGGACTAGAAGATCCTCCACAGAATGCTGCAAGTTAAGAATGGAACCCTGCAAAATATCAATCTGCCTCATAATATAATGTGAAGACAAATAGATTGAGGAGGCAGCTCCTTCTGGAGGCAGTGTGGTATTGTGGAAGGGATCATTTGCTGGAACATTACTGGGGCCGACTTCATCATCATTCCTTCTCAAAGGAAGATCAACCACCCTTTCACCTTGGATGAGGAACTGATTTGAGATGCTAAAACTTGGGACATAGGTACTTACAACCTCATCTTCAAATCTCTCAAAGGCTTTGTCCATCAAGTACTTGTACACAAGGCATGGGTAAGGTAGGATACCTCTTCCAGTCATATCAGATTTAAAGGTCATCATGTTGGTGAAAATAACCTGACCTAGGTTAAACATTTTCAAATGCCCAATCTTGTACATCAATACAGCCTGTTCTAAGGTGAGAGTGGTGTTGTTTGTAGTAGGCAACCAATTAAAGCACACCAACTTATGCAAAACAGAATATAGACTAGTGAGTTTAGAGGCCAAAATTCTTCTTCTCCATTTTGTGATTAATCCCCCAGTCAAGATGCTTATCATCACATCATGATCAGTAACAACAGGATCCTCCATAATTTTAGTTTTAAGTAAAATATTGATCCTCCTAGGGGTAATCATATGCCTATTTCCTCTAAACCAAAAAGTACCATATGTAGTAGAGTTGGGATCACCAGCAAATTGAGGGATGTTTGCATAGAATTCATAAATCCAATCAACAATATAAGGACAAGCAAATTGCAAAGCATTCAGTAAAGATCTTTCTTTAAGCCAGTCAAGCAGATTCATATCCTCAAAATCAGGAGTTCTAATCAATCTTTCACTTAGAATCTGCCATGTTCTTATGGTTCTATACTGTATACTTGACTTGTCATTGTAATCTTCATCAGAGTCACTATGCCTATCATCAGAAGAGAAAAGTACCTCATTTTCATCCTCTTCTGAAGAACTGGATGACTGTTCTGGATCTGACGGTTCTGGTGTTGCCATCGGAGAGGCAACACTTTCGGGCTCTCGGAGCCTTTTTGATCGTCGAACTGGTGGAGTAGGTTCACTTTCCTCCTCCATTTCCTCAGCAACTTCGTCCACATCCTTCTTCCATTGGAGGTGCAGATTGTTCAGCCTCTGTTTCTGGTTCCGATTCAGAATCAGATACAGCAATCGGCTCAGACGCATTCCCATCCGTTCTTGGCTTCTTCCCCTTTCCAGTGTAATCAACAATCTTGCCCAGATTCGTTTGGGACTTTCTCTTACCACCAGGCCATCTTCGTGCAGTTGGAACAACAACAGCTTTCTTTTTGCCCTTTTTGTGCCGATGAATTCTCTCAAACTTTGCGGCCAAGACTTCTTCATCCGACGATTCCAGCTGAGTCTGCATGTCCACATCGCCTTTAAACATGGCATTATCCAGTGTTTCTCCCTCAAGCACTAAAACAGGGTGTGTTGTTTTCAGGCTTAGGGTTTCGAAGGCCTCTTTCAAAGTGTTGAAAGGAGTGCCCAGAGGGAAGTGTAAGGTTACCGGAGTGGTTTCTGGTGCGAGAGCTTCAGATGAGGGCTCATCTAGTGGGTTGGAGGTTGGAATTTCTGTAGTGGCGTTTGCATTCGCGATTTCAGTGCGAATGTCGATGGATTGTAGGGTACGATTGCAAGAGGAGTTGTTTGAGTGGGAGATTCGTCAGGAGCAAAGGGAACAACGATGGTTCCGACGGTGAACGATGGAGAGTTTGGTGAATTTGATGATGCCATTTCAGCAAGAAGATTGGAGGGATTTTGTCGCTTGAATTCGAGTTTGAGTGTGCAGCAGTGATCTGAGGAGTGTTGGACATATTGGAACCTGTACACACAAAACAAGACAGCAAAAATTAATTTGAGACCTTTCGAATTCTACAGATACAATGTAAATTAGAATTCAAACAGTGTGAGTCAAAAAATGGTGTGACATAGGAACTCGATATACTTGAGTGCTGTAAATATAATTAAGATCAGTAATTACCAGGCTTAAAAGAGTTAACAAAGCTTTTCAAGTATTTTCCAACACTGTAATGGAGACTCATTTTAAATAGGGAATCGAGAGGAAGGATTTACACGATTTTTGGAGAGTAAGGGAAGTGAAGTAGTGGAAGTAACTTCCCCACTAATTGATCGTGGCTAACAGGGAGAATATGAATTCTGAAAAACAAATTTAAAAACAATGCGGAATAAATAACTAAAATAATAAAACAAGTTAAGACCAAGTCAAATTAAATATTTCAGAGAATAATATTTAATAATTATCAAAAATAACTAATTCCATGAAAATTGGGATAAGAATCTGAATTAACGAGTGTTTTGACTATTGCTGGCATTCTATACACCTCAACACAGTTTTTCATGATTTTACATCATATGTGTTGCTCTAATATTTTTATCTTTTTATCACACTTCACATTGATCCATCTTTTGAAAAGAGTGCATCGTAGCTGCGAACTCCGTGCCCCATAGTTACTCAATGGATTTGTGAATATATTGATGCAATTTATATCACCTTTTGAAGAGAGATCATCGTAGTAGCGAGCTCCGTGTCCCATAGTTACTCAGTGATTTATAAAGCATCTAATAAGTGATTTTTCTTTTGTAGCATTTGAGAGGTGTATAGGCTCTTTAGTATTTTTCACAAGTCATTCAGAATTCAAATATCAATCACAAGGAATTTTATTAATTCAATAATTACGAAAATTAAAGCAAGGAAACACATAAGTGACTTATCTTAGTGTTGTCTCAAATGCTGCCGCATTTGATACAACACCCTTGATCATATTTTCAGATATTACACAAACCAAGAGATTTTCGTAGAGATGAAAACCTCTTGTCATCAAGAGCTTTAGTGAATATATCAGCCAATTGTTTTTCAGTAGATATGTACTCCAACTTAACAACTTCCTTTTCAACAAGATCTCTTATAAAGTGATGTCTAATACTTATATGCTTTGTTAATGAGTGTTGCACTGGATTTTTTGAGATATTTATAGCACTAGTATTATCACAGTACACAGTCAAAACATCACTAGGTAAGCCATAATCATGAAACATTTTTTGCAACCAAAGTAATTGAGTACAACAACTCCCTGCTGCAATGTATTCTGATTCAGCTGTTGATTGAGACACACAGTTCTGCTTTCTGCTGTGCCAAGAGATTAAGTTGTTTCCCATATAGAAGCAGCCACCACTTGTGCTTTTCCTATCATCACTGTCTCCTGCCCAATCTGCATCACTGTAACCTATTAAGGTACAATTTGTGTCTTTGGTGTACCAAATACCTAAATCACATGTACCTGTAACATACTTAATGTTTCTTTTAATAGCATTCATATGTGATTCTTTGGGGTTAGCTTGGTATCTAGCACATAAACAGACACTAAACATAATATCAAGTCTGCTGGAACTCAAATATAACAGACTGCCAATCATAGATCTGTACAGTGTTGAGTCAACACTCTGGCCAACATTGTCCTTACTCAGTTTCTGAGTTGATCCTATAGGTGTTTTCATATGTTTAGCACTCTCTAATCCAAACCTTTTTACAAGACTTTTAGCATACTTACTTTGTGAAATAAAAATTCCATCTTTTTGCTGTTTGATTTGCAATCCTAGAAAGTAATTTAAATCACCAACCATGGACATTTCAAAGGTAGATGTCATCTCATTCACAAAGTGTTTAAGCATATTGTCACAAGTAGAACCAAATACTATATCATCAACATAGATTTGAGCAATCATAATAACATTTTTATCATGTTTGATGAACAGTGTTCTATCAGCTTCTCCTCTTATAAAACCAAACTCAATCAAGAAATCTGTCAACCTTTCATACCATGCTCTAGGTGCTTGTTTCAAGCCATATAGAGTCTTTTTCAATTTATAGACATGATCAGGAAAATCAGGGTTTTCAAAGCCTTTAGGTTGTTCAACATAAGCTTCTTCATTTAGAATACCATTAAGAAAGACAGCTTTAACATCCATTTGGTGCAGTTTTATATCAATATAGCATGCAATGGCAAGTAAGAGCCTAATGGATTCAATTCTAGCAACATGAGCAAATGTTTCATCAAAGTCTACACCCTCTACCTGTGTATACCCTTGAGCAACCAATCTAGCTTTGTTTCTAATAATATTTCCCATTTCATCAGTCTTGTTTTTGAAAATCCATTTAGTCCCTATAACATTAATATGGTCTGGTCTAGGAACTAATGTCCACACATCATTCCTAACAAATTGATTAAGTTCTTCATGCATAGCTTCTATCCAATTCTCATCATCTAATGCTTCTTTAACAGTTTCAGGTTCAATCTCAGAGTGATAGCATTCATGATTTACCTTACTACACATGCATGACATACATATAGATCTTACCACATCCTTTGAGTTCATCCCCATTCTTCTTCTGGTTTGAACACCAGTAGATTTTTCACCAATGATTTGGTCTTGTGGATGATATTTTTGAATCCTTATGGAAGGAGTTTTCTGGAGATTATACAGATTTTCAGGATCTGTATTATCAGATGTTTCCTCTGGTGTGTCACCATTCTTCTCAACATTCTGAACCTGTTCAACATTTTCAGTAATGATTGGTACATTAATCAAGTCTGAAATGTCTTCATCTTCAATGCTTTTACCTGTAATGCTTGTATCATCATCAAAAACAACATTTACAGATTCTTGTACATTATCAGTCCTAAAGTTATAAATTCTATATGCTTTGCTGTTTCTTGAGTAACCAAGAAAGAAGCCTTTATCACTATTTGAGTCAAACTTATGTAACTGATCCCTGTCATTCAAGATATAGCATACACAGCAAAAAATATGGAAATATTTCAGATTTGGCTTTCTATTGTTCAGAATTTCATATGGAGTTCTAATAGAATCTGTTCTAATATAAACTCTATTAGCAATATGACAAGCAGTATTAAGAGCTTCTGCCCAGAATCTTTTAGATAAGTTCTTAGAACTTAACATGACTCTAGCCATTTCTTGAAGTGTTATATTCTTTCTTTATGCTATGCCATTTTGTTGAGGAGTTTTAGGAGAAGAAAACTCTTGGATTATACCTTTTGATTCACAAAACTCAGTGAAGGAACTGTTTTCAAATTCTCTTCCATGATCTGACCTGATTCTGCATACTTTAGAATTGAAAACATTTTTGAATCTTTTATACAGAATTTTGAAAATGGAAAAAGTTTCAGATTTATCTTTTAAGAATTCAATCCATGTGAATCTAGAGTAATCATCAACCACAACTAAAGAATACCTTTTACCTCCAATACTTTCTGTTTCCATAGGACCCATAAGATCCATGTGCAGTAATTCGAAGCAATGTTTGGTTGAGCAATGTCCCAACATTTTGTGAGATACTTTAATCTGTTTGCCTTTTTGACAAGGTCCACATACCTTGTTATCTGAGAATTTCAGATCTGGTAAACCTGTAACAGCTTTCAATCTAACAAGTTTATCAAGCTGTCTATAGTTAGCATGTCCAAGTTTATGATGCCATAGAATACTATCATCAACTTTAGTCTTATTGCAGATAAGTTCAGATTCAATGAGATAACAATTATCAGCAGATCTGTTTCCCATCATGATTCATTTAGAGTTGTTGTCTAGCACATAACATGAGTTCTTATCAAACTTAACATGCAAATCATCATCACATAATTGACTAATACTTATAAGATTGGCCAGTAATCCATCAACATGCAAAACATTGGATAACTTAGGAAAACCAAGAACATTCAATGTCCCTTTACCAATGATTTTCCCTTTTGATCCACCACCATAAGTGACATTACCACCATTGTAAACAGTATAATCAGTGAGATAATCAATTTGACCTGTCATGTGTTTAGAACAACCACTATCAAAGTACCATAATCCAGGTATACATGCTTTTAGAGACATATGAACAATATTGCAAGATGTATTTTCTTTTGGAAACCATGCAGAATTATTATGAGATCTTGAATGTCGAGTCATACCAGGCAATACAGAATTTTTCAGATAATTTTTCTTCTTCAAACATTGAGGACTTTTATGACCCTTTTTGAAACAGTAATGGCATATACCATCTTTTGCATTAATCTGAGTCTTAGCAGAAACACTAGGGTTGTAATTCACTTCAGCTTTTACAAAAACAGTAGGTTTCTTAGGTTCAGACTTCTTTGAATTTTTACCTTGATAGCCAATACCTATTTTTCTTGAGTTGTTGGTCATAAGAGAGTCTTCCAGTTTGTTCTTCCCTTCAGAAAATCTTTTAAAGCTCAGTGAGGCTTCCTTCAATCTTTCTTCAAGTTTAGATATCTCAATATCTTTTCTTGTTAGAATACCTTCAAGCTTAGTAATAGATTCTCTTAAATCAGAATTTTCAAAGTTCAGAGACTTAATGATGTGATTAAGTTTTTCAGTTTCAGAAGATATTTTGCAAGCTTTTTCATTTGTTAAAGGTTTTTCATAAGAATATTTCTTAAAATCAAGAACAGACACATCAAGTCTTTCTTTGAGTTTAGAAATTTCCTTATCCTTCTTTGTTAAAAGACTTTCCAGTTTAAAAACAGTATTAGACAAGTCTTGAATGTCAGCATCTCTTCTGGATAAACCTGCTTTATTTGATGTACCTGTCTCATTAACAGAACTTGTGAAACAGTTAAATTCTGGTGCATTATTATTCAGTGTTTTCCCAAATGATGGCTCATTTGTCCTCACATCATAATAATCGTCCAGATCATCATCAAAAGTATCATCATACAGAATTCTAGCAGATAAAGCTTTTTCAATATCTTTTTCAGGATCATGATCATCATCAGACTCATCACTTAAAGTAGCACTGAAATTAAGTTTCTTTTTTAGAATGGTGTTAGCACATTCATTAGCATAATGACCATATCCAGAACATGCATCACATTTAACATTCTTCCTATAATCTTGGTCAGGTCTAAACCTGTTTCCTCTTTCTAATTGTCTAGAAGGATTAAAATTGTTCTTCCTAATAGGCAATTGCTGAGTATTATTAATATGAACCTTAGGTTGAATGTTGTCCTTAATCCTATTATTCTTGTTCTTCATGAATGTCTTAAACTGTTTAGTAATGAAAGCCATATAATCAGGATTGTTAAGGTATTCCTCAATATCATCTTCATCAGAATCAATTTCAGTAACATAAGGAGACTTTTCAGAACTTGATGATACAGATGATGAGGCATCACCTTTGAAAACAAGCACTTTCTTTTCATTGTCAGTCTTTTCAGAAATGTTCATCTCATAAGTTTTCAAAATACCAACCAATTCATTTTGACTTATCACATCAGTATCCTTAGCTTCTTCTATAGCACATATCTTAGGTTCAAAACGTTTAGGAATAGATCTAAGAATTTTATGTACTAACCTTTGATTTGATATTGGATCTCCAAGAGAATGAGCTTCATTTGAAATTTCAGTCAGCTTTTCGTTGTAAGATGAAATGGTTTCATCTTCTTTCATCCTCAGGTTTTCGAACTTAGTTCCAAGCATACGTAGTCTGGTCCTTCGTACACTATCCGATCCTTCACAATGTTCTTGCAGTCGATCCCATGCATCCTTCGAAGAAATGCAGTTTGATATGATTTTGAACATTGAGGCATCAGTTGAGGTGAAGATCGCATTCAACGCCTTTGAATTATAACTTGCCGTTGTGATTTCTTCAGCCGTCCAGTCGAGCTCTCTCTTGATCCGAGCTTCATTGTCTTCATCCGCAGCAGTTCTTGGTTGAGTCCAACCAGCAAGAACACTCCTCCAGGCTCGTTCATCAATGGATTTGATGCACATCCTCATCTTTGGTTTCCAAAAGGCATAATTCGTGTCATCTAGAATCGGAGGCTTTAGTGCGGGTGAAAGTGGATACTCCATTTCAGATTTACACACTCTAAGCAAGATCTCTACTTAGTGTATCAAGTAGTTGGCTCTGATACCAACTGAAAGTGTGTGTGCGTGCGAAATCAGAGATGTTGTCTGTTGTGTTGGAACAATCTAGACAACACTATTCAGCGGAAATTAAATTACACGTAGTGAAAATGGAAGTATTCAAAATTTGCGTAGATTATAAAATAATCTACGCTGTTCACTATATAAAAATATGTGAAACGAGTACAACCTCTTAGAGGTGTATAATTACACTACGAAAGTGTATAAAGATTTACTAGATCCTATGAAACTATCTCCCTCATAGATCTAATCACACAACCTAGTAAATAAGACTATGTCCTAACACACTATTATTCGGGTTTACAATAATGTGAAGAACTACAAGAAGAAACAAAGTTTTTCCTAACTAGAAGCGTATATAGCGTTCAATAGAGTAGTAGTCGATTTTAGCTTTTCTTCTTGTGTATCTTGTGTTGAGGGCAGCTTCTGTATTTATAGGCTTCATCCACGAACTGCCATCAACTCCCATGATCGCCTCAACCTTGAGATCATGCGGTTATAGAACTTCTCTCCACCACTCCTAGAATTTAGGAACTTGTTATTCCATGTTCTAATGACTTCTCACTCCCACGCAGTGGCATGACTTGGTGTTGCCCACGTCTTCTAACTGCTCTGGGGACATCATTAGACAACAAGCGTAAGATAAGAGTTAGTGAGAAAAGGAAGGGCAAATTCTGATGTTGTCATAAGTGTTGGGAACATTAAACACAACACTCGGCTGTTAGTGTTGGATCATTTAATAAAACATTTATTTCAACATCAACAAGCACAGTACTCTCAGATCAGTACTGTGACTCAGATCAGTTCTATTCTGTAGACAGATTTTCTTGTAGTCAAATCAGCTCTGTAGATAGTTTAATCAGTAGTCATATCAGTTCTGTAGACATATTGATTTTGTAGTCAGATCAGTTCTGTAGACAAATTAACTTTGTAATCAGAACAGTTCTGTAGACAAATCAATTCAGTAATCAGAACAGTTCTGTAGACAAATCAATTCAGTAATCAGAACAGGTCTGTAGACAGATAAATGTTGTAATCAGATCAGATTTGTAGACAGATCAAATCTGTAATCAGATCAGTTCCCCCTTCAGTGGAGAACTCCTCTTCTGTGCCTGTTTCACCTTGGTAGAAGTGTTAGTTCATGCATAATTGGTGAAATACAGTACAGATTAGTAAAGAATAATTAAAATAAGGTTTTTGTAAGGTTTGTTCTAAGGTGTCAAGTGCTCTGAGTCAACAGAAAGGATATTTAAGAAATCATAGATTCCCCCTTAAATGTATATTCTCAATTCTCTCAGCTTTACCAGCTTCCTCGTCGGGATTAGGCACCTTAGTAACTTTTTTACCTGTTTGTGATGAATGTAGTGGTCTTGACATGGTCTGTCCTTCTGAATTACCCTTCTTGGTGTACTATTCTTGGTATCAGCTCAGTACCTGAAATGTTAGTACTGATCTCTATATACATGCAGGATCCATGTCTATCAATCCTAAGCTTATACAGAGCTCTCTAAACCTAGTTTCAGCCAAAGGTTTTGTGAAAATATCAACTCTCTGAATATCAGTATGGATCTTTTCCATCCTTATGTTTTTCTTTTCAACATGATCCCTAATAAAGTGATGTCTTACATCTACATGCTTACAACGAGTATGCAAAACGGGATTTTGAGTGATGGCAATTTGATGGAGATGAATACACATGAAGAGTTACCATTTATTCCTACAAAGAAATCAACACTCCACCTTTCAACAATTACATTTAATTCTCATTCTTGTAATATGTCTAGCTTTTATTGTGTTATTAATTCAAATTCTTGTAATCCTTTTTATAAGGAGCGTACGTGAAAGTAAAAGGAGGAGAGATTGAATATGAAATTTATCTAAGGAGTCTTTCTTATATTGTGTTTTCCGGTATTTCTATCGAAATCGACAGACTTCATCATTTATCTTGTGTTCTCCGGCATTTCTATCGAAATCAACGGACTTCACCCTTTATCGTGTACGCTTCCCCTGCATCAGTTGGTAATCAGAGATCAAGTACGATTCTTAATGATGGTACCAATTTTCAATGAATATTTTGATGAAAATTGTGGTTATGATGGACCACCAATTTTCGATGAATATGTTGATGAAGATTGTGGTTATGATGGACCACCAGTTTTCGATGAATATTTTGATGAAGATTGTGGTTATGATGGACCACCAATTTTCGATGAATATTTTGATGAAGATTGTGGTTATGATGTACCACCAAATTTCAATGAGTTTGTCAATATTTTAGTTGATGATGTTAACGTTGGCAATAGTGATCCCCTAATTTTCGACGAGGAGAATGAAAATATTTTTATAATTGAGGATGTTCATCCCAATATTCTTGAGTCAAAGATGGGAGTTGAATTTACTTATGGTGATGGAAACCACACTACTCTTGCGACGGAATGTCAAATTGTTATTATTTTGTGGCTAAAAGAGTACAAAGATATTTCAGCTTGTCTCCGTACATTTATTGCGATTTCGATTCGAGGGCGAATCGTTTCGAAGAGGGGAAGAATGATGGAGATGAATACACATGAAGAGTTACCATTTATTCCTACAAAGAAATCAACACTCCACCTTTCAAAAATTACATTTAATTCTCATTCTTGTAATCTGTCCAGCTTTTATTGTGTTATTAATTCAAATTCTTGTAATCCTTTTTATAAGGAGCGTACGTGAAAGTAAAAGGAGGAGAGATTGAATATGAAATTTATCTAAGGAGTCTTTCTTATATTGTGTTTTCCGGCATTTCTATCGAAATCAATGGACTATATCATTTATCTTGTGTTTTCCGGCATTTCTATCGAAATCAACGGACTTCACCCTTTATCGTGTACGCTTCCCTACATCACAATTGCACTATTGTTGTCACAGAATATAGGTACATTAGTTTCCACAATATTGTAGTTTCTAAGTAGTTGCATTAGCCAAAGAAGCTGAATACAACAACTACCTGCGGCCATATATTCTGCTTCAGTGGTAGAAGTTGCCACACTTGTTTGTTTCTTAGAAAACCATGAAATGAGCTTAGAACCTAAGAATTGGCATGAACCAGAAGTTGATTTTCTATCTATCCTGCAACCACCAAAGTCAGAATTCGAATAACCACTTAGGGATAAATCATCATCTGCCGAATACCACAAACCTCGATTAATGGTACACTTTAGATATTTCGATATCCTTTTAGCAGTCTCCACATGACTTTCTTTGGGATTGGCCTGGAATCTAGCACATACACCTACTACAAATGCAATATATGGCCTACTAGCAGTCAAATAGAGTAAAGAACCAATTAAAGCTCGATAATAGGATTGATCAACACACTTACCTCGATCATCTGGATCCATTCTGTATGTTGGCAGCATTGGTACTCCAACTGATTTACAGGTCTTGATACCAAATTTATCTAAAAGATTTCTTGTATATTTTGCTTGATTGATAAAGATTCCTTCAGATGATTGCTTTACTTGAAGACCAAGAAAGTAAGTCATTTCACCCATCATTGACATTTCAAACTTACTTTGCATGAGCTTTGAAAAGCTTTCACTCATGCTTTTGTTAGGGGATCCAAATATTATATCATCAACATAAATTTGGACAAGTAAAATGTATGTACCTTCTTGTCTTCTGAACAAAGTACAATCTACTTTGCCCTTAGTAAAACCATTTTCAAGTAAGAATAGTGATAGAGTGTCGTACCAGGCTCTTGGGGCTTGCTTCAGACCATTTAGTGCTTTCTTCAACCTGTATACTTGGTTACCATTTACCTCAAATCCAGGAGGTTGTTCTACATAAACTTCTTCAGCAAGTATACCATTTAAAAATGCACTTTTAACATCCATTTGATATACAGTGAATTTCATATAAGCAGCATAAGCAAGGAACAATCTTATAGCTTCTAGTCTAGCTACAGGGGCAAATGTTTCATCATAATCAATACCCTCAGCTTGAGAGTAGCCCTGTGCAACTAATCTAGCTTTGTTTCTAACCACAAGATCATTCTCATCCTTTTTATTTTTAAAAATCCACTTAGTACCTACAACATTGTGATCAGCAGGTCTCTCTACGAGTTCCCATACATCATTTCTAGTAAACTGGTTTAGTTCATCTTGCATAGCAATTATCCAGTTACTATCAATCAAAGCCTCTTTCACAGTTTTAGGCTCAATGGAAGATAAGAAGCAACACCAGCAAAACAAAGAATTACTAGGTTCTGCCTTAGAGTCAAACAGTTGTCTTCTGGTTTTGACACCTTTACTAGACTCACCAATAATCAGATCAGTAGAATGAGCAAATTTCCATGTTTTCTAGACTTAACAGGAATACTCTCATCATCAATATCATCATCATGTATATCAATATCATCACAGTCAGCAGGTTTATTCACAGGAGAACATTCAACTAGTTCAGGCATGTCAATAGGTCTAGAAGACTTACCTTGGCCTTTTACCTTATCTACATCATCATCTTTGTGTAGGATGTTTAGAAATGGATTGTGGGCTTGAACTGATTCATAGACTTCAGTCTCATCATTATCTTTGTCAGTTTGAATTGTCAGATCATCAACTTTCTTACTGAGCTGATGGTCAGCAGAGTCCTGTACAACTTCATCAAAGACAAAATGGGGTGTTTCTTCTACACATAGAGTAGAGTAATTAAACACTCTAAGTGCTTTGCTTGTAGAGGAGTATCCTAAGAATATCCCCTGATCTGCTTTAGCATCAAAAGCATTTAATTTGCTCTTTCCATTGTTATGAATAAAACACTAACATCCAAAGATATGAAAATATGAAACTCTAGGCTTTCTACCTTTCCATACCTCATATGGTGTTTTACCATGTACCTTGTTGAGTGCACTTCTGTTCTGAGTATGGCAGACAGTGTTGATTGCCTCAGCCCAGAACTTCTGTGGAGTGTTGTACTCTGCCAGCATTGATCTGCATGCTTCCTTTAGAGTTCTGTTTCTTCTCTCAGCTACACCATTTTGTTGGGGAGTTCTAGCTACACTTGTCAAATGCTGAATTCCAGACTTAGAACAAAATTCTTTAATGTAACAGTTTATAAATTCAGTCCCCTTGTCACTTCTTATCTTGACAATGGGCTGACCTTTTTCTACTTGCAACCTCTTCAACAGAACTGGTAGTTGGGTTTGTGTATCACTCTTTTTGTGTAAGAAGATTACCCAAGTGAATTTTGAATAATCATCTACCACAACTAAAGTGTACCTTCTACCATTCAGTGTAGGGGGTTTTATAGGACCATGAAGATCCATGTGCAAGAGTTCTAAGACTCTACAAGTAGAAAGAGTGGGAATTGACTTAAAGGAAACTTTTACCTGTTTACCTTTCTGGCAAGCATCACACACTTGTGACTTGAAATAGATTTCATTAGGGATACCTTCAACAAGGTAATCTCTTGCAATCTTATTAATTATCTTAAAGTTCATATGGCATAGGCATCTGTGCCATAGCCAACTGATTTCTTTAGGACTCTTACTAAGAAGGCAAGCATCCCTAGGGCAGCTATTCCAATTCACAATGTAGACACTGCCTTGTCTTACTCCAACCAGTAGAATTGTGTGTGTTCTTTTATCCCAGATTTCGCACTTGGTGCTTTTGACGTAGACTTTATAGCCCCTGTCACAAAATTGAGAGACAGATAACAAATTGTATTTCAAACCTTTTACATATGAGACATCTTGAATTTCTACATCTCCATTCTTGATGTATCCAAATCCTTTTGTGATTGCCATGGAACTATCTCCAAAGATCACCTTGGGTCCTTCTTGCTCATGATAGTCAGAAAGAAGAGCCCTGATACCAGTCATGTGGTGAGAACACCCACTATCAATGTACCAAGTTTCTCCAACTGAACCACATTTCTTGTATAGATCCAATCGACCCTGCAAGTAGTGATCTTAATAATTTAGGTACCCTTTCTTTATTGGGGTCCTAGGGGGTTAGTGGTAAGAGGGTACCCAAATAAACATTGAAGACTTGAATAATTGAGACCTCTTCAGTTTTCTACCATGCTTATCACAGAACAGTACTTTATTGACCTTATCAGAAGTATCAGCAGACTTAGGATCTATTTTTCTGAGATAGCCTTTCCTTGGATCTATCTCAGTAAGATCAGTATGTCTGTAATAGTTCGAATAGGGCCTAAAAGCATGTGGACCATACGGCTTATAGATGCGTTTTGGTCTTTCCTCTCCAATAATATCATAAGATAAAGGTGGAGGATAAAGAACGGGTTTGTTATGATAATGAGGAACAAATTTCCTAGGTTTAGTTGAGTACAACTGAGACTGCCTTATAAAAGGAGGTCTAGGCTGTTTCCAACTTGCCTGTGTTTGTCTTGACCTATTGTGCTGAGTTTGCCTCTTCTGATTCCAGGACTGTTCTGCTCTGGTCAGAGGAGTAAAACTCTTCTGGTATGGTCTTGACTGTACTGGTCTAGATGCATTCTTCTTTTTACCATTCTTGGTAGTAGGAGGAATGTATTTAGACTGTACTTTGGATTTTGGATCATTATCATAAGTTATAGGTTCTTTTCCTTTATCTAATTGCAAAGAACTTGAACTAGCTCCAGTAGTGTTCTTAATGCGTGGTTAGAGGAACTAGGCACTTCAGCACCTATTCCACTTTTATCATTTGGAGCTCTATATCTGTCTGATAATGTTTGATTAATCTTAGAAGAATTAACCATATCAGATAGCTTCAGATCTAAGCTCAGTACTTCAGATTCTAAGAATCTATTGCGCTCTTCAAGTTTTTCACATTTAATTTTTAAATCATTGAACTCATTTGTCTCTTTGGCTTGTGTATGAAGCATATCCTGATATAGCTTGTTAATAGATGCATACTTTTCTTTGAGTTGGGACAACTCTTCTGATAGTCGTGCATTTAGGACAGTTATATTTTGAAAGATGGTGATGAATTTACACATTTTTCAGATTTTTAGAAATGTAGAATATTTTGAATTTTAGTTTTCTTATATATTTTTTACATATTTTTTTTTTTTTAATTTTTAGAATTCTTATTGAGATTTTTTGAATTTTTTATTTTTAGATTATCATTAAAATGTTAATAACAAATAATAGAATACTGATTACCAGGTAAAAAAACCATCAATTTAGAAGATTTATAACTTACTAACTTATTGTTGTAGTTACTCTTCGAATTAAATTTTATATTACTCCAACAATATAATTCGAATGCCTATAAATTTAAATTATACGTGCAATTTCAACACATGTCGATCCATAATATTACTATTAAGTTAATTTTGAAACTAAGGTTTCAAATATTAAGAAAATATATATTTAATTGATGAGAGGAAGAAGGCATATTAGTATGAGAAATTATTGGAAGCAAGAAATCAGCAATTAAATGCAATAAAATTAATTATGAAATTGAATTCTACATAATTTAGTTAAGTTCAACTTAAATTAATTTAAACTTTAAATTTAACTAATAATTGGAATTAAATAAATGTTGTTATAATTGTTTTATAATTTGATTTGATTTAAGTACATTTAAAACGATTTAAATTGTGCAAGATAAATTCAAAACACATGTGCATAATTATCAATTATGGAATGTTAGTAATGAAATGTTGAAGAGTCTTCAAAATTTAAATTAAATGACCATCAATAGTACTTTTAATAAAACTCTCAAAATCAAACTACATCTATTATATTTATTTCAAAATCTCAAATTGTATAAATTATGCCATAAATGTATACTCCTATCATTATATTTATTTTATATTATGTTGTGATTAATTTTTCGATATATTAGGTTAATTGTGTTACAATATTTGTAAATATTAATTAATAGTAATATGAAAATTCAAAATTTAATTATTACAATTGTGTTTTTCTCTCTCGAAACAATAGGCATAATTTTGTCATGATATTTGTAAATATTAATTGAGCTTAATTTAAAAATGCATAATTTACTAATCTTAATATGGAAATGGTAATTTACGTATATTAATTGGTGGCATATTCAAGGTTAATTTGAGAATTGTCTTTAAGCTTTGAGATTTAAAAAACAGTTAACTAATTAAGACATTGAATCATTGATGGCTTATCATATGTCCGTTTTGTCTAAATTTACTTAAGGTATATATGCTAAGACAAATATTATTTAAGGAAATATATTCTTATTTATTATAAATATGATATTCTTATTTTATTTAATTAATGATATTTCCGATTAAGTGTGAAACTAATACGGAGTAATTTTTTCTTTAATTTACAGTTTTAATTTTAATTACAATTGAAAATGAAAATTGAATAGGGTAGGTTTGACTAAATCTTTTGATTCATCACCATCTTTCTTATAACATTGATGAAAATTAAATTTACAAGTTTTATCTATTTATTATAGTATTTAATTAAACCAGCAAGCTTTAAAATAATTGTGATTGCAAATGCTAACTTTACATTATTATTAATTGCATTTTATATTTTTTCAAATATTTGAAAATAATTAATTTTTTATATTCAATAATAAAAATATCATTATATATTTATTAAAAAAATGAAATGCAATGTGGATTGATGAAAAATAAATATTTCTTTTTAACCAGAATTTTTTTAAAATACAGTTAGATTTATGAGTGAATTTTTTTTTAAGACAAACATACTTTTTATATTTAATTACTTAATTAATAATTATATGATAATAAAAAGTTTTTAAGACTGGTGAGTCACTCCATTTTGTGGATTATCATCATTTTATATTTTTTTATACTCTCTCATGTTCTTAATACTTGCCGTTTTCAACTTTCGTTTCTTTTATAAATTAGATGTCGTTTTACACTTTTTAATGTAAATTTATTTGATAAATTGGATAAAAGAAATTGAGATAATTTTATTTTGCATCAGTAACTAATTAGGTTTAATCCAATTTATATCATTTAAATATTCACCTTTTCAATTTATGACATTTTCGTGTTTTTTTAAACTCACCAAAAATTGAAGAACTAATTGAGATTTTAGCCAAATAGTCCGATTTATGTTCTTTATATTAGATTTTTTTTAACTTGGGTTAATAACAATAAAAATTTACGACCTTTAAAATTATAATAAAAAATTACAACATTTGATGTTGTTTCAATTCGATACATGTTTTTTTTCTCCGGTCAACAAGTGATGACGTGGCTCACCAAATAATGTTTATGTTTCACATAATATTATACACATTATTTTTTTAATTTCACACAATATTATACATAATTTTTTTTAATATATTCAACATCAAATTACACAAGATCAAATATTTTAATCCCACTACATTATGGCTATCTGCTCCCAAAATTGATTGATTTTTGTTTATCTTTCTTTGTTTGTATTTATTAAAGTGTCATTCAAATTTTAAAAGTTGTTATTTATTATGTCTAAGATGTGTAATTTGATTTGAAACTAAAAATTAATTAAAATATAATACATATAATATTATGTGGAAAATATACACACTTTCCGGCGAGCCATGTCATAATTGATTGGTTGGAGAAAAAAAATGATGTATCGAATTGAAATAACATTAAAGGTTGTGATTTTTTATTATATATTTATATGAGATTAACCCATAAAACTTTTATAAAAACCTCATTAAAAAATCTAAAATTTTGAGACTCTTAGAAATTCTACCATTCTAAAAATCTAAGAATGTGTAAATTAAAAAATAAAAAATTCTATAAAATCTCATTTAAAATTCTAAAAAAACTAAAAATCCCATTAAAAATCTGAAGAATCTCAATAAAAATTTATAAATGTTTACGTCAAAAATAAAAAATTCTAAAAGGAATGATAAAAATTATTAATATCTCATTAAATTTCTCATCTGGTTCTGATTTGTCCGCCATTAAATATTTGCTTGAGCTCCTAGAAGCTTCGAGTCCGAAAAGGTTTCCCGATTAGCCACCGAGGTTGAGTCGGAGTTCACGCTTTGATTGACCGTGAAACCGTCTCAAATTCATTTTAATTAAATTTTTAGAGTTTTTAATTTACACATTTTTCAGATTTTTAGAAATGTAGAATATTTTGAATTTTAGTTTTCTTATATATTTTTTACATTTTTTTTTTTTTTAATTTTTAGAATTCTTTTTGAGATTTTTTGAATTTTTTTTTTTTAGAATCTTTAAGGAGGATTTTTTTAATTTTTTACTTTTTCAAACTTAAGGGACATAAATTGGACAATTTTGTCGGAATCTGTTCCCCCGAGTTTAAGAAAAATCGAAGAAAAATACGTTAATTGGACAAAAATGGCATAAATTGGAAAAGTGAATACTTAAGTAATTTTGATCAACCATTTATTATGTAACTAACGTTTTTATGATAATTAATAAATAAAATTTGGGATGCATACATGCACGTGAATTTTAAATGACTGTCAAATTGAATTTTTTATTTTCACATTAAAATCATTTCAAAATTATAGCTCAATTACACAAATTGCACAATGAAATTGCGTGAACACGAATGACTCTAATAAATATGTTATAGAAATATTATTACATTTCTATATAATATTAAAAATGATGCACAGTTCTGGGGTACAAGACAGGCCGGGAGTAATACCTAAACCTGTCTCATTAATTCCATTGCGGGGTACGAAGAGGGACAACATAGACAGTAAAGGTTAAGGCCAGCCAAAATAGATAGGCCAGCCGGGTTGAAATTGTCATACCTACGATATTGGTTGTTGTTTATTTTAATGCTACGTAGGTGTTAATATAGCCATAATTCACAATTCTCTGTAGTATTTCATAAAAAAAGATAATTTGCTTTAATACAGAGAGAATTCAAAGTATTAATAAGAGAGTATTGATTTCTTTGTTGTCTACAAGTAAGTTTTCCACAATTTATAATTTCGTATATTAATTTCTTTTATAAATAAAATTTTAAATCTTTATTATATATATATATATTTTTATATATGTTATGTAATCTATATTTCTACAATTTTTTTAATAAAATAAAAAATTTATAAATTTATATATGTTTTTAAAAATTGTTTTTAATTAATAAATTACAATATATAATAAATTTATTTCAACCCCACGTAAAACGCGGGTTTTACACTAGTTATGTATATTGCAAGGGTAAAGTTTATAAAGGTGTTTCCATTTTAAATGTGTGAAAAGTATTGTGGACATCCCAAAAAAAATGGTGATCTTGTGTGAAATATTGCATGTATGGTCCTTTTTTATAGACATTGATCTTTAGAGGAGTGTACCTTTTTCCCTTGGTCTGGGTTTTGTCCCTAAGGAGGGTTTTCCCAGACAAGGTTTTAATGGCGCTCCGGCCTCTGGCTCGGCTTGTGAGCTTATGGTCCTAGGTTTTCTTCTTTTATTTGATCTACCTTTTATTGTCATGTATGCATCTTACCACAATTAGATTAAAGTCAAAATCCTAGGTCCATTTAGTTTAAAAGTCAAAATAAATACTAACTCTAAGCCCATTTAGTTTAAAAAATAAATTAAATAATCAAAATATTTAATATGATCGGATTGCTACATGAATATTTAATACTACATATTATAATGTAAGTTATTACATCAACAAAAATATTATAAAAATAATATTTTACTACATAAAATTATTTGTATTACTACTATATAAAATAGTTTATGTTATTACTACATGTAATAATGTGTATAACTACAAAAAAAACTATATGTTATTACATACTACAGTTCGAATTACTACATTGAAAAGTATTTGTTACTTAACTTTATCAAATGATCTAATATCTTTGCATCGTCCTACAATAAAATAATCGGTATTACAACATGGTTATTGTGTATTACTACATGCAATAATATATGTTACTACATATTATTATGTGGGTTACTACATCAACAAAAAAAACTAGAAAAAAAATATTACTAAATAAAAGAATTTGTTTACTATATTAAATAATTTGCATTATTACCACATAAAATAATGTGGGTTACTGAAAGAAAAGAATTCGAAAAGATAAAAAAAAAAAAAAAAAACTACATTCGATAATAAAATAAAAAATAAAATAAATCACAGAATTGAGTCAAATATTATGATCAAAATTAAAACACAAGCGGGTGAGTTGACAAATAGATTAAAAATTGGTCAAAATGAATTAATAGTGACCAATAACATATATTTTCAACTTACAGTAAAACCTTTATAAATTAATAAACTTTATAAAATAATAAAATCTTCCGATCCCGACTTGGGCCTTTGTAAAAAATCATCAAATTTGATAAGATAATAAAATAATAAATTTTCAGAAAATCTCTTTATAAATAGTAGGTTCCATTAAAACTCTAAATTAATACTCTCTTCGTCCCAACTTAACTTTCATATCTACTTTTTCGATCCTTTAGAAACTATATCTAAAATATTATATTTAAAGTTATTATTTTTATGGTACATACATACACACAAGTCAACTCACTTATTTATTTTTTTATAAAATTATATCTCAAAATTCTATTTATTATAATATTTTTTAAAAAGGGGGTGAACAGTAAGTATGAAAGTTAAGTTGGGACGGAGGGAGTAATTCATAAATATTACAATTATAAATATTATGGCATGGTCTCTCTTATAAATCTTTTTCATCAATCCACTCTTGTAAATCTTTTTGAGTGCATGTAGAATGATCTCAATCTCTTATACTCACGTAATGCTTTACGCATTTAATTATTCATGAATGATTTTGTGATGTATTTTAGATGAGAAAACATAGCTGGGTGTTATGAATTATTTTATTTCCATATTGAGATTTATATAGTATATGTTTCATTCATCATGCATGAATATATTTAATTGGCTATAATAGTTATTTTAAGTGCAACGAATTAATGTAAATATGTATATTTAAGTAATTTAAATGAATTGATGCATGCGTACATGAATATAAAAGTTAATTGTATATAATGAATTGATATTATACATGAATATATTTAATTAGTTCCAAAGAATTGGTTGATACACGAATATAATCAATGAAACATATATGAACTCATTTATTTTTAATACATATGTATTAAATTTACTAAATATAAAATGTATCTCTTTTAATTAATAAAATATTAATTTATTGACAAATTAGTCCCAAGATTCTTAATTTATAGAGATTTTACTGTACTAAGTCAATAATATTTCCTTAATTGGTCAATTGCATACTGATGTGACCTCATCAAATTCATAGGAGTGAACAAAAGAGAACACAATCAAAAATATATTTAAAATGAGGAATACCTAAATGAACTACTTGGAAGTCTTTGAATAATTGATAAGGATGGAGGATGATGATGGTTGTTGGGACCTGCACGAAAATCGAGACGGAGGGGTGTCCGGCGACGGACCTCCGACGCTCAAGTCAGTCGAGGAAGATGATGAATAATAGAGAGAGAAATTGTATATTTATGAGAGTGAGCTTAACCTTTTAAAAATGAAATGGGGTACCTTATATACCGTGCTATGGAAGGGTAAGTTAATAATTTCTTCCTCTAAGGTTTTGTTACAAATAGTGACACGTCATTGTACGGTTCTGACACTTACTAATTATTCCATATAGTGCACATATATTTGCAGAGATATTCTGACACACTAAGATTGCATTCTCTCCTTGCCTATGAGAAAGACATAAGTTTTAGTGTTACCAGTCGTGATCAGGGTCTCGTCTCAGGACTCAGTTCCAGGTCCTGTTCTTAGATCAGATCCCTAAAATGTTAGGCTCGAGATTTGTTCAGATCAGATCCCGAGGGATCTCCATCTCAGGAACTACTCTCAGCCTCTGATTAGTGGTAGCAGATGATATAGAGGGGAATGCCCTGACTCACATGTCCTTATTGCGACGTCCTATTAACTGGGAATACTTTCTCCTCAGATTTCTTGTTCAGGATATGTCATGGTTATATCATATCACTAGGTATGATCAAATGGTGCTTCCACGCACGTACTGTCAACTATGATCTCTCCTCTAACACATTAGAGGAGATATATAAGCGACTTCTTGCAATTCTATGTTTAGTTCAGAACAACTTCTTATGCAGAGATCCTAAAATTTAGGGAGCCTTCCACTCGCACATTAAATCTATTAAGTTTTGGAGAGGTCACTTTGTTATGTTGTATCATATAAGTTGGGGTCTTTTCTGGGACGTAACCACTTCTGGGATGTGGGCTCTCCTAACCAGATTTGATCTAGTATGAGAAATGTCCCAAACCAAATGGTTCTCTTCGGGTCTGATCAGGGCAGATCTTAGACATCTCTCCCTTGATCAGAACCCTTTACACTATTCTCAAGTATGATCAAAGTGAATCTTGCATATCAGATCTCTTTTTGAGATATGACACAATTATGTAATATATGAACTCATTTATTTTTAATACATATGTATTAAATTTACTGAATTTAAAAAGTCTCTCTTTTAATTAATAAAATATTAATTTATCGATAAATTAGTCCCAAAATTATTACTCCCTCCATCCACCAAATGTAGTGATTCGGGTGAAATTTACGCGTTTTAGATGCACATGTGAAGTATATTTTGATGTGGATTTCATTGAATTATGCATGAAATATGATTGTTTTAGCCAAAATGAGAGAAAGGTATTGTTTTGTCGATTTTATAGGTAAAACGATGGAATTTGGAGCAAAACACATACCACAAGTGATCGGACCGGAAAGAGGAGTGCACCGTTGGATTCGTCTCGAAAAACGGAGTGGAATGAAAAAAAGAATCGAGTCAATCGGAGGTCGGAAGCTCGAGATACGAAGGGACGAAAAAAGCATGCCCGGGTAGAATCGACCCGGGCGGGTCAAAACCACCCGGGCAAGGGCAGATTTGAGAGATGTTCGACCCGGGTGAAACCCACCCGGCCGGGTGGTTTCGACCCGGGCAAGGCCAATTTTCCAAGACATTCGTAATTTGGCCGGGTGGGGTGCCCGAGTGGAACCCACCCGGCCGGGTGACAACATTTTCGGGGGTTTTTTGCCATTTTCTCCATTTTTGAGGGACCAACTTGCAATTTTGGCATCCAAACCCTTCCCCAACACTATATAAGGCCTCATTCTTGAAACCCAAGACATCCTCCCCCAAATCCACACATAGTTACACATACTTGGAGGTGTTTTGACCATTTCTCTCTCAATTCTTCATCAAATCAAGGAAGAAAGGATGCAATAGCTCCGAAATTCCATTCCCTACCACATTCTAGACTAAGCTTTCTCTTTATTTTCCTTTTTATTTAGTTATTTCATTTGGATTTTGTAATTTCATTGTGTTAGTTAGTAGCTAAACACATTTGTGGTTCTAAGGCATTGTAAGACTTGGATTGATGTTTATGAGTAATTTTTTGCTTTAATTGGTGTTTATCTCGTATTTGCATGTTTAATTATCCATTGTAAAGCATGTTGTTAGTGGTCATGATGATTTGCTTGATCCATTGTTAATTGGGGTAGTATCGAGAGATTTATTCCATTTAATCGTATGCGAATATGCAACCCGGTATTATTATGATCTCGAGAGAGGATTAATTATCGGAGAGGGAATCGAATGATCTTAGGAGCTATCTTAGACGGTGTAATGTTTGTGATGTAGACATACGAGCTTATGTTATATTGCGTCTTTGAATTAATTTGTATCGAGAGATCGATTAGTTCTTCTTGTGTGATCACCCTATATGAGATAACCTTAATGGCCATTTAAACGAGATAACATTCATAAACGGATGTCTAAATACTACAATTGCCTTGGAACCCACCTTCTTTCTTTGAGTTACATCCGTTTCACTTTCGTTTTACTTATTTGCTTAGTATTTGATCGATTTCGTTTTTGCTCTTTATTACTTATTTGTGACACTTGGTAGGTAATTTTAGAGTAAATCATCATATTCAAACTATCGATCACGTCTATTTAGAATTCGACTAGCAAACTACCCTTTTACGCTTTAACCTTCTCGTGGGATCGACCTCGTGCTTATCACGCTACAATAGACGTCGTATACTTGCGGTTGTTTATTTAGTGTTGCATATCACGTGTATCATGTAGTCCCATTGGGGTGGGACACAAGTTTTAAGAAAAAAGTAGATAAAGTAAGTGTATTATAGAGTATTGTGCGGTCCATTGTGAATAAAGTTGATGACCATTTGAGTAATTAAGTGATGGTTGAAGGGTGATAGTTTTATAAAGTGTATGGAACTACATTTGGTGGACAAAAAATATAGAGTTTAACTAGTATAAGAGACATTCCTATAGACTCAATTAAAAATAGAGACAAAAAATTATAGGATTCGAATTAAGGTCAAATTCATAACCAAATAACCAATTATGCCCTTGGTCTTAAAAAACAATATTAATTCATTAATATAATAAATTTCGAATTTGAAATACCATTTTCCACGCATTTGTTATTCAAATTGAAATTTAAATTATAACTGAAATTTAAATTCCACTTGTCCTTCAATTTCGAAACTTCCTTAAAATGCAGAAATTGATTTAATCTAATTCACTTTCCTTTTCAAATTTGATTTAATTGATTCACACATTTAATCGCTCCATTACTTTCATCCAACGATTTGAGGGATATTGGTTCTCTAATCTTGGTTCTCGTTGTCGATCAGCTTGCTCGTCTTCGGCGGTTAGCTTTCTCACGCTCTTCGTCTGCGGTGAATGCATTTCCGGTGGTTGTTCATTTCTGCGATCTGATTTTGCGATTCAGTTGTTCGCCGTCGATGATTGTTTCGATTTTGCGATGGATGCAGATTTAGTTTCCAGGGGACTGGGGAACTGAAATTTGTCAAACACCGTCTTCTTACTCAGACTGCCGGTCGAGGGCGCCGCCGATCTTCTTCCTCACGCACCAACCATGGTCTCGCCAATCTCTGTTCACCTCCGGCGTGCGCCCTCTCCGCGGCTGACATGGAGGAAATCCTCCACTTCTCCCTCGTATCATTTCTCATTTCAAAACATTCAAATCCCATATGCAACAAAATATTTGCATATATTATTGACCATATGCAACAATTTTTTACATATATACTTATATATTTTGCATATTTTATATAAATAACATTATATTATTAATTTTATTTATAATATAATATTATATTGATCAGTTCAAACTCAAATAATCATTTTTAAAATATAAATAAACTGTGAAATAATATTATATTATTCATTTTATTTATAATATAGTATTATATTGACTAGTTCTAACTCAAATAATCATCTGAATCACATCGCACCAACACTAGATTTAAATTGACTCGTTTAAACCCAAATAAATGATATGTAATTATCGAATTATATATTCTATATTAATTTTTTAAAATAAAATAAATATTTTATAATATTTTATTACAAATATATTATTTTATTGCATATTATCACGTATTTTGAGTTATATGCAACATATTTTTGCATATGTCGGGAAGAATACGTAACAATTTAGCATATATGCATTAATTAGATATGTCTTCATTACCGGAATAATGAATCTCATATTAAAATAATGCATACAAATATAAAATTAATATTAAAAGATTCTATTTACCAATCATAATTATGGGCAGTTATTACCATTACATTTCATGGAAAGTTACAATCCACAAGTTTTAATTCAATCATCATTAATATAATATCAGAATAATGAATCTCATATTAAAATAATGCATACAAATATAAAATTAATATTAAAAGATTTTAATTTACCAATCATAATTATGGGCAGTTATTATCAGTTACATTTCATGGAAAGTTACAATCCACAAGTTTTAATTCAATCATCATTAATATAATATTATTAATTTTAAATATATCCACTACTCCCCACAATTATTTCACGTAGTCCAAACCAACAATTTATATTTGACATTTTCAAACATAGTGATATTCAATGATGATTTTTATATAAATAATATTATATATTACAATTTCTAAAATCAATTTTGTATTTTGATATCCACTTTTGCATAATAGGTACATGTCAATGTTATAATAACTCTTTTTATATATAAAATCTATAAACAAATGTAAATTTTGTGGAACAATTTTATTTTTGCCGAATATTTAGTTTTTTTATATTATATTATATATTTTGGTTAGGTGATAAAACTATCATTTACGTAATAATACTATGATTATCATAGTAATCATAAATATAGATAAAACTGGTGTATTTTGCATATGAACGACACATATTACAATGTGCATATTGTTTTTGCATATACACAAGCATATATTCTGTTCCACATTACTTAAGTAACTACATCGTATGTATTTATTTATTTTTCTACGGTTTTCCATCCAAATTGTTTAATATTGTCTATTCGGGTGCTTAAATCGTTTTTTTAGTTCCTCTAAAGATAACATTAAGTCATTTTAGGGGGATGTATTCAATTGAGATTCTGTTGGATTTTTTTGGACTTTAAAAAGTCGGTGGATTTAGAAAATCCATAGACTCCATGCAGTGTTTGACTGACTTTTTTATTGATTTATATAGATTTTTATAGATTTGACAGGATTTTGAAATACACATTATTTTATTGATTTACATGGATTTCCATAAACTACGCCCCTAAAACTAGTTTAAAAAAATTATTATTCATCATTATTATTCTCATCTTCATTTCCATCACAGTTATACATCGGTCTCATTTTTCCATCATGTGGTGAATCTTGATCTTCTTTATATTCGACTGAAAAATCATCAGAGCGACATTCTTTCCGAAAAAAGTTATGTAATCCAGCACGAGTCAATACTAACTCTGCTTGTGTTTGAAATGGAAACTTGTGAATCGGTTGCAATTTGAAAATACAAAAAATTCGATTGAATAATTGCATTTCTGGGGTGACGACCTTGACCACCCAAATCTTTTAAATATATTGAACAACACGTAATGGGGAATGGGGAATTGACGTCGATTAGATAACGTGTCCGATATACTATAATTTTTAAAGAAAGAACATAATTTTAAAATAAAAGAGATGTAATCTTTTTCACGATAATAATAATGGTGAAGAATCTGTGATGCTTATCGAAGAACATAGTTAACAAAAGTTTTTTTTTCTTCTCTTTAAAGTCTTCTAAGAGAATCCGTTGAAATCTCTACTTTTTAGAAGAGATTTTGAATAGTGAAATTTATTTATATTTTTAAAAGAGAATCCAACGAAATCCATAGAGTATTAAAATCCATAGATTGTTGAATATCTAAAGATTTCTAAAGACTTTTTAAAATCCGTATTGAATACCTCAAAATTTTGAAAGACTTTTAAAAATCCTGATTGAATACCCCCAGATTTTAAAAGTCCAAAAAAATCCAACATAATCTCAATTGAATACACCCTCCTTAATTTAATGGAGAAGTTACAATTATTATTAATATGACAATCATTAATATTTATTCTATATAATTATAAAGGGTAGGGCTGCTGTGTACTCAAGTACACGGTGTATTTGAGTCCACTTGCAGCCCTACTTATGTGGATAAATAATATATTCCACGCAAATATACCAACTAGTCGTTTTAGCCTAATAAATATTGAGATTATTACCTAATAAGGTCACTTTTATAGACTATTAAACAACTAAAACATACAACTTTTAAAATTTCCTAATAAGGTCATTTTTGTGTCAAAAAACCGTATTTGCCCTTAATATTCATATACTCCTTTAATTTATATATTTGAAATGTAATTCGAAATTTAAATTCATAATTAATTGTTATCAATTAATTCCTGTTCGCCGTGGACTCCATCTCCCACGCTGAGTCGCTGTAAACCTTCGCTGGAGGTCTTCCCCCACCATGGCTGCGATGTTTCCGGCGGAGATGCTTCTGGTGGTTCGTGGACTGGTAAGTGATCGAGGAAGTAAAATAGAAACGGCGAAAAATAAAAAAAAAATCTGCACCCTTGAGTCGTACCCTGCTATTCCTTTTTGTCCCGACGGAACCTGCCGCTAACGGCCGCGCGTGCATTTCACATACCCTCACTGTACAAAGTACGCTAAATACGTCGACTACGTATACTTGTTATGCTCGGCCATCATCAAGTATGGAGCTTGTCCATTCTCAATTCCCCATGGTTTTGTGATTTTTAGGTAAGGATTTCATGCGCCTGCTTCTGATTAATGCTCATAACATTTCATTTTAACTTAATTTCTCTAATATCATATGACTCTCATCGGTTGAGTGATTACTATCTTTTAATCTTATCCACATACACGTTTCGCGGTTCTGTAAAACTCTGATTTCTGGTTATATGCAAGTGACCTTTATCCATGATGGAATTCAGAATGGCTCTGATTAAATTTTCAAAATCCTTGTTTATAATTTGGTTTTGTTAGGACTGGTGGTGTTTCAATCTCGACTTGTAAAATAAGGATTAGATAGGGTTTCAGAAACTCTTGGTATAGGGATTCAGAATCTGGATCCATCCAAACATTTTCCCAAATGGATTTGGGGATTTTCATCTAAGTCTGTTTTACCTATCTGATTCCCTTCCGTTGTTTAATTCATCAGTCTCAGGTGTTGAATATTCAGCAATCATCTCCTTTAGTTTTTGAGATGGAAGAGCAATTTATAGTGAGAGTGCCACCAGCTGTTGCCGAAAGAATAGAACGTCTCTTAAATGATACCTCCTCTTCTGAAGATAAGAACTTGGATTTGTCCTTTTCTGGTAATGTATGGATTTTTTTTTTTAGAATTATTCAAAATTGTTGCAATGAAAGCTTCAGTAGGTGATGCTCTGAATCGTAGCAAGTTTTTCTTTGTTCTTTGGGTGTTTTGTCTGTGTGAAGATGTGTTTGTTCTGTATTTCAGATGATGGAAGAACTGGAACGTTTGTTATCGGCAAATTGATCCTATTGGTAGAGATCTTAGGGAGAAGTTGTCTAAGCATCTGTTGTGTAGCAACGAAAGTGCATGACTCGCTCTTGTACTTTCGTTTATCATTTATGCCCGTCTCTGGCCTCTCAGACGAGGAGGCGAAATGCACAGCGTGTGGCGACAAAGCGGAGACGGCATACCATTTATTCTTCCAATGTAGCCTGGCCCACTGCGTTTGGACGGATATCCTTCTCTGGCTCAAAATTCCAACGGCCCTTCAATTCGGCATCAGGGACCACTTCCATCAATTCTCTAATTTGCTCCCCTCAAAGAAAGACAATAAAATCTCTATTGGCTTGTGGATCTGCGTAGTAAGCGTGTTATGGAAATGGAGAAATAACACTGTGTTTGAAAATGGAGTTTGGGACAGAGGTAAAATTGTGGACGAAGTCAGAGGACGTTTTTGGAGCTGGGTTTCTTCGAGGAATATGATTAAGCCTCAGTACTCACAGTTCAGATCTTGGCTACTGGACCCCTTAAGCACCATCATTTGTTAGTCTCCACTTTTCCTCACTTGAGCAGCAATTTAATTCTGATCTTTTCTTATTATTTCTCTTACTACTGTAACTATTGGTACTCCTTGTACCCTTCTTGAGTCTTAATAATATTTCTTTCACCGACCAAAAAAAATAAATAAAACTTGTTGATCATAGCTGCTTTCAGTAATTCATCTCTTTGATATGTCTTTAGAATCAAGGTTTTATGTGCTGATGGATGTGGTCTTGATTTCTCGTACATACGCATGTCGTCATGGTATGTAAATGTTGAGGACAAATATATATAGAATGATATATGAAAACAGAAGTGAGTGAAAGAACATCTCAGGATCAATGTTTTTATTTTAGACTATATATATATGGCTATTTCAATTTGGTTAGAATTGTTGCTGGTTGTTATGAAGGTACGTTTTCACTAATTGTTATAGGTAAAATCCGATGAATTCATTTGCCCTTATGGATATATTGTGCTCATTTGATTTATCATTGCTTTTGATTTTCTTCTGTAAAACTTGACAAAAATGTTTGCATGTTTTTTCTTTGAGGAGGTTTTGAGTTGTCTCAGTGATGGACTCGAATGAGTACATTCAGCTGGTGATGGACTCGAATGAGGCGGATAAGTACATTCAGCTGGTGAGAGGCCGTGAGGGTGCAACAACAGAGGGGTTTACAAAAGCACCATGGGGAAAGAATGTAACATGTAATTTTGGTGTTGTTTTATGCGATTATACTTAAGTTTATGGAAAAAAAAGTTGTTTATTCACATGTTGTTTAGTTTACAATCAGCTTTTCCAGCTTGAATTTCGATAGACTTATTATTCAATTGCTATTCGCAGTGCATCTAAAAGGTGCATATACTACTCTTACAACTTCATATCAAAATGAACTTTCCATATGAAACATGGATACCGATGTAGGCATTATCATTTTATGTCTTCGTCTTATTATTCTGAACAATTCTTTTCAGTGATATTAACTGAATTAAGTATGAAATTCCTACATCACAACAAACCGCTGTTTGAATATGTCATTTACAAATGTGCACATCTATTTTGCATATTGATATGCATGTCACTCTGTGCACATTGGTTCATGTTATTTTATGCATACCAAAAAATTCAGTCCTGTATGCCGTTTTAAACTTCATATTGAAATGAACATATGTCTTCATAACCCATTTTTTCTACATACCAAAATTCATTTCAATGTTCATATTAAAATTCATAATCTATTTCATATATATATGCATATTCAACATATGGGGAATTGTATACTCTATGACACGCTTATTTCTGAATCATAAAATGCAATTAACAATTAATTTGAATTGCTTAATTTTAGGAATATTTGAATAATTGGAAGGATCATAAAATGCAGATTTTTTAATTTTATTTGTTTGAATAATTAACAATTAATTCGAATTGCTTAATTTTAGGAATTTTTTAATTATTGGAAGGTGCGTATAACTAGGAACTGCATTAATTCAAAATTATTAATTTTAAATTATTAATATTTATTAATTTCAAATTATTTAAATTGGTAAAGGGCAACAATGTCTTATTAGGTGTCATTTTGACTCTAATAGATTTAAAAAAAAAACCTATGCCCTGTTAGATAAATCTCTTAGTGAAATGACCTTAACAATAATTTCCCCATAAATATTTTAGCACTCGTTTATATAGATTATAAAAGTGCAACACTAATAATCAAAAGGTGTATCATTGATGGTCATAAAAGTGCAAGATTAAATAATAAAATTTGTGAAATTAATAACAATTTTTTTAAAAAAAATTAGGAACAGTTTATCTAGATTATAAAAGTGCAAGACTAATAACCAAAAGGTGTATCATTGATAGTCATAAAAGTGCAAGTTTAAATAATAAAATGTGTCAAATTAATAACAATGTTTTTCAAAAAATTAGGAACAGTTTATGTAAATTATAAAAGTGCAAGTACTAATAACCAAAATGTGTATTTTAATTGTCATAAAAGTGCAAGAATAAATAAAAAAATGAGTGAAATTAATAACATTTAAAAAAAAAAAATAGGAACAGTTTATTTAGATTATAAAGGTGTATCATTAGCATACACTTTTCAGTTATAATATCATACACTTTTCAATTATAATAATATACATTTTTCATTAATATATAATTTACATTTTTCATTAATAGAACATACATTTTTCATTAAACAGATCATACACTTTGCAGTTATAATAATATACATTTTTCATTAATAAAACATACACTTTTCATTAATAGATCATACACTTTGCAGTTATAATAGCATACACTTTTCTTTAATATATAACTTACACTTTTCAGTTATAATATCATACACTTTTCAATTATAATAACATACACTTTTCATTAAAAACAATGTTGCACTTTTTAATATAGTAACATACACTTTTAATTAAAAAAACAAAGATACACTTTTTAGTTATAATAACATACACTTTTTCAAAAAAAAAAATCGAAAAAAAAAAAAAGTAAAAAAAAAGAGTCAAAGTTTGACCGTTGACTGGTCAACGGTCAACATTTGACTGGTCAAAGTCTACTGGGCTGCGGGTCGGGTCGCAAAAATTGGGCCTGGGAAAAGCATTGGGTAGGGTAGGGCTACACATGGGCCTAGAGTACACCGTGTACTCAGAAACATACAAGAATTTGACTATTATAAATTATTATATCATTATTATATATTTTTCTATAAAGTATTTATTTATTATTGAATATTGATTTAAAAAAATATCAGAGTTGAAAAAGTCTAGTTAATAGTTGGATTCTTCCTAAAATTATGTAAATTAGTTTCTCACTCTACAACCCTCAATTGCGCGCCGCCGCTTCTTACCTTTAAGCTCTCTAATCCTCTTTAAAAAAATACTACTGTACTCCATTTTCAGGTCCTCCTCAATCCCTCAAAAATGGCGTCTTCCGCTTGCATTTCCAGGCACCCAATCAGAGCTCCACTCTACCACCAATTTCCCCCCAACAGAACCCTCTTCCGCTCACTAAACTTAAAAAATGCCTCTTCCACTCCCTCCGCCGTCATTCGCTGCTCCATCACCCGCCCTGACTACATCCCCAACCGCATCCCAAACCCTAAGTACGTCCGCATATTCGACACCACCCTCCGCGACGGCGAGCAGTCCCCCGGCGCCACCATGACCACCAAAGAGAAGCTCGACATTGCCCGACAGCTTGCTCGCCTCGGCGTCGACATAATTGAGGCCGGATTTCCGGCCTCCTCCGACGCCGACTTCGACGCCGTGAAATTGATTGCCCAGGAAGTCGGAAATGCCGATTCCGATCATGTTCCGGTTATCTGCGGCTTAGCCAGGTGCAACAAGAGGGACATCGAAAGGTCGTGGGAGGCCGTGAAGTGTGCCAAGAAGCCTAGGGTTCACACGTTCATTGCTACCAGTGAAATTCACATGAAATACAAGCTCAAAATGACCCCGGAGGAGGTGATTGAAAAGGCTAGGAGCATGGTAGCTTATGCAAGGAGTTTGGGCTGCGATGACGTTGAATTCAGCCCAGAAGATGCCGGAAGGTATGCTCCAATATCTTGATTATAAAATCTTATCCTTAATTTGTGGTTAAAAACATATGATCCTGTTATTTAATCTGTGTATATCTAGTTCTATTGTTTATCTTGCCATTTATATTGGGTCCCTACTAATCCTGTATGTAGTTGGTTTTAATTAATTGTTCATTGACTGGTTGATACCCTGACTTATGACTTTGTATATTAATAATTCACATAGACGTGGTTGATAAGAATTAGCAATCAATTTTTTCTTTGCTAACATTTAAACATCTTTTGAATTATGGCTCCAAAAAGTTTCCAATATGTAACAGCTCAAATACAAATCCTCATAATGTAAATTCAGAAGTCTTGATCATTTGTATGAGCTTGGCAATTTGATCAAACTAGGTAACGGTTGCTGGGATATTGGAAATGGGAAATGTATTTGAATGAGCTACTTTCTTGCTCCATGTCACCTTTTTTACTTAGCAATAGGAAAAAATGCATTTTATTTCATCTATTGATAGAATCAATCAAAACTCTAAGATTAATCCAAGTCTTTCCCAAAAACTCTGTTGTAGGCTCTATGTCGTCCCCAGAAACACAGTTAGTATTATCTAATTTATTACTTTTTTTAATGAAGGTTATTTTAATTAATTACATTCGTGTAATTTTATCAAATATAATTTCTTTTGTAGGATATATTTACATTTTGGGAATATAAATTTTCACATACGAAAAAACCCACTGCAAATAATCAAATTGATCACAAATATCCAAAATTAATTCACATAGGCAAATTCAGTAAAAAAAAAAAACCACTTCCAAGTCAAACCACCAAAATAAACACACATTTAAGATTTTAAAATTTATTTTTAGGTATGCAAAAATTAATGATCATGAAAAGGGATTAGTTCGATATGTTTCCCTCCTTCCCAGATCAGTATTCACACTGATCCGGGCACGGAAACTAATAAGAAAAAGTGATAAAGTAAGGGGTATTGGGGTCCTTTCAACTTTATTAAATTGATAAAGTTAGAGTATTGTGTAAGAAAAGGTAATGACATATAGGGTAAATAAGTGGGAATTTTGAGGGTAAGAGTTGTGAGAAACATCATTTTTTGGGTGTGAAAATTAATGTGGGACAGACCAAAAAGGAAAGTGTGAAAACTGATTTGGGATAAAGGGAGTACATTTCAGATGGATTTAAATATAAAGCGTATTTAGCTTGGCAACTTTTTCAGCAGCTTCTCAGTGTAACTGTTTCTGTTTTTCTCGTTTTCAGTTTCCAAAAATAGAAACCAAGTTTGAGCGGGAAAATCTCAAACTTGCTATTTGGCACATAGTTAGAAGCTTTTATATATAACATTGACAACAAATTAATAAGGCCGCCATATTAGCTTTTCCCTTGCCCTGTCTTTTACTTGTGGGATATATATATATATATACTTCATATACTAGTAAAACGCCATCCACATAGATTTTTCAGCTTTCTCTTTTATCTATGAATAAAAAAATAAAATCTGGATAGATGTTTCAGCTTTGTCTTTTTCTTTCTCACAGATCAGACAGGGAGTTTCTTTATAGAATTCTGGAAGAAGTTATAAAAGCAGGGGCAACAACCCTTAATATTCCTGATACAGTTGGCTACACCTTGCCTACTGAATTTGGACAACTGATTGCTGATATAAAAGCCAACACCCCTGGAATTGAAAATGTGATAATTTCAACACACTGTCAGAATGACCTTGGACTTTCTACAGCTAATACATTAGCGGTATGAAATTTCTTTCTTTGGTTGAAGTGACTAATATGACCAAGTTCATGTTGTACTCATCTAGGAGCTTATTGACTTCAGGGGGCAAAAGCTGGTGCAAGGCAATTAGAGGTGACCATTAATGGCATTGGTGAAAGAGCTGGTAATGCTTCATTAGAGGAGGTCTGCTTCTATTGATTCAATTTCTTGTTCTCCTTTCATTTTGATAAGTCCATTTTATTACTAAGGAGAAGCTTTTGGCACAGTAAATATACTTTTTTACCACTTCTCTCTACCACCTAATTCACTAGTGTGTGGCTCTCTGTGTTGGTGTGCTGTATGTGTTTCTGTGTAAGTGATAAATAGTTAACTTCACCATAAACCAAATTGTAGTTATTTTCTAATATGGATTGTTAGAAAGTAACTTATATCGGATGTAATTATCAAATAGGTCTGAAATACCTGCTTTTTCACTAACAAAACTCTATGGATATCCGTGTGATGGAGACATGAAGTTAAAGTTGGTAATGGTTTGTAAAGGATGACAATAAGAATTAAAATGAGAAATATATAAAGTAGTATGTAGTAATGACTGGCATCTTTGCGACTGTGTCTTTAGTAGAAGTTGTTGATTAAGAGGCATGTCTATCATCTAGATGCATTAGTTGTTATTCTCCTTAAACCGAATGACTATCTGCTTCACTGCAGGTTGTAATGGCCTTGAAATGCCGGGGAGAGGAACTGTTAGATGGTCTTTATACAGGGATCAATACTCAACACCTAATTATGGCAAGCAAGATGGTATAATTGCCAACTACTTTTTAGTTTGAACTTTTGTTGATAGGATCCCTTCTGTTGTTAACACTTTTATAATGAATTTTCAGGTTGAAGAGTACAGTGGGTTACGCATTCAGCCACACAAAGCAATTGTTGGAGCTAATGCCTTTGCCCATGAAAGTGGCATCCACCAGGTTTTCAAATTATTCTATTAGAATTCTAGTCTAGAATATAGAAAACATATTTTAATTATGATTAGTGAATCATTGGATAAAGTTATCTCACATATAATCTAGGAGTTGATTTGGATTCCTCTCTATTTCCACTTGCTGTACACGTATGTCAGAGATTCACTGTTACATTCGACACATTATTCTGTGGCTGTCAATTGCATTTTCACTGCACATATTTGTTTGCTACAAAATGGGAAGGATAAAGTAAATGCTTATTGGCTCATATTTCCCCTTGGGAATAATTTGAAAATTTGGAAATTTTAGACATGCACTTTATTCTTTTTACATATTTGGTTTACTTGTTGCTGATATGTATCCGCTTTCTTGCGTCCATCATATTTTTTCTGATATTATGCTTGTTGAGTTTATCCTATCAAAACTAAAATATTATGCTCTCACAAGTCTTTTTTTTATTTGGTAAACTTCTTTTTTGTAGGATGGAATGCTTAAGCATAAGAATACTTACGAAATTATATCTCCTGAGGACATTGGACTTGTTCGCTCGAATGAATCTGGTATAGTGCTTGGGAAACTCAGGTACGCTTGAATTGCCCTTTTAATGCTGCTTTCATGGTGTCTCTGATACATTTATTTGTTTTCCTTTTTTTCTTGCAAGTTTCCAAAATTTTGTGAGTTAAATATGTTTAAACCACTAAAGGAACTTATTGAAATTGTATGCTTACGGAAATGGTAGAAACAAGGGCATGCAATTCAAGTGATATGGTAAATTCTTCAAGACATAAAACGATGACAAAAGAAGAAAGTAAAGCACAACTTTCTTAGTTCAAGCAGAACACCCCAAGAATAGACAGGGACATTGACCATCCATTTTATAAGTTCTTCAATTAAAAGAGGAGTTTGATTAATGATACTGTTATACCTGAGTGATCTATTATTGTTTCCCAGGTGCCTTCAACAACTATATTGAGCACTGTGAGGTCGAAGCCAAAATTTCTTGTATAATAATGCAATGCAAACTGCTTAGTCTTTTCTTGAACCATTATTGTATGATATCTTGCTAAAAGTTGCCAATCATTATTATATTATTGATCTTTGTGTACATGGGAGAACCTGTGCATATTTCTTACGTGTTTCTTTTATTATTCTCTGTACAGTGGACGCCATGCTTTGAAAGCAAAAATGTTGGAGGTAAAATTAGAAATTTGGTCTTATTTAAGTTTTGGTGATTATTTTTCCAATGCATCAGTTTGTATTCTATGAATGTGGTTGCAGCTTGGATATGATATTGATGGCAAGGAACTTGATGATCTTTTTGCGCGCTTCAAGGCTGTAGCAGGAAATAAAAAGGTACCTAGTAAAATCCTCTGTCATTTAACTCGCTGCTGAATTTTGCCAAGAATAGTTTAGAAGAGAAGGAAACAAAAATATTTACTCATTCTGTAGGATCCTTAATGTAGAAAGTTAGATAAGAAAAATATGAGTAATCATTGCATCCCGTTGTTGGCATGCTTACACATCATACTAGATGGTTTTATCTATTAGACAATCTTATTGCATCCAAAAAAACCCTTTTACGTGGAATAAGTCATTACTTGTCTTTTCTTAATGGAGCGCAACTCCTAGAATATATTCAAAATCTTAGCCAGCATCACAGTTATAGAGCATTAGTCATAAACATGTTTATCCATGTTTTTGCTGATAGTTTATGATCTTTGCAAACAAATTTATATGTTGTTGATTTTCCAGATTATCGCTGATGATGACCTCATTGCCTTAGTATCAGACGAACTTTTCCAGCCTCAAGTTGTCTGGAAACTTGAAGATGTACAGGTATATCTATATATATGCCCTACTTGTTCTGGGTAATCATTGATCATTATTGTCCAAGCCTAGTGTGTTCATATGTTCTTGATTAACAGGTTACATGTGGAAGCCTCGGCCTTTCAACTGCAACTGTTAAACTCATTGGTGTCAACGGAGATGAGCATATTGCGTGTTCAGTTGGGACAGGACCAGTTGATGCAGCGTATAAGGCAGTTGATCTCATTGTTAAGGTCCGAAACTTGTAATTACAGTTGCTTCTTTTAATAAATTTCTGACTTTTTTGCATAATCTTGGGGTAAACTAGAATCAGATTTTCATATTCTAATTCATCAACATAGTTAAGCTCCGGCCATAAATTTATTGGATGGATGTCATATGAGATTGGTTTGGCATCATAAGACTGTAGTCGCTTAAATTTAGAACACTATACATTTGCACTGTAGAATTTTATTTTATTTTTTTTCAATTAGAAATCATCATACTTAGTTTTTTTGCTATCGAGTAGGTTCCTGTTACACTCGAGGAGTACTCCATGGTTGCAGTCACTGAAGGTATCGATGCTATAGCAACAACACGGGTTATGATTCGTCGAAATGATACTGTTGCAGCTACCCATGCTGTCACAGGAGAAACTGTCAAACGTGCATTCAGGTAGGAAATCCGAACTTCACTTTAACATTTTTTTTAAAGTACTAACTTTATTGTGTTGCTTGGTAAACAAGTGAAATCTCGAGGGTAGTTTTGGTTAATTCCTAAAAACGATATAAGATGCATTTGATCTAAAGAGAGTATATTTTGTCTACAAGCAGTGGATCAGGAGCAGCCATGGATATCGTGATATCCAGCGTTCGAGCTTACATTGGTGCGCTGAACAAGATGCTGGGGTTCCAGAGTCGTCTCAATCTGAACGAAAGCGAGGCGTTGCACGCATTGAAATGACTCAACAAAGGTTTCAACTGTTTCTATTTCCGTTCGGTTTCTCTGTTTTCTGATACGTTTGAGGGTGGCAGCTGGCGAAGGTCAGGTGTGGCCTTGTAATTGTAGGGAAATGTCCTCCATGAGGAAAAACAGTCATCAAAAGTGATGTGCTTTAAGATGTGTTGCATGTATCATTTTCTAGGAATTTTTGTATATTCTCATATAATTTTATATTCCTTGTTTCCGACTAGTATTCATATTAGATGCTGAAACTTGGAGTTGTAACTTGTAAACAAACACGTTGATCTCTCTCCTTTCGGTTTTCAAAGATATTGCAAAAGACAAATTTATGTATACAATTGTGTGTATATTATACTATTGAATTTTAAGTTATTTGAATACATCTTTAATTATTCAAGTGAATTTTTAATCCACTACATTAGAATAAGTCAAAGTCGTAATTTAATTATACTAATTGCACCATATAATTGAGTGAACATAAGTGTGAATCATTGTAAAAACATTCCCTTTATTTGATGGTTTTATGCAATTCCAAAACTTTGTGCAAACAATTTCTAAGAGACTAGTCCATTACCTTTAAAATGATAATGTATTCTCCATAAAAAAAAATTATTTTTTTTTATCTTTCAATTTAAAAGTATCACAAAATTCTCCGACTTATCAAGAATACACAAGAAAAACACTTAGAATTGTTGATTAATTGTCGGAGATGGCTTAGAATCAATAGTTCATTATCTAATGGATTTTTTCGTTCTAATACTCTATCCGAGAGTTATCAATATTTATCAGTTCTGTTCCTATCTAACGAAACACTATTGGATCAAATGACAAACACATTGTTAAGAAAAAGATGGCTTTTCATGAATAAAATGAAAATTTGATTCATGGAATAGGAGAAATATTTCCCATTTCTTAGCTGGAAAGATATGTGGCTATGAAAGAAGAATTCAGTGGAACATAATTGTCTGGGTGGTAGAGTGGTGGAAACACATCTCTTTTATCACTTAAAAAAAAGATACATACTTTTTATATCCGTCTAAAAGCTTTTCATTTTCCTATTTTAGTTCGTCCGCCTGTAAACTTTTCATACTCTTTTTAGCAAATATTTTCTAAATTTTATCCTTTATCTTACTCTTTTTTTACTCTTTCTCAATTACATCACTTGTACTATATCTATTATTTAATCAATTTTCTTAATCTTTATGTCCAAAAATAGTGGAAAACTTATAGACGGACAAAGAGAATTAATTAGACAAAAGTGAAAGTGTGCTTGCTAGTGTTCAAGAAAAACAAAACGATGTTACACTGAATGTTGAGACAAATAGTGTAACACACACTCTAACAGAATATAAAAAATGTATAGACACAGCGGAAAACTAAACACTAAAAACACGAAAGACTCAATGAAAATATTTTTATCATAGATTTTAATTTAAAATCTATGCGAGCCTATTGACGATAAACTTCACTAATCAAAGAGTGAATATAAATGTGTTGTGAAATGTTACAACAATAACTTTCACAATAAAAACCCCGATCTTGTACAAGACTAAATTAGAAAAAAATGTATGTTGTACATGAAGTTGGTATACTTCACCGCAACTACAAGATGTAACTAATGACCATAACACCTAACAGGATGAACACTCAATGTAGGATGTTACTCGACTAACCCATACTGAATTATGAAGATTGTTTGGCTTTTTATAGGTTTGGGTTTGCATTTTAGAGTCTTTCATGTAGGATCCTATTTTTTAGTAGCTCAACCTTCCATAACTTGTGTAAATCCTTTTGTATGCTTTCAGGTCGTTCCAGATGCTTCATGACTGCAACCACATGATTTAAGACTTCTCCTTAATTTTGGAATCTTCTAGCTTCTAGATTATTGTAGAACCTTTTAGGTCGTCGACCTGCATGTGACAACATGCATAGCAACATTAAAAACATCTAAAAAAGCGTTTAAGTTCTAGTATTAATACAATTAATAATTATTGTGTAAACATATAATTTTAGGTCTATATTCTAAATGGATCAAGATTAATTTATAGGGTAAAAATTGTGTGTTTTAAATACTATTAAGGTAGTAGCCAAATGGTAGAACATTCAAATTCTTATATGTACTTGAGTGTAAGACTTAGATATAATTTCAATCCTTATTGTCAAAAATTGGAAAAACATATTCTCCATAATGTATGCCATAATGCACCCTACTAAAGTTTCAGACTTGAATGATTTGCCTGATTTATTTATTTTTCAAAAAATAAATAAATATTATTTGTAATAATGTTATCAATTATGTCCTTAATGTACTTAATAATGGGGTTTGGTTGTTGTACCTCAATTTTCAACCATACTCATATTATTTTGGTTACTAAGATAAAAACCCTTATTTGCCTTTTGAATATCGTCTCATTACTTTTTGTAAAGTCTCATTTAATCTCATCATTAAGACTATTGACTCGTCATTGTCACTCTAATTTTGTCCCAAGTAAACTTATCACGAGTAGCACATTATTTGCTTAAGAGAATTTTAAGTTAGAGTAAAATATATATTAGGATTGAATACTATCATGTGTTGTATTACTTTTGTTTCCTTTTCTTTGGTGATTAATGGCAAGTCATCCATCACCTCCATTTCATCCGTGGAGGGTTCTTAGACAAGAAGATCCATCTGATCACTTGTTTATTGTTAAATCGGTGGTATAATTCATTTTCATGTATACCATTAGTTGTTTTACTTTACCGCAATATATTATTGACGAAATTGGGGCGAAAATACAAATGAATATTTACTCATATCTACCAAATTTTCCACCCTACCACTCAAATCTCCAACATTTAAAAGCTATTATTTAAAACCATAAAAACAAGATAAAATTCCATTTTTACCCTTAATTTAAATTACGAGTATTTCTCAATTTCTCTCTCCTCACTCACTCAGAATTATCTGAAACATTCCCTCATCCGTCATTTTCATCTCACTCTCCCAGATGAAAAATCGTTGCCTCTCTACTCTCTTCCTTGTTCGAATTCTACCACTTCTCTCTTAAAATAGAGGATTAGGGATTGTGAAATTGGTGCTCACCGCCTACAAGAAGCCTCCGCACGTGAAGCGTCGCCGTCGTGAAAGGAGGACACATGACTCATCAGATCTCCCACTTGAATCGGGAACGAAAAAACCCTAGATCTGAGGATAAAATTCGACGGCGGCTACAAACCATGGATCTGTGAAGTGTATGGCGAATTTTGGCGGTTATAGAACTTACAGTGGTGACAATGGTCGAGGAGGTGGTGCAGTGGGTGACGAATCGATGGGTTTCTTTAGGAATAGGGTGGAGCGGCGGATCTAGGGCGGAACTAGAGAAGGGGAGAGTTCTTCAACGATGATAGAAGACAGAGGGCCGCCGCGAAACTCTAACCTCTCCTCGAGCGGTGTCATCGTGTTCTTACAGGTATTCATCGTGTTCTTTTACACAAAGTGAATGAATGACCGTATGGTGTTCGATGAAAGTCCTCATAGAAAAAAGAAGAAAAAAAAAATCCTTGTGGTGTTCGATGAAAGTACTCGATTCAAAATTTTGAGGTTGTGTATTTCAGTTTCATATTTCATTTATTTTTTAATATAATCTTGAATGAATGATCAAGATTTATTTCAGTTTCAAATTTTGTTATTCTTGATAGTCAAATATTACATCTGTGAATGTTTTGCAATTGACGTGCGGCCCTGAGTTCAATACTGGGACTTTTATTGCATAAATATACTACTATTATCTTGTTTTCAATATCCAAGAAAGTATTGGAATTCAATTGATTCGTTTATGATTTAATTATATATTGAGATAACAAACTGAACTCCATTTTTAGATTTGTGTAGTTAGTTAAAATTTCGTTTAGTTGGTCTTTGAATAACATGCGTGCAGTGGGTTATGCGTTTGTTATTTATCCTCAAGACTGGGCTATTTACTGAATTTTCATCTGGTAAATTAGAATGTTTCAGGAAGATGGGAAAGGAAAGTGTCCTCTTTGATGCATAGATTTTATGCAAAGTCTTGTATAAACTTGTTTTGTCGGATTTTGTGTGTGCTTTTTAACAACATTAGGTGTTTTTAGTAATTATATTTGGTTGCCCTTGAAGCTGATTGTGTTTCCTTAAGCTTTTATTTGACGCATTATTGAGTTAATCGGTATTATATATTAAAGGGGTGTTTGCAAACTCTACAAATTGCTTTCAAAATCACTTTTTTTCAAAAGTTGTGAGAGAGAGCTTTGAAAATAAGTGATTCTAGAAGCAGTTAGTTGTGTTTTAAAACACACCCTAATACTTGTATTGATGTGAATGAACTTTCTTGATGTTATGTAATCTGTTTATGGATTTTCTTGATGTTATGTAATCTGTTTATTTGAATGTATTGTGTTCTACTCTTACCCTTTAGCTTTACATGTAGCCTTAGGTCTCTTTAATTTGCCTAATATCTTAATTCTGTTTCAGAACCAAATCTACGAGGGAGGAAGAAGGTTACGAAATCATTAAGTTTTGTACACAAACTCAAAGAACACGTTGCTGCCTATTTGAGACTGCTACGTTGAGTTTCGATCTCATCCTTGAAGATTGAGCCTCTTAAATAAGACTTTAATTTGTAAAGAATAATGTGGGATTGTCAATTTTCATTTTATTAGAAATTAATGGTAGCATTGCTCAAACTTTGTTCAATATTTGGTGTAATGATATTGTTCAGAGTTTGCTCATATTAAAGAGTCGATATTGACCATGTTTTAAGCATTGGAGTACGATAGAAAAATGATTTTTTTTTTTTTTTGCACAGTTTACTTTGTATATGCATTGTTTGTTGCTAGTATGCAATGTGTTGTAAATATGCATTGTTTGTTGCTAGTATGCAATGTGTTGTAAATATGCATTGTTTACTCGGTGTATGCATTATGTATTGCTAGTATGCAATGTGTGTATGCATTATGTATTGCTAGTATGCAATGTATGTATGCATTATTTATTGCTAGTATGCAATGTGTGTATGCATTATTTGTTGTTAGTATGCAAATATACACACAATATAATGTAATATTATATAAAATATCAATTAAACAAATAAATTAATATTAATAATTGTTAAAAATATACTTTATCAAATACAGATACAAATCTGAATATAAAATATAATATTATATAAAAATTATGTAAAAATATTATGTCAATCATATATAAATATTAATGAATAAACAATAATATAAAATAAATAATTAAACATATTAAAGATTAATAATTAAATATTATGAATTAAAATAATAATTAATAATAATATGAATCCATACAACAATAAAAAATAATATTTATATTATTTAGTTAATGTTTTAATGTTGATTGTGGAACTTTAATAAATATATAATATAATGAACTTTCGTTTTTTCTCTCGTTTGAAAGAAAAAATTGATTCTCTTCCTTTGGTTCTTCAATGCTCTTCCTATGAAGTTTTCAATTCTGGTCATTAATTCCCTATTAATAATTTAAATCACGCCTGTTTCTCTTTAATTCCTATTAATTGAATGTTGGCCTAGGCAAAACATTCGGAATGGTTATTTTGGCAGATTGTCTTGGATGAATCAAAATTCGCCTCATCATTGCTTGCTTCTTGATTTACGAAAACGAAGGAAGAGAGTGGCGATCACTTGCTCACATATTGGCAGTGATTCACACTACATACAATTTAGGGTTTTCTCAACCTTGTGGTGTTATTAGTTTTAACAAAATATGGACAAATTTTGGGCAAAAAAATACGCAGGGTATTTGTTGTGCTCCAACTGGCCAGTGGTTTTGCAATCCATCCATGGTTTCCTTCTTACCAATTGGTCTATAAATTGGGGGATGAGGACATATGAAAGGACACACACACTCCTATTCCTCTTACTATACGACTGTTCTTATTCTTAAAAAAAAATGGAAGTGGTGCAAAAACAAATGAGCGAATGTTCTATTTCTACAAAAGAGAGCTCAAACACTTCTGTCCAGGCTAATGAGTTGATCGTCCCACCATCTTCGGTGGCTTTGAGATTTGTGTCCAAGAGGTTCTTCAACATCACTGAGTTGAAACGGTTACTTCTCTCCAGTTGGAATATTGTGTCGGATATCACTGTTACGTTGGTTGGAGATGGCCTCTATGTTATTGATTTTCAAAAAAAAGCGGATATGCAGGGCATTCTTGACATGCAACCATGGAACCTGAGGAGGTCAATAATGGTGCTGAAGCAGCTTGATGGATCAGAATGTTTTGACAACATTCAATTGGATCGGGTGCCTATTTGGGTTCAGATCCATGGGCTGCCGGCACATGCAATGACTAAAACCACTGGAGAACGAGTTGGGAAGGTGCTGGGTGAAGTGCTAAAGGTGGACGCGAAGGAGGGTGCAGTGGCGTGGGGTGAATCACTTAGAGTTCGTATTTTGTTGGATACGGAGGCTCCTTTGTGCCGTTTTACAAATTTCATTGTTCAAAACACCACCATTTTTATTTACTTTCGTTATGAAAGGATATCTGGTTTCTGTGTATTTTGCGGTCATATAACGCACTCTGTTAGGGGCTGTAGCAGGGTCAAGGACAGGGAGGAAGCTTGGATTGATAATCATAGGTTTTTTCCGGAGTGGCTGAAAGCTGATAAGCAAAAAAAACCAACAAAGAAGGACATGCAGCAGTTTTTCAGGCTTTTGGGGCTACAAGAATCTCCCACTATAGAGGAAACCACCAACAATGGGGAGGCCGGGAACAATGTGACGGTTGAGTTGGAGAAGACTGTAAGTCAGGAGTCTGAGCAGAGAAGAAGGTTGAAGGGGAAGGCTGTTATGGTAGATGAAGGGGTGAGGGAAATGTGGCAGATAGCTGAGAGGGAAGTGATGGGTGCTCAGTGGAATTTGAATGAGGCGGCACCAATAAATCATAATGAGAGGGAAGTTGTCTACAATTTTCAAGACTTGGTCACATGCAGAGATGAAGGGGAGAAAGCAGTTCAAAGCCAGAAAGAAAGAATTGATCCAAGGACAGGTTTGGCTCTACAACCTCTTAATTTTACTATACCTGCTGGATTTGAACATAGAATGGCTATTGAACCATTGTGTGGTAAAGATAATGATAATGGGAAAGATTACCGTGTAATTCATCATGTGGGACGCAATTTTAAAACCTTTGATTTTTATGACTTTGTGGAAATTATTCGTGAAGGGGAACACCCATATGTCCCTCTTAGAGAAGAGATTGGACAGAGTGCTTGGGAGGAGGATGAGCGGAATAATGAAAGGGAGCAGGGGCAAGAGGATGTCACGAGTTATTCTATTCCTGATAACATGCAGGCGGGGAAGAAAAGATTGTGGAAGGATCATTCGGGGGGCTTGGCAGATTTTGTAAGGGCAGAAACAGTTCGCAATGAGATTGATGGTCTCTTTTTTCTTAAAAAAGCTAGAAGTATGATTGAGACGTATGGGTCGGAGATTTCTATTCCGGGGGTTGTGGCGGAGGTTGAGGTTACTCAACCCCGCCGGGGGGAATGAGGTTTGTTTGTTGGAACGCACGTGGAATATGTAATCCAAGTGCGTTCAGTAGGCTTAGTAAGTTGAATGTTGTTTATCATCCATGTGTTCTTTTTATTTCAGAAACAAAATGTACCACTTCGTATGCTAATGTTCTTAGGGTTAGGTTAGGGTTTCAAAATGTGTTTTGTGTTGGCTCAGCTGGTCGAGCGGGGGGCTTGGTCATTTTGTGGAATGAAATGGTTGTTTCTATTTTGTCGTACTCTGAGGGGCATGTTGATTGTGTGATTTCAAATTTGACAAACAGTTGGAGATTCACAGGTTTTTATGGACATCCTATACCTCAACAAAGATTAGCATCCTGGAAATTGCTTAAAAGGCTTAAAAATTACTTACCAACTCTCCCAATTCCATGGCTTGTTGGTGGTGATTTTAATGAAGTGCTTTACTCTAATGAAAAGATGGGGGGTATTGGCAAAAAGGAGAGTCAGGTGGCTCAATTCCAAGAAGCAATTCAATTTAATGACCTTAAATGTCTAAATATGCTTGGATCAAAATTTACTTGGCACAATAAAAGAAGAGGACATCAATACATTAAGGAAAAGTTGGATAGATTTCTGGCAAATAGGGAATGGATGAATATGTGCACATATTTTGAAGCTTCTAGTTTGCCTTTTTTGGGATCTGATCATAGGCCCATTTTAATTGAATTTGATATTCAATATCCGAAAGTTTGGAAGAAAAGGGCTGGTAAGAGTTTCAAGTTTGAAAACTATTGGATGAAAGAAGCTGGTTTTAAAAAGATCATTTCCACTGCCTGGAAAAGAAAGAATCATGATACACCTTTGAATGAGGTGCTCGAAAATTGTGGCAAGGATTTTTCTGAATGGGCAAGAAACAAGGGGGGCACTCTAGAATTCAGAATTAAGCAAACTCAGCATAAAATTAATAGAATTTTGGATGATGATGAGGGTATGCCGGATATGCAGAATGTTGGGAAGTTGGAAAATGAGTTAGCAAAATTGTTATCTCAAGAGGAATGCTTTTGGAAACAAAGATCAAGAATTGCTTGGCTTCAAGAGGGAGATAGAAATACGAAATTTTTTCATTCAAGAGCAAATGGTCGTTTTAAGATGAACCAAATCAGGAAAATTCGGGATGATAATGGGGTGTGGCTCTACTCGGAAACCCAAATAGAGAAGGTGTTGTCAAGTTATTTTCAGAAGCTGTTCATGTCAAACACCCCTTCAGATGATGAAATTTGTAGAGCTACTCAATTTCTAAGTGTTAAGATGTCAAGGGAAAAATATAATGCTTTGGATTCACCGTTCACTACACAAGATGTGCTTAAGGCAGTTAAGGATTTGGCTCCTTGGAAAGCACCAGGTCCGGATGGTTTTCCAGCCTCATTCTTTCAAGAGAATTGGGATATGATTGGTGAGGATGTAACAAGGTCAATTCTGAGGGTTCTTAATGACAAGGGATCATTGAAAAGCTGGAACCATACTATTATTGCTCTCATTCCAAAAATTGGGTCTCCATCATTGCCTCAACATTTTAGACCTATTAGCCTGTGCAATGTTTGTTATAGAATTCTTGCTAGAGCTATGACAAACAGGCTTAAGTGTGTTTTGGGGGAGCTGGTTGATCAGCATCAAAGTGCGTTTGTGCCAGGCCGCATGATCACAGATAATATTCTTTTGGCTTATGAAGGAATGCATCTTTTAAAATCTTCAAAGAGCAGACAAGGATTTGCTGCTTTGAAATTAGACATGACCAAAGCCTATGATAGAATTTAGTGGAGTTTTGTCATGAAAGTGTTAACATCAATGGATTTTCCAATCAAATGGATTCAATTAATTTGGGAGTGCATTCCGACAGTCACATATTCAATCAAGATCAATGGGGTGCTCACTCAATCTTTTTATCCACAAAGAGGATTAGACAAGGAGATCCTTTATCACCTTACTTGTTTGTTTTATGTGCACAGGTGTTCTCTTCAATTATATCCTCGGCCATTCATTCAAAATTGGTATCTGGAATTAAAATTACAAAAGAAGCTCCTCCATTGTCTCACCTATTTTTTGCAGATGACAACATCCTCTTCTTCAAAGCAACAAAAGGAGAGACTCAATGCTTGGCTAACTGTATTTACATTTATGAGAAGGCTTCGGGTCAATTGGTGAATCGGGAGAAATCATCAATCACATTCAGTCCTTGCACATGCCAAACGAATGTTGATCAAGCAAAACAGATTTTGGGAATTAGAGATTCAAGTGGACATGACCTTTATCTTGGTTTACCAGCTATCATTCCAAAAGCTAAGAAGCTCAAGTTTGGTTACTTAACAGATAGGGTCAGAAAAAAGGTTTTATCCTAGAATCATAAAAGTTTTTCTGAAGGGGGAAAGGAGGTCTTGATTAAAGCTGTTTTGCAAGCTATGACTTCGTATGCAATGTCATGTTTTCGAATCCCAGTGGTTGTTTGTACTGATATTGAAAGAATCATTGCAGGGTTTTGGTGGGGGGATTCTGATTTAACAAAAAAGAAGCATTGGAAAAAATGGTCTGATCTTTGTCACCCCAAAGAGGAAGGAGGATTAGGGTTTCGAAGCTTTGTTCTTTTTAACAAAGCATTACTGGCTAAACAATTGTGGAGAATAACTATGCAACCACATTCTCTTTTGGGAAGGATTTTTCAAGCAAAATATGTAAAGAGTGCAAAACTAGTAGACTTGGAGCTAGGTTCGAACCCATCTTTTGTTTGGAGATCTTTATTTTGGAGTAAAGATCTGTTGGAGGTTGGGGCAAGATGGAGGGTTGGTAATGGCACTAACATTCATATTTTCAAGGATAGATGGGTGTGTGGGTTGGAAGAGGGTCGGATCAAGTCTAGAATTGCTAGTGCTTCGGATGTTAAAAGGTTTTTGTTGGAAGATGGAACATGGAATGAGCAGTTGATAAGGAAAGCCTTTCTTCCTTTTGAAGCAGATAATATCCTCAATACTTCTATAAGTGGAAATGGTGAACAGGATCGTCTGTTTTGGCCAGTATCATCGACAGGGTGTTATTCGGTGGCATCTGGATACAAGCTGGCTCATTATAAAGATACAATGGATGCAATGCAATCAGCAGCAGGGCCATCAACGGTGGTATCTTTTAAAAAGGTGTGTACTAAAATCTGGAAGTTGCAAGTGCCGCCGAAGGTGAGGATCTTCTGTTGGAAATTAATGACAAACCTCATAGCCTCAGAAGGAAATTTAAACATGAAACATGTGCCTATCAGCCCAATTTGTAAATGCTGTGGATTTCATTTGGCAGACACTATGCATTGCATTTTTAGATGCCCATTTGCTAAAAAAACATGGAAATCACAGTGAATGTGGGCGGATATTCGTCTTGCGGCCAGGTATGAATGTTTTGATTTCGTGTATTGGTGTACTGATAAGATGGATCAAGAACAGATGTCGTTGACTATTATGATTGCTTGGGCCATATGGATTGAGAGATGCAAATATGTGCATAAAGAGGAGCAACACCAAACAACTGGAATACATAGTTTTGATTTCAATGTGGGCTGGGCGATCTCGTACTGGCTTGAGTTAATTAATCTCAAGAGGAATAGTAATATGCAGGACACTGTGTTTATTGATGATTATGATGATCTGCGGCCTAATGACGAAGGAAATGTTTTGTACATAGATGCAGTCTTCAACGATGCAAGGAAATTTTATGCGGTTGGATTTGTGGTAGTGGGTAATCGAAAGTTAATTCGGCTTGCAGGAGCTCAACGAATTGATAATCCAGGTACTGTTTGTGCAGCTGAGTTAAAGGCTATGGAAATTGGTATTGAAAAATGTGGTCAGAAAGGTATCAAAATTAATAGCATATGCTCTGATTCTCTTAATGCAATAAAAGCTATTGATGGAAGAATACAGGTAGGAGTAACTGAGGCAACAATAACTACCAAGATTAAGCTGCTAATTCAAAGGGATATGATTCCGGATTACGAGCATATCATGCGGGAAAAGAACATAATAGCACATGAGCTGGCCCAAAGTATGTTAAACACTTCATATCCTCAAGATTGGAATGAAGATGATTGTCCACAAGTTTACAAGGATCTGATTTGTTAGCCCTCTCGTTTCTGAGAGATGTTTTATTATCCTTGTATGCATTGTCAAAAAAAATATATATATATAATATAATAATATTATACTTAATTAATAAATGATTAATATAATATAAAATTATCAAAATCGGAGGAAGAGGGTAGGTGAAAGTACAACATGTGTAGTTGGACTGATGTGATGGGTGAGTTAACTTTTGCAGTAAAATGTGTGTGTGTGATTTTGTCCAAACAATTTCAAATGAGGGGCAAAATGGTGACTTTAAGTACACTTTTGTTGTTATTAGTAGTGAAATTTTCAGCTTGTAGATATTTGTACTAGAGAAGGGTCAATAACAATCTTCCCAAAATACAATTGCCCGGCTTTTTTATATGAATTGAAAGGGTTCACTAGATTGTGTGACACAAGTTGTGTAGCTTGAAATAAGATGGAGCTTGAATTTCTGTAATTTTTCACCGGCAAAACAGAGGCTACGACTTATCTGAAACCAAGAGCACTAAAAAGATCTTTCGAATAATAATTCATTAAATATATATTTAGATAAACTTTAATCCAAGCTACACATGGCACAACAAATTATTGGGTAGGATTTTTTTTAAAAAAAATGACATTTACTGAGAGTGGATATTGGAGATTCCATTTTATGTTGACTATCCTATTGTATTTAGTATTTAATGTATGGTAACACATTTAAAACTACAGTATGTACTTCATGGTGTTACCGTCAACGATTAAGTAATCCAATTTAGATTACATTTGCACAAAAGGACATGACCAATTGTTAGCCTAACAAAACAATTGCAATAATCAATAAAGTTAAGGATATTTATCAAAATCCACCCATGTATGAAAAAGGCCAAATATTTTCATACATTGATTGATAAATGGGTAAGGAGTATATTTTTAGTATAATTGAAGGAGCAAAAAATAAATAAGGGGGCAAAGAAAAATTCTGTAAAGATACCAAGCCGCGTCTTTCTTTTGATTAACTTTTTTTTTTTTTCTAATCTAAATTTTAATAAAAATAATGCCTATGAAATTGTCTAACGTCATATTATATTAACACCTGATACACGCAGCTAGTCATAATTAATATATTATTTAATAGTTAAACTAACTACTTTTTAAATAAAATAACCAATATTATCAAACTAATTAATTATTACAAAAGTGTTTCTTTTTTTTATTTCTGTCATTATGATTTATGGACACATTGAGCTGGAATGATAGTTTCATTGTAAAATTAAATAACCTAGAGTTAGTTAGTTTCTAAATCTCGGAGTAGTTATCACTTTAAGATGTGTATATATATATATATATATATATATATGTTACATTGGTCATTTTTTCATTGAATGAAAATTAAATCCAAATACTTTCACATGGTATCAGCCTAACCGCTGAGAAAATACCTTTCTTTCACATTTTCTTCTTCTTCTTCAATCATGGTCGATCCTACCTCCACCACCACTACGGCCACCTCCGTCTTCGATTCAACGCTTACTCTACATGCTATGACTTACCTAGTCACGGTCAAACTCAAATCCTCGAATTATCTCATGTGGTATGCGCAAATCTACCCCTTGTTGGTTACTCAAAAGTTTCTTCCATTCGTTGATGGTTCTTTACCGGCCCCTCCAACCACCATTACCACCGACGACAAATCAGAATCTAATCCGGCACATGCTTCTTGGTTTGCTAAAGATCAGATTGTTCGAGTTTTCTTGGTTTCCACCTTAACGAAGAAACTATGGTTGTTATCGTTGGTTGCCGTTCCTCGGCGGAAATCTGGAGAACTCTTGCATCAGCCTTCAACCAAACGTCCAAAGCTCGTGAGCTCCGTATCAAAGATGAGCTTCAAACCATCAAGAAAGGACATCGCATCATTACCAAATACGGTGCCCTATTCAAGAACTTGTGCGATCAGCTGTCCTCCATGGGTTGTGTTCTTGATAATACGGACAAGTGCCACTGGTTCTTGCGTGGCCTAGGCCCCGAATTCCATGGTTTTTCAACCTCTTAGATCAATGTAACCCCTCTTCCTGGCTTTTCTGACCTTCTCGCCATGGCCGAATCACATGACTTGTTCACAACATCTCTCAATAGTTCTTCTACGTCAGCACCTGTTGTTCCGTCGTTTTTCGCCCAAACTGCTCGCCCTCCTCGACGAGGACGTGGCCAATTTGGTCGCGGAACCTATTCTGCTGGTCGGTTTCAGGGTCGTTTTGTTGGTCGTGGTCGCTTCCCCCCGCGCTATCAAATATGTAAATTTGAAGGACATTTTGCTGACTCTTGTCCTCAACGATATACTTCTCCCTCTGCTCGCTAGTCAAATTGTGTTGAATCCTTGTCGGCGTCCTCGACCATCACTCCTTCCAACATCTCTGACTGGTACATTGATACCAGCGCCTCGGCGCATATGGTCTCCTCGCCAGACGCCCTTGACTCCTCTACTGTTCGCGTTATCCTCTCTATTGTTGTCCTTCGAAAATGGAATATTCGACAACTCGACGTCAACAATGCCTTCCTTCATGGGCATCTCTCCAAACCAGTTTATATGGAACAACCTCCAGGATGCGTCGATCCTGTTCGCCCAAATCACGTTTGTTGCCTTAATAAGGCTATATACGGTTTAAAACAGGCACCCATGGCCTGGTTTCTTCGCTTCAGTACATTCTTACTTTCGTTAGGCTTTAAAGAAAGCAAATCTGATACATCTCTTTTCATTTTTCATCAAACGAGCACGACCTTGTTCCTTCTCGTCTACGTCGATGACATTATTATCACAAGGAAAGATGACATCTTCATTACTCGCCTCATCTCTCGCATACAAAAGGAATTCGCTATAAAAGATCTCGGTAAACTTAACTATTTTCTTGGTCTAGAAATAACTTTCACCTCTTCTGGTCTTTTTCTCAGCCAAACTAAGTATGCTCGCGACATTCTTCTTCGAGCGGACATGCTTGATGCCAAACCTGTCGCCACTCCTCTTTCTTCCACCGATAATCTTCGCATGCTCGGCACCCCTTACACCGATTCAACAAAATATCACTCTCTGGTCGGCGCTCTTCAGTACCTCACCATTACTCGTCCTGATCTTACCTTTGCCGTCAATTCGGTCAGTCAATTCCAATCCAATCCAACAACCGACCACTTCCAGACCGTCAAAAGGATTCTTCGCTATGTCAAGGGTACTCTTCAGTTCGGTCTTGACTTTGCTCGCGGCCCTACACATCTTCTAGCCTACTCTGATGCTGACTGGGCTCGCTGCCTCGATACTCGACGATCAACCTACGGCTACTCAATATTCCTCGGCCCAAATCTTATTTCTTGGAGTGCCAAAAAGCAACCAACGGTGTCTAGATCCAACTGCGAATCTGAATATCGGGCCATGGCTTACACAGCTTCGGAACTCATCTGGGTCTCCTCGCTTCTACATGAGCTTCACGCCTTTCCTACTGATCCTCCTCGTCTGTTATGCGATAACAAAAGCGCACTCTTCTTAAGTTAAAATCTAGTCACACACAAAAGGGCCAAACACATTGATATAGACTACCACTTTGTTCGCGGGCTTGTCACTTCTGGTCGGCTGACAACTCAGTTCGTCCCTTCTACATTACAACTTGCGGACATTTTCACCAAAGCTCTTCCTAGACCACTTTTCGAGTTCTTCAGATCCAAGCTTCACGTATGTTCCCATCCGTCTAGCTTGAGGGGGTATAAACATGTAAAAGTCAATAACCTAAAGTTAGTTAATTAGTTTTTAAATCTTGAAGTAGTTTTCACTTCAAGATGTGTATATATATGTTACATTGGTCACTTTCTTATTCAATGAAAATTCATTCCAAATACTCTCACACTATGTATTCTATACAGATTATATATGTATGAAAATATTAGTAATAGATTCTATATATCATTTCGAAGTAAATATTTTTATAAAACATAATATATGTATATATAATGAAATAGGAAAAGTAATATGAGTGAGACTCATGTAAATTCAAGTGCATAAATACAGACACTTATATTCATTTTTTTATTGGGTCAATACAATTAGTTAATAAATAAGGCAACGACCTAAGCAGATTCAATTTCATTTTCTAACTGCAACACTTTTTTTTTCTTTAAACTGAACATAATTTATTTATTTTACTAAACAATACATGTATAAATTTACTTAAAAATGCAAGTAGTAATTACTGAAAGTGTAACATTACTTGAAAAGTGTGAGTTGTATTGAAAAGTGTGACATAAACAACACAAATATAGTGTATTTTGTTGCACTTTTCAGTTATACTTAATACTTCATCTGTCCAGTTTTATTATTCTTACTTTTTTTTTTATTGTCCAATTTTATTATATTCATTCATTTTTTTTTGAAAACAATACTCCACTGTTCATATTATTTTATCTCCACCCTCCTAACATCACTTATTTATCCACTTTATCCATAAATAAATATTTATTAAAACTCGTGTCATGATAAATTGACATAATAAATTTGGACGGGGTGAGTAACATTTTTCAGTAATATTATGTTACACTTTTAAACAATATCATGTTCACTTTTTAATTATAGTGAATAACACTTTTCATTATATTGTATTGTACTTTTAAATAATATTGTGTTGCACTTTTCAATTATACTGAATAACAAATTTCAATAATATTGTGTTATAATTTAAAATAGGGTTGGTCTGCTATGGACTCGAGTGCATGTTGTGCACTCTAGTCCATGTTGCATTTTTCAGTTTTACTGACTTACACTTTTTGATAAATGGTGTTGTACTTTTCAATTATTAAATTGTATAATAATATTTTTAGTCATAGTGACTTACACTTTTTAGTAATATTGTTTTGTACTTTTCAGTTTAATAACATACACTTTTCTTTAGACTAGGGTGCACAACATGCACTCGAGTGCATACTAGACTTTATCTTTAAAATAACTTTGTGTTGCATTTTTCAATTATATTAAATTACAACATTTTTTCATTAATATTGAGTTATATTTTTAAGTTATAAATAACACTTTTCGAGAATATAATGTAGGAGCTCTCTCCCCCATTATCAATATTTACTGCACATTAACAATTAATAAATTAGTTTTATCAAAGGTGGTATAAATTTGATATTTTTAAATTGATCTTTATACAAAAACTCCTCTATAGTTTATTAAATAAGTTGAATTCACCATTTTCCAAAAAAATAATCAAATTAAATAACAATTGTTTAAAGTTTCGATATTCGGTCCGAAAATCGACTAATTTGGAAATCAATTCCACCGTCCACTTGCGAAAGTCCCCTAGAGTTGTGGACTACAGACGGACCCCATAGAAATTGTTTACACTTTAAAAGGTGAGACCTAAAAAGAAGTACACTCATAAATTATGTAAAATTGTACCCTTTATCCATCACTTTTTTTTATACATATTAAAAAAAAAAACTCATATTTTAATTATAAAAAAGATACATAAGATAACTAGTAAATAATGTAGATATTCAATTTTATTAATAAAGTAGAAAAAATACTAAAAAAATCAAGTATTTAAATAGAATAATATAACAAAAAATAGAACTAGGAAAAGTTTTAGGGCACCATTAATCCTAATGAGTAAAAATGATTTTTGAATTACGAAAACGAGTAAAACAGATCATTTCCCAAAAAAACAAAAAAAAAGTAATAAGTGGAGAACATTTTGTTGATTGAAAACCCCCAATTGTGAAAGAGTCCAACTATAAACTTCATCTAATCGCTGTAAGATTCATAGAAGAAGAAGAAGAAGAATTACTACTACTATTGCTTTGCTTATTCTTCAATTCACTCCACCGCCATTCTTCTCAAGCATGTAGAAAATTCCTCTTTCTCTCACACACACATACACACACACGCACTCTTTCCCTTTCATTCGTTGGGTTATTTGCTTTGCTTGGCTGTCCGCTCACCTGTCTTCCCACCCCCACTTTTTCTCCGATCCGCTTTATTATTATAATTAGTATACTTTTTGAGCTAATCTTGTTGCCGTATATATATATATATATTACCAAGAATTGAGAATTTATTTATTTAATTCTGTGTAGACAGAGTCCTCCAGTACGCAGAGAATTAAAGGTGAGGAGGAAAACAAATTAAAAGAGGCCCATGAATTTCGGTTCGTTTTTCTTCCCTTTAATGCCTTCTTGCTTTTATTATTATTTGTAATCTGATTTTGAAATCTTCTTTTTTATATATTCTCAATTATTTGTGTTTTCTGGGCTTTGGGGTCTCATTTTCATTCGTTCTCTTTCTGCGATACCTGTTTTCTCTGTACGCCATTCGTGTTTATACTCCTTACATTATTATAATTATAATAATAATTTCTTGGAATGGCGTTTGAAAACAGTCGTATCAATCGTCGTGGTTACGTGGTAAGACTATTGATTGATTGATTGAAATCATCATCAAACGGATTTGTCTTCATTTCGTTTGATTATAATTGACGCATTTAAACCATTGCATCGTGCGTTTAATGTATTGTATTTATGTGGGATGCCCTTCTAATCAACCCTCTTTTATTGGATCTTCTTTCTTTCTGTGTTTCTTTTGTCTGGGAGTGGATGATCCGTGGCTTTTTGGGCATGTTTCTTTATGTGAATGAATGGGATGATCATGTCTTTGTTATATTTGTTTAATTCTATCAGACTCGATGAATGAAATTCTGTAAAAATTGGGAACAAGCATTTACAAAAGGGTTTATGGTGGGTGCTTCTAGCTTTGCCTAGATATGAGGACATCCCTTTCTATCCATATAAGGGTAAAAGATGAAGTAATACTTCTGAATATTGAGATTGCTATTGATAGTTATGTACATTAATATCAATTAGACTGAATAAGAAGCGCTGTTGGTTGGTCAGGTTTATGTCTGTTTTTATTATTGTTAAACGCTGTCAATTACTGAATATCATTTTTTGATTCAGTTCTCACAGCTAAAAATGATTGTTGTAGTGTGGCCTCATGTAACAGTTATGAGATTATTTACTTGAATCTTTTATCTATTTTATAGGACTGTTACATGAAGATTTATTTTCTATTCATCATAAATGCATAATACTTTGATGTGTCTAATGTAGTCGTGTAGCTGCATGTTTTTGCATTCGTACACACTGTATATGATTATGTGCAACTTATTCATCTTTTAATTGTTTTATGATGTTAGGCCAAGGCACCTCCTCCCAGTTACTTTGTTCGTTTGGAGAACAATAGAGCTGAAGGCAATCATTATTTGAGAAAGAGAACAAGGATGCGTAGGTGGCTGTGCTGCACCTGTCAAGTAGAGGAGTCCTACCAACCTAATGAAAATGAGCACCTCAAGAGCCCTAGGAATAATGGCGATGGTAAGTCACTGTTGTGTTTTTCCTTATGCTTAGCTTCTATTAGAATGAAAATAACTGCTCATTATTTTTTGTTGATACCTATGATTTCCTTATTGGTACAGCCACATGAGATTTTGGGTATATGCAAAAGGGACGAACTCTTTACTTGCTTGTTTAAGTTGTGTACTTCTCTTAAATCTGAAAAGAAGAAGAATTGGTTAAATACAATATTTTACTTCTCTCCATGTGCTTTTCTTGACTGAAAGGCTTGGGGTGCATGAATTAAGTGGTCTTCTTTTTGTTTGGCTTCATTTGACGTGTAAATGGTATGATAGATATGAATGGATGCTAATGTACGTTGATTCCACGCCCTCCAGCATTCTTTGTTAAAACTGAAAATTATAAATGTTTCCAAGAGTGTCCTCTTCAGTGTACTGTGTATATGCTTTCGTAATATAATTTGCTGAAAGTTATTGATTCCTTTTTTTTCCATGGGAACTTCAATGTTGTGAAATAAATGTTTTTCTAAGTGTTTTCTTGTTGGTCATAGTTTTTCCACACACACACACACCCTGCAGGGTGGTTATTTACTTATTTATGCGATGATTTCATTATACCATCTCTTCCAATAATAATTTTTTCAAAACACCAATAGGATGAGTATGTGATTTTCTTCCGGTGAATTATATCTAACCAAATAATTAGGGTAGGGTTTTTGAAAGAATTGTTTGTATAATTCATCTTTCAACTCCATCAAATCATGTAGCATAAACCTTTTGTATTAGAGGACCTTAGAGTCTTTCATTTAATCATTTGCATTTAGATGAAAATAGGTGCTGATGGGTATTACATTTTTTTCATTGTATGAAGATGCCATTGTTAACTTCTCTTGATGCACAAACCCAGGAAACCAAAGAAATAAGGCATCTGCTCCAGTGAAGCCTGATGTTCAGAAAGCAGCACCTCCTATTGAGGTGCCTTCTCTGTCCGTTGAGGAATTGAAAGAGAAAACTGACAACTTCGGATCAAAGGCCCTAATTGGTGAAGGATCTTATGGAAGGGTGTACTTTGCACAATTGAATGATGGAAAAGAAGTTGCTGTCAAGAAGCTTGACGTGTCATCGGAGCCTGATTCCAATGTTGAATTCTTGACTCAGGTATAGAACATTTGTGAGTTTGACTCATTTCTTCTTACATATGCAACCTTTTTCTGCTTCATGAATATTGACCAATCAAGACGTGACTAATTTCTGAATAGGTCTCCATGGTGTCAAGGCTGAAGCATGACAATCTCGTCGAATTGCTTGGTTATTGTGTGGAAGGCAATCTCCGTGTCTTGGCTTATGAATTTGCTACAATGGGATCTCTACACGACGTTCTGCATGGTATGTGGATTAGCTTTGTTGTAATTAGCTTTTTCACTTATTCTGGGAACAAATTAATTAACATTTTAATACAGGACGGAAAGGAGTGCAAGGGGCACAACCTGGTCCTACACTTGATTGGATGCAACGGGTAAGAATCGCTGTTGATGCTGCCAGGGGATTGGAGTATTTGCATGAGAAGGTTCAACCTTCGATAATTCACAGAGATATCAGATCCAGCAACGTACTTCTTTTTGAAGACTACAAGGCTAAGATTGCAGATTTTAATCTTTCGAATCAGGCTCCTGACATGGCTGCTCGGCTTCATTCTACTCGAGTTCTAGGAACCTTTGGTTATCATGCTCCAGAGTAATTTCCCTTCTCTTTCTTCATTTGAAGAACCCACTTTGCTTTGCATGCCTATGATTTTCAGTTAGTATACTGCACAACTGCCTAGGCAATTAGGCATGCAAATTAAATATTTACTGCAAGTAAAATGTAATTTTTGGTCGTGCAATCATGGAATGATACTGCATTTGGATATGTAGTTGCTGGAGATTTGACCTTTAAGCAATTCAAAAGCCAATTGAGTAACTGATACAGCCTTCATATAAGTTAGCCCATAATGAAAAGGAATTTTCGTGCAAATGAATAATCAATTATTGGTGATTCATAGCCAACAATGTAAGTTATGCCACACTTCAGTTAGACTGAGTGTGTGTTTTCCATGCAGGATTGCTATTGTATGTAATGGATTAAAAATTACTATCTCTTCTTTCTTGCATTGTCACTACAGGATGTGAAGTTTCCAGGGAATCTGTTCTGACTGAACGGAGATTCTAGAAATAATTGTCTTTTTAAAAATTAGTCTGATGATATTTCAAAGTTAAATTTGAGAGAGAGGGAGGGGGAGGGGGGAGAGAGAGAGTCTCTGGTTTGATGGATTTTATTGATTAATACATGAAGCCATTCTTGTTCGCGACCAAATCTATGTTGGTCATATCGAAATATGGGTCTAGTTTGACTAGACATCTTCTAGACAAAAGTCGAAAAGCAGAAGTTGTGTGTTTTCTTGCATTATTAAGTATTAACCTAGAAGTAGTTATTACTGATTACAAGTTATTAGGGTCACATCATTTTTTATTTTTTTAATATGGAGTATTAGTTTTGAGGGGGGGAAATCATCCCCTGGAATTTTGTATTAGTATGATTTTTTGGGAGCCATAGAGCACTTTCTGATGCAGTAGAGCCTCAATATGTTGTCTAAACTGGGAAGAAGCACGAGCTTTGATAAATGTTCAATAAAATTGTCAATTGACATTTCAAGTTTTTAACAGGGTTTGAAGTGGTATTCTGACATGAAGCCTGGCAGTTAATTCTCATAGTAACTTTTACAAATTGGGTTATTTAATCCAGAAGTTTCCTTTTCATTGTTCTGAACTGAAATTACTCGTGTTGTTTAGCTTGCTAAAGAGTAATCTAGGCTTTGGTGGTTAGGTTCTGCCAAAAAAACCTTTATCCCTTTCTTTTCTCTCCCATAGTTTCAATGTGACTGATGCGCACCAAAACCATCTAAAACACAACCAAGTATAGCACATACCTATTCTAATTAGAACGTGGTGACATCCATGTAAAAGCGCCACCAACAATTCTTGATTCTCTTGTGAATATTTGTTTGATTCTGTACTTGTGTGAGAAATTTTGATTTCTATTTGTGAATATTGTGTAGGTATGCAATGACAGGGCAATTGACACAAAAGAGTGACGTGTATAGCTTTGGGGTTGTTCTGCTTGAGCTTCTCACTGGAAGGAAGCCTGTTGATCATACAATGCCGCGTGGACAGCAGAGTCTTGTTACTTGGGTGACTCTTTTGCCTTGCCTATTCTACCAAGTCTTTTTTTATAGTTTCTCTATTGCTAAATTATGTAACTTGCCCCATATCTTCCTCCCTGTAGGCCACCCCGAGATTGAGTGAGGACAAAGTCAAACAATGTGTTGACCCGAAACTCAAGAGTGACTATCCACCAAAAGGAGTTGCCAAGGTCTCTCTCTTTCCCCCTTTCTCTCTTATTACCCTCTACACCTCCCGAGGACACTTGCTGACGTGGCAGAGACATGGATGTCATGTCAGCCAGTGCCACTTGGGTTTTGTAGGAAACATTCTCTTGTATGAGTGTATATACATAAGAAGTATGTAGGTTTGATGTCTTGAAATATTTTGGTTGTCCAGTTGGCAGCCGTAGCAGCATTGTGCGTGCAGTATGAAGCTGAATTCCGTCCAAATATGAGCATCGTTGTGAAGGCTCTACAGCCTCTGTTGAAGACAGCTGTCCCTCTTCCTCCCACTGAGACTTAAGTACCAATAAGTTGAGTCCTTCGTTCTGCTTGTTTCGTGAGGATTGCACGGTTGGGGTCCTTTTTCTCATGAATCGTGCTCATCACTATCCATGATTTACCCATTTGTTCACTTTCTTTTTTTCCCTGGATTTGTGACATTTTGTGCCGATGATTCCATTTCTCTTGTTGGTAGTGATATATTATAAAGTCATGACTCTGAAAAGGGATTGGCTATTTTGCGAGACAAAGGAACTATGCTTTCAGTTGTTAAACGACAGGATTGAATGATTTTTATTTTTTTAATTGTTTGGTTTGATGGTTGATGATGATTGTGTGTGTGAACATGTTTTTTTGTAGGCAATGCAACTTTAGCTTGGTTGGGTGGTTGTTGGAACACTGATTTTTTGGCATTGTATTATATGAAACTTATTTACAATACACCACTAAGGGCATGATTGGTATGCGGTAATAGGCTTGGAATGGAATGAGCATTCATGGGCTCATTCCTAATCTCACTATTGGTATATTTTTTTACGTGGAATCTCAATTCCTTAAGGAATGGTGATTCCCAAAAATAAAGAATTCTGATTCCTCTCCATCCCCCTGTCTTTCCCCATTCCATTCTGTGTGGAATCGAATTATATTTTATTTTATTTTTTAAAATAATCACTCAAATTTGTTTTTTACATAATTATCCTTTTGAACAATTAACTCAGTTCTCCCACCCTAATTCACAATTAAATACGGCGATTTATAATTCAACATTCTTCCACCCTAATTTGAGAGAGAAGACGCTGAGAAAATAAAATTTGTATTGTTTTTTCTCTCTATATATGTGCAAAAGAGAAGACGTCGTCACTCTCGTTCATGAACAATCAATGTCCTCTATAAACATAAACGGGTTTTCATTAAAAATAATCCTCAAATTTGAATTAAATATGGGAGTGGGGTACACCATGAAGGTCGGCGACAGAAAGGTGGGAGACGACGGCCGGCGACAGAAAGGTGGGAGACGACGGCGCAGTTCAGTTGGGGGAGAAGAAGAACCGTGTTTTTTTTTAATTTAATTTACTTAATTTTTAATTATTTTTACTTTTAGTTAATTGAATAAATAATTCAAATCAGAAAAGGATATACATGAGTGATAAAAATGATATTATCCCTATATTTTAGTTATTTTTATATTTATTAATTTATATTATTAGTAGATATGAGTGCGAATATTTCATACGTTGATGGTATTTTAGTCATTTAAGATAAAATATATACATTATTTTGCATTTCATTTTAGTGTAACAATCAGGAGAATGAAATCAATCAATGAATTGCTTTTGCATTCTTAATCGATACCAATCATGGGAATGCTCATTCAGACCTCATTCCATTCAAACTTTCATTCCATTCTTGAGTTCATTCCATTCAGCCTTAAATTCATTCCATCATACCAATCATGCCCCTACTATTGTTTTCTTACAAAACAATATTATTATTATTGTTATTAGTGTATGGTAAACAAGATTCTTGTAGTATTAGTGGTGTATGTTAAAAAAGATTCACATAATATCTTGTCGATTTTATTTGTTCGTCCTGTCATATAATCTAGTGATTACACCAAATGTGTTTTTTCTGAAGAAGTAACTGCACAAAGTAAAGGCCCAAATACTCTTATTATGTATGTCCTGCTTATTAATCTAATTGTATGTATTTCTTCCAATAATGTATTTGTTCAAAGGGTGGGTGCTCGTATCTGAATTATTAAATCTTACCCTTTAAGCTTCTTCTATCTATGAAAAAAGGTTATTTCTTCTGGAAGAGTCCCCCACTTTTTTTTTAACAAGCAATGTTCATACTTTTAATTAGTTACTACTGCTTAAAAATATATTTCGTCCCATTTTTCATTAAGCGAGACATAAAATGTGGCATCAGCACGTAAGTCGCTTCTTGTTGTAAAGTGATGTTTTATAGGGTGAAATTTTTAAGTACTAATTGAAAATACTGTGTTGGCATTGTTTGTGAAAACAAAAAATATAACGGAAAGAATGAGATTTGATAAAATATTTGGCCTAAATAAAATTGCAGAAATATTTTTTTTGTCACGGACGGTGTAAATTTGTAAAAATATGTATTTATTTGTGTGTGCACTTGTGTATAAGTGAGTATAACAATTAGTTTAGCGCGGTTTGGATTTTTTTTTCGATAGTTTTTTTGTACATAGAGATGAGAGAGATTGATGTGAAAAAATGAGTTAAAATTGATGTATTTATAGACGAATATTAAAAATAGAAAAAAGAGGCAAAGCCGTCGATTTTAGTTTTGAATTTCCGTAACCGAACATTGATTTTAAGGTTACGGTTCGATTTTTAAATCGAAATTGATGGTTCAACTAACCGACGATTATAAACCAGTCAACTCGTCCGGTTTCGATTTTGCAAATATCTAATTTAGCTGATGGCAAAAAGAAAAGGTGAATGTCCAGAATTCATGATCAATACATATACTCCCTCCGTCCCAGGATTTTATGCACACTTTGACCAGCACGGAGATTAAAAAAATGGAATAAAGTGATGTGTAAGATAAGTAAATGAGGGGTATTATTGGTAATTCATTGATTAAAGTGAAATAGATTTGATTAAAGGTAAAATAAAGGAGGGGTATTATTGGTATTATTGTTTCCTTTTTTGTAGTGTGCAAAAAATGTTGGGACGCCCGTTAAGGAAAGTGTGCATAATAAAACAGGCACAGGATAAAAAAAACAAAAAAGTGTGAAAAAGGAAAATCATATATATGTTGTTAAGTAGGCACAATGTAGATCAAAAAAGAAAAGAAATGAATTGTACCACAAATTGAGTTAAAGTGGAAATGGTATGAAAGATATGGTGTTGGGTTAAAATTTAGAGGCGGGGCTGCCCAATTTCGTACGGAACTCATAAAGTACTCATCAAAATTAGGGTATAAGTTCAAATATATTAAGAATGAAGCGAGATACATCCACATAGTTTGCACCGCGTAAAATAATCTCGATTGTGATTGACTTTATGAAAGCGAAACGACGAGCTATCAACTCACATTTTGTCGTTTCAATTGCTTACTTAATCGACAAATTCATTAAAAAGTTGTTAATCAAGAAAAAGGGTAGGTTGGACCCTAGTGTTATCTCGACCTTAGTGTTGTAGAATGTGAGGGCTAACCCAACAATAAATAGAAATGATATCATTCTTGCGATCAAAGATGGTTATGACATGAATAATCCTTACTGGAAAGCATGACGAAGTGTCGAGGCTGATAGAAATAAGATATTTAGTAGTTATGATGAGCCATATGATCAACTTCAATGGTATTGTGAAGCAATTCAATGAACAAACTTCGATAGTATTGTTGATCTTAAAAAAGTAGCAAAAAAGTCATTTTAAGTGTATATCTATTGCATTCAAGGTATGCATTGACTAGTTTAAGAATTGTCGTCCAATGTTGTTTATTAACTACACTTTCATGAAAGACCAAGTTAACGGTACTATGTTAGCCGGGTCTAGGGGTGGTTCAGTACGGTATACTGACCATACCGAACCATACCGTTATCATACCGAAAATTTCGATATTGAAAAAATTCATACCGTTATCGTACCGAAATTTCGGTATATCGTAATCTCAGTATACCAAAATTTTCGGTATGTAAAACTTCATACCGATACCGTACCGTAATTTCGGTATATCGAATATTCGGTACGATATATCGGTATACCGTACTATATCGATTCATATCGAAAATATTGAACCATCATTTCATATCGAAATACCGGTATACCAATTTATATCGAAAATATTGAAGCATTTTTTTATACCGAAATTAATTATTTAAGATTTATTTTATTTATGTTTTAATAATTAAAGTTATTTTAATTGAAAAATAACATAAAATTATTATTTTATTAAGGTTTCGGTATATCGATATACCGTTTCATACCGAATACCGAAATACCGCGGTATGATCATTTTTCATACCGTTACCGTACCTAAAATTTCAGTATGATATCATACCGTACCGAAAACTTCAATAATTTCGATATTTTTTCGATATGAAAAGCTCGGTATACCGAAATTTCGGTATATTTACCCACCCCTAGGCGGGTCAACTAAGGATTGGGACAACGGTAATTTTAACGATGTTCGGTAGAATTTAACTTTTTTCAAAGAAATATTTACCTCCAATTTTTGTTACTCCCTCCGTCCACAAAAAGTAGTCCCATTTGCCTTATATTCTTTGTCCACCAAATGTAGTCTCATACACTTTATGGAAACTACCACCCTTCAACCATCACTTAATTACTCAATTTGCCATCACCTTTATTCACAATGGACCCCACAATACCCTATAATACCATTACTTTATCTATATTTTTCTTAAAACTTGTGCCCCTCCTCCATGGGACTACATTTAGTGGATGGAGGAAGTATTTTTTCATTATGGAATGCACTTTAGTGTTAGAGGAGTAACAAGCAAATAGAATGTTTTTAAAGGCCCCCCCTTGTTTTGCATGTGAATTTTCGTTCATATGGTTTGTTATATCTCTCTCTATATATACACACATAGATAGAAATCCATTGTTGATATTTCTCCTGTCAATCAATTCTAATCTGCAAATCGCAACCCCATGGCTGCCCAATACGGCGTCGCTCAATCGAAGATTGGTGTTTCAGAAATTCAAGAAATTGCCAAGAAACTCTTCAAATTACACACCCACAATATTGAAGTAGTCGAAGATACTATTCTTATCGACGCTTCAATCACCCAGAAACAACGCAAATTTCATACCAAAAAGAAGAAGCATCAGCTGCAAAAGAAACGCTACGTTGTAAAGAAACGAGTCTACTCAAGGGACCAATTGGAGGCTCTCAGGTTCAACAATTTGGACGCTCAGCAGAACAAATGGGCCGCCGTCTACGGTGCCCTCAGCCCCATCGTCGCGGCGGAGTACGACGGACTCGCTGCGGTTTCCGGATTTGATCGTCGCCCTGATTTTGGTATGATTATTTATATCTTGATTTCCGTTTCTGTTTGCAAGATTAGTTGTTTCATGCCATTCAAATGTCCCTGTTTCTTTTTCTTGCCTAATTTGGATCACCAGAAATGTTTCCATTCTCTTTAATTTCTTAAATTTGAGTCGAATTCTTGCGTGAGACCTAATATGTGATAATTTGAACTAAATGTTTTAAATTAAACTTTTGATTTATTTATTCTGATGGAAGTTATTTGTCAGATCCCAAGGCTGCAATGGGAAGAAGAAACTATAGGAATGTATTTGTCCACTGATCATTGCTGCTGCTGCATTGTGTGCTTGTACATTGAGCATTGGAGATGGTTCATTTGAATACCTGTTCAATAGCAACTCTACTGATATGATGATGATGATGATAGGAAACTTTTTTTGATGTACAAATTTCATTACAAATTCGCAATATTACAACTCCATTTACACCATACTACTACAACCTTCTCAAAACCTTTTAAAGAATAAACAGCTTTCATGTGAAAAGCACACAATAACAGGGGGGAGCAATCTTGCACTTCTTATTACACGCTTCTTCGAGATGCATCAATCGAATAGGTAGGCTATTTCATACGTATAAAGTTCAAGAAGATGAGGCCTTAACGGACTTATCAAAAGGAACTTGTTCAGCGCACGAGAGCACTTCGTGGGGGCCAGCCTTCTCTCGTCCAACGCCCATCAAGTCAAGGTAGTGCAAGTAATGAGATATGATGTTGTTCATTGAATCAACATCGCCTTGACCACAAACATTATCACCGTACAGAACGTTCATCGTCAATCCAAATCCAGGGACTCGTTTGGCCAAGGTGTCGTTTTTGGTGGGTTTCCATGTCCCGACAAAGGCTTCATGAGCCGAAGGTAGTCCCTTCTTCTCAGGGTTCATCCACCTCCACATTGCCGCATGGAACGCTAGAGTGGCATTTTGTTCGATGTATTCGGGATGGTTTAACAAATCTTCCTTAATGCCTTCACCAATCCTTCCGTAGTTATAGTTCCTGAAACAATTTTCAGGCAGAAGACACCAGTCTTACACATTCAAGAAACAAGAACAAAAACTAGGCCTTATAAGTCAACCAAAATTACTAATGAACTAGAAACTTAAGAGGCTATCCAAGAGGCATCGTGCATATATATGCACACATCAAGAACCATCAATCGAGCCGTTAACACACTGAATATCAAGGTAATTTAATTGGCAAAAACTTTTATGCACCAGCTGCCCTGTGCAACAAGTGCAATCTTGACCAAAGTTTGACTCATTCACAAAAAAAAAAAAAAAAATCGAAAAATATAAAATGTATCGGTTCATACATACAAAACAAAAGTATTAGTTTGAACAATATTAATTTTTTCAATATATAACTAATACTTTTCATCAAACAAGCCAACACTTTTCATTTCATCACATTAACTAACATTTTCTATGATTCACAGCTTGGTTGAAATTTATCAGTCAAAATTGGATCAGTTGCACGGTACAACTAGTTCGCCAAAGTGTTGCTCAATATAATTTCCATCAATCTCAAAAAAGGGATCATCATATCATACACACAAACCAGCCTAGTTCATAGTAATAGTTATTCAACATAACCTCATCAACAACCAATGTAGGATAAACTGCAAATCATGTGATGATTGAGAAGAGTAAGTACCAGTAAATAGGAATGGCACCACGACCATAGTAATCAGCTCCGGGAGCGCATGGATAATCGTATTTGTAGTATTCATCACAATAGTCTTGGCTTGGACTCATCTCCTTGTTGTAGCATAGACCCCATGCTTCTGGTCCACCTGTGGCCACCCCATAACCACCTGCACCATAACAATATTGCTAAACAAGGAAGACGAACGAATAATTACGTAGATGGGAGCATCGGAGCTCGATTATGATACCTATTTCATTTATAGATTCACCTAACTCAAAACAGAGCATATATTGAATTTGAATTTGTCTCAAGAACTGTCATTATCAAACAAACCCCAAGGCCCATTTCAATATTTTGCAAACTCCTAAGTACCAAATCTAGATATCAAATACTGTAGATAACATTTGCAATTAAATAAGCAAAACAACAAAAGGCAAATAGAATCCAACAGAGGGGAAATTAGTATTCAGAGAAGAATTAAACAAAAAACTCACAAGAAGTTTTAGCGCCGACATGGCCAAGGAAAGCGGCGACCTCCCTCATCTGCATGTCGGAACCGCCGGTGGTGCCGAACCCTAGCGGCTGATGAACGGCGGCGGCGGTGATGAAGGACTTGTAGTCCCAGAAGCCGACGGCGTGGGCCACCGGAGTATTCCTCTTCTCGAATAAACCCTCAAACTGATAAGTTTGGAAAAAATCCGAAATCGTCTGATTGCAGCAGTATTTTGATAACCCTTTACACTCCCAACCTTGGTCACACACCTTCTGCCCCTTTACCGTTTTCACTATAATCTCTTTCGACGATTGAGCATCCACCGCCGTGAAATAGGCCATTATTATCACCGAAATTGCAAAACCCATGTTGAGATTCAGCGCCATTGTTGTGAAAAGAGGGAAATGTAGTGGTGAATGTAAGGTGGGTTAGAGATGGGGTTTTAATAAATGAGAGAGAAAGTGACATGAAACTTGTGGACTACTCCATTATTATTAGTACTCCTATTACTTAGAGTTACAGATTGTTTGGTTGGAGAATCAATATCAATTTCTATGGAAGCAATGTGATGTGATGAATGGCTTGTCAAAGGTACAGCTGGGTAGATCAGCCATCTTTGTCTTCTTTTTTTTCTCTTTTTATTATTGTCTCCTTTTGATTATGATGTTATAAATAACTTTTAATTGTAAATTATCAATATTGTCCATGAATATATTCCAATTGCACGATAAAACTCGTCTAGTTTTTATTGTTACATTAGTTAATTATCAATTGATATCACTATGCTTATAAACTACTAATACAACAATGGTTTTACACGTACAAATGTGTTTAATCATGTTGAAAAATGTTGTGGTATTAGTTGATTGGTGACGATTAAAAATTACAAGAAAATACAACTTTTACATTCAAGAATTTGTCTTTTATAAAATAAATGAGTAATATCCAAGTATATTTTTAAATGATGGAGTATAAGTTATTTTATTAGAAGGTTTTAGTTGAATAATATTATTAATTACATTTACACTTAACAGTATTAGTGTTTCTATGAAGAAAATTAGCTATGCAGCACTTGTTCAAAATAAGTGTTACTTGTTGGGTGGGCCTAAGTTGTAGGACCATGATGCAAATGAGGGTGGTAGGCTCAAGAACCTAGAGAGTTGGGTTGAAGGCTGCATGAGCTGGCATCCGGCGAAAGTCTATTATCAATTTTAATCATTTTTCATACCATCTTAGTTTTTCTGTTATTTCAGTAGTTGATAGTAGTTAGGCGGTTAGGATTTAGACATATTTTGTGGAAGGATTGAACACCCATATATACGGATGCAAAAACCGATGTAGAAAAAAATAAATAAATAGAATTCTTCTTGTAAAATTCTTTGTCGTCGTCCCATTTCTTGCTAGTCTGAGTTAGAGTAACAGATTAACACGTATTTCGTATTAGACCATGACGACATACCTTCGTGTTCCAAAAGCCAAAACTAACTAGTGGCCCATTGTTTTAATCGGATTGACTAACCATGCATTAAAGGAGCATGTGATACCAACTGGTAATTCTTTTCTTCTTCTCTTCCCACCCATTAACCATTTGCAAGTATGATGAATGGTAAACATACATATATAAACACACAATACAAAGGAGTATCTTCTATGTCATACTCCATCTGATCCGTCATATATTTTAGAGTGAAATGAAGAATTAATGATTCAAAATGACAAATATATCATCCTTTAATTTAGGAAGACATATAGTTTACTCAATGAAAAGAAAAATGAAAAAATTAATTAATTAAGGCAATAAAGTTTTTAGAGAGATTTATAGAATTTGAGTATGGGTAAAAGAGGAAAATAGTTTAAAAATCAATCAATTAGAACCAAACAAACCCCCTAGTTAAAAACATAAAAGATATGACTTTTATTGTTTATTGCATTTTTTATATATCGATTAATTTAAGAATTGCACGAATGCATGCAGCATGTCTACCATCAAAGAATTACTACATCTTACTATGGTACTCTCTTTTTTAATACGTTTGTTTTAATTTAAAGTTTACATTTTCTTATTTGAAAAAAAATCACTATTCATTTCTACATTTTCTTTTTTTCTCTCTCTTTATCTTTTATTCTTTCTATCTCGCCTATCAACTACATACTTAATACGGAGTACTATATTTTTTAATTTTTGTGTCAAAAATTTGCATAATCATTTGAAGGGGGCGGAGGTAGTTTTATAAAACATAATTCCGATAAGAGGAGTATGTTTTATAGGTTATTTGATATTATTGATTTTGAAAAAATCCCACTGGAAATAGAAAGAGAGATATTGAAGAAACAAAGAAGGGCAAATTTGAGAATTAGACTGTTAAGTTAATTGAAGAATTAGATTTGGAATTAAGCAACCCATGGCCGACGGAAGGTAGGTGACTGGGCCCACAGTAATAAAAAAAAAACATTTCACTTCATTCTTTTTCTCTTGTTCTTTTCCCACCCCCACCGACACATGTGTTGTGTTTAAGCCTCATTTTAATTCACTTCTTTCTTCTTACTATTATATCCCTCTAATTTATAACTTCATGTTGTATTCGTAAAACAATTAAGGAGGGAAGTAATATTGAACTATTTCTCTTTTGCAATATTATATCGTCCAATACTTTAATTATTAAAAAAATAAATCTTTCAAATCAAAGTTGAAGTGAATTGGGTTATGAATACTACTTATACAACTTAATATTATTATTCATTCGCTCATATTGTACTACATTAAATAATACTAATACTACTTGAACAATAATGTAGGACTAAAACTCATATGAGACGGATCTATTTTATCCCCACTCTAATATTTGGAATGTACAACTTATTTCAGATTTAAGTTCACCAAATGCAGTCTAATGTATTTTGGCCCGCACTTAAAAAGTGATAATGTTGTTAACAGAAATGAAATCACCCGTTCATAATGTAATATTAGGGTAAATACATTTTTTTGTCCCATAAATTGTACTCCCTGTTTTAATTTTATTTTTCCGACTCAGAAGTCAGAACAGATGTGGGGTGTCCTCCTCAACCTATCAAATGAAAATCCACACCTGCATATAGTGTCATTTAATGCAATTTACCTTACATTTCTCTTGTAATAAGTACAAAAATGATAAATGAATAAGGCATAAAAAATTTCAAGATATGCTACACTTAGGGTGTGTTTTGAAACTCTACAAACTGATTCTAGAATCACTTTTTTTTAAAAAGTTGTGAGAGACGGCTTTAAAAATAAGTGATTCTGGAAGCAGTTTGTAGAGTTTCAAAACACACCCTTACACAGAGAATAATGATTTGATTTAAATGTTTTATTCTATTTTACAAGAATAAATCATAATTGTTCTTACTAATCTAGTAATCTCATTAGAAATATCTTCATCTCATCTTATTTTCCCTTCAGAAAATGTCTCTTTGTGGCACAAGGTTGATCAACCACGAAATTCTTGACCATTGTGCATAAACATTGAAATTTATCCTTACTATAGAGATATGTTAACCTCTTTTCTACAGATATTTTGCACTTGTATACAAGCTGATCCACATTACATTTTGATTTCCAGTTATTAAGTACATTAAGAGAAAATCAACTGCGACGCAAATTTGATAAACAAAGTACTGAAGGAGCTCATAGTTAGAACTAGCCAAGTATAATCGAACAAAAAATTATGCTGAGATAAATGGCTGGAGTTGGAAATGTCTTACATTCTGTCCAACCAAATACTCCAGTTTAGCACTGCCTACAGCTCTACGCACTATTAAATTTATATATGCTGGTTTTCCTGTTCATCCATGACTCCTACCTGTGGGAGCATCCCAACACGGGTTAATTGATGAATTGTTATTGCTTAAAAAATAAACTTAATGATCAAAACTAAATAGCAAGAGTGGTGAAACAATCAATTGACCAAAGTGTAATGTTTTGGTAAACTTGTTTGCAAACGGAAAGGAACAATTGTCAATACTCCATTATCTGAAGTGCAACTGAAAACACAGTAGAGAATGGTGAGACTTGAGAGCAAGTCATTGAAGATGGTAAAATCCAGAACAAATAAGTGTCGGAAGCTTGCCAAGAGGGTCCACAACTATCACATATGTGTGAGCAATTCTACTTTTGAAGGAATTGGCATTATGAGTACTTGTACTTTGTGCAAAATAAATGGAGGTAAAATTGGTGGTATGTCTATAAACACTTAATACTTCACCTCAGCTATATGTTCTTTGATATATCCACACAAAAAAAAAATTGAACAAAAATCACAGAAAGTCAATGTTATGAAGATTAAAGTTCAAATGACATACCAAACCCAGTGCTTCCACCACACTTTGATCAATATCTTCGCCACAAACTGCAATGAATGAGTTCAATATATGTTCTCTTTGTTCTACATCTAATGATTTGTCAAGGCCTCGAGCAACCATTTCCATCTCAGGCTGTAATAACCAAAAATAATATTATCATAATACTGCAGTTATTGAGTGATTTGAGTCAACTAAAATAGGGATGAGTACTTCACATAATCTTTCCGTTAATACTTTAAAGTGGTAAAGGAGAGACGAGAGAGATAGAAAGACTGCATTATATAATACTACATTTTGAGGATTTAAAATAGGAAATTGATCAGTGTGATTACTCATTATTAGTGTTAGGGCAGAGACAAGAAATCCTATGTGGAAGTACTAGACCAACAGAGCACGTAAGTGACAAAATGATGCACGAAAAGCAAAAGACAAAGACACGTACTGAATTCTCCTCGGGAGGGAATATCCGGTGAATAAGACATACTTTGAACAGTTCGACTAGCGCTTCAGAGTGTCTGTTTTGGACTTCGAGTGCCTGAATTAGATTGACTAAATCATGATAATCAAACCTCAATACTCTGATAATAGAAATATGTAGTTGGATTATCATCAATCGTTCACAATATGGGAACTCATAATACTTGTTTAAATATGTATAATTGTCATGTCTCCTTTGAGATCTTTGTCGAAGTCATTCAATTTGGTTCCCTATACATATATTCTGAAAGGAAGAAACCAGAATGATTGTTCCCGAGTTACTGAAAGTAGGAACCCTATTCATGAGAAAATATATGTAATAAGAGTTATTTATGTCAAAAATAAGAAATTAGATAAACGCACCCAAGCCTGCAGGATTCTTGACCGTGTGCGCGCAGCAACAGCTGCAGATACCATTCTCGCGGCATGATCACTCTCAAGTCCAACGTTATCAGCAAGCCCAGCAATGAACTGACGCACATCCTCACCATTAATCTGGATAGGGGTGTGTAGAGTTCGTATGCTACAGCAGATCAAATCAAGTTACTAATATGTGAAAGAAAATGAGTGTATAAGACAATAATCAACAATTTGGAGAAGGTTTTGTAGGCTGTCCTTGGTATACCTCTCACAATAGTCCAAAACAAAGTTTATTGACACGCGATAAAGTGAATCACGTGTATTTTCTGTGCTAAAGAAGGTCTTTACTCCATATGTCTTGCATATGTGACGTAACTGTAGCAGAGAGAAGTAATGAATCACTTTAGCATACATTGACTTAAAGTGCTGTCAGTTATAACTCAGACATTCTGTGTGGCTGACATGATACTTGATCCAGTGGAAATTAAAGGTTAGAATGAATTCCAGAAGCCTACAAATCCAGCAACATACTATAACCGGTATATTTCATAATTACTGTTCCTTTTTTATAGATCCATAGAGCCCAGTTTATTACTATTAAGTAATTATGTGCAACTTTTACTTTGTCTCAGTGTTTGGTAGCATGAACTATTCACTTTGTCTAGTAGATAGAATTGATATATAGCAATCAGTTATCATTTCATCTCAAATGGACAAATGAAGTATTGATAGAGAATGGAGAGCAAAGTCAATAGATTCATCCTCGAAAGTTCAACATGTGATTGACAAATGAACAATGGATATATCATACTTGATAAGCTTTCGAATGAACAGATGTATAATGAGCACAGGTAAACCTCATTCATGAACATATACCAGCACTAAGGCTTCACCCAAGCAAGCTTATCAGTTGTCATACCAAGAAACCTGAGAGAATCTATTGGTATTTACCTGCCTATAATAATTGAGTGAAAAAAATAAGTCCAAAAGGTGAACATTAACATAATCTCAATCATCTTTTAAAGGTTTATGGTATCCTAAGTTGACATCCGCTGAAGCTAAAATAGTAGGCCAATTCTCCATGTCCACTAGATTCTAAAAAAGGATATAACCCTCAAGAAAGTGCTACGAAAGCCACCAACTAGCAAATCTATATGTAGTAAAGTACAAGATATATTGTTCTTACTTCTTATACAAACAAACTTTTGGTGACAAGCAGGATAAATGAGTGTCATATATAGACTTTTTGAGAGCAAATTACTGACCTGAACTATATCATTTGTCGAAACGTCCTCCCCACTCATTTTACGGTCCATGATTGCTGTATGTAATGTTGAAGTTTAGGATTAACTTTAAAATACATGACAGAGTTCACAAAGGGCTACATTGAAATAAGTCCAACTACATGACAAAGATCAAAATAAGACATCCTCTATAACGAGTAGAAATCCTTACGTGAAAGACCAATTAAGCTTGTCTAGTCCTTGTATACCAAGAATGACATTACTTTTATCATTTATCAAGTCTGTACAAAGCATGTTTTTCAGTTTGATTACCAAAAACAACAACTTTCATGTTGACACAATCTTTAGGACAAGAAACATAGAAATATATATCATGCTGAATAAACAATCAGTACATAGGGAGACCCACAACTATACAAGCCCTGAAAACCATCTATCCCAGACGATAATCTGCACACCCATAGTACTATAGTAGCATTAAGTTACAATTACCAGCTCTTTAACTGGAACTACCAAACATCATCTTAGCAGCCAAAATAATTTGCACAAAATTTTAAGCTAAGACACTCATCTTAATTTCTGTTAAACATTCTTAAGATTCATGCATATGTATATATGTGCATATGCATTATGTTTTGTTCTTTTAAGTTATTACCTGCATTGCTACTAGCCTACTAGAAAATTTTGCCATTTAAGAAGTTACCTAACCAAGTTTTACCGCCGTTTCCTTCTGTGAGTGGTATATTATTGGTATGGTGCAGAATAAATTTTCTTCCAATTTGGATGTCTTTACAAACCAGATAGAATTTCTATGTTTGCAATATCTCAATTCTCAATCCCAATTTTGCAGCATCCTTCTATATATAGGAAAGATAGTATCTATTTCTATATCAATATGTATAACCTGTCTACTTTTTGCATAATATTATTGGTAGCTATAGCCAATCATAGAAAGAGAAACAATAGTAAACATGGAGTAGAATAAACCTTGAGTCAACTGATTCGCAATCCTCTGATAGTCCTCTTTATTATCAATCTCGGCAGGAACCTGATTCACTGTCTGAGGCCACCACTGAGGCAACTCTTTCTTCCTCCTCCTGCTCAGTGTCCTTATTCTACTACTCTTCCGAGAACTAATTTTAGCATTTTCCGAACTCAATGGCGTCGATGTACTGCTCGTAGACCAACTATTCTCCCTCTTCCCAACCAGCACTTCCTTGCCACCCAGGCTCCTATCCCTCTTGTACAGCAATACTTCGCCGTCATTTCGTCGAATTCTAAACAAACTTCGAAAGGCAATAACAGCTATAAAACTGGCAAAAAGAGCTGCAAGTAAAAATTCAACGGTAGACCTCCTGCAGGAGATTACAACCCGTCCGTTGCTCCCATCGACGGTAGCGACAGTCCTCAAGTCGTCAAAAGCTTCCCGGCCGAGGTCGAGGAACTGATTGAGTTTTGACTCGAGCTTCTGAAGGGAATTTAATGGGGATTTTAGGGTTATTTGGAGAGAGTCGTCGGAGAGCTTGAAGATGCTGGGTGCGAGGGTGGATGTCTGATTGTGATTAGGGGAGTACTTGAGAAGACGGCGGCGGTGGTGGCGGCGGGCGGCGGAGGTGATTGGAGAGTGGCGGAAACGACAGCGGACTGAGAAATCGAGGTACATGGGTGGTGAAATAGAGAGAGGAAAACAGTAATTCATCACAACATTTACCTGTACGTAACTGTAGATGAAGGTAAATTTGCGAGGTCGGCTTTCAATGGCGAAACAATGGTGTGGTATTATAAAGACGCCGCCTAGCCTAGCTGGTGATTACAATTCTAATTTGAATCTAAACATACACTCCAAAAATTTCTAGCACAACACCATAGATAGAACATAAAGATTCAAAAAGTGACAACTCTCTACATTTTGGTTCTTGCTAAATGAGTATAAAAAGTGTTAGATTTATGTTTTTAAATCATTTGTAGTATTATTAATGTGGTGATTTTTTTGTTGAACTAGTGAACACAAATGATTTTTGCACCAAACGTCTTAGGCTCAAAATCAGCTTAACGTGTTCAGTTGAATTTTGGTCGACCATCTTGTGGTTGAACATATGTTAGGTTTACGATCAAATGAATCTAGATAACATTTTTTCAACCATGATCAGTTGAATATACCGCGTTCATTTCATACCTGCGGAGGAAAATGTGAACTATTTGCATTGACCAATGTCAAATCGTGATTAATGACAATAGCAAACTAGTAGTTGACAAACATTATATGTGCATCAAACTTGTTAGAATGTTGCATACTATATGTAAAATTGTACTATAATCTATAATTATGTAAATATAGAAGAAGAGTGAATATGCAATCATTATTGGAGCTAGGTGGATCAACACTTGTTTTGTAGTGGTTTTTTTTAAGTTTCGGGTATTCGGTCTAAGGCCGACTAATCTCGGGGGACCAATTCCACCGCCCACTTACGGGGGTCCCGTTTAAAATCAGAGCTTTGCGCTCTGTATGGACATGACCCCATAGAAATTGTTTGCACCTTAGGATTTCGAACCTGAGACCTAGAGAGGAGCATACTCCTAAGTCCCAAGCCTACACCACTAGGCTAACTCCTTGGGGTTACACTTGTTTTGTGGTGTAGTGATGAGACTCGCCTCCACCGAAGAGAGAGGCTTTATTTTACTAATCAAGATTTTTTATTTTTTATATTTTCATCAATAATTTTAAAATTTCAATAAGTTTTTTATTTTAAATATATTTTTAATATACCATATATCGATTAATTGTACTTTAAAGATCATTAACTAACATCTATGTTGCACAAATTTAAAATCTACACTTTGTAGGTTCGATAAAATATGTCTGAGTTTCAAAGCATGGATGACATACATTGGCATCTATATTTCTCATTTAGTTTGATTAAGTGTATTCTTGTCATTGATCAACTTACTTGATGTAAGCTGAAAAGGTAACTAATAAGCGGACTAATGAGATGAGTAGTAAGTTGAGTGTGTGTGCTTTTTGTGAAAATATGAATATGACATTACTAATCAAAATAATAAAACACACAAGGATTTATAGTGGTTCGAAGATCCAACTTTTACATCCACTCTAACTCACAAATTTAGTTATAATATTAATTCCTTCACGAAATGCTTGAATTTAAGTGGGGAAAATTTCAAAATACATCCTGTAACTTAGGTCGATTCCATTTTAAATCCTTTATGTTTTCACTTTTTCAAAATACGTCCTAAGGTGTCCAATTTACGTCCTGTAACTTAGGACAATTTCATTTTAAATCCTTTAAGTTTTCACTTTTTTCAAAATACGTCCTAAGATGTCCAATTCACATCATTTTTTATCGAAAATTAATTTATTTCTAGAAGCTATCACGCGCGGCTCGAACTTTTGTTTAAAATTGGGGCTTTCGGCAAATTTGGTTATTGGGCACCTTAGGACGTATTTTGAAAAAGTGAAAACTTAAAGGATTTAAAATGAAATCAACCTAAGTTACAGGACGTAAATTGGACAAAAGGATGTAAATTGAACACTTTAGGATGTATTTTGAAAAAGTGAAAACTTAAAGGATTTAAAATGGAATCAATCTAAGTTACAGGACTTATTTTGAAATTTTCCCAATTTAAGTGTTTAAGTGTCAATGGAGACTACTAGACTTATCATTCTCTACAAGTTTCGTCTCATGGAGGTTTAATGAGTTTCAGACCTCTTACAACAGTAGTTGCTTACAAACAAGTTATAACTCTCGATCTCTCAATGAGTGTGTATGTTTGTAAAATATTTTTCAAATAGGTGATATTTTTTCTTACAATATTTCAACCTTTAAGCTAAAGTTGAGAAAATCTCTCCAAGCTTATGATATGGAGTGTATGTTTAGATTCAAATTAGAATTCTCCTGGATGGAGGTGCTTGAAAATTTGACTTTCTTGTTCATTTGGTGGCATTTTCATACCTTCGATGTGAAGATAAAGTTTGTATTTATAGTGTGGATTCAAATGTTACCGTTTGAGAGTAAATTCAAATTCATATTATTTATAGAGTTCAATCTTACTTGGGATTTCATGTGAAGATGACTTTTACCACATATGGTAGTTTATAGTTTTTCCTTGTCCTTTAACAATGCGTTGCTAAGCTTTTATGTTAGATTTGTACATTAGCTTTCGAATTCTGATGGGTCCAAGTTAGCTTATTAGGTGGCTTTCCAATCGATCTATTAGGTGGCATTTTCTCTACTCAACTTATGTTCTATTTCCAACTCTTCTGCTCTGCTCTACTCAACTTATCTAATTTTTTCAACTCTTCTTCTCTACGCATATCTTCTACTCGGCTATTTTACTCAGTTTTTATACTCAATTATTTTACTTATCCATTCTTGTTGATACACGTGTAATCACATATTATCTTCTTTGCTCGGCTGACCAGTTGACTATGACTAGTAACATGAAGTTGGCTATACAAATCGGTTTATTCTGTTGTTTTGATATATCATCAAAACTAATACAATTTTTCCAACAAGGGTCATAATTTCAACTTAGTTTTACCAACGTTGAGCTTACTAAATAAATGGATTCATTTTAAGTATTTGCGAGACAAAGTGTGTGAAAGAATTGGAGAATGGTCTTCTAAATTATTTTCTAAGAGAACAAGACCATGTTGAGAAATTTGTATTAGTTTTGAAGATTAGGGCAAAACATGTTGTAATATGGACTAGGCTGAATTTGTATAGATTAACTATTATAGTTAATGATTTAGACTTAGACAACAGTTGGAAGGGGACTCATCTAGCAGCCGAGCAAATAAGATCATACTAGACTTACACACGTATGCTTAAGATGATGATCAGTGAAGATCAATTTAACGAACAAAATATCAAAGACCTAAAGACTAAAAGACATAAAACCTTGAAGATCAGAAAAGAAGAACACCATCGAGTATTAGACAACTATGAGTCTTAAGTCCAGTTAATTGAGACTTAGTTGATAAGACAAGTGTATTAATAGTTTTGTTAATAAAATTTGAGTTAAACACCTTATGATGGTTATTGCTCATTCAAAGGCAATTTAAATATTCAGTTCAAGTATTAAAGCAATCAAAGTATTAAGTTAGTAGAAGACATAAAAAATGAGTTTAGATCATAAGCTTATAAAGACAAGAACAGACTTCAAAAGTCATGTGTATATTCATTGGATTCATCTACCTAATCAACTAGGGTTGACCAATAAGAAGATGACAGCTAACATTGATGTTGACATAAAGCTGAAATAATCAGAGGAATGGTGCAAACGTACATGAGACTGTTAGAATACTTACCTAATACGGTACATGCAAATTTGAGGTACATATATTAGGTTTTTTTGGATTAGCTCTCTAGTGACTAGTTTTTTAAAATTACTATAAATACAAGACTTAACCTTTAGAGTAAGGTTACTGAAATACTAGAAGAAAATCAGTTAATATGCATTCAATAAAGAATTTTTATAGTATTTACAAGAACACTCACTTTTAAAGCCAAATTCTTTAAGTGTTCGACCTTGAAAGTTCCAAGCCCTCAATATTCATATCTTAAGCTTAAAAGAAATCTCTCAAGCGCCACTTGTATGAGAGATTTCATATAGTTGTGATCTACTTCAACCTTTCTTTATCCCTCGAGAGAATGAGAGTTAAAACTTATTTCTAAGTAACAATTGTTGTAAGAGAATCATTTATCATATTCCCGATTTCTCTCTCTAGAAAAGGAGTAATCTTGTAGGTCTCCTGAAGAAGTTTCTTGAAGAACTTCTTGCCTCTTTACCGGTGACTTTTTGCATTTCGTCTATTTTCCTCCGTGTTGATTTCCTTGGGATTTTTTATCCAGTTTTCCTTACCAAATCTTGCATTTCTTGGGCACGACAAATTCTCCTAATCATTATATTGGTCTTGTTTTTGTGGCTCACGCTGGCGTGTAGTTTACTTGCCTTAGTATTGGTTGTCTTCCTTTTCGGTTCTCTTTGTAGAAACATTTTAATTTTTTCTCTATGGTGATTGGGCATTTCAATTTGAATTTTTTGTTTTATGATCTAGAAAAATCTTCGGGCAATTTTTCTAAGGGAAAGAAATACGCTACCCCTGGTTTTAGATTGGTAGATTTGAGACTATATAATGTGGCTTTTGTTATCAAATGGATTCACAATCGTTTTGTCTTCCCTACTCTCCAACAAATCCCCTTATTTTCTCTCACTATGGCAGATACTCTCAATCATCTTTTTTTTTTTTGAAAACCATTAAGCTTAGTTTTCATTATTGCAAACGCATTGAGTGACGAGAAGCCCAACCACAAAATTTGGCGGGTCGACCCAACAAAAAGAGTGCTCGTAAAAATGGGAAACTCGAGCAAATTCGTGTGCCATGTTATTGGCACCCCTTTTGACAAATACAATTCTCACTAGTGGCTTATTCTCAAGAAAATTTTGACAGTAGGATATAATATCCCCCACCACAGAACATGAAGAGTTCTTGGAATTCACAGCATCAATGTTAATCTTACAGTCACCTTCGATTATGACATTGTCTAATCCCAGATTATTGATCCAATCAAGGGCCTCCTTCATTGCCACAGCTTCGCCGACTTCGACTTGAAGCACTCAGGGTCTTACCACCGTTCGTCCCACCAAAAACTCTCCTAGCTCATCTCGAATCACCAAACCCACACCTGTCTGCCCAGTGTCCGCGAAGAATGCAGCATCGAAATTAAGCTTCAGTTTTCCTTGGGGAGGAGGGTGCCACGCCTCACACTTCAACGGTGATCTCTCCCTTAGATCGACACGGCCTCGTTTTGCCTGAATCCATTCCGACAACATCGCTGCCAATGCATAACAAGCTTCAATCATGCATAACAAGCTTCAATCGTAGACCTGCAGTTACCATCCCACACCTTAGAGTTTCGCTCTTTTCAGATTTGCCAAAGAACTATAGAGAATCGGATTGAGATCTCTCTCGAATATGTCTGAGGCATTCGAAATACTAAGTCCGTGAAGCCGTCAACCTGTTCCCACTCCTTATAAATGATCTGTGCTAGTCCAGCCTCTCACCAACAGGCTTACGCAAATTCACAAGCAATAAAAAATGCCAATTCCCCTCCATAGCATCTGAGCATTGTCCGCACCATTTGTCTCCCACGGCTCTCTTTTCGAATAAATTTAATTTATTTGGGAGACGATTTTGGCATACCCTCCATAAAAAATCTTTAACTCGAGGTGGAACTTCCAGTTTCCACAGTGCATTCCACTCTCCGTTAACCTCAAGAGAAGGATCCACCATCAGCGAGGATAGCAATCTATATCCTGATTTAACTGTGTATCACCCACCACGATCATGATGCCATATACATCGGTCTGGGACCCCAACAGGAGGTAGCGGAGTATTCAAGATGCATCTCACCTCATTACCTGGCAGTAACATATTTAATTGAGCAATATTCCAACCCCTATCTGTCTCATTTATCACCCTATCCACAGTCCATTCTTCTATCCCCGACACCACATCCAAATTTAGATAAAAGCCAGAATCATCATCCACCCAAGGAGAATTCCACAAGCTAGTGTGTCGGCCATCGCCGACCTTCCACCGAGCCCCACTCTTAATCAGGTCTCGACTCGCCAAAAAACTTTTCCAAGTAAAGCTAGGGGTTCCTCCCGAGGTTGCCGTCAAGAAATCGGTATCCGGGTAATACTTCGCTTTCAATATACGGCACACCAACGTAGTTGGTTCAGAGGTCAAACGCCATCCCACTTTTCCCAATAAGGTTACATTAAATTGGTTTAGTTCACGAAATCCTCTACCCCCCGCCTCTTTTCGAACACACATCTTATCCCACCGCATCCAATTTATCCCCTTCGAGGCTTCCCTATTATTTCCCCACCAAAATTTGTTAAGCATCATAATTCGAGTGGAATTTACACATTTTAGATGCATATGTGAAGCTCATTTTGATGTTGATTTCATTGATTTATGGGTTGAATATGATGGTTTTGATCAAAATAAGAGAAAGGTGGTGTTTTGTCGATTTTGTAGGTAAAACGATGGAATTTGGGAGAAAAACACCTACCTCACTTCACTGAACCAAAGAGAGAATCACACCATTGGATCCGGCTTGAAAAATGGAGTGGAATAGCAAAAAGAATCGAGTCGATTTGAGGTCGGAAGTAAAAGTTACGCACGAAACAAGTTTGAGGTGCAAAGTAAACATTCATCAACTCGGCCGAGTTGGCCAACTTAGCCGAGTGGATTTAAAAAAATCATTTTCTCGGCCGAGTGCACAGAATCGGCCGAGTAGGAGCGATGGACTGAGACTGGAATGAGCAGTAACTCGGCCGAGTTGGACGAAAAACTCAATTCGGCCGAAATTACATAATCGGTCGAGCTCGAGCCTTGATCTACGACCTTGAAGAGCCGCAACTCGGCCGAGTCACCCCTGTTCTCGGTGCCATTCGCGTATTTTAGCCATTTTTTAGGGGTCTACTTGCAATTCTTGCACCCAAACCCTACCCCCAACACTATATAAGCCCTCATTCTTAAAATCAAAGCAACTTTTCCCCAATTCCTCAAATTCCACACATAGAAACACACATTTGGAGGTGATTTGGCCATAACTTCTTCAATTCTTCATCAATTCAAGCAAGGGAGGCTCCATTAGTTTGGAATTTCATTCCACACCATACTTTAGACTAAGCTTTCTATTTCTCTCTCTTTTTATTTAGTTATTTCATTTGGTTTTGTTCATTTGATTATGTTGTTGATTGGCTAGAACACTTTTGGTTCTAAGACTTTGTAAATATTTGGATTGAAGTTTATGAACTAATTTCTTGCTTTAAATGGTGTTTGTCTCTTATTTGTGTGCTTGATTTTCATATGGAAGCATGTTATTATTGGCCATGATGATATGTTTAATCTATTGTTAATTGGGATAGTATCGAGAGATTTATTCCATTAATCGTATGTAAGCATGCAACCCAATATTATTATGATCTCGAGAGAGGATTAGTTATTGGGAGGGAATTGAATGATCTTTGGGGCTAAATTAGGTGGTGTGATGTTTGTAATGTAGAGATACGAACTTACGTTGCATACTCCTTTGGATTAGTTATATCGAGAGATTGATTAATTCTTCTTTAGTGGTCAACCTTATAAGAGGACAACCTTAATTGTCATTTGAATGAGTTACAAATCATAAATGGATATCTAAGTATTGCAAATGCCTTGGAACCTACCTTCTCTTAATTGAGCTTTACCCGTATTTCTCTCGTTTTGTGATTTGCATGAGCACTTGTTGATCGATTTATTTATTACTCTTTTAATTGTTTACTTGTGACAAATTGGTAGATAATTTTAGGGTAATTCACCATTCAAATTTATCGTTCGCCGTCTATTTAGAACTTATATTGACAAACTCCACTTTTACACTACATCTCTTTGTGGGATCGACCTCATACTTATCACGCTACAATATACGTCGTATACTTGCGGTTGTGTATTTTGGTGTTGCATAATACGTGAATCAAGTTTATGGCACCGTTGTCGGGGAAGTTTGTAGTTCTAGAGTGTAGGTCGATAGAGTTTTAGTCTAGACACTTTATTTGCTTTCATTATTCTCAAAAATCCAAAAACATATTTGTGTTTGTTATCTTGATCTTACTTGCAATTCTCACTCTCGTTTGAACTTTTGATAGACATGGCTTATGATCACACGATCTAGGAGGAACCAACAAGAAGTGTTACCTTTAGATCCGAAGATTGAAGCCAATTGTCGAAGAAGGAACACCGAAAGGAGAAGAATTGAGTTAGAAGCTATGAATAGAAGAGATAATCCGTTCGTGGAAGAGCTCGAGGAGGAAGTTGAAAATCAAGGGGCAAATGTAGATGAGGAGCCGAATGGAATTGGTGGTAACCGACCACAAGGGATTCTAAGAGATAACCTTCACCGGATGGTTGGAGAGAATGTTAATGTGGAAGGAGATAGAAGGCCAAGGGAGAATGAGGAACATGGGCATCAAAGATTTTTGAGAGATCACTTTCGCCCCATTCCAAGGCCATACGGAGGAGCGGGTTGGGAACCCGTGGATGCTCACAACTTTGAGCTCAAGCCGGAATTGATAGTCATGGTCCAAAATAACCAATTTGGTGGGCTTTCCAAGGAGGATCCTAACCTCCACTTGTCTCAATTCCTCGAGATAAGTGGAACGGTTAAGATCAATAGAGTTCCACAAGACTACATCCGTTTGCAACTATTCCCCTTCTCCCTCCGAGACCGAGCAAAGCAATGGTACCACTCCCTTGATTTGAGGACCATTGAGAATTGGAATGATTTGGTTGATGCATTATTGATGAAGTATTTCCCTCCAAGCAAAACCATCCAAATTCGAGGGGAGATATCTTCATTTAGGCAAGACGATGATGAGTCCTTAGCCGAAGCATGGGAGCGTTTCAAGGATTTGATTAGAAGTTGCCCACAACACGGTTTTTCAAGAGACCAACTCATATGCTACTTCTACAACGGAATGGACCACCGAACTAGAGGAATGGTGGATGCTTCAGCGGGTGGAGGATCATTATTGGGGAAGACAACGGAGGAAGGGTATGTTCTCTTGGAAGAGATGGCGAAAAATGGGAATCAATGGCCATCCGAGAGAAGACAAAACCGAAAGATTGCCTCAACTCAAGAATCAGAGGATTTTGCAACTTTATCCAACAAAATGAATAAGTTGACTTCTCTAATGACGGCCAAGGCATTAGTGGTACCAAGTGATGAACAATATGAAGAGGCCCACTACATGAACAACCAAAGGGACCGAAATTATCGAGAAAGGGGTTGGAACGAAAGGAAAAACCATGAGAATCCTCCTAATCCGAATCAATATCATCCCGGTTTGAGGCAACATGAGATGTTGGGATATGAATATCCTTAGTTTAGTTTTGATAAACCAAATCAAACATGTAATAGGATAAGTTGTATTGTATAGACAACTTTATTATACATCTTGTAATAGATAGGACTCTGGTTAGAAGAGAAGACATGTCAATGCTCTAGAAGAGAAGAGAAGACCAAGACCAGAAGTCTCCTGATAAGATGAGTTGAACTCATCTTACAGGATAAGAAGAGTAAAAACAGCTGAGTAAAGACAGCAGAGTAAAGACAGCAGCTGAGAAGAAACAGCAGTTGAGAAGAAACAGCAGCTGTGTAAAGACAGCTGAGTAAAGACAGCAGAGTGAAGTCTTCTTACCAGCAAAGTAGAAGTCTTCTTACACAATTAAAGGAAGACCAATCACAGCTGAAATCAAGGATTGACAAGATATGTGCACAAGAAAGGAAAGGCAAAGATATGATTGAAATTACATGACAATGGTAATATTCAATCATATCAAATCAAGAGATTGTCAATTCCTCAATTAGTGGAGATTTGAATTGCTATCATCCAACGGTAACATTCAAACATCAACACTATATAAATGAGCTCATACATCATTGGGAGAAGTGAAGAGGTGTGAGATGCAAAGGTCGAGCAAAGGTCATAAACTCCAGAAATAAGAAGAGCTCAAGAAGATCATTCATGAAGATTCAACACGCATCACCTCATCCCCAGTGAGTGAACTCATACCATCTAAGTCAGTTTAACCACTCATATATATCCATAGCTTAGAGAGAATTTCCCAATCCTAGCATGAGGCTAAAACAGATTGTAAGGGAAATTCTCACCTAGTTCATATACACAAAACCCACCTTCTACCATAAAACCCTAGAAGTCAAGTTGAGTGTTCGTCACTGTAAAGAGTCCAAGTGCTCTATAATCACTTGTGGAGTGCAAGTGCAAGTGCTTACAATCACTTGTGGGGAAGTGCAAGTGCTTACAATCACTTGTGGAGATCGTAGCCGTTATGACCGCTCAGATCTCAAAGTCCTACCCTTGGGACTATAAAGGTCAAGACCCTTGTAATTTTTGGTAAATTAAAGGGATTAAACATCACGTTAGGACGTGAGAGTGGACGTAGGAACGTATATCCGAACCACTATAAATTACTGTGTTATTTACATTTCTGCACTTTACATTTCAAGTCTTTTCATACATATTTGTGCATAAACTGTTTTACACACTGTATTTATTAAATAGACGAGTATAATATTTATGGGCACACTACAATTCCGCACTTAACTCCGATAAGTAATTAATCAGTCGACTAACTAGTCCTAGGCCCCTAGTGAAATCAGCGGACTAGTTACTTTGAAGAGTTAGTTTATTTTCCACACAATCAGCAGACATCAAGTCAGCTGATCTTACACTCGTCTCAGGGACCAACATGAGAACTTCTCCTATGCCAATCCAAGGAATGTCATTCAACCACCACCAAACTTCAACGTGAGGGACGGGATGATCATTGACCCCTCACCAAAGCCATCCTTAGAAGAGATGTTTGGTGCATTCATGGGAGAAACAAAGAGTTACATGGCAAAGACTTGATGAGCAAGGTGAAATGATCAAGGATGTGACTACCCATATGAAAGCCATGGAGAAACAAATGGGCCAACTTTCCAATATTGTTGGAAGTCAACACAGTCCGGGGAAATTTTCCTCTAACACGAAGCTCAATCCCAAGGAGCAATGCAAGGCCATAAAACTAAGAAGTAGGACAAGCTACGAAGGGCCTGAGATGCCACAAGAGGAGGAAATGGTAATGGCACCTGAGGGTGTTGACAAAGAAGAAGACCAAGAGAAAGAAAGGCAAGAAGAGCTAGTGAAGGAAGAAAAAAAGCAAGAGGGGAAGAAAAGAAAGAAGAGGAGAAGAAGAGTGAGGAGACAATCCCTCTACAAGACAAAGGCAAGAATGTAGTGCCTCTCCCATATCCTCAAAGGTTGAAGAAGAAGGGCTTGGACAACAAATTTGCCAAGTTCGTAGAGATGTTCAAGAAGATCCACATCAATATCCCCTTTGTCGAAGCTCTTGAACAAATGCCCCACTATTCCAAGTTCTTGAAGGAAATCATGTCAAACAAGAGTAAGATAGTGGAGTATGAGACGGTGCACTTAACCGAAGAGTGTAGCTCAATAATCCAAACCAAGCTACCTCAAAAGCTTAGAGACCCCGGATCCTTCACTTTTATCATGCGTCATTGGAGATGGAGGTACATTTAGAGCTTTATGTGATTTGGGAGCTAGTATAAATCTTATGCCTCTATCCATCTTCAAGTCTCTTGGTTTGGGAAAGCTCACACCGACTACGATGAGCCTCCAATTGGCGGATAGATCTATGACATACCCCTTGGGTATAGTAGAGGATGTATTGGTCAAAGTCGACAAGTTTATCTTTCCGGTAGACTTTGTAGTTTTGGATATGGAGGAGGACAAATACATCCCGTTGATCTTGGGAAGACCATTTTTGGCAACCGGAGGGGCTATCATAAATGTGAGGAAAGGGGAGTTGGAGCTTCAAGTGAACAATGAGAAAGTATTGTTCAACATTTACAAGGCTATCAAATTCCGAGATGATGAGGATGAGGTTTTCGAGTGCAACATGATCAATAATGTTCAAGCTTGTGTGGATATGCACATGGAGAAGAGCAACTCAAAAGATCCACTTGACTTTTGCATAAGAAACTCTCTTACTTCTTTTGATTTTAACTATGATGAACTTGATGATATAAAATTGTTTGAATACATGTATTCTCTTGATGTTATACAGGAGCTCCCAATCAAGAAGGAAGAGAAATTCATGGAGATACGACGAGAAGCAAAATTTGGGGGGGTTTTACTTGAAGAGTGTCAAAGATTTCCTAACAAAAATCTTGACACTTGGCCCTCATGTTTCTCATTGGAGGCACCAAAGGAGGGAGCTAAGGAGGAACCGAAAGCTCAAGAGAAATGGAGGAAGCTATATTTGAAACCACTTCCGGATCACTTGAGATATGCATATCTTGAACAAGGTGACCTCTTTCCGGTTATTGTTTCCTCACACTTGCATGATATTGAGTTAGAAAAATTTCTTAGGGTGCTTAGAACTTATAAATCGGCTATTGGTTGAGATATTTCGGATTTGAAGGGTATATCGACTCATATTTGCATGCATAAAATTAGACTAGATGAGTCTATTAAGCTTAAAGCTCAAGGTCAAAGAAGATTGAATCCCATCATCCAAGAGGTAGTTAGAAAAGAGGTGTTGAAGTGGTTAGATAATGACATAATTTTTCCCATTAGTGATAGTGAGTGGGTGAGTCCAACACAAGTGGTACCTAAGAAGGGGGGCATGACTATTGTTACAATCGAAGCCTTAGAGGCAATTGCTACTAGGACCATTGTGGGGTGGAGAGTATGCATTGATTATCGCATGTTGAATAATACCACTAGGAAAGATCATTTCCCTTTGCCTTTTATTGATCAAATGTTGGATAGGATGGCGGGATATGAGTATTATTGCTTTCTTGATGGTTACTCGGGTTACAATCAAATTTTGATTGATCCTAAGGACCAAGAGAAATAAACTTTTACTTGCCCTTATGGTACTTTTGCTTTTAGGAGAATGCCATTTAGATTGTGTAATGCCCCCGCCACCTTTCAAAGATGTATGATGGCTATATTTCATGGCATGGTTGAAAACATAATGGAGGTGTTTATGGATGACTTTTCTGTATTTGGTTATTCTTTTGATACATGTCTACGTAACCTCTCATGTGTTTTGCAAAGATGCATAGATACTAACTTGGTGCTCAATTGGGAGAAGTGTCACTTCATAGTGAAGGAAGGAATTATGCTTGGGCACAAGGTTTCGGCTAAGGTACTTGAGGTGGATAGAGCAAAGAATGTGGCAATTGAGAAGTTACCTCCACCAACCAATGAGAAAGCGGTGAGAAGTTTCCTTGGGCATGCCGAATTTTATAGAAGATTCATCAAAGATTTTTCAAATATTGCCAAGCCCATGTGTTCATTATTGGAGAAAGGTGCCACTTTCATCTTTAGTGAAGAGTGTGTGAAGTCATTTGAGACATTGAAGGAGGCTTTGATCAAAGCTCCTGTGTTGGTGACACCCGATTGGAGTCAACCTTTTGAGGTCATGTGTGATGCTAGTGATTATGTCGTTGGAGTAGTGTTAGTATATGGTTTATATTAATAAAAGAAAATTTGATTTTGATTTGATACCAAAACCCTAAGTAAAACCCCAAGTATGATGATTTGCCAAGTCTAGATTTTCAGGTTAGAAAAGCTCACATATGTTAGGGAGCTTTAACTTTTCTTAGATAGATTATTCTTTGAATCTATGACAAATGACCTGAAAGCACAAAGCACATGAAGACAAGTATCATTGAAGACAAGAAGCTGAAGTGTTATGAAAAAGTGGCAAGGACTCATGAAGACAAGTATGTTGAATAACAAAAGTCAAGTATGATGGATTTGGATATTCATATACTTTGGACTTGGCACACTTATGGTCAAAGACGATGAATGACTAGACATTTTATTCAGTACGAGGCCGTTAGCAGAAAGGACTGAAATATTCCAAAACAGCCAAAGAATTAGTGCCACCTGTCACTGCGCATAACAAATTCTGAGAATGGAATGCAAAATGTAGAATGGACGTGAATGCATGTACTATTTGCATACAGGCCCCTGAACAATTTGAAAGTTCAAATTTATGGATAAGCTTGCTACCTCCACCAACGGATAGTTTTGCTTCATCTATAAATAGGCCACATCTTGAATCATTTCAAGATTACGGGACACACAAGCAATACACATTCTAGCATTTAAAAGCAATCAAAACACTCGAGAGATAAAAGCTTTTAAACATATTCATTTGTGAGTGTTACCTTTAGTCCCTCTAAGCAAGCTTATTGTTTGATTATCCGAAGCCTAGAAAGTGATATCCTAGCCTTTACATTAGTTCTTAAATTGTAAAGGATATCACACTTAGTTGGTACAAGAACAAAACCCTACTTTCACCTTGAGAGATAGTTTGAGAGTATTGTTGAGTTCGTAGAAGTGTTGAGAGTATTGCAACGAGAGAAGGTTGTAAGAAATCAAGAGAAGAGAAGAAGAAGAAGTAGAGTGCACCTTGGCACTGTAAAAACAAGTTAATTCCAAGAGATTAAGAAATTATCCTATTAAATTAGGAGAGTGGATGTAGGAACAGTTTAGCCTCCGAACCACTATACGTCTTGTGTTCTTATTTACTGCATTTATCTTCTTGCTTAAGCTTTTGTGTTGTTATAATTGCTTACTGCTATTTGATAACTTAGTACTTGAGTGCATATTACTTAAGGAATATAATAGGGCCTATCATTTATTCCGCATACAAGTTACCTACTGTTAAGATCTATTAGAATACACTGTTTAGCATTTTCATAGGACTTGACATACTATGTAACTTATTTGACTCTGATTATTGGTGTTGATTACTTGCAAAAGTTTTTGAAAAACACATACACGTGTATTCCCCCCCCCCCCATACACGTGTCACACTCCTTTTTGGGACCAACAAGTGGTATCAGAGGAGGGGTTTAAAGACCACTGCTTTGAGGATCAACTTTGGTTACCTAAACTGATTTACTTGTGCACTTTCTGTGATATTCATTATTTCTGATTATCCACTATGCCTAACACATCTTCTTCTGAGAATTCTGGTGTAGCTGTTCCACCACCTACTGCTATGGGAACCAACCCCATCAACAAGATATCCTACCAGAAACTGCCTATGTTCTCTATTGAGAATTATGACTTCTGGAAGATAAGGATGAGAGCTCACTTGACTTGTCTCCATGATGAAATGCTAAGGGTGAGCACTAAAGGCCCATTTGTGTTCATGAAACCTAACATAAATGTTACAGAAGCCCAAAGAGCAACTGGAGCACAAGAAATTCCAAAAGATGATGATGAGCTCACTCCTGAAGAAAGAAAGAAGCAGAATCTCAACTATGTGGCAATGAACACCCTATATCAGACCATTCCAGATGCTATAATGGGTAGAGTGTTTCACTGTACAACTGCAAAGGAGATTTGGGACACATTAGCTCTAATGTGTGAAGGAACTGACAAGATCAAGGAAAACAAACTTCAAGTTGCTGTTCAAAAGTATGAGCAATTTAGAATGAAGTCTGATGAAAACATTGATCAACTGGATGGAACGTTCATAGACATCATGAAGGAGATCAACTCACTTGAAAAAGTATACTCCAAGAGAGAAGTGGCTCTGAAGATTCTTAGGAGTTTGACATCCAAATGGAATGTGTATGCTGTCATGATGCAAAATACGAAGGATCTGTCAACCATGCCAATGCAACAGGTGTTCTCAGAACTCAAGGCATATGAATATGATTTGAACAGAAAGAACAAGACTGAGGAACCTGAAAGCAAAGGAATTGCACTGAAAGCCAAATCCAATGAACCTGATTCCAAGAAAGCCAGCAGATCAAGCAAAAGTGGAAAAGGAGCTTCCAAAGCTGACATTTCAGATGAGTTGGCAATGATGGCTAGAAGATTTGAAAGATTAAATTCTAGGTTTGGTAAATACAAGAGGTATTACCAAGATAGAAGAAGAAGATACAACTCACCTGAGAAGAAGAATGATGAAAGGAGAACCAGAAGGGACAACTCCAAAGAAGATCCATCTTCATCAACTAAGAAGAGAGATGCTGAAAAGAAGAAAGATGAAGATGAGGATGCATGCTACAACTGCAAGAAGACAGGACATTTCCAATATGATTGTCCAGAGCTGACTTCCAAGGAAAGGAAAGAAAGACAAGCTAAGAGGGACAAGAAGTATGGAAAAAGGAAAGTATTGAAAGCTGAAGAAGAAACCTCTGAAGATGACCAACTTCCATCTTCATCATCTGAGATGTTTACTGACAGCAGTGATGAAGAGTGCCTTATGGCTATTGAAGACAATGATGAGGTACAATCTAATTCTAGTTCTGTCAATTCTAGTAGCACAATGATGTCAAATGAAGACAACCTGAAACTTACTTTTGGTAAGTTGATGGAAGACTTCATGAGACTTCAAGAGATTCATGATCAAACCTTAGATGAAAACAATGTCTTGAATGCTAAGATTGAAAGAATTACTCAGGTTGAAGCTGAACATGATTTGAGAACTAATGAGTTGTGCAATAACTTAACTAAGGAGTTGAATACTCTGAAGGACAATTCATCTGAACAACTTATTAAGTTGGAAGAACAGGTTAAGCTTCATGAGAGTAAGGACTCAGACTACCAAGCATTGATGGCTAAGTTTGAACATCTTTTCAAGGAACATGAATGTCTTAAATCTAGTGAAAAGAGTCTGAAACTTAAACTGGCTGCCCTGTATAAATCATCTAATTCAATAGATGAACTACAAGGAATGCAAAGGCCTATGACTCAAAAATCTGGACTTGGTTACAATCCAGATAAAACATCTTCACCATGCATAAGTGATACTTCAACAAGTATTACTAAGAGAGTCTTTGTAAAATCTGTGGCTCAGACTGAAATTGTTGAACCAAAGCTGCTACAGAAAAAGGACAAAGGTAAACAACCCATTGTACCAACAATCCTGAATCACAAGTCAAAGGTTACAAGACCTAAAATAAGATTTCAGAGGCCTGAGACAATTCAGATGAGTAAAAGTCAATGGAAGACAACTCAGCTGAAAAACTCTCAGACTCAGGCAAGAAAACCACAAGATATTCAAAGAAGACCAACTCAAATGAGAAGGCCTACAATGAATTTGTTGGGATATAAATTCACCCTAAGCCCCACTTGATGTTAGAATAGTTTTGATGGCCAAAACACTTAGAGTTTATAAATGTAATAGGATCAGCTGACTTTGTATAGAACAGCTTAGACTAGTCTTGTGTGATCAACTGTATTGATATCAGCTGATTAGCACAGCCCTGACTTACATGCACAACCTCAAGATGAGAAGAATAGAAGGCATGAAGACTAGGAGATCCTTGAAGACCAGTTAAGTAATGTGCTTGTATACCTACTTATCTGATGGAGTCCAAGATTGAAGATGGCCTAAAGCAACACAAAGAATTGCCAGATCAGAAGAGTATTACTCGACTGATATCAGAAGACATAAGACATAAGGCCAGACGAGTAGTCACAAGACTAGAAGTAAAGATCAGAAGACAAGGTGCTCGTCCAGGACTCGGCTGATTCCCAAAAGTCATCTTGCAATTCAGATGAAGACTTACCTTACTTAGAAGATTGACATGATCCCAGGATTGAAGCAATCAAGCGGCTGGAATCAAGGAATCAAACCAATATGGAAAGATTGCCCCAACGGCTAGTCAACTCCAACGGCTAGTTGCAGCAATCACCACTATAAATACAAGAGGATGAGAAATCACAAAACACGAAGTCACAACGTGAGAATTCAACAAGCTAAACAAGCAAGCAAGCAAAAAGCCTTATTGTATTGAGAGTTCTCCAAGAGCCCAGAAACCATTAGAACACCTCTAGCTCTTAACTGATTTCTATCCAACCAAAGAACCTGAATCCTATTCATATTGTATATCCATTGATTTAGGCATAGTGGTTAAGCAATTTATAAGCTTGAACCATTAGTTGGATACATTCAAAAACCCCAAAACCCCCACCATAAGGTTAAGTTTTTGAACCCCTGCAAAGTGCAAGTGCTTACAATCACTTGTGGAGACCGTAGCAGTTAGGACTGCTCAGATCTCAAAGTCCTACCCTTGGAACTATAAAGGACAAGCCCTTGTAATTTTTGGTAAATTAAAGGGATTAAACATCACGTTAGGACGTGAGAGTGGACGTAGGAACGTATATCCGAACCACTATAAATCTGGTGTCTTTTACTTTCTGCACTTTACTTTATTGCTTATTCATTTATCTTTATAGTGCATATTGTGTTTTCAACTGTCTTCAAATCAGGCCATAATCTTCAAACCAGCATCAGCTAAGGTTTTCATTAAATAAACAAGTTGGTGTTTTCAAAAGAAACTAAAGAACGGGTCTAAACAAGGCCTACCAAACTTCCGCATATAATCTCTTCATCAGATCACTATATTCATCTGGACCAGCAGACTTGTAGTCCAGTTGACATAGAAATCAGAAGAGGTTCCCTACTCTCTTGAAAAAGTTTTAAAGTCTATTCGCCCCTCCCCTCTAGACTTTAATCCCATTCACTACTCGTTCAGGGACCAACAGAATTATCAAAGAGATTTCCAGCCTAAGTACAATGAGTACAGAAAACTTGAATCCTACATGCCAAGGACATCAAGAAATCTGAATGCCTACCCACAGAGAGTCAAGCATGCTACACATGAATCAAAAGATAGATTTAGCAGATATATTCACAAGAATAAATATAACTCTTCTAAATCATCCAAGATTCACACTAATACTCAATCTCAACCTAAGGCATTTAAAAGGAAGATTGTGTATTTAGATGTTTATGGAAAACAAATTAGCCCTTTTCAAGTAATGAAAATAAGGCAAGTTTGGGTTCCAAAAGGTATATCTAACCCTCTAGGACCCAACTTCCAAAGGGTACCTAAGTTTTGATTTGTAACAGGTTCCAGTGGTGCCATCAACAAAGAAAAGAAGTCCTAAAGAACTTACATGGTACTTGGACAGTGGATGTTCAAGACATATGACTGGAAATAAGGAGCTCTGTCTGATTTTGTTGAACAAGATGGACCACAAGTAACTTTTGGTGACAACTCACAAGGAACAACCAAAGGTTATGGAACTCTCAAAATTGGTACTGTAAGTATTTCAAATGTTTCATATGTCTATGGTCTGAAACACAACCTATTCTCAATAAGTCAATTTTGTGATAAATGTTTTAATGTTGAGTTTCTCTAGTAACTTATGTTATATTAAGAACAAATCAAATCAACAGTTACTACTAACTGGGTCAAGGAAATGTAATGTTTATCTTGCAGATTGGAGTAAATCCACTGAAGATATCTGCTTAGTTTCTAAAAGCTCTAAAGATCTCAGTTGGCTATGGCACAAAAGGCTAAACCATCTGAATTTTAAGACTTTGAACAAACTTGCAAGATTATCTTTAGCAGATGGCCTACCAAATGAAGTATTCACAAAAGAACATGTCTGCCAAGCATGTCAAGAAGGAAATCAAGTCAAAGCATCCTTCAAAACAAAGGTTGTCATCTCAACTGCAAGAGTACTGCAATTACTTCACATGGATTTATTTGGACCCATTACCCCTGTAAGCATCAGTGGAAAGAAGTATACACTAATAGTAGTGGATGAATTCTCAAGATACACTTGGGTAATATTCATGCTAAAGAAGAAGGAGACTCAACAGAAGCTGCCAGAACTTATGAAGAAAATTACAAATGAGAAAGGCTTGAGCATTGTGAAGATCAGATCAGACAAAGGAACAGAATTCATCAACTCTTACATAAATGATTACTGTTAAGCAAATGGAATCACTCATGAGACTTCATCAGCTAGAACACCTCAACAAAATGGTGTAGCAGAAAGGAGAGTCAGAACACTCAAGGAAGCTGGAAGAACCATAATAGCAAAAGCAAATATTCCAAAGAGGTTTTGGGCAGAAGCAATCAATACTGCTTGTCACACCCAAAACAGATCTATGCTAACAAAGGAACAAGGAAAAACTCCTTATGAACTCTTCAAAGGGAGAAAACCAAGAATTTCTTACTTTCACATTTTTGGATGTACATGTTTCATTCACAATAATGGGAAGCAACAATTAAAAACATTTGATAGCAAGGTAGATGAAGGAATCTTTCTAGGATATTCTTCATCCAACAAAGCTTTCAGAGTTTATAATTGTAGAACTCTTATTATTGAAGAAACACCTCATGTTATCTTTGATGAGTTTTCTTTCAAGCACATGACCTCAAACAAAGAAGACAAATCCCATGGTGAAATCAACACAAGGGTGACAAGGCTAAGAGATGGTGAAAGAAAAGAATCTGTAGTTATTGATGTACATTATCCTGACTTGGACAATCTCAAGATATCCAACATATCTGAAGCCAATCAAGATAAAGACAACTTACCTGAAGCCAACATTCCTGAGGAAAACTGCAATGTTGAGTTGAATGAACCCACTCAACCTGAGGTAAGTTCTCCCAATGAAGAAGCTGGTAATGCTGAGGGAGTACAAGGATCAAATGATTTAGGGGGAACTCAACCTGAGAATACCAATGTCAATGACATGGAAAACACCCCTGAATATGAAACTGATCCAGTTTTTAATTTTCCTGAATTCTATGTTGAATTAAATGTTGAACCAGATGAGACTAACTTATCTGTAAATGATCAGTCTAGAAGGACATGGCTAGATGCTCATCCTTCAGACCAGATTATTGGTGATCTTACTAATGGTGTAATCACTAGGAGGCAACATGGAGAGAGTGCTTTATTTTGTTGTTTTCTTTCTAAAACAGAACCCACAACCATTGAAGAAGTAATGGAAGACTCCAACTGGATTACAGCAATGCAAGAGGAACTAAATCAGTTCAAAAGAAATGATGTTTGGGAGCTAGTAGACAGACCAACACATCAGGATGTTGTAGGAGCTAAATGGGTTTACAAGAACAAGAAGAATGAAAATGATGTTATAGTTAGAAACAAAGCCAGACTAGTTGCCAAAGGTTATAGTCAACATGAAGGAATAGACTATGATGAGACCTTTGCCCCAGTAGCTAGATTAGAAGCAATTAGGCTGTTCTTAACATATGCAGCTCATATGAAGTTCAAGGTATACTAAATGGATGTGAAGAGTGCATTTCTGAATGGTGTACTTAAAGAAGAGGTATATGTGGAGCAGCCACCTAGTTTTGAAGAAGGAGGCAAAGTGTATAGATTGAAGAAAGCACTTTATGGTCTCAAGTAAGCACCAAGAGCTTGGTATGAGACTCTATCACAATTCCTATTGGACAATGGATTTGTGAAAGGCACAGTTGATATGACCTTATTTAGGATAAGTGAAGAAAATGATATTCTGTTAGTACAGATATATGTTGATGATATCATTTTTGGTTCACCTAATGAGGATATGTGCAATAAATTTTCAACTCTCAAGCAAGGGAAGTTTGAAATGTCAATGATGGGATTGATGAACTTCTTCCTAGGTTTACAAGTCAAACAAACAGAGAAAGGAATCTTCATCAATCAAGCTAAGTATACTAGAGAAATAATCAAGAAGTTTGGTTGTGAGAATAGCAAACCAGTTAGGATTCCTATGAATACAAATTGGAAAATGGATCCTGATATTGATGGTGTAGATACCAACCCCACTGAATATAGAACAATAATAGGTTCTTTATTATATCTAACTGCAAGCAGACCTAATATTACTTTTGCAGTTGGTGTGTGTGCTAGATTTCAGTCAAATCCAAAGAAAAGTCATTTAGAGGCTGCCAAAAGAATACTTATGTATTTAAAAGGCACATTGAACTTAAGATTGTGGTATCCATCTAAAGACAACATTGAGTTGACTGGTTATTCTGATGCTGACTATGGAGGATGTAGGATAGACAGAAAATCAACTACTGGCACTTGTCAATTCTTAGGAAGAAAATTGATTTCATGGTTTTCTAAGAAGCAAACTTCTGTAGCTACTTCAACCACAGAGGCTGAATACATGGTTGCTGGAAGCTGTTGTGCACAAATCCTATGGCTCAAACAACAGCTAAGAGATTATAAAGTTGTCACAAAAGCTGTACCTATCTACTGTGATAATAATAGTGCCATTGCTATTACTCAAAATCCAGTGTTACACACAAGGTGTAAACATGTGGATATTAGACATCACTTCATAAGAGATCATGTTGAGAAAAAAGGATATCAGAATGGAAAAGATTCATACTGATAAGCAAAAAACTGATATTCTTACAAAACCCCTAGCTGAAACAAGGTTCAAGGAACTTTCAATGGAACTTGGTTTATTAGATCCTGGAGAGAGTGTTTAAAGTATAAGGAATTACTTTAATCATGCCAGAGATACTATTATTAATCCAAGGGGGAACTTAGAGTGAAGTCTTAGGACAATCAAGATGAAGGATAAGTTAGATGAGACAAAGTCAAAGTTTATTAATTTATTTTTCATACTGATATTATTTTCAAGAATTTTCATGCAAGAAACTTGGACAAAGTACATGGCATTCTTGAGTAAAATCAAGGAAAGATACTCAACAAGTACGAGGAAAACTACGAAGGACAACGTAGAGGATGACAAAGTACATGAGAAACTTCAATAGAAGTTGTCAAGGGTTATTCAGTCAAGTTGTCACTTGACTGTAGATAAGTTTTTCTTTTTCATATAAGTTAAACTTTGTTCATCATTATAGTACGCACTTAATGCTCATAATCGACAAACAGGAGATTTTTGCTAAAAGACGATCAATTGCACGATTTTCTGAAAAATCAACTCACTGTGCACTAGACACGACATTTACGTCCTTTGGTGTAACAGAATTGATCTAAACCATTAATTTTGATCAATTCAATCTCAGCCTTACACCTAACATTTTTCAAAACGTACAGTTGAGGAGATATAAAAGCAAAACTTAGAATTTTTCACAATTTACGTTTTCAAAATTTTTGAAAAAGCCCTAAGCTAAATTTCTCAAGAATCCTCAAGCTCATCTTCAAGTTTTTGCTCAAAGCTCTACTACCTTAACATGCCTGGAACTTTCAACCACTCAGTTCTTAGGCACATTCACTCAGAAAAGTTCAGGATCTGGTTACATAATGACTCATGAGTCAGATACAACCAAAAGGACTGCTCAAAAGTTTGAGTTTACTGAAGAAGATTTTGATGATTTCTTTGGATTGAATGCTACTGGAGAGGACTCTGAAGAATATATGAGGCACAATGAACAAGAAGTTGCCAATCAATGGATGGACAAGCCAGTACCTCTCAAATCTGGTCTACACAAGAGAGTTCTAAAAGAGGACTATCAACTATTGCTAGATGTGGTTGCAAAGACTATTATGTGCACCACAGGGAGCTATGATCAGATCAGCAGATCCAAGGTGAGATTGATGAAAGAAGTCATTGATGAAGGAAAGAAGCCAATGAACTGGAAAGGTTTCTTTCTGAAGAAACTAGTTGAGGAGAAAGCAAAGTTCAAGATTGTTGATGTAAGGAAGGTGTTTATTGAAAAGAAACTTGCCTTCTGTACAAAAGTTGCTGCATTCTTATACAAGAAAGGACCTGAGGACATTGTTGAAGATGGAGTTAAGTTCAACACCACCAAGATATTGTTCAGACAATTATCTGTGAGAACTTAGAAAAGATTGGGCTTGGAGATCAAGTCACCAAAAGCCTCAACAAGAAAACAAGCTAAATCTGCCAAACAAAAGAGTGAAGAAGCAAAACAGATGGTGATCAATATTCTTGAAAAAGCCAAGAAAGAAGGAAAGGGAAAGGAGGTTGAAACAACCTCAAAATCCAAGAAGAAGAGGGCCATGTCAAGCCCTAGTTCGAGTGGAGAAGAAACTGAAGAGGAGGATGATGATACTTCTGATGAAGAAATGGATGTTGATGAGCAAGCTGAATTAGAAGGTTCAGAAGATGATGATGAAGGTGATGAAGAAGAAAGAGTATCACCTGGAAACTTGGATTTGAATGATCCAGAACCATCAATTCATAGCCCAAAAGCTATTGAAACCACCCCTCACTTGAATGACCCAACCATTCTTAAAATTGCCTACAAATTTGATACCCCGATACCCATTCTTTTTTAAGATCCCCAACCCTCATCCAAGACAGATACAGCCCCTGAATACACCTATGAAATGTCACTGAGAGATGAATCCAAATTTTTCCTAGACCAACTTTACCCCCAACTTGCCAAATATCCTGATTTAAGATCAACCTTCTATGATCTTAGATTGATTGTTGACATAAGGAAGAAATCCATGTATGATATTGGGAAAGTTATTGAGTCCAAAGGACTGAACTGGTGGGAAAATGAGGAGTCAAGATTGATAGAATTTGCTGAGGTGGAATCCACTTTTGAATTGACAGATGAAAGACTGTTTGCTAACTTAGTGAACATTAAGATTTAAAAGAAAGCTATTCAATCCATTATTGCTGGGATTGATCTGAACCTTGAAGACAAGATGGAGGAGGATGGTGAAATGTCCAAAGAAGCTGAGGACAAGACAGAAGAAATGTCCAAGAGTACTGAGGACAAGATAGAGGAGATGTCCAAGACTGTTAAGGACAAAGAAGATGAAAAGAATGATGCCATGGAGGAAGATACCAATGAAAAAGAAAAATTTGGTGAAAAGACTGATGTAAAAGATTTCTTTGATGGAGTTGAGACTGCCATTGAAGAGATAAAGAATGGAGAGTCCAGTGAAGGAGAGAAGATTGATGAAATTGACCAAAGTCAATTGATTGAGAATGTTGTAGAGGAAGCACAACCAGTTGTTCAAACTACTGAATCTATGGAGATTGTCATTGTGAATGAAACTCCAACTGAGAAAACTGTTGAAGACACTATCATTCATGATGCTGAGTTGATTGAGTCAACTCCTGCTGAAGTCACTGAAGCTGAGGCCAAGAAAGATGAAGTGGAGGCCAATACTGCTGAAGAAGAAGCTGTGAAACCTGAGGAACCAGCTGCTATGAAGAAGCCCTTGGAAAATGAGGCAATAGCTACAACACCATCAACTTTGATGGAGTTCCCAATTCACCTAGATGCTCTTCCACTGACTGAAGTCTGCATCATTGATGAGGAGGATAAAAGATTGAAAGCTGTGCAGGATGAGTTCAATACACAGATTGAACAAATTGATGATGCTGAAAGAAAGAGATTGGAAAATGTTGTAGGTTTATGCCTGAACATGGGAAAGTATGTCAGAGACAGTTTGGATGAAACAATCATACCCACAAATGAAGCCCAACACAAGTCATTACTCAATTTAAACACTAAGGCAAGGAGGATGACAAAAAGGATGGAGAACTTGGAAGAGACTGTTGATAATAATTCTTTGGAATTATGTATCAAAGTGGAAAGTTTAGAAGTAAAGATGAACTCCACAACCATCAAACTGGATGCTGTTGAAAAAGGTTTCGAAACCTTTGATAAAAAGATGGATAGTGTTGGAAAGGAAGTGAAGGACTCTACCCTCAAGATTGGAGAGTCATCAAAGATCATGTCAGATGCTGTTACCACATACTTTCACACTGAAAAGGATTTGATCAAGAAAGACAGAGAAGAAATTCTGAGGCTAAAGGATGAAGTTGCCAAGGAAAATGAGGAGATTTCCCAGATGCTGTCAAAGGACATTGAAAAGCTGACTCAGTCTATGGGGAGTCAAAGAGATCAACTGATTAGAGAAACCATCAAAAGTTCACTTGATGCTGCTTTTGATATATTCAAAGATAATTTGGAGGGAATAATAAAGGTGATGAGAACCCAAGTTGATCAAGCTGTGAAGAAGCAAGTGGAAGAGTCTGTAAGTTCCACTATTTCTGCCTTTTTGCTAAGTCATGTTGACCCCATTTCTACTCAGATGAAGAGAATGGACACCTATCAACAAGAACTTTCACTTACTGTGGCTAAGATTGATGCCAACCCTGTTGACCCCATCAACCTTGAGGCATTTGATGATGCAAAAAAGGGGGAAGATAAGAAGAAGGGGAAAGATAAGAAGAAGGGGGAAGATTTGAAGAAAGGGGAAGAGAAGAGTAAGGGGGAATGAAGCAAAGGCACTGGCAAGGGGAAAGCCAAAGTATTGGAGATCACTGATGTTACAGAAGAGGAGGATTGCCCCAAGACCAGAAGTGGAAAGATAAGGAAACCCACTTTGAAAAGGAAGAAGCTTGCTGATATTTCTGATAATGAGAAAAGCAAGAAGTACAAGTCCAGTAAACCAGATGATGATGAGGAAATGGAAATTTCAACATTGATAAGAAGGGAAGATAAATTGCCTGTTAGGAGAGCTTCTCCTGAAGTTGCTGTTGCTGATCTTGTGAAAGACAAAGCTCATGTGTTTGAAGAAGTTGCAAACATCATTGCAGAAGGAGCTGGACAAGATGTAGAGACTAGAAAATGAGTAAGAAAGCTTGTCATTGAAGAAAGAACAAAAATGTTCAAAGATGCTGAAGAGTGCAGGTTGAAGAGGCACAAAAACTTTCTTCCAGGGAATTCAAAATCCTACAAGAGTTCTTATGCTCTGATGATGGAGAACAGAGATAAGAGGAAGACTGAAACCTTGAAAAGACTCCCTCATACTGACAGCTGGGTTCCTGCTGAACTCAATGGTGTTTGGGAAGAAGCTAATCGAGTATGGGATCATCTCTTCTATGTTGTTAAGAGATGGGGAGACTTTGAAGACATTGATGGTCTGTATGAAGGCTTTATGATGGAGAATCATCCAAAACTGTACACAAAGATCTTAGGAGCTGCTCAAAAGGAGAATGTAATTGTCAAGGCTCCTGAACAGATTTTCTGGACTCCACCAATGAAGGCTGATGGAAATGGAATTGATAGGAAAGCTATTACTGATGAGTTTGTGCAACTTGTCAAGGATGAAGACTTGATTGGGAAGAATGAGGAAGTCATGGCCTTGAAGAACAGACACTTTGCATCATATGGGCTGACTCCACTGTTCAAGGAACTCCCAACCTTTCTGAAGAAGAAGTCAGATGCAGCCAAGTGCTGAAGTTGCTGAAGGTCAAGTCAAGATTCAAAATTTCATGAACTTTTTATTCTATGTTTATTTTTTAATTTCCAGACAATTGTTGCTCCTTAAGAGCTAGAACTTACAACTTTCTGCTCTTACTCTGTGCTACTTTATGTGGATGATGATTATCTATCTTATGCACTGGACAACAATTTTGAGTCTTATACTTGTGTTATTTGTGTTTAAAAATTGGCTCAAGCAAATTTTTAAATTGATTCTTGCTTAGATCAAGTTTTATAGAACTCAGAGAACTTAGCCCTTTTAGGTTAATAATCTGAATTTATTCTGTGAAATTTTCTAAGTATAGAAAATACATGCTAGTTGTCCTGTTTTTGTCAAATCTACTGAAATAGAAATCCCTATGGATCTTTTGAAGTAAGTAGGTTTTGGCATCATCAAAAAGGGGGAAATTGTTGGGATATGGTTTATATTAATAAAAGAAAATTTGATTTTGATTTGATACCAAAACCCTAAGTAAAACCCCAAGTATGATGATTTGCCAAGTCTAGATTTTCAGGTTAGAAAAGCTCACATATGTTAGGGAGCTTTAACTTTTCTTAGATAGATTATTCTTTGAATCTATGACAAATGACCTGAAAGCACAAAGCACATGAAGACAAGTATCATTGAAGACAAGAAGCTGAAGTGTTATGAAAAAAGTGGCAAGGACTCATGAAGACAAGTATGCTGAATAACAAAAGTTAAGTATGATGGATTTGGATATTCATATACTTTGGACTTGGCACACTTATGGTCAAAGACGATGAATGACTAGACATTTTATTCAGTACGAGGCCGTTAGCAGAAAGGACTGAAATATTCCAAAACAGCCAAAGAATTAGTGCCACCTGTCACTGCGCATAACAAATTCTGAGAATGGAATGCAAAATGCAGAATGGACGTGAATGCATGTACTATTTGCATGCAGGCCCCTGAACAATTTGAAAGTTCAAATTTATGGATAAGCTTGCTACCTCCACCAACGGATAGTTTTGCTTCATCTATAAATAGGCCACATCTTGAATCATTTCAAAATTACGGGACACACAACAAGACACACAAGCAATACACATTCTAGCATTTAAAAGCAATCAAAACACTCGAGAGATAAAAACTTTTAAGCATATTCATTTGTGAGTGTTACCTTTAGTCCTCTCTAGGCAAGCTTATTGTTTGATTATCCGAAGCCTAGAAAGTGATATCCTAGCCTTTACATTAGTTCTTAAATTGTAAAGGATATCACACTTAGTTGGTACAAGAACAAAACCCTAATTTCACCTTGAAAGTATTGTTGAGTTCGTAGAAGTGTTGAGAGTATTGCAACGAGAGAAGGTTGTAAGAAATCAAGAGAAGAGAAGAAGAAGAAGAAGTAGAGTGCACCTTGGCACTGTAAAAACAAGTTAATTCCAATAGATTAAGGAATTATCCTAATAAATTAGGAGAGTGAACGTAGGAGCAGTTTAGCCTCCGAACCACTATACGTCTTGTGTTCTTATTTACTGCATTTATCTTCTTGCTTAAGCTTTTGTGTTGTTATAATTGCTTACTGTTATTTGATAACTTAGTACTTGAGTGCATATTACTTAAGGAGTATAATAAGGACTATCATTTATTTCGCATACAAGTTACCTACTGTTAAAATCTGTTAGAATACACTGTTTAGCATTTTCATAGGACTTGACATACTGTGTAACTTATTTGACTCTGATTATTGGTGTTGATTACTTGCAAAAGTTTTTGAAAAACACATACACGTGTATTCCCCCCATACACGTGTCACACTCCTTTTTGGGACCAACAAGTAGCTTTGGGTCAAAAGAGAGACAAGCTCTTTCGTGTGATCTACTATGCAAGCAAGACCTTGAATATGGCTCAAAAGAATTACACCACGACGGAAAAGGAGATGTTAGCCGTGATCTATAGCTTTGATAAGTTTAGAGCATATTTGGTTGGAGGTAAGACCATAGTGTACACGGATCACACGGCTCTTAAGTATTTGATTGAGAAGAAAGAGGCTAAACCGAGGTTGATACGATGGGTGCTCCTTTTCTAAGAATTTGATGTGGAGATTAGAGATAGAAAAGGGTGTGAGAATGTGGTGGCGGATCATCTCTCAAGACTTGAGAATGTGGAGGAAAAAAATGTCCAAGTCCCTATCAAGGAGTGGTTCCCCGATGAGCAAATTCTTGCTATCAAAGAAGCATGTCCATGGTTTGCCGACTTTGTGAATTACATAGTCACTGGAACACATCCACCAAATCTTTCATTCCATCAAAAGAAGAAGTTTTACCATGATGTCAAGTTCTATGTTTGGGAGGACCCATTCCTCTATAGATGGTGTTCGGATGTGATCATGAGGAGGTGCCTAGCGGAAGATGAGTGGGAGAAAGTGATTGAGGAGTGTCATTCTTCCCCTTATGGAGGGCACTTTGGAGCAAACCGGACGGCCCACAAAGTTCTTCAAAGTGGTTTTTATTGGTCATCCATCTTTAGAGATTGTGAAGTTTTTGTGAAGAAGTATGATAAGTGTCAAAGGATGGCCGGGAAACATTTCAAAAAGACATGAGATGCCTATGAAGAATGTGATTGAAGTGGAGCTATTTTATGTGTGGGGAATAGATTTTATGGGGCCCTTTCCAACTTCTCATGGATTTTCTTACATCCTTTTGGCCATTGACTATGTTTCTAGATGGATTGAGGCCATTCCAACCACTACAAATGATGCCAAGGTAGTCCTCAACTTTTTGAGGAAGAACATTTTCACTCGTTTTGGCACTCCAAGAGCACTAGTGAGTGATGGTGGTTCACACTTTTGCAATCGATGGCTAGATCAACTCTTAACAAAGTATGGAGTGAAGCATAGGGTGATCACACCTCATCACCCTCAAGCTAATGGACAAACGGAGCTTTCCAATCGAGAAATGAAGCAAATTTTGGAGAAGGCCGTTGGGATAAAGAGGAAGGATTGGGCCATCAAGTTAATGATGCTCTTTGGGCATATCGAACCGCTTACAAGACACCTTTGAGCACATCCCTTTACCAACTTGTGTATGGCAAGTCTTGTCATCTACCAGTGGAAGTGGAGTGTAGAGCTCGTTGGGCTATTAAGGAGTTGAATCTTGATCTTAAGGCATCCAGAGAAAGGAGGAAGATGATGCTCAATGAGCTTGATGAGTTTAGGAATGTAGCTTTTGAGAACTTCAAGATTCACAAAGAAAGGGCCAAGAAGTTCCATGATAAGAGGAGGGAGTTCCAAGTGGGAGAACAAGTCTTATTGTTCAATTCAAGGTTGAGGCTATTTCCGGGCAAGTTGAAGTCAAAGTGGTCGGGGCCCTTTGTGATTAAGAATGTGACGCCCATGGGAAATGTGGAACTTGTTGGTAAAGATGGAGCAACCTTTGTGGTGAATGGTCAAAGAGTGAAGTACTACTTTGGAAACGAGCAACTTCGAAGGGTGGAAACACTTCATTTGATTGAGATTTGAAAGTAGAAAGAAACCGTCCAGCATAGGACGTTAAAAATAGCGCTTCTTGGGAGGCAACCCAAGGTTTTATTACTTTAGTATTTTTTATAGCTTAGTTTCTTTTGTAGGTATGGATGAGGAATATCATGGATACACTTTCTTGAAGAATGAAGAAGAAAGCAAAACCAACTTTGGAAAGAGGGAGCAAGTGGTGCAATGGTGATCTTTGAAGAGTTTGGGATGTGCAAGGAGGGAGGTAACAACTTGTAGCCCCAAACTTAGAGTTTTTACATAGTAAGATTCTAAGTTTGGGGGAGTTATTTTTCTTTTATTTCTTTTCTACTAAGTTGTTATCCCTTGCACCGTTTTGTCGTTTCACTTGTATACATTTTGCACCGGCGCACACTTAGCTTTCATATGCTTATTTTTGTTTGAGTTGGTTTTGATCATGTGTTGGGTAGTGGATTTATGGTGAAATGTGAGCATGGATAATCTTTGGAATCCATAGTGAGTAGTTGTGGTGATGTCTATTTGCTTTGAATGTATGCATGATTGGTGATGGATAGTAGTATCATGTTGTGTTCATATTTGTTGATCTTTGATGGCATGAACGCATGATGTGTTGTTGTTTGGGGACATTTGATGAATGTGAGAGTTCTATTGAATAAATCGATGAGAATTGAGCCTTAATCCGACATGTAATCCGGTTTAATTCATTTGAGAGTGGATTAGGTTATTGCTAGTGATCCTAGAACTTGCCCAAGTTCTTGTTTGAAAGCATGATTGTGTGAGATTTTGTGATATGATATAGGACATCTTGTTCTAAAGAGTCACTTAGCCGAAATTTCCTAAAACCGAAGTAATCTTCCGTAGTTAGCCCCTTTGAACTTAATTCCTCATTTTTTTTGGCAAACTACAATGTTAACCACTTAGCCTTTTTGAGCCTTTGATACCTATATCTAGTGGGGGATAAAAGACAAAGTGGATAAACATGTGCTTGAATATTTTTGGTGAAAGGAGAAATTGGAAAAGTTGAAAGAAAATGAGAAAAGATGAAAAGAAAATCAATGGAAAAGAAAAGAGGGACAAAGAGCCCCAAAAGCTTGAAAAGAAAAATGGTTCAAAAAGATGAGGTGATGAATGCTTGAAAAAGAAAGGAAAATGAAAAGTGAGGATGGAGTTTGTAAAGTTTGAAGGTGAAAGCACAAATTGTAAAACAACAAACTTTGTCCTTCACTAGAAGAGTCACAATTCCCATTTTCATTCTACTTTGTCCAAAGAGCCAATGTTACATCCTTGATTAAGCCCTATTGATCACATTGTTGAACACTTTAGTGTTGTAGAAAGTAGAATGTGGGCAAGTTTATGGTGATTGCATAACATAACTTGATTGATGAGTGCATTCATATCCTCAATTTGTTTGTGTGTTTGAGAGAAACACTCTATCATGTTGAGTAGAGGACTTGAGCATTTGGATTATATTTCTCATTCACAATATGTTGTGTGCTTGTGCATTCCTTAATCTATGAGTGTGAATTGCAATAATGAGCCTATGATCTTCATTGATAAAGCACTTTGAGAAAGAGATATCACTACACTTTACTTTGCATGTGTGATTTACATTGAATATTCCATTATGATCATTCCACCCTCATTGCTTTAAGCGTTTAGTTGTTTGAGGACAAACAACATTTTAAGTTTGGGGGGGGGGGTTTGATTCGGGTGGAATTTACACATTTTAGATGCACATGTGAAGCTCATTTTGATGTTGATTTCATTGATTTATGGGTTGAATATGATGGTTTTGTCTAAAATAAGAGAAAGGTGGTGTTTTGTCGATTTTGTAGGTAAAACGATGGAATTTGGAAGCAAAACACCTACCTCACTTCACTGAACCAAAGATAGAAGCACACCATTGGATCCGGCTCGAAAAATGGAGTGGAATAGCAAAAAGAATCGAGTCGATTGCAGGTCGGAAGCAAAAGTTACGCACGAAACAAGTTCAATGTGCAAAGTAAACATTCAGAAACTCGGCCGAGTTGGCCAACTTGGCCGAGTGGAGGAAAAAAAATCATTTTCTCGGCCGAGTGCACAGAATCGGTCGAGTAGGAGCGATGGACTGAGACTGGAATGAGCAGTAACTCGACCGAGCTACCCAACTCGGCCGAGTTGGACGAAAAACTCAATTCGACCGAAATTACAGAATCGGCCGAGCTCGATCCTTGATCTGCGACCTTGAAGAGCCGCAACTCGGCCGAGTCACCCCTGTTCTCGGTGCCATTCGCGTATTTTAGCCATTTTTTAGGGATCTACTTGCAATTCTTGCACCCAAACCCTACCCCAACATTATATAAGCCCTCATTCTTAAAATCAAAGCAACTTTTCCCCAATTCCTCAAATTCCACACATAGAAACACACATTTGGAGGTGATTTGGCCATAACTTCTTCAATTCTTCATCAATTCAAGCAAGGGAGGCTCCATTAGCTTTGGAATTTCATTCCACACCATACTTTAGACTAATCTTTCTATTTCTCTCTCTCTTTTATTTAGTTATTTCACTTGGTTTGGTTCATTTGATTATGTTGTTGATTGGCTAGAACACTTTTGGTTCTAAGACTTTGTAAATATTTGGATTGAAGTTTATGAACTAATTTCTTGTTTTAAATTGTGTTTGTCTCTTATTTGTGTGCTTGATTTTCAAATGGAAGCATGTTATTATTGGCCATGATGATATGTTTAATCTATTGTTAATTGGGATAGTATCGAGAGATTTATTCCATTAATCGTATGTAAGCATGCAACCCAATATTATTATGATCTCGAGAGAGGATAGTTATTGGGAGGGAATTTAATGATCTTTGGGGCTAAATTAGGTGGTGTGATGTTTGTAATGTAGAGATACGAACTTACGTTGCATACTCCTTTGGATTAGTTATATCGAGAGATTGATTAATTCTTCTTTAGTGATCAACCTTATAAGAGGACAACCTTAATTGTCATTTGAATGAGTTACAAATCATAAATGGATATCTAAGTATTGCAAATGCCTTGGAACCTACCTTCTCTTAATTGAGCTTTACCCGTATTTCTCTCGTTTTGTGATTTACATGAGCACTTGTTGATCGATTTCTTTATTACTCTTTTAATTGTTTACTTGTGACAAATTGTTAGATAATTTTAGGGTAATTCACCATTCAAATTTGTCGACCGCCGTCTATTTAGAACTTATATCGACAAACTCCACTCTTACACTACACCTCTCCGTGGGATCGACCTCGTACTTATCACGCTACAATATACGCTGTATACTTGCGGTTGTGTATTTTGGTGTTGCATAATACGTGAATCACATCACATGCAGCTCATTAATCAAAGTGGTCTACAATAGAAAAGTCATCATGCAATAAGTTGGAATTGCCTGTGCCGCCGCTTTGATCAAAATCTCTTTCCCCGCTTTAGATAACTGCCTACCCCTCCACCCTTGTAGTCGTTGCCATAATTTTTCTTTGATGTAATTGAATATGCCCCTTTTGTTTCGGCCCACCAGAGATGGTAATCCCAAGTATTTCTCTGTATTTAACGGGGAGTGAATATTGAGGACAACACACAACTCAGACCGAGTAGCACTCGAGACGTTTTTGCTGAAGAAAACGCCAGATTTGGCATAATTCACATCTTGCCCCGATACAGCCACATAATTGTCCAATAATTGCCTCAAGTAATGACATTCATCTACTGTGGCTTTGCAAAAAAGGAAACAATCATCTGCAAATAAGAGGTGGGATACACTCGGTGTCCGACGACATACCTTGTTGCCATGCAATCCCCCTACCGCATTTGCATAACTCATAGCAGCTGAGAGGCCCTCGGCACAAATAAGAAATAGGTACAGCGATAGGGGATCACCCTGTCGCAGTCCTCTACGTGGAAGAATCGGCCACACCCCATCTTCGTTCACTTGGATCGTGTATTGAACCGACCTCACACACATCATCATCCATGACCTCCATCTCTCCGAAAATCCCATACGCCCCATCATTCTGTCCAGATAATCCCAATCAACTCTGTCGTAGGCCTTACTTATGTCGATTTTAATTGCCATGTCACCCATCCGGACTGCCCTTCGATTCTTCATGGCATGTATAATTTCAAAGGCTATCAACACATTATTCTGAATATTGCGACCAGAAATAAATGCAGATTGTGCATCATCAATTAGCATTGGCAATACCTCTTTCAATCTATTGCTCAGAACTTTAGAAACAATTTTATATAGCACGTTACACAGCGAGATTGGTCTTAAGTCCCTCATACTTTGCGGCTGGTCAACTTTCTGGATTAACACTACATTTTTTTTGTTCAAATCCGGTGGGAAGAATCCTCGACGTAACCACTCGACACCACTTTGATACACCTCTTCGCCCACTTCCTCCCAGCAGTGATGGAAAAAACCAGGATTGAACCCATCCGGTCCTGGCGATTTATCATGATGCATTTGACGAACAACTCGACTAAATTCTTCTCGTGTAAATTCGTGACACAAAAGATTATTTTGGTCTACAGAAATCGACTCTACCACCGGATCCAGAAACGTTTCCTCCATACTAGGGTTAACGGATGGCGAAAACAAGTTGGAAAAGTACTCCCTTGCCAGTTCGCACAAGCCCTCATGCCCTTCCACCTAAGTGCCATTATCATTCTTGAGTTTGATTATTCGGTTACGTCGTCTCCTTTCAGACGCCGATTGGTGAAAAATCGGGAGTTTAAATCACCATCCCTCAGCCAAAATACTTTCGCTCTTTATTTCCAAAAAGTTTCCTCTTGGACGAGTAACCTCCCTAGCTCCCCCTGGCCCGTTCGTACCTCATACGACCCACATCACTCGCATCCTCCTGTAGGTGTTCAATTTGTTTCTTTAGGTCTAACTTTTCCTTGCGGAATATTTGATCTGCCTTATTACCCCATAATTGCAGGGTTTCTGTAACGCCCCGAATCCGGAATGCAGCCCTTGTGGCTCAAACACTCTAAATTCGAGTCGTTACTTAGTGACCGAAAAATCGAACTTGAAAATTTCTTTAAAATATATAATAACAGAAGTGAAATATTAAGAGTTTTGCAGCGGAAAACAATTTGAAGGCGGATGTAAGTTGCAATGGAAGTGGTGTGGGCCAATTTATTTAAAAACTTAGAATCCATAAGATATATAATCGATGTTTTATGGAAAACATACATATAAATCATCGAGCAGCTTTTAGGAAAGTTTGTTACTCGGCATACGAATAAAACCGTCCTTATGCAAGCGGCATCATTTATTTTAATGAGCATGAATAGTATAAAGTTTCATAGTATTTTATTTATCGGGAAACTCCGTGTCATCCTCGCTACAGCTCCGGCCCCTCAAAGTTGAAACCTGAAAATATTTAAGTTGGAGGGGTGTGAGATAGAAATCTCAGTGGATATCCTGTACGCTGTTATACAGATTGGCAGTACGCCAAAGTAATTAATATTAACATTTTATCGTAAATGATTCTTATTCTTTTGGATAGTGAATTTGTTATTCACTGAGGATTCATTGTATATTCTTATTTAATCATCATATATCATACTTATCATAAATCATATGTCATACTTATCATATATCATGTGGGACACTGGTAGCGACTCTACCACATGCTACCCCCTAAACGCTTCCCGCCTACTCCGTTGTATGATTTAATCATACGGGACACTGATAGCGACTCTATCACATGCAATCCCCATAAACACTTCCCACCTCCACCGTAAAATTCATGTGGGACACTGGTAGCGACTCTACCACGTGCAATCCCCATACACATTTCCCACCTCCACCGTAAAATCGTAATTCATGTATCATAATATTATAATATCATATAATAATTATTATTGTATTCTTGTGTTCTTAGTTTTATGTTCATGTTTATTTAGTTTAGTTCAGAATACACCAACAGTCCATATAACATTTACATCGGCAGTACAGTAGTGACACCCACCTCGTTAACTTTTAAAGAAAAGTTACAAACTTCTTGGTTATATTTTAGCAACCACAACGCAGGGACCGTCCGAGCTTTGATTTGGGCCGCACTTCACCTAGCACAATTTTCGTGTTTTTAATGATCATTTTTCATTCTCGATTATTTATAATTTTTATAAGGGTTGTCGTAATAATGCATGCAATCATTTGTGGAGCAAAACATTCTTTCTTTGATCTTAAAATATTGGAATAATATGTATAAATATGTTTAATATTTGTTTGTTCACTTGAGAATTTAGCGAGGACGTTAAATCTCGTTCCTTAGGCTTTATAATAAAAGAGGTGTTATTTTTCGCATTTTATTAATTCTGGTCCTAGTCGTCCATGTGGAACGTCGTGATTTTCGTAACACATTGTCACAGGTTGTTTGGTCGAGGAAATTACTGGCGAACGTATGGCGATTAAACGAAAAGTGTATTTTATGCAAAGTTTCGAAACTGGTCCTTGTTAGTTGGTAAAAGGGCATAGAATAGTTGAATTTTCTCCTATATTCGTGATTTTATTTCCGCCAAACGGATAACCCGAAAAACATTTTTCTTTGGGGTAATTAAACTACGTTACTTCTAGTTTATTGGCAATAAAAATTTTCGTGAAAATTGTGTCTCGAAGTCGGGTAAAAACGGCCCTAAAGTTTGGACCTGGGGCACCACTGTCATGTTTCTGATTTTTTCCAGATTGCTGTCACATTTTCAAAAACTAATATCTCCCAATTTACTCGATCAATCTGAGTCATTTTTTGTATATGGACTCCCCACTGTATGAAGATTATTTCCCCTTTGGTTTTATGTCAAAATCATTTTTATCTTAAAAGATATAGGCTCCTAAAGTTGCTGTTTCCAACATCAAAATTTTTAGTTTGTTTGCTGGGTTTCAAAACGTTTTATGTACAATTAAGTTCGTGTTTCCAGCCAGTTAACATGCCGAACACATATCTTTATCACCATAACACATATATAACACAAATCCCACTGGATTCAAGCACCGAAAGTCATGATCGTAAACTAAAATTTTGCAATTAGCACATAAAAGGTTTGTGTGTTAAAACCTGTGTAGTTTCTGGCTTAGACCGTGGCTTTGGAGTTGGAAACGTGTGGGAACTTGGAGGATTGATTGAGGATGGAGTTGACAAGATTTCCTTCATCATTTTTGCAAGGAAAATGACGGAGAGTTAGAGGTGAACTTTGAAAAAAGAAACAGGGGATGAAGTAAAAGAAATGTGTGGTGTTTCTTTCTTACTTTTGTCTGAGTGTACGAACTGGGCCTTGCGATTTCTTTACCCTGACCGCAACTGGAAGGGGGAGAGGTGCTGCTTTCCGGAGCTTGACGAGAACGGATGGAAGGTTGAGGAAGAATTAGACAAAGACGAAGAGTTATTTCTTACGGTAATGGAGGCCTGATTTTGAATGTTGGAATTCCATTTTTGCAGCGCTTGGGCAAGCTTGGAGAGGGGTGTGTGAGTGAGTTTGCTCTGATGGAGGGGTCTTATTTATAGAACAGTTTGGGGGAGAGGATTGAAACAGTAATTGGCGACGTGGTTATCCCCTCTCCATATGTGTTCAGGTGCCCTTTCAGATATTGAAAAAGGATATTTCCCAATTTATTCTTACGTTAGTAACTCCTGGGTACTTTACCTAGGAATAATTAAAATCAATTGTTTTAGAATTTCTGTGGAAAACTTAATGGCTTAATTCTAACGTGGGTCTCCCTTTTACTTATACTTTTTGCATTATATTTGTATCTTAATACTATAGTTCTTGTTAAGTAAATTTACGGGATAATTATAATTAATTGTTTTAGAATTTCTAGGGATTTGACCCTCGCGTTTTGAGACGAAATTATTTATTATTTCTTTATTTTGATTTCTCGTTTAAATGTTATTCCAACTTCGTCGAAATATTCGATTTCTTTCTACGAATGGAATTTAAAATTTCCTCTAAACGTTTTATGATTAAAATATTCTTTTAAAGTGCTAGAAGTGCGCTCGACTCAAAGTGCTCGTCCGATTCCTGTAAAATTCAAAATCTCGAAGCATATATATCCAAAATTTGTCAAGTAAAATATGCTAGAAATAAAATTCTCTTTTATTTAATTTATTTAAGTGTTGTTCATTATTATATTTGGGACGGAGTGTTACAGTTTCCCCTGTAGCATGAAGTTTACCCATGACATCTAGATCATGGAGTCCATTCCAGCAACGTCGAACAATCATCTTAAGATCTGGCTCACTTCTCCACCTGTTCTCAAATTTGAACCCTCATTTTCTCTCCCGAATTCCAGCCGGATATGTATCCAAAATAATCGGATTATGATCAGATACTGGCGCCACCAAGTTAGTGAGAGTGTCTGTTGCGAATTTTTGATGCCATGCTGGATTGACCATAGCACGATCTAGTCTTTCCTCAACAGCCGTAGTAGAATTTCTCCCGCGGAACCAAGTGAATTTATATCATTTCAGGGGAATATCAGTCAACTCACAATCTGTAACAACATCTCGAAACCCATTATATAGCTATCGTGGATGAGCCACTCGACCTATTTTGTCCTCCGGTGTGAGTAGGTCATTGAAATCGCCTATACACACCCACGACATATTGTGCGCCCCCGCCAACTGTCGCAGTAGATTCCAAGATTGGTTACATCGATTCCGTTCTGGGAATCCATAGTAGCCCGTAAGTCTCCCAATAAGTGCATCATTTTCTAATTTTGCATCGATAGGCAATTGGGTTGAAGTTGTTACTCTTTTCAACGGTATCTCTCTGATTCAAAGGTAAACACGTAACCCGTTCAGCATGTTTAGGGATTTAATTATTTTACCATATATTTAAATTACGTCTCAAATAGATCCATGGCAATTTTAAAAGAGTCTCAAAGGATTCCCTCTCAAAAGACCCCTAGGGATCTCAAAAGATTCTCGAGAGTCTCAAAAGGATCTTTCCCTAGCGTGATGGTCTCATAACCCACAAGTCCCAATAATTCCCACAAAGAAGATGAGAAAGTTGGTCCCATAATAATTCCCCACAAAGGAGGGGACCACAAGATTTGGGGGAGATCCTTATTATTGAGTATTATGATAATCCCAACAACACAATTAGCACGTTGGTCGCATTTACCTCAAGATTGGATTGACGATGATATTCCTCAACATATCAAGGAGTTTTTGAAAAATCTCTGTTAATTATGTATTCTTAAACTCTCTAGTGTATTTAAAAAAAAAACAATTGTTGTAAGAGGACTATACCTCATTAAACTTCTAAGTGTCGAAGCTCTTAAAGAGCGATAAGTTTAATAGTGTCCATTTGACACTTAAAATTCAAGTGTCTCGTTAGAGAAACTAATATCACAGTCGAGTGTGTGAGAGTGGACGTAGAAATCGAGTTTTCGAACCACTATAAATCACCGTGTTTATTCATATATTTGTTTATATAAAAAAAACACAACACACGATCAGTCGAACACCTTGCACAACTGATATTGAACTTTTGTAAACTTGTTTATTTTAATAAGGCTCTATGGGTTAAACAAGTTTGACGTATGTTCACGAACCTACAATCCTTAGTAACTCGGTTACTCAAGTAAAGCTCGTCATTTTAAACATGCTCCATATCATGGATGGAGGTGGGGTTTGACTCTAATCATTATTATATATGTTTGGAGGTCTTTATTACGGGGTCGAAAGTTTTTTATTGAGAATATGAGATGGTAAGACTTTCACATGTTTCGAGACAATAGCTCCAACTACTTATGTCTGTTCAACCGAATTCATTCAAACACCTGTGCTATGACAATGCAATGCAATCACACACATACACTTTATTGGTCTAGCGAAAACTTAGAACGTAAGTCGAACACTTGAGTTTACATTAATATGAAAGTACACAATTATAATGGAGGATAGACAAAGTTTTGCGCAAATCAATTTTACTGTGTAATTGGTTTGCATTTTGTGTGTAAGTTTATACAATATTAATTGTTTCATTAAATGATATTACAGAAGTATGATAGTATTAATTGTTTCATTATAAAATATTACTCCAAAGTAGTTAGATGTAACAAAAATAATTTATATAATACCGACTCACAAAATATTACAATATGACAAAAATTTATAAGTTATAAACAGTTCGATGCATTAGACGAATCATAGTATTACTTATAATATTAGATGATACTTGTATGACTCATATATATAATATGATTCGTGAAATTATGAATCTACTTTTTAAAACAAAGTTATATGTATGTCCTAAAAAAAATAAAATAAGACAATTTTTAAGTTTGTTAAACTAGTTGTGGGGCCCTAATAAATCTTGATTTGAACACGTGTACTACCCTAGTTGTATACACATTTTTTCGTTTTGAAGATTATTATTACAAAGAAAAAAGGAAAAAAAAAAAAAAAATAGAGGAAATTAGTGCAATTTCAGCAGTCCTTCCAAGTCCAACCCATTTTTCGTGTTTGAACAAGTGATGATCACATAATTATATTTAGGCCTCAAAACACACACAGTCTGAATTACTGAATCCATCTCCACATTTCACCCTCCCCAATTCTTCCTCCTTATCTCTCATCACTTTCTCTCTCTAGGGTTTTCTCCACAAGAGTCGGTGAATTTCCGCGAATCGGCGTCGGCGATGGACTCCGAGGACGATATGCACGACGCTAATGAAGTAGCGTCGGTGGAGGAAGATGATGACTATTACAGCGGCGGCGAGGAAGTCGATATGGATTTGGAGGAGGCTGGTGAAGAATACAACTATGCCTATGCTGATGAAGACGAGGACGATTCTGGCGATTACGTTTTCACTGCGAATTACTCTGACGACGATGACGCCCTCGTTAGTCGTTCGCAGGTACCGCTTGCAAACCGACCCTTCCCGTTCGATTTTTATTTTTATTTACTCGAATTGACGACTGCTGAGCAACTAATTTAGGTTGAAGCAATATGATATCTGAATTTTTGTCCGAGTGTGATTTATACTGGAACTGCAGTCGTGAATGCCACGCTGGGCTTCAGATGGATTGATAATTTATATTTCCATTTTAAATATGCAGGATTGAATTCCCTTCGTTAGTTTTTTTTGCTAATGGGAGCCGAATTTAGATTTTCCGTAACTTAGGTATTTTAAAGTTAGAATTTTGGAAGGATGTTGGGTGGAAATGAATTTTAAGTTGATTAATGGATTTTTTTTTTCTTTAGATGTGGGTTAAATATTGCTGCGTCTTATCTATTTCAATTTTAGATATGCAAGGTGTAATTTGTTAATTTTGTTTTGTGATAATCAGACTTTCTATCTATAGCTTAGAGTTTTAGCTTTGGCGGGATATTGGCCTAACAATTCCCGGCTGGAAATGACTTTTAAGTTGAACAATGAAAAATATGTGCAGATGAAGGAAGATATTTTACTGTGTCTTCTCTATCAGATCATATGCTGCATTAGTAGAGTAGAAGTTTGCTGCATTATTCTAGAAAGGAGGTTTCCAGTTTAAAACTAGAGAAGTAGGAATTAAATCTGATTTGCTGTTTCATACTCTTATTTTTAAATTTATACATCTTTATACTGCTTCAGTGGAATCAGGGGTTGCATAAGTTATAAGTAAGGTTTATGAACTTCATTTTATGGCATAATAATTACGAATTGAAGGAAAGTTCTGTAGTGCTTTATGTGAGTTTGTTTGAAATTGCCTATATTTATCTTTAAAATTCATTGCCTTACATGTTGCAGAAGAACTATACCATCTTGAAGGATCAAGATATACACAAGCGTCAAGCGGAAGACATCACCAAAATTTCCACTGTCCTTTCTATTTCGAGGGAATCTGCATGCATACTATTGCGACGATATAACTGGTAACATTTTTTTCTCAAAAAAAAAAAAAAAAATCTATCTGAGATTAACGTACAGATTTCTGTTTTCCTGACTTGGACTGAGATTATACCATTTCATGTTGTCTTCATGAAATTTGAGTATGTGGCACATGAAAAATGATTTGAAGTCCTTGAATATTATATTGATCTGTTAGATGCTTTTCCATAAATATGATCTCATTTTATGAGTTCAGTTTCCATGAATCACTTTTACATAATTGTTAATGCAGGAGTGTGAATGATGTGCATGAAAAATGGTTTGCTGACGAAGAAGGAGTACGTAAAGCTGTTGGCATATTGGAGAAACCTCTTGTTAAGTCTCCAAATTTTAAGCAAGTAAGTTATGAATTTGACTTTCTCCCATGTTATTATGTTCAATCACAAGTCACAAGACACTACCTCATCTTCTTGAATGCATTTTTCTTTATATCCTGTAGGTGGCTTGCGGGATTTGTTTCGAAAACTACTCATGTGACAGTCTACGTTCAGCTGCCTGTTCTCATCTCTTTTGCGATGCATGCTGGAAAGGTTTGTCTATCCACTGCACACCTTGACTGACCTATCTTTGGAATACATGGATGGAGGGAGGACAGGTTTTCGGTCTCTGCTTCTGTTGATGACCTCTATTGGATCTATTCTTTAGATCTATCTTAAGTTTGAAACTTCTTTTGATGAGAAATTTGTTTCCTCTACTAGGGTCTAGGGTTGGGAGAGGGGGTCTTGTAGTTTTCTGTGTTCTACTTCTGTGAAGAACTAAAGTTGATAGGGGTACAATGGGAAATATTCAGAAGTCTTTTTAGAATGGGTATCATAGGACATAGGCTACTGCAAACCACTTCCTGGGTTTTCCCGTTTTATTTCGTGTTAAGTTTTTCTTGAGGAGGTGGCTATGTGTTGAAAGAATCGGTTAGTTGTGATGCCTGAATTTAGTTATGTGGATTGAGTGATTGTGCAGCCTTGATGATGGCCTGATTATCTTGCAAGTTGCAACTCAAATTTAAATTTCACTTCCACCCCTGCCCAAAGTTGACAGAACCAAAAAGGAAACCTGATATTGGTTAGCAGAAATGTTTGCACGGCTTTTGAATCCTTGTTACTTTGTATCAGAAATGTATATTTCACTTTAATTCATAGCCTTAATTGTGTGAGTCTAGGTTAAACTAAAATCTGAACTTGCTTACTGAATATTCTAGACGCCTGTAGGGGCAACTTGATCTATCTTACGTTCTTGTTGCTATGTGCTGCAACTATATATAAATGTTGAAGGATATAGTTGCATAAAACAAGTAAATAACACAGTATTGATCGTCCAAGATTAAATGGTCGTTTTCTTTTGGAAGATTAAGGGGCATGCTTTTTCATCTTAGCAATAATTTCTAAGTGAAATGCCTATGCCATTTTGTAGACTCTGAATATCAGTTCCCTAATCATTCCCAAATCATAATGATGCAATTAATTCTATTTTTACAGAACTTTTAAATCTTTCTGACAAAGTGTCCAGGTCATAAGGGAATCCAATAATACTAACCTAGATAAAAGGACTATAAGGAAAGGGAATATACCCTTCAACGTGATAACTAAATGGATTATGACGATGATACTCATTTCATGTAATTATACTATATAACTAATGATTGCAGAGATTTCTCAACATTGTAAACTATTGTTTTACCACTTCATCATGCTATACTCCCAATAAGTGCATCATTTTCTGATTTTGCATCCTAGCCTTGTTGACATTGTAGTTGTTGTAGGATAAGCTACTTACTAAGCTATTTCTAATGACCTCTGAGATAGGAAAATAATATGATGAGCTACTGCTCTGCAAGCTCATTTTTTTAAGTGTTTCAAGTTCACAAGATTATAGAATATGATTTCAACAGTAGAATGTTAAAAAAAAAACAGTTTTTTAGCTATATTTAATTTCTATGGTGCTTTTGTACTGTAGTAATTATTTCCATGCAAGTGATACAAAGAATTTTCAAGCACTGTACTCCTATTATTTTATAAAGCCGTTTCTATGATCTACCTCTGATTCGTTTGAAGAAGCTTAAACGTATTATTTAAAATCCACCTTTTTCAGTAGGCTTAAAAAATACATGTGTCAGAGAAAGTTGAAAGAGTCAGTTCATTATTGAGCAGTAGTTTGGAAATATTGAGCCAATATAAGCCAATGAGGAGAATTTTTTTTTTTTTAAAGGTAATGGTACTTTGAGGTGTGTATCTGTTGGTTAATGATCTGTTATAATGGAGTTACAATAGTTGCTTAGGTTTGTAAATGTACCTGTTAAAGGCAAGTGCTATGCATTTTTTGTTGTCTTGTTTGACTATTTTAAGAGAACTTCTTCACAGCATTTAAAACTGACATGCGCAGATGTGTTGAATGCATTGTCAATAACAAGAACAATATACCTATTATTATGTTTTTTGTCACTGCGATATCTGGAAGCAGAAAAGTTTATCTAACATGTCTTTGTTAGATAGCTCAGTCTTGTATGCTGTTCTGAGATCATCTTGCGAATTTATATGTCTCATATTACTGATTTGTTACCTGTCTGCATTTTTAGCTTATATGAGCACGTCCATCAATGATGGTCCTGGATGCTTGGTTTTGAGGTGTCCTGATCCATCCTGTGGTGCTGCTATTGGCCAAGATATGGTTGATAAGCTGGGTTCTGATGGGGATAAGGAGAAGTATCGACGCTATCTTCTTAGATCTTATGTTGAGGACAGCCGTAAGGTTGGCATATCTTTTCGTGAAACCTTTCCATTCCTTAGAACATAAGAATGTGGATATATTACCATTGGACAATAAAATTGATGAAGTTATTTGCTTCATCCCATAGGCCGTATCTATGTTATTGTTGAGAATCCTCTTCTGCTTTCACATGAATTTTTGAGAACCGTTTATGCAATTACATGCTCTCACGCACTTATATATTTAAAATGCTTCAATAGAGTTCAGAATCTGGCCATAAATATATTGGAGGGTGCTTTATATATTTCATTTTGCTTAACTACTTCATTAAGAACCAGTGCTGCTGCTAAAAAATGAAACAAAAAGTTTTGTTGAGCAACGAAAAGTACAAAGGGATGAGGATCCCTGACATTACAGCCAAGTCAAATAACAAAACACAACTCCACTGTCGTCATATCTTACAATAACACACTGATGTAAAGACTGGATGATAAACTTTTGAGTTGGTTCTCATCTGAGTTAGTCAGAATGGTACCAGATTATTATTGGTAAAATACCTGAATTACGTTTTGAGCCTCTGTACTTTTGGAGAGTGTGGAGAAAAAATCTTCAGCATGTTGAGGATCCTCATCTGTATGTAGCATTATTTCCCTGTGAACAAACTTCATAGGTCCTATTATAATGGTTTTGAAAGTACTGTGCCTTGTTTAACTGTGCTCATTACTTTGACATTATCTCTATTTTTGAAATAATCTTTTTATTTAATTTTCTTTATAGATTAAGTGGTGTCCTGCTCCTGGCTGTGATTTTGCTGTGGAATATGATGTTGGTAGCGGAAGCTATGATGTCACTTGCAGTTGTTCGTATAGCTTCTGTTGGAATGTAAGTTGGGGTTGATTATGTTTTTAATTGTCTTGTTTTTGACGTGGATCTCTCATGTTAAGTATTATGTGCCGGTGGTATAATCAGTGTGCAGAGGAAGCTCATCGGCCTGTGGACTGTGAAACTGTGGCAAAGTGGGTTCTGAAAAACAGTGCAGAATCAGAAAACATGAATTGGTACTACGCTATCTTTGACAAATGATATTTTTTCGTACATCATAGTTATTTGCATTAAATGCAGACTGTTTGAAATGATATCTGGAATTTGATGTGTGCTGTATGAGAACAAAGAGGCCAAGGTCCCAAGATATTTGAATTATTTTGCGACAGTCATGCTTTCAAGTTATTGAAAGAAGGGTTTTGATTTTGTCTTGTGAGATAATGACATTGGAATCTCTATTGTTTTTTTAACTGCTTGTTTATTCTTGAGGTTTAGATGTTAGCTTTTGAAAAGAAAGGTTTTGGTAACAGTATCAAATGATGCCGTCTTTCTATCTTTATATGTACAATATTAGAGACGTGTGCTGAAGTGGGTGCTCATCCATTATAAAATTGGGAAACTACAGCATAAGTGTGTGCTCATATAGTATTATTATTATTATTATTATTATTATCATTGCCAATAATAATATTTGAGAGAGGGGTTTAGGTATTTATATTTGGTACAATTCAATGTAGAATTTCTTGCGGACTGCATTGATGTTATGTAAAGATTAAACTAAACATATGTGTGTTTGCTTTCCAGAAGCCTCTATTTACAATGTCATTTGTTTTTAGCCATTCGACAGAAACTGTAACCTTTAATGTCTTTCTTGAGCCCCATCTAGGGAGCATATTTGATATAAAAATTGGAAGAGATGTTTATTGGAAATGTTCTGTTCGATAATACGTAATGTTGATTAGGAGATGGGTCTCTTGTAACTGATACATTAGGATGCTTGAGGTTTTGGGAGTGCTCATAAGATGCAAGACTCCTGTAGCTGTTGTAGTATAAATCCTTTTAAATTCAGTATTCATATTCCTAAAGATGGTGCGAGCATTAGGTTCCATATCTGTGTTGCTGTGCATGTTCATTGTAAGGACATCCCTTGTATCAAAATGGACAACTTTTGGTTACAAGATGGTGTATCCCATTTGGTTGGATTTAGTGTCTTGTGGTATCCTAATTAATGGCATTGCTCTTGCTCATTTTTGTTATTGTAGGATTCTGGCCAACTCCAAGCCCTGTCCCAAGTGCAAGCGTCCAATTGAAAAGAACCAAGGCTGCATGCACATGACATGCACTCCACCATGCAAGTTCGAATTTTGCTGGTATGCTTCTTGTTGTACTTTTAAAACAAAATGTTATATGTTGAAGAGTATTGCTATGTTCTGTAGGTAAATCTGCGTTCTATTACTAAGATCTTTATGATGTTTTCCTTATTTTGGTTGCAACCTATGTCTTTTCTACACACAATTAGAGAGATGTCCCCTCAATACATGGTTCTCCCCACTATAAATACTGGAGTCTCAATGTCTCATACATCAATAATAATACATACAGTTTAGAGAAATCCTCTCATAACATATTATAAGTAATTATTTTCCTTTTCATGTTTTTTATTTGTCTGATTCTTTACCAGATTTATTGAAATTTCGGGGCTGCGTCACATTTGCATATGTGCTAATACTATTTTGTAGGCTGTGTCTTGGTGCATGGACAGACCATGGTGAAAGAACTGGAGGCTTCTATGCATGCAATCGTTATGAAGCAGCAAAGCAAGAGGGAGTGGTATGTGTAGTAAGGGGATTTATGTTATTATGTAGTGTCTTCTGCTACACATCATTGTTTGAAGTTCTTATGCATTTTATATTTGAATACCTTTTCCTTATTAAATTGCACAATGCATCCAGTATGATGAAGCTGAGAGGAGGAGAGAGATGGCCAAGAATTCTTTGGAAAGATACACTCATTATTATGAGCGATGGGCTTCCAACCAATCGGTATGCACAAATTTGTTGATGCTTGATTATCTCATCAAGCAATGCCTTTTCCATAATTAGGATTGTTTATTTCAATTCTAAGACTCTTTTTGGTTATTTAATGTATATCTTATTATCCATCTAAAGGATCTCACAATCCCTGATATATTTTGGCAAAAAATAATTTTAATTAGACCAAACACATGAAAAGTAGGAAATTTTGGCTAAACTCAGTTCTAAATTTTGAGATTAGTGATTAAAGGGGAAATAATCATCCAAAGTCAATTTTTTTGATGCCCAACTCGAATTTAAAACACACTACTTTAAAGTGGACGAAGTCATTTAACTTGACCTTGATTTTGTGAATTGAGCAGCTCGTCCCTTTGCCTAACATTGTGAAGAAATTTAGCAGAAATTAATTTAGCAATCATATGATTATGTGAAAGTGATCATAACTGTGAGAGCATTGACATTGAAGTGGATTGTTTCTTAAACAGTCATGCTTAAGTGTGTAGAGAAATGACATTTCCTATGCATATCTATTTATCTTCTAAACCTGTGTAGCACTGCTCCTGGATGTTATTTCTTGTTTGTACATCTGTTGGGCTGGGATAAGCTGTAGCAAGACCTTTTTATCATTTCACTGGGCAGTAGTGGGTTCTCTACTGTGTTGGCTATGCTAGATCATCTTAGATTGATTCATTCCCTCTTAAGTACTAGTTTATAATTTTATGATGATGTACCTAAGAGTAACTGTGAGCTCGAGTCTATATGATTTTGCCATCATCAAGGTGGCCCATACATGCTGCTGTCTTTATAACATTGTATTTAATTTTTCTTCCCACATAACCTGCAACTTTTAGCAATTTCAATGCAGTCAAGGCAAAAAGCAATGGCAGATCTGCATCAAATGCAAAGTGTACATGTAAGGACTTGCTTCTTCTATATATTTTCCATCCTGATATTGTTCACCAATGATGAATTGATATAATGGTAATACTTGGTTTTATGAAAAACTCTCTCCAAGAGTTCCAACCTAGTAGGTTGCTCATCTTATGTTGAGGAAGGATTCTAAAATCTACTAATTTATTTAGACATCCATCTGTGATAGTCATGCACATCAATCAAATTGGTTTAGTTGAAAGCCACTATCAGTAATCTTGATATTTATTTGTATTACCCCTGTCAATAGCCTTTTCTAATATTTTTATGATGGAGATTGGTGTTTGGAAGCAAAAGCAATGTTTTGGAGAACATTCTTTATAGTCTGATACTCTTCAACACTTACTTTTTTCTGTTAAATAGCCATTTCCCATTGAGCCGAAGACAGCTAATGGGTGGAATGCCATAAACTTCAACGTTAATGGAGTAATTTTCGTATCCATTTTTTTGGCACTCCTATACTTTTCAATGCCGACCAAATCTCAGCACTCGTAGAATTTGGATGCTCATAAAGCTCTCGTAGATTCATCTATTATTTATGTCTATTTAATATATTTTACTTAAATATAGTGTTTACAAACTTGTTTTTGTAATATTAAATTCTTTTTCCTCCAGCTTGAGAAGCTTAGTGAAGTACAATCCCAACCTGAGTCGCAATTGAAGTTTATAATAGAAGCCTGGCAACAGGTAAGACCAGCAGCAAGTTCTGAGTTTAATATTTTCTTGCATGGTTAATTTCAGTGACGATGGTCTGATGATCAAATGCATTTGGCTTGCAATTCTCTCTGCTATTGATATAAAACAAATTTTGAGGCATATAGTTACATTGTTTAAGGCCTTGAGGGACAAATATTGCATGAAGAAAAGGTTGTAAATCTTTGGTCAATATATTTGTTTAGGAGTTTCAGCTGATGGTTATTTATTGAACAATATGGCAACTTGAGCTGTCTACAAATATCAATTGTGCTTGATGGGTAAAGGGCAGATCACTTACTTGCATTAAAGGAAAAAAGGTTCTTTGCATTAAAGCAAACGAGGAAATGGAAACCTCGAAATGGGATCATAGTTTTTCCCTTCTTATCCTTTCTGCACAAGGATGGAAATATGATACTGTCAGTCAAGATTGTTTCTGGTTTCTTGCGGGCCTATGGTGTGCAAGATTATTTGATACTTTCCTTTCTAAATTGAGAAAATGATCCTAATTTTTCATATTACCTTATCAATCTTGGGCCTGGATTTGCCTTTATTAAAAATAGTTGTATCTGCATTAATTTTCATTCTAGTATAATTTGCAATATTAATGCATGGAACCTTGGTATTTGTGCAGATTGTTGAATGCAGGAGGGTTTTAAAATGGACCTATGCGTATGGATACTATCTACCAGAAGAAGAACAAGCTAAAAAACAGTTTTTTGAGTATTTGCAAGGTATCATCTCTTGATCTGTTTGCATTCTGTGGATATAATTATGGCATATTTCTGGTCAATGTGAACAATCAAATGTGATTATGTTTAGGTGAGGCAGAAGCTGGTCTGGAGAGGCTTCATCAATGTGCTGAGAAAGAGCTAATGAACTACCTGAATTCTGATGGTCCATCAAAAGACTTTAACGATTTCCGTACGAAACTTGCTGGCCTGACAAGGTAATTTATGATTGCGTTTAAGTATGTGATTGTTAATGTTTAAAAAAAAAAAAAAATCTCAGACGTCCCCGACTTCCTGATATACATGAAACTTGAAGGTGCTTTTAAGTTTTGACACCTGTGCTCTATATGCTTATTTCTTTGAAATTTTGATGACCCTTGCTCAGTTTTGGTACTTGTTTTTCAGCCTGATATGTTTTTGTCTAGTACTTTCCCAGTATTTTCCCAGTTAGCAATTACTGGAGTATCAATTATCAATATATGCATTCCAATTAGATTTGTCTTTTCTCATCTCTATTAATTTATTTCTTGTCGAAGTTGTCTTGGATAAAGTTGCAAGTTGATGAAAGCATGCTACCTCTAAAACTTGAGATTGTGATTATGATAAGTGTGCACATGTATGCTTTGGATAGTGTAGAAGTAGTAGCCATCTTTATATTTAGGTGTATAGCTAGTTTAGGAAAAGGGTTCAAGATACAATATTAATGCTGCTTCATCTAATTTAGACCCAGTATAAGAAGGTTGCAACTTTTTGGAATGATGCTTTTGTTTATGTTTTTCTTTAATAGGGTGATTAAAAATTTGTTTGCATTGTAACAGTGTGACACGAAACTACTTTGAAAACCTGGTTGGAGCACTAGAGAACGGCCTATCAGATGTAGATTCACAGTCAGTATGTAACAAGACGAATTCAAAAACTGTAGCAGGGACTAGCAAGAGTAAAGGTGGGAAGGGAAAAGGATCTTCGAAAACAGGGATATCAATCAGAAATGCAGATGATTCAGGTAATTGGGCATGCGATCAGTGTACCTATGTCAATGCTCGATCTGCAAATACATGCCAAATGTGTCACCAACGCCGTTGAAGTATGCTCTAAACGGGGAGCACCACCAAAAAATAGATGATTGTTGGGTTCGGTGAATGAGTGGGTTCGTTTCCGTGGTTTGGGTTTTATCTAAATGTTGTATGTAAATAGTTTTTGTGTATTAAGTTATATTAGTTACTATCTAGAAAGAATTGGTCCATGTGACTTGATTCCAAAGAAATATTAAAAAATGAAAAGCGGAGACGTGAATCTGGTTCTTGTGAAACTTGGTATGATGAAGGTTACCTTGATTGTGATGATATATTGATATCATTTGGTATAAATTTCCTATTGCAGTTGGTAAATCTTAATGTTGTCTTAATTTACGATATTGGATTTGGATGAATTGAGGTTATAAATCATTTAATCAGGCTAATGGACAGATTAAGGGAGGTTTTGTTTGTGAAGAAAAGGAGATAAATCACAATGTTGCGAAATATTTTATGCTCTGAGTTTGGTCAAATTGTCTGAAGTTTGCGCAATTTTTGGGAGAAATTTGAAGTGACAGATTTTAGGTTGAAGACAAAAGGGATTCAAGCTTACTTGATGGCATTAACTCAATTTAACTAAATAGATGTTAAAATAATTGAAACAAATCAATTAGTTAGCTACTCAATCAAGGATAAGGAATAAATGAATGTATCATTTGATAAATACATTCTACTTAAGCTGGTACTTTAGCCGAGTACTTGAAGTTCGAGCTCGACTTGAGTTCTTATCGAGCCGAGCTCATTGACGAGCTATCGAGCTGACCCTAATGGAATTAAAAGAAGAAGAAATAGATATCGAGCTTAAGAAGTCGAGCTCGAGCCGTCTCGTTAGTAAATCGAGTATCTAACGAGCTCGAGCTCGGTTCATTTAACGAACGAGCCGAGCTCACGAGCAGCTCGGTTCGTTTAACATCTCTAATTTCTACTCCCCGAGGCAGCAATCTCAGCCTTCATCATCCATCTCCATAGAAAGATACATCTCCAGACGAAGTTGGAACTCGTAAAAAAATGAAAACCAATTTTCACATATATATATATATATTTATTTCCTGACAGGTGAGTTGTGTTGGCAGGGAGAAAAAGTTGGAAGAAATTGAGGGAAGAAAGCTTAAAATTATGTAACATGTATTTGAAATGTTGAATAGAAAGTATAAAAATAGATGGAGGTGTAAAGAGGGAAAAAAGATTGAATGGTAAAGAGGCAAAAACGGAAGGAAAAAGAAATCACCACAGCATTATCTGCCTGTGAAATCCGAAGCTGTTATTCTTGTTCCCATGGGATTGTAAGAGAGGGCATGCAATAGTTGTCCAAAGGGAGAAAATTAAAACATCAATCCCATGGGGCCATGCATGTCCTTGCAAAGGAAAACTATTCAGTTGAAGAAGAAATACTCCCGAGCAGATCAAAAACTGCCCCCTATCAATCCGGACAATGTCAAATACAGCGGGCGACTGCTCAAGCAATCGCGCCCAATCCACGTGCTCAAGGATCCAACCGGGGATGACATAACCAAGAAGTACCGGCTGGGGAAGGAGCTGGGGAGGGGGGAGTTTGGGGTGACGTACGAATGCATAGACGAGGAGAATGAACAGAGCTTTGCGTGCAAGAAGATATCCAAGAGCAAGTTGAGGACGGATATAGACGTGGAGGATGTTCGCAGGGAAGTCGAGATCATGAGGCATTTGCCCCATCACCCAAATATAGTGCAGTATAAGGAGGTTTATGAGGACAAAGAGGCTATTTATCTTGTCATGGAGCTTTGTGAAGGTGGTGAGTTGTTTGATAGGATTGTGGCAAGAGGCCATTATACTGAAAGGGCTGCTGCAAATGTTACCAAGACTATTCTTGATGTTATCAAGGTATTAATTTCTTTTTTGGACCCGTTTGTTTGTTTGGTACATATGTTGAGATATATATATATATACGGTGATGCACAGGTATGTCATGAACATGGAGTTATACACAGAGATCTAAAGCCCGAGAACTTCTTATTCGCCAACAATAGTGAAAATGCCCCATTAAAGGCTATCGATTTTGGCCTTTCCATATTTTTTGAATCAGGTATACATTATATTTTATATATATATGTCAAATATGAAAATGAAATTATGTGATATTTATAATAAAAATAGGTCAAAGATTTGGTGAAATAGTTGGAAGCCCATATTACATGGCCCCTGAAGTGCTTCGGAGGAATTATGGTCCAGAAATTGATATTTGGAGCACAGGTGTTATTCTTTACATTTTACTCTGTGGAGTTCCTCCTTTTTGGGCAGGTAATTTATAGACAATTTTACATTTAATATTGGTATATTTTAGGATTATTAATATTAATATTTTCCAAGTGCAGAAACAGAAGAAGGAATAGCCCAGGCAATAGTGTATGGAGAAATAGATTTTGAAAGGGATCCATGGCCTAAAGTTAGTGAGGATGCCAAGGATCTTGTCAAGGGCATGCTCGATCCCAATCCCTACAGTCGCTTCACCATCGACGAAGTCCTAGGTCACTATCGTTACATCTTGTCTCATCTAAAAGCTCGAATTCATTATTATTCATTACATTATTAACTAATTAATGTGTTTTTTTTTATATATATATAGAAAGCCAATGGATACAAAATGCTGAAAAAGTTCCAAACATTCCTCTGGGAGAACGTGTGAGAACAAGAATCAAACAGTTCTCTTTGATGAATAAATTCAAGAAGAAAGTCCTAAGTGTAAGCTCCTTAATTATAATTTAAATATAATTATAATAGTATTATGGATTTAATATTATGGATATATAAATAAATATAAATATACAGGTGGTAGCAGATAACTTGCCAGATGACGAAGTAGATGGGATAAAAGAAATGTTCCAGATGATGGACACTGATAAAAATGGAAATTTGAATTTTCAAGAATTGAAAGATGGTTTATACATGATTGGTCAACCTGTTCCTGATCATGACGTCCAAATATTGCTTGATGCGGTAAGTCTAGCTTTATTTCCTTCTTTTGCGTCTCCCTAGTTCGTTCATGAGTTTTAAGGAAAACTGATTGTTTATGCAGGCTGATTGCGATGGAAACGGGATGCTGGATTGTGAAGAGTTTGTAACATTGGCTGTGCACTTAAAAAAGATAAGCAACGATGATCTTCTACGTCAAGCATTTTTGTACTTTGATAAAGATCAAAGTGGATACATTGAGTTTGAGGAGTTGCAACAAGCCCTAATGTTAGATGACCATTTTGGCCCTACAAGTGACCAAACTGTCCAAGATATCATTTTTGATGCTGATCTTGACAAGGTATGTCTGTCTGTTTATCTCAAAATCACTAAACAATGAGATACTGAGTTCATTATAAAACTTTCTATCTAGCATAAAACAAAAATACTTTGTCAATTCCTCGTTAAACTATCATTTTACTATTTTGAGCGTTTCTTGTTATTTTTACGTAGGATGGGAGAATAAGTTTGGATGAGTTCAAGGCGATGATGACGACAGGGATGGATTGGAAGATGGGGTCTCGACAATACTCGAGAGCAATGCTTAATGCACTTAGCGTCCGACTCTTCAACAAAGATGTTCATAACAATCTTTTCGATTAATTTTCTTCTTCTTTTTCTTTTTCTTTTTTCACTATTAATTAATGGTCTTTTATTCTTTTCTTTATAATTTAAGATTGCCAAACAATGTAGAGAGAGAGAATTTGGGTTCTTTTTGTTTTACTATTTTTGGCTGATGAGTAGAAATTAAGAGCACTGGGCGATTTATTTGTTATTTTTTCCCCCCAAATTATTAAAGTATTTTCCAAGTATTATATTGGTTTAAAGCACTACACAATTAATATACATCAACTGTTGTATTTAAATTCGTTTGATAATTATTCCAATAAATTTGAAACCTATGTTATTCTGCCATATTTTAAAATGAACTAAGTTTCCTTTATTTTTATAAAATCACTTATAATATACAATGTGATTGATTGTTTTGAATTTAGGATACTGTAACATTAAATATGAGCTTATTAATTTTTGGATACTGTAACATTTAAGAAAAGTTTTGATTAAATTTGTAAAAGTGGTTGGCACAAACCAGAACGCAATGGCTTCAAAGTGAACGTAGACGCTGCATTCTTTGAAGAAACAAATGAAACGGGGATTGGAATGATTCTGAGAAATGATGAGGGAGCTTTCGTGGCTGCTAGATCGATGGTAATACCAGGCTGTATCGAAGTTGCAGTAGGCGAGGCAATGAGATTCATGGAGGCACTCAGTTGGGTGCAATCACTGCAACTTGAGAACGTGATCGTTGAGGGAGACGCAAAGAGGGTGACGGACGCGATGTACTCAAATGCTACAGATGATTCCACATTTGGAGACTACATACAAAATTGCAAGGGGATTTTGGGTTCTCTTAATAATTGTTCAATTTTATTCGTTAAGCGTAGTGCTAATGCTTTTGCACATGCCATTGCTAGGGCTTCCCGTTCTTACGGGAGTCCCCAAGATTGGGATGATCCACCGAATAGTGTGGCTGGACTTTCCCCAAACATTTGTTTATGCTCTGAATAAAGACAGTGATTGTCGAAAAAAAATATGTAAAATATAAGGTAAAACTGACTCATATATATAAATAATTTGTGAAAACTAATTTATCTCATTTAGTATATATATATATATATTTTTTTTTTGAAATTAACAACGCATGATAATAATTATATGAATAAGATGAGCACTTAAATAACCTCAATAAATGTCCATGTACTAATAATTTGTAAAAAATTATACTCCATCTATCACAAAAAATAAATGTACTTTGTATTTTCGTCTTGTTCCACAAAGATAATCTAGTTATTATGTTTAACATATACTGTATACATCATTACTTTTTCACAAAAACTTATATGCAATTGATTAATTAAGTCAATTGGGTTGGGTTAAAATGTTGACTTATTAAATCAATGGGCTGAAAATATATATTATTGGACTACCATTAAAATTTATTTGGGTTAATTCTTAATCTATTTGTCAATTGACCCGTTTGTGTTTTAAATTTTGATCGAAATTTTTAACCCGTTTATTTTACTCGTTTATGTGATTTTTTTATCTTTTATTTATTGCCGAACGCGGGATATTAAATGTAGTAATTCAAATTGTAATATGTAGTAATACACATTATTTTATATAGTAATAACACAAACTATTTATATAATAATACACATTATTTTATTTAGTAACACGTTTTATCTAAGTGTTTTTATTGATGCAGCAACTCACATTATAATATGTAGTAACATATATTATCGCATGTAGTAAACACAATAATCATGTTGTAATACAAATTGTTTTATTGCAGGATGATGCAAAAAATATTACTAGATCATTTGATAAAGTTACATATAGTAACAAACTCCTATTTAATGTAGTAATTCAAACTGTACTATGTAGTAACATATAATTTTTTATGTAGTAATAACACAATTTCATATAGTAATACTGATTCTTTTATGTATTAAAATATTTTTTTTTCTATTATTTTTATTGATTAAGTAACCCACATTATAATATATAGTAAGATATATTATTGCATGTAGTAAGATATATTATTGCACATAATACAAAATAACATTGACCCATAATAATTATTAAAGAATATTTAAAGAAATATAAAATATTTAAAGATTAAGGCCGTCGTAAATTGCAGCGTCCGATCGCGGCATGTGGTGACTGAAAACTGCTCGGAGAAGACGACCATGTTCAATTTCTGTCAGTGGGTGCATTTATTAAAAATGTGGGTGTGAATTGAGCTGTCCATGAGTGTATATATAAAAAATGTGTGTGTGAATTAAGCTGTCAATGAGTGTATTTATAAAGAATATGTGTGTGAATGACTGATATGCATATATGAAATATTTTACATACGACTGACTCTTACTTTTTTATTTTTTATTTTTGTTCGTATATTTAACATATCTTTTTTTTTTTTAAATCAATATTTTATGAGTTATATACATCTGTGCACTCAAATTGCATGACGTAATTAATATAATTGAACCACAAATTTTAGTTGTTCTAGCGTGGAGGATTAAAAATTCAATTGCATTTAAGGTTTATCTAAATCATTAACCATTTAAAAGAAAAGTAATATATATTAGAGTAATTATAAGAGGGTAAAGTAATGTCCACTCTATGTATAAAGTGGTAAATTAACTAAAATTTATCCTTCAAACCGTTTATTTTTATGGGGTACATTTTTTTTGGTTTATCTAATTAATTTTTTATTGAACAATCTCCCAATTACTCTAGGTAAACTACAATGCGGAACACAATATGCACATTTTTGGTCTTTTAATTTTTAATATACATCAAGCAGGCATATGGGCTTTTATATTTTACTATACGTCAAAGCATGCATATGATTGATATAAAATACCTTTAAAAAAAAAAGATTGATATAAAATAGTGTATGTCATAGGGTTGCAAAAGTAAAAAAATCGATAGTAGGGTGGATTGACACCGTCTAGTGAGTAGTGTCGACTAGGGGATTGTCTAGATTTTTTTTTTCTTTCTATAAGCAAAGTTTTCATCCTTTACTATAAAATTTGGTCAAAAAAATACTCTACATCATGCTAAGTCATGAGTATGGATTATAATCTCACTTTCCCTTGAGAAAGTGTGCATAATCGCTCAAATCACAAAAAATTACCCTATTTAGATAAATACAAAGGTAAAAATATCACATTACACATATATTTATTACTCCCTCCATTTTGTCATAAGTTTTTTCTTTGTATTTTAATAAGAAGATTAAGAAATATAATATGGAGTACAAAATATGTAGTGTGTAGTTGAAGCAAAGAGAAGAGATTTGAAGAAGAAATGTAAGACAAAGATAGAAAAGAGAAAAGTTAAAAAGAGAAAAATATGAATTATATGTAGAAATAGATAACAAATTTTATCCCTTAAAATAACTAGAAGCTTATGACGGAACATTCAAAACAGGTAAGTGAAAAGTATACGACGGTAATATATAGGTTGTCCGGAGTGAGAGACTCTTGTGTGGGGCGATTATACTCCATTTAAGTATTTGTATTATTTCTCTTTAAAATATACTTCTTCCATTCGTCTATTAGCTTTCAATTTTGTTATTTTGGTCCGTCCACCTATAAATTTTTCATACTTTTTTTTTTGACAAATATCTTTTAATTTTTAATTCTTACATTCAACTTTTTATTTTACTTTTTTTTTCTCTATTTCATTATTTCTTTTAATCATATCACTTGTAATATATATATATATATATAATTTAATCACTTTTCTTAATTTAATTTAAGTTTTATTAGTTGATGAAAATATAATATAAATAAATGAGAATAATTTATTAAACCGTGTCGTACTTTTGTCCGTTAAATAAAATTATAATAATAGTAATATGAAACAATAAAAAAATAATTACAATAGGAGATAATGTGGTGAAGTATCTAACCTGAGCCTGCTGCAGCCAATCACAATTCAGCTTTTAATTCTTCCTGCTCTTCACTCTTCACACATTTCTTATCTCCACTCCACATGCAAATTTCCCTTATCTCTCTCTCCTCTAAAAACCTCCATGACTGAGAGAGAGCGACACACACTGCAAATCTGCAACAATAATTTTCATATCAATTCACACCAAATTTGCAAATCTCCCATCCACAAACAAATTCCTAACAAATATCACTGCTAAAAATTGTCATTCTCTTATGGCCACCAACACTTTCAATTCTACATATAGCAACCATCACCACACACTCCGTCGCCGCCGCTCAATCGACTGCCCTCCAACCACCTTCTCCCTCCGCCCAACCGCCACCGCCGCCTCCGTCTCTTCCCTCTCCTTCGCCGCCGCCTCAGCGACTTACTCCACCCCTACCTCCACAACCACCGCCTCCACCTCCGAAAAGGACATCTCATTCGACCTAATCCGGCAGCATTTATCCGCCAAAAACTTCCGGCAGGCGGACGAGGAGACTCGCAGACTTCTGATCGTCCTCGCCGGGGAAGCCGCGCAGAAGCGCGGCTACGTATTCTTCTCCGAAGTCCAGTTCATCGCAGAAGAGGATCTGAAAACAATCGACCAGCTCTGGAAACAATACAGCGATAATAAGTTCGGGTTCAGTGTACAGAAACAGATCTGGAAGAAAGCGGACGAGGATTTCACGAAATTCTTCATCAAAGTGGGATGGATGAAGAAACTGGAAGGGTGCGAAGTGGAGCAGTATAATTACAAGGCGTTTCCGAATGAATTCATGTGGGAAATGGAAGAAGGGACGCCGGAAGGGCACCTGCCATTGACGAATGCTCTGAGAGGAACGCAGCTTCTAAACTGCATTCTGAATCATCCGGCATTTGCAGAGGTCGATGGAGGAGAAAATGGCGGAGTTTCTGAGGGAGGTGAGAGAAAAAATAGTGGGAGTACTAAACCGTTGGGTAAAACCTTTAAACCAACTTATACCTTCTAAGCTAATTTGTCAGTAAAGGACGAAATAGTGTGATCCCTTGTAATTCTTTTTCTTCTTTTGGAATATTAAATAAAAATATATGGATTTTTAGTGAATTCAATATGTGCATGTTGGTGTGCCTGGCCTTTTTGGACGATTAATTTGTTTAAATGAAATTGAATTTTAAGCAAATAGTTTAAGAAGAAAATGTGGTCGACTCAATGAGAAACTATTATTTTTTGGCAAATCACATTTAGTTATATTATTCTCTCGTTCAATAGCATAACCTCGAATACAACAACTTATATTTCTTAATCTATGTGCCCAAAGTTAATGCATAGCTTTCACCATGATGAAATGAGTAATGATTAAAGCGTTGAATAATAATTTTATAAATTTTTATATATAAAGTAATTAAAATTGATGTATAATAAATCTCAAAAGTAATGATATAAAATGTAAATATATGTATATTTTGAATTTGTGAAGGTGAAAGATTATATATGATGGGTTGGGTATACAAATATTTGAGTAACAAACAAAATTTTTGGTATAGAATTAATTGATGATGGAGCCTAATTTGTGTGGCTGTGTGTATGGTACGTGGCTATTCATTTGATCATTGTGCCTACAAATTACTCAAATATATATATCCTTAATTAATTTAAAGAGCTTTCGTAAAATATAAATATGTTAGTATTTCTTTTTCAGGAAAATTTAAGGCTAGGCTAAGGTTAGTAGAGTTTCTAAGTGTTGACTATATAATTTTGCATGTTCAATTAAAGTTAATGTAGTTGGTGCAGTGTCGTTTTGGACGGTTTAGCTAGGATAAAAAGAAAAAAAAATCTATATTTTGATGTTTTATTCTATGTAGTGTACATATGGCTTAAAATTAAGTGTAGCACATGTGTTGATTCCTAATATTGATATTGATGATACTAATATTGGTTGCTGTTCCAATGTATCCTTGCCTTCATGCACTTTTGTTATTTTATTTATTATGTTTTTCTTTTTTAAACTCATTCACGCATATACATGAATTGCATGCATGATTTATGAGGGTATCACAATTTTATGAATGAGACAAAGTTTCACTTTAAAGTTTAAAATTTACATTTTATTATATTTTAAAACATGTTTTGAGTAAGTTATAAGATCACAAATCATGCAATGTATATATGATGAGAACTCATGCATTCAATGTATCAAACAGTCTCATATATACAATTTATTATTATGATTTATAATACTTTTATTAATTTTCACCTTTAATTTATTAAACACTAAAAAGAAAACAAAATATTCGAAATAGCAAGGGCTTCTAATTTCTCGCTAATTAGCAAGGAATTTAACCAGAACTGAATTTCTGTTTTTTTATTAACTATAATTTGAGTTAATAAATAAATATATATATATATATATATATTTCCAGTTGAGATCGAGGTACCAAACTTAATTTTTAAGGTTATTAAAGTTTTTAATTTTATTCAATTTTTATGTATTTTGAAATGATGATAGGTATGATTTGGGTTAGGGTTAATTCATTTTTATTTTTAATGTTATATTATTGAAGTTTTAATTTTAATTAACTTTATGTATTTTAAAATGATTTTAACGAGCTATCATTTGATCTCAATGTTGAATATGAATGTTACTAATTTTATTTTTAGTGACTTACACTTTTCAATAATATTGTGTTGCATTTTTCAATTAGGGATTATATTTTTTTTAGTCCATTAAGTTACCACAATTTTGAATTTAGTCCACCTGCAGGTTACCATTTTTTGAATTTAGTCCATTAAGTTTCGATTTATTTTGATTTTGGTCCAGTTACCTGCTACAACAGGTTTAACATGTCATTTTTTAAAACACACCCCATAAAATGTTATACACACCCCAAATGTTAAACACACCACACTAAAATTTAAAAATCGTTTTTTTATTACTATACACACCCCCAACTATTTCCTATTTAATAAATTGCCAAAAATAATTAAATTAAAAAAATAAGAATTTAAATTAATATGTAAAATATAAATAAAACCTATAAAAAATTGCCTAAATCTTTAAAAATTAAACAAAGCTAAAAAAATTAATTAATTTAATTAGTTTTGAAGATTTAGTTGATGTTCTACTATTTTTAAATTTTATTTACTTTTATTTTCTACGTTTTTTTATAGAAGTTAGAACGCAAATAAACATTAATAAAACAATGGAGTTTTAAATTTATTTTATTTTTCTTTTAAATATTTCTTTTATATTACATGAACCTACTAGCACCCCATAAATTTTATATACACTCCAAACGTTAAATACAAAAATTAAAAAATCAAATATATTTAAATAAAATCATAAACATATTTAATAAATTTCTAAAAATAATTAAATTAAAAAAAGTAAGAATTCAAATTAATATAAAAAATATAAATAAAACCTATAAAAAATCACTAAAATATTCAAAAATTAAACAAACTAAAAACATTAATTAATTTAATTAGTTTTGAAGATTTAATTATTTTTTTACTATTTTTGAATATTTTTAATAAATTAAAAAAAAATCAACTTGAAAAAATTATTAAACTAAATAAAAAAAATCTTTAAAAGTATTAAAAAATCAACTAAAATTTTAAAAATAATTAAATTAATTAATTTTTTAGCTTTTATTTAATTTTTGAATATTTAAATATGTGATTTCCATCACTTTTTCCCCTCTCCATGACTCGAACCCAGGATCTATTTCCCTTCTCCATGACTCGAACCCAAGGCTCTCCATGACTCGAACCCAGGATCTATTTCCCCTCTCCATGACTCGAACCCAAGGCTCTCCATGACTCGAACCCAGGATCTATTTCCCCTCTCCATGACTCGAACCCAAGGCCTAGGTAGTGGTGCTCTAACCATTTGAACTATCCCACTTTGTCTTCTATGTTCCAAGTTGATATATATATAAGTAATGATACATAATTTGATGGTGATTTTTTTTTCCTTTTTTTTTTATAAAATCAACCATTGTTATAAATTAATTGTACATCTTAGTATGTATAAATATTTTATGTGGGTGGTGAGTTTAATAAGAAATTCACCATTTGGTTCTATATCAAAATCGTGTGGGTATATATATATATATATATTTTTTATATTGTATTGGATAAATCAAATTTCGCCAATGTGCCCCTCGATTTCTTTAGAGAGCCATGAAATTGAAGACAAGTGTTCAGAATTTGTTCTTAAATGTGGTCAAATGTCTTTCCAAATGCACAAATTGCAATGATTAGAGTTGAAAATTGAAAGCTATCCCCAAGCCCCATTCATAATTCAATAAAATCCACTGAGATTTTTTTTTTTTCTTTTTTTTTTTTTTTGGGATTACAGCTCCTGTGCGACAAATTACAATTTAACACAATACAGGATTTGCTGCTCAAACTTCAGCTTCGTCAAACTATCAGAGCCAAGCTGGTACCTCTGCTCCTTCCCAATCTCGAGGGATAGGAGAGTAGATGGCCTCCCTTGCCATACGGTGGGCCTTCGTGTTTCTCATTCTTGGGATGAAACGAACCTGGCACACTACCAATTCTCTCATCGCCAATTGTGCATCATTAACAGCAAAACCATCCGGACCTAATATAGTAGCATCTCCCTTTAAATAGTTAACAATATATAGGCAGTCCGAATACACCGTCACCTCTGTCCTCCCTAGCTCTTTACATTTCATGATCCCTTGTTTGGTTGCCGTGAGTTCCGCTGCCAACACCGAATCGGGTTTCTTAATTCTCTTATACCCTGCAGCCCAGATTTGATTATTGGGACCTCCTATGACATATCCAATCCCAAAAAGCCCCTATCCTTCATTTGTCGTGGCATCCGTCATCAACCATGTTCGGGTTGGTGCAAAGTTTTCCCCCTCCTCTAAACTATTGTGAGAATGGACATCACCACCCTTGTTCATCATCTCCCTCGCCTGTTGATAGGCCAAAAGGTGAGCACGGGCCCAATCCATGTTTGTGAACAGTTCACCCTTTGTTTTTCTCCAACCCGACAATGCCTCGTTTTTCAAAGAGCATCACTCCCTCCATATGCCCCAAGCCAAAATCAAAATTTCTTCCATTGTAATGCCCATCTTTTGGATCCACAAGTGTGAGAGAATAACAAAAGCATTAGAGAATTTAACATTTTTAATCAAAGTCCAAACCCCACAAGCCTTCCATACATGTCTAACAAACGGGCACATAAATAGTGTGTGTACCGTATCAGCTTCGTGAGCTCCACAAAGTAAACAATGTGGGTCCACCGGTACATGGTGCCTCGCAAGATTGCCTTCTGTGGCCACAATATTCCACGCCACCTTCCAAGTAAAGATCCATACTTTAGGGGGCACTTTAAGCTGCCAAATCTTTTTCCACCATTTCTTCATCTCTTCGTCACTTGATTGGCCCTTCCCCATTTTATTTTTGTTTGCTGAGATTCTCTCCAGTTTATAGCCCGACCTAACCGAGTAGGTCCCCTTTGGTTCCAGTTTCCAATAAGATGCATCCCTCCGTCCTACACCACCAATTGGGGTCCGAAGGATTGCCTCCGATTCGATTGGAAGGAAGGCAGAACGCACCAGCCCCTCGTTCCACTCGCCCTCATCCGTGATAAATCTGCTAACATTTGAGGCACTTGCAATTTTGGAGAAGAGACGCCCCTCATGTAGGCCCAGAACCCATCTATCCTTAAATAGCCGTGTTGATTGCCCATCGTCAATTCTACGGTGCAATCCCTGTTCAAGTAGCTCCATACTCCACATAAACGATCTCCAAATATACGAAGCACCTGCCTTAATATCAGCCTCCATAGGATCAATATGCTTATAATATCTCGCCGTGAGGACTCTTGCTGCAAGTGAATTTGTAAATGCAATCAGCCTCCAAAGTTGTTTAGCTAGTAGGGCCTTGTTAAAGGACTCCAACTGTCTAAAGCCCATCCCTCCTTCCTCCTTAGCTTGGCAAAGATTTTCCCATTTCTTACAGCTCATAGAATTGCCGTTTTTATTTTTACCCCACCAAAATTGTGCACACAATCTTTCAATATCATGACAAATAGAGGCTGGCACTCGAAAGCATGTCATGGCATATGTCGGTATCGCTTGAATAACTGCTTTGATAAGTACTTCTTTTCCTCCCTCAGAGAATTCTCTATATTTCCAGCTCTGTAATTTCTCTACAACCTTGTCTCTAATATATGCAAATTGAATGCGTTTACCTCTGAGTGATAGAGTGGGTAGCCCCAAATAAAAGTCGTGCCCTTGGCTCATCTGAACTCCCAACATATCTCTAATGATAACTCTCCCTCCTTGCGCCGTGTTGGGGCTTGACTTGAACGAATTTTAGTCTATATGTTTGATTAACTACTTCCCCTCAAGCATAAGGGATCGTAGTAGTATACACGTAAGTATTTCGACCAAGTAGTATCGAACCACGGGAGGTGGGCTAGTGCAATGGATCCCTAGAGTTGTATGTCGTCATACTAATGTAGCTACGATTTCGGGAGCAATTTGAACTAAAACTAAGAGACAATCGAAAGATAATAAATTAAGCTAAACGCAATGCTAGTAAGTAAATTAACTACTAATCACGAAAACAAGGAAATGACAATTAAAAACAAATAACAACTACGAATGAAATTCGAAGAAGTGCAAGTGTGAGAATGCTTCGGGTGTTCTCTACCTAGTGAAATCGAGTGGGATTGTTTATACCGTTTTTATGCTTCAATTTGGACTTGCTAAGAGCATCAAGATGCTAGAATGAAAATCGTTTCCCTTCGGGTACTATAGCCTTACGTCTAAGGTGTTCCCAAACCCGATAATAAGACCTCTTCCTAATCCTCACCAACTACCCGAATAACCATTCAAGTAATTAATGTCTCCTAATGAGAGTTCTAATACGATTAACTCTCTCTCGACGAATTAAAAGTATAATAAACGCATTTGTATACCAACAACTCACACCATAAATTTTTACATGTTCATGTAACTCTCGTCTACACTAAACATGCCTCAAAATATGGATTAATAGAAGCTAATACACAAAGCACCAATAAAACCCAATAAGAGAAGCAATAATCCAAATATCAACAATAATTAAAGCATAAACAATTCACACATTCAATATTCACATGGTTTAAAACACCAAAAGCATAAAATACTTAGCCCATGGTGTTTGAGGAAACACCCATGGCTAAAACAACAAAATAAAACATAAAAATGAAATTTACCAAACAAAGTTTAAATAAAAGAAAAATATCACCTTGAGAGTCTTGAAATTCTTCCATTCTTGCATGAAAATGAAATGCTCAAATGATCCTAAGCTAAGAAAATATAAAACTATCTAAGGGTGTTTGAGGAGATAAGCTCCTCAAACCCTAAACTATCTACCCCACTCTTTATCCCATGTTGTGTGTGTGAAAATATGAGTTCTTGGTTGTGTGGGGAATGGAGTCTCTAGGGCTCCAAAATCTGATTGTGGGTGCTTTTTATAGCTTGGAGGAGTGTTTGAGACGAATTTTGCACTTATGCCCTTGAAATCCTTTAAAATTCTCGAATTTTCGCGCAGAAACGGGTTCAAACGGTCGACCGAGTGACCTCAAAAGGTCAACCGAGTGAGATGGAAGTCCAGAAAATGCTCTGGAAGCAGATTTCACTCGGTCAACCGAGTGGGTTGACTCGGCTGCCCTAGTGGATTCTGCTGCAATTTCGCATTTTATCGTTCCGATCATATCTTGAGCTTCCGACCTCCGATTGACTTGATTCTTTTTTTCATTCCACTCATTTTTTCGAGACGCATCCAATGGTGCAATTATCTTCTTGACTTCATGAATTCTCAAACACGTATTTTGCTTCCAAATAAGTTCAATTTACCTAAAAAATAGCAAACCACATACCTTTCTCATTTCAAGTGCAATTAGTCAATTTAGTGTGAATAATGCAACAAAACCCTCAAAATTATGTAAAATAAACACATGAATTTCAAGCAATTTTCACACTAATCAGGGCTAAAAGTAATTGAGGATTTGTCATAGTTTATGAGTTGGCCAGAGGCCTTTTCGTATCTCTACTGTGCCTGCTTCAATTGTCTCGCTCCCTGTACGTCCGCCTGAAAAAATAGTAGACTATCATCTGCAAATAAGAGGTGCGTGATTTGGGGTGCACCTCTTGCCACCACGACTCCAGCCATCAGTTTTTTGCATGCGAGTTCATGCATCAACATTGATAAACTTTGTGTACAAAGTACGAAAAGGAAGGGGGAGAGTGGATCCCCTTGTCTAATGCCTCTAGTCGGTCGTACACACCCTTGCACTTTCCCATTTATTTTGAAGGAGTAGGACACTGTCTTCACACAATTCATAATCAACTCCACCCATCTGCTGCTAAAACCTGTTTGTAAAAGTATCGCCCTTAGGTACGACCATTCGATACGATCATACGCCTTGGACATGTCCAATTTAAGGGCTGCATATCCTTTCTTACTCCTGTTTTGACGGATTCAATGCATACATTCAAATCCCACAATGACGTTATCCGAGATAAGCCTTCCCGGTGTGAAAGCACTTTAGGCTTCGTCAACCAAACTCCCCATAACCTTCTTCAATCTGTTACTCACAGTCTTTGCCAAAATTCTATAACACACATTAGTTAGACTAATTGGTCTATAGTCCTTGATCTCTTGTGGATTCTCAGTCTTGGGAATCAAAGTAACTAGAGTCTGATTCCACTCTTCAGGGCTTCTGCTCGAATTTAGCACTTCCAGAATTCTCGTCGTCACCTCCGTTCCAATGGTGTCCCATACACTTTGATAGAATCCTGCAGTCATACCATCCGGACCTGGAGCTTTCAATGGGCTCAAATCAAAAACTGCCTTTTTCACTTCCTCCGCCGTGAAAGTATTATCCAAGTAGACTTGCTTGTCCCTGCTTATTGTTTTAGGACAAAGAGATGTCACCGCCAATATGTCCGAATGCGAAGGATTATTTGATTGAAATAGTTGCCCGTAGAAGTTGGTGATAATATTTGATAGCCCAACTGGATCCGTACACCAGTTTCCACCTTGGTCATTTAAGCCCAGAATTTGATTATGCTTTCTCCGCCTTGTTGTTTGTCGATGGAAGAAATTGGTATTTCTGTCCCCATCTACCCTCCATCTATTTTTGGCCCTCTGCTGTCACCACAACTCCTGTTGAGATAATAACTTTTCCACCTCCTTCTCCATCACAGTAATCTCATCTTTTTTCCACATTCCTTGTTCATTATTTTGTAGATCTGCTAAGACTCTTCTGCATTCTGAAATTTGTTTGGGCAGATTCCCACACTTCTGCTTAGCCCACTCTGATAGCCCCCCAACAACTATGGTCATTTTCTCCACCAGATTATCAAGGTCCCCACATTTGTACCATTCGGCTTTCACCATTTCCTTATAATCTAATTCCAACGTCCATGCTTGCTTAAACTGTCGCAGACTACAAGCACCTGTTTTTGGGCCTCACCACATGAGGGTTTGTATTCATTCTGATCGTCCTGTGATTCGAGGAATAGAAATTCAGATTCATTATCTCAGCTGTTGGGAAGAGAGACAACCATTCCTCATTAGCTACAAAACGATCAAACCTTTCAAAGGTACAGTGTACTCCCCTTCGTTTATTACACCATGTAAAAAAAGGCCCTCTAGCCGGTAAGTCCTCTAACTGGACATCCTCTAGAGCTTTTCTGAAACTCTCCATTTGTGAGAAAGGCCTTAACCTCTCCGAGTCACCCCCCTTCATTTCATACAGCCCCAATATCTCATTAAAATCACCTCCAACCAACCATGCTTTCACAGAGTTTTCATGTGATTTATGTATTTTTCGAATCAAGTCCCACGAGAATTTCCGTAAAGAAACATTTGGATTTCCATAAAAACCAGTAAACCACCAACTCTTTGATTCATAACTCACCAAACAATCCACATGTCCCTTCGAGTAGGAGCGAAGGTTGACATTCACCTTATCATTAGCAAAAAGAAGGATACCACCACTACTACCAATTGCATCAACTCCCAAACATACATTAAAATTTAAACTAAATTTCCATCTACTACCCAAAGCAACATTAATTTTAAACTAAGTAACAAAGACAACATCAGGATTTTGTTCCTTAACTAGGAGGCTTAATTTCTGAAATGTTAGACGACCTCTCAATCCCCTAGCATTCCACACAATGATGATCATGGGCCATCGCGAGGCTGGGTAACACCAGCTCCCGCCTTATCTTGTTTATGTTTCCTGCACTTCATACTCATAGTTCACCGAATGAGTGAGTGTTGGAAATTGGAATTAATTGTATGCTCCTATATTCTTGTTTGAGAAAATAATTAAAGAGTATTTGTTGGGTTTTGGTGCTAGCGGGCCATCAACTGATTCAGGTCACTTCAACGAATTCAAACACTAGTCGAATAAGTGTAGAGGGCAATACTAACTAACCTTTAGGTAGCACTCACAACACTCTTCACTCTCTCGGTAGCAGGTAGCACGTCATAAAAAAGAGGAGGATAACACATAATGCATGTTCACATGAGAGACTATCAACAAATATTAGAGCAAGAAATTGGGTTGAACCACAAATGTTAAGCTCAATGACCAAAACACAATGGGCTCAAGCTTACCAAGTATGTTTTGTATGAACTATATTTAGGTGTGGGTTATTTGCCCCTCCATGAATGTTAGATGCACTCCCCCGATACACATACCCCTCAAAACACACATAAGATAGAGGCACTCCCCCAAATTACCTATTATACACTTTTCTCTTAAAATTTTGTATGATAAATACACACCCCTCAAAACACTAATTTTCTTTCTTCTTTCTCATTTAAACCCTAAACCATTTTCTTCTTTCCCAACCACCCTTTGTTGGTCCCTGAGACGAGTGTAAGATCAGCTGACTTGATGTCTGCTGATTGTGTGGAAAATAAACTAACTCTTCAAAGTAACTAGTCCGCTGATTTCACTAGGGGCCTAGGACTAGTTAGTCGACTGATTAATTACTTATCGGAGTTAAGTGCGGAATTGTAATGTGCCCATAAATATTATACTCGTCTATTTAATAAATACAGTGTGTAAAACATTTTATGCACAAATATGTATGAAAAGACTTGAAATGTAAAGTGCATAAATGTAAATAACACATTAATTTATAGTGGTTCGGATATACGTTCCTACGTCCACTCTCACGTCCTAACGTGATGTTTAATCCCTTTAATTTACCGAAAATTACAAGGGCCTTGTCATTTATAGTACCAAGAGTAGGACTTTGAGATCTGAGCCGTCCTAACAGCTACGGTCTCCACAAGTGATTGTAAGCACTTGCACTTGCACTCCACAAGTGATTATAGAGCACTTGGACTCTTTACAGTGACGAACACTCAACTTGACTTCTAGGGTTTTATGGTAGAAGGTGGGTTTTGTGTATATGAACTAGGTGAGAATTTCCCTTACAATCTGTTTTAGCCTCATGCTAGGATTGGGAAATTCTCTCTAAGCTATGGATATATATGAGTGGTTAAACTGGCTTAGATGGTATGAGTTCACTCACTGGGGATGAGGTGATGCGTGTTGAATCTTCATGAATGATCTTCTTGAGCTCTTCTTATTTCTGGACTTTAAGCACTTTGCTCGACCTCTGCATCTCACACCTCTTCACCTTTCCCAATGATGTATGAGCTCATTTATATAGTGTTGATGTTTGAATGTTACCGTTGGATGATAGCAATTCAAATCTCCACTAATTGAGGAATTGACAATCTCTTGATTTGATATGATTGAATATTACCATTGTCATGTAATTTCAATCATATCTTTGACTTTCCTTTCTTGTGCACATATCTTGTCAATCCTTGATTTCAGCTGTGATTGGTCTTCCTTTATTTGTGCAAGAAGACTTCTACTCTGCTGGTAAGAAGACTTCACTCTGCTGGTAAGAAGACTTCACTCTGCTGGTAAGAAGACTTCTACTCTGCTGTCTTTACTCAGCTGTCTTTACACAGCTGCTGTTTCTTCTCAGCTGCTGTCTTTACTCAGCTGTCTTTACACAGCTGCTGTTTCTTCTCAGCTGCTGTCTTTACTCTGCTGTCTTTACACAGCTGCTGTTTCTTCTCAGCTGCTGTCTTTACTCAGCTGTCTTTACTCAGCTGTCTTTACACTTCTTATCCTGTAAGATGAGTTCAACTCATCTTATCAGGAGACTTCTGGTCTTGGTCTTCTCTTCTCTTCTAGAGCATTGACATGTCTTCTCTTCTAACCAGAGTCCTATCTATTACAAGATGTATAATAAAGTTGTCTATACAATACAACTTATCCTATTACATGTTTGATTTGGTTTATCAAAACTAAACTAAGGATATTCATATCCCAACACCCTTCCGCCGCCCAAGCTCCTCCCTCCCTCCCTTTTTATTTTTTTATTATTTTTTTGCAAACGCTCATCCCTTCCCCCTTCGTCCCAGCTCGTCGCCTAAGCTCCTCCCTCCGCTGCCGCCGTCCTGCCCCACACAAACAATCGTCCCATTCTTTCTCTTTCATCCTTTTTTTTTTTTTTTGCAACAAGCAGCGGCGGCGCCGCCCCCCTCGTTCAGCGTCGCTGCCCTGACTTTAGTCGCCCTGAACCCTACCAAAGCCGGCCGCCGCTCCCACCTAAGTTGCCGACGAAACAGGTAGGGAATTTTTTATTTTTATTTTCGACAATAAATTGTCGACCATAAACATTATGAGCGACAAATTATTGTCGTCCATAATGTTTATGGTCGACAATTTCTTGTCGAAAATTCATTTTTTAAAAATAAATTTTTGATAAAATGTTATTGACAAGGACAATAAAAGGTAGATCATATAAAATAAAAGAAAACTAGGACCATAAGCTCACAAGTTGAGCCAAAGGCCGGACTGCCATTAAAACCTTGTGTAAACACAAATTCGTGAATTAAATATAAAAACGCGAAAATGCGAACAATTTTATTTAATTTCGGATTAAACCGATGAATGTTGTGGGTTACAATCTCTAATTTCTCCTCTGATTCTCTCTTCTTGAACTTCTTGAATTTCTTGAGCACTTTTGGAACTTTTGGAGTTGGATCCGCAGCCGAATCCTATCCGATCTTGTATTTGGGGCTTTATAACGTTAATCCAAAGGTTTAGCACCATATTTTTGGATTAAACGTTGATTTTCGGGACTTTTGGGACGAACGTCGTTGAAAATCGTTCTTGAACTTGGGATTTTGTAACGTTAATCCAAGGGCTTGACGCCGTATTTTGGATCAAACGTCGATTTACGGGACTTTTCGGGACTTATCGGAACTTAACCGGGACTTTTCGGGACTTATCCGGGACTTTTCCAGGTCTTATCGGGACTTATCCGGGACTTTTCGGGACTTTATCGAGACTTATCGGGACAAACACCGTTGAAGATCCTCCTTGAAGAAACACTGGATTGAAGGGCTTAGCACCTTAATCTCCACCCGGGACTTTATCGGGACAACCACCGTTGAAGATCCTCCTTGAAGAAACACCGGATTGAGGGGTTTAGCACCTTAATCTCCACCCGGGACTTTATCGGGACAACCACCGTTGAAGATCCTCCTTGAAGAAACCCCGGATTGAGGGGCTTAGCACCATAATCTCCACCCGAACGCTGCTTCTCGCCGCTTTGCACGAAGAAAGCCTTTGAAACTCCTTCGACTGCTGAAGAACACTCTAAAATCTCTATAGAGAATTTTAGAGCCTTGAATGCTTCTGATTTCTTGATGATGAAATGAATGAAATGAGGTCTCTATTTATAGGTGTAGAACCTAGGGTATTTTTTTATGGGCCAAAGAGATATTTGTGCTAAGTGGTTAGGGCTTAGTTCAAATTTTGAATTACAAATTGACACGCCCAGTGGGACAATCTCTACCTCTGATCTCTGCTCTTCAAATAAATCAAGTCACGACGATGGCGCCAATCAAGATTAAGATCAAGAGAGGCGTTGCATCCGAATCAATTGATGTCGACTTTGAAGACGTGAACGTAGTCACGAGGAGTATGTCAAGAAGCTCGAAGTCATCGTCTTCTTCAGAGAAAGCTACTGCAGAGGGTCCACCACCGAACACTGCGAATGAGGAGAACAACCCAGCATGCACCCCTACTCATTCCACGACGAGCTCATTAGATTCAAGTGCAGCTTCAGCAATGGTGACAAATACCACGGCTGTTGAGGAGTAATTGACAAGTTTGACTAGAGCTATAGAAGGACTCATGAAACATGTCCAAGAACAGGATGCTCAGATTTCTAAGCTGATGAGCAATGCAGAAAAAGGGGAGTCAAGTCGAGCAAAAGAAAAGCGATTCGAGGGGCATGATGTGGAGATATCTGGTGAACGTCAACAACGGAAATTGACCCAACTCTTAAGGAGTTACAAGTTTCTCCCGATGGTTTGGTGCCCGTTGATCGGCTAAAAGGAATCATACTCGGGGCGATCAAAGATAAGTTCGAGGAAAGTCCTAAGTCTTCATTCACCTACATCAAGCCTTACACGAAGAGGATTGGCAGTTTGAAGATGCCGGCTGGTTATCAACCTCCAAAGTTGCAGCAGTTCGATGGCAAGGATAATCCAAAGCAACATATTGCTCACTTCGTGGAGACCTACAACAATGCCGACACGTATGGAGATCATTTGGTGAAGAAATTTGTGCGCTCTTTAAAGGGCAATGCATTCGATTGGTACATCGATTTGGAGGCCAACTCGATAGACAGTTGGGAGAAAATGGAACAAGAATTTCTCAATCGATTTTACAGCACTCGTAGAACGGTTAACATGCTTGAATTGACGAACACTCGTCAATCAAAGGAAGAGTCGGCGATCGATTACATAAATAGATGGAGAAATCTAAGCCTAAATTGTAAGGATAGATTGACTGAAAATTCAGCTATCGAGATATGCATCCAAGGAATGCAGTGGGGTCTTCGATATATCCTTCAAGCAATTTGACCAAGATCATTCGAGGATTTGGTTACTAAGGTTCATGACATGGAGTTGAGCATGTCTACAAGTGGATTTGAAGGGCCGCTATCTCAAGAGTGGGGGCAAAGGAAAACGAGTTTGAAGGAATTGCAACGAAAGCAATATCCATTTCTAGACTCAAACATCCCCGAAATTTTCGATGACTTGATCAAGAATGATCTCATTGAACTACCACGAATGAAACGACCCGATGAGGCTGGGCGAATGGATGACCCCAAATATTGCAAGTACCATCGATTGGTAGGACATCCAACCCAAGACTGTTTTATACTTAAAGAGAAAATTATGCAGCTAGTACCATCGATTTGAAGGGCCGCTATCTCAAGAGTGGGGGCAAAGGAAAACGAGTTTGAAGGAGTTGCAACGAAAGCAATATCCATTTCTAGACTCAAACATCCCCAAAATTTTCGATGACTTGATCAAGAATGATCTCATTGAACTACCACGAATGAAACGACCCGATGAGGCTGGGCGAACGGATGACCCCAAATATTGCAAGTACCATCGATTGGTAGGACATCCAACCCAAGACTGTTTTATACTTAAAGAGAAAATTATGCAGCTAGTCAAAGAAGGGAAGATCTTGCTAGAAGAAACTGAAACAACGACGAATCACGTCACAATTGAAGACAATCAAGTTAAGGAAGTTTACGCAAATGGCGCCTTGATTTCTGAAGACGGCGTATACATTGGTCCCATGAACAAAATGTTTTTGAAACGCTACTACGCGTAAAGAAAACAAGTATGCTCCAAAAACGCACGAGCCTAAACTGCTTGTTGCTCCATAAACGCACGAGCATAAACTGCTTGTTGCTCCAAGAACGCATGAGCCTAAACTGCTTGTTGCTCCATAATGCACAAGTCTAAACTGCTTATTACTCCTGGTCCGCATGAGTCTAAACTGAGTACGACCACCACCAAAGGTAAATACATGTGGTTAAACTGTTAACTTACTCCACTAAAGGCGTTTTAAGTGGATAAATAATTAAATCCCTACTTTGTCAAAAGTAGTTAAAGAATAGTCACTCCTGGCCCGCATGTGGGAAATCATTTGAAAATAATTCGCAATTCATACACATCAAAGTCAAACGTTCTCGTGAACGAAATGCGAGGGGGCATTTGTAGACACCTAAATTTTATCGGTCCCTCAAATTGATTTGAGCCTCTAAAGCCCAATAAATTAATTTAAAATTCAAGACGGGCATCTGAAGTCCCATAAATGAAGATGGGCCTCTAAAGTCCAACAAACCAAATCGATCCCAGATAGGGTATTCTTAGCCCATCAAGTAATTCAAAATTTGAACTAAGCCCTAACCACTTAGCACAAATATCTCCTTAGCCCATAAAAAAACCCTAGGTTCTACACCTATAAATAGAGGCCTCATTTCATTCATTTCATCATCAAGAAATCAGAAGCATTCACAGCTCTAAAATTCTCTGCAGAGATTTTAGAGTGTCCTTCAGCAGTTGGAGGAGCTTCAAAGGCGTTCTTCGTGCAAAGCAGCAAGAAGCAGTGTTCGAGTGGAGATCAAGGTGCTAAGCCTCTTCGATTCGGCGTTCGAGTGGAGATCAAGGTGCTAAGCCTCTTCGATTCAGTGTTTCTTCAAAGTGCTTCGTGGATCTTCAACGGTGTTCGTCCCGAAAAGTCCCGAAGGTCTCGAAAAGTCCCGAAAATCAACATTTAATCCAAAATACGGCGTCAAACCCTTGGATAAACGTTACAAAGTCCTGAAATTCAAGAACGATCTTCAACGACGTTCATCACAAAAGTCACGAAAATCAACGTTTTATCCAAAAATACGGTGCTAAACCTTTGGATTAACGTTATAAAGCCCCAAATACAAGATCGGATAGGATTCAGCTGCGGATCCAACTCCAAAAGTTCCAAAAGTGCTCAAGAAATTCTAGAAGTTCAAGAAGAGAGAATCAGAGGAGAAATTAGAGATTGTAACCCACAACATTTATCGGTTTAATCCGAAATTAAATAAAATTGTTCACATTTTCGCGTTTTTATATTTAATTCACGAATTTGTGTTTACACCTTGCTTAGGAAAACCCTCCTTAGGGATAAAACCTAGGTTAAGGAAAAAAGTACTCTCCTCTAAAAGTCAACGTCGAAGGGTGTTTTTCGTCAACAAACTATAGTCGAACACAAACTATATGGTCGATGATTGACACTGGTTTGTTGAAAAATTATATATTTTTTTAGAATTTTAAGTTTTTTTTTTAAAAAAAAATTAAATTTGTTTGGTCGGTGACTGGCTTCAACGGTGGTTGCTGCTTCCTCGAAGGTTAGGGTTAAGGTTAAATTTTAGGGGAAGTGTATTTATCTTAAGTTATTTTACTAAAAGAATAAAACAATTATTTATATGTATATTTCATTAATAAAAGTGGAGGGTAAGTGCATCTAATATTTAATTGAAAGAAAATTAGGATGAAGGAATTAATAAATTACAGACCGGTCAACATTGTTGAAAAATTGACAAGTGAAATGATTAATTTGTAAATTACCACTCTATTGCGGCACCTTCATTTTTAATTTGTAAATTACCACTCAATTTTCTTCCTTTCTATTAAGCCCATCTTGAGTTTAAAAGAAATTAAATAAAACTTGAAAAATATGATCCAAAGTGCTTTATTAAGCTCATTTTCAAATTGTGTGGTTTTTTTAAATCTAAAATTGATTTTTTTTTTAAGTGCAAAGTTTATTTTATTAGTGTAATTTTCACCTTTTCTAAAAATTAAAATTAATTTTATAATTTTTTTACAATAAACATAACTTTAAATTGGAAAGGTTAAAAGTAAAATATTATAAAAATCGTTTAACAAGTTAAATAAGTTTTTGGGTACATATTATAGATTGAACTATATTTTTAACTTCAAATTCATTCATAAATTATTTGTAACCACTAGATTTAATTTACTTCATTTGTGCCAACTTCCCTAGCTTCAATCTAAAAATTATATTCGATCTTTTTTTTTTAGAAAATCTCATATGCACAATGTGCACCAAATTAAAATTGGTGCACACCTTTTTTTTTTTTTTTGTAACTCCTTTCTCTCTCCTTTCTCTCTCTCTTTTCTTCTTCTCCTTTCTCTCTCCTGACTTTCTTTTCTCTCTCTTTTCTTCTCCTCCTCCTTCTCCTTTATCTCTCATGGCTTTCTTTTCTCCTTCTCCTTTCATTCTCTCTCCCACACATCTGTTAAAAAAAAAAAACTTTACTTTTCCACTTCTTTCTTCTTCCCCTGTAATCACATCTTCTTTCTTTGAATTAATTTGTGATTCATATACTAGATTTGCTTGATAGAAATTCGGTGATGAAAGTTGCAGAAGTTGAGAAGGACGCCATTAATGGAGAAGAGAGAGAAAGTGGTGAGAGAGAGGGAGAGAGATAATGTGAGGAAGAAATTGGGGGAAATACACTGAAAAGTGAAAATTTTATTAGTGAAAAGTGGAATTTTATTAAGTGAAAAGTGGAAATTTTATTAGTAAAAAGTGGAAATTTTATTAGTGAAAAGTGGTAACTATTATTAATGAAAAGTGGAAATTTTATTAGTGAAAAGTGAAATTTTTTTAAGTGAAAAGTGGTAACTATTATTAATGAAAAGTGGAAATTTTGTTACTGAAAAATGGTAACTATTATTAGTGAAAAGTGGAAATTTTGTTACTGAAAAGTGGTAACTATTATTAGTGAAAAGTGGAAATTTTGTTACTGAAAAGTGGTAACTATTATTAGTGAAAAGTGGAAATTTTGTTATTGAAAAGTGGTAACTAAAATTGGAAATTTTGTTAAAGGAAAATAAAGGGAAAAAAAAAAAAACTGAAGGAAAAAAAAAAAAAAAAAAAAAAGAGAATTCGAACTCGTGATATCATGTTTAGGGGACGTGGTTAAAACCAGTGGGATATCAATTATTTAATTTCATATATTTGCCTTTGTTAATATATAGAGGATTGGCCTGTGCATTAGTGTGCACGTGCACGCTGTGCACAGGAGACCAACTCTTTTTTTTAGGTAACACTTGCGTACACTCGTATGCACCGTACCCTCTAATTTTAATTTTTTATTTATATTTTACTTGCACCTGCTAATTTAATGAGATCACCCTCAAATTATATTTTTACTACAGTTATTTGCACCCGCTCATTTTATGAGTTCACCCCAAGTCATATTTATACTACAATTATCTACACTTACTCATTTTATGAGTTCACCTCAAAATCATTTCTTTTTTACAACGGTTATCTACACCCGCTCATTTTATGAGTTCACCCCCAAATTATTTTTTTACCACAATTATCTGCACCCGCTCATTTTATGAGTTCACCCCAATTTTGTTTTTTAAAATAATTACATTTAAAATATTATATTATCTTTTTATTAATTTACACAAAACATAATAATAAAATCAACCCTAATTTATACATTTACAATCTTGCAGTCGAGTCATTGCCGAGTTACCATCGATTCACCACTAAATCACCCATATTTTTAGAAAAAAAAATTGTAAAAACATAATTAAAAAAAACTATCGAAATTAGGCATAGATCTCGATTTTTTTTCTTCTCTTTTTTCAGTTTTTATTCCACACTTTTTATTTCTTCATTTTTTTTCCTGTTTTTTTTTTCATTAGTATTTTTTTTTATTTTAATACAAAATAATATTATATGTATTATTTTATTATAGTCAGTAATACAATAAGTAATAACCAGTAATACCATATACAACAGTAATCAGTAATATCATTAACAATAATTAGTAATATCTTTACAATAACAAATAATTACACACATCTGATTACAGTAAAATTTTATACAATAACAAATAATTCCACATATCTAATTATATTTAATAATACAAAAAACAATTATCAGTAATACAATGAACAATAATTAGTAATACCATGAACATTGATCAGTAATATCTTACACAATAATAATTAATTCCACAAATCTAATTATATTCAGTAATACAAAACATGATTATCAGTAATACCATAAACAATAATAATAATCAGTAATGCCTTAATCAATAATAAATAATTCCACATAATCAGTAATACCACAAACAACAATCAATAATACCGTAATCAATAATCATTAATATTAATTCAATAGTGAATTAATAGTAATACCACAATCAATAACTAGTAATACAAGTACCACTAACAATAATACCATAAAAAAAGTGGAGGGAGTACAGATCGAGGTGTACTGAAAAAAATAGGTAGTGCACATTACCTAGTCCAATTGAACGGAACCTTAGCCCAATGGGAAGGCACCCTAGGTCAGCAGTCGCCGCTTGAGATTTCATCGGCAAGGTCATCGGCTCCGAGTGCCGTCCGATCAGAGATCCATCAGCAACATACTTACAATCCTCCGTCGGGCCGCCGTCAGTCGGAGGAAGAGGCTGTGCAGGAGCAGGGTGAAGAAGACGAAGCAATGTAGCTTTGATTTTTACAGAGATGAACGACGAGAGCGAGGCAGTGTTGATCCGAGTGTTGTAGGCGAGCGCCATTGATGTCGGAGAAGATCCTGGATCGCGAAAACAAGGGAGATTGATGGAAGCAGTCGCGTCGGTGGTCGAAATGAGTAGAGGTTTTCGGCCGAGATGGAAGATGATGTTGTTGATGTTGATATGAGTGTCTTGTTTAATGATCCAACACTGACAGCCGAGTGTTGTGTTTAATGTTCCCAACACTCATGACAACATCAGAATTTGCCCTTCCTTTTCTCACTAACTCTTATCTTACGCTTGTTGTCTAATGATGTCCCCAGAGCAGTTAGAAGACGTGGGCAACACCAAGTCATGCCACTGCGTGGGAGTGAGAAGTTATTAGGCCATGGTATAACAAGTTCCTAAATTCTAGGAGTGGTGGAGAGAAGTTCTATAACCGCATGATCTCAAGGTTGAGGCGATCATGGGAGTTGATGGCAGTTCGTGAATGAAGTCTATAAATACAGAAGCTGCCCTCAACACAAGATACACAAGAAGGAAAGCTAAAATCGACTACTACTCTATTGAACGCTATATAAGCTTCTAGTTAGGAAAATCTTTGTTTCTTCTTGTAGTTCTTCACATTATTATAAACCCGAATAGTAGTGTGTTAGAACATAGTCTTATTTACTAGGTTGTGTGATTAGATCTATGAGGGAGATAGTTTCATAGGATCTAGTAAATCATTATACACTTTCGTAGTGTAATTATAAACCTCAAAGAGGTTGTACTCGTTTCACATATTTTTATATAGTGAACAGCGTAGATTATTTTATAATCTACGCAAATTTTGAATACTTCTATTTTCAGTACGTGCATTTTAATTTCCGCTGCATAGTGTTGTCCAGGTTGTGCCAACACGACAGACAACATCTCTGATTTCGCACGCACACACACTTTCAGTTGGTATCAGAGCCAACTACTTGATACACTAAGTAGAGATTCCGCTTAGAGTGTGTAAAATCTGAAATGGAGTATCCACTTTCACCCGCACTAAAGCCTCCGATTCTAGATGGCACGAATTATGCCTTCTGGAAACCAAAGATGAGGATGTACATCAAATCCATTGATGAACGAGCCTGGAGGAGTGTTCTTGCTGGTTGGACTCAACCAAGAACTGCTGCGGATGAATACAATGAAGCTCGGATCAAGAGAGAGCTCGATTGGACGGCTGAAGAAATCACAACTGCAAGTTACAATTCAAAGGCGTTGAATGCAATCTTCACCTCAACTGATGCCTCAATGTTCAAAATCATATCAAACTGCATTTCTTCGAAGGATGCATGGGATCGACTGCAAGAACATTGTGAAGGATCGGATAGTGTACGAAGGACCAGACTACGTATGCTTGGAACCAAGTTTGAAAATCTGAGGATGAAAGAAGATGAAACCATTTCATCTTACAACGAAAAGCTGACTGAGATTTCAAATGAAGCTCATTCTCTTGGTGATCCAATATCAAATCAAAGGTTAGTACATAAAATTCTTAGATCAGTTCCTAAACGTTTTGAACCTAAGATATGTGCTATAGAAGAAGCTAAGGATACTGATGTGATAAGTCAAAATGAATTGGTTGGTATTTTGAAAACTTATGAGATGAACATTTCTGAAAAGACTGATAATGAAAAGAAAGTGCTTGTTTTCAAAGGTGATGCCTCATCATCTGTATCATCAGGTTCTGGAAAGTCTCCTTATGTTACTGAAATTGATTCTGATGAAGATGATATTGAGGAATACCTTAATAATCCTGATTATATGGCTTTCATTACTAAACAGTTTAAGACATTTATGAAGAACAAGAATAATAGGCTTAAGGATAACATTCAACCTAAGGTTCAGATTAATAATACTCAGCAATTGCCCATTAGGAAGAACAATTTTAATTCTTCTAGATAATTAGAAAGAGGAAACAGGTTTAGATCTGACCAAGATTATAGGAAGAATGTTAAATGTGATGCATGTTCTGGATATGGTCATTATGCTAATGAATGTGCTAACACCATTCTCAAAAAGAAACTTAATTTCAGTGCTACTTTAAGTGATGAGTCTGATGTTGATCATGATCCTGAAAAAGATATTGAAAAAGCTTTCTCTTCTAGAATTTTGTATGATGATACTTTTGATGATGATCTGGACGATTATTATGATGTGAGGACAAATGAGCCTTCATTTGAGAAATCACTAAATAATAATGTACCAGAATTTAACTGTTTCACAAGTTCTGTTAATGAGACAGGTACATCAAATAAAGCAGGTTTATCCAGAAGAGATGCTGACATTCAAGACTTGTCTAATACTGTTTTTAAACTGGAAAGTCTTTTAACAAAGAAGGATAAGGAAATTTCTAAACTCAAAGAAAGACTAGATGTGTCTGTTCTAGATTTTAAGAAATATTCTTATGAAAAACCTTTAACAAATGAAAAAGTTTGCAAAATATCTTCTGAAACTGAGAAACTTAATCACATCATTAAGTCTCTGAACTTTGAAAATTCTGATTTAAGAGAATCTATTACTAAGCTTGAAGGCACTCTAACAAGAAAAGATATGGAGATGTCAAAACTTGAAGAGAGTTGAAGGAAGCCTCTCTAAGCTTCAAAAGGTTTTCTGATGGAAAGAACAAACTGGAAGACTCTCTTATGACCAACAACTCAAGAAGAACAGGTATTGGCTACCAAGGTAAGAATTCAATGAAGTCTGAATCAAAGAAACCTACTGTCTTTGTAAAAGCTGAAGTGAATTATTGGTAAAGGGACATTGAATGTTCCTGGTTTTCCTAAGTTATCAAATGTTTTGCATGTTGATGGACTACTGGCAAATCTTATAAGTATTAGTCAATTATGTGATGATGATTTGCATGTTAAGTTTGATAAGAACTCATGTTATGTGCTAGACAAAAACTCTAAATGTATAATGATGGGAAACAGATCTGCTGATAATTGTTATCTCATTGAATCTGAACTTGTCTGCAATAAGGCTAAAGTTGATGATAGCATTCTGTGGCATCATAAACTTGGACATGCTAACTATAGACAGCTTGATAAACTTGTTAGATTAAAAGCTGTTACAGGTTACCAGATCTGAAATTCTCAGATAACAAGGTATGTGGACCTTGTCAAAAAGGCAAACAGATTAAAGTGTCTCACAAAATGTTGGGACATTGCTCAACCAAACATTGCTTCGAATTACTGCACATGGATCTTATGGGTCCTATGGAAACAGAAAGTATTGGAGGTAAAAGGTATTCTTTAGTTGTGGTTGATGATTACTCTAGATTCACATGGATTGAATTCTTAAAAGATAAAACTGAAACTTTTTCCATTTTCAAAATTCTGTATAAAAGATTTAAGAATGTTTTCAATTCTAAAGTATGCAAAATTAGGTCAGATCATGGAAGAGAATTTGAAAACAGTTCCTTTATTGAGTTTTGTGAATCAAAAGGTATAATTCAAAAGTTTTCTTCTCCCAAAACTCCTCAACAAAATGGCATAGCAGAAAGAAAGAATAGAACACTTCAAGAAATGGCTAGAGTCATGCTATGTTCTAAGAACTTATCTAAAAGATTTTGGGCTGAAGCTCTTAATACTGCTTGTCATATTGCTAATAGAGTTTATATTAGAACAGATTCTACTAGAACTTCATATGAAATTCTGAACAATAGAAAGCCAAATCTGAAATATTTCCATGTTTTTGGCTGTGTATGTTATATCTTGAATGACAGGGATCAGTTACATAAGTTTGACTCAAAGAGTGATAAAGGCTTCTTTCTTGGTTACTCAAGAAACAACAAAGCCTATAGGATTTATAACTTTAGGACTGATATTGTACAAGAATCTGTAAATGTTGTTTTTGATGATGATACAAGCATTACAGGTAAAAGCATTGAAGATGAAGACATTTCAGACTTGATTAATGTACCAATCATTACTGAAAATGTTGAACAAGTTCAGAATGTTGAGAAGAATGATGACATACCAGAGGAAACATCTGATAATACAGATCCTGAAAATCTGTATAATCTCCAGAAAACTCCTTCCATAAGGATTCAGAAATATCATCCACAAGACCAAATTATTGGTGAGCAGTCTACAGGTGTTCAAACCAGAAGAAGAATGGGGATGAATTCAAAGGATGTGGTAAGATCAATATGTATGTCATGCATGTGTAGTAAGGTAAATCATGAATGCTATCACTCTGAGATTGAACCCAAATCTGTTAAAGAAGCATTAGATGATGAGAATTGGATAGAAGCTATGCATGAAGAACTTAATCAATTTGTTAGGAATGATGTGTGGATATTAGTTCCTAGACCAGAACATATTAATGTTATAGGAACTAAATGGATTTTCAAAAACAAGACTGATGAAATGGGAAATATTATTAGAAACAAAGCTAGGTTGGTTGCTCAAGGATATACACAGGTAGAGGGTGTAGACTTTGATGAAACATTTGCTCTTGTTGCTAGAATAGAATCCATTAGGCTCTTACTTGCCATTGCATGCTATATTGATATAAAACTGCACCAAATGGATGTTAAAGCTGCCTTCTTAAATGGTATTCTAAATGAAGAAGCTTATGTTGAACAACCTAAAGGCTTTGAAAACCCTGATTTTCCTGATCATGTCTATAAACTGAAAAAGGCTCTATATGGCTTGAAACAAGCACCTAGAGCATGGTATGAAAGGTTGACAGATTTCTTGATTGAGTTTGGTTTTGTAAGAGGAGAAGCTGATAGAACACTATTCATCAAACATGATAAAAATGATATTATGATTGCTCAAATCTATGTTGATGATATAGTATTTGGTTCTACTTGTGACAATATGCTTAAACACTTTGTGAATGAGATGACATCTACCTTCGAAATGTCCATGGTTGGTGATTTAAATTACTTTCTAGGACTGCAAATCAAACAGCAAAAAGATGGGATTTTTATCTCACAAAGTAAGTATGCTAAAAGTCTAGTAAAAAGGTTTGGTTTAGAGAGTGCTAAACATATGAAAACGCCTATGGGATCAACTCAGAAACTGAGTAAGGACAGTGTTGGCCAGAATGTTGACTCAACACTGTACAGGTCTATGATTGGCAGTCTATTATATTTGAGTTCCAGCAGACCTGATATTATGTTCAGTGTTTGCTTATGTGCTAGATACCAAGCTAATCCCAAAGAATCACATATGAATGTTGTTAAAAGAATCATTAAGTATGTTGCAGGTACATGTGATTTAGGTATTTGGTACAGCAAAGACACAAACTGCACCTTAATAGGTTACAGTGATGCAGATTGGGCAGGAGACTGTGATGATAGGAAAAACACAAGTGGTGGCTGCTTTTATATGGGGAACAACTTAATCTCTTGGCACAGTAGAAAACAGAACTGTGTGTCTAAATCAACAGCTGAATCAGAATACATTGCAGCAGGGAGTTGTTGTACTCAATTACTTTGGTTGCAAAAAATGTTTCATGATTATGGCTTACCTAGTAATGTTCTAACTGTGTACTGTGATAATACTAGTGCTATAAATATCTAAAAAAATCCAGTGCAACACTCATTAACAAAGCATATAGGTATTAGACATCACTTTATAAGAGATCTTGTTGAAAAGGAAGTTGTTAAGATGGAGTACATATCTACTGAAAAACAATTAGCTGATATATTCACTAAAGCTCTTGATGATAAGAGGTTTTCTTCTCTACGAAAATCTCTTGGCTTATGTAATATCTGAAAATATGATCAAGGGTGTTGTATCAAATGCGGCAGCATTTGAGACAACACTAATATAAGTCTCTTATGTGTTTCCTTGCTTTAATTTTCATAATTGTTGAATTAATGAAATTCCTTATGATTGATATCTGAATTCTGAATGACTTGTGAAAAATACTAAAGAGCCTATACACCTCTCAAATGCTACAAAAGAAAAATCACTTATTAGATGCTTTATAAATCACTGAGTAACTATGGGACACGGAGCTCGCTACTACGATGATCTCTTTTCAAAAGGTGATATAAATTGCATCAATATATTCACAAATCCATTGAGTAACTATGGGGCACGGAGTTCGCTGCTACGATGCACTCTTTTCAAAAGATGGATCAATGTGAAGTGTGATAAAAAGAAAAAAATATTAGAGCAACACATGTGATAAAAAATCATGAAAAAACTGTGTTGAGGTGTATAGAATGCCAACAATAGTCAAAACACTCGTTAATTCAGATTCTTATCCCAATTTTCATGGAATTAGTTATTTTTTATAATTATTAAATATTATTCTCTGAAATATTTAATTTGACTTAATCTTGCCTTGTTTTATTATTTCAGTTATTATATTCCGCTTTTATTTAATTTTGTTTTTTCAGAATTTCTTATTCTCCCTGTTAACCACGATCAATTAGTGGGGAAGTTACTTCCACTACTTCACTTCCCTCACTCTCCAAAAATCGTGTAACTTTTTCATCTCAACTCTCCATATAAGATGAGTCTCCATTACAGTGTTGGAAAATACTTGAAAAGCTTGGTTAATACAATTAAGCCTGGTAATTACAAATATTAATTATATTTGTAGCACTCAAGTATATCCAGTTCCCTTAGACTCACACTGTTTGAATTCTAATTTACATTGTATCTGCAGAATTCGAAAGGTCTCAAATTAATTTTTGCTGGCTTGTTTTGTGTGTACATGTTCCAATATGTCCAACACTCCTCAGATCACTGCTGCACACTCAAACTCGAATTCAAGCGACAAAATTTCTCCAAACCCTCTCAATCTCCTTGCTGAAATGGCATCATCAAACTCACCAAACTCTCCATCGTTCACCGTCGGAACCATCGTTGTTCCCTTTGCTCCTGAAGAAGAACCCACTCAAACAACCCCTCTTGCAATCGTACCCTACAATCCATACGACATTCGCACTGAGATCGCGAACGCAAATGCCAATGCAGAAATTCCAACCTCCAACCCACCAGATGAGCCCTCATCTGAACCTCTCGCACCAGAAATCACTCCAGTAACCTTACACTTCCCTCTGGGCACTCCGTTCAACACTTTGAAAGAAGCGTTTGAAACCCTAAGCCTGAAAACAAGTCACCCTGTTTTAGTGCTTGAGGGAGAAACGCTGGATAATGCCATGTTCAAAGGGGATGTGGACATACAAACTCAGCTGGAGTCCTCGGATGAAGAAGTCCTGACTGCAAAGTTTGAGAGAATTCATCGGCACAAAAAGGGCAAAAAGAAAACTGCTGCTGTTCCACCTGCACGAAAATGGCCTGGTGGTAAGAGAAAGTCCCAAAGAAATCTGGGCAAGATTGTTGATTACACTGAAAAAGGGAAAAAGCCCAGAACGGATGGGAATGCCTCTGAGCCAATTGCTGTATCTGATTCTGAATCAGAACCAGAAACAGAGGCTGAACAACCTGCACCTTCAGTGGAAGAAGAGGTGACTGTTAATGAAGAGGATGTGGACGAAGTTGCTGAGGAAATGGAGGAGGAAAGTGAACCAACTCCACCAGTTCGACGATCAAAAAGGCTCCGAGAGCACGAAAGTGTTGCCTCTCCGATGGCAACACCAGATCAGTCAGATCCCGAACAGTCATCCAGTTCGTCAGATGAGGATGAACATGAGGTACTTTTCTCTTCTGATGATAGGCATAGTGATTCTGATGAAGATTACAATGACAAGTCAAGTATACAGTATAGAACAATAAGAACTAGGCATATTCTAAGTGAAAGATTGATTAAAACTTCTGATTTTGAGGATATGAATCTGCTTGATTGGTTTAAAGAAAGATCTTTACTGCATGCTTTGCAATTTGCTTGTCCCTATATTGTTGATTGGGTATATGAATTTTATGCAAACATCCCTCAATTTGCTGGTGATCCCAACTCTACAAGATATGATACTTTTTAGTTTAGAGGAAAAAGGCACATGATTACCCCTAGGAGGATCAATATTTTACTTAAAACTAAGATTATGGAGGATCCTATTGTTACTGACCATGATGTGATGATAAGCATCTTGACTGGGGGAGTAATCACTAAATGGAGAAGAAGAATTTTGGCCTCTAAACTCACAAGTCTATATTCTGTTTTACATAAGTTGGTGTGTTTTAATTGGCTGCCTACTACAAACAACACCACTCTCACCTTAGAACAAGCTGTCCTGATGTACAAGATTGGGCACTTGAAAAGAGTTAACCTAGGACAGGTTATTTTCACCAACATGATGACCTTTAAATCTGACATGACTGGGAGAGGTATCCTGCCTTACCCATGCCTTGTGTACACATACATGTTGGACAAAGCATTTGAAAGAATTGAAGATGAGGTCATAAACACCTATGTCCCAAGTTTCAACATATCAAATCAGTTCCTTATCCAACGTGAAAGGGTGGTTGATCTTCCTTTGAGAAGGAATGATGATGAAGCAGGCCCCAGTAGTGCTCCAGCAAATGATCCCTTCCATAATACCACACTGCCTCCAGAAGGAGCTGCCTCCTCAATCTATTTGTCTTCACACTATATTATGAGGCAGATTGATATTTTGCAGGGTTCTATTCTTATTTTGCAGCATTCTGTGGAGGATCTTCTAGTCCAAAAGAAATTTTGGATGGATCTTCTTTCCACTTCAATAGGGGGAGTAGCTGACAGTTCACACAATCAGTCCACAAAAATGAACATGTTTGATAAAATAAAATAACAATAACACTCAAATCGACACCATAACAACCACAAACAAATTCTAACACCCACAAAAATGAACATGTTTGATAAAATAAAATAGCAATAACACTCAAATCGACACCATAACCACTGCCTCAAATAAAATTTAAAAAAAAATTAATCTTAGTATTTTTAACAAACCAGAGTCGACCAAAAACACTACGGTCGACACTGGTTTATCGCCCAAAAACACTCCGATCGACACTGGTTTGTCGCCCAAAAACACTCCGGTCGACACTGGTTTGTCGACCAAATTTCGAAAGAAAATTAAAAAAAAAATTAAAAATTGAAATTTTCGACTATTATTGATCGCTCAAAAACACTCTGATCGACAACCTATCGTCGACGAGAGTGTTCTTGAGCGACCAATAATGGTCGGTAAAAAAAAAAAAAACCTGTTCTTCGCCGGCGACGGTTGGGGGCGAGCGCTGGCGGGACGCGACTGCTGGGGGCGAACGCCGTCGGGCTGCGACGGCTAGAGGCGAAGGAGGAGGGCGGCGGTGTCGCTAGGCGAGAGGGGCGGCGCCGCCGCTTGTTACAGATTTTTTTTTAAAAAAAGAGCAGAGCGGCACGAGGCGAGTGGGAGGGGGGAGTGCGACGGCGATGGGGAAGTGCGCCGGCGAGGGGGGAGGGGGAGAGCGCCGTCGAGGGGGGAGGGGGAGAGCGCCGGCAAGGGGGAGTGTAGAAAAACGGAAAAAAAAAGGGGAGGATAGAAGAGAGGCGGTAGAGAGGTTGGGGAAGATGAAGTAATTAGGGTTAATGGGGTGTATGTATCTATACATTTTATTAAAGGGCAAATATGGTATTTCATATATATTTTTGAATTAATAAATGGAAGGGGGAGTGCATTAAACAAAGCTGGAGGGGTAAATATATTGGCATACTTAGCAAAAGGCCATCAACAAAGCAAAACAAAAAAACAATATATCAATTCTTATACTTTGGCATACCTAGCTCTTACATCAACAAACAACCATCTCAAACAACACCTTCACCAAAAAAAATAAATAAATAAATAAATACCACAACTCCACACAAACAAAACATCCATGATAGTAAATATATTGCCCAAAGACAATTTATCATGTAAACAGTTAAAACAGATAAATTAGTAACACTATTTAGTGACTAGAAAAGAAATCACAGCATGAGGAATTTGTTCCTGAAATGCAACATCGCGCTGCGACTCTGAACACTGGTAACTTTATTTCAATTCTTGGAGTCATAGACATTGCAAAATATTTTTGATTTTTGTCTCTATAAAAATGAACATATATATGGAAAAGGGTTACCAAGATTAGAGCTGTAATTGAATTGGTTACCAAGATTCGAGCCTCTTTAACATCATCAACAAAGAAGATTGCAATTTGAATGGCTAAAAAACTATACCTTCATAACTGTTTTTTCCTTGTTCCCAGTCAAAAGTGACAAAAGTATTGGTTAATGAGAATCATTTGTATAACCAACCGGTAACACGTACAAAGAATAAAAGGTGTAAGGAATATTTAAATAGAGTGAACAAATGGTTATCAGAAAGAGATAAATGTATAAGTTGGATTTTTTCATCAATTTGCAAATCAACCTCTAGAGCATCAACAATAACCTTGTTAGCATCTATCACAAATTAATAGCAACTTAGATTGCAAGGTGAGCATCAAAATGAGCTATTTTTTTTATGAATTTTCGTACAAGCCTTTGAAAGCTTACAAAATCATTTTATACCTCTTTAGCATCATTTTTTTACATCATTAGCAAGGGAAACCTGCTTTTAACTGAATTTCAATAGAGATGTAAACATGTGATTTTACAAGGTTATCACCTGAATTTCAGCAAACAATGACCGAGAGATCCAAACTACGGCAGCATCGCTCGACTCCTCAACATGTTCCAATATTGTATCACTGTAATTTTTGTGTTTGTTGGCATGGTTTTTTAATGTTAAAGACAACACTTTTTGGTGGACGTATACCCTGACCACCATATGAACCTCAAGTAACATCCCGACTCCCCAACTGATATTCCACACTCTGCAAACAAGGAGCTACTTTCATGAAAATTTGTAAATCACACATGTATATGTCCTAATTACCAGCAGTAATGTACATGTCATGCATGGTGTTGTGTGTTAACTGAATATATATATATATATTTTAGGGGTGAGTAGAGAATATATTATAACATAGAAACTAAAATATGATGTAGATTCCTGTTGTTGATGATATTCATGTCTGTCAGGCAGTTAATCAGTGATTGACTTTTTTTGTGTGTAAGAAAAATGAAATATTCTTATAAGGCAGTTAACAATTAGTGATGGAGTTAATTATGGATTAGATTGCCTTGCCTAGAAGCATTCAAGCAGCTGTGACTTCCTTAATTGAATATCCATCCCTTTGTTCTTAGTTTTTGGATATCTTTCTCGATCGAGCTTATTATCGATCAGGACAGGCATAGTTATACAATCTTGATTGTTGGTTCGTATGAGCAAGGTTTCAATTGTTGATTAGGTACAACGTGTAGTTTGGGAAACTGAGCATTCATGTTTCCGTTTGTGCTTGAATCACGTGAAAAGTATTGTGTGAAGAATGAGATAGATTATGAGTAGTAATTGTTTTGTTTTATTAGTGTGACTGTGAGTATTAACATTTACTGATAAAAATCAGTGTATTGAGTTGTGGACCATGAAGCATGCATGCAGTTTGCTTATTTCATTTTGATCTTCAATAATTTTTGGATGATAATTCTACCTCTGTTTGTGTGTGTGTGTCCCTAATGAGATCGAGGAGCAAGCTACTTGAGCAATTCGTACTGATGGAAAATGAAGGTTCAGAAGTTTGTGAGAGGGCACAATCATCCTTTGGTAGTTTCGTTGCCTAATAATTGTAACCTAAGGAACCTGATACAGACTTGGAATTAATGTTTTATGTGATTGTATCGAAATTTAACATATTGAGTGTCTTTTGTGATGAATATATACACCCATTTTTTAGTCAAGTTTTATTTCTTTAGTGAAGTTTATTTGATGGTTTTCAAGTTGTTTATTGGCATCTCTTTGGTAGAGTTTGCATTGAATATCCATGAGAGGCTTAGAAGAAGAGTTAAATCTGAGCAGATTGGTCCATAGCATATTTGTAGTTTTTTGATGATTTTAAACATCTGCATCTGTGACTGTAATAAGCACTTTCCATGTCTTGCTGCTGACATTGTCATTGGCGTTTTTCCTCTTTATATCTGGAGATATATATATATATATATAATTTCACAAGGTACTTTGAGTGTCAATCAGACAGTTGTTTTTCTTCTGTATAATTAATGAAGAGCAGCCTAGCTGATTCCAATATGGTGTAGTGGTTAATTCGTCTTGTATGTAATGACGTTGTCTCAGTCTTGATCACAAAATGTTTATTCACTTTAGCTAGAAATTGTTTTTCTAAGTACCGGACCAGCTGTGGAAGTTGACAGGTTGTTTTCCTAAAAGCATTCACGCAGCAGCAGCAGCGACTTCCAATTAACCATTTGTCCTTAATTGAATATCCATCCATTTGTTCTTAGTTTGTGCCACTGCCTTTTTTGGATATCTTTCTCGATCGAGCTTATTATCGATCAGGGCAGGCACTATATACATGAAAAATTACCAATATCTTTGTTTCTGTATACTAATTCTATATATATATATATATATATAGTGATCTAGGTGTTTGTGCATCAAATGATACATTCCTTCTTTTGAAATTGTTCCAATCAATTCTGAAAATTTGTATGAGCGAGCTTTCAATTGTTGATTAGGTACAGTGTGTAGTTTGGGAAACTAAGCATTCATGTTTCCGTTTGTTTCAATTGTTGATTAGGTACAGTGTGTAGTTTGGGAAACTAAGCATTCATGTTTCCGTTTGTGCTCGTCCCTATTTTCAGGATCATAAATGTTCAGATGAGTGTTTTTTTTATATATAAAATTCAATAACAAAGTGAAGAAGCTAATTATTTATATATCAAGAAGAAAGATTTTTTTTTTTTGAACGGTTATCAAGAAGAAAGATAACAGACATAACTAGCCTCGTCGCTTTTTATTGAAGGAATGAAGGTACATCTTGAAGAGGTTACAATGGTAATACTACAAACTGTTAAATCTAACAAATGGAAGTACCATCATTCTTATTTATACTATAATTGACTTATTTAAACTAATTAACTGCACTTAACTATCTTACTAAGTAATCAGATAATTGACTTATTCAAAATGAGAGTGAATATTTTGGCCTTGAAATGTAGAAAAGAAAATGGTGATATCTGTCTGCCAAGTAGTTTGCTGTTGCAATCAGTATGAGCTTCAAAACTCCTTGTTGTATCTTCTTCTCCGTAGTGAAGTGATAATCAATTGCTATGTGTTTTGATTTATCATCTGCTGTGAGTGTAGATTAATGCTGGTTGTGAATGAGGTATGTTCAAGTCTTTGAGCCGAGGATGTACAATATCCATTGAACTTCACAGGCTGTGCAGGCCATATATGACCCTGTATTCAGCTTTAGTGACTGTTGGCTGTTTCTTTGATTTACAAGCCATTTATACTTCTTCTTCGTCTTCTTGTTTCATCACATCTGGCTGGCCCAATCAGAATCTGTAAATGCAAAATCAGTTTCTTTAGGATAAAAAACACCTAATCCTCCTATGTTAGTTTTGAGGTACGTAAGAAGTCTATTATGGACAGCTGATAAGTGAGCTTCGTTAGGTTTACTCATATATATATTGTACAGCATAAGATAAATCTGGCCTAGTTATTGTAAGGTACAAAAGTTTGCCTACTATATTCAGAAGGATCTTTTAAAAGAGGTGCATTTTCTTTGGTGAAACCACAGTCATCTAGCAGCAAGTTTTTAGAAGTAAGATTGCAATTATGCACTAAAATTGTATTAAAACAAAAATCTTGAGAATCTAGCTGCTGTTTGAGCAAGAACAACAGCTGCTGAATGAGAATTTCATTGCAGCCGCCTATAACTCAAAAATATTCATCACATGAAAAAGAGTTAGTATACTAGCTAGAGACTAATGGAAGTTAAAGATTTTTCAAGGATCAGGAGGGGCATATATACCTGACATGGAGTTCGTCCGAAGCATCTTTGGCTGAAGAAAAATACTCTTGATGTATGTATTCTCATGAGTTAGTTCAATATCCACATCAACACTAAATTATCAACGCTAATTTGTTCGATCCAACCAAGGGATCCAATACAGCAGGATTATCAGCGAATTAGAATCTGAATTAGCCATTTAAAATTTCAATCAAGAATCCCTAAATACTAGCTACACTATATTTCCTTGCACTACTTTTAGAATTGCAATAATGCACCACAGAAAGAAAAAATTACATGTTTCAGCAACTGCAGATTGTAATTTGATGTATATATAATATGAAAAAAAGAAATCAGTGATATAGTAGATCAACTTGTGTGTCTAAAGCTAAACCAATGAGCAATTACATTTGAAATGATTCAGCAAAATTTCATTTCAACTTGTTCATCTACCATAAATCCTCAAAAACAAAATTAGATTGCACTATCAAAACTAGACTTCCAAAAACTCTCAAGATTCCTTGAACCAAGCATGATCGAGGGCCGATTCAGCCGTTATTCTCTTATCTGGATCGTAAGTTAAAAGCCGACTGAGCAGATCAAACCCGGGCCCTTCCTTAAACTTGCAACGAAGCAGATTATCAGGCTGCTGAACAAACTTAGGAAGCCCTCCTCCTGCCAAACTCCCAAATCCAGGCCAGACGCCCTCGTTCGGTGTCCCAAGAAGCCTAAATATCTTATTAAGCTGATCGATTTCACTCTCCCCTTCAAAAAGGACCTCTTTCAACAACAACTCGGCCATTATACACCCAACCGACCACATATCTATGGCAGACGAATACCAACTGCTTCCCATAAGAAGCTCAGGAGCTCTGTACCACAGAGTTACCACATTCGAGGAATACGACCCCCCAAAATGAGTGGACAGCCCAAAATCACAAATCTTTAACCCTCCCACATTGTTTATGAGAATGTTTGAAGGCTTTAAATCCCTATGCATGACTTGATTCACATGTAAGAACTTAACTCCTTCTATCAACTGTTTCATCAACAACTTCACTTCACCAACACTAAAGCTATCAATTCTACTCTCCATATACATCTTTAGATCATTTTCCAAATACTCCATTATAATGTAAACTCCATCATAATCATCTACAACTACCTCCTTTAAATCAACAATACAAGGGTGAGAGTTTAAGGACCTGAGAATGTCGATTTCTAGTAAGGATTGTGCTGATAAGCCTTCGAATTCCTCCTTCATCGCCACGATTTCTCCGGATTTCTTATTCCGAACTCTGTATACAATTCCGTACGAGCCGTGATTAATCATGTTGAGAATATCGTAATCTTCAATGCTCCCACAATCAGAAATCACATCTCTACTCCTCTTACACCCTTGTTTATTCTTGCAACCAATCGAGGGTACAGTTTCCCCAATTTCATCTTGCTGAAAATTGGCCTTCTTCTTAAGAGTGATCCCTTGCGGCGCTTTAGATTTGCAAGCCGTTACCCTCCTTCGAAAACCCTTTTCAACTCTCTTCTTTCTGCAGCTAGTTAAAGCTCCGATTGCCATTATTCAAAACCCCTTCGTATCAAGAAAATTAACAACGGTTTCGAAATCGCAATTAAATCTCGAATATTTGATAAGCCGGGAAATACTAATTCAAAATTTCCATATGTAATACTAGGAAAATGATAATTTGAATATGGAAAGTAGTAATAATTGTTTCCATATCCGAGTACGCGGTTTTTTATTAGTATTATGGAAAGAGTAGTGTAATTAAACAATGACCCAGATTTCCTAAGATTTTAAACTCTTAATTAGATTAAAATTACTATGCATCTAATGGCCTAAGATTTTAATTATTTCTGAAAGACCAAAGAGAGAAAAGGAGAGAAAGATTTTCTAAGATTTTAATTATTTCTGAAATTTAAATTTCTAATTTGATTATAAGCTTTCTCCTTCATCGAGAGCTTGTTATGATTCCACAATGATCAAGTTGGGTGTTGTTCAAATATGAGTGATTGAGTACATTTTATTTTATATGTGGAAGGTTGGGACATACAGAGAACTTCTGTGACGTCCTTTTCGACTCAACGGGTGGTGATGTTTCTCGTGAGTAGGGCCCATTCTTAAAGGGCGGCGATCGTCGAGATGTGACTAGTCATGGCGAAAGAAGGTTTCAGTAGGGTTATAGGGCCCACAGGGGTGGCTATAGTTAGAATGGAGTCAGCGAAGAGGGGACGATGCATGGATACAATGAGAAAATTGCATAACGTGGAAGGTAACAACAAGTCAACCAAGATTTAATTATCAATAATCACTAGCTAGACTTTAATTACATTTAAAATTCAATGTTTGTTCCCACCATGAGATTATTGGAAATCCCAAAATATCTTAATTGAAAGCAACGAAAAAAAAGGTTTGATTTAGCAGTTGTTACCGAGGTGTCCTCTTCTGGATTACATGCTGAGAGGTGGCTCTTGTCAAAATGGAGTCGGCCGAGAGGGGGCCGATGGATAGGAGAGGATTTTTTCGAGAAAGTTGCAAGAGAGTTAATGAATTTCATAAATGGCAAGCTAAGTTCAATTTAATGGTTAATAATTATGGGGACTTTAATTACATTTCTAATCCCATGCATGGGATTATTGGAAATTCCCAAAATACCCTTATTGAAACAAGAGAAGAAAGTTTGATTTAGTAGATGTTGCGTAGGCGTCCTCTTCGAAATTACATGCTTAAGTTGAGGGTGTCAACCGAGAACAAACAAAATTTTCTTTGTTTGGAGGGACGTTGCTCTCTTCAGTCAGGGCTTTTATTGAGGCTGCAATTTCATTGATCGAGTGGTCAGCAGCAAAAAGACCAGTAGCGCGACCAGACGTCCCTTTGTTTCAGAGATAACTTGCTGCGAAGGATGGCATAGATCGATACCAGGCTCAATGACGTTATTTAATGACTTGGAGGAGATAGGGATAAGTATGGTGATTCGTGATGACGAAGGATATTTTGTTGTGTGTAGTTCAATCTTCTTCCCAATCAATTTTCGTTCTAATAATGTTGAGATTATGGGAGTTCTCGAAGTTCTTTCATGGTTGAAGAACTAGGATTCTCGTCCGTGAAGGTGGAGTCAGATGCAAAGGTGGTGGTTGATGCTATTATTGAAAGGAAATATGATGATACAATTTTTGGGAGCTATGTCGAGGAGTATTAGAAGCAGTCAAGTTGTTTAGAGAGTAAAATGCACTTTTGGTCCCACCATCCACGGGCACTCATGATTTTGATCCCAACATTCTGAATTTTGGTCTCGAAAGAGAAAAACTTGACACATTTGGTCCCAATGTCAAAAAAGCTAACACATTTGGTCCCACCCACTTTAAGTGACGGAACGACTCACGTGCGTGTCACGTGGTTATACGCACACACGACTTTATTGAGGACACCCACTGAGAATTTTTTTGAAAGCCAGTTCTACCCCTTCAGCTAAAATTAAATAAATTTTCCGTGATTAGTACACCCACCTCCCATTTCATTACAAAATCGCCTCCATCGTCACCGCTATTTGCCACATTCACACTGGAAATATACTCGTAACTCTCAGGTCCATTTAATCCAAAATGATTTTTTTCCAAAGAACAAATATAAAATACATCATCCACATTAAGACTTAAAACTCTGTAAAAAAAAATCGAAAATGGATAAAAAAAAATTGGAAAAATAACAGAAATTCATGAAACTTTTTTAAGAAGAGCTGTCCAGATCAGAATTTTTTTTTTAAAACAACACTTCAAGATCTTGATTGGAAATACAATCTGTTTTTTCCCTTTATTGTCTAGATCTTGACTGGAAAAAAACAATGATTTTTTTTTAAAGGGGTAATACCTTTTCTGTGAAGATCGACGGCGGAGAGAGATCGACAGATTTAGGGAGAGGGGCGGGTGAAGGCGGAGGAGATAAATTTTAACCTCTTTCTTCTCTCTTTCCTCACTCACACTTTCCCTCGGCCTTTTTCGGCTACCAATCGCCGTCGTCGATGCGTTCTCCGACGCAAGGTTTATGTTGGGATATGAATTCCTAATATAAGTCCTAATTGATGTTGAAGTAGTTTTGATAAGCCAAAAAGAAGACTTGAATATATTTATAAGTGTTGACTGATCTAGTTATGGAAGTCGTCTGTTGAAGATCAGTAGAGTATAAAAGTATAAAAGAAAAGTTTAAGTATGAAGAAAAGACAAGTACGATTTTATAAATACTATGTTATGTATTTGTTAGGTTTTATGGTGAGCGATTTAAACGATGTATAGAAGCTCATAGTTCATATGTTTTCGTAAAAGATGTATAGATTTTAAGTTGACTAAGCTGATTTATAAAGCTTAAAGTAATGTAATAGTCTTGTTAAGATTAGATGATAGGACTAGTATAGTTCTGTGTTTTTGGAAGTCTACTAAAGATGAAGACTCGCGACCAGACAAGACAAGTGAAGAAGAAGACTGAAGATTTGTCTAAGTATGGAAGACTAGACAAGTGCGCAAGTGAAAGAAGAAATACTTAAGTCAGAAACGCGTATGAAGATATATATTGAAGAGTTAGTTATGGAATAACTAATTAACTGAAGAAACGCGTGGATAGATAAGAAATAACCGTTTGAAGTTAGTTATCAAGAAAAGGTTGTTGATAATAGAAAGTTCTTGATTTCTAAATGCTTATAAATACTTCAAGGCATTTGACGGTTATGACTACTGAATAACTGAAAGACTACTGATACTACTAAAAGTCTAAGAGATTTACGAAGCAATCACTGAAGAATTCATAGCAAAGAAACTCGCAGAGTTGAAGTTCAGAAAGCTAAAGCCAGAAGACAAGTGACAAATTTGAAGAAGGCTACTACTGGACTAGAGAAGTTTTTTATTACTGTTGTTTTTGTTCAAGTTGCTAGTTACTTGTAAAACTACTAGTTGTTAGATCGAAGAAACACTTGGTAGTGTTATCGAAAAGATCGAAGTCTTATTTCTTGGGACTTAAAGCCACAAGAACACACTACTCGAAGAGAAGAGTAATAAGAATTTGACGACTGGAGTTGTGAGAGTGGATGTAGACAAGTTGTCGAACCACTATAAATCTTGTGTGTTGTTTACTTTACTGTTTTATTTGTTGTTTAGTTGATTACTTATTTAATTGATTAAAACTGCATATAGGATAGGCAAGTTAAGTGTTCATAACAGAAGTTCATATTCGAAGTATTAGTTGAGTATAAATTCGTTGGGCTCATTGATAAATCTGATATTTCCGCATTGTGTATTCTGATATATTGAAAGATTTTGAAAAGTCTATTCACTCCCCTCTAGACGTTTTCCTAGCTAACTCAATATTATCTACTCAACTAGGGACCTACAAGTGGTATCAGAGCAGTAGTTCATTGGACTGCTGTTTCTTGATAACCTCTATAAGACTCGGGTGAAGTCTTGGTTCTTGATTGTTCTTGAAATTATCTGTATCTTTGATCCAAACTGAATTCTACAAATCTTCTTGACATCATGTCTTTGGAAATTAGTGCTAACAAACTTCCTAAGTTTTCTATCCAGGATTATGATTACTGGAAACTGAGAATGGAGGCAATTTTCAGTTCGACTCATGATCTTATGATCTCTGTTGTTCAAGATGGACCAATCACGACAATGGTGCCTAATATTGCCACTCTGGACAGAACAAAAGCTATTGGCGTACTCGTCGCCAAACCCAGGTCAGAGTTAACTTCTGAGGAAATGAGACAGAACAACCTGGACAGCTTGGCTAAGAACTATATTTTACATACCCTTCCCAATGAGTATTTTGGGAAAGTATTAAAATGTAAGTTAGCCAAGGAAATGTGGGATCGACTTGCTGTTATTTGTGAAGGGACCTCCCTGATCAAAGAAAATAAGCTTTCCACAGTTGTACAGAGGTTCGAATCATTTAAGATGAAGGCTGGTGAAACAATAGACCAGTTAGATACTCGTTTTACAAGAATTATGAATGATTTGGAAGTATTTGGCAAAACATATACTGTTCGTGAAATAAACTTGAGAATTCTTAAGAGTCTTGATGCTAGATGGAAAATGGTAAAAATGATCATTAAGAATACTCAGGATATAGATGAGTAGGCAAGTCTAAGACTAAGTCTGCTAGTGTTAGAGACGAGTTAGATAGGACTGATCTAAGTCTGAAAGATCAGGTGAATCTTATGGTTAGAAAGTTAGACAAGTTAAACAAGCGGTACGGTAGATATAAGAAGTTCTACAAAGACTTTAGAGGTTCTGCTACTAAGGACTCGTCTGAGACCAGACGAGACCGAAACTCGTCTGAAAGGAGAGACGAAGTCTCGAAAGGTAACAGACGAGATAGGAACTCTGAAGACAGGAAGATTAGGCGTTCTGATAGGCGAGATAAGAGAAGGGATAACTCTCCTGTGAAAAAGTCTACTAACGATCTATTATGCTATAACTGTGAGAAACCAATGTCCGAACTTGAGCACTGATGATCGTGAAGAACGGAAAGCAAGGCGTGATCGAAGATACAACAAGGGTAAGAAGGCTATGATGGATAATGATGACTCTGAGACGGATTCAGACGAGTTACCATCGTCTTCATCTAGCTACCCATCTGGTCATGAAGACGAAGAAGCGTTCATAGTAGATGATGGACTCTGCTGCATGGCAAAAATCAAACAAGAGGTATCATCTGCAACTTTGTTTCAATCATGTGATGAATCGGATTCTGATGAAAGTGATACCGCTGATAGTGAAGTAGGGAGTAGTCTTCACCACTCTACTAGTGTGACTGAAGAAGACCTCCTACTTGCTAACAAGGCATTCATTGAAGTTAGCGACGAGAACATCGCTTTAAAACAAGAAATCATTGATCTTAAAGAAGCTCAATCTAAAGTAGATCCTAATATAATTGTCCTAAACAAACGTTTGACAGAAGAGTTGGACCAACTTAAAGTCAAGTGCGCGTCAACAGAAAAGTTATATCAAGACTTACTAAAAAGACATGCTACTGAGACTAATGAATTCACTGTTTTAAAGAACAAATGCAAAAAACTTGAAGAGCGCAATAAGTTCTTAGAGACTGAAGTCGTAAATCTAGACCTTAAACTTACTGACCTGGTTAATTCTTCAAAGATTAATCAACAACTGTCAGATAGGTATAGGGCTCCAGATGACAAGACAGGGTTGGGAGCTGAAACACCTAACTCATCTACTCATGTCATTAAGAACCCTACTGCTGCTAGTTCAAGTTCTTTGACAAATGATAAAGGCAAAAGACCCATCAGTAATTAGTTATGATTTGCATATTGTTGATTTATCATGTTCCTTATTCTGATCTTTCTAGGCAACTAAAACCCATCATTACTACGTAAAAATTGGACATGATGATGTTGGCAAAGTTGACATGGCCTACAAGGTTGTTGGAATGATTTCAGTTGCTATTGCTAATGGTCCTTGCCTAGGTAATGTTGTTTCGTGAACTTCCTTTATTGCACAACGATTAGCCACACTCAATAGTCGTCAACTAGTTTCTACCCATATTTGCTTTAAATAATTTCTTAAAAGCTCTGTTTCTTGTTGAAATTGTGGTACAAAAATTAGTCCTGAAAATGGAAATCCCCGAGACTCCAGAAACAGGGACTTTCTCCAATCCCAGTTTAATAATTGCTTTGGTTTCTTCAGCCAACATTCTATAGCCTTCTAGCCTCTGTAGTGCAATGTTTTTATAGAATGTCAAGTAAATGTAAAGTGTATCAGTGTTAAAGTACTAAAGTTTGAGTTGTTTTTTTATGTGGCTTGTTAGTGGAAGTAGAGGGCAACCGCATGCTTTGGAAATTTCTTCATTGTCAACAAAACTGGAGTGGTACACCATGACAATCTAATGGATATAGTGCGTAGACAAGAAGACTAGTCAAGATTTCAAGTATATAGTTTTTTATGTAAATCATTATGTATATTGAAGTGTTCAAATACATTTTTGAATACTTGTTTAGAACATTTTTAGACATATTTTATTTTTGAATTCATTTGTAGATTTATTATTTTTTTGAAATAAATTTATTGCAATATGATCCAATGTTTTTTAAATTTCTCGAACGTCCTATAGTGTAATTTGTAAATAAACCATATGAGTTAGTTCTATTCATTATTTATTCTTGGAATTAAATGAACTGTAAAATATTACTAAATATTAGTAACAAATCAATATATTAGTATAAATATATGATTTTATGTAACAACTTATTTGTAACGAAATTGATATTTTGAACAAGTTTAAAACATTTTGTAACGAGTGTTTTGTTACCTTTACTAAGGTTTTAATAACCAAAAGATGTGTCGTTACCATTGTATTAGTAACGAAATTGAATTTTTTTCGTTACAAAAACTTTTTGCAACGAGTTTTACAAGACCAACTTTTGTAACGAAATGTTTCGTTACAAAAGTTTTTTGTAACCAAAAAATGGCTTTTTGTAACCAAAAAATGGCTTTTTGTAACCAATTTTTTCGTTACGAAAAGTGCATTTTCTTGTAGTTATACTTCCTTTTAATCTTGTGAGGATTTGTTTGTGCAGATGTTACATCAGATGTGTTAACATTTGCCTTCACAAATTTCACAAGTTTTCTAAAATTTTCAGAAATAGAAGTAGTTTCACCATCATAACCTAAACCATAATTATTAGATTTACCAGCAGCTAAAGCATCATTCATATCAGAAGCACTCTTAGAAAATTTTCTGAAACTTAAAGTAGAGGTGATCAATTTCTCCTTCAGTTTACAAACTTCAAGATCTCTTCTGGTAAGTAAGACTTCTAGCTTAGTGATTGTGTCTTAGAGATCCTCATTTTCTTTATTCAAAGAATTCATAGTGAGTTTCTGAGAGTTTCAATCATCTAACAATTTCTGATATGTCTCATCATCAATCATTTTTCCTGCATCATCAACAAAACCATTAAAACAGTTCAAATCTGGGTGACTCTATTTTGATGTTACTATAGATGTGAAGACATCGGGTGCAACATCAGAATCTGTATCATCTAGATCATCATCTGAGGAATCATTATAATCAATTCTAGTAAAATGAGCATATTCATTTTCATTAAACTCATCAAGATCATCATTATCTGATTCATCACTCAAGGTAGCACTAAAATTCAGTTTTTGCTTCAGTCTGGTATTGGCACATTCATTTGCATAATGGCCATATCCAGAACATGCATTGCATTGAACTGATTTTCTAAATTCAGGGCCATACCTTGGTTTACCTTTACTTTTTGATGGTCTTGGTGCGAATTGACTCTTCCTCCTTTCTGGTTGTGGTGTTGATGTGTTGATTTGGATCTTAGGCTGAATGTTTCCTTTAAATTTATGCATAGACTTCTTAAGAAATTTATTAAAGTGCTTAGTAAGTAAGGCAATGTTGTTAGGATTGTTAAGGCATTCATCAAGCAATTCTTCATCTGAATCAACCTCAGTAATGATAGGCTGAATCTCAAATTTGTTTGATGTTTCCCCTTTAAAAACAACAACTTTCTTATCATCTTTAGTTTCATCAACTTGATTAGTGTTTATTTCATAAGTTCTAATTCATTTTGACTCAACTTATCAGTATCTTTTGCCTCTTCAATAACACAAATTTTAGCATCATATCTTTTAGGAAAATACCTTAATATCTTATGAACTACTCTAACATTAGAAATAGGGTCACCAAGAGAATGTGATTCATTGATAATCTCACTTAACCTTTCGTTATAGGATGAAATTGTTTCATCTCCCCTCATTCGGAGATTCTCAAACTTTGTCCCCAGCATTCGAAGCTTTGTCCTTCGAACACTATCTGAACCTTCACAATGCTCTTGTAACCTGTCTCATGCATCTTTAGAAGTAGAACAATTAGATATAATTTTAAACATAGAGGTATCAACAGAGGTAAAAATAGCATTTAAAACTTTAGAATTGTATCCTATTGTTGTTATCTCATCGGCCGTCCAATCAACTTCTTTCTTGAGTTGAATTTCACCATCGGCATCTGCTGGATTCTTTAGTGCATCCCAGCCTGTAAGAACAGTACTCCAAGCACGTTCATCAATTGACTTGATGTACATTCGCATCTTAAGCTTCCAACAAGCATAATTTGAACCATCTAAAACGGGTGGCCTAAGTGCAGTGGATATGTGATGTGTTTCCATTGCTAACATAAACTAAAACATACTTTAAGCAAGGATCTAAACCTAGTGTCGTCAGGTGTTGGCTCTGATATCAACTGAAAGTGTGCGTGGGGTAGTATCTAGTGTTTAAGTAAAAAAGAGAACAATGTTACATTGAATGTTGAGACAAATAGTGTAGCATTAACTCTAATAGAATATAAAGAAGTAAACACAGTACACAACGGAAGACTAAAACTCTAAAACACAATAAGAACACAATGGAATATTTTTAACATAGATTTTATTAATAACAAAACTTATGCTAAGCCTTACGGCGAAAACAATAACTTAGTTTCTAAGTTACGAAAATGTCGTGTGAAATGTCTCAGCAATTACTTCAACATTCCACAAACGGAAACTACAATCGAGGCAGGTGCCTGAATCCGCAAATAGACTTAAGTGTAAGAACGCTGTCTAAAGAACTAATATGGTCTATGATTCACTCTCAATCGATACAAGACTAGAACTAAATACACGGGAAGGTATGGTATCCCTCGGTGTATATTAAATGATACAACTACTGACCCTAACTCCTAACCAGGGATGTACGCTCAGAATTGGTGTTACTCGAATAGTGCATGCTTTGAAATGAAAGACTCCAGCGGTATTTATAGAGAAATAGCCAAGTTCTAGATCCTTCCATTTGAGATCCTATTTTTTAGGAACTCAACTTCCATGATCTTTCTAGATCCTTCTTCCATCTTCCAATTCGTTCTAAACTGCTCCAGACTCTTCTATCACGTTCTCCAACATTCTGAAATCTTCCAGGTTCCAGGCTCTTGTAGAAGCTTCTAGAATCGTACCTGAATGTGAGAGCATTTAGACCAACATTTAATGTAACATTTCAGAAATAACTTAGAATAAATCAAGGAAGGTCAAATTAAGATGTTGTTGATAATGTTAAAGCATTTAAGAGTTAACAACATCTACAGCTTTCGTTGCAACTCCTTCAAACTCGTTTTCCTTTGCCCCCACTCTTGAGATAGTGGTCCTTTAAATCCACTTGTAGACATGCTCAACTCCATGTCATGAGCCTTAGTAGCCAAATCCTCGAATGATCTTGGTCGAATTGGTTGAAGGATATATCGAAGACCCCACTGCATTCCTTGGATGCACATCTCGATAGCTGATGTTTTAGTCAATCTATCCTTACAATTTAGGCTTAGATTTCTCCATCGATTTATGTAATTTATCACCGATTCCTCCTTTGATTGACGAGTGTTCGTCAATTCAATCATGCACACCGTTCTATGAGTGCTGTAAAACCGGTTGAGAAATTCCTGCTCCATTTGCTCCCAACTGTCAATCGAGCTAGCTTCCAAATCGGTATACCAATCGAATGAATTGCCCTTTAAAGAGCGTACAAATTGCTTTACCAAGTGATCTCCGTAAGTGTCGGCATTATTGCAAGTCTCTACGAAGTGAGCAATGTGCTGCTTTGGATTACCCTTGCCATCGAACTTCTGCAACTTTGGAGGTTGTTAACCAGCTGACATCTTCAAAATGCCAATCCTCTTCGTGTAAGGCTTGCTGTAGGTGAATGAAGACTTGGGATTTTCCTCGAACTTATCTTTGATTGCCCCAAGTATGATTTCTTTCAGTCGGTCAACGGGCACCAAACCATCGGGAGAAACTTGTAAGTCTTCAAGAGTTTGGTCAATTTCCATTGGCTGGCGTTCACCAGATGTCTCAGCATCATGTCCTTCGACTTGCTTTCCTTTGTCCGCATTGCTTATCAGCTTAGCAATTCGAGCATCCTGTTCTTGGACATGTTCCGTGAGTCCTTCTATAGCTCGAGTTAAGCTTACCAATTGCTCCTCAACAGTCGTAGTGTTTGCCACCATTGTTGAGGTTGTGCTTGAATCTGATGAGCTCGCTGTGGAACGAGTAGGGGAACAGGCTGGGCTGTTCTCCTCATTCGCAGTATTGGGTGGTGGACCCTCTGCACTAGCCTTCTCTGAAGAAGACGATGACTTCGAGCTTCTTGACATACTCCTCGTGACTACGTTCACGTCTTCAAGGTCAAGACCAGCTGATCCGGATGCAACATCTCTCTTGATCTTAATCTTGATTGGCGTCATCGTCGTGACTTGATTTGTTGGAAGGGTAGAGATGAGAGGTAGAGATTGTCCCACTGGGCGTGCCAATTTGTAAACACAAATTTCGTGAATTAAATAATATAACGCAAAAATGCGAATAATTTTATTTCTTTCGGATTAAACCGATAAATATTGCGAGTTACAATCTCTAATTTGCTCCTCTGATTCTCTCTTCTTGAACTTCACTTGAACTTCTTGAGCTTTTGGAGTTGGATCTGCAGCCGAATCCTCTTCGATCTTGAATTTGAGACTTTATAACGTTAATCCAAGGGTTTGGCGCCGTATTTTGGATTAAACGTTGAATTTAGGGACTTTTGGGACGAACGTCGTTGAAGATCGTTCTTGAACTTGGGATTTTGTAACGTTAATCCAAGGGCTTGACACCGTATTTTGGATCAAACGTCGATTTACGGGACTTATCAGGACTTTTCCGGGACTTATTGGGACTTTATCGGGACTTATTGGGACTTATCGGGACTTATCGGGACTTATCGGGAATTTTCGGGACTTTATTGGGACAACCACCGTTGAAGATCCTTCTTGAAGAAACACCGGATTGAGGGGCTTAACACCTTAATCTCCACCCGAACGCTGCTTCTCGCCGCCTTTCACGAAGAACGCATTTGAAGCTCCTCCGACTGCTAAAGAACACTCTAAAATCTCTACAGAGAATTTTAGAGCCTTGGATGCTTCTGATTCTTGATGATCAAATGGGTGGAATGAGGCCCCTATTTATAGGTGTAGAACCTAGGGTTTTTATGGGCCAAGATTGGAGATATTTATGCTAAGTGGTTAGGGCTTATTTCAAATTTTGAATTACTTGATGGGCTAAGAATACTATATCTGGGCCCGATTTGGTTTGTTGGCTTTAGAGGCTTGTCTTGATTTATTGGACTTTAGAGGCCCGTCTTGATTTATTGGACTTCAGAGGCCCGTCTTGAATTTTAAATTTATTTATTGGGCTTTAGAGGCTCAAATCAATTGGAGGGGCCGATAAAATTTAGGTGTCTACAAATGTAATTTGTTAACCAATAAATTTAAGAGTTTATTAACAAAGTATGACAATCCATAAGTGAAACAAAGTAAGACAAAAATTTCTAGTAAAACAATTAAGACCAAAATAGCCTACAAAATCCCCCTTTTGCCCTTATTTTGATATTATTCGAACTGTCAAACTTCTTCAAGAATATCCCCCAATTTCGGGTTACATTCCATGTTTGAATTCAATTCAATTCAAATCGTATAGTGTCTTCTCGCCTGCAGTCAAACATTTTCCAAAAAAATGATTAATTTCCATTGATGAATTACTAACATACCAAACATTTTCCAAAAAATTGATGAATCTCCATCGCTGCCGATCTTGGATACTCCGTCGCGCCGACGAGTAGGAGGGATGTCTGATGCTATCTCCATCGCCGCCGATCTCAGATACACCGTCGCGCCTCCTCCTTCTCAGGTCTGTTAAACAACTAACTCACGCAATCGCACACTGAAGGTGTTTGCGAATATGCTCGATCGGATTAACGTCTTCTAATTTGTGTTACAAATTCCGACTATTCAAAAACTTGATGCATTTCCATAGTGTACGATTCACACACTGGAGGTGTAAATTGCCGCCCAGCCAACATCTCTCCAAGCTCTGAGCCGCCCCCTCCTTCTCGATGACAGTGGAGGTGTAAATCGTTGCACCAGGCCGGCCACCCATTACGGCTATGGGATTCAGATTAGTTTTTTCGAATGATTTATTGATTTTTTTTATCTAGTTATTTTTATATTACTTGTAGAAATTTGGAGATCTAGGTGCTAGTTCATACAAGTATCCATTTTATTTGGATCTATGGTTTATAAGATTTTTGCACTATTCAAATGGATTGAAATGTGAAGAAAAAAAATTCTTCAATTTATCTTTGAAATTTGTATTTTCTAAGGCAGTGTTATTCAATCTATGCAGTTGAGGAAAAAAATGGAGGGTACAGTGTTTGCCCCTGCTTTGGATTTGGATGGAATGAAACATGTCAAGTTAGAAAATAAAGTAGTGAGTATCTGCAAAATTGAAGTTTGCTCCTTAGATGAACATATCATATACAGTAGTAGTTAATTATGCAGAAATTGCAATAATCTTAAATTCATTTGATTAGTTGCTTTGTAGAAATTGATTTTGTATATTGGAATGTTTGGAGTCATGATAATTGTAAAACGTCTTTTCATCTGATTTATATCTGGTCGCGCAGATCAGAACTAGTCTAACTGCTACCCTCCTCGGCATCGTTGCCGGCATCGTCCCTGTCGGATTCGTCGAGCTCGTCGACGTCGACGACCACTGTCTTTCCTAGATCGCGGACTCCAACATTTATGGGTTCGGGGGAGTGGATCCTAGAGTCCGAGGAGGATGCCCTCTCCATCAAGGCCAAGGCCAAACGGTCTCCGCCGCCGGAATTTTCGGAACCACCCACCAACGGCGGCGGACCACCGTCGGAACCACCACCAAACTCCATTTTTTCTTAAGAAATGGGGGAGAAAGAAGTTTTAAAGAAAGAAATGTGAGTAGTTTACCTTTTTATCGATCGAAAACCACCCAAACACGCCGGAAAAGCTTGAAGTAGAAAGCTTGAAAGGAAGCTCGAGAGAAATTCAAAGTTGCAAATTTGTGAAAGTGTTTTTATGAGGAAGGAGGGCCTATTTATAGGCAAGGTCGATCAGGGACCTATGTGCAAGAAAACGGGGTCGAATTCATAATTTTCCCAAAAATTTGGGGCCATTTCCAAAATCGAGTTGGAAAGTGGTCCCCACGCGCGACCTTTGAGGTCGGCACGCGCCCCACGCGCGCTTTTCAAATTTCGGGCGTCGTTCACGCGCCTGACACATGTCAGATCCGTCATTATTAAAAGTTGCTTCGATAATCGTGCTCGGCGCTGGAGACGAGGCGACCGCCTCCATCTCACGTCATCAAGATCCCAAATTTGATTTTGTTTGTCAAACAATCTCACCTTCCAAGACGACCATACTGCTCGCCTTACCATTCTGCGAATACGAAGAAAGGCGACCAGGGGCAAATGTTATACCTAGTCAAAGAAGTCAATCTTTGACAAGTCAATCCTAGTCACCAGCTTACGTGGCGAGGACTAGTCAACAAAGTCGTGCGACGACTAGTCAACAAGACCAAGAAAATGTAATAGAATATATGTATTTAATATATGTAAGTGCTCGCTCAAAGATGTTGGCGAGCACATGTTTTAGTTAGCTGCTCGCCCAAATGTATGGCGAGCACGTGTCTATTTTAGCTAGAAAAGTCAAAGTATTGAAGCCTTGGGAGACAGTATGGAGCGTGGCGACCACACTCCTCGACATGGTCCTCCGGCGACCACCGTAGCTCAGCTCCTCGGCATCTCGGCGAGGACGAGCACCAGAGGCGGTTTAGCATTAAATGCGCCATAAAATCACCTTTTCGGGCAGAAGACATGTCCAATAAGGGCGTGCCACGTGTAAAGGGCGGGCAGCCCCTAGAAACCACTATATAATGCCTAAAAGAGGCTCATTTGTACACAAGTTACATCATTCCTACAAATCACCCTACCCAAAGCAATAAACACTCCCAAAGCTCTCAAGCTTTTAGCTTCTCAAAGAAGCTACATCTTTGTGTTCTTCATTGTTCTTACTTGTTCTTCATAAGATCATCAAGATCATCATAAATACTCCCTAAACACGTAATAAACCCCGATCATAATACATGTTTGTCTCGTGCTAATAAACAGTCCACATCCGAGTCAACCCGACGAAAGCACGTACAAGAGAGGCCTTCGAGCTTTAAATCTATTTCTTGAAATATCTTATACAGGGGAGTAAGACACCAAGAACATGAATTTTTTTAATTTGGGGAGCTTGGAAACAAGTGCACCTAATTTACTAGAGTAGGGTCAATTGTAGATACAAGTAATTTGGGAAGTATATGCAATTATCGGTTGCATATATAAAAAAAATGCATGCATATTTGAAATTATATGCACTTATCGGTTGCATATAATAAAATATGCAAATAAAATTTATGATACAAGCTTATGTTAGTATTATGCAATGCACATATTTGATATACGCATCCCCTATAAATATGCAATGCACACATTATGTATATGCATCAAACTACCAAATATATCATACAAATATGCAATGCACAAATGCACAGCTTAAAAAACCAACGATTTCTTACATGCGAAAACTCCTTTGTACAATCAAACAAGTAGATGAAAAGACGAAACAAACATACCTTCAATCATTTTCCTTCAGATATAATCTAGTGATAATCTCTTACCTTTTTAAAATTTAATTCATTTGACTTTTCATATTCTACATTAATTAAATTAAATGATTCAAATCTGAAATTAAGTATAATTATTTCAATTTCGAGTTTTGGAACATCGAATAAGGAAAACTACTTAAAAAAATTAAGTGAAATTAATTGCACGTTTAAGTTTAAAAAAAAAAAAAATCTTAGCATTGCTTAAAAAATAATTTTTTTTGTGAAGTGATGGTTACAAAATTCATAGAGCTAATTCAAATTTACCGAGAACGATTTCGATTGTGCAACGCTTGAAATATTCAAAAAATTATATGGAGATGAGCACAATAATCGAATATGCACAAAATAAAGTTTTATGAAATATTTTAGGAATGTTCCTTTGAATTAAACCCAGCGCGAGATTCTACGAGAAATATCTCCCAACTTAATTTAAATTTAAAAATGTTGACTTTCCTAATTTTAGCTTAACATAATTAATTGAATTCGAAAATCATACTTAATTCGAAATCAGGGGCATAATAGACTATAACTAGTTCAATTTGTCCTTAATTGTTTTACTAAAAAAAATTGTCTTGAAACTTAAAGTCTTAGAGTGAATTGTCCTATTCTGTTTTTTCATACGAGTTTAAACACCTGCAAAAATGTATAAAAGAAGGTGATAAAAATAAGGTAAACATATTTTTATTAAAAATGTGGGTTACAACTCTCGTTGATCTCTTGATTCCTCTCTCTAAACATATGTGATACCGTGGTCTTAGCGACGTGTTCCGGATTTTGAATTTAACCTACAATTTGTGGTATGTAGGGAGTTGATGGAGTCATTGTGACTTATTCCATCATACTCGATTTGACCTACAATTTAGTAGTAGGGAGTTGATGGAGTCGTGACTGACTTATTCCATCTGACTTCCTAAAATTCTATTTTCACTATCCTATTTATAAGAGATAAATGACCTACAAAAGAGGAGCAAAATATAACCGCAAATCAAATTTTGGAGATATTATTTTATATTCTCTTATCTCCAAAATTAGAATTTACACAATATTTAACACATTCAAATATGATAAAATTAAAGTGTCTACGAATGCCCCCTCGAGATCTGTTGTAGAGATCTATGTCAAATGCAACTTGATCTCGAAATCTTGATGTAGAACTCAAAATGTAATTTAGCATGCCCCCAACGGTGAATTTGACATGCCCCCAACGGTGAATTGACATGCCCCCATGAAATTCTGCATACATGAATACTTGGAGAGTGGAGATGAAGAGCGAAAATTGTCCCATCGGGCGTGCCAATTTGTTAACCAATAAATTTAAACACCTGCAAAAATGTGTAGATGTTGTTAACTCTTAAATGCTTTAACATTATCAACAACATCTTAATTTGACCTTCCTTGATTTATTCTAAGTCATTTCTGAAATGTTACATTAAATGTTGTACTAAATGCTCTCACATTCAGGAACGATTCTAGAAGCTTCTACAAGAGTATGGAACCTGGAAGATTCCAGAATGTTGGAGAAGGTACTAGAAGGCCTTGGAGCATTGTAGAACGACCTGGAAGATGGCAGAATGTTCTAGAAAGATCATGGAGGTTGAGGTCCTAAAAAATAGGATCTCATAATGGAAGGATTTAGAAGCTGTGTATTTCTCTATAAATACCGCCAGAGCCTCTCATTTCAAAGTATGCACTACTCGAGTAACACCCCCTTGAGCGTTCAACCCTAGTTAGGAGTTATGGCCAGTAGTTGTATCATTTAACGTACGCCGAGGGATACCACCTTCCAGTGTACTTAGTTCTAGTCTTGAATCGAGTGAGAGTGAATCACAGATTAGATTAGTTCTTTAGACAGTGTTTTTACACTTAAGTCTGTTTGCGGATTCAGGCACCTGCCTCGATTGTAGTTTCTGTTTGTGGAATGTTGAAGTAATTGCTGAGACATTTCACACGACACTTTTTGTATAACTTAGGAACTAAGTTACTTTTCGCCGTAAGGCTTAGCAAAGGTTTTTTTATTAATAAAATCTATGTTAAAAATTATTCCATTGTGTTCGTATTGTGTTTTAGTGTTTTAGACTTCCGCTGTGTACTGTGTTTACTTTTCACATTCTGTTAGAGTTAATGCTACACTAATTGTCACAACATTCAGTGTAACATTGTTCTGTTTTTTACTTAAACACTAGATACCATCCCCCACACACTTTCAGTTGGTATCAGAGCCAATACCTGACGACACTAGGTTAGATCCTTGCTTAAGGTGTGTTTTAGTTTATGTTAGCAATGGAAACACATCACATATCCACTACATTTAGGCACCCGAACATATTATCCATATTTTAAAGCCTAAGTTGTGCATGTATATCAAGTCGATTGATGAACGTGTTTGGAGGACTGTACTTACAGGTTATGATGTACCAAAGATCCAAATCAACACATCAACTCTCTCATCAGAAAGAAGGAAAAGTCAATTTCAACCAAGGTTATCAAAAAGTGAAGGTAAACTAAGGTATGATCTTTAATGTAGAAAATCAGTTCAATGCATGTTCTGAATATGGTCTTTATGAAAATTAATGTGCCAATACTAGACTTATGCAAAAACTGAATTTTAGTACTACCTTAAAATGATGAATCAGATGATGAATTTGATGAATCAAAAGATGTTGAATTTACTTTTCATACCAAGATTGATTATGATAATTCTTTAGATGATAATCTGGATGATACAGATTCTGATGTTGCACCTAATGTCACGACATTTATGGTAACATCGAAACAGAGTCACCCAGATTTGAATTGTTTTAATGGGTTTGTTGATGATGCAGGCATAAGGATTGATGATCATAAGTACCAAAAGTTGTTGGATGATTGTAACTCTCAGAAACTTACTCTTAATTGTTTGAACAAAGAGAATGAGAATCTGAAAGGAACAATTACTGAGCTAGAAGTCATACATTCCAGAAGAGATTTTTGAAATTGGTAAACTGAAGGAGAAATTGATCACCTCTACTTTAAGTTTCATAAAATTTTCTATGAGTGCTTCTGATATATGTTATAGTTATTGGTAAATCTGATAATTGTGGTATACGTTATGATAGTGAAACTGCTTCTATTTCTAAGAATTTTGAAAATGCTGTGAAGTTTGTGAAGGCAAATGTTAAAACATATGTTGTAACATCTGCACAAACAGATTTTCACAAAGTCAAAAACATTGAAAAGAAGTTTGTATGTCATTATTTTTCGATAATTGATCATATTTGTCCGTACTGCATGCAAATGTTTGATGATCTGAGATATGAGAAAATGTTAACTAAAATGATGTCACATCCTATGAAACATTTTCTGAAATCTGCATGAAAATCTGATGTTACTTGTAATGCTGTTCACACTTCCTTGAAAGCATGTTTACTTGGTCAATGGTATTTTGATAGTTGTTGTTCTAGACATATGACAGTACAAATTGACTACTTATCTGATTATGTGACCTTGAATGATGGTAATGTTACATATGGTGGTTGTTCTAAAGGACAGATTATAGGAAAAGGAACTTTGAATGTTGAAAGTTTTCCTAAGCTTAAATATGTTTTGCATGTTGATGGCTTGCTTGCTCATTTGATTAGTATTAGTCAACTTTGTGATGATAATTTGCATGTAAAATTTGACAAAGAATCATGTGTATGTTCTTAATAAAGATGAAAATTGTCTAGGGCAGTAGATAATTGTTATCTTATTGGAACAAATGTGTTTAATTTGTCAAAGAAACTAATCAAAGTCGATGTAGTGAAAAGGATTACCAAAACAGAAGTTTCAGAGTACTACTGTATGTGGACCATGCCAGAAAGGTAAGCAGGTAAGAGTGTTGCATAAAATGCTGTCACATTGTTCTACACATCAATGTTTCGAATTGTTTTGCACATGGATTTTATTGGTCCTATGAAAATTGAAAGCATTGGAGGCAAAAGATATTCACTTGTTGTGGTAGATGATTTTTCTAGATTTACATAGATTGAGTTTTTAAGAGATATATTTGAAACATTAATTTGCTGCATTTAAAATTCTTTACAAAAGGTTCAAAAATGTGTTTAACTTGAAAGTTGGACGTATTAGAACTGATCATGGTAGGGAATTTGAAAACAGCATGTTTAATGATTTTTGTGATAAAAATGGTATTTTGCAAGAATATTCATCTCCTAAAACTCCACAACGGAATGTCTTTGCTAAAAGAAAGAATATAATTCTACAAGAAATGATAAGAGTCATGCTTACTTCTAAAAGTCTTGCTAAGAGAGTTTGGGTTGTAGCATTGAATACATCATGTCATATTATTGATAGAGTTTATATTCGATCTGGTTCTATTCAAACACCTTGTGAGATTTTGAACATTAGAAAACCAAATGTGAAGTATTTTCATGTATTTGGTTGTATGTGTTAAATTCTGAATGATATGGATCAACTTCATAAGTTTGATTCTAAAAGTGTAAGGTTTCTTTTTAGGCTATTCTAGAAATAGTAAAGCTTATAGAGTTTATAACCTTAGGACTAACACTGTTCAAGAATCTGTTAATGTTGTGTTTGATGATGATAAAGGTCTTACAGATGATAAAGATGAAGAAGATGTATCACAAGTCACTGACAATTCTGAGAATACACTGAAGTCTGATAATGCTGCACCGAATGTTAACACATCTGGAGCAACATCTACAGAACAGTCAGTTGTAATTTCACAGAATGATCAGTATGTTCCCAAAACGAATCCTTCTTCAAGAATAGGTAAAAGTCATCCTTCTGACCAGATCATAGGTGATGCTACAGTTGGAGTGCAAACAAGAGGAAAAGTTAGATCAAATAAGGTAGATGTGGTAAGAACAATATGCATGTCTTCTATTTGAAATGTTGTGAATGCAGAGTGTTACTATTCTGAAATTGAACCTAAAAATTTGAATGAAGCATAAACTGATGAAAATTGGATAAATGCTATGCATGATGAACTTAATCAGTTTGAAAACCTTGAAGTATGTACACTTGTTTTAAGACCTAGTTATACTAATGTCATTGGAACAAAGTGAATTTTTAAGAATAAAACTGATGAGTTTGATAACATTTTTTAGGAATGAGACTAGATTAGTTGCACAAGATTACACCCAAGTTGAAGTTATTTATTTTGAAGTAACTTTTGCACTTATTGCTAGGATAGAATCTATTAGATTATTGCTAGCAATTGCATGTTTTATTGACATTAAACTTCATCAAATGGATGTATATGTTGCATTTCTAAATTGCATTTTGAATGAAGAAGCATATGTTGAACAACTTAAAGGATTTGAAGATCCACAATACCCTGATTGTTTTGTTAGAGGAGAAACTGATATAACTTTGTTCATTAAGCACACTGGAGAAGATTTACTTATTGCTCAAATATATGTTGATGACATTGTGTTTGGCTTAACTTGTGATAAAATGTTAACCAATTTGTTAAAACAATGATTGCAACATTTGAGATGAGTATGGTTGGAGACTTGAATTATATCTTCTAGGTCTTCAAATCAAGCAATGTAAGGATGGTATATTCTTCTCTCAAGGTAAGTATGCTAAGAACTTGGTTATAAAGTTTGGTTTTAAAAGTTAAAAAGTAATGAAAACTTCTATGAGATCTACTTTGAAACTTTGCAAAGATAATGTTGGTAAGGATTTTGATCCAACATTGTATAGATCCATGATAAGAAGTTTACTTTATCTAATCTCTAATAAACCAGATATTATGCATAATGTTTTTGTTTGTTTTAGGTACCAAGTTAATTCAAAGGACTCTCACCTGAATGTAATGAAAAGAATGATCAAGTATGTTGCAGGTACAAGAGAACTTGAGATTTGGTACACTAAGTAAAACAACAACATTTTGATTGGATACAGTGATGCAGATTGAGCATGAGATATAGACGACATAAAGAGTAAGAGTAGATGATGTTTCTACATGGGAAACAATCTTGTGGTTAAGCAAGATGTTTCATGCCTATGAAATTGAAATTGATATCCTTACAATTTTCTGTGATAATATGAGTGCATAAACATTTCTAAAAATTCAGTACAACACTCACTCACTAAACACATTTGCATTAGGCATTATTTTATGAGAGATTTAGTGGAGAAGAACATGGTGAAGTTGGAATACGTACCTTTTGAAAATCATATTGTTGATATATTTACTAAGGTTTTGACCTTGATACATTCTCATCCTTGAGGAAATCTCTTGGTATGTGTAGTATCTGAATAATTCTGGATGGATGGTGTCATAAATGTCGTAGCATTTAGGACAACATCATAAGGTTGTAAAGTTGTTATAGATTTAATTTATTTCCTATTTTCGTTGAATAATTCCTTTGTAAAATATTTTTGAATCTGAAATTTGTTGTGCAAAAATAAACATGTCTTACACCTCTCAAATGCATAAAAAAGAGAATGTTATTAGCATACTAAAAGATGTACCAAATCACTGAGTAACTATGGAGCACGGAGTTCGCTACTACGATGCCTTCTTTTCAAAAGGTGATATTTGGTAAAAACATCAAGAGGTTTGTAATCCATTAAGTAAGTATGGGGCACGGAGTTCGCTACTACGATGTACTCTACAGGAACAATGGATCAATACAAATTAGATGCTATAACACAAAAAGAAAAAATATGGTGCAACACAAATGAAGTAAATTCATGTAAAAACCGTGTTGAGGTGTATGTAACAGTTTTGAGCACAACATTAGATGATTCGATTATATTTTTATTAGTTGTAATTATTTAATTATTTGTGGAAATTTATTTTATTTATTTCTGATTATACTGACCCACATCCTTGTTTTATTTCAGATTATACACATTTAAATACTAAATATTCTAGAATGTTCTTAATTTAATTAATTATTTAATTATGATTTTACCCACTACTTAACCATGATCTATTTTGGTGGCTAAGTTTATGGAGTATTATTGAATTTCTTCTAGAAACTTCCTTAGTTGGTTTTTATTTTTTACACGTATTACTTCCAACTATGCATTCTCTCCTATATACTTCTCATAACATGATATACTAAGCATTGCATTTTTTCGAGTGATTTGAGTATTGCATTTTAAGATTTGCTAAAGCCTTGTTTATCTCGGTTATTGTGATTATCTTTTCGATTTCTTGGTGCTTAAATGACAGGAAACTACATCACCACACTCAAACTCCCACGAAACTGTCATCTCCATCTCTCTCCAATCTTAATAGTTTTGCTTTCATGGCCGCTCACACCAAAAACTCACCAACTGCTACAAGAAAAGCTGAAACACTTACCCAAACAACTCCAGTTACACCCATTCCTACAACTGTTCACATTCCACTCGATTCGACCCTTAACGAGTTGAACCAAGCTGTTGAGAATATGTCTCAATCGAATGTGAATTTTGAGAATCTTACATTCTTATTGTTGGAAATATGTCCATTGACATTTCTCATTACTGAAAACACAAAAACTCACCACTACACTTGGTTCGTTCACCTCATAAAAGCCCCAATTTTCAAGTCCTAATACTGAAACAGAGGCAAACGCCTCGATAGCTTCCTCTCTGGGGGAGAGTGAAAAGGAAATTGATGATTTTCCTGTTGCTGAGCAGAACGAGTCTGCAAATGCTGAGACATCCGATTCTGAGGACGCTCAAAATGAAGGAGGCCGACGCGAATGCTAACTCAGGTGAAACTAATTTTTTCTCTTTTTAATACTGATGAATCTGAATATATTGCATTTAGGAAGATCGTTAAGAAAGAAAAGAGAAAGGATTACTCTAACTCGCTGAGGAGACAGAAGAAAGAAAGTAGTGTTGATGATGAACCGATTCAAGGTGTTTTCTTAATCGGAGGAAGAAAATGTGGTTACTGAGAAACGAGTCAAAAGGAAGTATGATTCAAAGGGAAAGAAGGTTGTTGCTGAACGAGACTTGCCCAAAAGAATTGAATCTGATCCAGAGGATAATCCCACCTTTCGTGAGATTAAGAAGACTCTGCATCAAATGCTGAAGCAAGTGCCGCAACACCAGACCCTGATGACAGTAGTAGTTGAGATTCTGAGAAGAGCAGTAGTATGGACTCTGAATCAGCTGAGGAAATAAATTCTAAAGGAGGTAATTCTGATCCTGATAACAATTCTTAGATTGATAGGTTAGTTGCTAAAATCACTAAGCTATCTTGACGAAAGTTGTTAAAGGAAAAGAGAATTAACATTGCTGATTTTGAGAAGTAAAGGGTTCATATAATTTTTGAAAGGAAATTGTTGAAAACTGTAACTTTGAGTGATACTTTTGTGTTTGATTGGGTATATGTACTTTATGCTTGACTTAGGAAGAGTACGGGTAGACGTAGCTCTAAATGATATGGGAATGTACAATTTAGGGGGAGATTAGTTTCACTTACTCTGAAATTGATTAATGATCTCTTAGAGATAGAGCATGTGATTGATGAAGATGAACTTGATTTGAACATGGTTGCTACTTCTATAACTGGGGTAGATTAACTAGGTGAAATATTTTGTGCTTGCCAAAGATCTCACATCTCTATACTTTGTACTCCATAAATTGATTGTCTACAATTGGATACCCTATACAAATTCCACTAAGGTGACTAAGGATCAAGCTACATTGTTGTATAAGATGATTTTTGTGTTGAAGAATTTCAATTTGGATTTAACTATTTTCACCATATGCAACTTATAGTGATATTTATTATAAAGGGAATTTACCTTACCATTGTTGATATGTTCATACCTCAAGAGGCATGAATTTTTAAACCTAAGGAAACTGAGGTTATTTGAGGCAAGGTACCCTTAATGACTATCTCACCTGATCTGTTACTTGGTGAAGGATTGTTGATTTGCTCGTATAAAATTCAGATGGTTCTGATCACAGAGATGCTCTTATTCCAGCTCGACCAGCTCCAGCAAGACCTGAATAGAGGAATGCTACACCAAATGTGAAACACATTGATGGTCACATTGGTCAAACTTTTTCTGTTTCCAGATCTTTTATTATACTTCAACTAAAACGTTTACATGACTATATTGATGGCCTTCAGTTCCTTAAAGTTCGTGGTTAGAGACGCTTTCCACTATCACAGGGGGAGAAACACCATCAACTTTTGGGGTTCGAAGTGAAGAGCTCCATGGAGATGTACCAGAAGCTGATTGTGTACCTGATGCTATTCATGAAGAGACTGTTGAACCAGATGTTGTAGTTCACTTTGCTACAACGTGCACTGTTGTTGAAGAGGAGGAGGATTAATTTGCTGATGCTGATGAACGTATGGATGTTCTTTATGACATCTAAACAGGTTATGGTAACAACTGAACAGGTTGATACAAGACAGGGGGAGGGCTGAACATTATAAGTGATTATGTGCAGGAACATGATGCTGCAGCTGTTGATACAGCAATATATGTCACTTGTTTAGTTTCTTAAGTATTTGTGCCTTTTATACTTCCCTTGATCTTATTCATCTATTCTGTGTTTAAGTTGATTTACAGATTTTGTTTTACTTCCTAGTTGGTAGGTTGTCTTTTATTCAACTTGTTTAATTTGTTTGCATTTATGATAATAGATTACTGCTTTTATGCTTAAATTGTTTTCTTACTTATCATTATTTGCTTACTGCATGTTGTATATGTTAGTTGTTTATTGTATTTGTTTTTTCCCTAAATTTGCTCTATTTTCAGTTTGCTTAAACTGTTTGCCTTAAGAATTATTCTTATTTGCTTACTGCATGAAGTTTGCTTAAATTATTTGCCATAAAGAATTATTTTTATTTGCTTACTGTTTGCTGACTTTAGGTCTTTGTTAGTTGTTGTTTGATTTGCCTTTCTAACTCGCCTTATTATTCAATTTGCTTAAATTGTTTGCTTTGAGGATAATATAGAAGTACACCTCTCTTTAATTATCATGTGCTTACTGCTTAGTGCTTAAATTGTTTGCCTTGATGATAATATAATTCAGAAGTACACTTCTCTTTAATTCTCATTTGCTTACTGCTTATTGTTTAAGTCTTTGTTAGATATTATTTTTCACATGTTTTGCTCTGTTTTTATTTTTAGTCTTTGCTCTGTTTGTTTTTATTTTCTTCGTTATTGCTCTGATTTATTTTGAGCCTTACATAAGTCTTAGGTTGATCTAGTACATATTCATATATGATTCTCTGATTTAACTTTTGATTTTTGTAAAGTTATATATGTTTGTAAACAAGTGTACTGTTTATACTTGTTTTGGTTTTGAATAAGATTACTTTGATCTTATGGCACGGATCTTAGTAAAATTATTCTTGATCTTCGTTTGATTTGATCCAACGGTTACAACATGTATTGTCTTGACTAGTATTTAGCTTTGATGTTCAACATACCTAAATACATAATACTGAGTATGTATAGAAATATATGTGCATCAGGTGTGTTGTAGTCGAAAGGTCAAATTGGGGGAGATTGTAGATGTTGTTAACTCTTAAATGCTTTAACATTATCAACAACATCTTAATTTGACCTTCCTTGATTTATTCTAAGTCATTTCTGAAATGTTACATTAAATGTTGTACTAAATGCTCTCACATTCAGGAACGATTCTAGAAGCTTCTACAAGAGTATGGAACCTGGAAGATTCCAGAATGTTGGAGAAGGTACTAGAAGGCCTTGGAGCATTGTAGAACGACCTGGAAGATGGCAGAATGTTCTAGAAAGATCATGGAGGTTGAGGTCCTAAAAAATAGGATCTCATAATGGAAGGATCTAGAAGCTGTGTATTTCTCTATAAATACCGCCAGAGCCTCTCATTTCAAAGTATGCACTACTCGAGTAACACCCCCTTGAGCGTTCAACCCTAGTTAGGAGTTATGGCCAGTAGTTGTATCATTTAACGTACGCCGAGGGATACCACCTTCCAGTGTACTTAGTTCTAGTCTTGAATCGAGTGAGAGTGAATCACAGATTAGATTAGTTCTTTAGACAGTGTTTTTACACTTAAGTCTGTTTGCGGATTCAGGCACCTGCCTCGATTGTAGTTTCTGTTTGTGGAATGTTGAAGTAATTGCTGAGACATTTCACACGACACTTTTTGTATAACTTAGGAACTAAGTTACTTTTCGCCGTAAGGCTTAGCAAAGGTTTTTTTATTAATAAAATATATGTTAAAAATTATTCCATTGTGTTCGTATTGTGTTTTAGTGTTTTAGACTTCCGCTGTGTACTGTGTTTACTTTTCACATTCTGTTAGAGTTAATGCTACACTAATTGTCACAACATTCAGTGTAACATTGTTTTGTTTTTTACTTAAACACTAGATACCATCCCCCACACACTTTCAAAATGTATAAAAGAAGGTGATAAAAATAAGGTAAACATATTTTTATTAAAAATGTGGGTTACAACTCTCGTTGATCTCTTGATTCCTCTCTCCAAACATATGTGATACCGGGGTCTTAGCGACGTGTTCCGAATTTTGAATTTAACCTACAATTTGGTGGTAGGAAGTTGATGGAGTCATTGTGACTTATTCCATCATACTCGATTTGACCTACAATTTAGTAGTAGGGAGTGGATGGAGTCGTGAATGACTTATTCCATCTGACATTTTGGAGATATTATTTTATATTCTTATCTCCAAAATTAGAATTTACACAATATTTAACACTTTCAAATATGATAAAATTAAAGTGTCTACAATATATATATTAAATATTACTATATTTATATATAGCGGGTATAGATTTGCAAAAACCACGATCTGTTCCATACCTGCTTAATCGGGTCTGTACCCAACTCATGCTGGTCAGGTTCAATGCGAATCCAAATTTTAACTCGTTCCATTACCATCCCTAATCTAACACCCCACAAGAAAATATATTTCTTTCTTTAGTAGGTAATGCATATAACGTAATACTGTAATAACATATTTTATTCAACTGAAAGTTGTCCAAAGCAAAATAAGCACAAAAGTTAAATTCAAACTAAACAAATATCAATCATCTATATATATATATAACTAGTGTAGAACCCGTGTATTACACGGAATTTTAAATTAACATTTTAATATTTTATATTATACGAAGTATCTTTTATGTATTTACTTAATTTAAATTTTAACATTTTCATTTTATATGACATGTTATTATAATTATATTATAATTTTTTTTTCGCATATAATTCTAAATACGTTTGCGAAAATTTTATTTAATAGTACTATATTAATTGTGATGATGTAGATGTAAATGTAAAAAATTGAATGTGATTATTTTGTACCACTCATACAAACAAAAAAAAGTACTCCTCCAATTTTATAATTTCCACTTTTTTTTTTAACTGTCCAATTTTATTATTCTAATTTCTTATTTGAATATTCACACTATTTTATCTCCACCCTTCGATCATCACTTATTTACTCAAATTGTTATTTTTATTCATATACAATCACTTTATCTATAAATGAACCTCACAACATTTCATCATACCCTCTACTGAAAAAAATTAAGATAATTAGGAGTACCAATAGAAATAGAATCTTTGAGTAATTAATAAAAATGAAAACTTTATCAAATTTTTATCTTTTTTTCTTAACATTAAAACACCTTAGTAGGAGATTGTATCGATTAGAGACATGTACGTCTATCAAGACAAAGGGAGCACTCGTGACAACAATACTTGGATGATCTATTTTGGTTTGAAGATCTTGAGCGTGAAATGGTATTTTATTATGTAATGGTCCCTAAAAAAAAAACCCACCAGTCCATATCTATGAAAAGATTAACATTACCACCAAGACCCTTTCTTTAAGTCTAAATTATTAATGTTAAATGCAACTCACTTTCAATTAAATAAATGTCTAATATCTACATATATCTATTGGAACATAAATGTCTAATATATCATATCTATGAAAAGATCCAATTACGGACAAAATTTAGTAGGAAAACAGATTTTCATAAATTATAATGCCATTAAAAAAATCCCAAGCCTACATCAGAACTTAAGTCCTTAAAAAAATACCAGAAAAGTTCAAGAAACCAGAATCTACATTTTATAGATTCAAAATATCAAAACTAACAACAGCTCATGATTCGTACTTTTTACAAAAAAAATATAAGAATCAACACATCACGTACTTTTATGGATAAAATTTCACGTATATTGGCTGCTAAGGCAATTGAGGAATCCCACACCTCGTCTCCAGACCTACATGATTATATTTATGGTCAAATATCGCATAAAATATTTACAAAGAAGATAAAATTACAAATTAAAAAAAAAAACACTGAAATTTACTTGAAGTTGAAAGATAAATTTTCTTGTTTTCAATCAAATCAAGAGCGGAAGCAACCTTTCCCAAATGATAGAGGGACTTGATCTGCAGGTGTCACCTCCACAACTTCACATGAGAACTTTTGCAAGATTATTCAAACTGAGGTACTTTTAAGCAACATCAAGGGTTCGCGCACAAAGTTGAATCACTCTAGCATACATCCGCAACTGTATCAATAACATAATAATATCATGAAATTCTCACATGTTTCAAATTGGACCACAACTTCATATGAGAACTTTTGCAATTGAGATAATCAAAACTAAGTTTCATGGGTATAACTGTATAAGTTTCAATACAGAGCAAGTCTTTTTGCTAGGTGATGTAGTTAGGGTTGTTGTGATGTAATGTAAGGAGTAAAATAAGGTTCATCCAAAGGACTTTACTCCATTGGTATATTAGAAATTTTAGTGACTAATAACCACTGAGATTGAATCTTTTGTGCTATTTGCAACTGTGAAATTCTATTGGGGTATTCACACGGATAGACTTACTTTTATAGATTGGTTTAGTTGGTAAACATATTTAGTAAAAGGTGCAAGTTTCAAACCTTGATCAATGTTTTTTTTAATCTCAATAGAAAAATAACACATATCAATACAGTTAATTATTACATATGTATATATACACTTCATGAAAATGTGACGCATCATCCAAATTAATCTCAAATCTGTATTAAACTCCCTATTAGTATAATAGGGGATATTAGATAAATGAAATTTGGAAATCTTCAAATAGATAGAACATCTTAATCATCTGATTGGAGTAGAGCTATAGAGGAATGTTTATGGGTCAATTTCTAAGCATTTTCAAATTAACATGACGACATATATATTGATCCACTCCAAAAAAATAAAAGAACCCTCGTAAAAACACTTCTAGAAAGCTTCTCTGATGTTTGGACTTATGTTGCATAAATGTCACGACAACTATAAATCAAATTTTAATCCACCATTCCTGTCAACCTTCATCATCGACAATTGAACATCCAAGCAGAAAATTTAAAGAACTCAACAAAAAAAAATTGCAAAATTTGCAGAACACACATTCTGCATTGTAGAAACCACATTTCAGATCATTAGCAACAAATGATGATCATAAAAAAATCACATTGTTGCATATTTCTGCAAACCACACAGTAAAACAAAATATTAATTCAAGTTGCATATTTCAGAAAACCAAAATACTACCATAATTACTCGAAAAAAAATATATATATATATATATACAAACCTAATTTGCCAAATCGAACCATAATTGAATTACTAATTCCGTTCAAAGAAATCAAATTCATGCTGCATATGACATCATAATCCAGAAACTACAAATTCATAAAGAATTAAATAAATCATCACCATCCAATCCAAAAACCAGCAGCTATGAATAATCGAAACAAAACTCATTCAATTACAAATTAAACATCGAGAAACAGAACAACAAAAAACCACCATATAAGCAAAGAAAGCAAGGGAAACATTCCAAAATTTTAATCTAACCTCTTAGTAAATTTACTATGTAACATCTTATTCACATGTATGTTCAAATCACAGTGCAAACCTTCGTCGCAATTTATACATTAAAAAGAATTTACAATTTGAAAATTTCAAAACATGACCAAGAAGAAATTACAATTCAAAAATTCTAGGCATATGATACAAACTAAAGAAACCACGTGATTCAAATACACTTTTTAAATTTTAATACTAATAAAATCCACATATTGGATTTCAAACCCAATCAAATCCATGAACAAACACCCATGCAATTTATATAATGCACATGGAAGAACAACTAAAACGATAGTCATTGTACAGGGAGGGAACAAAACACTTTACGATGACCAACTTTACATACCTGGAATGACCCCTAATATGCGGCTCTTAGCAGCTTCATCCCAAAACTGACGAAACCTAGCAGTCTGTACACAAAGAAGAGGCATGAGAGTATGATTTGTCGTGAGATTTCTCGAATATGTGGGTCAATTATGCTCTAGATATCAATAAATTCTTACAATTTTCGTGTAATCATGAGCTAATTGTTAGATATGTTGATACATGAATGTTTTGTTTGATTTTTAGATAAAGCAAGGAGTTTCGAAGCAAATCACGATAAATCCAGCTGTTGGATCAATCCAATGAGTCAACCACAAGAAAGGCATCAAGAAGAGGGTCGAAATGAGATGAGAATCGAGCCGATCGGGCATCGGGATTGAGAGTTATGCATGAAACGAGAAGAGAAGGAGGGAACTCGGCCGAATCTGTAACTTTGGACATCACTGCGCACTCGGCCGAATCTGCAAGTTTTGAAATTACTGAGCACTCGGCCGAGTGAGCCAACTCGGCCGAGTAAGGTGGAATGCCGTAGCCACTGAAATTGAAGACCACTCGGCCGAGTGACCCTCACTCGGCCGAGTCTCGGCTAGAAAAGTCGCATAACGTTTTTATAAGTGATCCACTCGGCCGAGTGACCCCAACTCGGCCGAGTTGCAGAGAAAAATTACCCCACTTGGTCAATTGAATAGAAGTTAATTAGTAATTAGCTAACCAAGAGGAGGTTAATGGCTAGACCGACAACTTTAGACACTAAACGAATAGAGGTCGTCTAGGAGTTTGGTGAGAGGGCGTTTCATAAGCATTAGTAACCGTGTTGAAAGTGCTTATGAAACACTATCCTAGGAGCTTATGGTATTTGGTTAGACCCTATAATTGCTAATCAATGCACGATGTTCGCCTATGCCTTTCAAGGGGGTTTGCACACTTGTGTGATAGCCTTTAGCTTAATCCGAATTCATATCTAATTCATGTAATTGGTTCACTAGTTCATTAATTTCTAACAAAACGGAAACACCCGAGGCAATACACTTCTCTTGCACTTTCCAAACGAAAGTTAGTTAGTTCATTATTTCTAGTCACTATTACTTATTACTTTAGTTAATTTAGTTTAATATCTTTGTTCTTATTCCCGAAATTCCAAACAAACAAGCTTAGTTACTACAATAGCATGATAACTTGCAACTTTAGGGATTCATTGACACTCAATTAAGTCCTTGGAACGAAAATATACTTGGGAAAAACTTATCTAAAAATACGAACAAGTCAATGGCGCCGCTGCCGGGGACTTAAGCGAGTGTTATTAGTGAGACTTAGAGTTTGTTGAGTGTTGTTGGTAGTAGCATTTCTTTTTTGTTATCTTGTTTTTCGTTTCTCTTTGTGGGCTTTGACATTTTCCTTTTGTAGGTGCATGATCACAAGATCGCGTGGAGAAAACCTTGAACCATTAGACCTTGAGATCGAGGCACACGCAAGAAGAAGGAATCGAAGTAGAAACCGTCAAAGAGTCATAGAAGAACCACTTGAGATGGAAAACATTGAAGAGATGAATCCTCCACCAAATGGAGATGATGAGCTTCAAAGGGAGAATCCCCAAATTGGGAATCAACAAGGAGGTAATCCACTTCAAAACCCTCCACAAAATCTCATTAATCCCAATCCACCATATCCAATCCAAAACCACCTTCCATATCAAGGATACAATCCTTATCCTTATCCACCTCCACAACAAGCCTACTATCCACCACCTCCACCTCATCCATATCCACTACATCAACACCCATATCCTCCACCTTACCAATATCCTCCACCTCAACAAATCCAAGAAGAATTCGTTCCTCCTCCTCTACATATAGAAGAACCTCAACGTGTGTACCATGGAAGGCCAATGAGGGAATATTTTGAGCCTCAACCTAGGGAGCATTACGATGGGTTGGCAAGACCAAGGGTGGAGGCAAACAATTTCGAGATTAGTGCCTATTTATTAAGGATGTTGAGGGAGAGACAATTTGAAGGAAGGACGGATGAAGGATTTGAGGAAGACCCGAATGAACATCTTGCTCAATTCTTGGAGATAGCCGACACTCTCAAGCAAAATGGAGTGTCGGAAGATGCTAAAAAGATGAGGCTATTTCCGTTTACATTGTCGGGGAAAGCAAAAGCTTGGCTACAATCAAACATTCCCGCCGGAGAAGTGAGGACGTGGGAAGATTTGAAGAAGAGATTTCTATTGAAGTACTACCCTCCTTCAAAGACGATGGAAGCCAAGCAAAAGATCTCGACGTTCAAACAAGGTCCAAATGAGGGAATCAAAGAAGCATGGGAAAGGTTTACGAGTTTTCTCATCACATGCCCCCATCATGGTTTCCCAATAGAACAAACAACTTGTTGGTTCGTTGGTGGGTTACGATTGGAAGATCAACACCACATTGATGCTTGTGCGGGGGGTTCAATTTGGATGAAATCGGTGGAGGAGATCAATGACATAATAGAGGGGATATCAAGCAATACTTTCAAGATGAGAGTAGACCGTGGAGCACAAAATCGGGTAGCTCAATTGGATGCTAATGATAGCATAAAAGCAATGATGACTACACTCATTGAAAAGGTGAATATTTTATCTCAAACAAGAGATAATCATTTATCCTTTGTGCAAGAAGATCCTCAAATGGGACATATGGAAGAAGTGCAATACATGGGTCAACAAGGATATCCACAAAATTTTCAAGGGAATCGACAATATCAAGGCCAACCACCATATCAAAATCGTGGTCAAGGATATCAAGCTCCTCCTCAAAACTGATTCCAAGGGCAATCTTCATCATCTCAAGGTCAAGGGGGACCATCCCCTCAATACCAAGCTCTTCAAAACCCGAATTTTCGGAGGAATGAGAATTTGTCATATTCCAATCCTAAAGGTGCTATTCAATATCCTCCCGGATTTGATCCCGGAGCAAAACTCCCAAGTGGAGAAGGGAAATCCTCCACGGATGAGCTTCTTGCACTCCTAATGAAGAAAATGGAGATAAGTGAGAAGAAATCCGAAGCAACCGACTCCATCCTCGCCCAACTCATGAGTAACCAAAAAGCGATGGAATTCCAAATGGGACAATTGGCAACTTCAATTGGATCTCAACCAAACAAAGGAAAATTTCCATCTACAACCGAAGTGAATCCGAAAGAGCATTGTAAAGCAATTAAATTGAGGAGTGGCACTTCTTACGAAGGGCCAAAAATGCCTACGGACGTTGAGGATGAGAAAGTAGATGAGGAGATTGAAGAAGTTGAGGAAGGAAAGCAAGATGAGGAGTTGGAAGTTGAAGGAATGAAGGATGATAAAGATGAAGAGAAAGAAAAGAAAGAGGAGGAAAGTGGGGACGACGAAGTGAAGAGTCCAAGGACTCCAAAGTGGAAGATTGCTAAGGAGTTAAGAGAGAAGAAGCATGATGTACCATGTGACAAATGGGGGATTCCCATTACTCATGTACCACTTCCCTTTCCTCAAAGGTATATGAAGAAGAGGTTGAACGAGAAGTTTAACAAGTTCATGGAAATTTTTAAGAAGATTCATATCAATCTCCCTCTTCTTGATGCCTTGGATCAAATGCCCCACTATATGAAGTTTCTCAAGGATTTGATTGCAAACAAGAAGAAGCTTGGAAGTCATCAAGCAATCAACCTTTCGGAGGAATGTAGTGCTCTACTACAAAGAAGCCTACCCAAAAAGTTGGAAGATCCGGGGAGTTTCACCATTCCTTGTGAAATCGGGGGTAGTGAAGCAATATGGGTGTTATGTGACCTTGGGGCGAGCATCAACCTCATGCCCTATTCAATTTACAAGAGGTTGGATGTGGGGGAGTTGTTACCAACGACCATGACCTTGCATCTAGCCGACCGATCGGTGAAGACACCAAGAGGGATCGTTGAGGATGTGTTAGTGAAAGTGGACCGATTCATATTTCCCGTGGACTTCGTCATTCTTGATATGGCGGAAGATGAGCACGTCCCTTTGATCCTTGGGAGACCTTTCCTTGCAACGGGGGAGGCAATGATCAATGTGAAGAAAGGAGAATTGAAATTGAGTTTCAATCATGAAGAAATCACATTTTCGATTTACAAGTCTTTGAAAGAGCTTGGAGAAGTGGAGTCTTGCAATTTCTTAGATGTGGGTGACAACATTGTGCAAGATGAATGGGAAGATTTCTCTAACACTTCTTTAACTCATTCTATTTCTTCATTTCTATGTGATTCTTTGATTGTCTCTAATGATTTGTTACCAAGTTCTTATAGGGAATCAATAGAAGAAGTTGATGCAATGGAGATGAGAAGGAGACCTCCAATTCTACCACTTCATATTCCCGTTGAAGGAGGACAAGGTTCGGAAGAAAAGAAGGAAAAGATGAAGCCATTACCGGAGCACCTCAAGTATGTTTACTTGGATAACGAAATGAGGTACCCCGTTATTGTTTCCTCTTTGTTAAATGATGGTGAGTGGGATAAATTGTTGGTTGTGTTTGCTAGGAATAAGAAAGTCTTAGGTTGGACCATTGATGACTTGAAGGGTATTAATCCATCTATATGCATGCATAGGATTAGGACCGAGAGTGATGTTAAACCTATAGTCCAACCTCAAAGACGAGTAAATCCTATTTTGCAAGAAGTCATTAGAAAAGAGGTAATCAAGTTCTTAGACTCGGGTATGATTTTTCCTATTAGTGATAGTCCGTGGGTATCACCATTGCATGTCGTGACTAAAAAAGGGGGAATGACGGTCATCACGACCGATAAAAATGAGGTAATTGCTACACGGGTAGCAACCGGGTGGAGAGTGTGTGTGGATTATAGAGAGTTGAATAAGGCTACATGTAAGGACCACTTTCCCCTCCCCTTTATGGATCAAATGCTAGATAGGCTTGGTGGATTTGCTTACTATTGCTTCCTCGATGGTTATTCCGGGTACAATCAAATAATGATTGCCCCCAAAGACCAAGAGAAGACAACCTTCACATGTTCCTATGGAACGTTTGCTTGGAGACGCATGCCTTTTGGGTTATGCAATGCACCGGCAACATTCCAAAGGTACATGATGTCTATTTTTCATGATTTGATTGATAGAGTGATGGAAGTTTTCATGGATGATTTTTCGGTGTTTGGTACCTCATTTGACACATGTTTGGAACATTTGGAGTTAGTGTTTAAACGATGCCAAGATACCAACCTTGTCCTTAATTGGGAAAAGTGTCATTTCATGGTCAAGGAGGGGGTGGTACTTGGTCATCATATATCTTCTCAAGGTTTGCAGGTTGATCGGGCAAAGATAGTTGCAATAGAGAAGCTCCCTCCTCCATCAAACGAGAGAGGAATTCGTTCATTCTTGGGCCACGCCGGTTTTTATAGACGGTTCATTCAAAACTTCTCTAAACCCCTTTCACATTTACTTGAAAAGGATGTCCCTTTTGTTTTTGATGATGCTTGTTTGAATGCTTTTAGTGCCTTGAAGGAAGCGTTGATCAACACTCCCATCTTAGTAGCACCAGATTGGAAGAAACCGTTTACATTGATGTGTGATGCTAGTGACGTGGCAATGGGGGTAGTTCTTGGCCAAGTAAGGGAGAAGGTATTCCGGGCTATATACTATGCCTCAAAAACATTCAATGGAGCTCAATTGAATTACACCACTACGGAGAAGGAACTTCTAGCAGTGGTGTACGCGTTCGATAAGTTTCGACCCTACCTAGTAGGTGCGAAAACTATTGTTTACACGGACCACGCCGCTATCCGTTACCTCATGGGAAAGAAAGATGCAAAACCAAGGCTAATCCGATGGATCCTACTTCTTCAAGAATTTGACATTGAGATCAAGGATAAGAAGGGGAGTGACAATGTTATAGCCGACCATTTGTCCCGGATTGAGAGGGCTAAAGAGTTCAAAGAAGAGTTTGGAGATGTAAAAGAAGAGTTCCCGGATGAGCGTTTATTTCGTATCCAAGGATCATTTGTGGGAAAGATTCATGATGAAGGTCCTTGGTATGCGGATATTGCCAACTACTTGGCAAGTGGGAGCATGCCATTTGGGGCAAACACTTATGAGAAAAAGAAGTTCTTGAAGGATGTTGAGAGCTACATTTGGGACGACCCCCATGTGTTGAGAAGGGGTGTCGATTCCATAATTAGGAAGTGTGTCCCGAAGGAGGAATGGGAAGATATCATGAATCATTGTCACTCGTCTCCGTGTGGTGGACATTATGGGGGTGAAAAGACAGCTCTAAAGGTACTCCAATCTAGATTTTATTGGCCATGGGTGTTCCGGTCTTGTAAGGAGTTTGTACTCCGATGTGATAAATGTCAACGTAGTGGTGGGATTTCAAAGAAGAACGAGATGCCTTTGAACAACATCGTAGAGGTTGAGTTGTTTGACGTGTGGGGGATAGACTTCATGGGACCGTTTCCGTCTTCCAATGGTTTTACCTACATTTTACTTGGGGTTGACTATGTGTCAAAGTGGATTGAGGCCGTTGCTACAAGGGCTAACGATGCAAACACTGTGATGATCTTTTTGAAGGGAATCTTCACTCGATTTGGCGTTCCTAGAGCTCTCATAAGTGATGGGGGGAGTCATTTTGTAAACAAGATGATGGAGAAGCTTCTTGCAAAGTATGGTGTTACACACAAGGTAGCAACTCCATATCACCCCCAAACCAATGGGCTTGCCGAAGTTTCGAATCGGCATATCAAGAAGATTTTGGAAAGGACGGTGAGCACTAGCCGAAAAGATTGGGCAAGCAAGCTTCCGGATGCTCTTTGGGCATATAGGACGGCATATAAGACCCCACTTGGTATGTCTTCCTACCAATTAGTTTTTGGGAAGGCTTGTCATCTCCCCGTTGAGGTGGAACACCAAGCACTTTGGGCTTTAAGGAAGGTAAACTTGGACAGCGATTTGTGTGGAGAGAAAAGGGTCCTTCAATTGCACGAACTTGAGGAGTTTCGTGAGGACGCCTATGCAAGCTCCCAATTATTTAGGGAGAAGACAAAAAGATGGCATGACGCACGGCTATCCATGAAAATCTTTGAAGAGGGGGATGAAGTGTTACTCTACGATTCGAGGTTAAGTTTATTCCCCGGAAAGTTGAAATCAAAATGGAAAGGGCCATTTCGTGTAAAGAAAGTGTATCATACGGGCTTCCTCGATCTTGAGAACGAAAAAGGAGAAGAATTCAAAGTGAATGGCCACCGAGTTAAACATTACTACTCCCTTCCCGACAAGGGGGTAGTGCATGTAGTAGGGCTTCGTGACCCTTGAACTAAGGGAGTTCCGTCCGGCATAGGACGTTAAACCTAGCGCTAAATGGTAGGCAACCCATTTTTTACTTGCTTTCATAGTGTAGTTTCTTTTATGTGTTTAGATGATGCTTTTGATGGTTGGATGAGCTTGATGGTTGTAGGTACATTCTTATGGATGTGTGGTCTAAAGGGGTGAAGAAAGATGTCAAAGTGGGACCAATTCGAAGTGATAGATTGAAAAAGTGAAAGGAGGTGATAGCCATCATGGAAGGTACACCCTTTCCCAAACTTGGATTGCTTAGCAATGCTCAAGTTTGGGGGGGGGGGGGGTAGGGAAATTTTTCTTTTATTTTTGTACTTGGAGTTTATTGCATATGAGCACATGCAAGTGGTGATTGAGATTTACTTAGGATATTGGATTGTTGTGTGCTCGTAATTTATTTTCATGATGGTGAACTTATGTGTGATATAGTGTTGGTTGTGAGTAATTGTTGGTACTTGGTGCAATTTAATTTTAACACTTATTTTTCAAACTTTTAATTGCATAGCAATGAAAAAGTTTGGGGGGATGTATTCATTTTAAAAGTAAATTTGCACCAAGCACATGAGAGTCATTGTTGTTGGGTATTTGGTGAATTGTTGAGGCCTAACAAAAATTTTGAAGGAAAGGGAGGGGATTAATTCGAAAAGAAATGCATGGAGAATGGGATTTGAGAAAGAAATCAAGTGGAAATGCGTGTGGAAATGCTCGGAGCTGGAAGAGACCATATTCGGCTGGGTCGAACGAGTGCCCTGACTCGAATCGAGCCGAAAATCAGGTTAGCATTCGAAAACGAAAATAAATTGGGAAAAGCAGGTACTCGGCCGAGTGACCTAACTCGGCCGAGTTGCATTGAACTAAAACATTCTGGAACTCGAAATCACTCGGCCGAGTGACCCTAACTCGGCCGAGTTCCTGTTCGCATACACCTCCCTATATAAAGTCATTTCCTCATTTTTTCACTCATTTCCCCCAAACCCTAGCACCAAAATTCGCCTCCCTCCTCATTCCTACCCAAAAATCGACCAACACTCACCCTCCTACACCCAAAAATCGACCAAAATCCTTCCCAAAACACCAAAATCAACCACTGCTCTCTCCATTCTCCATCATACACCAAGGAATTTGATTTTTTTGCAAAGAGGAAAAGGGAGTTCTTGCTTTCTCACAACTTCAAGCTTTAATTTGTTGTGTTTCATCACTCAAGGTATGTTTCCTATGTAAATTTATGCAAGGTGAAGCATTTATTTTTGAGTTTTGGTGAAATTAAATTGTGATGTGAAGAAAGTATGAATCTTTTTGAATTTTTGCTTGAATGTGAAGTGGGTTTGAGTATTTAGGATGGATTGTGGTGATATTGCATGTTTAGAGTAGCTAGAAATTCGAATTTGGTGTCGATTTTGTATGGGTATGTTGAATTTACCTTCAATTTTGTGAATTGTGTTACTACTTTCATGGAGGAATTTTGACAAAACAATAATTGTGCACCAAAGTTTGAATTTTTGCTTGAATTTGTTGTGGGGATGGTTGATTGTGATGGGTTATAGTGATTTTACATGATTAGAGGGGCTAGAAACTCAAATTTGGTGTCAATTTTGCATGGGTGGGTTGAAGTTGTCTTCAATTTTGTGAATTGTGTTACTACTTTCGTTGAAGCATTTTCACAAACACTTTGTATGCACCAAAGTTTGAGTTCAAATTGATGATTTGTCTTGAAAATTTCACCAATCATTGTTAGAGCTTCATGAGAATTGATGTTTTGTTGAGGACATTGTCTTGAAAATTTGTAAATGACATGTTTGGTGGAAAATTTTGTTGAAAATGGAAAGAATGCATAAATGTGATAATTTAATTGAGAAAATTTGTTTGGTGTAGGAGCCTATGTAAGATGTCCGGTAAAGACGATGAGCAGTGGGTCGCAAATAAAGTGAACACAGGGAAAAGAAAGGTCACCCCATTCTCTTTGGGGATTGACTTTTCACAAGAAGAGCTCAATCGTCTCGAACCGCTGTTCTTGAGGATCGTAGATGAAGTGGCACGAACAAGGTTCCCCGATGATAGATGTATGAACGAGATGGGGATAGCAGGGGATGTTTATGGTATGTTTGAGAAAGTAGGAATGGGGGACTTCATCATCAAAGAGCCAAAAACCTATGCAAAGCTCACGGCCGAGGTTCTATGCACTATAAAGGTGGAAAAAGAAGCTAGAACCCATATCCCAACCCACATCACCTTCCGAATGTGGAATGAGCCTAGGAACCTCTCCCTCGACATCATTAATGAGATATTGGGTGCACCAAGGGATGTAGAGAGGAGGTTAATAGCTCAAAAGAAGGCATTCAAGGAGCAAGAATTTTGGAGGTTGATAACATCCTCCAATGAAGCCTATCACTCCACCCAAGCCAAGGCCACTAATATCCGAAACCCTACTCTTAGATACATAGAGAAAATCCTTTGCAACACTCTTTTTGCTAGGGAAGAAAGTGGATCGGTGAACAAGGACGAACTATATGTCTTGTGGTGCTTAGTGTACGAGCAAAAGTTCAATGCCGCGTACTACTTTGTACACCAACTCGAGAGGATTCGGAACAGCTGGGCTACAAGGTCGAAGGTAATGATTGGGGGGATGATCACTCTGTTTGCCGACCACTTTGGGATCGACACCTCGGGTTTAAGGGAAGTTAGGGGGACGACTTGGAGATACATGTGATGAAGAAGATGCTCATTTTGAAAGAAGTTGGTGGGAGATTGTTCTACAAATGTGCAAATGGCCAAGATTTCCCTCTCCCTAACACAAGCCTAACCACTCTCATTAAGGGAAAGAAGAAGATTCATGATAACCTTAGCCTCAACACCATTGCACACATCCGAGTAATTCAAGAAGGATCAATTAATCATCAAGACGAAGAAGAGGAGGTGCTTGGAATTGAAGGTGGGGGTGCTCAAGATGGAGAGAATGAGGGTAACGAGGAAGATGGAGCCGGTCCCTCCCGTGCACAATGGGAAAATTATATGAAGGCTCAAGCGGACTTTGCACGGGAGCAAGAGCAAAGATGGTTGGGACAAGAGGCCTTTATTAATGACCAAAGAGCTCGGTGGATTGTGGAGGATGGCTATAGGAGAGATGATGAAGTGCGTTGGGCAGCGGAGGCATCCTTTCGAAGGACCCAAGATGATCGTTGGACACAAGTCAACGATGCAATCCAACGCTTGGAGTCGTGGCATATCGGGCCAAGCAACTACCCATACCCACCACCACCTAATCAATGAAAGGGAGTCCTCTTATCCACCCTCTATCCCATACTTTGAAGTTGAACACTCAAGACTATCATTTCGATTTGGTTGTACCACCCGTATTGAAACTATTTTCTTTCTTTTTGTTGTTTGATGATACTCTTGGTACCTTGTTTTGTACTTTATGGATTTGTGCCTTTAATTTTCCCTATTGTGTGATGATGTTTATCTTATCTTGATGGATGAATGTTGATTGAATGATTGATGTTGTAAAATTCTATGTGATGAAAGTTGACTCATGGATGAGCTTACCTTGTGAATGTGTGTGGTGAGAAGAACTAGGCTTATGATAATGCTTGTATTCACATCTTTGAAAGCCCGGTGAGAATTGATCCTTGAACCAATCATGATCCGGTTGTTTATTTGAGAGTGGATTGATCATTGTCCATAATTCTAGAACTTGCCATACGTCTTGCTTGAAACCACAAGTGTGTGAAATAATGGGATATGATTTAGGCCATCTTTTGTTATTAATAGTCACTTAGCCAAATATTCCCATACCAAAAAGAAGTTTCCGTAGTTAGCCAATTTGAGCCTTAAAACTTGATCTTTTGGCAACCTACAATGTTTAACCTCTTGAACTTTATAAGCCTTTGCCCTTTACTAGTGGAGGACAAGTGAAAAGTCGAAAAACATGAGTTTTGATTGAAATGTGTGTGGGGTGTTTGAGTAAAGAGAAAAAAAAGAGAGAAAGAAAAGATGAGAAACAAAAGAAAGGGATAAAAAAAAAAAAAAATGGGAGCCCCTAGAAAAGAGAGTGAAAAATAAAATAAAAAGAGAGAAGAGGGGATCTCTCAAAAACATGTGCTTAAGAGCAAAAAGTGGACTCTTGAAAGAAACAAAGGAAGAAAATTCTTGAGAATGAAAAGAAAAGTGAGGATGATGGATGGTTTGTTTTGAATGAAATGAGAAAAATGAAAAGAAAAAAAAAATGGTTCGTTGTCCTCCACTAGTCGAGTCACATTTCCCAAATTCTTCCCACCGTTTCCAAAGAGCCAACGTTACGTCCAAATCGAAGTCCTTTTGATCCCATTGTGAAGCATAACAAAGTGGTAGAAAGATGAGATTTGTGGCAAGCTTATGGTGATTATGTGATGTGATTCAATTGATGAGTGAAAGCATAGCCTCAATTTACTTGTGTGAATGAGAGAAACACTTCTTGTGAGGATTGTGAATCAAGTGCTTGATTTTTCTTTGTTGTAATTACAACTTGCATGAAGTTGGTAGGGGAGTTCATGGTTGATAATGGTTCATTGGAAGTTCACTTGATCATATCATTGTTTTAATTGGATCCATAGTGCAAATTCTTCACAATCACTCTCCTTTGTTCTTTTCTTTCTTTGCTTGGGGACAAGCAAGTCTTTAAGTTTGGGGGGGTGATTTGTCGTGAGATTGCTCGAATTTGTGGGTCAATTATGCTCTAGATATCAAGAAATTCTTACAATTTTCGTGTAATCATGAGCTAATTGTTAGATATGTTGATACATGAATGTTTTGTTTGATTTTTAGGTAAAGCAAGGAGTTTCGAAGCAAATCACGATAAATCCAGCCGTTGGATCAATCCAATGAGTCAACCACAAGAAAGGCATCAAGAAGAGGGTCGAAATGAGACGAGAATCGAGCCGATCGGGCATCGGGATTGAGAGTTATGCATGAAACGAGAAGAGAAGGAGGGAACTCGGCCGAGTGAGTCAACTCGGCCGAATCTGTAACTTTGGACATCACTGCGCACTCGGCCGAGTGACTCAACTCGGCCGAATTTGCAAGTTTTGAAATTACTGAGCACTCGGCCGAGTGAGCCAACTCGGCCGAGTAAGGTGGAATGTCGTAGCCACTGAAATTGAAGACCACTCGGCCGAGTGACCCTCACTCGGCCGAGTCTCGGCTGGAAAAGTCGCATAACGTTTTTATAAGTGATCCACTCGGCCGAGTGACCCCAACTCGGCCGAGTTGCAGAGAAAAATTGCCCCACTTTGTTTTTGACCTAGAAACACGTGCCAAGCTCAAGGGGGAGGGTATAAAAGGCCACAAGTTTGTTTTTCAAGGGGATTCCACACATTGAGAAGACTCTACACATAGTAATAGGTTTTGAAGCATTTTTCCTTCTAGTTTTTCATAGATTAGCTTAGTACTTAGTCAATTTGTCATTTCAATCAAGGATTGTAAGTGGGCTTTGCTTATTTCATCATATTGTAGCTACAAATCCATCATCAAGGTGATATCTCTCAATTTTAAGTTTCAATTTGGTAATTACTTTCTACATTGCAATTTCTCTATTAATTAGCATGGGCTTTATGTTATTTTGTATTGTAGCCATGGGATTCTCTTCTAGAACCATGGGCTAATCCCCAATTGCCTTGGGTGTGGATGTTTTGATGGGAATTTAGTGTAATTGTGAAGTAATTGCATGATTCACTTAGGATTTGGGTGTAAATGTTTCTAGAGTTATATTTTGTTTGATTCATTTGATTGGTCAACCCTATTAGCTAGCATTTTCGATTGTGTTGATTGCAACGAGAGTTGGGTTTGCATGATTGGGGTGTGAGTGTGACCTTTGGTCAATTGAATAGAATTTAATTAGTAATTAGCTAACCGAGAGGAGGTTAATGGCTAAACCGACAACTTTAGACACTAAACGAATAGAGGTCGTCTAGGAGTTTGGTGAGAGGGCGTTTCATAAGCATTAGTAACCGTGTTGAAAGTGCTTATGAAACACTATCCTAGGAGCTTATGGTATTTGGTTAGACCCTATAATTGCTAATCAATGCACGATGTTCGCCTATGCCTTTCAAGGGGGTTTGCACACTTGTGTGATAGCCTTTAGCTTAATCCGAATTCATATCTAATTCATGTAATTGGTTCACTAGTTCATTAATTTCTAACAAAACGGAAACACCCGAGGCAATACACTTCTCTTGCACTTTCCAAACGAAAGTTAGTTAGTTCATTATTTCTAGTCACTATTACTTATTACTTTAGTTAATTTAGTTTAATATCTTTGTCCTTATTCCCGAAATTCCAAACAAACAAGCTTAGTTACTACAATAGCATGATAACTTGCAACTTTAGGGATTCATTGACACTCAATTAAGTCATTGGAACGAAAATATACTTGGGAAAAACTTATCTAAAAATACGAACAAGTCAGAGTATGAGATATATTCTTTACAACTGTCCTCCGATAAGGAACAAAACCAAAGTTACCAAAGAGAGTGTGTTTCATGACATTTAAAAATGAGAGAAGATGCTAAGCATACCTCCATGTAGTGTGCGAGTGCGAGAACAATGAGTGTGTTGAATTGTTCTTCCATTTGTTGATCATGTTTGCATTTAAAACAATGACAACCAATTAGAATGTAAACGAAATCGAAAGGAAAGATTCTATAATTTGTCTTTGGCTACTTGTTCTGGTGTCCCCATGAGCTCGACTGCTCTAGTAACAGAGTTAGGATCTGCATCCATATCCCCTGTAACCTGAATCTTAGCTTCTGACCGTAGTTGAAGATACTTGATAGTGTCACCACATTTGCCAATTATCACTCCAACCCTTCCATTTGGTATATCAATGTTCTTGCTTTGACCTGGATAACCACATTTTGCACTTTGTGGTGGAGCACCAAGACCCAGACCTAAATGCTTCTTCTGACCTTCTCCTGCAAAAGAATTCATTTTCACAAAATCTATTAGAATAATAATTAAAGGTAAAAATCACAGACAAAAAAACACACTTAAAATAGATAATGGTATCAAATTTACATCGTTTTGCTAAGAAATTTTATCAAACTCTGTGCAGAAACAAAGATTTCACATGAAAACACTTATTTATTGTACTTGATTCAACATATACACCGAACTATCTTCAATTTTTAACTGACTGTACCACAAACACATATTAGCAAGATTATTCACAAACACAGTGATTTAGTTAGAATGAAAATAACTATTTAAAATTTATCAACAGATTCTTATTCAGAAATAGAAAATTCAAATGCGGAGTAGGCACAATGCAAACCTTCGTCGCGTGAGATGAACTCGGTGGAGGAGAGAAGAAGCGAGGCGAAAAAATAGCGAAGAAGTTAACGGAGAAAAAAATCCCTTCCACGCAAGCGAAGGCGATTAATCGAACGATTCAGACCCGTCGATCCAACAGATCACCCATTTCACTTTCTTCTCCATCCGTAGTTTGAGCACTCCATTACACAAGCGAAGCCATTGTAGCAAAACGACGCCGTCAAGGTGGGGGGAAGAAGAGGCGATACCGGCGAGGAGAAATGACATGGAGGGGGCGATACCGGCGAGGAGAAGCAAGATGGAGGGGACGATACCGGCGAGGAGGCGCTAGAAAAGGCGTAAAACCCTAGATAATTTGGAAGAACTACGTCCCATCAAAAGTAAAGGCTCATGCATGGAGGCTCTTGTGGGGGAGACTACCGACTCGGTCCAATCTAAGAAGAAGAAACATCCTCAATCAGTGAGCTGCGTCTTGTGTGGCGAAGGAGAAGAAACAGAGAAACACACCTTCCTGGAATGCACCCACTCTTACCAAGTATGGATGGAGTGCTTGACTTGGCTCAAAATACCATTGGTACTCCCGTCAACAATACTTGATAATTTCCTTGGTTTCGAAGGTCTCATTAAAGGAAGAAACGGGAAGAAAATTGCTACAAGCATCTGGCTAAGTGTCGTGTGGCTGATATGGAAAGGGAGAAACGCAGTGCTCTACGAGAACGAGACCTTCTCAGCTACTAAGGTCATGGAGGAACTCAAGGCAAGACTCTGGAGCTGGTTTACCATCAAATACCCCTCGCGTAACAACGTATCTTTCAAGACCTGGGTGACAGATCCGCTTAAATGTATGGTCTGAGTTTTGAGAAGCTTAAATATTTAGTTACCTCGATTTAATATTATGATTGTATACTGAAATAGTGGGTATTCCTTATACCCAATATCAATAAAATACCTTTTACCGATCAAAAAAAAAAAAAAAAAAGAATTAAACGTGGCTGTACGCATGTACACATAGATGGAATGAAGTTGAGTATTAAAATGACACGTGTACTTCGATTATTCTAAAAATTACACGTAGGCGAAATGACTATGAGAGCGACAATTCAGCAGAGTAAAACTCCCTATTAGTAATATAGGGGATAAAAGAATAGTGGTTTCCCTAGCAAGTTCCCGCCTAAAATGTTGTGGGCCCACCAATAAAATATCATATATAATTCTCTATCATTCATATAATATTATAATTCATATATATCTTTTTAGTATATTTAATCAAATCTTCATATCTATTTTATAGACATACTTCTCTATATCTATAAATATAACTATGGTAAAACATTATTACTTATCAAAGATTATATAAAATTAATATTTATTAATTATGCTTAATTAATTATTTTTGACAAATCTTAATTATATTATTGTGACGTTTATTTTTTTAATAAAATATTAAAATTAATGGTCCTACAAAAAATCTTATACTATTGTATGTATATAAAATATCATTTATTAACATCACACTGTTTATATAAATTTATTAATTTATAAACCGTGCATCGCACGAGAGAAATACTAGTAATACTAAGAAATACATAAGCACAGAAGTTAAATTCAAACTAAACAAATATCAATCATAATACTAAGAAATACAAGACTCGTTAGGGTCGTGAACCTACCGACACATAATTTTACTCTTTTACCCATGATATATTAATTATTACTACAAATATACTCTAATTAAAATTAAATATTTTTTGTATTTAATGTTATGTAAGTTATTGATTAGGAATAAAACTATTTATGGGTGTCATAATTTCGACAACACTAAAATGGGAATAAAATTAATAAAGGAATAAATATATTCAAAATAGTACAACTATTTAGGAATAAATTTGGTGTCTTGCTTAACTTTTTTTTAGACTCCCGTTTGGTGCCTTTACTTTGGTAATACTAAAATATGATTAGGTTTTAATTATTAATTTTAGGTGCCATTTTAAAATTTTGAATAGATACCAAATATTTCAGTGATTACCAAAATTTATAAAATTTACATTTATATTATCATTATAATAAAAATATTGATTAAGTATTAGTATGTAAATTTTAAATAGGTATGGAATATATTCATTGAAATCATATTTCATAAATTAAATAAAGTTGGTAAGGATAAGGTATGGCAACATGTAAACTTTTTTTTTTTTTCGAACCCTGCAACATATAAACTTAGGAAAAGGTATTAATTGACTTTTTTTTTAAAAAATCTTACCGTATAATGAAAATTTAGATGAGTATATATGATATTAATTACATATAGTTAACAAAAGTATTAAAGGTTTTCAAATTTCTGTTTAATGCTGTTTTAATTTTTGTAAGTTTTTTCAACGTCAAAAAATTGAAATTTATTTATTTATATAAAATTAACTTTATTTTTTACTTTAATATAGTCAAATATACATGTAGTTAATATTTACTAAACCGACTGGAAAATGTCATAGGCTGAACCATTAATCAGATCTTATAAAACAATCTAGATTAATTAAATATAGAAAAAATATGTGAATATTAATTAAACAAGTTATGCAATCAATAAAGAAAGTCAAACAATATATTTTCCTAACTAAATCATCATCAATTAATCTGCATTCGATCAATTACGATATTTTATGACCAATTAATTAATTTGTTACTAAATATTGTTACAATGTTTGTAGTATAAATATCGTCATTTACATATGAAATTAATCATCTACCACACTGTTTTTATTAAACTAGCACTATCATTTTCAGTATTATTTTCAATTTCAGCCATGCCGACTCTTCACATTTCTCAAGTTTTTATTTTTTCAACATTAGTGTTCTTGCTCGTAAGTGATTGTTTTGTTCGAATAAACTCAGATCCTATCAATGGTTCTCTTATTGAAAGTTTCTCATCTGCTGTAGCAACATGGTACGATAGTCCAACAGGTCCCGGATCAGGTAATAATTATTATTCTTAATCTATCTTCTTTTTATAAAAATCGAATTAACATTCATTAAAATTTGTATTATTACTTGTAAACTTTAATTATAAACTTTTTTTCTACCATATTTTTAGGTGGGGCGTGTGGATTTGGCAATGATGTGGGATATCCTCCGTATTATAGTTATACGGCAGCAGGAAACAACAATATATTCAAGTCAGGAAAGGGGTGTGGGACTTGTTATCAGGTTTCAACATTATTTCTTTTACTCATTTTATATACACATATATATTATACTGCTTTTGAATTTATTTGCATATTTTATATTTATTATTAATTAATATTCAGGTGAAATGCACGGAAAATGATCTTTGCTCAGGGTATCCAATTACTCTAACAATCACAAATGAGTGTCCAGGCGATTGCAATAATGAAGCTTTTCACTTTGATTTAAGTGGTATAGCTTTTGGTGCTTTAGCCAAGCCTGGTCAAGGTAGCAATTTGCGTCAATTTGGAAGAATTAATGTTCAATATCAAAGGTATATTTCTTAATATAGTTATACTTCTTTAAAAAATTGATATTATTAACATTGTTTTGTATTTTAATTCAGGGTTGACTGTAATTATAAGACGGGTATAGTTGTGAAGATAGACACAGGTTCAAACCGCAACTATCTCGATTTAGTGATCGAGGGTGTGAATAGAGATGGTGATATTGCAAGTGTTGAAATAGCATCTTCAAATTCAAATGGTTGGTTCCCTATGCAACAAACTTGGGGTGAAAATTGGACAGTTGAATTATCAAATGGAATTAAAGGTCCTTACTCACTAAGGCTAACAACAATTCAAACGAAGAAGATTTTGGTACTCAAAGATATAATATCGGCTGATTGGGCTCCAGGACAATATTATCGTTCAAGACTCAATCTACTATGAATGGAACATTGAATATTTTCACTTTCAAATCTCTAATTCTTACAAGTTAGGACTACTATTTATAATTGTTCAAGCAATGTACTCCTTCAGTTTCATATTATTTGTAGATGTTCCCTAAACTAGTTAGGAATATACTTCAATAAAAAACTTTAGTGTGAGATAGTGAAAGCAAGTTCTGGTGATCCTTTTATATACTTTCTTACTTCCTCAGTTTCATGGTGATCCTTTTATATACTTTCTTACTTCCTCAGTTTCAAAATGATAATTTTATTTTTATTTTTTACACGTTTAATAAAATATAATTTATTGTGCCTAAAATTGTGAATTTTACATGTAAATTTTCAAATATACCTCTGATTATTGAACATTAAAACAATAATCATTAATAGTATTTTGAACATTTTACCCAACTTTTTCCATGTTCTATAGAGATATTTTCATAAAATACTGTGGGATATCGTTGCTAAATTATTATTGCTAAATCTCTACGGTCAGTTTATAGCGTTTGATTGTGTTTTTTTTATAGAAGTTGTGGTACAAAACTTTGTTTAAATCTGAAAAGTAACAATGGGAATCATATGTTTTACCTTTTTTTTTTTTTTTTCTCTCAGAATTCAATTATTTTAATAAAGTGAATAGTTAATTTAATAGGTGAATCTATATTTGATCTCACTTCCCCCTCAGTCCTTCCTTATGAGTAGAGATTTGGTTCCAAACCTGATCAATTCGAATCGGCAAATAACAAAACGAAATGTTTAGTTTCAAACGCCGATTCAAGTGGAAGCATGCTACGATTGATTATTATATTAAATGATAAATAACCACCAAAAGTTATAGGCACCAATTTGTGCAAGTAAGCATAAATAATGTACAATTACAGCCTCTGTAAAAGAATGCAACCCTAACCACAAAGGACAAACCCCAAAAGCTAGAGAAGAATTTAGGTTGAACCTGAAAAATTGGAAAATTTTCTTATACAATTATGATGTAAGAAACAAAAATGAATGAAAGAACAGAGAAACCAGTTTTAGTCATCTCAATAAAATGGTTCATCTCTATCAGTATTGAAAAACACTTTAAATACAAAACGAGGAAGGAGGCCTCCGATTATTATAACAAGCAAGCACAACCAGAATAGCTCCTGTTTTGGCAACATGAAAGAAAGCCCTGCAAAAATATGGAATACTATAATTTAGACTCTGAAAAGCAATGCTGTTTTAAGGGCCAGTTCACTGAACGTCTGAATTGCTACAACTCATTTGAAATTTCATAAAATAGGGTCAATTTGCAATTTGTTACATGACCTTTCAAATTGTTGCTGCAATCACATTACTAGCTATTTCCCAAAACAAGTCTTGTTGATGTGGCAGTGTATGAGATTGCCAAAAATATTAAAATGTTGTGATTAAATTGAAACAATAGAAGATCGATGACCATGACACAAATGAAACTCACGAATATAGATCCCCAAACGGCAGCATGCGTTATCCAATACCATTGATACATGCAATTGCAAGCGTCCAAAGATCTCCTAATAAGCTTGAACTATATATCAACGTCGCTTTTCCAATAAGCAAGGAAGCTATATATGCTTTGCCACAACATGTCCAACATTGTAGCCCACAATAATTATTTCCCGTTGTAACTTTCATTCCTTTCTCAATTTGTCCAGCCCCGTAAAGCTAGCTGTGGGTGCTTCAGCAGAGAAGTTCTACTTAAATTCTTGTCAAAAACTACTCCCACAATTATCGTGGGAACCGAGCGACGTGTATAATACTGAATACAATACACTACTCCAGTCGGTTATGGCAGTTGTCAGCGTGAAGAAGCTAGCTCGTGTAGAGCACATACCTGAAAAAGAAAATTATTTTAGTAAGTTCATAATTTTTTGGCATAATGCATCAACAGATCCTTATAAACTGGAGTATTAAATTTTGTTTCAATAGGTTTTGTTTTAGAAAGCTCTTCAAACATTTATTTTACGAGCTCCCTTAATGGATTTTTTTAATTCATCTTAATGGTTCCGTTAAATAGTAGCATATGTTAATTTTACTAATATTCAAATGTGTTTTGTGCAAGTCATTTACTTAAAATGACTTGCGAATATACTGTTGTATATAATTAATATAAAATAAAGCGGACGTGTACTATTTAATGAGACCATTAAGGTGAATAAAAAAATTCAATCAATTTTCGTCTAGAGGGAATTTGTGAAATCAGATTTTGATAGGTTTTTTTTTTTTAAAACAAAAGGTGATAGTTTAGGGCCTTTTGATGCATTGTGCCTCATTTTTTGTCTCCATAAATGATAACATTCCGATGAAAGGTTCTCACAATTATGACTTAAATGACCCATTATTCCATTAATCGTCCAAAGAAAGCTTACCAGAAGAACGAAAACAGCGTTCCTGTAGAAGTTATACAATATCATGTAGCTCATCCGTTGGTAATTCCAATGCCCGTGCACCAAGACCAAAAATCTGAATTGACCCATTGCAAAATCCGATGCCATCACAGCTTGCCTTGCCTGCCCTCTTGTCCACTGATTCCTATTCCCACATCAGCCATTTGGATCATTGAAACGTCATTCGCCCCTGAAAGTCATACAAGGATAAATAAACGTCATTAACTTCTTCTTTTTTGGTACTCAGGGAGGGGGCGCTCCGTTAAAGACTTCTCAATGGGAATGGAAATGAGTATATGGTGATTGTGGTGTTTAATGAGAATAAAAGATTATCAATTCACTTGTAGTGAGACTCGAAATAAGATTAACTACCTCCCCTCCTATAATTATTTCTCCTCGGTCGTTCCACTATTCCTCAACGCCCAAGATTAGAGCAAAACATTAACATTGTAATTCACTTCATTATCATTTCCATGGAAGAATTTGAACCAAACACTCCTTTACTTTAAATCCTTGACATAAAACAGAGAGGTATAAGGATGCTTACCATCACCAATGGCAAGGGTCGTCATGTCATGATCAGTTTTACTTTTAATGAGGGCAACTATTCCAGCTTTTTGTAAGGGAGCCACACGGCAACACAATATAACACAACAGTTGCAAGCTAATTCGAAAAGCTGCACACCGATTACATGAATTTATAAAAAATTAGTCAGTAACAGATTTCCCATGTATTAAATGGAGGGTTACCTCTTTTTCAAGTTCGGAATCCAGGATATTAATTAAGGCAAGTTGACTATCTCCAGAAGCATCAGAATGAGACGTGAGCTTTTTTGACACTAATAATGCATCTTTCTACACGAGTCCCAAGAGTTGTTGTTTATCACGATCTGGGTCATCTTACTCGTTAAGAGCTTAGACGAGAGGCCAATTCATGAAATAGCTGTTTCTTGCTTGTCCCGGCCAGTTAAAACCCAGACTTTGATACCCGCTCTTCTTAAACACTCGATTGCTTCAGGTGATGATTTAGTGACTGTTGCTGTTTCTTTGATTTCCAAGCCATTTATACTTCTTCTTGTTTCATCACATCTGGCCCAATCAGAATCTGTAAATGCAAAACCAGTTTCTTTAGGATAAAAAACACCTAATCCTCCTATGTTAGTTTTGAGGTACGTAACAAGTCTATTATGGACAGCTGATAAGTGAGCTTCGTTAGGTTTACTCATATATATATTGTACAGCACAAGATAAATCTGGCCTAGTTATTGTAAGGTACAAAAGTTTGGCTACTATATTCAGAAGGGTCTTTTAAAAGAGGTGCATTTTCTTTGGTGAAACCACAGTCATCTAGCAGCAAGTCTAAAATGTAATAGGAAATAAAATTCCTGTTTTACTTACTCTATAACAAGGAGCCAGCCAGATTACACTTACATACATGACAAGTATTTACCTTAGTAGCAAATAGACACAAGTTTGATACTAAAGAAACTAACAGAGTATCTAGTTAGATGAGAAATAGAGAAAAGGGTTAAAGAAGGTGAAATCTTGAGAAACATAAAGCAGCACAACATTATATTCATGGAGCTGGTTTAGAAGTAAGATTGCAATCATGCACTGAAATTGTATTAAAACAAAAATCTTGAGAATCACATGAAAAAGAATTAAGAGTTGAAGTTGTTGTATTAGTATACTAGCAAGAGACTAATGGAAGTTAAAGATTTTTCAAGGATCAGGAGGGGCATAAGATATTAAAACTAATATTTAATATTTTCTCTATTTTATACCTAAACAAATAATATACATTAAAACTAATATTAAAAAATGATTATAATTGAATTGAAGGAAGATTCGGGGAAGTATTCACGGAGTGGATTAACAATTCGTTCGATATAGCCTTCATAATCAATGCCCTCCAACGTATGTGTTGTAAAGCAGCAATCAAAGACTACAAAATCCAGAATCATTCATTCCAAATGAGCCTTTTTACACATATGTATACATGTTCTTCATATTAGAAACACAAAAAATGTAGTCAATTCCACTTTGGGATAATTATAAATTGACAAAACCACACACATTCCATTCCATAATCCTCCTAAAAACTCCCACATGTTCATGGCTTTATTCCAAATTAAAGAACATGCACATTTTCAAGAAAACCAACTAATTCTCTATATAAAAAAGTACTAATTTCAAGAAAACAAACAAAAAATCACGTACCATATACCCTTTCAGAGATTTCCAAAAGCCCTTCCGGTGGTTTCTTGTAGAAAAATTTGCGAAAAAGCACCATGTTTGGACCAAGATCCCACCTTTATCACAAACCCTATACCTTGTCGAAAACCACCCACATTGCACTCAAAAAAAAAAACCCCAAATACGTACAATACTAAAAACAAGATTCATACGACAACTATATACGTACGAAAAACATTACATCCTTGAAATTCAAGAAAGTGGAATCAGAAACTAAAGTGCCACTGGATATTGCTGGGACTGTAAGAAACACTTATTTCTCCTCCATGTGGAACATTTCAATTTTTGCCTATTATATTCAGAAGGATCTTTTAAAAGAGGTGCATTTTCTTTGGTGAAACCACAGTCATCTAGCAGCAAGTTTTTAGAAGTAAGATTGCAATTATGCACTAAAATTGTATTAAAACAAAAATCTTGAGAATCTAGCTGCTGTTTGAGCAAGAACAACAGCTGCTGAATGAGAATTTCATTGCAGCCGCCTATAACTCAAAAATATTCATCACATGAAAAAGAGTTAGTATACTAGCTAGAGACTAATGGAAGTTAAAGATTTTTCAAGGATCAGGAGGGGCATATATACCTGACATGGAGTTCGTCCGAAGCATCTTTGGCTGAAGAAAAATACTCTTGATGTATGTATTCTCATGAGTTAGTTCAATATCCACATCAACACTAAATTATCAACGCTAATTTGTTCGATCCAACCAAGGGATCCAATACAGCAGGATTATCAGCGAATTAGAATCTGAATTAGCCATTTAAAATTTCAATCAAGAATCCCTAAATACTAGCTACACTATATTTCCTTGCACTACTTTTAGAATTGCAATAATGCACCACAGAAAGAAAAAATTACATGTTTCAGCAACTGCAGATTGTAATTTGATGTATATATAATATGAAAAAAAGAAATCAGTGATATAGTAGATCAACTTGTGTGTCTAAAGCTAAACCAATGAGCAATTACATTTGAAATGATTCAGCAAAATTTCATTTCAACTTGTTCATCTACCATAAATCCTCAAAAACAAAATTAGATTGCACTATCAAAACTAGACTTCCAAAAACTCTCAAGATTCCTTGAACCAAGCATGATCGAGGGCCGATTCAGCCGTTATTCTCTTATCTGGATCGTAAGTTAAAAGCCGACTGAGCAGATCAAACCCGGGCCCTTCCTTAAACTTGCAACGAAGCAGATTATCAGGCTGCTGAACAAACTTAGGAAGCCCTCCTCCTGCCAAACTCCCAAATCCAGGCCAGACGCCCTCGTTCGGTGTCCCAAGAAGCCTAAATATCTTATTAAGCTGATCGATTTCACTCTCCCCTTCAAAAAGGACCTCTTTCAACAACAACTCGGCCATTATACACCCAACCGACCACATATCTATGGCAGACGAATACCAACTGCTTCCCATAAGAAGCTCAGGAGCTCTGTACCACAGAGTTACCACATTCGAGGAATACGACCCCCCAAAATGAGTGGACAGCCCAAAATCACAAATCTTTAACCCTCCCACATTGTTTATGAGAATGTTTGAAGGCTTTAAATCCCTATGCATGACTTGATTCACATGTAAGAACTTAACTCCTTCTATCAACTGTTTCATCAACAACTTCACTTCACCAACACTAAAGCTATCAATTCTACTCTCCATATACATCTTTAGATCATTTTCCAAATACTCCATTATAATGTAAACTCCATCATAATCATCTACAACTACCTCCTTTAAATCAACAATACAAGGGTGAGAGTTTAAGGACCTGAGAATGTCGATTTCTAGTAAGGATTGTGCTGATAAGCCTTCGAATTCCTCCTTCATCGCCACGATTTCTCCGGATTTCTTATTCCGAACTCTGTATACAATTCCGTACGAGCCGTGATTAATCATGTTGAGAATATCGTAATCTTCAATGCTCCCACAATCAGAAATCACATCTCTACTCCTCTTACACCCTTGTTTATTCTTGCAACCAATCGAGGGTACAGTTTCCCCAATTTCATCTTGCTGAAAATTGGCCTTCTTCTTAAGAGTGATCCCTTGCGGCGCTTTAGATTTGCAAGCCGTTACCCTCCTTCGAAAACCCTTTTCAACTCTCTTCTTTCTGCAGCTAGTTAAAGCTCCGATTGCCATTATTCAAAACCCCTTCGTATCAAGAAAATTAACAACGGTTTCGAAATCGCAATTAAATCTCGAATATTTGATAAGCCGGGAAATACTAATTCAAAATTTCCATATGTAATACTAGGAAAATGATAATTTGAATATGGAAAGTAGTAATAATTGTTTCCATATCCGAGTACGCGGTTTTTTATTAGTATTATGGAAAGAGTAGTGTAATTAAACAATGACCCAGATTTCCTAAGATTTTAAACTCTTAATTAGATTAAAATTACTATGCATCTAATGGCCTAAGATTTTAATTATTTCTGAAAGACCAAAGAGAGAAAAGGAGAGAAAGATTTTCTAAGATTTTAATTATTTCTGAAATTTAAATTTCTAATTTGATTATAAGCTTTCTCCTTCATCGAGAGCTTGTTATGATTCCACAATGATCAAGTTGGGTGTTGTTCAAATATGAGTGATTGAGTACATTTTATTTTATATGTGGAAGGTTGGGACATACAGAGAACTTCTGTGACGTCCTTTTCGACTCAACGGGTGGTGATGTTTCTCGTGAGTAGGGCCCATTCTTAAAGGGCGGCGATCGTCGAGATGTGACTAGTCATGGCGAAAGAAGGTTTCAGTAGGGTTATAGGGCCCACAGGGGTGGCTATAGTTAGAATGGAGTCAGCGAAGAGGGGACGATGCATGGATACAATGAGAAAATTGCATAACGTGGAAGGTAACAACAAGTCAACCAAGATTTAATTATCAATAATCACTAGCTAGACTTTAATTACATTTAAAATTCAATGTTTGTTCCCACCATGAGATTATTGGAAATCCCAAAATATCTTAATTGAAAGCAACGAAAAAAAAGGTTTGATTTAGCAGTTGTTACCGAGGTGTCCTCTTCTGGATTACATGCTGAGAGGTGGCTCTTGTCAAAATGGAGTCGGCCGAGAGGGGGCCGATGGATAGGAGAGGATTTTTTCGAGAAAGTTGCAAGAGAGTTAATGAATTTCATAAATGGCAAGCTAAGTTCAATTTAATGGTTAATAATTATGGGGACTTTAATTACATTTCTAATCCCATGCATGGGATTATTGGAAATTCCCAAAATACCCTTATTGAAACAAGAGAAGAAAGTTTGATTTAGTAGATGTTGCGTAGGCGTCCTCTTCGAAATTACATGCTTAAGTTGAGGGTGTCAACCGAGAACAAACAAAATTTTCTTTGTTTGGAGGGACGTTGCTCTCTTCAGTCAGGGCTTTTATTGAGGCTGCAATTTCATTGATCGAGTGGTCAGCAGCAAAAAGACCAGTAGCGCGACCAGACGTCCCTTTGTTTCAGAGATAACTTGCTGCGAAGGATGGCATAGATCGATACCAGGCTCAATGACGTTATTTAATGACTTGGAGGAGATAGGGATAAGTATGGTGATTCGTGATGACGAAGGATATTTTGTTGTGTGTAGTTCAATCTTCTTCCCAATCAATTTTCGTTCTAATAATGTTGAGATTATGGGAGTTCTCGAAGTTCTTTCATGGTTGAAGAACTAGGATTCTCGTCCGTGAAGGTGGAGTCAGATGCAAAGGTGGTGGTTGATGCTATTATTGAAAGGAAATATGATGATACAATTTTTGGGAGCTATGTCGAGGAGTATTAGAAGCAGTCAAGTTGTTTAGAGAGTAAAATGCACTTTTGGTCCCACCATCCACGGGCACTCATGATTTTGATCCCAACATTCTGAATTTTGGTCTCGAAAGAGAAAAACTTGACACATTTGGTCCCAATGTCAAAAAAGCTAACACATTTGGTCCCACCCACTTTAAGTGACGGAACGACTCACGTGCGTGTCACGTGGTTATACGCACACACGACTTTATTGAGGACACCCACTGAGAATTTTTTTGAAAGCCAGTTCTACCCCTTCAGCTAAAATTAAATAAATTTTCCGTGATTAGTACACCCACCTCCCATTTCATTACAAAATCGCCTCCATCGTCACCGCTATTTGCCACATTCACACTGGAAATATACTCGTAACTCTCAGGTCCATTTAATCCAAAATGATTTTTTTCCAAAGAACAAATATAAAATACATCATCCACATTAAGACTTAAAACTCTGTAAAAAAAAATCGAAAATGGATAAAAAAAAATTGGAAAAATAACAGAAATTCATGAAACTTTTTGAAGAAGAGCTGTCCAGATCAGAATTTTTTTTTTAAAACAACACTTCAAGATCTTGATTGGAAATACAATCTGTTTTTTCCCTTTATTGTCTAGATCTTGACTGGAAAAAAACAATGATTTTTTTTTAAAGGGGTAATACCTTTTCTGTGAAGATCGACGGCGGAGAGAGATCGACAGATTTAGGGAGAGGGGCGGGTGAAGGCGGAGGAGATAAATTTTAACCTCTTTCTTCTCTCTTTCCTCACTCACACTTTCCCTCGGCCTTTTTCGGCTACCAATCGCCGTCGTCGATGCGTTCTCCGACGCAAGGTTTATGTTGGGATATGAATTCCTAATATAAGTCCTAATTGATGTTGAAGTAGTTTTGATAAGCCAAAAAGAAGACTTGAATATATTTATAAGTGTTGACTGATCTAGTTATGGAAGTCGTCTGTTGAAGATCAGTAGAGTATAAAAGTATAAAAGAAAAGTTTAAGTATGAAGAAAAGACAAGTACGATTTTATAAATACTATGTTATGTATTTGTTAGGTTTTATGGTGAGCGATTTAAACGATGTATAGAAGCTCATAGTTCATATGTTTTCGTAAAAGATGTATAGATTTTAAGTTGACTAAGCTGATTTATAAAGCTTAAAGTAATGTAATAGTCTTGTTAAGATTAGATGATAGGACTAGTATAGTTCTGTGTTTTTGGAAGTCTACTAAAGATGAAGACTCGCGACCAGACAAGACAAGTGAAGAAGAAGACTGAAGATTTGTCTAAGTATGGAAGACTAGACAAGTGCGCAAGTGAAAGAAGAAATACTTAAGTCAGAAACGCGTATGAAGATATATATTGAAGAGTTAGTTATGGAATAACTAATTAACTGAAGAAACGCGTGGATAGATAAGAAATAACCGTTTGAAGTTAGTTATCAAGAAAAGGTTGTTGATAATAGAAAGTTCTTGATTTCTAAATGCTTATAAATACTTCAAGGCATTTGACGGTTATGACTACTGAATAACTGAAAGACTACTGATACTACTAAAAGTCTAAGAGATTTACGAAGCAATCACTGAAGAATTCATAGCAAAGAAACTCGCAGAGTTGAAGTTCAGAAAGCTAAAGCCAGAAGACAAGTGACAAATTTGAAGAAGGCTACTACTGGACTAGAGAAGTTTTTTATTACTGTTGTTTTTGTTCAAGTTGCTAGTTACTTGTAAAACTACTAGTTGTTAGATCGAAGAAACACTTGGTAGTGTTATCGAAAAGATCGAAGTCTTATTTCTTGGGACTTAAAGCCACAAGAACACACTACTCGAAGAGAAGAGTAATAAGAATTTGACGACTGGAGTTGTGAGAGTGGATGTAGACAAGTTGTCGAACCACTATAAATCTTGTGTGTTGTTTACTTTACTGTTTTATTTGTTGTTTAGTTGATTACTTATTTAATTGATTAAAACTGCATATAGGATAGGCAAGTTAAGTGTTCATAACAGAAGTTCATATTCGAAGTATTAGTTGAGTATAAATTCGTTGGGCTCATTGATAAATCTGATATTTCCGCATTGTGTATTCTGATATATTGAAAGATTTTGAAAAGTCTATTCACTCCCCTCTAGACGTTTTCCTAGCTAACTCAATATTATCTACTCAACTAGGGACCTACAAGTGGTATCAGAGCAGTAGTTCATTGGACTGCTGTTTCTTGATAACCTCTATAAGACTCGGGTGAAGTCTTGGTTCTTGATTGTTCTTGAAATTATCTGTATCTTTGATCCAAACTGAATTCTACAAATCTTCTTGACATCATGTCTTTGGAAATTAGTGCTAACAAACTTCCTAAGTTTTCTATCCAGGATTATGATTACTGGAAACTGAGAATGGAGGCAATTTTCAGTTCGACTCATGATCTTATGATCTCTGTTGTTCAAGATGGACCAATCACGACAATGGTGCCTAATATTGCCACTCTGGACAGAACAAAAGCTATTGGCGTACTCGTCGCCAAACCCAGGTCAGAGTTAACTTCTGAGGAAATGAGACAGAACAACCTGGACAGCTTGGCTAAGAACTATATTTTACATACCCTTCCCAATGAGTATTTTGGGAAAGTATTAAAATGTAAGTTAGCCAAGGAAATGTGGGATCGACTTGCTGTTATTTGTGAAGGGACCTCCCTGATCAAAGAAAATAAGCTTTCCACAGTTGTACAGAGGTTCGAATCATTTAAGATGAAGGCTGGTGAAACAATAGACCAGTTAGATACTCGTTTTACAAGAATTATGAATGATTTGGAAGTATTTGGCAAAACATATACTGTTCGTGAAATAAACTTGAGAATTCTTAAGAGTCTTGATGCTAGATGGAAAATGGTAAAAATGATCATTAAGAATACTCAGGATATAGATGAGTAGGCAAGTCTAAGACTAAGTCTGCTAGTGTTAGAGACGAGTTAGATAGGACTGATCTAAGTCTGAAAGATCAGGTGAATCTTATGGTTAGAAAGTTAGACAAGTTAAACAAGCGGTACGGTAGATATAAGAAGTTCTACAAAGACTTTAGAGGTTCTGCTACTAAGGACTCGTCTGAGACCAGACGAGACCGAAACTCGTCTGAAAGGAGAGACGAAGTCTCGAAAGGTAACAGACGAGATAGGAACTCTGAAGACAGGAAGATTAGGCGTTCTGATAGGCGAGATAAGAGAAGGGATAACTCTCCTGTGAAAAAGTCTACTAACGATCTATTATGCTATAACTGTGAGAAACCAATGTCCGAACTTGAGCACTGATGATCGTGAAGAACGGAAAGCAAGGCGTGATCGAAGATACAACAAGGGTAAGAAGGCTATGATGGATAATGATGACTCTGAGACGGATTCAGACGAGTTACCATCGTCTTCATCTAGCTACCCATCTGGTCATGAAGACGAAGAAGCGTTCATAGTAGATGATGGACTCTGCTGCATGGCAAAAATCAAACAAGAGGTATCATCTGCAACTTTGTTTCAATCATGTGATGAATCGGATTCTGATGAAAGTGATACCGCTGATAGTGAAGTAGGGAGTAGTCTTCACCACTCTACTAGTGTGACTGAAGAAGACCTCCTACTTGCTAACAAGGCATTCATTGAAGTTAGCGACGAGAACATCGCTTTAAAACAAGAAATCATTGATCTTAAAGAAGCTCAATCTAAAGTAGATCCTAATATAATTGTCCTAAACAAACGTTTGACAGAAGAGTTGGACCAACTTAAAGTCAAGTGCGCGTCAACAGAAAAGTTATATCAAGACTTACTAAAAAGACATGCTACTGAGACTAATGAATTCACTGTTTTAAAGAACAAATGCAAAAAACTTGAAGAGCGCAATAAGTTCTTAGAGACTGAAGTCGTAAATCTAGACCTTAAACTTACTGACCTGGTTAATTCTTCAAAGATTAATCAACAACTGTCAGATAGGTATAGGGCTCCAGATGACAAGACAGGGTTGGGAGCTGAAACACCTAACTCATCTACTCATGTCATTAAGAACCCTACTGCTGCTAGTTCAAGTTCTTTGACAAATGATAAAGGCAAAAGACCCATCAGTAATTAGTTATGATTTGCATATTGTTGATTTATCATGTTCCTTATTCTGATCTTTCTAGGCAACTAAAACCCATCATTACTACGTAAAAATTGGACATGATGATGTTGGCAAAGTTGACATGGCCTACAAGGTTGTTGGAATGATTTCAGTTGCTATTGCTAATGGTCCTTGCCTAGGTAATGTTGTTTCGTGAACTTCCTTTATTGCACAACGATTAGCCACACTCAATAGTCGTCAACTAGTTTCTACCCATATTTGCTTTAAATAATTTCTTAAAAGCTCTGTTTCTTGTTGAAATTGTGGTACAAAAATTAGTCCTGAAAATGGAAATCCCCGAGACTCCAGAAACAGGGACTTTCTCCAATCCCAGTTTAATAATTGCTTTGGTTTCTTCAGCCAACATTCTATAGCCTTCTAGCCTCTGTAGTGCAATGTTTTTATAGAATGTCAAGTAAATGTAAAGTGTATCAGTGTTAAAGTACTAAAGTTTGAGTTGTTTTTTTATGTGGCTTGTTAGTGGAAGTAGAGGGCAACCGCATGCTTTGGAAATTTCTTCATTGTCAACAAAACTGGAGTGGTACACCATGACAATCTAATGGATATAGTGCGTAGACAAGAAGACTAGTCAAGATTTCAAGTATATAGTTTTTTATGTAAATCATTATGTATATTGAAGTGTTCAAATACATTTTTGAATACTTGTTTAGAACATTTTTAGACATATTTTATTTTTGAATTCATTTGTAGATTTATTATTTTTTTGAAATAAATTTATTGCAATATGATCCAATGTTTTTTAAATTTCTCGAACGTCCTATAGTGTAATTTGTAAATAAACCATATGAGTTAGTTCTATTCATTATTTATTCTTGGAATTAAATGAACTGTAAAATATTACTAAATATTAGTAACAAATCAATATATTAGTATAAATATATGATTTTATGTAACAACTTATTTGTAACGAAATTGATATTTTGAACAAGTTTAAAACATTTTGTAACGAGTGTTTTGTTACCTTTACTAAGGTTTTAATAACCAAAAGATGTGTCGTTACCATTGTATTAGTAACGAAATTGAATTTTTTTCGTTACAAAAACTTTTTGCAACGAGTTTTACAAGACCAACTTTTGTAACGAAATGTTTCGTTACAAAAGTTTTTTGTAACCAAAAAATGGCTTTTTGTAACCAAAAAATGGCTTTTTGTAACCAATTTTTTCGTTACGAAAAGTGCATTTTCTTGTAGTTATACTTCCTTTTAATCTTGTGAGGATTTGTTTGTGCAGATGTTACATCAGATGTGTTAACATTTGCCTTCACAAATTTCACAAGTTTTCTAAAATTTTCAGAAATAGAAGTAGTTTCACCATCATAACCTAAACCATAATTATTAGATTTACCAGCAGCTAAAGCATCATTCATATCAGAAGCACTCTTAGAAAATTTTCTGAAACTTAAAGTAGAGGTGATCAATTTCTCCTTCAGTTTACAAACTTCAAGATCTCTTCTGGTAAGTAAGACTTCTAGCTTAGTGATTGTGTCTTAGAGATCCTCATTTTCTTTATTCAAAGAATTCATAGTGAGTTTCTGAGAGTTTCAATCATCTAACAATTTCTGATATGTCTCATCATCAATCATTTTTCCTGCATCATCAACAAAACCATTAAAACAGTTCAAATCTGGGTGACTCTATTTTGATGTTACTATAGATGTGAAGACATCGGGTGCAACATCAGAATCTGTATCATCTAGATCATCATCTGAGGAATCATTATAATCAATTCTAGTAAAATGAGCATATTCATTTTCATTAAACTCATCAAGATCATCATTATCTGATTCATCACTCAAGGTAGCACTAAAATTCAGTTTTTGCTTCAGTCTGGTATTGGCACATTCATTTGCATAATGGCCATATCCAGAACATGCATTGCATTGAACTGATTTTCTAAATTCAGGGCCATACCTTGGTTTACCTTTACTTTTTGATGGTCTTGGTGCGAATTGACTCTTCCTCCTTTCTGGTTGTGGTGTTGATGTGTTGATTTGGATCTTAGGCTGAATGTTTCCTTTAAATTTATGCATAGACTTCTTAAGAAATTTATTAAAGTGCTTAGTAAGTAAGGCAATGTTGTTAGGATTGTTAAGGCATTCATCAAGCAATTCTTCATCTGAATCAACCTCAGTAATGATAGGCTGAATCTCAAATTTGTTTGATGTTTCCCCTTTAAAAACAACAACTTTCTTATCATCTTTAGTTTCATCAACTTGATTAGTGTTTATTTCATAAGTTCTAATTCATTTTGACTCAACTTATCAGTATCTTTTGCCTCTTCAATAACACAAATTTTAGCATCATATCTTTTAGGAAAATACCTTAATATCTTATGAACTACTCTAACATTAGAAATAGGGTCACCAAGAGAATGTGATTCATTGATAATCTCACTTAACCTTTCGTTATAGGATGAAATTGTTTCATCTCCCCTCATTCGGAGATTCTCAAACTTTGTCCCCAGCATTCGAAGCTTTGTCCTTCGAACACTATCTGAACCTTCACAATGCTCTTGTAACCTGTCTCATGCATCTTTAGAAGTAGAACAATTAGATATAATTTTAAACATAGAGGTATCAACAGAGGTAAAAATAGCATTTAAAACTTTAGAATTGTATCCTATTGTTGTTATCTCATCGGCCGTCCAATCAACTTCTTTCTTGAGTTGAATTTCACCATCGGCATCTGCTGGATTCTTTAGTGCATCCCAGCCTGTAAGAACAGTACTCCAAGCACGTTCATCAATTGACTTGATGTACATTCGCATCTTAAGCTTCCAACAAGCATAATTTGAACCATCTAAAACGGGTGGCCTAAGTGCAGTGGATATGTGATGTGTTTCCATTGCTAACATAAACTAAAACATACTTTAAGCAAGGATCTAAACCTAGTGTCGTCAGGTGTTGGCTCTGATATCAACTGAAAGTGTGCGTGGGGTAGTATCTAGTGTTTAAGTAAAAAAGAGAACAATGTTACATTGAATGTTGAGACAAATAGTGTAGCATTAACTCTAATAGAATATAAAGAAGTAAACACAGTACACAACGGAAGACTAAAACTCTAAAACACAATAAGAACACAATGGAATATTTTTAACATAGATTTTATTAATAACAAAACTTATGCTAAGCCTTACGGCGAAAACAATAACTTAGTTTCTAAGTTACGAAAATGTCGTGTGAAATGTCTCAGCAATTACTTCAACATTCCACAAACGGAAACTACAATCGAGGCAGGTGCCTGAATCCGCAAATAGACTTAAGTGTAAGAACGCTGTCTAAAGAACTAATATGGTCTATGATTCACTCTCAATCGATACAAGACTAGAACTAAATACACGGGAAGGTATGGTATCCCTCGGTGTATATTAAATGATACAACTACTGACCCTAACTCCTAACCAGGGATGTACGCTCAGAATTGGTGTTACTCGAATAGTGCATGCTTTGAAATGAAAGACTCCAGCGGTATTTATAGAGAAATAGCCAAGTTCTAGATCCTTCCATTTGAGATCCTATTTTTTAGGAACTCAACTTCCATGATCTTTCTAGATCCTTCTTCCATCTTCCAATTCGTTCTAAACTGCTCCAGACTCTTCTATCACGTTCTCCAACATTCTGAAATCTTCCAGGTTCCAGGCTCTTGTAGAAGCTTCTAGAATCGTACCTGAATGTGAGAGCATTTAGACCAACATTTAATGTAACATTTCAGAAATAACTTAGAATAAATCAAGGAAGGTCAAATTAAGATGTTGTTGATAATGTTAAAGCATTTAAGAGTTAACAACATCTACAGCTTTCGTTGCAACTCCTTCAAACTCGTTTTCCTTTGCCCCCACTCTTGAGATAGTGGTCCTTTAAATCCACTTGTAGACATGCTCAACTCCATGTCATGAGCCTTAGTAGCCAAATCCTCGAATGATCTTGGTCGAATTGGTTGAAGGATATATCGAAGACCCCACTGCATTCCTTGGATGCACATCTCGATAGCTGATGTTTTAGTCAATCTATCCTTACAATTTAGGCTTAGATTTCTCCATCGATTTATGTAATTTATCACCGATTCCTCCTTTGATTGACGAGTGTTCGTCAATTCAATCATGCACACCGTTCTATGAGTGCTGTAAAACCGGTTGAGAAATTCCTGCTCCATTTGCTCCCAACTGTCAATCGAGCTAGCTTCCAAATCGGTATACCAATCGAATGAATTGCCCTTTAAAGAGCGTACAAATTGCTTTACCAAGTGATCTCCGTAAGTGTCGGCATTATTGCAAGTCTCTACGAAGTGAGCAATGTGCTGCTTTGGATTACCCTTGCCATCGAACTTCTGCAACTTTGGAGGTTGTTAACCAGCTGACATCTTCAAAATGCCAATCCTCTTCGTGTAAGGCTTGCTGTAGGTGAATGAAGACTTGGGATTTTCCTCGAACTTATCTTTGATTGCCCCAAGTATGATTTCTTTCAGTCGGTCAACGGGCACCAAACCATCGGGAGAAACTTGTAAGTCTTCAAGAGTTTGGTCAATTTCCATTGGCTGGCGTTCACCAGATGTCTCAGCATCATGTCCTTCGACTTGCTTTCCTTTGTCCGCATTGCTTATCAGCTTAGCAATTCGAGCATCCTGTTCTTGGACATGTTCCGTGAGTCCTTCTATAGCTCGAGTTAAGCTTACCAATTGCTCCTCAACAGTCGTAGTGTTTGCCACCATTGTTGAGGTTGTGCTTGAATCTGATGAGCTCGCTGTGGAACGAGTAGGGGAACAGGCTGGGCTGTTCTCCTCATTCGCAGTATTGGGTGGTGGACCCTCTGCACTAGCCTTCTCTGAAGAAGACGATGACTTCGAGCTTCTTGACATACTCCTCGTGACTACGTTCACGTCTTCAAGGTCAAGACCAGCTGATCCGGATGCAACATCTCTCTTGATCTTAATCTTGATTGGCGTCATCGTCGTGACTTGATTTGTTGGAAGGGTAGAGATGAGAGGTAGAGATTGTCCCACTGGGCGTGCCAATTTGTAAACACAAATTTCGTGAATTAAATAATATAACGCAAAAATGCGAATAATTTTATTTCTTTCGGATTAAACCGATAAATATTGCGAGTTACAATCTCTAATTTGCTCCTCTGATTCTCTCTTCTTGAACTTCACTTGAACTTCTTGAGCTTTTGGAGTTGGATCTGCAGCCGAATCCTCTTCGATCTTGAATTTGAGACTTTATAACGTTAATCCAAGGGTTTGGCGCCGTATTTTGGATTAAACGTTGAATTTAGGGACTTTTGGGACGAACGTCGTTGAAGATCGTTCTTGAACTTGGGATTTTGTAACGTTAATCCAAGGGCTTGACACCGTATTTTGGATCAAACGTCGATTTACGGGACTTATCAGGACTTTTCCGGGACTTATTGGGACTTTATCGGGACTTATTGGGACTTATCGGGACTTATCGGGAATTTTCGGGACTTTATTGGGACAACCACCGTTGAAGATCCTTCTTGAAGAAACACCGGATTGAGGGGCTTAACACCTTAATCTCCACCCGAACGCTGCTTCTCGCCGCCTTTCACGAAGAACGCATTTGAAGCTCCTCCGACTGCTAAAGAACACTCTAAAATCTCTACAGAGAATTTTAGAGCCTTGGATGCTTCTGATTCTTGATGATCAAATGGGTGGAATGAGGCCCCTATTTATAGGTGTAGAACCTAGGGTTTTTATGGGCCAAGATTGGAGATATTTATGCTAAGTGGTTAGGGCTTATTTCAAATTTTGAATTACTTGATGGGCTAAGAATACTATATCTGGGCCCGATTTGGTTTGTTGGCTTTAGAGGCTTGTCTTGATTTATTGGACTTTAGAGGCCCGTCTTGATTTATTGGACTTCAGAGGCCCGTCTTGAATTTTAAATTTATTTATTGGGCTTTAGAGGCTCAAATCAATTGGAGGGGCCGATAAAATTTAGGTGTCTACAAATGTAATTTGTTAACCAATAAATTTAAGAGTTTATTAACAAAGTATGACAATCCATAAGTGAAACAAAGTAAGACAAAAATTTCTAGTAAAACAATTAAGACCAAAATAGCCTACAAAATCCCCCTTTTGCCCTTATTTTGATATTATTCGAACTGTCAAACTTCTTCAAGAATATCCCCCAATTTCGGGTTACATTCCATGTTTGAATTCAATTCAATTCAAATCGTATAGTGTCTTCTCGCCTGCAGTCAAACATTTTCCAAAAAAATGATTAATTTCCATTGATGAATTACTAACATACCAAACATTTTCCAAAAAATTGATGAATCTCCATCGCTGCCGATCTTGGATACTCCGTCGCGCCGACGAGTAGGAGGGATGTCTGATGCTATCTCCATCGCCGCCGATCTCAGATACACCGTCGCGCCTCCTCCTTCTCAGGTCTGTTAAACAACTAACTCACGCAATCGCACACTGAAGGTGTTTGCGAATATGCTCGATCGGATTAACGTCTTCTAATTTGTGTTACAAATTCCGACTATTCAAAAACTTGATGCATTTCCATAGTGTACGATTCACACACTGGAGGTGTAAATTGCCGCCCAGCCAACATCTCTCCAAGCTCTGAGCCGCCCCCTCCTTCTCGATGACAGTGGAGGTGTAAATCGTTGCACCAGGCCGGCCACCCATTACGGCTATGGGATTCAGATTAGTTTTTTCGAATGATTTATTGATTTTTTTTATCTAGTTATTTTTATATTACTTGTAGAAATTTGGAGATCTAGGTGCTAGTTCATACAAGTATCCATTTTATTTGGATCTATGGTTTATAAGATTTTTGCACTATTCAAATGGATTGAAATGTGAAGAAAAAAAATTCTTCAATTTATCTTTGAAATTTGTATTTTCTAAGGCAGTGTTATTCAATCTATGCAGTTGAGGAAAAAAATGGAGGGTACAGTGTTTGCCCCTGCTTTGGATTTGGATGGAATGAAACATGTCAAGTTAGAAAATAAAGTAGTGAGTATCTGCAAAATTGAAGTTTGCTCCTTAGATGAACATATCATATACAGTAGTAGTTAATTATGCAGAAATTGCAATAATCTTAAATTCATTTGATTAGTTGCTTTGTAGAAATTGATTTTGTATATTGGAATGTTTGGAGTCATGATAATTGTAAAACGTCTTTTCATCTGATTTATATCTGGTCGCGCAGATCAGAACTAGTCTAACTGCTACCCTCCTCGGCATCACCCTCCTCGGCATCGTTGCCGGCATCGTCCCTGTCGGATTCGTCGAGCTCGTCGACGTCGACGACCACTGTCTTTCCTAGATCGCGGACTCCAACATTTATGGGTTCGGGGGAGTGGATCCTAGAGTCCGAGGAGGATGCCCTCTCCATCAAGGCCAAGGCCAAACGGTCTCCGCCGCCGGAATTTTCGGAACCACCCACCAACGGCGGCGGACCACCGTCGGAACCACCACCAAACTCCATTTTTTCTTAAGAAATGGGGGAGAAAGAAGTTTTAAAGAAAGAAATGTGAGTAGTTTACCTTTTTATCGATCGAAAACCACCCAAACACGCCGGAAAAGCTTGAAGTAGAAAGCTTGAAAGGAAGCTCGAGAGAAATTCAAAGTTGCAAATTTGTGAAAGTGTTTTTATGAGGAAGGAGGGCCTATTTATAGGCAAGGTCGATCAGGGACCTATGTGCAAGAAAACGGGGTCGAATTCATAATTTTCCCAAAAATTTGGGGCCATTTCCAAAATCGAGTTGGAAAGTGGTCCCCACGCGCGACCTTTGAGGTCGGCACGCGCCCCACGCGCGCTTTTCAAATTTCGGGCGTCGTTCACGCGCCTGACACATGTCAGATCTGTCATTATTAAAAGTTGCTTCGATAATCGTGCTCGGCGTTGGAGACGAGGCGACCGCCTCCATCTCACGTCATCAAGATCCCAAATTTGATTTTGTTTGTCAAACAATCTCACCTTCCAAGACGACCATACTGCTCGCCTTACCATTCTGCGAATACGAAGAAAGGCGACCAGGGGCAAATGTTATACCTAGTCAAAGAAGTCAATCTTTGACAAGTCAATCCTAGTCACCAGCTTACGTGGCGAGGACTAGTCAACAAAGTCGTGCGACGACTAGTCAACAAGACCAAGAAAATGTAATAGAATATATGTATTTAATATATGTAAGTGCTCGCTCAAAGATGTTGGCGAGCACATGTTTTAGTTAGCTGCTCGCCCAAATGTATGGCGAGCACGTGTCTATCTTAGCTAGAAAAGTCAAAGTATTGAAGCCTTGGGAGACAGTATGGAGCGTGGCGACCACACTCCTCGACATGGTCCTCCGGCGACCACCGTAGCTCAGCTCCTCGGCATCTCGGCGAGGACGAGCACCAGAGGCGGTTTAGCATTAAATGCGCCATAAAATCACCTTTTCGGGCAGAAGACATGTCCAATAAGGGCGTGCCACGTGTAAAGGGCGGGCAGCCCCTAGAAACCACTATATAATGCCTAAAAGAGGCTCATTTGTACACAAGTTACATCATTCCTACAAATCACCCTACCCAAAGCAATAAACACTCCCAAAGCTCTCAAGCTTTTAGCTTCTCAAAGAAGCTACATCTTTGTGTTCTTCATTGTTCTTACTTGTTCTTCATAAGATCATCAAGATCATCATAAATACTCCCTAAACACGTAATAAACCCCGATCATAATACATGTTTGTCTCGTGCTAATAAACAGTCCACATCCGAGTCAACCCGACGAAAGCACGTACAAGAGAGGCCTTCGAGCTTTAAATCTATTTCTTGAAATATCTTATACAGGGGAGTAAGACACCAAGAACATGAATTTTTTTAATTTGGGGAGCTTGGAAACAAGTGCACCTAATTTACTAGAGTAGGGTCAATTGTAGATACAAGTAATTTGGGAAGTATATGCAATTATCGGTTGCATATATAAAAAAAATGCATGCATATTTGAAATTATATGCACTTATCGGTTGCATATAATAAAATATGCAAATAAAATTTATGATACAAGCTTATGTTAGTATTATGCAATGCACATATTTGATATACGCATCCCCTATAAATATGCAATGCACACATTATGTATATGCATCAAACTACCAAATATATCATACAAATATGCAATGCACAAATGCACAGCTTAAAAAACCAACGATTTCTTACATGCGAAAACTCCTTTGTACAATCAAACAAGTAGATGAAAAGACGAAACAAACATACCTTCAATCATTTTCCTTCAGATATAATCTAGTGATAATCTCTTACCTTTTTAAAATTTAATTCATTTGACTTTTCATATTCTACATTAATTAAATTAAATGATTCAAATCTGAAATTAAGTATAATTATTTCAATTTCGAGTTTTGGAACATCGAATAAGGAAAACTACTTAAAAAAATTAAGTGAAATTAATTGCACGTTTAAGTTTAAAAAAAAAAAAAATCTTAGCATTGCTTAAAAAATAATTTTTTTTGTGAAGTGATGGTTACAAAATTCATAGAGCTAATTCAAATTTACCGAGAACGATTTCGATTGTGCAACGCTTGAAATATTCAAAAAATTATATGGAGATGAGCACAATAATCGAATATGCACAAAATAAAGTTTTATGAAATATTTTAGGAATGTTCCTTTGAATTAAACCCAGCGCGAGATTCTACGAGAAATATCTCCCAACTTAATTTAAATTTAAAAATGTTGACTTTCCTAATTTTAGCTTAACATAATTAATTGAATTCGAAAATCATACTTAATTCGAAATCAGGGGCATAATAGACTATAACTAGTTCAATTTGTCCTTAATTGTTTTACTAAAAAAAATTGTCTTGAAACTTAAAGTCTTAGAGTGAATTGTCCTATTCTGTTTTTTCATACGAGTTTAAACACCTGCAAAAATGTATAAAAGAAGGTGATAAAAATAAGGTAAACATATTTTTATTAAAAATGTGGGTTACAACTCTCGTTGATCTCTTGATTCCTCTCTCTAAACATATGTGATACCGTGGTCTTAGCGACGTGTTCCGGATTTTGAATTTAACCTACAATTTGTGGTATGTAGGGAGTTGATGGAGTCATTGTGACTTATTCCATCATACTCGATTTGACCTACAATTTAGTAGTAGGGAGTTGATGGAGTCGTGACTGACTTATTCCATCTGACTTCCTAAAATTCTATTTTCACTATCCTATTTATAAGAGATAAATGACCTACAAAAGAGGAGCAAAATATAACCGCAAATCAAATTTTGGAGATATTATTTTATATTCTCTTATCTCCAAAATTAGAATTTACACAATATTTAACACATTCAAATATGATAAAATTAAAGTGTCTACGAATGCCCCCTCGAGATCTGTTGTAGAGATCTATGTCAAATGCAACTTGATCTCGAAATCTTGATGTAGAACTCAAAATGTAATTTAGCATGCCCCCAACGGTGAATTTGACATGCCCCCAACGGTGAATTGACATGCCCCCATGAAATTCTGCATACATGAATACTTGGAGAGTGGAGATGAAGAGCGAAAATTGTCCCATCGGGCGTGCCAATTTGTTAACCAATAAATTTAAACACCTGCAAAAATGTGTAGATGTTGTTAACTCTTAAATGCTTTAACATTATCAACAACATCTTAATTTGACCTTCCTTGATTTATTCTAAGTCATTTCTGAAATGTTACATTAAATGTTGTACTAAATGCTCTCACATTCAGGAACGATTCTAGAAGCTTCTACAAGAGTATGGAACCTGGAAGATTCCAGAATGTTGGAGAAGGTACTAGAAGGCCTTGGAGCATTGTAGAACGACCTGGAAGATGGCAGAATGTTCTAGAAAGATCATGGAGGTTGAGGTCCTAAAAAATAGGATCTCATAATGGAAGGATTTAGAAGCTGTGTATTTCTCTATAAATACCGCCAGAGCCTCTCATTTCAAAGTATGCACTACTCGAGTAACACCCCCTTGAGCGTTCAACCCTAGTTAGGAGTTATGGCCAGTAGTTGTATCATTTAACGTACGCCGAGGGATACCACCTTCCAGTGTACTTAGTTCTAGTCTTGAATCGAGTGAGAGTGAATCACAGATTAGATTAGTTCTTTAGACAGTGTTTTTACACTTAAGTCTGTTTGCGGATTCAGGCACCTGCCTCGATTGTAGTTTCTGTTTGTGGAATGTTGAAGTAATTGCTGAGACATTTCACACGACACTTTTTGTATAACTTAGGAACTAAGTTACTTTTCGCCGTAAGGCTTAGCAAAGGTTTTTTTATTAATAAAATCTATGTTAAAAATTATTCCATTGTGTTCGTATTGTGTTTTAGTGTTTTAGACTTCCGCTGTGTACTGTGTTTACTTTTCACATTCTGTTAGAGTTAATGCTACACTAATTGTCACAACATTCAGTGTAACATTGTTCTGTTTTTTACTTAAACACTAGATACCATCCCCCACACACTTTCAGTTGGTATCAGAGCCAATACCTGACGACACTAGGTTAGATCCTTGCTTAAGGTGTGTTTTAGTTTATGTTAGCAATGGAAACACATCACATATCCACTACATTTAGGCACCCGAACATATTATCCATATTTTAAAGCCTAAGTTGTGCATGTATATCAAGTCGATTGATGAACGTGTTTGGAGGACTGTACTTACAGGTTATGATGTACCAAAGATCCAAATCAACACATCAACTCTCTCATCAGAAAGAAGGAAAAGTCAATTTCAACCAAGGTTATCAAAAAGTGAAGGTAAACTAAGGTATGATCTTTAATGTAGAAAATCAGTTCAATGCATGTTCTGAATATGGTCTTTATGAAAATTAATGTGCCAATACTAGACTTATGCAAAAACTGAATTTTAGTACTACCTTAAAATGATGAATCAGATGATGAATTTGATGAATCAAAAGATGTTGAATTTACTTTTCATACCAAGATTGATTATGATAATTCTTTAGATGATAATCTGGATGATACAGATTCTGATGTTGCACCTAATGTCACGACATTTATGGTAACATCGAAACAGAGTCACCCAGATTTGAATTGTTTTAATGGGTTTGTTGATGATGCAGGCATAAGGATTGATGATCATAAGTACCAAAAGTTGTTGGATGATTGTAACTCTCAGAAACTTACTCTTAATTGTTTGAACAAAGAGAATGAGAATCTGAAAGGAACAATTACTGAGCTAGAAGTCATACATTCCAGAAGAGATTTTTGAAATTGGTAAACTGAAGGAGAAATTGATCACCTCTACTTTAAGTTTCATAAAATTTTCTATGAGTGCTTCTGATATATGTTATAGTTATTGGTAAATCTGATAATTGTGGTATACGTTATGATAGTGAAACTGCTTCTATTTCTAAGAATTTTGAAAATGCTGTGAAGTTTGTGAAGGCAAATGTTAAAACATATGTTGTAACATCTGCACAAACAGATTTTCACAAAGTCAAAAACATTGAAAAGAAGTTTGTATGTCATTATTTTTCGATAATTGATCATATTTGTCCGTACTGCATGCAAATGTTTGATGATCTGAGATATGAGAAAATGTTAACTAAAATGATGTCACATCCTATGAAACATTTTCTGAAATCTGCATGAAAATCTGATGTTACTTGTAATGCTGTTCACACTTCCTTGAAAGCATGTTTACTTGGTCAATGGTATTTTGATAGTTGTTGTTCTAGACATATGACAGTACAAATTGACTACTTATCTGATTATGTGACCTTGAATGATGGTAATGTTACATATGGTGGTTGTTCTAAAGGACAGATTATAGGAAAAGGAACTTTGAATGTTGAAAGTTTTCCTAAGCTTAAATATGTTTTGCATGTTGATGGCTTGCTTGCTCATTTGATTAGTATTAGTCAACTTTGTGATGATAATTTGCATGTAAAATTTGACAAAGAATCATGTGTATGTTCTTAATAAAGATGAAAATTGTCTAGGGCAGTAGATAATTGTTATCTTATTGGAACAAATGTGTTTAATTTGTCAAAGAAACTAATCAAAGTCGATGTAGTGAAAAGGATTACCAAAACAGAAGTTTCAGAGTACTACTGTATGTGGACCATGCCAGAAAGGTAAGCAGGTAAGAGTGTTGCATAAAATGCTGTCACATTGTTCTACACATCAATGTTTCGAATTGTTTTGCACATGGATTTTATTGGTCCTATGAAAATTGAAAGCATTGGAGGCAAAAGATATTCACTTGTTGTGGTAGATGATTTTTCTAGATTTACATAGATTGAGTTTTTAAGAGATATATTTGAAACATTAATTTGCTGCATTTAAAATTCTTTACAAAAGGTTCAAAAATGTGTTTAACTTGAAAGTTGGACGTATTAGAACTGATCATGGTAGGGAATTTGAAAACAGCATGTTTAATGATTTTTGTGATAAAAATGGTATTTTGCAAGAATATTCATCTCCTAAAACTCCACAACGGAATGTCTTTGCTAAAAGAAAGAATATAATTCTACAAGAAATGATAAGAGTCATGCTTACTTCTAAAAGTCTTGCTAAGAGAGTTTGGGTTGTAGCATTGAATACATCATGTCATATTATTGATAGAGTTTATATTCGATCTGGTTCTATTCAAACACCTTGTGAGATTTTGAACATTAGAAAACCAAATGTGAAGTATTTTCATGTATTTGGTTGTATGTGTTAAATTCTGAATGATATGGATCAACTTCATAAGTTTGATTCTAAAAGTGTAAGGTTTCTTTTTAGGCTATTCTAGAAATAGTAAAGCTTATAGAGTTTATAACCTTAGGACTAACACTGTTCAAGAATCTGTTAATGTTGTGTTTGATGATGATAAAGGTCTTACAGATGATAAAGATGAAGAAGATGTATCACAAGTCACTGACAATTCTGAGAATACACTGAAGTCTGATAATGCTGCACCGAATGTTAACACATCTGGAGCAACATCTACAGAACAGTCAGTTGTAATTTCACAGAATGATCAGTATGTTCCCAAAACGAATCCTTCTTCAAGAATAGGTAAAAGTCATCCTTCTGACCAGATCATAGGTGATGCTACAGTTGGAGTGCAAACAAGAGGAAAAGTTAGATCAAATAAGGTAGATGTGGTAAGAACAATATGCATGTCTTCTATTTGAAATGTTGTGAATGCAGAGTGTTACTATTCTGAAATTGAACCTAAAAATTTGAATGAAGCATAAACTGATGAAAATTGGATAAATGCTATGCATGATGAACTTAATCAGTTTGAAAACCTTGAAGTATGTACACTTGTTTTAAGACCTAGTTATACTAATGTCATTGGAACAAAGTGAATTTTTAAGAATAAAACTGATGAGTTTGATAACATTTTTTAGGAATGAGACTAGATTAGTTGCACAAGATTACACCCAAGTTGAAGTTATTTATTTTGAAGTAACTTTTGCACTTATTGCTAGGATAGAATCTATTAGATTATTGCTAGCAATTGCATGTTTTATTGACATTAAACTTCATCAAATGGATGTATATGTTGCATTTCTAAATTGCATTTTGAATGAAGAAGCATATGTTGAACAACTTAAAGGATTTGAAGATCCACAATACCCTGATTGTTTTGTTAGAGGAGAAACTGATATAACTTTGTTCATTAAGCACACTGGAGAAGATTTACTTATTGCTCAAATATATGTTGATGACATTGTGTTTGGCTTAACTTGTGATAAAATGTTAACCAATTTGTTAAAACAATGATTGCAACATTTGAGATGAGTATGGTTGGAGACTTGAATTATATCTTCTAGGTCTTCAAATCAAGCAATGTAAGGATGGTATATTCTTCTCTCAAGGTAAGTATGCTAAGAACTTGGTTATAAAGTTTGGTTTTAAAAGTTAAAAAGTAATGAAAACTTCTATGAGATCTACTTTGAAACTTTGCAAAGATAATGTTGGTAAGGATTTTGATCCAACATTGTATAGATCCATGATAAGAAGTTTACTTTATCTAATCTCTAATAAACCAGATATTATGCATAATGTTTTTGTTTGTTTTAGGTACCAAGTTAATTCAAAGGACTCTCACCTGAATGTAATGAAAAGAATGATCAAGTATGTTGCAGGTACAAGAGAACTTGAGATTTGGTACACTAAGTAAAACAACAACATTTTGATTGGATACAGTGATGCAGATTGAGCATGAGATATAGACGACATAAAGAGTAAGAGTAGATGATGTTTCTACATGGGAAACAATCTTGTGGTTAAGCAAGATGTTTCATGCCTATGAAATTGAAATTGATATCCTTACAATTTTCTGTGATAATATGAGTGCATAAACATTTCTAAAAATTCAGTACAACACTCACTCACTAAACACATTTGCATTAGGCATTATTTTATGAGAGATTTAGTGGAGAAGAACATGGTGAAGTTGGAATACGTACCTTTTGAAAATCATATTGTTGATATATTTACTAAGGTTTTGACCTTGATACATTCTCATCCTTGAGGAAATCTCTTGGTATGTGTAGTATCTGAATAATTCTGGATGGATGGTGTCATAAATGTCGTAGCATTTAGGACAACATCATAAGGTTGTAAAGTTGTTATAGATTTAATTTATTTCCTATTTTCGTTGAATAATTCCTTTGTAAAATATTTTTGAATCTGAAATTTGTTGTGCAAAAATAAACATGTCTTACACCTCTCAAATGCATAAAAAAGAGAATGTTATTAGCATACTAAAAGATGTACCAAATCACTGAGTAACTATGGAGCACGGAGTTCGCTACTACGATGCCTTCTTTTCAAAAGGTGATATTTGGTAAAAACATCAAGAGGTTTGTAATCCATTAAGTAAGTATGGGGCACGGAGTTCGCTACTACGATGTACTCTACAGGAACAATGGATCAATACAAATTAGATGCTATAACACAAAAAGAAAAAATATGGTGCAACACAAATGAAGTAAATTCATGTAAAAACCGTGTTGAGGTGTATGTAACAGTTTTGAGCACAACATTAGATGATTCGATTATATTTTTATTAGTTGTAATTATTTAATTATTTGTGGAAATTTATTTTATTTATTTCTGATTATACTGACCCACATCCTTGTTTTATTTCAGATTATACACATTTAAATACTAAATATTCTAGAATGTTCTTAATTTAATTAATTATTTAATTATGATTTTACCCACTACTTAACCATGATCTATTTTGGTGGCTAAGTTTATGGAGTATTATTGAATTTCTTCTAGAAACTTCCTTAGTTGGTTTTTATTTTTTACACGTATTACTTCCAACTATGCATTCTCTCCTATATACTTCTCATAACATGATATACTAAGCATTGCATTTTTTCGAGTGATTTGAGTATTGCATTTTAAGATTTGCTAAAGCCTTGTTTATCTCGGTTATTGTGATTATCTTTTCGATTTCTTGGTGCTTAAATGACAGGAAACTACATCACCACACTCAAACTCCCACGAAACTGTCATCTCCATCTCTCTCCAATCTTAATAGTTTTGCTTTCATGGCCGCTCACACCAAAAACTCACCAACTGCTACAAGAAAAGCTGAAACACTTACCCAAACAACTCCAGTTACACCCATTCCTACAACTGTTCACATTCCACTCGATTCGACCCTTAACGAGTTGAACCAAGCTGTTGAGAATATGTCTCAATCGAATGTGAATTTTGAGAATCTTACATTCTTATTGTTGGAAATATGTCCATTGACATTTCTCATTACTGAAAACACAAAAACTCACCACTACACTTGGTTCGTTCACCTCATAAAAGCCCCAATTTTCAAGTCCTAATACTGAAACAGAGGCAAACGCCTCGATAGCTTCCTCTCTGGGGGAGAGTGAAAAGGAAATTGATGATTTTCCTGTTGCTGAGCAGAACGAGTCTGCAAATGCTGAGACATCCGATTCTGAGGACGCTCAAAATGAAGGAGGCCGACGCGAATGCTAACTCAGGTGAAACTAATTTTTTCTCTTTTTAATACTGATGAATCTGAATATATTGCATTTAGGAAGATCGTTAAGAAAGAAAAGAGAAAGGATTACTCTAACTCGCTGAGGAGACAGAAGAAAGAAAGTAGTGTTGATGATGAACCGATTCAAGGTGTTTTCTTAATCGGAGGAAGAAAATGTGGTTACTGAGAAACGAGTCAAAAGGAAGTATGATTCAAAGGGAAAGAAGGTTGTTGCTGAACGAGACTTGCCCAAAAGAATTGAATCTGATCCAGAGGATAATCCCACCTTTCGTGAGATTAAGAAGACTCTGCATCAAATGCTGAAGCAAGTGCCGCAACACCAGACCCTGATGACAGTAGTAGTTGAGATTCTGAGAAGAGCAGTAGTATGGACTCTGAATCAGCTGAGGAAATAAATTCTAAAGGAGGTAATTCTGATCCTGATAACAATTCTTAGATTGATAGGTTAGTTGCTAAAATCACTAAGCTATCTTGACGAAAGTTGTTAAAGGAAAAGAGAATTAACATTGCTGATTTTGAGAAGTAAAGGGTTCATATAATTTTTGAAAGGAAATTGTTGAAAACTGTAACTTTGAGTGATACTTTTGTGTTTGATTGGGTATATGTACTTTATGCTTGACTTAGGAAGAGTACGGGTAGACGTAGCTCTAAATGATATGGGAATGTACAATTTAGGGGGAGATTAGTTTCACTTACTCTGAAATTGATTAATGATCTCTTAGAGATAGAGCATGTGATTGATGAAGATGAACTTGATTTGAACATGGTTGCTACTTCTATAACTGGGGTAGATTAACTAGGTGAAATATTTTGTGCTTGCCAAAGATCTCACATCTCTATACTTTGTACTCCATAAATTGATTGTCTACAATTGGATACCCTATACAAATTCCACTAAGGTGACTAAGGATCAAGCTACATTGTTGTATAAGATGATTTTTGTGTTGAAGAATTTCAATTTGGATTTAACTATTTTCACCATATGCAACTTATAGTGATATTTATTATAAAGGGAATTTACCTTACCATTGTTGATATGTTCATACCTCAAGAGGCATGAATTTTTAAACCTAAGGAAACTGAGGTTATTTGAGGCAAGGTACCCTTAATGACTATCTCACCTGATCTGTTACTTGGTGAAGGATTGTTGATTTGCTCGTATAAAATTCAGATGGTTCTGATCACAGAGATGCTCTTATTCCAGCTCGACCAGCTCCAGCAAGACCTGAATAGAGGAATGCTACACCAAATGTGAAACACATTGATGGTCACATTGGTCAAACTTTTTCTGTTTCCAGATCTTTTATTATACTTCAACTAAAACGTTTACATGACTATATTGATGGCCTTCAGTTCCTTAAAGTTCGTGGTTAGAGACGCTTTCCACTATCACAGGGGGAGAAACACCATCAACTTTTGGGGTTCGAAGTGAAGAGCTCCATGGAGATGTACCAGAAGCTGATTGTGTACCTGATGCTATTCATGAAGAGACTGTTGAACCAGATGTTGTAGTTCACTTTGCTACAACGTGCACTGTTGTTGAAGAGGAGGAGGATTAATTTGCTGATGCTGATGAACGTATGGATGTTCTTTATGACATCTAAACAGGTTATGGTAACAACTGAACAGGTTGATACAAGACAGGGGGAGGGCTGAACATTATAAGTGATTATGTGCAGGAACATGATGCTGCAGCTGTTGATACAGCAATATATGTCACTTGTTTAGTTTCTTAAGTATTTGTGCCTTTTATACTTCCCTTGATCTTATTCATCTATTCTGTGTTTAAGTTGATTTACAGATTTTGTTTTACTTCCTAGTTGGTAGGTTGTCTTTTATTCAACTTGTTTAATTTGTTTGCATTTATGATAATAGATTACTGCTTTTATGCTTAAATTGTTTTCTTACTTATCATTATTTGCTTACTGCATGTTGTATATGTTAGTTGTTTATTGTATTTGTTTTTTCCCTAAATTTGCTCTATTTTCAGTTTGCTTAAACTGTTTGCCTTAAGAATTATTCTTATTTGCTTACTGCATGAAGTTTGCTTAAATTATTTGCCATAAAGAATTATTTTTATTTGCTTACTGTTTGCTGACTTTAGGTCTTTGTTAGTTGTTGTTTGATTTGCCTTTCTAACTCGCCTTATTATTCAATTTTCTTAAATTGTTTGCTTTGAGGATAATATAGAAGTACACCTCTCTTTAATTATCATGTGCTTACTGCTTAGTGCTTAAATTGTTTGCCTTGATGATAATATAATTCAGAAGTACACTTCTCTTTAATTCTCATTTGCTTACTGCTTATTGTTTAAGTCTTTGTTAGATATTATTTTTCACATGTTTTGCTCTGTTTTTATTTTTAGTCTTTGCTCTGTTTGTTTTTATTTTCTTCGTTATTGCTCTGATTTATTTTGAGCCTTACATAAGTCTTAGGTTGATCTAGTACATATTCATATATGATTCTCTGATTTAACTTTTGATTTTTGTAAAGTTATATATGTTTGTAAACAAGTGTACTGTTTATACTTGTTTTGGTTTTGAATAAGATTACTTTGATCTTATGGCACGGATCTTAGTAAAATTATTCTTGATCTTCGTTTGATTTGATCCAACGGTTACAACATGTATTGTCTTGACTAGTATTTAGCTTTGATGTTCAACATACCTAAATACATAATACTGAGTATGTATAGAAATATATGTGCATCAGGTGTGTTGTAGTCGAAAGGTCAAATTGGGGGAGATTGTAGATGTTGTTAACTCTTAAATGCTTTAACATTATCAACAACATCTTAATTTGACCTTCCTTGATTTATTCTAAGTCATTTCTGAAATGTTACATTAAATGTTGTACTAAATGCTCTCACATTCAGGAACGATTCTAGAAGCTTCTACAAGAGTATGGAACCTGGAAGATTCCAGAATGTTGGAGAAGGTACTAGAAGGCCTTGGAGCATTGTAGAACGACCTGGAAGATGGCAGAATGTTCTAGAAAGATCATGGAGGTTGAGGTCCTAAAAAATAGGATCTCATAATGGAAGGATCTAGAAGCTGTGTATTTCTCTATAAATACCGCCAGAGCCTCTCATTTCAAAGTATGCACTACTCGAGTAACACCCCCTTGAGCGTTCAACCCTAGTTAGGAGTTATGGCCAGTAGTTGTATCATTTAACGTACGCCGAGGGATACCACCTTCCAGTGTACTTAGTTCTAGTCTTGAATCGAGTGAGAGTGAATCACAGATTAGATTAGTTCTTTAGACAGTGTTTTTACACTTAAGTCTGTTTGCGGATTCAGGCACCTGCCTCGATTGTAGTTTCTGTTTGTGGAATGTTGAAGTAATTGCTGAGACATTTCACACGACACTTTTTGTATAACTTAGGAACTAAGTTACTTTTCGCCGTAAGGCTTAGCAAAGGTTTTTTTATTAATAAAATATATGTTAAAAATTATTCCATTGTGTTCGTATTGTGTTTTAGTGTTTTAGACTTCCGCTGTGTACTGTGTTTACTTTTCACATTCTGTTAGAGTTAATGCTACACTAATTGTCACAACATTCAGTGTAACATTGTTCTGTTTTTTACTTAAACACTAGATACCATCCCCCACACACTTTCAAAATGTATAAAAGAAGGTGATAAAAATAAGGTAAACATATTTTTATTAAAAATGTGGGTTACAACTCTCGTTGATCTCTTGATTCCTCTCTCCAAACATATGTGATACCGGGGTCTTAGCGACGTGTTCCGAATTTTGAATTTAACCTACAATTTGGTGGTAGGAAGTTGATGGAGTCATTGTGACTTATTCCATCATACTCGATTTGACCTACAATTTAGTAGTAGGGAGTGGATGGAGTCGTGAATGACTTATTCCATCTGACATTTTGGAGATATTATTTTATATTCTTATCTCCAAAATTAGAATTTACACAATATTTAACACTTTCAAATATGATAAAATTAAAGTGTCTACAATATATATATTAAATATTACTATATTTATATATAGCGGGTATAGATTTGCAAAAACCACGATCTGTTCCATACCTGCTTAATCGGGTCTGTACCCAACTCATGCTGGTCAGGTTCAATGCGAATCCAAATTTTAACTCGTTCCATTACCATCCCTAATCTAACACCCCACAAGAAAATATATTTCTTTCTTTAGTAGGTAATGCATATAACGTAATACTGTAATAACATATTTTATTCAACTGAAAGTTGTCCAAAGCAAAATAAGCACAAAAGTTAAATTCAAACTAAACAAATATCAATCATCTATATATATATATAACTAGTGTAGAACCCGTGTATTACACGGAATTTTAAATTAACATTTTAATATTTTATATTATACGAAGTATCTTTTATGTATTTACTTAATTTAAATTTTAACATTTTCATTTTATATGACATGTTATTATAATTATATTATAATTTTTTTTTCGCATATAATTCTAAATACGTTTGCGAAAATTTTATTTAATAGTACTATATTAATTGTGATGATGTAGATGTAAATGTAAAAAATTGAATGTGATTATTTTGTACCACTCATACAAACAAAAAAAAGTACTCCTCCAATTTTATAATTTCCACTTTTTTTTTTAACTGTCCAATTTTATTATTCTAATTTCTTATTTGAATATTCACACTATTTTATCTCCACCCTTCGATCATCACTTATTTACTCAAATTGTTATTTTTATTCATATACAATCACTTTATCTATAAATGAACCTCACAACATTTCATCATACCCTCTACTGAAAAAAATTAAGATAATTAGGAGTACCAATAGAAATAGAATCTTTGAGTAATTAATAAAAATGAAAACTTTATCAAATTTTTATCTTTTTTTCTTAACATTAAAACACCTTAGTAGGAGATTGTATCGATTAGAGACATGTACGTCTATCAAGACAAAGGGAGCACTCGTGACAACAATACTTGGATGATCTATTTTGGTTTGAAGATCTTGAGCGTGAAATGGTATTTTATTATGTAATGGTCCCTAAAAAAAAAACCCACCAGTCCATATCTATGAAAAGATTAACATTACCACCAAGACCCTTTCTTTAAGTCTAAATTATTAATGTTAAATGCAACTCACTTTCAATTAAATAAATGTCTAATATCTACATATATCTATTGGAACATAAATGTCTAATATATCATATCTATGAAAAGATCCAATTACGGACAAAATTTAGTAGGAAAACAGATTTTCATAAATTATAATGCCATTAAAAAAATCCCAAGCCTACATCAGAACTTAAGTCCTTAAAAAAATACCAGAAAAGTTCAAGAAACCAGAATCTACATTTTATAGATTCAAAATATCAAAACTAACAACAGCTCATGATTCGTACTTTTTACAAAAAAAATATAAGAATCAACACATCACGTACTTTTATGGATAAAATTTCACGTATATTGGCTGCTAAGGCAATTGAGGAATCCCACACCTCGTCTCCAGACCTACATGATTATATTTATGGTCAAATATCGCATAAAATATTTACAAAGAAGATAAAATTACAAATTAAAAAAAAAAACACTGAAATTTACTTGAAGCTGAAAGATAAATTTTCTTGTTTTCAATCAAATCAAGAGCGGAAGCAACCTTTCCCAAATGATAGAGGGACTTGATCTGCAGGTGTCACCTCCACAACTTCACATGAGAACTTTTGCAAGATTATTCAAACTGAGGTACTTTTAAGCAACATCAAGGGTTCGCGCACAAAGTTGAATCACTCTAGCATACATCCGCAACTGTATCAATAACATAATAATATCATGAAATTCTCACATGTTTCAAATTGGACCACAACTTCATATGAGAACTTTTGCAATTGAGATAATCAAAACTAAGTTTCATGGGTATAACTGTATAAGTTTCAATACAGAGCAAGTCTTTTTGCTAGGTGATGTAGTTAGGGTTGTTGTGATGTAATGTAAGGAGTAAAATAAGGTTCATCCAAAGGACTTTACTCCATTGGTATATTAGAAATTTTAGTGACTAATAACCACTGAGATTGAATCTTTTGTGCTATTTGCAACTGTGAAATTCTATTGGGGTATTCACACGGATAGACTTACTTTTATAGATTGGTTTAGTTGGTAAACATATTTAGTAAAAGGTGCAAGTTTCAAACCTTGATCAATGTTTTTTTTAATCTCAATAGAAAAATAACACATATCAATACAGTTAATTATTACATATGTATATATACACTTCATGAAAATGTGACGCATCATCCAAATTAATCTCAAATCTGTATTAAACTCCCTATTAGTATAATAGGGGATATTAGATAAATGAAATTTGGAAATCTTCAAATAGATAGAACATCTTAATCATCTGATTGGAGTAGAGCTATAGAGGAATGTTTATGGGTCAATTTCTAAGCATTTTCAAATTAACATGACGACATATATATTGATCCACTCCAAAAAAATAAAAGAACCCTCGTAAAAACACTTCTAGAAAGCTTCTCTGATGTTTGGACTTATGTTGCATAAATGTCACGACAACTATAAATCAAATTTTAATCCACCATTCCTGTCAACCTTCATCATCGACAATTGAACATCCAAGCAGAAAATTTAAAGAACTCAACAAAAAAAAATTGTAAAATTTGCAGAACACACATTCTGCATTGTAGAAACCACATTTCAGATCATTAGCAACAAATGATGATCATAAAAAAATCACATTGTTGCATATTTCTGCAAACCACACAGTAAAACAAAATATTAATTCAAGTTGCATATTTCAGAAAACCAAAATACTACCATAATTACTCGAAAAAAAATATATATATATATATATACAAACCTAATTTGCCAAATCGAACCATAATTGAATTACTAATTCCGTTCAAAGAAATCAAATTCATGCTGCATATGACATCATAATCCAGAAACTACAAATTCATAAAGAATTAAATAAATCATCACCATCCAATCCAAAAACCAGCAGCTATGAATAATCGAAACAAAACTCATTCAATTACAAATTAAACATCGAGAAACAGAACAACAAAAAACCACCATATAAGCAAAGAAAGCAAGGGAAACATTCCAAAATTTTAATCTAACCTCTTAGTAAATTTACTATGTAACATCTTATTCACATGTATGTTCAAATCACAGTGCAAACCTTCGTCGCAATTTATACATTAAAAAGAATTTACAATTTGAAAATTTCAAAACATGACCAAGAAGAAATTACAATTCAAAAATTCTAGGCATATGATACAAACTAAAGAAACCACGTGATTCAAATACACTTTTTAAATTTTAATACTAATAAAATCCACATATTGGATTTCAAACCCAATCAAATCCATGAACAAACACCCATGCAATTTATATAATGCACATGGAAGAACAACTAAAACGATAGTCATTGTACAGGGAGGGAACAAAACACTTTACGATGACCAACTTTACATACCTGGAATGACCCCTAATATGCGGCTCTTAGCAGCTTCATCCCAAAACTGACGAAACCTAGCAGTCTGTACACAAAGAAGAGGCATGAGAGTATGATTTGTCGTGAGATTTCTCGAATATGTGGGTCAATTATGCTCTAGATATCAATAAATTCTTACAATTTTCGTGTAATCATGAGCTAATTGTTAGATATGTTGATACATGAATGTTTTGTTTGATTTTTAGATAAAGCAAGGAGTTTCGAAGCAAATCACGATAAATCCAGCTGTTGGATCAATCCAATGAGTCAACCACAAGAAAGGCATCAAGAAGAGGGTCGAAATGAGATGAGAATCGAGCCGATCGGGCATCGGGATTGAGAGTTATGCATGAAACGAGAAGAGAAGGAGGGAACTCGGCCGAATCTGTAACTTTGGACATCACTGCGCACTCGGCCGAATCTGCAAGTTTTGAAATTACTGAGCACTCGGCCGAGTGAGCCAACTCGGCCGAGTAAGGTGGAATGCCGTAGCCACTGAAATTGAAGACCACTCGGCCGAGTGACCCTCACTCGGCCGAGTCTCGGCTAGAAAAGTCGCATAACGTTTTTATAAGTGATCCACTCGGCCGAGTGACCCCAACTCGGCCGAGTTGCAGAGAAAAATTACCCCACTTGGTCAATTGAATAGAAGTTAATTAGTAATTAGCTAACCAAGAGGAGGTTAATGGCTAGACCGACAACTTTAGACACTAAACGAATAGAGGTCGTCTAGGAGTTTGGTGAGAGGGCGTTTCATAAGCATTAGTAACCGTGTTGAAAGTGCTTATGAAACACTATCCTAGGAGCTTATGGTATTTGGTTAGACCCTATAATTGCTAATCAATGCACGATGTTCGCCTATGCCTTTCAAGGGGGTTTGCACACTTGTGTGATAGCCTTTAGCTTAATCCGAATTCATATCTAATTCATGTAATTGGTTCACTAGTTCATTAATTTCTAACAAAACGGAAACACCCGAGGCAATACACTTCTCTTGCACTTTCCAAACGAAAGTTAGTTAGTTCATTATTTCTAGTCACTATTACTTATTACTTTAGTTAATTTAGTTTAATATCTTTGTTCTTATTCCCGAAATTCCAAACAAACAAGCTTAGTTACTACAATAGCATGATAACTTGCAACTTTAGGGATTCATTGACACTCAATTAAGTCCTTGGAACGAAAATATACTTGGGAAAAACTTATCTAAAAATACGAACAAGTCAATGGCGCCGCTGCCGGGGACTTAAGCGAGTGTTATTAGTGAGACTTAGAGTTTGTTGAGTGTTGTTGGTAGTAGCATTTCTTTTTTGTTATCTTGTTTTTCGTTTCTCTTTGTGGGCTTTGACATTTTCCTTTTGTAGGTGCATGATCACAAGATCGCGTGGAGAAAACCTTGAACCATTAGACCTTGAGATCGAGGCACACGCAAGAAGAAGGAATCGAAGTAGAAACCGTCAAAGAGTCATAGAAGAACCACTTGAGATGGAAAACATTGAAGAGATGAATCCTCCACCAAATGGAGATGATGAGCTTCAAAGGGAGAATCCCCAAATTGGGAATCAACAAGGAGGTAATCCACTTCAAAACCCTCCACAAAATCTCATTAATCCCAATCCACCATATCCAATCCAAAACCACCTTCCATATCAAGGATACAATCCTTATCCTTATCCACCTCCACAACAAGCCTACTATCCACCACCTCCACCTCATCCATATCCACTACATCAACACCCATATCCTCCACCTTACCAATATCCTCCACCTCAACAAATCCAAGAAGAATTCGTTCCTCCTCCTCTACATATAGAAGAACCTCAACGTGTGTACCATGGAAGGCCAATGAGGGAATATTTTGAGCCTCAACCTAGGGAGCATTACGATGGGTTGGCAAGACCAAGGGTGGAGGCAAACAATTTCGAGATTAGTGCCTATTTATTAAGGATGTTGAGGGAGAGACAATTTGAAGGAAGGACGGATGAAGGATTTGAGGAAGACCCGAATGAACATCTTGCTCAATTCTTGGAGATAGCCGACACTCTCAAGCAAAATGGAGTGTCGGAAGATGCTAAAAAGATGAGGCTATTTCCGTTTACATTGTCGGGGAAAGCAAAAGCTTGGCTACAATCAAACATTCCCGCCGGAGAAGTGAGGACGTGGGAAGATTTGAAGAAGAGATTTCTATTGAAGTACTACCCTCCTTCAAAGACGATGGAAGCCAAGCAAAAGATCTCGACGTTCAAACAAGGTCCAAATGAGGGAATCAAAGAAGCATGGGAAAGGTTTACGAGTTTTCTCATCACATGCCCCCATCATGGTTTCCCAATAGAACAAACAACTTGTTGGTTCGTTGGTGGGTTACGATTGGAAGATCAACACCACATTGATGCTTGTGCGGGGGGTTCAATTTGGATGAAATCGGTGGAGGAGATCAATGACATAATAGAGGGGATATCAAGCAATACTTTCAAGATGAGAGTAGACCGTGGAGCACAAAATCGGGTAGCTCAATTGGATGCTAATGATAGCATAAAAGCAATGATGACTACACTCATTGAAAAGGTGAATATTTTATCTCAAACAAGAGATAATCATTTATCCTTTGTGCAAGAAGATCCTCAAATGGGACATATGGAAGAAGTGCAATACATGGGTCAACAAGGATATCCACAAAATTTTCAAGGGAATCGACAATATCAAGGCCAACCACCATATCAAAATCGTGGTCAAGGATATCAAGCTCCTCCTCAAAACTGATTCCAAGGGCAATCTTCATCATCTCAAGGTCAAGGGGGACCATCCCCTCAATACCAAGCTCTTCAAAACCCGAATTTTCGGAGGAATGAGAATTTGTCATATTCCAATCCTAAAGGTGCTATTCAATATCCTCCCGGATTTGATCCCGGAGCAAAACTCCCAAGTGGAGAAGGGAAATCCTCCACGGATGAGCTTCTTGCACTCCTAATGAAGAAAATGGAGATAAGTGAGAAGAAATCCGAAGCAACCGACTCCATCCTCGCCCAACTCATGAGTAACCAAAAAGCGATGGAATTCCAAATGGGACAATTGGCAACTTCAATTGGATCTCAACCAAACAAAGGAAAATTTCCATCTACAACCGAAGTGAATCCGAAAGAGCATTGTAAAGCAATTAAATTGAGGAGTGGCACTTCTTACGAAGGGCCAAAAATGCCTACGGACGTTGAGGATGAGAAAGTAGATGAGGAGATTGAAGAAGTTGAGGAAGGAAAGCAAGATGAGGAGTTGGAAGTTGAAGGAATGAAGGATGATAAAGATGAAGAGAAAGAAAAGAAAGAGGAGGAAAGTGGGGACGACGAAGTGAAGAGTCCAAGGACTCCAAAGTGGAAGATTGCTAAGGAGTTAAGAGAGAAGAAGCATGATGTACCATGTGACAAATGGGGGATTCCCATTACTCATGTACCACTTCCCTTTCCTCAAAGGTATATGAAGAAGAGGTTGAACGAGAAGTTTAACAAGTTCATGGAAATTTTTAAGAAGATTCATATCAATCTCCCTCTTCTTGATGCCTTGGATCAAATGCCCCACTATATGAAGTTTCTCAAGGATTTGATTGCAAACAAGAAGAAGCTTGGAAGTCATCAAGCAATCAACCTTTCGGAGGAATGTAGTGCTCTACTACAAAGAAGCCTACCCAAAAAGTTGGAAGATCCGGGGAGTTTCACCATTCCTTGTGAAATCGGGGGTAGTGAAGCAATATGGGTGTTATGTGACCTTGGGGCGAGCATCAACCTCATGCCCTATTCAATTTACAAGAGGTTGGATGTGGGGGAGTTGTTACCAACGACCATGACCTTGCATCTAGCCGACCGATCGGTGAAGACACCAAGAGGGATCGTTGAGGATGTGTTAGTGAAAGTGGACCGATTCATATTTCCCGTGGACTTCGTCATTCTTGATATGGCGGAAGATGAGCACGTCCCTTTGATCCTTGGGAGACCTTTCCTTGCAACGGGGGAGGCAATGATCAATGTGAAGAAAGGAGAATTGAAATTGAGTTTCAATCATGAAGAAATCACATTTTCGATTTACAAGTCTTTGAAAGAGCTTGGAGAAGTGGAGTCTTGCAATTTCTTAGATGTGGGTGACAACATTGTGCAAGATGAATGGGAAGATTTCTCTAACACTTCTTTAACTCATTCTATTTCTTCATTTCTATGTGATTCTTTGATTGTCTCTAATGATTTGTTACCAAGTTCTTATAGGGAATCAATAGAAGAAGTTGATGCAATGGAGATGAGAAGGAGACCTCCAATTCTACCACTTCATATTCCCGTTGAAGGAGGACAAGGTTCGGAAGAAAAGAAGGAAAAGATGAAGCCATTACCGGAGCACCTCAAGTATGTTTACTTGGATAACGAAATGAGGTACCCCGTTATTGTTTCCTCTTTGTTAAATGATGGTGAGTGGGATAAATTGTTGGTTGTGTTTGCTAGGAATAAGAAAGTCTTAGGTTGGACCATTGATGACTTGAAGGGTATTAATCCATCTATATGCATGCATAGGATTAGGACCGAGAGTGATGTTAAACCTATAGTCCAACCTCAAAGACGAGTAAATCCTATTTTGCAAGAAGTCATTAGAAAAGAGGTAATCAAGTTCTTAGACTCGGGTATGATTTTTCCTATTAGTGATAGTCCGTGGGTATCACCATTGCATGTCGTGACTAAAAAAGGGGGAATGACGGTCATCACGACCGATAAAAATGAGGTAATTGCTACACGGGTAGCAACCGGGTGGAGAGTGTGTGTGGATTATAGAGAGTTGAATAAGGCTACATGTAAGGACCACTTTCCCCTCCCCTTTATGGATCAAATGCTAGATAGGCTTGGTGGATTTGCTTACTATTGCTTCCTCGATGGTTATTCCGGGTACAATCAAATAATGATTGCCCCCAAAGACCAAGAGAAGACAACCTTCACATGTTCCTATGGAACGTTTGCTTGGAGACGCATGCCTTTTGGGTTATGCAATGCACCGGCAACATTCCAAAGGTACATGATGTCTATTTTTCATGATTTGATTGATAGAGTGATGGAAGTTTTCATGGATGATTTTTCGGTGTTTGGTACCTCATTTGACACATGTTTGGAACATTTGGAGTTAGTGTTTAAACGATGCCAAGATACCAACCTTGTCCTTAATTGGGAAAAGTGTCATTTCATGGTCAAGGAGGGGGTGGTACTTGGTCATCATATATCTTCTCAAGGTTTGCAGGTTGATCGGGCAAAGATAGTTGCAATAGAGAAGCTCCCTCCTCCATCAAACGAGAGAGGAATTCGTTCATTCTTGGGCCACGCCGGTTTTTATAGACGGTTCATTCAAAACTTCTCTAAACCCCTTTCACATTTACTTGAAAAGGATGTCCCTTTTGTTTTTGATGATGCTTGTTTGAATGCTTTTAGTGCCTTGAAGGAAGCGTTGATCAACACTCCCATCTTAGTAGCACCAGATTGGAAGAAACCGTTTACATTGATGTGTGATGCTAGTGACGTGGCAATGGGGGTAGTTCTTGGCCAAGTAAGGGAGAAGGTATTCCGGGCTATATACTATGCCTCAAAAACATTCAATGGAGCTCAATTGAATTACACCACTACGGAGAAGGAACTTCTAGCAGTGGTGTACGCGTTCGATAAGTTTCGACCCTACCTAGTAGGTGCGAAAACTATTGTTTACACGGACCACGCCGCTATCCGTTACCTCATGGGAAAGAAAGATGCAAAACCAAGGCTAATCCGATGGATCCTACTTCTTCAAGAATTTGACATTGAGATCAAGGATAAGAAGGGGAGTGACAATGTTATAGCCGACCATTTGTCCCGGATTGAGAGGGCTAAAGAGTTCAAAGAAGAGTTTGGAGATGTAAAAGAAGAGTTCCCGGATGAGCGTTTATTTCGTATCCAAGGATCATTTGTGGGAAAGATTCATGATGAAGGTCCTTGGTATGCGGATATTGCCAACTACTTGGCAAGTGGGAGCATGCCATTTGGGGCAAACACTTATGAGAAAAAGAAGTTCTTGAAGGATGTTGAGAGCTACATTTGGGACGACCCCCATGTGTTGAGAAGGGGTGTCGATTCCATAATTAGGAAGTGTGTCCCGAAGGAGGAATGGGAAGATATCATGAATCATTGTCACTCGTCTCCGTGTGGTGGACATTATGGGGGTGAAAAGACAGCTCTAAAGGTACTCCAATCTAGATTTTATTGGCCATGGGTGTTCCGGTCTTGTAAGGAGTTTGTACTCCGATGTGATAAATGTCAACGTAGTGGTGGGATTTCAAAGAAGAACGAGATGCCTTTGAACAACATCGTAGAGGTTGAGTTGTTTGACGTGTGGGGGATAGACTTCATGGGACCGTTTCCGTCTTCCAATGGTTTTACCTACATTTTACTTGGGGTTGACTATGTGTCAAAGTGGATTGAGGCCGTTGCTACAAGGGCTAACGATGCAAACACTGTGATGATCTTTTTGAAGGGAATCTTCACTCGATTTGGCGTTCCTAGAGCTCTCATAAGTGATGGGGGGAGTCATTTTGTAAACAAGATGATGGAGAAGCTTCTTGCAAAGTATGGTGTTACACACAAGGTAGCAACTCCATATCACCCCCAAACCAATGGGCTTGCCGAAGTTTCGAATCGGCATATCAAGAAGATTTTGGAAAGGACGGTGAGCACTAGCCGAAAAGATTGGGCAAGCAAGCTTCCGGATGCTCTTTGGGCATATAGGACGGCATATAAGACCCCACTTGGTATGTCTTCCTACCAATTAGTTTTTGGGAAGGCTTGTCATCTCCCCGTTGAGGTGGAACACCAAGCACTTTGGGCTTTAAGGAAGGTAAACTTGGACAGCGATTTGTGTGGAGAGAAAAGGGTCCTTCAATTGCACGAACTTGAGGAGTTTCGTGAGGACGCCTATGCAAGCTCCCAATTATTTAGGGAGAAGACAAAAAGATGGCATGACGCACGGCTATCCATGAAAATCTTTGAAGAGGGGGATGAAGTGTTACTCTACGATTCGAGGTTAAGTTTATTCCCCGGAAAGTTGAAATCAAAATGGAAAGGGCCATTTCGTGTAAAGAAAGTGTATCATACGGGCTTCCTCGATCTTGAGAACGAAAAAGGAGAAGAATTCAAAGTGAATGGCCACCGAGTTAAACATTACTACTCCCTTCCCGACAAGGGGGTAGTGCATGTAGTAGGGCTTCGTGACCCTTGAACTAAGGGAGTTCCGTCCGGCATAGGACGTTAAACCTAGCGCTAAATGGTAGGCAACCCATTTTTTACTTGCTTTCATAGTGTAGTTTCTTTTATGTGTTTAGATGATGCTTTTGATGGTTGGATGAGCTTGATGGTTGTAGGTACATTCTTATGGATGTGTGGTCTAAAGGGGTGAAGAAAGATGTCAAAGTGGGACCAATTCGAAGTGATAGATTGAAAAAGTGAAAGGAGGTGATAGCCATCATGGAAGGTACACCCTTTCCCAAACTTGGATTGCTTAGCAATGCTCAAGTTTGGGGGGGGGGGGGTAGGGAAATTTTTCTTTTATTTTTGTACTTGGAGTTTATTGCATATGAGCACATGCAAGTGGTGATTGAGATTTACTTAGGATATTGGATTGTTGTGTGCTCGTAATTTATTTTCATGATGGTGAACTTATGTGTGATATAGTGTTGGTTGTGAGTAATTGTTGGTACTTGGTGCAATTTAATTTTAACACTTATTTTTCAAACTTTTAATTGCATAGCAATGAAAAAGTTTGGGGGGATGTATTCATTTTAAAAGTAAATTTGCACCAAGCACATGAGAGTCATTGTTGTTGGGTATTTGGTGAATTGTTGAGGCCTAACAAAAATTTTGAAGGAAAGGGAGGGGATTAATTCGAAAAGAAATGCATGGAGAATGGGATTTGAGAAAGAAATCAAGTGGAAATGCGTGTGGAAATGCTCGGAGCTGGAAGAGACCATATTCGGCTGGGTCGAACGAGTGCCCTGACTCGAATCGAGCCGAAAATCAGGTTAGCATTCGAAAACGAAAATAAATTGGGAAAAGCAGGTACTCGGCCGAGTGACCTAACTCGGCCGAGTTGCATTGAACTAAAACATTCTGGAACTCGAAATCACTCGGCCGAGTGACCCTAACTCGGCCGAGTTCCTGTTCGCATACACCTCCCTATATAAAGTCATTTCCTCATTTTTTCACTCATTTCCCCCAAACCCTAGCACCAAAATTCGCCTCCCTCCTCATTCCTACCCAAAAATCGACCAACACTCACCCTCCTACACCCAAAAATCGACCAAAATCCTTCCCAAAACACCAAAATCAACCACTGCTCTCTCCATTCTCCATCATACACCAAGGAATTTGATTTTTTTGCAAAGAGGAAAAGGGAGTTCTTGCTTTCTCACAACTTCAAGCTTTAATTTGTTGTGTTTCATCACTCAAGGTATGTTTCCTATGTAAATTTATGCAAGGTGAAGCATTTATTTTTGAGTTTTGGTGAAATTAAATTGTGATGTGAAGAAAGTATGAATCTTTTTGAATTTTTGCTTGAATGTGAAGTGGGTTTGAGTATTTAGGATGGATTGTGGTGATATTGCATGTTTAGAGTAGCTAGAAATTCGAATTTGGTGTCGATTTTGTATGGGTATGTTGAATTTACCTTCAATTTTGTGAATTGTGTTACTACTTTCATGGAGGAATTTTGACAAAACAATAATTGTGCACCAAAGTTTGAATTTTTGCTTGAATTTGTTGTGGGGATGGTTGATTGTGATGGGTTATAGTGATTTTACATGATTAGAGGGGCTAGAAACTCAAATTTGGTGTCAATTTTGCATGGGTGGGTTGAAGTTGTCTTCAATTTTGTGAATTGTGTTACTACTTTCGTTGAAGCATTTTCACAAACACTTTGTATGCACCAAAGTTTGAGTTCAAATTGATGATTTGTCTTGAAAATTTCACCAATCATTGTTAGAGCTTCATGAGAATTGATGTTTTGTTGAGGACATTGTCTTGAAAATTTGTAAATGACATGTTTGGTGGAAAATTTTGTTGAAAATGGAAAGAATGCATAAATGTGATAATTTAATTGAGAAAATTTGTTTGGTGTAGGAGCCTATGTAAGATGTCCGGTAAAGACGATGAGCAGTGGGTCGCAAATAAAGTGAACACAGGGAAAAGAAAGGTCACCCCATTCTCTTTGGGGATTGACTTTTCACAAGAAGAGCTCAATCGTCTCGAACCGCTGTTCTTGAGGATCGTAGATGAAGTGGCACGAACAAGGTTCCCCGATGATAGATGTATGAACGAGATGGGGATAGCAGGGGATGTTTATGGTATGTTTGAGAAAGTAGGAATGGGGGACTTCATCATCAAAGAGCCAAAAACCTATGCAAAGCTCACGGCCGAGGTTCTATGCACTATAAAGGTGGAAAAAGAAGCTAGAACCCATATCCCAACCCACATCACCTTCCGAATGTGGAATGAGCCTAGGAACCTCTCCCTCGACATCATTAATGAGATATTGGGTGCACCAAGGGATGTAGAGAGGAGGTTAATAGCTCAAAAGAAGGCATTCAAGGAGCAAGAATTTTGGAGGTTGATAACATCCTCCAATGAAGCCTATCACTCCACCCAAGCCAAGGCCACTAATATCCGAAACCCTACTCTTAGATACATAGAGAAAATCCTTTGCAACACTCTTTTTGCTAGGGAAGAAAGTGGATCGGTGAACAAGGACGAACTATATGTCTTGTGGTGCTTAGTGTACGAGCAAAAGTTCAATGCCGCGTACTACTTTGTACACCAACTCGAGAGGATTCGGAACAGCTGGGCTACAAGGTCGAAGGTAATGATTGGGGGGATGATCACTCTGTTTGCCGACCACTTTGGGATCGACACCTCGGGTTTAAGGGAAGTTAGGGGGACGACTTGGAGATACATGTGATGAAGAAGATGCTCATTTTGAAAGAAGTTGGTGGGAGATTGTTCTACAAATGTGCAAATGGCCAAGATTTCCCTCTCCCTAACACAAGCCTAACCACTCTCATTAAGGGAAAGAAGAAGATTCATGATAACCTTAGCCTCAACACCATTGCACACATCCGAGTAATTCAAGAAGGATCAATTAATCATCAAGACGAAGAAGAGGAGGTGCTTGGAATTGAAGGTGGGGGTGCTCAAGATGGAGAGAATGAGGGTAACGAGGAAGATGGAGCCGGTCCCTCCCGTGCACAATGGGAAAATTATATGAAGGCTCAAGCGGACTTTGCACGGGAGCAAGAGCAAAGATGGTTGGGACAAGAGGCCTTTATTAATGACCAAAGAGCTCGGTGGATTGTGGAGGATGGCTATAGGAGAGATGATGAAGTGCGTTGGGCAGCGGAGGCATCCTTTCGAAGGACCCAAGATGATCGTTGGACACAAGTCAACGATGCAATCCAACGCTTGGAGTCGTGGCATATCGGGCCAAGCAACTACCCATACCCACCACCACCTAATCAATGAAAGGGAGTCCTCTTATCCACCCTCTATCCCATACTTTGAAGTTGAACACTCAAGACTATCATTTCGATTTGGTTGTACCACCCGTATTGAAACTATTTTCTTTCTTTTTGTTGTTTGATGATACTCTTGGTACCTTGTTTTGTACTTTATGGATTTGTGCCTTTAATTTTCCCTATTGTGTGATGATGTTTATCTTATCTTGATGGATGAATGTTGATTGAATGATTGATGTTGTAAAATTCTATGTGATGAAAGTTGACTCATGGATGAGCTTACCTTGTGAATGTGTGTGGTGAGAAGAACTAGGCTTATGATAATGCTTGTATTCACATCTTTGAAAGCCCGGTGAGAATTGATCCTTGAACCAATCATGATCCGGTTGTTTATTTGAGAGTGGATTGATCATTGTCCATAATTCTAGAACTTGCCATACGTCTTGCTTGAAACCACAAGTGTGTGAAATAATGGGATATGATTTAGGCCATCTTTTGTTATTAATAGTCACTTAGCCAAATATTCCCATACCAAAAAGAAGTTTCCGTAGTTAGCCAATTTGAGCCTTAAAACTTGATCTTTTGGCAACCTACAATGTTTAACCTCTTGAACTTTATAAGCCTTTGCCCTTTACTAGTGGAGGACAAGTGAAAAGTCGAAAAACATGAGTTTTGATTGAAATGTGTGTGGGGTGTTTGAGTAAAGAGAAAAAAAAGAGAGAAAGAAAAGATGAGAAACAAAAGAAAGGGATAAAAAAAAAAAAAAATGGGAGCCCCTAGAAAAGAGAGTGAAAAATAAAATAAAAAGAGAGAAGAGGGGATCTCTCAAAAACATGTGCTTAAGAGCAAAAAGTGGACTCTTGAAAGAAACAAAGGAAGAAAATTCTTGAGAATGAAAAGAAAAGTGAGGATGATGGATGGTTTGTTTTGAATGAAATGAGAAAAATGAAAAGAAAAAAAAAATGGTTCGTTGTCCTCCACTAGTCGAGTCACATTTCCCAAATTCTTCCCACCGTTTCCAAAGAGCCAACGTTACGTCCAAATCGAAGTCCTTTTGATCCCATTGTGAAGCATAACAAAGTGGTAGAAAGATGAGATTTGTGGCAAGCTTATGGTGATTATGTGATGTGATTCAATTGATGAGTGAAAGCATAGCCTCAATTTACTTGTGTGAATGAGAGAAACACTTCTTGTGAGGATTGTGAATCAAGTGCTTGATTTTTCTTTGTTGTAATTACAACTTGCATGAAGTTGGTAGGGGAGTTCATGGTTGATAATGGTTCATTGGAAGTTCACTTGATCATATCATTGTTTTAATTGGATCCATAGTGCAAATTCTTCACAATCACTCTCCTTTGTTCTTTTCTTTCTTTGCTTGGGGACAAGCAAGTCTTTAAGTTTGGGGGGGTGATTTGTCGTGAGATTGCTCGAATTTGTGGGTCAATTATGCTCTAGATATCAAGAAATTCTTACAATTTTCGTGTAATCATGAGCTAATTGTTAGATATGTTGATACATGAATGTTTTGTTTGATTTTTAGGTAAAGCAAGGAGTTTCGAAGCAAATCACGATAAATCCAGCCGTTGGATCAATCCAATGAGTCAACCACAAGAAAGGCATCAAGAAGAGGGTCGAAATGAGACGAGAATCGAGCCGATCGGGCATCGGGATTGAGAGTTATGCATGAAACGAGAAGAGAAGGAGGGAACTCGGCCGAGTGAGTCAACTCGGCCGAATCTGTAACTTTGGACATCACTGCGCACTCGGCCGAGTGACTCAACTCGGCCGAATTTGCAAGTTTTGAAATTACTGAGCACTCGGCCGAGTGAGCCAACTCGGCCGAGTAAGGTGGAATGTCGTAGCCACTGAAATTGAAGACCACTCGGCCGAGTGACCCTCACTCGGCCGAGTCTCGGCTGGAAAAGTCGCATAACGTTTTTATAAGTGATCCACTCGGCCGAGTGACCCCAACTCGGCCGAGTTGCAGAGAAAAATTGCCCCACTTTGTTTTTGACCTAGAAACACGTGCCAAGCTCAAGGGGGAGGGTATAAAAGGCCACAAGTTTGTTTTTCAAGGGGATTCCACACATTGAGAAGACTCTACACATAGTAATAGGTTTTGAAGCATTTTTCCTTCTAGTTTTTCATAGATTAGCTTAGTACTTAGTCAATTTGTCATTTCAATCAAGGATTGTAAGTGGGCTTTGCTTATTTCATCATATTGTAGCTACAAATCCATCATCAAGGTGATATCTCTCAATTTTAAGTTTCAATTTGGTAATTACTTTCTACATTGCAATTTCTCTATTAATTAGCATGGGCTTTATGTTATTTTGTATTGTAGCCATGGGATTCTCTTCTAGAACCATGGGCTAATCCCCAATTGCCTTGGGTGTGGATGTTTTGATGGGAATTTAGTGTAATTGTGAAGTAATTGCATGATTCACTTAGGATTTGGGTGTAAATGTTTCTAGAGTTATATTTTGTTTGATTCATTTGATTGGTCAACCCTATTAGCTAGCATTTTCGATTGTGTTGATTGCAACGAGAGTTGGGTTTGCATGATTGGGGTGTGAGTGTGACCTTTGGTCAATTGAATAGAATTTAATTAGTAATTAGCTAACCGAGAGGAGGTTAATGGCTAAACCGACAACTTTAGACACTAAACGAATAGAGGTCGTCTAGGAGTTTGGTGAGAGGGCGTTTCATAAGCATTAGTAACCGTGTTGAAAGTGCTTATGAAACACTATCCTAGGAGCTTATGGTATTTGGTTAGACCCTATAATTGCTAATCAATGCACGATGTTCGCCTATGCCTTTCAAGGGGGTTTGCACACTTGTGTGATAGCCTTTAGCTTAATCCGAATTCATATCTAATTCATGTAATTGGTTCACTAGTTCATTAATTTCTAACAAAACGGAAACACCCGAGGCAATACACTTCTCTTGCACTTTCCAAACGAAAGTTAGTTAGTTCATTATTTCTAGTCACTATTACTTATTACTTTAGTTAATTTAGTTTAATATCTTTGTCCTTATTCCCGAAATTCCAAACAAACAAGCTTAGTTACTACAATAGCATGATAACTTGCAACTTTAGGGATTCATTGACACTCAATTAAGTCATTGGAACGAAAATATACTTGGGAAAAACTTATCTAAAAATACGAACAAGTCAGAGTATGAGATATATTCTTTACAACTGTCCTCCGATAAGGAACAAAACCAAAGTTACCAAAGAGAGTGTGTTTCATGACATTTAAAAATGAGAGAAGATGCTAAGCATACCTCCATGTAGTGTGCGAGTGCGAGAACAATGAGTGTGTTGAATTGTTCTTCCATTTGTTGATCATGTTTGCATTTAAAACAATGACAACCAATTAGAATGTAAACGAAATCGAAAGGAAAGATTCTATAATTTGTCTTTGGCTACTTGTTCTGGTGTCCCCATGAGCTCGACTGCTCTAGTAACAGAGTTAGGATCTGCATCCATATCCCCTGTAACCTGAATCTTAGCTTCTGACCGTAGTTGAAGATACTTGATAGTGTCACCACATTTGCCAATTATCACTCCAACCCTTCCATTTGGTATATCAATGTTCTTGCTTTGACCTGGATAACCACATTTTGCACTTTGTGGTGGAGCACCAAGACCCAGACCTAAATGCTTCTTCTGACCTTCTCCTGCAAAAGAATTCATTTTCACAAAATCTATTAGAATAATAATTAAAGGTAAAAATCACAGACAAAAAAACACACTTAAAATAGATAATGGTATCAAATTTACATCGTTTTGCTAAGAAATTTTATCAAACTCTGTGCAGAAACAAAGATTTCACATGAAAACACTTATTTATTGTACTTGATTCAACATATACACCGAACTATCTTCAATTTTTAACTGACTGTACCACAAACACATATTAGCAAGATTATTCACAAACACAGTGATTTAGTTAGAATGAAAATAACTATTTAAAATTTATCAACAGATTCTTATTCAGAAATAGAAAATTCAAATGCGGAGTAGGCACAATGCAAACCTTCGTCGCGTGAGATGAACTCGGTGGAGGAGAGAAGAAGCGAGGCGAAAAAATAGCGAAGAAGTTAACGGAGAAAAAAATCCCTTCCACGCAAGCGAAGGCGATTAATCGAACGATTCAGACCCGTCGATCCAACAGATCACCCATTTCACTTTCTTCTCCATCCGTAGTTTGAGCACTCCATTACACAAGCGAAGCCATTGTAGCAAAACGACGCCGTCAAGGTGGGGGGAAGAAGAGGCGATACCGGCGAGGAGAAATGACATGGAGGGGGCGATACCGGCGAGGAGAAGCAAGATGGAGGGGACGATACCGGCGAGGAGGCGCTAGAAAAGGCGTAAAACCCTAGATAATTTGGAAGAACTACGTCCCATCAAAAGTAAAGGCTCATGCATGGAGGCTCTTGTGGGGGAGACTACCGACTCGGTCCAATCTAAGAAGAAGAAACATCCTCAATCAGTGAGCTGCGTCTTGTGTGGCGAAGGAGAAGAAACAGAGAAACACACCTTCCTGGAATGCACCCACTCTTACCAAGTATGGATGGAGTGCTTGACTTGGCTCAAAATACCATTGGTACTCCCGTCAACAATACTTGATAATTTCCTTGGTTTCGAAGGTCTCATTAAAGGAAGAAACGGGAAGAAAATTGCTACAAGCATCTGGCTAAGTGTCGTGTGGCTGATATGGAAAGGGAGAAACGCAGTGCTCTACGAGAACGAGACCTTCTCAGCTACTAAGGTCATGGAGGAACTCAAGGCAAGACTCTGGAGCTGGTTTACCATCAAATACCCCTCGCGTAACAACGTATCTTTCAAGACCTGGGTGACAGATCCGCTTAAATGTATGGTCTGAGTTTTGAGAAGCTTAAATATTTAGTTACCTCGATTTAATATTATGATTGTATACTGAAATAGTGGGTATTCCTTATACCCAATATCAATAAAATACCTTTTACCGATCAAAAAAAAAAAAAAAAAAGAATTAAACGTGGCTGTACGCATGTACACATAGATGGAATGAAGTTGAGTATTAAAATGACACGTGTACTTCGATTATTCTAAAAATTACACGTAGGCGAAATGACTATGAGAGCGACAATTCAGCAGAGTAAAACTCCCTATTAGTAATATAGGGGATAAAAGAATAGTGGTTTCCCTAGCAAGTTCCCGCCTAAAATGTTGTGGGCCCACCAATAAAATATCATATATAATTCTCTATCATTCATATAATATTATAATTCATATATATCTTTTTAGTATATTTAATCAAATCTTCATATCTATTTTATAGACATACTTCTCTATATCTATAAATATAACTATGGTAAAACATTATTACTTATCAAAGATTATATAAAATTAATATTTATTAATTATGCTTAATTAATTATTTTTGACAAATCTTAATTATATTATTGTGACGTTTATTTTTTTAATAAAATATTAAAATTAATGGTCCTACAAAAAATCTTATACTATTGTATGTATATAAAATATCATTTATTAACATCACACTGTTTATATAAATTTATTAATTTATAAACCGTGCATCGCACGAGAGAAATACTAGTAATACTAAGAAATACATAAGCACAGAAGTTAAATTCAAACTAAACAAATATCAATCATAATACTAAGAAATACAAGACTCGTTAGGGTCGTGAACCTACCGACACATAATTTTACTCTTTTACCCATGATATATTAATTATTACTACAAATATACTCTAATTAAAATTAAATATTTTTTGTATTTAATGTTATGTAAGTTATTGATTAGGAATAAAACTATTTATGGGTGTCATAATTTCGACAACACTAAAATGGGAATAAAATTAATAAAGGAATAAATATATTCAAAATAGTACAACTATTTAGGAATAAATTTGGTGTCTTGCTTAACTTTTTTTTAGACTCCCGTTTGGTGCCTTTACTTTGGTAATACTAAAATATGATTAGGTTTTAATTATTAATTTTAGGTGCCATTTTAAAATTTTGAATAGATACCAAATATTTCAGTGATTACCAAAATTTATAAAATTTACATTTATATTATCATTATAATAAAAATATTGATTAAGTATTAGTATGTAAATTTTAAATAGGTATGGAATATATTCATTGAAATCATATTTCATAAATTAAATAAAGTTGGTAAGGATAAGGTATGGCAACATGTAAACTTTTTTTTTTTTTCGAACCCTGCAACATATAAACTTAGGAAAAGGTATTAATTGACTTTTTTTTTAAAAAATCTTACCGTATAATGAAAATTTAGATGAGTATATATGATATTAATTACATATAGTTAACAAAAGTATTAAAGGTTTTCAAATTTCTGTTTAATGCTGTTTTAATTTTTGTAAGTTTTTTCAACGTCAAAAAATTGAAATTTATTTATTTATATAAAATTAACTTTATTTTTTACTTTAATATAGTCAAATATACATGTAGTTAATATTTACTAAACCGACTGGAAAATGTCATAGGCTGAACCATTAATCAGATCTTATAAAACAATCTAGATTAATTAAATATAGAAAAAATATGTGAATATTAATTAAACAAGTTATGCAATCAATAAAGAAAGTCAAACAATATATTTTCCTAACTAAATCATCATCAATTAATCTGCATTCGATCAATTACGATATTTTATGACCAATTAATTAATTTGTTACTAAATATTGTTACAATGTTTGTAGTATAAATATCGTCATTTACATATGAAATTAATCATCTACCACACTGTTTTTATTAAACTAGCACTATCATTTTCAGTATTATTTTCAATTTCAGCCATGCCGACTCTTCACATTTCTCAAGTTTTTATTTTTTCAACATTAGTGTTCTTGCTCGTAAGTGATTGTTTTGTTCGAATAAACTCAGATCCTATCAATGGTTCTCTTATTGAAAGTTTCTCATCTGCTGTAGCAACATGGTACGATAGTCCAACAGGTCCCGGATCAGGTAATAATTATTATTCTTAATCTATCTTCTTTTTATAAAAATCGAATTAACATTCATTAAAATTTGTATTATTACTTGTAAACTTTAATTATAAACTTTTTTTCTACCATATTTTTAGGTGGGGCGTGTGGATTTGGCAATGATGTGGGATATCCTCCGTATTATAGTTATACGGCAGCAGGAAACAACAATATATTCAAGTCAGGAAAGGGGTGTGGGACTTGTTATCAGGTTTCAACATTATTTCTTTTACTCATTTTATATACACATATATATTATACTGCTTTTGAATTTATTTGCATATTTTATATTTATTATTAATTAATATTCAGGTGAAATGCACGGAAAATGATCTTTGCTCAGGGTATCCAATTACTCTAACAATCACAAATGAGTGTCCAGGCGATTGCAATAATGAAGCTTTTCACTTTGATTTAAGTGGTATAGCTTTTGGTGCTTTAGCCAAGCCTGGTCAAGGTAGCAATTTGCGTCAATTTGGAAGAATTAATGTTCAATATCAAAGGTATATTTCTTAATATAGTTATACTTCTTTAAAAAATTGATATTATTAACATTGTTTTGTATTTTAATTCAGGGTTGACTGTAATTATAAGACGGGTATAGTTGTGAAGATAGACACAGGTTCAAACCGCAACTATCTCGATTTAGTGATCGAGGGTGTGAATAGAGATGGTGATATTGCAAGTGTTGAAATAGCATCTTCAAATTCAAATGGTTGGTTCCCTATGCAACAAACTTGGGGTGAAAATTGGACAGTTGAATTATCAAATGGAATTAAAGGTCCTTACTCACTAAGGCTAACAACAATTCAAACGAAGAAGATTTTGGTACTCAAAGATATAATATCGGCTGATTGGGCTCCAGGACAATATTATCGTTCAAGACTCAATCTACTATGAATGGAACATTGAATATTTTCACTTTCAAATCTCTAATTCTTACAAGTTAGGACTACTATTTATAATTGTTCAAGCAATGTACTCCTTCAGTTTCATATTATTTGTAGATGTTCCCTAAACTAGTTAGGAATATACTTCAATAAAAAACTTTAGTGTGAGATAGTGAAAGCAAGTTCTGGTGATCCTTTTATATACTTTCTTACTTCCTCAGTTTCATGGTGATCCTTTTATATACTTTCTTACTTCCTCAGTTTCAAAATGATAATTTTATTTTTATTTTTTACACGTTTAATAAAATATAATTTATTGTGCCTAAAATTGTGAATTTTACATGTAAATTTTCAAATATACCTCTGATTATTGAACATTAAAACAATAATCATTAATAGTATTTTGAACATTTTACCCAACTTTTTCCATGTTCTATAGAGATATTTTCATAAAATACTGTGGGATATCGTTGCTAAATTATTATTGCTAAATCTCTACGGTCAGTTTATAGCGTTTGATTGTGTTTTTTTTATAGAAGTTGTGGTACAAAACTTTGTTTAAATCTGAAAAGTAACAATGGGAATCATATGTTTTACCTTTTTTTTTTTTTTTTCTCTCAGAATTCAATTATTTTAATAAAGTGAATAGTTAATTTAATAGGTGAATCTATATTTGATCTCACTTCCCCCTCAGTCCTTCCTTATGAGTAGAGATTTGGTTCCAAACCTGATCAATTCGAATCGGCAAATAACAAAACGAAATGTTTAGTTTCAAACGCCGATTCAAGTGGAAGCATGCTACGATTGATTATTATATTAAATGATAAATAACCACCAAAAGTTATAGGCACCAATTTGTGCAAGTAAGCATAAATAATGTACAATTACAGCCTCTGTAAAAGAATGCAACCCTAACCACAAAGGACAAACCCCAAAAGCTAGAGAAGAATTTAGGTTGAACCTGAAAAATTGGAAAATTTTCTTATACAATTATGATGTAAGAAACAAAAATGAATGAAAGAACAGAGAAACCAGTTTTAGTCATCTCAATAAAATGGTTCATCTCTATCAGTATTGAAAAACACTTTAAATACAAAACGAGGAAGGAGGCCTCCGATTATTATAACAAGCAAGCACAACCAGAATAGCTCCTGTTTTGGCAACATGAAAGAAAGCCCTGCAAAAATATGGAATACTATAATTTAGACTCTGAAAAGCAATGCTGTTTTAAGGGCCAGTTCACTGAACGTCTGAATTGCTACAACTCATTTGAAATTTCATAAAATAGGGTCAATTTGCAATTTGTTACATGACCTTTCAAATTGTTGCTGCAATCACATTACTAGCTATTTCCCAAAACAAGTCTTGTTGATGTGGCAGTGTATGAGATTGCCAAAAATATTAAAATGTTGTGATTAAATTGAAACAATAGAAGATCGATGACCATGACACAAATGAAACTCACGAATATAGATCCCCAAACGGCAGCATGCGTTATCCAATACCATTGATACATGCAATTGCAAGCGTCCAAAGATCTCCTAATAAGCTTGAACTATATATCAACGTCGCTTTTCCAATAAGCAAGGAAGCTATATATGCTTTGCCACAACATGTCCAACATTGTAGCCCACAATAATTATTTCCCGTTGTAACTTTCATTCCTTTCTCAATTTGTCCAGCCCCGTAAAGCTAGCTGTGGGTGCTTCAGCAGAGAAGTTCTACTTAAATTCTTGTCAAAAACTACTCCCACAATTATCGTGGGAACCGAGCGACGTGTATAATACTGAATACAATACACTACTCCAGTCGGTTATGGCAGTTGTCAGCGTGAAGAAGCTAGCTCGTGTAGAGCACATACCTGAAAAAGAAAATTATTTTAGTAAGTTCATAATTTTTTGGCATAATGCATCAACAGATCCTTATAAACTGGAGTATTAAATTTTGTTTCAATAGGTTTTGTTTTAGAAAGCTCTTCAAACATTTATTTTACGAGCTCCCTTAATGGATTTTTTTAATTCATCTTAATGGTTCCGTTAAATAGTAGCATATGTTAATTTTACTAATATTCAAATGTGTTTTGTGCAAGTCATTTACTTAAAATGACTTGCGAATATACTGTTGTATATAATTAATATAAAATAAAGCGGACGTGTACTATTTAATGAGACCATTAAGGTGAATAAAAAAATTCAATCAATTTTCGTCTAGAGGGAATTTGTGAAATCAGATTTTGATAGGTTTTTTTTTTTTAAAACAAAAGGTGATAGTTTAGGGCCTTTTGATGCATTGTGCCTCATTTTTTGTCTCCATAAATGATAACATTCCGATGAAAGGTTCTCACAATTATGACTTAAATGACCCATTATTCCATTAATCGTCCAAAGAAAGCTTACCAGAAGAACGAAAACAGCGTTCCTGTAGAAGTTATACAATATCATGTAGCTCATCCGTTGGTAATTCCAATGCCCGTGCACCAAGACCAAAAATCTGAATTGACCCATTGCAAAATCCGATGCCATCACAGCTTGCCTTGCCTGCCCTCTTGTCCACTGATTCCTATTCCCACATCAGCCATTTGGATCATTGAAACGTCATTCGCCCCTGAAAGTCATACAAGGATAAATAAACGTCATTAACTTCTTCTTTTTTGGTACTCAGGGAGGGGGCGCTCCGTTAAAGACTTCTCAATGGGAATGGAAATGAGTATATGGTGATTGTGGTGTTTAATGAGAATAAAAGATTATCAATTCACTTGTAGTGAGACTCGAAATAAGATTAACTACCTCCCCTCCTATAATTATTTCTCCTCGGTCGTTCCACTATTCCTCAACGCCCAAGATTAGAGCAAAACATTAACATTGTAATTCACTTCATTATCATTTCCATGGAAGAATTTGAACCAAACACTCCTTTACTTTAAATCCTTGACATAAAACAGAGAGGTATAAGGATGCTTACCATCACCAATGGCAAGGGTCGTCATGTCATGATCAGTTTTACTTTTAATGAGGGCAACTATTCCAGCTTTTTGTAAGGGAGCCACACGGCAACACAATATAACACAACAGTTGCAAGCTAATTCGAAAAGCTGCACACCGATTACATGAATTTATAAAAAATTAGTCAGTAACAGATTTCCCATGTATTAAATGGAGGGTTACCTCTTTTTCAAGTTCGGAATCCAGGATATTAATTAAGGCAAGTTGACTATCTCCAGAAGCATCAGAATGAGACGTGAGCTTTTTTGACACTAATAATGCATCTTTCTACACGAGTCCCAAGAGTTGTTGTTTATCACGATCTGGGTCATCTTACTCGTTAAGAGCTTAGACGAGAGGCCAATTCATGAAATAGCTGTTTCTTGCTTGTCCCGGCCAGTTAAAACCCAGACTTTGATACCCGCTCTTCTTAAACACTCGATTGCTTCAGGTGATGATTTAGTGACTGTTGCTGTTTCTTTGATTTCCAAGCCATTTATACTTCTTCTTGTTTCATCACATCTGGCCCAATCAGAATCTGTAAATGCAAAACCAGTTTCTTTAGGATAAAAAACACCTAATCCTCCTATGTTAGTTTTGAGGTACGTAACAAGTCTATTATGGACAGCTGATAAGTGAGCTTCGTTAGGTTTACTCATATATATATTGTACAGCACAAGATAAATCTGGCCTAGTTATTGTAAGGTACAAAAGTTTGGCTACTATATTCAGAAGGGTCTTTTAAAAGAGGTGCATTTTCTTTGGTGAAACCACAGTCATCTAGCAGCAAGTCTAAAATGTAATAGGAAATAAAATTCCTGTTTTACTTACTCTATAACAAGGAGCCAGCCAGATTACACTTACATACATGACAAGTATTTACCTTAGTAGCAAATAGACACAAGTTTGATACTAAAGAAACTAACAGAGTATCTAGTTAGATGAGAAATAGAGAAAAGGGTTAAAGAAGGTGAAATCTTGAGAAACATAAAGCAGCACAACATTATATTCATGGAGCTGGTTTAGAAGTAAGATTGCAATCATGCACTGAAATTGTATTAAAACAAAAATCTTGAGAATCACATGAAAAAGAATTAAGAGTTGAAGTTGTTGTATTAGTATACTAGCAAGAGACTAATGGAAGTTAAAGATTTTTCAAGGATCAGGAGGGGCATAAGATATTAAAACTAATATTTAATATTTTCTCTATTTTATACCTAAACAAATAATATACATTAAAACTAATATTAAAAAATGATTATAATTGAATTGAAGGAAGATTCGGGGAAGTATTCACGGAGTGGATTAACAATTCGTTCGATATAGCCTTCATAATCAATGCCCTCCAACGTATGTGTTGTAAAGCAGCAATCAAAGACTACAAAATCCAGAATCATTCATTCCAAATGAGCCTTTTTACACATATGTATACATGTTCTTCATATTAGAAACACAAAAAATGTAGTCAATTCCACTTTGGGATAATTATAAATTGACAAAACCACACACATTCCATTCCATAATCCTCCTAAAAACTCCCACATGTTCATGGCTTTATTCCAAATTAAAGAACATGCACATTTTCAAGAAAACCAACTAATTCTCTATATAAAAAAGTACTAATTTCAAGAAAACAAACAAAAAATCACGTACCATATACCCTTTCAGAGATTTCCAAAAGCCCTTCCGGTGGTTTCTTGTAGAAAAATTTGCGAAAAAGCACCATGTTTGGACCAAGATCCCACCTTTATCACAAACCCTATACCTTGTCGAAAACCACCCACATTGCACTCAAAAAAAAAAACCCCAAATACGTACAATACTAAAAACAAGATTCATACGACAACTATATACGTACGAAAAACATTACATCCTTGAAATTCAAGAAAGTGGAATCAGAAACTAAAGTGCCACTGGATATTGCTGGGACTGTAAGAAACACTTATTTCTCCTCCATGTGGAACATTTCAATTTTTGCCTATTATATTCAGAAGGATCTTTTAAAAGAGGTGCATTTTCTTTGGTGAAACCACAGTCATCTAGCAGCAAGTTTTTAGAAGTAAGATTGCAATTATGCACTAAAATTGTATTAAAACAAAAATCTTGAGAATCTAGCTGCTGTTTGAGCAAGAACAACAGCTGCTGAATGAGAATTTCATTGCAGCCGCCTATAACTCAAAAATATTCATCACATGAAAAAGAGTTAGTATACTAGCTAGAGACTAATGGAAGTTAAAGATTTTTCAAGGATCAGGAGGGGCATATATACCTGACATGGAGTTCGTCCGAAGCATCTTTGGCTGAAGAAAAATACTCTTGATGTATGTATTCTCATGAGTTAGTTCAATATCCACATCAACACTAAATTATCAACGCTAATTTGTTCGATCCAACCAAGGGATCCAATACAGCAGGATTATCAGCGAATTAGAATCTGAATTAGCCATTTAAAATTTCAATCAAGAATCCCTAAATACTAGCTACACTATATTTCCTTGCACTACTTTTAGAATTGCAATAATGCACCACAGAAAGAAAAAATTACATGTTTCAGCAACTGCAGATTGTAATTTGATGTATATATAATATGAAAAAAAGAAATCAGTGATATAGTAGATCAACTTGTGTGTCTAAAGCTAAACCAATGAGCAATTACATTTGAAATGATTCAGCAAAATTTCATTTCAACTTGTTCATCTACCATAAATCCTCAAAAACAAAATTAGATTGCACTATCAAAACTAGACTTCCAAAAACTCTCAAGATTCCTTGAACCAAGCATGATCGAGGGCCGATTCAGCCGTTATTCTCTTATCTGGATCGTAAGTTAAAAGCCGACTGAGCAGATCAAACCCGGGCCCTTCCTTAAACTTGCAACGAAGCAGATTATCAGGCTGCTGAACAAACTTAGGAAGCCCTCCTCCTGCCAAACTCCCAAATCCAGGCCAGACGCCCTCGTTCGGTGTCCCAAGAAGCCTAAATATCTTATTAAGCTGATCGATTTCACTCTCCCCTTCAAAAAGGACCTCTTTCAACAACAACTCGGCCATTATACACCCAACCGACCACATATCTATGGCAGACGAATACCAACTGCTTCCCATAAGAAGCTCAGGAGCTCTGTACCACAGAGTTACCACATTCGAGGAATACGACCCCCCAAAATGAGTGGACAGCCCAAAATCACAAATCTTTAACCCTCCCACATTGTTTATGAGAATGTTTGAAGGCTTTAAATCCCTATGCATGACTTGATTCACATGTAAGAACTTAACTCCTTCTATCAACTGTTTCATCAACAACTTCACTTCACCAACACTAAAGCTATCAATTCTACTCTCCATATACATCTTTAGATCATTTTCCAAATACTCCATTATAATGTAAACTCCATCATAATCATCTACAACTACCTCCTTTAAATCAACAATACAAGGGTGAGAGTTTAAGGACCTGAGAATGTCGATTTCTAGTAAGGATTGTGCTGATAAGCCTTCGAATTCCTCCTTCATCGCCACGATTTCTCCGGATTTCTTATTCCGAACTCTGTATACAATTCCGTACGAGCCGTGATTAATCATGTTGAGAATATCGTAATCTTCAATGCTCCCACAATCAGAAATCACATCTCTACTCCTCTTACACCCTTGTTTATTCTTGCAACCAATCGAGGGTACAGTTTCCCCAATTTCATCTTGCTGAAAATTGGCCTTCTTCTTAAGAGTGATCCCTTGCGGCGCTTTAGATTTGCAAGCCGTTACCCTCCTTCGAAAACCCTTTTCAACTCTCTTCTTTCTGCAGCTAGTTAAAGCTCCGATTGCCATTATTCAAAACCCCTTCGTATCAAGAAAATTAACAACGGTTTCGAAATCGCAATTAAATCTCGAATATTTGATAAGCCGGGAAATACTAATTCAAAATTTCCATATGTAATACTAGGAAAATGATAATTTGAATATGGAAAGTAGTAATAATTGTTTCCATATCCGAGTACGCGGTTTTTTATTAGTATTATGGAAAGAGTAGTGTAATTAGACTCTGTCGGTCTATGGGAATGTTTTAATTATTTCTGAAATTACGAAAATTAAATTTAAATTTCTAATTTTTTTTGTTTAAAAAGAATTTAAATTATTATGATTCCACCATGAATGCTGTTTTTGAGAATATATCCATATTAGATGAGCAAACTAATGAATATGGCGTTCCCCGCAAAGTTACGGCATTCTCATGGAGACTTCTTCAAGACAAGGTCCCTACACTTGTTAATCTCAGGAAAAGGGGGGCTTACAATGAGCACTTCCCTCTTACTTGCAAAATGTGTGGTGCTGAACCGGAAGATACCGATCATTTGTTCTTCTCTTGCCACACCTCTTCTCGGGTGTGGGGGAGAATTTATGATTGGCTTGGAAAGACTGCCCAGTTTGGTTACACAAGATTGGCTCATCTCAAGAGGCACAAGGAAATGGGCGGAAAAAACAAGGAACGAGTATGGGAGAGCATCTGGCACGGAACAATTTGGAACATTTGGTTAAGTAGAAACAAACTGAATTTCAACGGGGTGTCAGTCGATGACGCAAAGATCACAGAGGATACTAAGCTTGCTACTTTTAGATGGTTGAAGGCCCAGAAGTCAATAAATCAGTGGAACTCTTTCGAGGATTGGATTAGAGAACCTTTGCTATGCTTGAACTAGTTAGTTTCAAATCTGTCTTTTTCACTATGTAACTCATCGTTTATTGTTTGGGTATTTCTTATACCCTTGAATAATATTTTTGCCGTTTCCAAAAAAAAAAAAAATCGGGTAAGCATTAAAGAATGTTATATATGGGCCGGTTCGTGGAGTATGACTCGTCGAACTCCGCTTCTGTTTAGCGTCAATATATGAGAATTCGAGTGGATGTTAATATGAATCATATGTTGATGCGGTGCAAGAAGATCAAGTTAGGTGTGTGTTGAGACAGTTGTGACAGTGTAGTTCAAATATGAGCGATTGAGTACATTTTGTTTTATATGTGGGAGGTTGGGACATACAGAGAGCTTATGTGACGTCCTTTCGACTCAACGAGTGGTGAAGTTTCTCGTGCATAGGGCCCATTGTTAAAGGGCGGCGATCGTCGAGGTGTGACTAGTCATGGCGAAAGGAGGTTTCAGTAGGGTTACAGAGCCCCACAGGGGTGGCTACAGTTAAAATGGAGTCAGCGGAGAGGGGACGATGGACGGGGGCAGATTTCATGAGAAAATTGTGGGAGTTAATGAATCTCATAACGTGAAAGGTAACAACAAGTCAACCGATTTAATTGTCAATAATCACGAGACTTTAATTACATTTAAAATTCAATGTTTGTCCCCCATGCATGGGATTATTGAAAATCCCCAAAATACCCTTATTGAAGCAAGAAAATAAAGTTTGATTTAGCATTTGTTACCCAGGTGTCCTCTTCGGGATTACATGCTGAGAGGTGGCTTTAGTCAAAATGGAGTCGGCCGAGAGGGGCCGATGGATGGGGGCGGATTTTCAGTAGAAAATTGCTAGGAAGTTAATGAAGCTCATAATGCGGGAGGTAATGACAAGTTAACTAATTTAATTGTTAATAATTATGGAGACTTTAATTACATTTCAAATCCAACGTTTATTGCCCATGCATGGGATTACTGAAAATCCCCAAAATACCCTTATTAAAACAAGAAAATAAAGTTTGATTTAGTAGATGTTGCTTAGGTGTCCTCTTCGAAATTACATGCTGAAGTTGAGGGTGTCAACCGAGAACAAACAAAATTTGCTTTGTTTGGAGGGACGTCGCTCTCTTTCAGCCAGGGCGCTTATTCAGGCTGCAATTTGATTAATCACTGATAATGCAATGATTGCTTTTGAAACTTTTCACTTTATGAGAAAGAAGAAACAAGGCAAAAAGGCTTTCTTGATATGAAACTTGACATGAGTAAAGCATATGATAGAGTGGAATGGAGCTTCCTAAAAAATATGTGCATGAAATTGGGTTTTTTTTTAGAATTGGGTGAACTTGGTTATGAGATGTGTCTCCTTGGTTTCATACTCAATCCTTTTGAATGGTTTCATACTCAATCCTTTTGACTGTTTTGTCCCCCAAAGGGGTCTCCTTATCTTTTTCTCTTATGTGCAGAAGGTTTCTCGTCTCTTATTCAATAAGTGGAGAATAAATGAGATATCACGGGCATCAAAGTGGCTCGTCAAGCCCCTCCGATCTCGCATCTATTTTTTGCGGATGATAGCATTTTTTTTTCGATCGAACCAGAGAGAACTCAACAAAATCATGGACATCATCGCAGCCTATGAGGGAGCGTCGGGTCAGAAAATCAATTTAGAGAAATCAGAGCTAACTGCTAGTAGCTGTGTTCCAAAAGAAGCACTGGACAGGATGAGCCAGCAACTTGGGGCTCGGTGGGATCATACTCCAAGTATTTGTGCCTCCCCACCATTATTGGGAGGTCAAAGAAACATGTTTTCCAATCTGTTTATGATCGGGTCATTCAGCGGTTAAAAGGGTGGAAGGAGAAGGCGCTCTCAAAGGCAGGGAGGGAAATTCTCTTAAAGAGTGTCGTTCAAGCAATTCCGACCTATGCAATGAGCTATTTTGTTATCCCGAAGTCCCTCTGTGAAGATATTGAGCGGGTTGTTGCAAGGTTTTATTGGGGGTCTCATGGTGAGAAGAGGAAGATTCATTGGGCAAGCTGGGCCAAAATCTCTCGGTCAAAGGAAAACGGTGGATTAGGGTTTCGGGAGATGTTCTTTTTCAACATTGCCATGGTGGCAAAACAATTCTGGAGGATTTGCCGTAGGCCGGAATCAGTCATTGGAAAAATTATGAGAGCTAGATATTTTCCGATGGGCGCGATGGAAACTGCACAAATTGGATACCAACCGAGTTATTTGTGGAGGAGCCTCCTCAAAGCGAGACCCTTAATCCAGGAAGGCAGTGCATGGTGTGTTGGTGATGGCCAGAATATTGATGCTCTCTCAGGTCAATGGATTGGGTACAAAAAATCAAAAAAGAGCATCCCCTCCCAACCACAGATTGGAAAACCCCCTCAGGGTCGCGGACCTTATTGATGAAGAAGCATGTGACTGGAATAGAGGAAAATTGATCAAATCTTCACGGGTGAAGATGCATCCATAATAAAAAAAAAATGCCTCTGAGTTGGAAAAAACAAGCTGATAAACAGATTTGGAAGTGCTCAAATAATGGATTGTTCTCAGTCAAATCCGCTTATTTCTTGGTTGTGGAAAAATTCTCAAAGTGTGCGATAGATCTCCCCTCTCCAAGCAAACCGAATAAAATCTGGAAACTGCTTTGGCATCTTGAAGTTCCACCTTCACTCCGGCATTTTGCTTGGAGGGCATGTTTGGATAACCTCCCCTCGGGTGTGAACCTCAAGAAGAGAAGAGTGGATGCAGATGCGGTGTGTACCCGGTGTGGCCTTGAGGAAGAGACAACACTTCATATCCTGCTTCAATGCCCCTTTGCCACTCACACCTGGGCCCTGTTCAGTTACCCCTACAAATCCTAACTTCTTCCTTCCAAGACATGTGTAACCTGGCCCTTGAAACTCTTAATAGAGAAGGTGCCTCTCTTTTTTTAATCATCGCGTGGAACATTTGGAAAGCCAGAAATACATTCCTGTTTGAGGAAGTGCATACTGACCCACAAGACATTATTCGAAGATCACTCACCCTGCTTCATGATTACAGAAACAGGGGATCATAGGTAAAAGACTAAGGTTCCTGTTGGAGATCGGTTGCTTGCTGGAAACCTCCCTCGAGTGGTAAAGTCAAGTTGAACACGGATGCGGCTGTGTTCGGGAATGGTCAGGCTGGGTATGGTTTTCTGATTAGAGATGAGGCATGGGATGCTTTCATGGCTGGGGCATCTCGGGTGGAAGCAGGTGGGAGCAGTACACTTCTTGAAGCACTTAGCACGCGCTTTGCTTTGAGTCGTGCCATTGATGGGGGCTTCTTTAAACTGATGGTGGAGTCTGATTCCGAGATCCTGGTGAACTCTCTTAACATGAAAACTTCCATTGATCCGTATGTTGACACCATTTCTGATGATATTTATGGGATGGTTAGTAATTTGGAGAGTGTGAGTTTTGTAGCCATTAAGAGATAGGTTAATTCAGTAGCACATGAGCTGGCCCGTATAGGCATAGAGGCTCCTTTTGAGCAAATCTGGATGGAAGAAATTCCACCTCAATGTAATACCCCGTTCTGAATGATGTAGGTTCTTTGCTGGGTAAAATGCAAATATGGTCCCAAGAGAATTAATGCTCACGAAAATAGTTCCATTTTAAGCAAAAAAGGTCCCGCGAAATTTTTTCGTCAAAAACTAACGGGAAAATGCAGATTTGGTCCCAAGAGATCAGGAAAATGCAAAATTGGTCCCAAGAGATTCGTGCTCACGAAAATGGTCCCATTTTGTTCAAAAAAGGTCCCATGAGATTTTACCTTCTAAAATAAAATCTCCAAATGCTCGATTTCAATCAAATGCTCCAAAATCACATCTAATTCTAAAAAAACCCTAAAAAATCTCCCCCAAATAAAACCGCACGAATCCAACTTGAAAATTCAGGAAAAATTGAAGCCAAAACACTCATTAAGCATTCTCAAATCGCAAACTCTTACTTCAATTCCTCAAATCGTAAACTTTCACTTAAAACCCCCAAATCGAAGCAGACAAACCACATTCACTAAAATTGCACGTCAAATCGTTCTTATTTTTTCTCTTATCTCAATTATTCTTTTCTTTTGTTGGGACTGGTGGTCTGTGCCGTTAATCACCATGGGTTCGGGGTGTGGTATTACTTGAATCGAATTTTATAATTTTGAGATATATTCTCAAAAAATTTAAAACCAAATCTAATGATTTGATTTTGAAGGGATGATTATTTTGTTTGAGAGGGCTTAACATGTAAAATGAATTTTTAGAAGACTGACTTCTTATTTTCTGTCAATGACGGGGTGAAGAGCCTGGTTAATGATAAATATATGTATACATTTTTTTTTAGTATCTTTAGTTTAAAATTTTGATGGAATTTGTAATTTTTTATTTAAATTTCTTTAAAAAATTTACGTTTTAAAAACTATATCTGATATTTTTTAAGAATTTTTATGATTTTATAAATAAAAAAAATAATATCGTCAAATTTTAATTATTTAAATTTTTTAATTTGACAGATTTTACATAAAATATTAATTGATTTGAAATTTTTATGTTTTTTCTTTTTAAATGTTGTAGGCTTTCTATAATTTTTTATTAATTTTTAAATTTGATATAAATTATTATGTATATGTTTTTTCAAATTTACACAAATTATAACTTAATTTGAAAAAATCTGCAATGTGTCATTTTTTTCTTTTTTTGTTTTGGGACCATTTTTTGCAATATCATTTAACGGTTGGGACCATTTTTGTAAAAAATGGAATCAAAAAAGAACGTGGAACAAAAATTGTTTTTGAAAAAATTCTCTTGGAACCAAACTTGCATTTTACCCTTCTTTCGCCTACTCAAGTTTAATGAAGTATTATTTCTGGTCAAAAAAAAAAATTTAACTTCAAATTTAATTTGTTACTCCTAGATTTTAGAGACTTAACTTACTGTTTTGCTTTATAAACCTAAATTAGACCTGAATTGATTTATTAGGTCCGAGAGAATTGTTTTAGAACTAATTAATTTGACGGGTGAACTAAATCATCTATTTAATTTAAATTGAACTTATTTAAATTCTTAATAAATAAATAAATAAATAGTAAATTCAATTGATGTTTGATACATGATTTTTCACTCGTTGTTATTTTATTACCCCGATTCATTTTATTTGTTGTTTTTTAGTTTTTAAGCTTTTGCATAAAATTAAAGAACATTTTCAATAAATTTACTCTTCATCATTATTTCTCCTTCAATAATTTTCTCTTGGGGGGGGGGGGGGGGAATTAAAGGAAATGATAATATATTGTGTCCTAATCATGGAAGAGAAAGAGATTTCCAATTAAAATGAGATTTTATAGGGATACATTTACGAGTAAATTGGAAAGAATCAGTGAGGGAAAAAAAAGTTAGAACGAATAGTATTTTGAAACAGAGCTTATACAATCCAACTTATATATCTTCAATCATTCCTTACCTATATTATTATATTTTTACTAAATAATAATAAATTTTCTTTATTAAAATATTCTTATACTGTATATGAATGTGATTAAAATGGGCAGAAATAAGATGAAAATGTCTGATTAAGAATAAAATTGAGAGAATGATAATCCAGCTTTAATCTAACGACGAGGGATAGAGATGTTCTAAAAAACACGTACATTACTAATATCCAAATAACTCTCAATCTATATCATAAAAAAAGGTTGGGCTGTTGTGTACTCGAGTCCAGCCATATAGAAAATATCACATATATATAGATAAATAACACAATATTTAACAAGAGAATATTTATAAAAAAGGTCATTCATACATCTACCTTCTTAATAAAGGACAACTAATAAAATCTTTTTAAAAAAGGACAAAAACACATGTTAATAACCCATTATGCCCTTATTTTTTTAATATAATTATTTAATTAATTTAAGATATAATACATTCCTTAACACATGCCTATTTAATATATAGTCAGAAACGGTTATCTTCATCCCTTCCGTTGTGATCTGGGAGGTTTTTCACGCTGCTGATTCCAGGTTAGTATTTCTGGTCCTTGTCTTGTTCGATCTGGACCAAGGCAGCGCTTATTTCTGGAATTTGTCGCTGGAAAGAGTTTTCTGTGATGAAAAAATGCGATCAACATGTGGATTCGGAGGAATCCAGGTTAGGCCTATTTAATATATAGTCAGTTTTCAATTTATGCAAAAGATCGTGGGAATTGATTTAATTCGCTTGACTTTCCCTTTTCAATTCCCAATTCGAATAATACAGAATCAATGTTTGATGAATTTGAGAAGACTAATGTTAATGGTGAATAGGATAATTCAATGAAATAGAAGGAACAATGTGATTTTTAAGGGTGAAGAGTTTGCTGCGGAGAAGACGATTGACTTAGTAAACCATTGTTGTGCATTTAGAAGTACAACAATTAGAAGTGGAGGACGATTATTTCTGTCTTTCATATAATGTTTTTTTTTCTTGCTTTGATGCTGTGATTCTGTAACTAATGTTGGAAGGTATTCCTAATGCTCTTTGCAATAAAATCTTTGGCTATTTTCAAAAAAATAGGTGGATTTAAAGGTGGATTTGAAGAAATCAGAATCAGTTATGGTGCCTCAAGATCAATCTCACCGATCCCCTTGTCCTTCACAGCCCTTCGATTAATTCCTTAATTTGAAGTATATGCAAACCAAAAGCACATCTGCGCACGCATTGTCAATTGGCCTTGTATAATTATGTATTACGCCCCTTTACTCGTGCTTTTTCTCTTATTTACTCGAGAAGGCTGGTGTTAATGGCTGGTGTTAATGGTGAAGCGATGATTCAAGATAAGATCTAATTTGCATTAAATTCATTTTTCTGCATAATGATATTTGTATATGCACATAATTAACGCACACTTCTGCATTATTTATTTCTTGATGCAACTTTAATTCTGCATTATTTATATGCTCATGCAACTTTAGTATTTTTTTTTCTGCATTACAGTCACCGATTTTTCTGCAGATCTTTTTGCATAATCAAGTCAGAGATTTATCTGAAAAACATATCTAATTTGATTTGACGATTTTTCTGCAGATCTTCAAGTCTGAAAATTAAATTTAATATCAGAGCTTTGGGGAAAATGCAATTGAATATCAGAAATTTGGGGAAGACTTGAATATCAAAGATTTGAGGAAATATTTGGGAAAGAGTTGAATATCAGAGCTTTGGGAAAATTCCTAAAATTGAGGCGGTGATTTGGGGAAGATTTGAATATCAGAGATTTGGAAAAGTTCTAAAATTGGGGAAGACTTAGTAATTAATGGCGATTTGCATTCAAAATGGAAAATTGGTTGATTTAATATTATATTAAAACGTAATTTTGAATATTGAGGGTAAAATGGTACATTTAAGTTGGATTTTGACCTTAATTTGAAACTATTTTAAATCAGTTCCTTATTTAAAAAAACATTAGGTGGAAAGACCTAATATGTGAAATCCCCATTTAACAAAAGTCATTGTAGCCTGGTGGTTGCCCTTGGATTGTTTTACAAGTATTATTAATAATTTCGAAATTTTATTTTATTTTAGCACCAGTTTTTCGAAACCCACTTTCAACCATTTTCGAAATTTTATTTTATTTTAGCACAAGTTTTTCTATATTAATAAAAGTGCAACAATTAATAACTAAATGGTGTATTATTAATAGTTTCGAAATTTTATTTTATTTTAGCACCAGTTTTTCTATATTAATAAAAGTGCAACAATTAATAACTAAAAAGTGCAACTATTAATAACTAAATGGTGTATCATTAATATTAATAAAAATGCAAGTAATAAATAATAAAATTTATAAAATTAACAATAATTTTTTAAAAAAAATTAGCACCACTTTTCATTAATATATAATTTACACTTTTAATTAATAGAACATACACTTTTTATAATAACATACACTTTTCATTAAATAGATCATACACTTTGCAGTTATAATTACATACATTTTTCATTAATATAACATACATTTTTCATTAATAGATCATACATTTTGCAGTTATAATATCATACACGTTTCATTAATATATAACTTACACTTTTCATTAATAGTTCATACACTTTTCAATTATAATATCATACATTTTTCAATTATAATAACATACACTTTCCATTAAAAACAATGTTGTACTTTTCAATATAGTAACATACATTTTTCATTAAAAAAACAAAGATACACTTTTTAGTTATAATAACATACACATTTCAAAAAAAAAAACTCGAAAAAAAAAATCAAAGTTTGACCGTTGACTGACTAGTCAAAGTCTTACTTGAGTACATACCAGACTTTAGCCATAAAAAAATATTTAAAATAAGTACATCAAAAAATTTAATAAACATAAAATTTAATACTCCATCACTTATTAATTTGAAAACGGTAAGATAAATTAATACAATATGTAGTATTATCAAGTTCAAGGGCAGTTGGTGGATGCATTTGACCCTCCATAGTCATTCACCCGATTTCAAATTTTTTGACTTGATCACTTTTTTCAAAATTTAATTTCTTTTATTGCTAAGTCGTATTTAGGGATGTACTATTTTTCGATGGCACCCGGACCTCTGTCACACCAAAATTTCTAGTATTTTCTTGAAGCAGTGCAATGTCAATTTAAACTTCAATTCAGTGTTGGCTAATGGCTATACCTTCAACAACACAAATCTCCTGTTTGTAATAAGTAACTACAGTATCTCAAGAAAGTAAAATATACTGGATTCTTACAAATTTACATCTGAATCATGATTATTATTTTACCTTGTTAGTTATTCCATATGTATCTAAATATGTCTCTCTGTTATTCTCTACTATTTGTGGTCTATTTACTTTACTGTTGTCTTTGTTTGTTCGTTTGTTTGTACGTGTGTATCGTGATTACGTTGCTGATGAGGTCCAGAGATTGTCGATGCATAAGCTCGTGGGGGTACCGATTGTCCGTGACCATATCCAATTTTTGTCCTCCATTCTTTTCATTTCTCCCAACTGCCATACATTGTTGTTATTAGTATTCGATGTCTAAAAGAAGCAGCAGAGGTAATATATAATTGGAATTCATCAGTTTCACTTTTCGTGTTCCATTCTGCTAGATCTTTAACACGTGTCGCCCCTTAGACATGACACACGTCAATAAACCAGACAGTGAAACACTAAAACTGACACATGTGATCTCATACTGGATTGAAGCCAAAATATTGTTAGGACCAAGAGCTAGAAAAACGGAACAACTTACTCGGCCATCTTGCAATTCGAATATGACAGAATCTTGATCAAATGGAATTGGTCTTGTAGATGATACCTGAAAATTAACAAACAAAATGTTAACATCATCAACAGAATACAAAATACATACCAAAATGGTAATGCATCTATCTAACCTTGGGGTTACAATATTTGTCCATGTGAGATTTTCCTTTGATGTTATCTGCAAAATCCTTGTCCAAACATTCCCTATTTCCATCATAAGGAAATCCACAGTTGCTCCATTTCCACTCCCCTCGATCCGAATACCTTAAATACACACTTCCATCCGACCCTATCAAAAACAGCTGACTCCCTCCAAAGCAGGGCCCGGGTGCTCCAACAAGGGTCACATTAGTACAGGGCGTCCCGTGTTCTATCCAGTTCCATCCCTCCGTCGAACTCCATTGGTATTCAACGAGCCCACCGTCCTCAGACAGCATGAAAAGAGATCCCCTCAATGATGGCATTGATGGCCTCATGGCTGTTCCTGATGATGATGTAGATAAAACCAAGTGTTGGGATTGATAGTGCTGATGCCAGAGGTGTGTAACTTTATTGTACTGGTATAGGCGCCCGTTTTGTCCCGTAACAAACACTATGTTGTCCCGGAATCCTTCCTGGTCAACTATACTCGCAATCTTGATCCCCGGAGGATGCTTGCAGTCTTTCCATTTGTACTTTTTCAACACTACCTGCATACACATTATGAAAAACACGGTCAAATCATGTTGATACGAAGGCTATGATTTTGCCATACTTTGTATAGTTTGCAAACATTACCGAAGACTTACAGTGAACTGTAAGAGTCGTCCGGTTGTGCTGACAAGGAAAATAGCATCTTCTGGCTTAGCTCGTAGGGGCAGTCCTGGAATACCGTCCCATGGTGGGCCCGCTATCACTTGCCTACCCTTCCTCATAGAAGTACAATTGATCCATGCTAGATCACTGCTGCTTCTTTCTCTAATGAGCAAGCTCCCATGCTCGTCTACAACGAACAAGCTTCCATTATAGTTGGCGATGGCGCCTTGAATGCCTGTCGAGTGATGATGCCTCAGCCAGAACCAAGCATTGTCTTCAGTGTTCAAGTATTCAAACGTCAAATCATTATCCGTTATGAAGAAAAATGCCTTTGATTCCTGCATCAATCGGAGGCGAAAGAGTCTACGGTTCAAGGTACCATTATATGATGATAAGGTACCACCATCTGAAGCAGAGGGTGACAGGTAATTCTGTTGTGTTCTGCTGTCCTTTCTCCAACGGGGGGCGAGTGAAGACGCTTCTTTTGTACCTAAGATGCAATTTGAAGGTCCACGTTCTTCGGTGCAGTACTCAGTGTTCCATCCTTCAGTCTCGGGGGCGTCTATCAAAGACCAGACGTATTTGAGCATTGATTTTCTCCGCGTGCTTATTGGAGAATTAGGACCTAGAGATTCCCCGCCTAGGCCTGATAAATGGAGCTCCGAAAGCCTACCATCGTCCAATGCAAATATCGTTCTCCCCTCTTGCAACGAGACCCCTGCTATTCCTCTTGCAGCTTTTGCATGTGGAGGATGCTTATGATTCACCCATCTCTCTTCAACATCTTGAAATTGATACTCAAATACGAATCCAGCTACCGTTGTAAAAAGCAATGACTTTGAATGTGAATCTTGAAAAACGCATGTGATGGAGCTCAATTGATGGCCTTCCGGCTTTCCATGAACCACCCAATTCCACTTCCTCCGGTGCAGGCGCCGTTCAATCAACTCTCCCCCCTGCATCCATGCATACACATATATCAAATCCATTTGAAATTCCCATTCTAAATTTATAGCTAAAAACTGAAATTATTGTATGTTTTTCTCCTCTTTATCCCTAATACAAAGTCGACAAACAGTTCGCCAGCCACTTCCTTCAACCATATAAGGCCTTTTCAAAGTCTTATTTTAATTTACTAGTTCCACAGCACTAGATGAATATCATCTTAAAGCTGTGTTTGGGGTGATTTTCAACACTTGATTTCTAAAATGTTTCACTGCTAATTTATGACATTCGATAAGAATCGTCTGTCATATTTCATATTTGGATGAAGATATGAAATTTTAAGAATTACAATGCTAGATGTTACATGGTTCACATGTATAATATTATACCTTAGTGAGGAGGAAGAGAGAGACGGAATGAGGGGCGATTAGGCCATGTAACATGCAAGCCCTGGACGACGCCAACCAAGAGTATTTTTTCGTTCCTTGTGCGTGTATATGCTTCTTCCACGGAGGCTTAGACGTGCGATCGTACTCATAAAGATCCCCTGCAGCACTGTGACACAATGTCAAAGTCATTCATTTCATATTAGTACACTATCATCCCATCAATTTTTGTTACTTACCTAACAATTAGGAGTAGGCCTTGTGTAATTGTAGCAGCATCAGTTATTGCTGATACATTTGCTCCAGGGGGTCGTCCATGATTTTCCCACCTAAGATAATCAAACTTTGTACTTAAGTATTCGTTTTTTGTCCGTTCAATTATATTACTCAAGGCAGTAGTACAGTACCTTGGCGGATCAACTCCAACAAGTTCCAACAGTAGCCCCTTTTTCGTCCCGAAATACATTCTCCTGACCAAGATTTCACATCCAATTGTTGATTAATTACAACCTCTAATTCTCTATCAACTATTTTCCAACAGAATTAAACTAGAAACTGAATGACTTGACTCACTCCCTGTCATTGGAGACTAGTCCAAATGAAAGTTGAAGTGGTTCTGTAGTTTTGGTCATTTCGAATTGTGGCTTGAATTCAACCCATATTGGTTGTGATTCTTCATTCAGCTGCATCTATATACACAACAAATTCAATCATACTCTCTCCGTCCCATTTTAATTCATCATTTGCAAACTATATAATGGTTTCAAATTAAGTTCATTATTTCTTAATTTAGTTATAAAACAAAATTTTTATTTTTAAATAGAATCCTTCAAAAATACTGTATCAAATTACGTATTTTTACTATGTTTTACCGCTGTTTTATCTCTATCTAGTATTTTCTCGGTCCAACAATTATGTACCTATTCGTTTGTTACACAATTGTTTACTTATTCGTCTGTCATTCATAAATTTCATTTTTACAATATTCATATATTTACACAAAATGCATTTTTTTTGGTGTAAATACTCGTGGAACGAAGGGAGTAATAAAATGATGAAGAGGGAGGGAGAATTAAATTGGTAATTACGGAGTACTACCTGATACAAGAGGCCTCCGTCGGAGAGAGCAAGAATTGTGTGATTAACAAAAAACACAGAAACTGCAGAAAGTGGCAAATCATGAGGGGCGACAACCCAGTGCAATCCATTCCAAAACCTCTCGTATATGGACCCGCTTTCACCGGTTACCCAAATAGACGTTTCCGACAGCTTTGTAACAGAGACTCTCTTTCTCAGAGGTAGAGTCTGTTCTTCAACTTCTCTCTGTTGTTTGATTGAATTGACAACTGTGCAATTGTTGTCGATGCAGGAAAGCAAGTTATAAGGCAGTTTGAGCTCAACCCATGTGTCTGATTGTTGGTTGAACTCCCAGAATCTTTTGTTTTTCTGATCGAATCTTTGTTGATGATGATGGATGTGGCAAGAATCAGAGTAAGAAATTATTAGGAGGATTATTATTGAGATGATGATGATGGACATGATGTTTTGTATTGAGCAGAAGAAGAAAAGAAAAGACAACAATCTAAGTAAGTAGAAGTAGAACTGTAGAAGAGGAGTACATACCTGAAATTAAATCAGGAAAACAAGAAAATCTCCTAACATGAAAATGAAGAGAGAGAATTTACTGTGTATACCTCCCTCCACACCATCCACTTTCACCCATCATATTTAATTTAATAAATTAAATAGTGAATACTAAAATTAATACAGATGATCTATACACACTTTTATCACATATAGCACAAAATTCTCTCGTGAATTTTTTTTTGTCTATAATTTACTTTCTTCGTTTTTATGACTTTTAACATGAAAGTTAATAAATAGTAGTAATATAATATACTCTTAATAAACAAATGTATTGAAAGAGGTAAGTATATAATGAAATGTGAAAGAGGTAGTTTGACAAAACAAAAAAAAAAATTGATACAGCCTCCGTCTCATACTTGAAGGCTCAAACCAATTGGGCACAGATTTTTATTGTGTAAGATAAAGTGGGGGTAGTAAAGACTTTTCAACTTTATAAATAGTACTCCCTCCGTCCAATTTCATTATTCCCACTTTCCTTTTTTGGTTGTCCAATTTTATTATGCCCATACATACTACTTTATCTTCACCCTCCTACCATCACTTATTTACCCACTTTGCCATTCACTTTATTCATAAACAATCATTTTATTTACAAATGGACCCCACAATATCTCATCATACCCTCAACTTATCTACTTTATGAATAAACTAATCAATATTCATTAAAACCCGTGCCCGGAGAAGTTGGCATAATAAAATTGGACGGGGGAGTAATAAAGTTACTTTTTAGTGTAATAAAGTAGTGTCATTTGTTGTAATATTGTGATGTTTTAAGGAGGGTGTTTAAAAATGTTTTTGCTATTTTAGGTAATGTGCCTTCAAATATGGGACGCCCAAAATGATAAAATGTGCCTTCAAGTATGGGACGGAGGGAGTAGTTTTTATTGAGACTACGAAAAGAAGTTTTGTAACTTTCATTGAGACGGATGGAGAATTAAAATTAAGTGAAATTTTCTTTTCTTTTTTATAAACAAATTAACTATTTGATTTATTTTCTCTATTTTATGTTCTTCACAACATAGTTTCTGAGTGATTCACAACATAGTTTCTAAGACTTTAATTTAAGGAAAGAAAAGATACGGGAAATTTAACTTGTGTATGAAAAAAGAGAGAATTCACTCAATTTAATAGATCATGAGATATTTTTGTGCAATTTTCAAATCATGGAAATAATTAGTGTAACATTTTTAAACCACGATGAACTTTCGTACAATTAACCCACATTACTTACGGATGAACAAGAGGAAAAAAAAATATTGAAAATGTAATTCGTTGTGAATACGAAATTTAAAAAGGTAAAAGCTCTAGGTGTAATATTACATACTACTAGGTAATTGAGTCCATCTGAATTATTTAGTGACCAAATACATACATAGTAAGGTTACATATACACAAATAAATAATTATAGAATTATTTAATATTTAAAATTATACCATTGGATTAAAAAAGTGGGTACATAGCATTTTTTTTTTTTTTTTGTTCGTATAAAGATACAAAGCATTCAAATGAAATACTACTCCCTCCTAATTTATTTTAATTTAAATGTAATAGTTTTCAAAATTCTACAAGAATCACAAAGTATTTAATTAAGGGTACAGTAGAAAGTCAATATTTTTCTTAATATGTGAGTAATTATTAAAATAAATAAATGAGGTGGTCCATATTATACATGTAGGGTTGTTCATAGTTGGCAGCGGTTATTAGACTAATAACTCTTTCATTTAATTTTGTCAACTATCGTTGTAATTAATAAATAATCAAACGTGTTTGGAGGGGTTGATTAACTAAAATTAATCATCCATTATTGAATTCTTAATTTACTTTAACGGATCCTGCAAGTAAACGTTGATTAGTTGATTCTTGAATAGAATATCAAAACTTTAAAAAAATTATACGATTTCTTCATTTGCGATTATTTATTTTACGGAAACAATCATTATAAATCAAAACCCAATCTACCAATATTTTTTTTTTTTTTGAAGACCCAATCTACCAATATTAAATTTCATGTTTTGATATGCTTTTTGTCACCTAAAAATGATGACTATTTGGGGGAGTGCCCACCATTAATCTTGTGCTTTTGCTTTACATGAATAAGAGAGTACTTTAGATAAATACGTGTTTGATAGAAACTGAAAATTGTATAAATAAACTAAAGTTCTCTTTTATTCATACTTCGTTACGTATTTTATTATTTAGATTCATTAATATATGTACTTGTATTAAAATATACATCTTTTTTTTTAACACAAATTGTATTAAATAATATTTTATAATTATACATATTTCATGTATATAAATTATGCAACGAAAAATGGAATAAATAAGAGTACTCCCGGTAGAATGAAAAATGAAGAATTGGATTCATTTTTTTCTTAGGTTGTTTTTACTTTTTAGTTATTTAGTGCAGTATGTTGTTATTTTTATGTTTTTATCCTTCTACGTTTTGTGCGATCTTTGTTCGGTTATGGAACTCGTTTCACTATGGTGGAACTCTTTTTTTTTTTAGTGTATTTGGTGGAGCTTTTTTCATTTTTTTCTTTTCTTATTTCTTAGCATAAAAATACTTTAATGTGTGGTTGTTTTATATTGAAACAGGAGACATGAATGTTATTGTGGAACAAATGATCGATACACTCGCTTTTTCTTTTTTTAGGATTGAAGGGGACAGCGATACCGTAGTGATCCATTTTAAATTGAAGATCATTCATGAATTTGTATAAACATTTGTATTGTACTATTTTGTAAACTTAAAAAAAAAAAAAAAAAAAAAAAAGAGAGAAGAATTGGAATCAGTTTTTCATGACCCCACTTGAGATGATATTCCTCCTCCAATCAATTCACAGAGGACGTGATATATTCCATTAATATGTCCTAAAAAAAAAAGATTCCATTAATATTAATATTATTATTATTTTATTTGAAAAGATTCCAAGGAATTGTTGATTATCAGCTGAGGTAATACGCCTAAGTTTTCTCCATGAAAATGCCATTTAATTGTTAGAATAATTTAGAACAAAGAAGAAACCCAGGGTGTGGGGTTTCATTACTATACAAATCACAATCACATCAATTGATAAAAATTGCGACAGAATTTTTTTCCCATTAATTTTCACACACTTTCTTAGAATGATTTCAAAAATCATAAATGCATGAATCTATTTTCAAGGTTGTAGGTCATGAGATCAGCTCGTGGGCGGTCGATTTCAGCGAAGACGTTGACCATATGAGAATTTCGACAATTTTAAAACTAAATTTGTATATATAAAAAATAATTTAGACTAAATCAAAAATTACATTTCATCTAAAATTTTAAACATCCCCAAATTTTAATACTGTGAAATCAATTCATTTATATTACATTAATAATTCGAACGATAATACCTGAACCGGTATTCTATTTTCAACGTACTTATTTCATCTCTCTCAATTACATCACTTTAGATGATGTTTGTAAACTGTGGGTGGGCAACTTAAAAAAAAAAAAAAAGTTAATTTTGCTCCCTCTAATTGAATTTGCAAACACCCGTTATATTACATATATTATTAATTTTATCATACGTTATTTCATACAAATTTATTATTTCTGTCCTCTCTCAGTCACATCATTTATAGTTTGTTAGGAAATAGGGAGAATAAAATATCAAGTATAGTTTGTTTTACTTTCATTTTTATTAGAGTACATATGCATCCTTTTTCAATCTGCTTATTCAAATAAAACTGCAAATCTCATTTGCCTTTTAAGATATATATATTAAAAAAATATATATTGTACACTCTAAGTACCCGCTAATAATACTTCATCTTTCTCTCGTTAAATTTTTCTATTTGTCATTTTAGATGTCTCAATTAAAACTTTCTATTTTCCTTTAAATCAACACCACACTATTTTTCTATTTTATTTTTTCTAACTTTTTTTTCTTTTTTCTATCTGAACACTTACTACACATTAAATGTTGTATTTCTTAAATTAAACTTTTATCAAGAAAGACGGAGTGAGTATTAAATTTTCGGAAATGTATAAAAAGAATATTTAATTTATTTCACTTATAAACCTATAATACTAAGACAGAATCTGTACGTCAATTATCTGAATTTATAAAAACAAGAATATTCCCTTATCTATCTAGCTTGATCATGCTTAAAAATTTTGTTTAATGATCTCAAATTCAACATTTTCAATGGACATAATTTATTTGAGGGTCGTTCTCCTGTTTTTCTAATTATAATTAAGTACTTCTTATCTTTAATATTTAATAAAGCAGCCTTTTGATGCAATCTTTAATATAAGATGCCACAGTTTTCTCCATGAAAATGTCATTTTGTTAGAATAAGAACAACAAGCTTTCGTCACAAATCAAAATCAAAATCAAAATCACAATCACATCAGTCAATTAATAAATATAGTTGTGAAATTTGACACATAATAACATAAATCAAATTGTTACAATCACTTTGTAAAGCTTGATTTGTACTCCGTAATTGGTTTGTATGTACTCTACTGAAGCCAATGAAATCTTTTGACCAATAAAAATAAATTATTGTATTGTAACAGAGGTCGGTTGCCATCGAAAAATGGTACACCCCTAAAAATAATCTAGCAATATAAGCGATAATAAATTCCGAAAAAAATAATCAATTTAGGAATCTAAAATCGGGTGAAGGACTATGAAGGGTCAAATGCATCGCCCCTACTGCCCTTGAACTTGGAGACGCGCGGGTGAAATCATTATCAAACCTTGTTGGTTGGCTGATAGTGTAGTTCGTGCATGCTCTAGCCTCGAATTCATTGATAGCCCTGCCGAGGTTTGATGATGGAATAGGCTCATCCCAGGAAAAGAAAGTGTATTGATGGAATTTGGAAGATACTACTTTGAAAGTTATTGTGGGACGTTCTAAAAAAGAAAGTGTGAAAGTCATTTTTCATTGAGCCTATTCCATCATCAGGAGTAGTATCTTCCAAATTCATTGAGTGTTTCTACAATTATACACTTTCTTTTTCGGGACGTTCCACAATAACTTTCACATCTTTAAAATGAAAATCCTTTTATAAACTTCACCCTCGCAATATCCTCAATTTTACACAAATGTCATTACTTTTTCTTCACACATACACAAAAGTCAACTCATTTATTTACTTTATACATAAAATTTTACAAAATTACCCCTCAAATTTTTATTCATTATTACACTTTTTTAATTTGCGTATCCACTTACCTAAAAAGTTATTCCGAGACCGAGGGAGTATTTTTTATAAAAAGACTCGTCGGGTGTCCACATCAAACAGAATCTTTTAAAAAATAGATATATATGATCTAAGTATTATCTGAAATAATGGGTATAATGTGAAAAAAACATGTCCTGAAATTTATAAAAACTAATGGAGTATTTGCTACAATTAATTTGGCCTTAAGTATTTATACTATTCCCTTCGTTCCGGATTTTATTACGGTTTGATCGACACATTTTTTAAGAAAAATAGATTTAGTGATTGATGATATAAGATAAAAGGGATATTTTGAGTGATTTGATGAGATGTAAAGTAAAATGTATGTAAAAGATGAGTGACAATTTTAAAAATAAAATAATGTTAAAAGAATATTAATTTTTGTTAGATATTTTCATCAAATAATTTTAGGACGTCCACAAAAAAGTGTATGGAACGAAGGAATATTAGCTTTCATTATACTTCCTTTAAAAAAAAAAAAAAAACTTTCATTATACTTTGATATATATACACACACATACACGTACTACAAGGGACAAGTGGACAAAAATCAAGATGTTAGGAAAATGGAATTGACTTGCACAGAATTTAATTTATTTGGTTGACAATCTGGTATTTTAATAAATGCAGAAATATTTTTTTTATCACATAGTATTACGCAAAACAAGAAATATCCACTCCTCTCCACATTTCTAGATAAGCCATGTTACGTCCATTTGATCGTGTATGAATTTAAATAAATATTGATTAATTTATTAATAAAGTAGATAAATTTAGAGTATAATGAAATATTGTGAATTTTATTTATAAATAAAGTTATTGTTTATTAGTAAAGTGAATGAAATTTAAATAAAAAAAATATATAGTTAGAGGGTGAAAAAAAAGTAGTTTGGATAATATTATTTTTAAAAGGAAAATGAATATAATAAAATTGAAAGAAAAAAAATAGTGACAAACGCAAATGTTGTATTTCCTAATTTAATTTGTTGTGGGTCGTGCATGATTCTGCACTTCAAGGTCATTCCATGACTTCCCTAAAAAAAAGAAAATGTTTATTCCATGACTTGTTGGACTATTCTATAATGATGATTTTTATCAAGATGTAAGTTATATCAATATGAATTTTGGAGAAACAATTTTCTGGATTTATGGCATTTCTCGAACCTTTCGCTGGATCTTTGCTTGCTCTGTTGTCTCCTACCTCGTCTGTGACTGACTTGGTTGGGTGAAGCGATTCCGCACCAAACTTCATTGAGGCGCCCGCCCCTCCGGCTGACCCTGCTCCCACGAGCCCATTGGCTTTCCCGATTCACATGCGTCCGTTTAAGAAGGGAGATTTTGTCACGATTTCGATTGATAATGCAACACTACAGGCTGGTGTGAATGAATACAAAGATGCTCTGATTGGTCACATACTCACTCCTCGTGGCAAAGCCCCGATCCCGTATGCTGATTTGTCGAAGAGGCTCATCGAGACCTAGTCCCTCCAAGGGGCCCTGTCCGTTGTTCCAATCGGAAAATGATTTGTTGTTCTCAAATTCCACTCTCTGGATGAGCGTGACAGAATCTTTAGGAGAAGGGCTTGGCAGTTGGGCTCAAGCTCCATCCGGCTGCAAAAATGGTCTCCCGGTTTCAATCCAAACTAGGCCTCGACCTCGATGGCTGAGGTTTGGGCGCCTTATCGGCTTTCCGGTTGAACTTTGGCAGCCAACGGTTCTCTCGGCTGCAGCCTCAGCGGTTGGCATGCTCATCAAGATGGACGGTCACACATCGGCTAAAACCATGACACAATATGCTAGAATCTTGATCGAGGTGGATATGAAACAACCTTTATTGGAGAGTCTGGCCCTAGAGTGCGAGGATCAATCTGTGACGGTGGAAGTGCTCTATGAACAGCTTCCGGAGTTTTGCAACCACTGTATGGTGGTTGGACACATGATTACACGTTGCGAGGGCTGCTGGCGCTCTCTGCCCGAAGCCACCGACCTCCTCCGCTGCGGCAAGAGCTACGACCTCCGCCGGATCAATTGCCTCCGCATAGATCTCAAATGCGGCAATTTCACCGAAGACAACGAAGATGAATTCATCATCAAATTCTATAGCAAGTAAGCCCTAATTTTTTCCCTCAATCATTCGAGTTTGTGTGGGGTTATAATTCCTCAGTTTTCAACTTTTTTTAATTTGGTCATTAAATGGTGAAAGAACGGATCCTGGGATGAGAATTCTACGGCTCTTTTGTTTGATGCTGATATTGTTCTTTTATGTGTTTTGAATTGTTGGATCTTTTGGATTAAAGTTAAAAGTCCTATATTTTCTAATTATATGAAATTAAAGTATGAACTTTGAAGGTCATTTTAGCATTCAATTTGTGGCATTTCTGTGGTGCATTCATATTCATCAAATATTAACGATTTGAAATGTATATCATTAATTGTCCATGGAGTCCAATTCAATGATAGTTTACAAAGCTCCGTCAAAGACCGCTTGAACAGTGGGTATGTTTTTAATGCTTATTTTTTCATTTCGTTTTTTTTAATGTATCTACATCTTTAAAAGCATTATTCTGGAAATGTATGCCTCCAAGTTTAGGTGGTTGCTGTAAAAGATATTCTTACTTATCAATATTTCAAATTTTCGTGATTATTGAAGCCAAATATTGTTCCTTTCGCAGATGCTAGATGGCTGAGTATCATGAATGTAGTATATTCACCTGCATGTTCGTGCTTATTAATACTTGTGTGTGGCAATATTAATATTTCTATAGTACTTTTTTTTTTTTTTTTTCATCTTTTGGTCTGCAGGATTGCTGGACAAGCTACAATTTCTGGGAATAATTTATGGACATGTTCTGATCAGCATTTTGCTGATTCCTCCACCTCATCTGAGGTAAATTAGTGCAAATGTTCAATATTGTTGTCAATGGAATTGAAGAATGATTATTAAAAAATAAATAAATTATAATTATATAATTTTTTGGGGCCATTGTTTATCCTTCTGGTGTCTAACAGAGAAGTATGACACTAACAAAAGTGGCAGTTCAATATCACATGTTAAAATATGAATAAACAAGAGATTGAGATATAAATTCCGCTTTGTCCACTGCTCTTTGCAAATGTGTATGCTTTGTCGTGTCAAGGCTACTTTCTTTGAAATTATGTAATTACCTAATTGATTTAGTTTTTTTCCAGTTACTAAACTTCTAGAGGTGCTAGCTAAAACTTAAAACTCTATGCTTTCAATGTTATAACTAAAAGATTTATTATGATTTTATTGACAGTGACCTAAGGTGCTTAAGTGGAAGACAAAAATAATGATATTTGAATACAGGTACATGTTATCATGACTCAACTTTTTTATAAATGAATATAGTATAAAATTGTGTGACTGGTAAGAGATTTACTTTACTAGGACAATAATGAAATGTGGCTTATTGAAAAATAAATTATAGGAAGATTGAGCATAAAATTGTTGAATGGAATTGACATTAGCGAAGAGACAAGTTTATCTTAAAAATAAATTGCAAAAAAGAAAAGCACTACTTGATGTTATTGTATTATGTACTGGTATGGAGGTTGCAATATCATTAAGGGTTCTTGGATGTTAACAGGTTAGTATATATATAGTTCTATAAATCAATTTTATGTGTATCGTGCTGAAAACGGATTGTTGTATGGTGCAGTTACTGCTTTCATTGCGTGTGAGTTTAGAAATCTGGTGTTGGTTTAAAAGAGAATGCAATAAAATTAGTCTTGCCTTGCTCGAGTTTTTCCAGTTTCTACCGGCTTGGAGGTAAGATTAGTCTTGCCTTGGTTGAGTTGAATTATCGTGCTGAAAACGGATTGTTGTATGGTGTAGTTACTGCTTTCATTGCATGTGAGTTTAGAAATCTGGTGTTGGTTCATCTTCAACAGAAAGAGACTATGCCGCAAAAATTGGAGTTTTGGATGGACCGTCGCTGAGAATAACTTTTAGGTGGAGTCCCCTTTTGTTGCCACTACGTCAGTAGTTGATGTGGATGAGTATTGAGGAAAAAGATGTACCCAAATTAAATTAGCTAGCTTATATAAGAGTAATTGTCTCTCAATGAGATTTTTTTTATGATTTACTCGAATTTATATACGCAATTATTTATGTATATATTGAAAAAGAGTCGAATAATGTTAATGCCCGTGCAGCTTAAATTAAGATTTTTAATCTCTTTTTTAATATTATTTTTTATGAAAGAGATTTGTTGAAAGTTGGGGTGTTTTGTAGTTCTTTTTGAAAACCTCCTTAGATAGAAAAAAATGATTTTTCTTTTTCTGTGAAAACATTTTTATTAACTGTGTTTTATAGATATTATTTTTGTGTAGCAACATTTTCTTTCAAAGTGAATTACAAGCATGTTTAAATGCTCACATGGAATAGTTTGTGGTGATGATTGCACGAAGAATTTACAGGTCTACGCACGGATAAAATACTAGTATATATATAATACGGAGTACTAACTAATATCAACGCTAGCTCCGGTAAAGGAGAATTGGAGAGATCTTGAAAGTTGTTCCGCAATTATATGGTGATATTCTAGAGTGGAGCAAAATATATACGTCAAAAATGACGAAGAATTCCTTTGATACTTATGATTTGGTTGGGACGGATATACGTTTTTGGATAGAAGATTAAGAAAATAAATGAATGGATTTTAAATACTTAAATTTGAGTCCATTTTTTTCTATTTAGAATTGAGAGAATTTTAAATTCTAATTAAAATCATGTCATTTGGTGAGATGTAAGGTAAAATGTATGTAAAAAATGCGTGACAATTTTAAAAATAAAATGATGTTGAGAGAATATTAATTTTGTGAAGTATTTCATAATGAAAGTTTATAAATAATTTTGAGACATTTTAAATAAAAAAATTGTGCAAATAATCACGGTGAGAATTTTTTTTTAAAGCAATATATTTAATTATTTAAACAAGGAAATTGTCGACGCCCATAAATACAAAATCACAATAAATATTAAAGCCCCAAATATTGAATTTCAATGCAAATCGGTTCAACCATTTTATCAGGTAGTACCTAGTCCAATAGGACGTGGGCCAAATGGATTAGCACATTGTAAGACTCATTTTTTTTTAGCAAAAGATTAAAAACATTGTAAGACTCATTTGTTTTACAATAACTCAACATAATATAACGCATGCTAAACGAATCACTAATGATCTTTAATTTTTTTATTAAAAAATAATAAGATTAATTAATTGATAAAGTTAAATTGTAAAATAATAAAAATAAGCACTCTCTCTGTCCTACAGGAATTTACACACTTTCGATAAATGGATGTCCCATACCAATTTGCACAACTTATTAAAAAAAATATCTTCATAACCCCCACCCTCAAAATATACTCTTATGGACAATTCTTACCGTAGTCAAATTTTACAAAACTAACATCACTCATTACACATTTTTTTACACATTTTTTAAATTGTGTGTCATTACAGATGTGTAAGTTTTTATGGAACAGAGGGAGTATATAAGTAATAAATTTTAGACTCCAAATATGGATTATGCCATGTGTATTTTAATTTTAATTGTTTATGTATCATGATCCAAAAACATTAGAATACAAAATATAAAAAAAATTAACTGTGAGTTCTTTTAAAATGTATCATTTGCCCTTTCTTGATAAAACACCCTTGAGTAAATAACTAAATATTGTAGAAGACATTTATTATCCGGTTTGAATATACATCTCTAATCCATTCCTATGAGGCATGAGATAAAATATCGTATTAATTAAATAAATATAACATTATTCGAATTGATATCAATACTAAAATTAGGGGTGTCAATTTTCTTCTCTTTTCTTTTGAACTCGAATTCAACCTAAGAAAAAAATTGAAATATAGGAGCTCGATATCTTACGTAATATTAATTAAATATTTTTATTTTTTTTATAATTAAAGAATATTTATATATAATTAACATATTAAAGTAAAATTGTAAAATTAGTGAGTTTGACGAGACTTTAAAGCATAACAAGTCTACTATTGTTCAGCTCGAATTCAAATAAAAAAACTACTCGAATAGGTCAAGCTTAACTCAATTAAATTTAAAAATTCTATCGAGTTATACCCAAACTAAAACCTAAACACGAAGCACATTCAAAAGACAAAAACCCAGCGCAACAGTCTACTGCTGAGCCGGCCGCACTCAGCTCCCTCCAGTAAAAAATCAGGTATGAGAAATTCTGCACTCAGTACGTCTCTCTTTGGTGCTGCAATCTTGATATGATGTAAATACTTCTTTGTATTATTGTGTGCTTTATGTAACTGCTGCTTGAAATATGATAAATTTTATTTCATGGGGTCAATAGTGTATCCTTTGTAATGACTTAATGTAAGGATTTAATCCATTATGTTTTTGTTCGCTTTTGTTTCCCCAACTAGTGTTTCATGTTCAATTTGGTAGCTAAAACATTGTAATTGAATTTTTTATGTCTCATGTATGATAGTATTACACTTCACTTTGATTTTAAGCATGATTAGTGTAGGGTTATACTAACTTGTAAGTCCATGGATCATAGAACATATATATAATGGGAACTTGTCTCAAGTACAAGTTTTTGTCAACAATTAATTGTTTCTTTTCAGGAATTTGATTCTGATATGATTAAAAGATTATTTTGTTTACTCTGTTGTTCTTTTTACTTTATTTTTTTAATATGTTTAGTAAATATAATAAAGTTTCAATGTGTTGTGAAAGGTATTCAACCAGAATTTTGTTTCTTCATCGTGCTTCAAATTTGTTCTTAAAACGTGGACCATTAGTATATAGTGTGTAGGATGTTAAATATAAACTGCATCTAAAACTATGTATAAATTACTGGAATTCTGTAAATATCCCTATTAGGAATGAAAAATCAATTATCAGTAGTATGTATGCATCAACATTGCAGACTTGAAATATCTCTTTCAACTAGATGTGGTGGAACCTACTAGCATGTTACTGCTATTAATTGTGACTGTTCTTCTTATTTGATCTAATGAAGTAGTTTTTTGGTAAGTAAACTGATGCATTACTTTACCTTTTTAAGTTTTAAGATGTCTATCTAATAATGTTTTTTTTTTTGAAGTTGTTTGAGCAACAATTGGATAACCTAACGATGGAACAAAGGTTGGCTAATTCATGGTGGATGGCTGTGAATGATAAGAAGTTCATCGAAACATCTGTGCTTTCTGACATCAGAATCGATGGACGAAGCCCTTTTGATTATCGAAATGTCACGATCCAGTTTGGCAAGTAAGAGATTCTTTAATGTCCAGATTATCTGTTTTCCAAGGTCTTTTTGATGAGAGGCTTTAATTTTTGTCTGTACAACTCTTTGCATTAGTCTTGTGTATATGGTATAGTTACTTTAGCTAGCAGAAAAATTGCTTTAGTGCCAACTAGTTTGTCTTGAGTGTTGCTCATTACCTTTTTGTCCCAATTTAGTTTCAAGAGACACTCGACATAGAAGTTTAGTTTTGCTAGTGTGATCTTCTGCACAATTTTGTTTTAAGTATTTGTGTTGTTTCTTGTAATGAGGCACTCTAAAGTTAAATTTAAAATTACTTTCTGTTGGAATTGCCAATGCAATTTTGTAACATCAATGTCTTAAAGTAAAGATGGTAAGAAGTTATGAAAAAAATCTGGTAGTTTCTCAACCTTTGGGATGGGCACTCATATTCTGTAGCCCTCCATTATGAGCCTTTTCTGCGTTTCATCTTAATCTCTATCATCTTTGCCTGGTTTTTGTTGAATATTCAGATTGTCAATTTCTATTTTGACAATTCTTCGAGTGCTGGGGTAAAATAAAAAGCAACAAATAGAATTCGCAAAACAATTTCTAGTATGCTGGAAGCCATGTGGTCTCAATTATTATTGTAGTATTGACTAATAGAATCTATAATTCCGCCATTTTGATTCATTTGCTATTTCATCTTTCTATGCTCTTTAATTTATTGTACATGTTTATGAACAGTAAAGATGGCTCATCAGAAGTTCAGTTGGGTCAGACTCGTGTTTTGGGGTTTGTAACTTCTCAGCTGGTGCAGCCTTATCGAGACCGTCCTAATGAAGGAACTCTTGCAATTTTTACTGAGTTTTCTCCCATGGCTGATCCATCGTTTGAGAATGGTCGTCCTGGAGAATATGCTGTGGAGCTGGGACGCATAGTTGACCGTGGATTAAGGTAATGTATAAATCAGTCCTGTTTTATCTGTTTTTCCAACAAGATAGCGGTTTCCTTCTTGGAAACATAGTATCAACCTTTTTCTGCTTGTGATTGGACTTAATTGTTCTGCCTTATAATCCATTATATTCTTTGATATGATAGGAAAGAGCTTGAGATACTCACCTGCTCTCTACTGAATAATTAGAAGTGATTTTTTACAGGGAAAGCAGGGCTGTGGACACAGAATCACTCTGTGTTGTTGCTGGGAAATGGGTGTGGTCAGTTCGTATCGATCTCCACATTGTAGACAGTGGGGGGTAAGCTGTGCTTATTTGCTGTTAATTACGTTGTGAATGCATGATTTATATGCTTTTGCTGGCTATTATCCACGATCTTATCGGAATTTCTCCTTTGCTTAAGGACAGAAATCTTGTTGATGCTGCCAATATTGCAGCATTGGCTGCTCTTTTGACATTCAGAAGGCCGGAGTGCTCATTGGGAGGAGAAGATGGTCAGGAAGTTATAATACATCCACCAGAAGTTCGTTCTTTTTCCCTTTTTAGATGCTAATTGATTTCAAATTTCACTTGCATTCATTTTGGGTTGTAAGAAAAAGTGATTCCTACTCTTAAATACAAACTTGCTTCTTTTGTGGACCGGCCAATTTCGTCCTTTGAAGACAGCTATATGCTTTTAGATTTCTTGATCATTGAAATTTCTTACTTCCCTTGCCAGTTTCTAAGAACTTGAAACTCGACTCGAACTCGATCGAACACAAGTCTTTGCAAATCTATAAATACTCGAGCTCAACTCTCAATAACTTACATAACATTAATGGGAGTTTTTTTTAGTAATTAGAGTATATTTGTAATAATTTGCATATTATGGGAAAATAGTAAAATAATGTGGGCTCGGTTTAGTATTACTGAGCTCGACTCGATTAAATTCGACTCAATTTCGAGCATTTTCCGAGTCGAGCACTAGTAGCTTGTGAGCCGGCTTGACTCACTTAAACCCCTATCTTTACATTTGTATATTGAGCTTCATTTTTATTTTGGCCCCATGGCAGGTGAGAGAACCGCTACCATTGATTGTGCACCATCTCCCTATAGCAGTGACCTTTGCATTTATTGGTAGTGAAAGCATAGTGGTAAGCACAGAGATGGGTCTTTTTCCTTTAAATTTTCATGTTTGTTATCTCATCTTTTAGTCGCATCTTCGTTACTTATTCTTGTAACATACGCTGCTAGGTTATTGACCCATCACACTATGAAGAAACTGTCATGGGAGGAAAACTGACTGCTACTCTGAACACAAACGGGGACATCTGTGCTATTCAGAAAGCTGGAGGAGAAGGTGTCATGCAAAGCGTTATTTTGCAATGCTTGAGGATTGCATCTGTGAAGGCTGCTGATATTACCGTCAAAATTAAGAAAGCTGTAAGTACCGTACTCATGCATGAACCAGTTTTGAATGATTGGGCTTGAGCTCAATTTACTTCTTTCTGTTTCATTTACTTTATTATAATATATATGTGTGTGTATATTCTTAAAGGTTATCCCTGCCTTTGATATATATTAATGCTTCTTATATCATCTGAAAGTTTGAATAGGTTTTTGTGATGCCTTAAATTTATCTACATTTTCTCTAGGTTGAAGTATATAACACAAGAAGAGCTTTGAAAAAGATCAAAAGACACCCTGATTCGGTTGATGTCAGTAATATATCAAAGGACGCGCAGAAATCTAAAGCTTTACTGGCCATCTAGTTGGTAAATCTTTGTTCTACTATTTTCAGACTTCTATTTATTTATGATATGCACATTTTATGATTTTTTTTAGTGATTAGTTTGTAACTCCTTTATCACTATAACTAATTGCATGTGCAGTCAATTATGTATATATGTATGTTTGTGCATGTTGGCAATTATAATGCTGATTTATATGTTGTGCTTCATATTTTTCTTGTAGGCATTACGTCCATCTTATTTCCCATGAGTACTCCATTTTTAAATATTAATACTGTTTCTGCTGAGTGATTTATATGTATTACTGATATGAACATAGGGCTCTAATTCTTGAGGGAACTCTTTGTGATGTTACATAATGTAGGTTGTTCGATTTGTCTAACTTAGTTTGTATCATCAGTTTACAAATCATATGTAGACGCTGGCCCTTTATAAAGCCTAACTAAGTATTGCACAACACGATGAGGAAGAGTTGACATGCTGTAAAAGTTAATTAGTTATCGTCAATCTTTAGCTTCTAGTAAGGAATATACAGCTTTAACATAAACTGCATCACAATATACGTAGAATAAGCTACAGTATTACTTAACTAGATGTTCTTGATTATTGTTTGCAATTTTTTTAATTTTATTTTCTTGCCATATATTGAGGGCATCATTAGTGCTGATGAATTGAATGAATCTCTTCATGAGGTATTATATCGATTTTTCTGTGTTGCAGAGACCACACTGGTGCATTGTTTGTATGAGTCCGTTCTATATTTCTATGATAGATATTAAATCCATCGCCTACATTTTTTCTTGCTAGGGTGGAAGCTACGCCGGGCAGTGGGGAAGGTTTATATCGATTGCAACATCTAGTGAATATAGTCTGAGAATCACTTTTTTTCAAAGCTAAAAAAAAAAAGGTGATTTTAGGCCTCCCATTGAGTTTGAAAACACACCCTCAATGTCATTCTATCGTCTTCCCCTCGGAATTCGTTCATGGCTGCAAATTTGAGAAGTAGCCGATGTTTTTGCTGATGACATAGGTGTTGTGGCAGTAGCAGATGGATATCTGGTTAACTCTGGAAAGATTAAAATTAACTTTCAGTGTAATTATGAGAACCTATACTGATGCTCTTTTAGATGAAATACTCTTTAACTTGAATGGAAGCTGATTAGTGCAGAATCAAGTATAAATGAGTCTTTTTTGGGTGTGTTTTCAATGTTTACAAAACAGCTTTGAAAAAAAGTGAAAACAGACCCTAATTCATATGAAAATCGATTGATTAAAAATCTCAATCAGCTAATTTGGTCCGGAACTTTATAGCAAGAAATGATTTTCTGATAAAATTGATAGTATTATGCAGTTGGACTGCTTAAAAGTTAAATAATACACACTCCGTTCCAATTAGATACCGTTGGTTTGACTTTTTACAAAGATTAAGAAATAATCAACTTTTTACAAAAGATTAAGAAATTTTATTAGAGGCTTAGTTCTCCATGATGTCATATAGTAGAGCTGAGAAGATGCTTTAGGACAAAAATAGATTATTCAGCCTTTTTTTCAATTACACACACTTAATTTGACCTGTCCTCATACATTCTAGTTGATTTGCTTCAAAATCAATGAATTTATTAAGTTCTTTATAAAATTCAACGTTGGCATATCTTTCAATGAATCGAGAATTTAAATACTTTCAACGATTTTATATAGCTAATTAGCTATTATAAATTTTATTTTCAATACTATACAACAATCAACTCATCAAACCTATCCACACCAATTCAACCCACAAGAGATTTTTTTGGGATATTAAACCAAGAGATTTAAACTGCAGAAATATGAAAATGTACAATGAAATTAAAGGTGGTGGTTTCAAATAAAGGTAGACTAACTCTGGTAGTAACGAACACTTCGAAACGAGCTTCACCGTCAACTTTACAAGTGCTATGGACGAGAGATAAATATGCTTTTTGGGTGAAATGTGAAAATGAAAGGTTATGCTAATTTAGTCTGTTTATTTGTTGTATCGTCGCAAATTCATTATTCGGCAAACAAACGACATCATTCTGAAGATTGTGAGGAAATTTTGTCGCAAACCTAAGGAGAGGAGCAGCACACATGAAAAAAAATAACACCAACACGTGGCGCGCTTGATCAAATTACTCAAATCCACCACAAACACATGCATTCATTCTTTAGATATGGAGTAATTTATAAGGGAAAAGCTTCAAATGTCCTCTTTTGTCACTCTGCAGCAGTACAGTCAATAACCTTTAAATGACTTCAGTAGAAAAAAAAAAAGGTCATACTTGCACCATTTTGAAGATGTGTAAACTAATTGTAATAATACCACGCTTCGTAACTACAATACAATTTCAGCAAAGTTCAATCATCAAGACATAATCTTAAGCAGAAATAAGATGGTAATGAGACTCACCCTATAAACTTGGTTTACTGTGATTTGAAAGCTCCTGCCTTCTTGCTTCAAGTTCCTTTAAATTATTGCGGACGATTTGGACTTTTGATGTTAAATGGTCAGTGTGAGTTTCAACATCTTTCATGAGAAAAAGTAGCTGTTCTCTATATGCTGCACTTAGACGTTTCTTTACCCGTAGTTCAGCAGTTAATTCTTGAATCCTTTTGTCTTTCTCATCCTACAACAATTGCACAATTCAAAACATAAGGGACGCTGCTTGAATAGAAAAACAACAAAAAAAGCACTCATGTTCACTAAACTTAAGCAAATGGCAAAAGGTAAAAAGGCTCAAACTTGCAGATATTTACAGTAAAAAAGTGTCTTAGATATAGTAATTCAACATTCTGAACTTTACTCAAATATGCCAATTTTCCCAATTTGTTAAAAAAGGGTTGCATCTTTTTATTTTTTTTGAACTTTACTCAAACATGCTCCTGTTTGAAAATGAAAAATACAGAAGAAAAACAACTGTCTGTTTGACACTCAAAGTACCTTGTGAAATTTTACATATCTACAGATATAAAGACGAAAAATGCCGATGATAACATCAGAAGCAAGACAAGGAAAATGTCAATGAGAATTCATAAAAAGCATATAACTGAAATCAAAGTGCTTCTTACAGATGTAGATGTTGAAATCATGTGCTTCTTACTGATGTAGATGTTTAAAATCATCAAAAAAGTATTAAACCCTTTATTAGTTGAAGTTATATATTTGTTAGACGGGCCAAAACTCATAAAGTGATAATAGAACCTTCTTAAGCTAAATGGAGAAAATAACATCATAGGTATGAAGTTCTAACAACAGTGGTAAACTAATTAATGCTAAAGAAAGAAGTTCCACAGTTAAGAGCATTAAATTAGTGTCTGTCTCAAGCTCTACATGACTATGCATTATTTTTTGTTCATATCCAACCAAAAACTACAAATATGCTATGGATAGATGACCAATTTATCATCATCTACACAAGTCATACAAGCTTATCATTTTCCTATCTGCTCAGATTTAACTCTTAACATTTTTTTTATTTCTTTTTGCTATTCCTACCTGGTACTAAAACAACTAAAATAATCTTAAACTTCACTAAAGAAATAAAACTTGACTAAAAAATGGGTGTAATCATCACCACAAAAGACAGTCGTTATGTTCTTTCTTGTTAACTTTCGATACAATCACATAAAACATTTGCAATTGTTTCATACACTTTAATTCGAAGTCTGTACTTAGGTTACAATTATTACGCTGTATTCATTTCATGTTACCTGCATGTAAAATTTTCATTTACATCTGCTTTTCATAATAAGTTCTTTGACAGCTTTTCTTATTAAAAGAAAAGATAAAAGTGAGAAAAAAATTTACTAATATATTCTATAGACCAGCTCATGCTCTAATAAAAACCCAAAAATAAATTAATCTACAGCCATAAGGAGTGTAAAAGTTCAAGGACAGTGAAAAGCACCGATGGAGTAAATAAATCTGAATTAACAAATGTAACAAATACAATTTATTGATGGGGACCATGATATTAACTACGGGCGAAACAGAATGTGGGAAACAGGAAAAAAGAAATGCTAAAAGACTAAAAAAAAATATTGTTGGCAGCAAAGAGGAATGACATATCAGAGAATTTGCGATAAAATCATTACTTACAAAAGTAGGGCGTCTCTTAGGCAACGAAACTACCAAAGGATGATTGTGGTCTCTCACAAACTTCTGAACAGCCCATCTCCCTTCATTTTCTCTCTTTACTAAGAGCATTGCAGTACAGCCATCCCGCCGTTTTTCTCCCCCTTCATTCAAGATATTTCCTGACTTTTGGATGTTAAGTATATATCTACAACCCAGTCCACGTGATATTATCGAGCCATCACACTCTGATTTACGTGACGATAAAATTCGAGTCGAGAAACCTAACCGACCAGCATATTCGTTGTAGTATGCTCTAGCAGCAGCTTCTGATTCAAATACCATTCCAACATAAGGTTCTGAATTTCTGTCAGCTTCTGCTTCGCTTGATGTAAAGTCGCCGGATACTGATGCTTCCATCATTACAATACCACCATCCACATCATCTTCTCCATTCACTAAAAGAAAATGTTATGAAACATCAGTACATTACATTCAAACTGAAATTAAAGAAAACATGATGACAACTACTCTTAGAATGTATCAACAAACATCCAACATAAGAAGTCCAAAAATTTCCTTGCAAGAAAGTAGTCTATAGAAGATCAAGCTCAAACTTTCCGAATGCATGAAAATTTTGAAAGGCAGAAAATAGTGATAGACTAAAGAAACATACTCAAACACATACTCCCTCAGTTGTTTTTTCAAGTGCGAATTTTAACCTTCATTTCTATCGGTATGAATTATTCAAGTAGCTTGCTCCTCTCACTAGGGACACACACAAAAAAAAAAAAAATCGGAGGTAGAATTATCATCCAAAAATTATTGAAGATCAAAATGAAAATAAGCAAATTGCATGCTTCATGGTCCAGAACTCAATACATTGATTTTTATTTGTAAAACTCGTTTGTTAATCTTGAGAAAATACTTACATTTTCAACAGTTAGAAATCAAACATATTAACATGCACACAAAGGGAGAAAGAGACTAAATGTTAATAATCACAGCCTGCCACACCCACACTGATAAAAGAAAACAATTATATAGCTAATCTATCTCTTCGTTCAAACAATACTGCAACAACATAATTCAATAATAGTAAACTGTGTCAATAAGAAATACTAAGAATTTTATCTATATAAGAAAAAAACACTCATCTGAAAATAGGAACGAGCACAAACAGAATCATGAATGCATAGTTTCCCAAACTACACGCTGTACCTAATCAACCAATTGAAAGCTCAGACGACGAGAAGCAATAAAACCAAAAAAAAATTCCAAACTATGAACCGAACATCACTAAGAAAAGCTCAGAAGACTGCATTGAAAAACGAGATTCCACATCATTCATTCAATAAGGAAAGGGAGAAATTGGAAGAAAGTAGAGAGGAGGGTTGCATACTAGTGCTTGTGTAAAGGCCACCGCAATTTCTTTGAAATTCCAGTGAGAGAATTTCCGAAATTTCTGTGCGATATTCCGAATCTATTTCTTCTTTCTCTGGCTGATCAATCATCAGCCATGTTGAATTTTTGATTGGAACAAATTCAAAAGAAGCCCTTCAAATATATATCTTTGACTCCTCTACTTTTATACTTATTTGAATTGGGTCCTGCATTTTTATTCAGTAATTTCATTAAAATTCTACTTTTATTTATTTATAATTTCTCTTGGGATTTCTCTCACAATTATCCCATTATCATAAAATAATTAATATCGCTCTATTTTTATCGATTGCCCTATCTTTCGTGTTTCATTTGTTGAATAAACATCAAAATTAAAATATGTGATTTTATCAAGTAATTTCTATTCTATCTTTCGTGTTTAATTTGTTGAATAAACATTAAAATTGAAATATGCGATTTTATTCAGTAATTTTGAATGCAAATTAAGGACAAATGGTTGGAAATCGTCTATATTCTTAATTTAAACAATCATTACACTCAAAGCTGCATATATGGCAATCTAATTCATAAACCCCGTCACTTAATTTAATTCTAATGCATGACCAACCTTTTTATTGGAATTAAGATCTAGAAAAAAAAAATCAAATCTGTTTTTATTGGAATTAAGATCTAGAAAAAAAAAAAACAAATTTGTTATGAATAAGGCCGCATTCATCTTTTTATATTTGATCAAGAAATAATGAAATATTGTTTACATTGAGGAATTCGGACAAGAGGAATTATTGGGAGCAGACGCCAATTTCTTTAATTGTAAGAATAGGTGCATCGTTAGCAAGCTATCCGAACCCGCTTGGTGACCCCTCCCGGCTGCCCTTTCAACATTCAGATTCTTGGCAATCTTCTCTAGGCCTCCGTACAAGCCCGACTGTTTGGCCATGTCTCTAGTGTCATACGAAATCCTTCCAAAAATACTCTCCTTAACCATCTTGAACTCCTCGTAGCTGTAAGGAAGTCGTCTACCTGTGAGAATTCTGATCAAGTAGCCGTAGTCGTAGATGCCATGGAAAGTGATCCATCTCAAGCCCGAACCCTGGCCCAATCCATATTCACGGAACTTTCGTGCAAAAAAACTGGGATTAATGCCGATAGCCTCGTTCTTGTCAAAATTGATACCCTGGTCCTTGAGGAGGGTGATTGCTTCGGGCTCGTGGCGATCACGGTTGGGATTGAAACCGTGGAAGTTGAACTGCCATAGGTAGCGGAAGGGGGTGCCGAAGGTAGGGAGGTTGCCATCAACGTCGGAGAGAGTTAGACCGAGTTGGATGAGTTTGAGTGAGTTAACATTCTTCCTCATCATGTGGTAGTGTTGTGTAGGTGAGAGTTTAGAGAAAGGAATTCGGGTTGTGAAGATTGAACCTGGAAATTCTGTATCGAAGGAGGCGAAACCAAATTGCGGTAGACATTGACGAACAAGTTTGAGTTCTTGTTCCACGTTCGAATCCCAAACCTCACGAACAATAATTTGTTGTGATTGTGACTGTGACTGTGAGGAGGAAGACATTATTGACTGTGACTCTGAGGAAGACATTATTAACCGAGAAAATTAATACAGAAGAAGGAGATGATTCTTATAATTAAATTGGCGGTAGAGATAATTATTATGAAAGATGAAGAGAAGCGCGGCCAATTATATAAGAAAAACTACATATCTACAAAAGATATGTTGCCATAAATAATCTATACATATCTTTATTTTTTAGATTTTTTTTATTTCTTAAGATTACGATTTAAAAACTATATCTAATATATTAGTAAAATTTATATTACAGTATATGATATATTTGAAGGTAAAAGAACAAAATATAAAAAATAGTTTAATTAATTTTTTTTTTCATTACGATCGAATATAATATAATTTATTAAGAATTTGAAGTTAAAAAAATATTTTATAGATAAAAAGCTTGTTAAGCGATTTTTATAATATTTTACTTTTAACCTTTCCAATTTAAAGTTAAATTTATTTTAAAATTTATAAACTTGATTCTCCTTTTATTTTATAATGAATTTAATTTTTAGAAAAGGTGAAAATTATACCAATAAAATAAATTTAGCACGTAAAATATCGGTCTTAGATTTTAAAAAAAAAATCACACAATTTGAAAAGGAGCTTAATAAATAAAGCACTTAATTAGATCATATTTTTCAGGGTAACTCTCCTGTGGATATGTATTGATAATTGATTCATTGTTACACATATTCACTTATATAGCCTAATTGGTGTTGCACTTTTCAGTGATGTAGTGTCCTACACTTTACAATAATATTTTTATTTATAGTGACTGTTTGAAAAGTGTAATTTCAGCTTGTATTGCATAGTAAGTTATGTACACTCTATCTAACAACTTATTGTTAAATACAACAACTACTTGTAACTACCTTTTTTCTAAAAATATCTTATGAGGGTTTGCATGTGCATTGATCACATGCATGTTAATATACTTAACACGCCCCAGAAGAAAACGGACCACAGTGATTAGGCAATATTGAGCCATGCACCCAACCGAGCAAAGCGTGCTGGTGCAAGGGGTTTGGTTAGTAGATCAGCTGGCTGGTCTTCCAAAGAGATGTATCGAATATCAAGGATATCAGCTTGAACCTTTTCTCTTAAGAAGTGGACATCAAATTCGATGTGTTTGGTACGTGAATGAAATGCTGGACTGAATGCAAGGGTGATTGCACCTTGATTGTCACACCATAGTACAGCTGGTGTAGAAATTGGGATGTCAATTTCCTTGCATAAGCTGAAAATCCAAAGAATATCAGTAGTGGCCAAGGCAAGAGCCCAATCTCCTTTTATTTTATAATGAATTTAATTTTTAGAAAAGGTGAAAATACCTAGAGCAACCGGTTGAAATACCTTGAATAGCCGGTCAATGGACTGATTTCAAAATAATACGTAACTTAATGAACTAAATTAAAAAAGTGGTAATCAAGTGGACTAAAATCAAAATTGTGACAACTTAATGGACTAAAAAAAAAGTTAATCCCTTTTTTTAAACCATTAGTCCAAAATTTCCCTGCAAACTTTTTAGAGACCGAGGGAAGTATCATTTATTTGGAAATTACTAAATACAGAGTTAGGTGGGGACGAGCTTGTAAGGGAAACGTATTGCCAATATGCGGCCGAGTACCCGCTTAGAATGATTCCTCGCCCTTTCCGGGAAGCATACGAATCAGAGTATGCTGCTAGTGAGTATGCGAGCACAGTCTCGTCGGCCCAACTAGCCAATTCTCGGAAGAAATACCACCTGCATCAGGATGTGTGCTTCTTCGTTCCGCGAGAAGATGAAAGGGCCGACCAGCCTCCCGAGGGAATGGTCGTCGTTAACAATGGTATGATGGAGGCGGGGCTGAGGTTCTCCCTGCACCCGGGAGTTAGCTTTTATCTGAACTTTATCGGGTTGGCCTCCTCTCAAGTGACGCCGAACGGGTGGTCGAACATCATTGGGTAGCTCACCGTGTTCGGCCTGGAGGCTGCCGAGAATGGCTGTCAAAGGATTTTTCTCACCCCTCATGAGATAAACTATCTTCTTAAAGTGTCCGAGGCCGGCAAGAAAGTGGGAAATGGCTGGTTTTACGTGAAAGGTCGTGATCGATTCAAACTCATCGAGGGTGTTCCCAACAAGATTCGCGATTGGAAAACCAATTGGTGGTGGGTCGCCGACGACTGGAGAAGTGTCGTGAAGCCCGATGGGTCCTCTAATCGCATTTCTATCGCGATCGACTACAAAAGAATTTGTAGAAAGACCTTTGATTCTGTGCTCGTTCTTGTCTATACTAAATAACTCCTCGCTTCTTGTAGGTACTACTACTCGTGCGAAGGTCGGCGACCATCTTCTGTCGCCCCTGTTTCAGTATCACATTTGTTGTGTCGCTCGTTGTCGCTATCTAGAAAGATCTTATCGTTTCCTTAACCGCAAGAGCATACGAGAGCAAGATGGTCTTCGAGTGCCTCCTCATCATATTACCAAAGAATTTCCTCCAGGTATTGAATTCATTCCGAAAAACTCAGTCTTGTATGTTTGTTTTCCCACAAAATGCTGACACTTTGTTTTTAGTAGTGGTTCCGTAAAAAATCACCACCTATCTTCCCCCGACAATCGAGTTGCAAGATGTGATGGCCAACCGATCTCTTCGTATGGCGGCCCTCAATCGCGAGCGCGATATTGTTGAAGGGACTAACCGCAAGAGGAAAGAGCAGGCAGACACGACGGTGCCTCCCCCCAAGAAGAATGCTAGCACTGCTTGTGGAGGTCATCGCTCCACTGCCGTCGATCGGAGGCCTTCCCCTCCGAGGAGTTCGCCGCCGAGGTGGCCCTCGCCGCCTCCAAAGAAAACACCTCGTGCTCGCAAAACAAAACAAACGTAGGAGGTCGTCGCGACCTCGTCAGCCGGGCAAAGGGCTCCCAAAGATATCACAATGCTCAGCTGGAGTGCCGAACGGGTTACCAAGTGAGTTTCTTCTAATGAATGCCTTCAAATCTTCTATTTCTAAGTGTATCTCCTTTTGATCGTTTTCTATTTACTTTTCAGGCTTGCCGAGCACCCGGAGACCACTCCCTGCAGCGACGATCTCCTTAACTTCTATCAGTCGCGAGATTCGGCCGATGGCGATTCGCTAGATGCGCTCGCGATTCGAGCAATGAAAAACTTGCCACGATCGCTGACTAAACCCTTCATCGAAGAAGTATGCTGCCGAGAACGCTCGTCAGATTGCCATAAACATCAGTCGCTCGGCCTACATGACTGAGCAGCTTGTCCTCCAAATTCACGATCTGAGAAAGGGCAATGATGAGAAAGATATCGTGGTTTCGCAACTGATAAAGGTTTCCAGCGATCTTGAGAAGAAAGTGGCGGACTTGGAAGCCAAACTTGGAGTTGCTTCGAAGGAAAAGAAAGTGGATCACAAGCTGATCGAAGATATCCGTACTCACCTCCAAGCTGCCGAGGACGAGAAGACAGAGGCCTCCAGTGCACTCAAAGTTGCTCGCACACTGACGGCCTCCATGCAAGAGCGTCTGAAAACCGTCGAGGACGTGTTGGTTCGTGTTAGGCATGAGCTGTCGGTTGTGGAAAAAGATCGGGATGAAAAAACTCATCTTGCCGAAACTGGGGCTTGCTACTCGGCTGCCTTTACCGCGCATGAGCTCATCCGCCGTCTGAAAGACACTCATCCGGAAATAGATGTGTCCGTCTTTGCCGAATTCATCGAGCACCATCTCCTCAAGGAGGGGCCAAAAGAGGGCTCCGTCCTTCCCCTGCTCGATCTGGTGAGTATGGGTCTTATGTTTCCTCGTCTTTTGGCGAGGAAAGTTATGTTTAAGAGCCCGCCCCAACTTGACGACCAGATGGCCGGAAGGGAAGTTGCTCAGACTGGCGAGGGGGAGGTTGCTGGTTCTGGTGAAGAGGTTGTCGTTGCTGGCGAGGAGGTCGCCGTTGCTGGCGAGGAGAGTGCTCCTGCCGAAAATGTGGACGCTCCTGTTGAAGGGAATCCCCCTTGAGCTCATATATGGCCATTTGGGCCCCCTCTTTTTTTTTTTTTGTACTTGTTCGGCCTGTAAGGCCTTTTGTATTGCTCGGCCTCGAAGGCTTTTTTTGTAATCGTTCGGCCTATAAGGCCTTTATATAAATGTGAAATTTTTGCTTATGATGTGTGTTCGTTCGTTTAGTAGTGATCGTCTTCGTCACTTTCTTTCAATTTATTTTGGTAGATGTTTGCAAGTTTATCTTTCAATGAATGCTTGTCTCTGGATCTCTACCTTTCGGTTTATATCCGTATATTTTTCGAGTTTCAACCTTTCGGTTTGTGCTCGTTTCCGGACCTCTACCTTTCGGTTTACGTCCGTATGTTTTTCGAGTTTCAATCTTTTGGTTTGTGCTCGTTTCCAAGAGCTCTACCTTTCGGTTTATGTTCATATATTTTTCGAGTTTCAACCTTTCGGTGTGTGGTCGTTTCAAAGACCTCTACCTTTCGGTTTATGTCCGTATGTTTTTCGAGTTTCCTCGATTGGAATTGGCTTCGCAGAGCCCTGATCTAAAAATCTAAAATTTATGCTAACACTTGACGAAATTTAAAACTAGCATGTATTGAAACAATTATAGATAAAAACTATACAAATGTACAAAAATAAAACTTACTGATAATATTTCTTTAATTTGACCGCGTTCCACGGGTACTGGCTCGACTTGCCATCAAGATCTTCAATCTCGTACGATCCGTTTGAGTACGTGTGCGTTATGCGGTACGGGCCCTCCCAAGTCGGGCCAAGTATGCCTATTGATTATTCCATCGCCCGGCGAAGTACGAGTTGGCCAATGGTGAATTTCCGAGCTCGCACTTTGGTGTTGTAATAACGCTCTGATCTTTTCTTGTAGACTATGTTCCTTTCGTCTGCTGTTAGTCTTCGCTCTTCTAGAAAATCCAAATCGGAGAGCTGTGCATCGTTGTTTAGCTGCTCGTCAAAGTTTGCTACCCGGAAAGTGACAACTTGTGCCTCTGCTGGTATGACAGCCGCTGTCCCGAACGTGAGCGCGAACGGGGTTTCGCCCGTGGAATTTCTCGTGGTCGTTCGATATGCTCACAATACCATGTGCAGCTCGTCTGCCCATTTGCCCTTCAATCCATCCAGCTTTGCCTTAAAGGTGTGCTTGATGATTTTGTTGATAGCTTCTACCTGACCATTTTATTGTGGATGATAGGGTGTTCAAAAAAGTTTCTTGATGTTCCACTTTGAGCAGAATTCTAACACGTCTTGACTAGTGAAATGGCGTCTGTTGTCCGTCACAATTGCTCGTGGTAGGCCGAATCTGCAAATGATGTTTTTACAAATGAAGTTCGTCATTTGAGCCGTTGTAATGGTCTTCAATGCCTTCGCCTCCGTCCATTTGGTGAAATAGTCGACTACTACAACTACGAAAGTTATTCCCCCGACGCCGGGCGGGAAAAGTCCGATGATGTCGATGCCCCATTTCGCGAAGGGCCAAGAGCTGTAAACGGAGATGAGCTCGTCTGGTGGTGAGTGTATAGCGGGAGCAAAAGCTTGGCATCTCTTGCACGTGTGGACGTAATGAATTGCGTCCTTCTTCAATGTAAGCCAAGTAACCTTGTCTCATGATTTTTAAAGCGAGTGTTTGCCCCCTGTGTGATTTCCACATATTCCATCGTAGATTTCATGCATGACGACTTCTGCTTCTTCCTTTCCTAGGCATTTCAATAAAGTCATTGAAAAGCCTCGTTTGTAAAGTTGATCGCCTATGACGGTGTATCTGGCCGACCGGAATTGTAGTCTGGTCGCCTTTATCTTGTCTGCTGGGAGCTCGCCGGTCTTGATGTACCTGATGATCGGCGCCATCCATTCCTCTTCGGTGGTCGCTTCAGACTGCATAATTTGATTTCTATTCACGGATGGGGAAGAGAGTTTTGTGATTGTAGCTTCTGAAAATATTGCCTCCCCCTCTGACGTGGCCAGCCGAGCTAGAGCGTCTGCTTGCGTATTCTGCTCCCTGGGGATTTGCTCAATGTGGATTTGATCGAATTGCTCGAGTAATCCTTTCACTAATTTTTTATACTTTTTCATTTGGTCGCCGCGAGCCTTGTACTCGCCTGTTATTTGGCACACCACTAGTTGAGAGTCTGAAAAAAAAATTTCAGTTTTCTGGCGCCCACGGCCATTGCCATCTTGATTCCAGCAACCAGCGCCTCGTACTCGGCCTCGTTGTTGGTCGCCCGGTACTCGAATTCGATCGCCGAAGCAAAGGTTTTTTCGGATTGGCTGGTGAGGACAATCCCTGCCCCTACTTTGGTGCTCGTCGATGAGCCATCGACGAACAGTTTCCGAGGAAGTTTGATTTCCTTGTCAATCTTTTCTGGGAAAGTGAGCTCCACGATGAATTCTGCCAAGACTTGCCCCTTGATCGCCGTTCTTGGTGAGTAGGTGAGCCCGAATTGCCCGATCTCCACTGACCATTTTAATAGTCTTCCAGTGGTATCCGACCGATGTAGTGCTTGTCGTACAGGAAATGTTGTAAGAACCACCACCTCGTGGTCGAATAGGTACTGCCTTAGCTTTCTCACGCTCATGACCAAAGCGCAAGCCAATTTTTCCATTGGAGTGTATTTCAACTTGGCGTCCCTCAATGACTGACTCACATAGTAAATTGGCAGATGTGTGCTCCCCTCTGCTCGGATGAACACTAAGCTGATCGCACACTCGGTGGCCACCAAGTAGAGGTACAAAATTTCGCCCGGGACTGGCTTAGATAGGACCTTCGGATCTGATAGATATTCTTTCAGTTTCTCGAAAGCTTTCTCGCACTCATCGGTCCATTCGAATCTTCCCTTTTTCCAAGCGTCGAAAAAAGGTTTGCAACGATTGCCCGTTCGTGCAACAAATTTGTTCAGCGATGCCAGGCATCCTGTCAATCTCTGTACTTTTTTTACATTCCTCGGGCTTTGCATATCGATGATTGCTTGAATTTTCGTAGGATTCGCCTCGATTCCCCTCTGGCTAACCATGTGCCCCAGAAATTTCCCGGAGCTGACTCCGAAACTGCACTTCTGGGGATTTAATTTCATGTTATACTCTTTCAAGATATCGAACGTCATGGTGAGGTTATGGAGGTGATCTTCTTTTCGCAAGCTTTTGACGACAATGTCGTCGACATAGACTTCCACCATCTCATCAATGTGTTGATCAAACATTTTGTTTACCAGTCTTTGGTACGTTGCCCCTGCGTTTTTCAAAACGAAGGGCATTCTTTTCCAGTTGTACATGTCTGTCGCCGTCATGAAAGTTGTATGTATCTGATCATCGGGATGCATCGCGATCTAATGATATCTCGCGAAAGCATCCATAAAAGTTAGCATCTTATGCCCCGCTGTACTATCCACCAGATAATCAATGTGGGGCATTGGAAAGTGGTCTTTGGGACAAGCATCATTTAGATCTGTGAAGTCTATACACAGTCGCCATGATTTGTTTGTTTTTCGGACGAGCACGGGATTTGCCACCCACTGGGGATCAGTTCCTGTTTTCTCGATCAATTTATTGTCGATTAACTTTGTAACTTCGACCACCATATCTGCACATTTATCAGGCCCAAACTTTCTTCGTTTTTGCTTGATTGGTCTCCTCGTTGGATCAATATTCAATTTTTGGCATGCATGATTCATGCTGATGCCCACCATGTCTTCGTGCGACCAAGCGAACGCTCCGACATTCTCTTTCAAAAAGATGATCATTTCTGACCGCAATGGTTTTGGCAAATTTGAACCTATAAAAACTTCCAGGTCCGGACGAGCTTCGTCTAGATGGATGGTTTCAAGGTCCTCCACTGGAGTTGCCCGTTCTTTGGGTTCCTTCCAGCGAGGGTCCTCGATCCCAATTTCTGGCTCGAAGCCTAGCCTAGGTTCTAAATCTGGTATGTCCAGATCTGGAACCTGGCCAATGATCGCCTCAGGGAGGTGGTCGTCCACTTCAACTTGAACGTGCTCGTCTAGATCCATTGGGGTGTGCTCGTCCACCTCCATTTGCTGGTCGTCAAATTGCTGACTTGACTCCCCTATCTCTATTCTTTGGTACTTGTTTGGAAAACCCTCCAAGTAGTTCATGTGTGTGTTTTCCTTATGACACTCGATATAATTTCCCACAGCGGTAGAATTATTAGAATGGCGCTTAGCAAAACGGGCGAGACACTCCCTCGCCCGCGTCTGGTGCTTCAAGGTTATAACTCCCTTCGGGGTTGGAACCTTTACACAGTAATAAAAAGTAGAGGCGGCCGCCTTAAATTCAGCAAAGAAAGGTCGGCCGAGGAAAGCATTGTAAGATGATGGCATATCGACGACCATGAAGTCGAGTTGTCGAGTGAGGCGCATTTCCGGCTCGTTAGTTGATGCTAGTTCAACCGATAGCCTTATCTTTCCGATGGGGATAGAACGGGTATCTCTGAAACCCACGATGATATCATTGCATGGCTCGATGTATGCTTCGTGTCCGCCGAGAGCATCCAGAGTGTGCTTGAATAGGACGTTGGTGTATGTCCCGGTATCGACCATCATGCGGTGGACGACGGTTCCCATGATCTTCACGGTGACAACCAAAGCATCGTTGTTTGGTTGCACCACTCCATTGAGGTCATCGTCGGTAAAAAGGACTTGGTGAGAGATTGGCTTGTCTGCAGCCGCGGTGACGCACACCAGGTGCACGTTGTTCAGTGCTCGCATCTCGCTCTGCTGTCGGTGAACAGACAGAGCCGTTCCAGATTGAGTTCCCCCTAGGGGGCGTTCTATTACATTGCAGTGGCCTGCCATAAAGTTTATGTAGCCAGGCGAACCATTCGACATTTGGGGCGTCAGTTTCTGGCGGTTGATCTGCTGAAGCAAATCTTCATCGTCCTCGTCGTCGTCGCGACGCTTCTTGCCCCTCTGGTTGCCATTTCCTTCTCTGGGCTTGATGTAGTGGGCGAGCTTGCCCTCCATGTACAGCTTGTACAGATTTTTCATCAAATCCCGGCACCCATTAGTCCGGTGGCCGATGGAGTTGTGGTAGTCGCAGAATTTCTCTGGATTCAAATTATTCTCGTTCGTATGCATCGCCCTCGCCGGGGGGAGCATATTCTGCCCTTTGATCGCATTGAAAATGGATCTGGGGTCGATGGTGAGTGTCTCTCTCAGCTGCGTGATTTCCGGCGCCTCCTCGAATAGCTTGAAATTTGTCGGCCTAGCATTATTCCCTTGATTTACTGCCTTTTTTGGTTGGGACGGCTCCTCAGGCTGCTCGTTAGCCTTTGCGGCATCCATGATCTCCTCCATCTGGATGATGTTCCCGGCCCGATTACGGAAATCAGCATAAGACTTTGGGAAAAGTGTATGCATTGCTTCCCATAGGCGAGAGCCTATTCTCAGACCGGAAACTGCGGAGATCAGTTTAGTCTCATCATTCACCGCCTCTCCATCGATGACTAATCTGTCAAAACGTTCGATGAAGTATTTCCCTGATTCGGTCAGGGTCTGGAGTACGTTTTCCTAACGTTGCTTGGAGGCTGGGCGAGCAGCAATCGAACCATAATAGGTTAGAAAATGTTGCCCCAGCTCGATGAACGAGTTGACGGATCCCGCTCCCAAAGTTGTGTACCACCGATGGGCACGATCCCCCAAGGTCAGGGGAAAGTTCCGGCACTGCGTCACATCTGTTGCCCCTACTGAGGCCATATAGTTCGAATATTTTAACAAATGTACATAAGGATCAGACGCGCCGTCGTACACTGCCATGGCGGGCATTTGAATCTTCTTTTGGATGGGAGCAGTGAGGATCATGATACTCAGTGGTGAGACGGGAAGAGTGACTGGTGGGATGTTCCCTTTTATGGAGGCGGCCACTTCTGCTCGGAGATTCTCCATCTCGAGCTTCATCTGTTTCTGGGTCTCCACAAATTGGGCAATTTGACCCTTCTTGGCATTTTGAGGCCGAGGAACCTGGTGTTCGCCTCGCTGGCTCCGGTGGGATTCTATTGGTCGATCATACCAATTACGGTGTGATCGCTCGGGTGAGTGATGGAGAGATCTTTCTGGCTGGTAGCTACGGAAACTCTTCGCTGGTCCGCGCGACCTTTTCCCCACACGGTTGAGGGCGGAGACTCTTTCTTCGTGGTCCCTCTTTCCATCATGGTGACGGTGGTCGGCTCTGTCTGGTCGACCATCGACCTTGAAGTGTATTGGGCGAGTTTGGATCCTTGTCGCCCATGCGGTTAAAAACCGAGTTTTGCGAATCTCTCGTATGACTGTGATGGGAGTGGTCGTGAGATTTTGCTTTGCCCTTATCGTGAGCACGTCGATTTAAACCGGTGACCAAGAACGACATTTGCTCGTCCTCGTCATTGTGGTGGGCATGGGCTTTCGCCTTTCATGCCTTTTCTTGGGCCAGCTCTTTGGTCTTCGCCAGTTCCATAGCCTCGTTTTTTCTCCTCTTTTCGTTGAGGAAATCGGTGAAGTCTCTCAAATACTGGGGGTTGTTCAAGATGGCCCCTAAATTGATATTTGCCGCCGGATTGACCGGAGCTGCCGACGGTGGTGGATCGTTCCCTCCAGGAGGTGGAATTTCGTCATGATTGGAATGTTGAGACATTCTTGAAAGTGACTTTCTGGGAACCGGTTACAAAGTTGTAAAAGAACCTAAACTTTCGAAGCTAAAAACACAAGATTTGAGTTCTTTCGCAGAAGAACGTGCTATTACAACTACAAATTTGCAAAATAACAACAAAAGAGAGTGTTTACAGATTTTCTAGGAGATCAAACTCCAAAATATGCCTAGAATACAACAAATATTCAAAAACACAACGATGATCGGGAAAGGAATTCCTAGCCGTGCAAAGTACGTAAAATCACAAATATACGTAATAAAATACGTAGATGATGCTTTAAAAGGTATTTCTACCGATTAAAACCTGTAAAAACTGAGTTTAGACGTCGATCGTTCGATGATCGATCGAAACTCGGTGAAGAACACGTAAAAGGACCCCTTCTTCTAGCGCTAAATGTTGTACGTGCTTTTGAGTGGATGATCTGGATGTGGACTTCACAAGCACTAAACAATCATATAATATTAACGGGGTTATTACGTGGATTTAATGGTTAAAAGTAGACGATCTTATGATAAAGCAATGAAGAACAAGATGAAGATGTAGTATGGCTTCTTGGAGAAGTTTGGGAGCTTTTGAGAGCTCTTGTATTATTGCCTCGGTCTTTGTGCAATATATCAAACTTATGTTACATTTGTGCCTTGGTGGGCTTATATAGTAGGAAATTGGCTTACATGCCTTTACACGTGGCAAGTTCTAACTTGCTATGAGATCCCATCAGATAAAGGTGATGGGAGGCCGCATTAAATGCGTCTTGGAGGATGTTCCGGTGTTAAACCGCCTCTTTGGTGGTCGTCCTTGCCTTCAACGAGGAGCTGGGCCACGGTGGTCGCCGGAGAACTGCTCGTCCGCGGTTCACCACGAGAGGTGGTCGTGCTCGCCCATTCTCGAAGGGCTTTGAGACTGGTTTTTTCTAGATAACTCTTCACGTGCTCGCCGATAACCCTAAAGCGAGCACATATTTACATTTTCTTATTATAATGTTGACTAGTCGTCGCACGACTTAGTTGACTAGTCATCGCCACGCAAGCTGATGATTAGGATTGACTTTTTTGACCTGGTGTAACAGTTACTATATACTATATAGAGTTAGTATACAGAAACAAAGATATTGGCAATTTTTCATGTATATATATACAAATACAAGCACAATAGAACAATATTGGATAACTATATATATATCGTGCCTGCCCTGATCGATAATAAGCTCGATCATGATTTAGATATATATGGAATAACTAACGAGGTAAAAGAATAATCATGATTCAGGTGTAAATTTGTAAGAATCTAGTACTATATTTTATTTTCTTGAGATATACTGTAGTTACTTACAAACAGGAGATTTGTGTTGTTGAAGGTATAGCCATCCCATTAGCCAACACTGAATGGAAGTTTAAATTGACATTGGGCTGCTTCAAGAAAATAGAAATTTTGGTGTGACAAAACCATTTTATTTTATGTTCTAATGGAGTACATATTAATTTATCGTGTTTGGACGAGGATATTTGATTTTAGGAGGTATTTCAAATTAAATGATTTTAATATAGATGAATTTCAAATGACATGTTTTTAATAATTTTAACTTAAAGAAAAGATGTTAGGTATTTAAAATTCATTCATTTACTTTTTAATCCAAATAAATGAAGTGAATTTTGATTATGAATTTAAAATTTATACCTAAATTCCTCCATCCAAACACAACCTAACAATTTTCAAATTAATTAATGTGGAAAGAAAGTGATATTAAATTTTATGTTTATTAAAATTTGATGTATTATTTTAAATAATTTTGTTATTTTTTATGATGATAGATAGATTATATATATATATATATATATATATATATATATTTTCTTTTTACACAAATGAAATTATGAAGAACAAGAACAAACATTGAAAAAGCCATTCACAAAAATTGGAGGCTCATCCCAACTAGGCGGACTCTCAAAAGAATGAGAAGCCCGAGCAATAACATGTGCCACTGAATTGGCACTTCGATTTACCCATGTACGTATATCAATTTTGCCCCCCAAGCAGATTTCTTGCAATTGTAACGTAGTTTTCGAGTCATCGCTCATCATCCCTTCCCAGCCGGATTACATCCCATACCCTCTTCGCATCCGTCTCGATCACGACCCTCACATAGCCCAAAGAAACAGCCCAGCGAATTGCCTCAACGACCCCCCCCCCAGCTCTCCCCTTCTTCAACTCCCATCAAGCCACCCATCACAATACTTCTACATGCGATCACATTCCCCCAATTCATCCCGAAGAACCATCCCGACACTCGTGTCGCTAGAGTCTTGAAAGAATCCCACGTCCACGTTCACTTTCACCATCCTGTGGGGTGGCTTATGCCACAAGGTGCATGGTCATCTCCCATGACCTCCTGCCGAACCCTCAACCTGAACTGTTGCTGCCATTCCTCCAAAAAATCGGTTGCCCGTGCGATTGCAAAGGCAGCGCACGACGTCACCCCGTTCCATACTTTCACATTTCTGCTCCTCCAACAAGAGAAAGTAGTAGCTTAAAGAGGCCCTCTACCCTCTCAATTGCATATTCCACCTCACCCCAAACTCCCACCCTATGCCAACACTCTTGCGCAAACTCACAAGATACAAACACGTGGCATATAGTCTCAGACCCATTATCACACATAGGGCATACCCCTAAATCTCCAATACCCTCGATCGAACCGAAATCCAACCTTTACATAAACGCCAGAAGCACATCTTCACCTTTGGAGGTACACTTAACCCCCATAAATTATTCCAATTAGAGTTTTGAAATCCATCTCCTTCAGCGACAAGAGAACGGGCTAGAAGATATGCTGATTTAACATAATATTTGCCATTCGTAGCAAAATGCCATATGCGTTTGTCGTTAAAACCAAATGGTCCTGACGTCGTTTCTAAAATGGCCCTTCCCTCGTCCTCGCCAAACGTGTCAAGTCTCTATCCCAATTTCTTGTGCCTGGAATAAATAAATCCTCCACCCTTGCATCCACAATAATTGGATTCCTCGTGGTGGACACAAAAAAAAAATTCTGATCTATTTAGCCAAGGATCACCCAAGAGGGCAATGTTAAACAAGTGAAGGTTTCAAAAACTCATTCCACCCTCCTCTTTACTTCTACACAATGAATCCCACCTCTCCCATTTTATTACCTTCTACGGGTCTGATCCGTTACCCAACCAATAAGCATTCATCATCACATGCAACTCATCAATTAAAGTAGATGGGAGAAGGAAAGTACCCATACAGTAAGCTGGAATAACTTGTGCGACAGCTTTCAATAACACCTCCTTTCCCGCCTTCAAAATCTTTTTCCTCTCCATCCTTGCAATTTATTCCATACTGTTTGTCTAACATAACTTAAAATGTCATTTTTCTTCTTTCCCAGCATAGATGGTAACCCCAGATATCTACTCGTATTGAGTGCCCCGTGCACACCCAAAATATCGATACTGTAACCGCTTGAGCAATTACTGTGTTTAATATTTCGCTTGGATTAATAGATATCTGTTGGCTGATCTCTAAAATCTGTATTAGTGTGCACGATGCACACTATGCAAAGGAGATCAACTATCTATCGTTTTAACTTATTTATTTTCCCCTCTAATTTACCTCCTAAATGTATCTGAAAGAATTATGTCTCATCTAAAAGTCCAAATTTGTAGAGAGGTGGAGAATTAATTCTTGTATATTAATTCCTAATACTCCCCTTCCCTCGTGGGCCGAATTATCACCTCTTACCCTTTGGGGAGGATGCCCATCGAGTGGACAATTTAAATGGATGGAGTTTCTTTCAGTAGGAATCGAACCCAGACGTGTGGACGTGAGCCTTATGGCTCTGATACCATTAAAAAAAATTGTCTCAGAGATGAGAATTCCTAACAGTATCCCTATATAAAATCTCATTTTAATTGAAAAAAATTCCCTCTTTCTCTTCCATGATTAGGACACATATCAAATTAATTAGTTCTAAAACAAAGTCTATGTGGCCTAATAAACCGATCAAGTCTAATTTAGGCCTATACATACAGCCAAACAAATCAAATATGAATCTCTCGAGTCCAACAAAACTCTTTTTGAATAACTACAACTTTTTTTTATCCATCAAATTTAAAGTTATGGCAGGTCTCATTCCACTGAGTTTATAAGTTCAAAGGTGGTGGGTGATTCAAAGTAAAAGCATTTCAACCCGTACCGTAGGATGGAATGAAAATATGACGGAATGGAATGAACTTATGAATGGAATGAAGGTGGGAAAGGAATGAAATAGGAATGACGATTGTATGAAAAATTGGTGTTGTATAAAATTACTTAAATTATTATTATTGTTAATTTTTATTGTTGAAATGGTTTGTTATTATTACTATTAATTATTTAAAATTTATTATTATTATTAAATATTATAGTATTATATATAAATATATATTATTATTAATATATAAAAATATTATTTTTGTGGATTTAAATTACTATTATCAAATAATAAATATTTTCTTAATTTAAATATATATATTATTAATATTTTTATAACTATTATATATTAATGTATATTCTTAATTATTATTTTTATTATTGATTTTCAAATTTTATTATTGATAATAAATTATTATTTATTTAATAGTCATAATATTAAATTTTTTAAATTATTATTATTGAAAGTGAAAAATAATATGTGAAAATGAAAATAAATAATAATATTTTATATAATAATAATAATAAAATTCATTCCTTATGGAATACATAATGAAAGGAATGATTATTCCTTAATTTTTGGTAATGATCATTCCAAATGATCATTCCTAATAAATAAATATATCAATCATGATATTTAGAATGAATTAAGGAATGATCATTTCATTTCTAATTCATTCCTACGTACCAAGCATGCCCTATACGTCTGTACAAAAGTTTTTCGTGTTTGATTCGATGACGGAGCTACACTGGGCCCAAAGGGGCCCAGTGGCCCCCCACCAATTTTTTTATATATATATTAATTTTTTTAAATAATTATATAAATTGTGTATGAATAAAATAAATGATAATTTAAGTAAATAAGTGATGATTTGAAAGGTGATAATAATATTATTATTTTATTTTAAGACATGCATATTATGTTTAATGAACTAAAACTGAATGATTGCATACATTTTATTTTTTAATACTCCATTTTTTATAATAGGTATTGATAGTATATTTGAAACTATGGTCTAAATTTTTATCTAAGACTAAAAAAATATATATATAATTGAAGAAAGGAAGTAATTTTAAAAAATAAAATAATAATATTAATATTTTAGCAATTTTTTAATTGTTTCGTTTCACTTTGAACTATTATTAAAACTTCTTACAAAATATAATGAAAGTCAGCTCGATCAGTTTAATTTAATGGAATTAAATGTATTGACAATTTTACTATGAAAAATTTCGATAAGTATAATAAGTACATATTATTTTATCTTTATAATAATATTAATCGGGCCCCATCGAAAATTCCTGACTCCGACTTTGATTTAAGAAGTTATTTTATACTTTATATTTTAAATGTGAAGTTTGTGTTTATAGTGGAAATTATATTTATTTAGTAAAAAAACATAATTTTCATATTATGCGATAATTTTTAAAAATTATTTTGTCGTAAGCTAGTATCCATCTCTTGAAATGTTAATTTGCATAATATGCAATAATTCTATTAAATTTTATTGGCAAAACCGTAAAACTATTTTTTTTTTTAAGTATTACTATTGATGTAGATAAATATGTCGCTCCTGGAAAAGTCGACACGTGGAAACGGGATGAATTATAGTAATCTCAATTAGGTCAATAGGCTTGAAGGATTGGATTAATACACCCCTGGGCTTCTAAAGAGAAATAAGATTGGTTGGGCCTTTGGCCCACATTGGAAGGATAATATTCTTTGGGCCCAAGGATTTGGCCCAAAGGGGAATGCGTAGTATGGATTATTCCTTCTTAACTAAGTCAAGAGAAGAAGTCAGTCTAGAGAGAGAGAGTGGAGCCGAGTCTTTAGGGAGTTGGCCCGGATTTGTAGGGAAATGTCAGCAAATATAGGAAGAAAGAGTCTTCCTCTATCCAAGGAAGAGGGACCAGGTATATAAACAGGTTATATTTACATTCTTATTTACGTTTTACATAATATACATACTCTCACAAGAAATATACACTGAGTTGAGTAGAAACATACTACTATTCGCCGGATATACAAGGGAATTCCTCTTTGATTTCTCCTAAGATCGAATCTGACTTGAGCGTCGGAGCTTCTACGCCGGAGCCCCCTCCGGCGTACTTTTGCAGGTCATTTTCGGATTCCTAAGGAGATTTACTTGAAGATTGCCAAGGATTAAACGAGTGATTTGACTCGTGATTAATAGTGCTCGCAAGAGAACGATCGATATCCGAATGCGTTCTTTTTCGACGCATCAACTGGCGCCGTCTGTGGGAAATCCGAGTTAAGGCGTGAGGATTCCTGGAATTTTGAGAAATTATCTATACAGTGAAGGTTCATCCCCAGAAATCTTCAAGTAATTGAAGAAAATAATGCACTATTTGCATTGTGGGTTGAAATGCTAAAATCCCGTAATTGAAAACTCATTCAAAGTAATTTCAAAGTTACTCTCCTCAATTTTCGAAAAAAAAACCTTTAGCCAGTATCCATGGTAGCCACCATTTGCCATTGCATAACCGTCGTGCATCGTTCAACCGGTCACCAGTTCCTGTTGCCGCGTGTTTTTGCCACTGTAGAATAAGGCCGTCGAGTCAAGATTCACGCGTCTCAATACTGCTTCTCCGAAACTAGGCTGTCTCGGAAGCCCACCACCCGCTTGCTAGAATTCCCGAATCAAAAGAGGGTTCACGCGACTCTCTAATCTCTGTAAATGGTCGGCTCTGGGCGCCCACCTCTACCATCGTTGAAAATGTTCATTGCTGGGAGATTGCTGACCGCCATTTATGATGATCTCCTTCGAGGATACCTACGGTGCCGCCTCACATCAAGCCTCTGCTTGTTGTCTTAATTGAGTGCCTCAATTCTGAATTTGCACGAAGTTGTAGCTGGAAGATCCCAAAAAATTTCTGAGTACATTAACAGGGAGATTTTGTTCTCAATATTTTGTTTCTGGATTTGCATTCAACTAGGAAACAGTTGGTGCGTATGATTTAATCAATTCTCCCTAACCGACACCAGGAAACAATGGAAGCCTTCTAAGGGAGGAACAAAAACTCCATTGATGGAATTGGAGATGAACTATTGCAGTCCTTTGCCCAGGGTTTTACAGGTTCTTTCTAGTCTTCTCCACGTATGTTGCAAATAATTTTACATAGTGGACATGGATGTGAGCGATTATGTTATAAACTTATAAATTTATATATGCTACTGAATAATCTGGATGAAAGATGAATTTACGGTGATGATAGAATTCGAATATTTGACTTCATTTATGAATATTCCTATCCTTATTCGCTTGGTGTATGGTGTCACACGCACCACCTGCTCGATAAAACGCTCAAGAGAATTATGAATTCTTGGCTTCACTCCTCTGTGAAAAAACTCCCATTCTCCAAATTAGAATGTGCATGTTTGATAAATTTTCATAACCGAATTGCTTGCTCCCGGTATACGAATGATCTAGCTTGAACTAACAAGTTGAATTTTTGGAAAATAGAACTTGCTTGTTTCTCCTGTTGGCTTGGCTGCAAGTATGGAGGATCTGGTATCCTCATAAGATATTATAAGCTATAAGATATATGATGTTATTATTTGCAAATACAATTAATGCTTGTTTATCTTTTTAATCATGCTGCTAATTAGTTTCTTACTGGTATCCTATTGGAGCAGTTTGTTATATAACTACGCTTTGCTACTAGCATTAGCTCCATCTATGTTTGGAATATCCCATTTGACCTTAACTCTAACATGAAGATTTGGATTTTGTGAAATCAAGGCAGCTTTTCTCTTCTTACATAAAAGAAAATTAATTGAGTGGTAAAATACCCATTGAAATTTGAGAATGAAAATGTTTGAGCATTTGGATTTTCTTGGGATTACTAAAATAAAAATATAATGGAGTTATGCTTTATCTGAACAAACAAGTGCTCATGCGATTATTTAATTGGTGGATTATGGATATAGCTGAAAGAATGGATTTCTTTATGATTTATGTTACCTGCTTGACCGATTCATGGATCTATTTCACTCTATCTTTGACATTCAACCCCACAAATGAGTAAAAGACATGACTTGTGGAGTCAACTATCATATTCATGCCATATGTGTGTTTTTCACTTTTGGGCCATTGAAACAACGGAGGTGTGAAGTTATCCATGATTATGAGAAATTGCGCACTGTTTGAATTAAAAATATTTATTCATTGCAAATGCTTCATGCGGAATATAATCTCAATCCTATCTCTAACAAGCTCGAGAATCTAAGACATTCCATTGCTTTAACTTGCTTTTGAGAATTATAAACTTGGAGAAGAGCGACAATGTTTTGGGCGAAAGGAGAAGAATTTTGCTTCACAAAAAGGATGGGGAATGGATGCACTCAGCTGATGCATACTTGAAAACTTAAGGGAGGTATCTCTACACTTTTTATGTGAACCGAAATTGAAATATCGCTTGAAAGACATTTTTTGTTGATGATTTAATGTTAAGTATTTTTGAAAAATCAGTTTGTATAAGAAGCATAAATTTAGCGTGGGACATGTGTTTAATCCGATAAAAAGTGAGGGTGTTAATATTTGCATCAACAGTCATTTCTCGACTATTGTGTTGAAAGGGTAAGTGAAATATATATTAAGACTTGCAGTAGTGTTCATCTCTTAGCTATTATGCTAGGAAAAATGGGATATATGAGGTAGCATGCATTGTCTTGGCCAATTGATTCATACTAATCTGATACTTGAATGAGACTCGTCGATGAGATGAATTTGAGTGAGAAGAATAATTTACCTGTGATAGATAGAACCGTGATAAACTATTATATGTTGTGATTTGCATAAATGACTACTCCTTAACTAAGATGTTGTGGAGAATGATTTAAATCTATTTAGTTTAGCGTGGATGTTAATCGTTTCAATCAATATGTTGCGAAAATATGAGACGTATTGTATATGTGGAAAGATTCGCACGAGAATACACCTTTTATTGAATGAGCATTAGAATATTGACAAAACACGTACTAAATCTTGGTACAAATTGTTATTTAACCTTTTTGTTTCGAGAAATTTTGAGGAGGTCCAGCCCAGAAATCCTTAAGAACTCTGGGAGTGCTGGAAACGCAAGAGGTTCAGGAGGGATATTCAGGTCCCCGAATGCTGGCAGAGATATAGAGTATTCCAGTCCCCGAGGGCTGGCAGCGATATGGAGTATTCCAGTCCATGAGGGTTACCAGAGATATGAACATGAATTGGCCAGGACCTAAGAGCCCAGGTCCGTGAGGGCTAGCAGAGATATGCTGAGTACATTAGTACCACTGGTTAGTACAAGTGTTAATTCTTGTAGATATTATTATGAGCATGTCTTTAAGAGATTGTCATATATGATACGAGGCTACTCTTTTCCGTTGAATTAAGAAGGGTCCCCTTAAGCTTACACGATTGATTTATGTAGATGTTTTATAAATGATATTGGAATTGAGAATTACTTGAAATCTTAGAAGCATGAGTAGGTGATTCATATGTTGAAATCTATGACTACTTTATGTGGGAGAATTGATGATGACTACGGTTCTGGAAACGAAAGCTAGCATAACTATTTTCAAATTGTGTATGATTGACATGTTTCTATATTTTAGATATGATTTCAAATTATAGATTGAGCTTATTCAGGTCCTTGAGATCAAAAAATGAAAAGTGCTACTTCTTACCTTTTTATCTTTAAACAAGGATATGTCTTGAGTTATGTCCTCGTTTAGGACCTTGAAGCTTGCATGTACTGGAAATACTCATTTATGATGAAACATGGAGAATTGAATATTCATTGTAATTTTCATTTGAAGAGATTATTTGAGTGACCATGATCTACTTTATTTATGATTTTTAGAGTGGAAGTTGATTTGATTTGTTGGTTCGATGCTATGAAGTTTTATTTTTGAAAAGATAATGAATTTTTAATATTGCATGAGATGATCCTTTTAAAGTAATGAAACATGATTTGAGCATTTTGAAGTACTTAAGGGCCAATAGCCCTAAGTAACCGAAATAATAAGTCCGAAAACTAGAGTTGATGGAAGGATGGAGATGATTGGAGGAGACTGGAGAGAAATCCTCACAGAGCTGAACAAAGACCCAGGGGCTCCACTATCCCGAGAGGCCCGAGCCTTAAGGCTGAAATACTGCACCCTGGAAGGTCAGTTATATAAGGATCACCTAGAGTTCCACAAATAAGAGGTTAACAAGTTGATCCCCTTCTGAGATTGGAGATTAGAGAAATTAATCGTCTTGCCATGATAGGAGGTCCTAGATGGGGTCCAGGTCTCAGGTTTGAGATCAAATGAGACTTTATTTACATTATTTGGTTATTTCATGTTTGAACTATATAATTGATGTTTATGACGCTTATCCGAGCAATTGAGAGCCTATGTTGGAAACCCTTTTAGGTGTATTTTTACAGGATTGATTTGAGACTGATATACGAGTAGGCCTGGAGATTTACATGTCACTCTTAAGCTGAACCAGAACATAATGAAGGAGTTTCCCCTTGGGAGCTCCCTAAACTTGAGTTGAGTATCCAAGACCTTGAGGTATATCAGAGATAAGAGTACACGTGTGAACAGTTGAGGGACGCCGAGTCCCTGAGAAATTCGATGGGTAATTTTACCCTCTCGGTAGAGGGGGTAGGGCGGTTGGCATGAGTCAGGTATGACTTGCATTTATTGTTTGTGAATTTAATAAGATATGATGTTTTGAGATATTCCTGAGATTCTTTGCATGAGATAACTGCTAGGCGTCCACATAATGAATATTGAGATAATGGATATGCTTCGAAAACTAAAACATAACATGATAGAGATATTGCAAGATAAAGAGACTTACACCAGCTCATAAAGATTCGAATAGAAAATGCCTAGGAACAATTCCTAAAGTTTCTATCCACGACAGCCTCTAAAGCTAGGGGGAGTAGGGGTACAGTAGCAGAAGATATAATTAACTCGCCAATAAACCCTATACCTAGCAACTCTCGCAACTCTCACGAGTATAAACAAACTCTTACGAGTATAAACCAACTCTCACGAGTATAAACCAACTCTCACGAGTATAAACAACTCTCACGAGTATAAACAACTCTCACGAGTATAAACAACTCTCACGAGTATAAACTAACTCTTACGAGTATAAACAAACTCTTACGAGTATAAACAACTTTTGGGAGAGTATAATCCCTAAACATTCTAACTTCAGGGAGAGTATAATCCCTAAGAACTCTTACGAGTATAAACCAACTCTTACGAGTATAAACAACTCTCACGAGTATAAACAACTCTCACGAGTATAAACTAACTCTTACGAGTATAAACCAACTCTTACGAGTATAAACAACTCTCACGAGTATAAACAACTCTTACGAGTATAAACTAACTCTTACGAGTATAAACAAACTCTTACGAGTATAAACAACTTTTGGGAGAGTATAATCCCTAAACATTCTAACTTCAGGGAGAGTATAATCCCTAAGAACTCTTACGAGTATAAACCAACTCTTACGAGTATAAACAACTCTCACGAGTATAAACAACTCTTACGAGTATAAACAACTCTTACGAGTATAAACCAACTCTTACGAGTATAAACCAACTCTCACGAGTATAAACAACTCTCACGAGTATAAACAACTCTTACGAGTATAAACTAACTCTTACGAGTATAAACAACTCTTACGAGTATAAACAACTCTTACGAGTATAAACTAACTCTTACGAGTATAAACAAACTCTTACGAGTATAAACAACTTTTGGGAGAGTATAATCCCTAAACATTCTAACTTCAGGGAGAGTATAATCCCTAAGAACTCTTACGAGTATAAACCAACTCTTACGAGTATAAACAAACTCTTACGAGTATAAACCAACTCTTACGAGTATAAACAACTCTCACGAGTATAAACAACTCTTACGAGTATAAACTAACTCTTACGAGTATAAACCAACTCTTACGAGTATAAACAACTCTCACGAGTATAAACAACTCTTACTAGTATAAACAACTCTTACGAGTATAAACTAACTCTTACGAGTATAAACAAACTCTTACGAGTATAAACAACTTTTGGGAGAGTATAATCCCTAAACATTCTAACTTAAAGGAGAATATGATCCCTAAGAACTCTAGTATTAAGAGACAGACTAGAAGCATTATTAAATCACCAAGTAAGTACAGGGATATAAACCCTATCTTCTTATTAAGGTTCTTCTAGGAGCTTTAGAGCCTTTACGTGTCAAGAAGATGATAGAAACATGTTAAATTCATAAGTAAAGAAAGAGCAGGACAGGTATTGCATCATAACAGAGATAGATATATATATATATATACATGCATGCAAGGAGATAATATGCAGGTATTCTAAGTTGTAAGAAGAGATGAGATAAAACACGGAAAGTCGAAAAACATTCAAGACGAGGGATATTTGCGTGGGTTCTTGATATGAACCCAACTCCTGATATATTTGCGAGAGTCCTTGATATGAAACAGGAAATGGTGTTTGTAATTCTATGACCCAACAGGTGTCCAGTTCCCAAAATGATTAAAGAAGAAGCTCTACCCATTATATCCCTCGAGGCTTGAGGGAAATAGGTGACATCTAGAGTTATAAGAGGTTTTCAAAACTAGGGATATAGGACCCTAGCCGTCCAAAGAAAAACTCAGAGGTATAAAAGCAGGATTAAAGTTTCTTACGATCGGAGAGTGAGGCCGAGGGGAATTAGAGAGCCCCTCACAATTCTGAGATTCAAAGAGATGAACTGTTTCGATTTAAGATCGCGCGACTAGACTCATGAGATTGTAAATGAGAAACACTTATGAGATTTTGAGGTTCAGTGTATGAACCACCTTGATTGGACTAGCCAAGGTATGGCTGGAGATTTTGAGAAGTGTAAATCATTTAAAGAGTTCGATAGGTTTGAGATCTAAACCATATTGAGCCAGGATATGGCTGAGTGATAAGTGTTAGCCACTTAAGAGTCCCTAAGGTTCAGAGTACGAGCCATAACACCTAATATCCCTGAAGTGGGGAAATTTCAAAGAGTTTTGAACTCCCTAGGGCTCGAGGGTTTCAGAGAGGGATATAATTTCTTAGGGCGACATGATACACTCTCTGAAACTTGAACTTGGGTGTATCCAGGAATGGAAGAGAGTATTGAAGGAAAGATGGCGATGATCTGTACGAAGAGGTGTTCAGGTTAATTCATCTTGTTTTTTTTTCTACTCTCATAAATTTGAGATATTTTACGAGAGTAGGGGGGAGTGGTTGATGTAGATAAATATGTCGCTCCTGGAAAAGTCGACACGTGGAAACGGGATGAATTATAGTAATCTCAATTAGGTCAATAGGCTTGAAGGATTGGATTAATACACCCCTGGGCTTCTAAAGAGAAATAAGATTGGTTGGGCCTTTGGCCCACATTGGAAGGATAATATCCTTTGGGCCCAAGGATTTGGCCCAAAGGGGAATGCGTAGTATGGATTATTCCTTCTTAACTAAGTCAAGAGAAGAAGTCAGTCTAGAGAGAGAGAGTGGAGCCGAGTCTTTAGGGAGTTGGCCCGAATTTGTAGGGAAATGTGAGCAAATATAGGAAGAAAGAGTCTTCCTCTATCCAAGGAAGAGGGACCAGGTATGTAAACAGGTTATATTTACATTCTTATTTACGTTTTACATAATATACATACTCTCACAAGAAATATACACTGAGTTGAGTAGAAACATACTACTATTCGCCGGAATTTCCATAGATATACAGGGGAATTCCTCTTTGATTTCTCCTAAGATCGAATCTGACTTGAGCGTCGGAGCTTCTACGCCGGAGCCCCCCTCCGGCGTACTTTTGCAGGTCATTTTCGGATTCCTAAGGAGATTTACTTGAAGATTGCCAAGGATTAAACAAGTGATTTGACTCGTGATTAATAGTGCTCGCAAGAGAACGATCGATATCCGAATGCGTTCTTTTTCGACGCATCAACTATTGTGCATACAAAATCAAACATATTCTAAACAAGAGAAAAATGCACTTTTGGTCCCACCATCCACGGGTACTCATGGTTTTGATCCCAACATTCTGATTTTTGATCCCGAAAGAGAAAAACTTGACACATTTGGTCCCAAAGTTAGTCAATCGTTAGTTGACCTTAGTCAACCGTTAGTCAAACTTGACACCCCCGTTCGATGAGTACACACCCTAAGAAAGTACAAAAATACCCTTATCCACCATAAAGCCCTAACTCATTCATTAACACACCCCCAAGTTACTCATCTTCTTCCTTCCTTGCGTCCATCCTCCACCGGCCACGCCGCCACGTCGACGCGCCCCTTAGCCCACTCGATACGCTGCCACGCCGCCTCCCCCAATCGATACGCCGTCTCTCCCTTCATCCACGCCGCCTCGCCGTTCGTGGCATCTTTGCGGCGTTGGCCCTCTTCCCTCGCGCGGCCATCGTTGTTTCAAGAAGAAGGGTCAACGACGTCCTCAATCGATCAACCTCCCGTTTTCGTACCTCCTTTCGCCTTCACAACTTCCGATAATTCCAATTTTGAATTCTCCAGCTTCTTCTCCCCCAACGATTACCTCGATTTCGAAACCAAGCCAGAGAAAAAGAAGCCTTCACTCAACATCGCAATTCCCAAAACGAAAACTACTCTTCTCCCAAAGGAAGACAAATCCGGAGGAGACCGTGGGGAAAGTTTACCGCCGAGATCCGCGGTCCTAATCGGAAGGGGACTAGAGTTTGGCTCGGAACATTCGACACAGCGGTTGAGGCCGCGAGAGCCTATTATAGGGCGGCGTTCAAACTGAGGGGAAGCAAAGCGATCCTGAATTTTCCGTTGGAGATTAATGTAAACTTTGCGTCGGAGAACGCATCGACAGCGGCGATTGGTAGCCGGAAAAGGCTGAGGGAAAGTGTGAGTGAGGAAAGAGAGAAGAAAGAGGTTAAAATTTATCTCCTCCGCCTTCACCCGCCCTCCTCCCTAAATCTTTCGATCTCTCTCCGCCGTCGATCTTCACAGAAAAGGTATTACCCCTTTCAAAAAAAAATTGTTGTTTTTTTCCAGTCAAGATCTAGACAATAAAGGGAAAAAAACAGATTGTATTTCCAATCAAGATCTTGAAGTGTTGTTTTAAAAAAAGTTTCCGATCTCGACAGCTCTTCTTCAAAAAGTTTCATGAATTTCTGTTATTTTTCCAATTTTTTTTATCCATTTTCATTTTTTTTTTTTTTTACAGAGTTTTAAGTCTTAATGTGGATGATGTATTTTGTTTGGGAGTATTTTATATTTGTTCTTTGGAAAAAAATCATTTTGGATTAAATGGACCTGAGAGTTACGAGTATATTTCCAGTGTGAATGTGGCAAATGGCGGTGACGATGGAGGCGATTTTGTAATGAAATGGGAGGTGGGTGTACTAATCACGGAAAATTTATTTAATTTTAGCTGAAGGGGTAGAACTGGCTTTCAAAAAAATTCTCAGTGGGTGTCCTCAATAAAGTCGTGTGTGCGTATAACCACGTGACACACACGTGAGTCATTCCGTCAACATTTAATGTGGGTGGGACCAAATGTGTCAAGTTTTTTCTCTTTCGAGACCAAAATTCAGAATGTTGGGATCAAAATCATGAGTGCCCGTGGATGGTGAGACCAAAAGTGCATTTTACTCTCTAAACAACTTGACCGCTTCTAATACTCCTCGACATAGCTCCAAAAAATTGTATCATCATATTTCCTTTCAATAATAGCATCAACCACCACCTTTGCATCTGACTCCACCTTCACGGATGAGAATCCTAGTTCTTCAACCATGAAAGAACTTCGAGAACTCCCATAATCTCAACATTATTAGAACGAAAATTGATTGGGAAGAAGATTGAACTACACACAACAAAATATCCTTCGTTATGACGAATCACCATACCTATCCCTATCTCCTCCGAGTCATTAAATAACGTCATTGAGCCTGGTATCGGTCTATGCCATCCTTCGCAGCAAGTTATCTCTGAAACAAAGGGACGCCCGGTCGCGCTACTGGTCTTTTGGTTGCTGACCACTCGATCAATGAAATTGCAGCCTCAATAAAAGCCCTGACTGAAGAGAGCGACGTCCCTCCAAACAAAGCAAATTTTGTTTGTTCTCGGTTGACACCCTCAACTTAAGCATGTAATTTCGAAGAGGACGCCTAAGCAACATCTACTAAATCAAACTTTCTTCTCTTGTTTCAATAAGGGTATTTTGGAAATTTCCTATAATCTCATGCATGGAGGGAGCAAACGTTGGATTAGAAATGTATTTAAAGCTGTCCCCATAATTATTAACAATTAAATTGATTAACTTGTCATTTATGAGATTCATTAACTCTCTTGCAACTTTCTCCTGAAAATCCTCTCATATCCATCGGCCCCTCTCGGCCGACTCCATTTTGACTAGAGCCACCACTCAGCATGTAATCCCTAAATCAAACTTTTTTTTTTCTTGCTTTCAATTAAGATATTTTGGGATTTCCAATAATCTCATGGTGGGAACAAACATTGAATTTTAAATGTAATTTAAGTTAGTGATTATTGATAATTAAATCTCGGTTGACTTGTTGTTACCTTCCACGTTATGCAATTTTCTCATTGTATCCATCGTCCCCTCTTCGCTGACTCCATTCTAACTATAGACACCCCTGTGGGCCCTATAACCCTACTGAAACCTTCTTTCGCCATGACCAGTGACACCTCGACGATCGCCGCCCTTTAAGAATGGGCCCTACTCACGAGAAACATCACCACCGGTTGAGTCGAAAAGGACGTCACATAAATTCTCTGTATGTCCCAACCTCCCACATATGAAACAAAATGTACTCAATCGCTCATATTTGAACGACATTGTCACAACAACTGTCTCAACACACACCCAACTTGATCTTCTTGCACCACATCAACATATGATTCATATTAACATCCACTCGAATTCTCATATATTGACGCCAAACAGAAGCGGAGTTTGACGAGTCATACTCCACGAACCGGCCCATATATAGCATTCTTTAACGCTTACCCGATATTCATTAGTTTGCTCATCTAATATGGATATATTCTCAAAAACAGCATTCATGGTGGAATCATAATAAGCTCTGGATAAAACTTATAATCAAATTCTTTTTAAACAAAAAAAATTAGAAATTTAAATTTAATTTTCGTAATTTCAGAAATAATTAAAACATTCCCATAGACCGTCAGAGTCTAATTACACTACTCTTTCCATAATACTAATAAAAAACCGCGTACTCGGATATGGAAACAATTAGGGTGTCAGAGTCTAATTACACTACTCTTTCCATAATACTAATAAAAAACCGCGTACTCGGATATGGAAACAATTAGGGTATTGGGGTTGGGGTATATACCCCTCCAGCTTTGTTTAATACACTCCCCCTCCATTTTTATTAATTCATATTTTTATAAAATACCAATTTTACCCTTTACTAAATCAGGTTAGATACATACATTCCCCCTCTCATTTAAACAAACCCTAACCCTAGAATTAGATCGCCGTCGCCGCCGTCGCCGCCGTCGCAGTCACCGCCGTCGCCGTCGCGTCACCGCCTCCGACAAAGAAATAAATTTAGAAATTAAAAAACAAAACTTAAAAATTAAAAAAAAAAACTTATTTTCGACAAACCAGTGTCGACCAAAAACATTCTCGTCGACACTGGTTTGCCGATCAAACATCTCCCCGTCGACACAGATTTGCCGACCAAACATCTCCCCGTCGACACTGGTTTGCCGATCAAACATCTACCCGTCGACACTGGTTCGTTGAAAGAACTTAAAAAATAAAAAATTAAATTTCGATAATAAATGATTGACCATAAACACTCTCATCGACCCTTTATTGTCGATGAAAGTATTTATGGTCGATTTTTTGCCAAAAAAATAAACAAAAAAAAAAAACAAACCTGGACTAGAAGCGGCGGCCGGCGGCTGAAAGTGGGAGGGAGTCGGCGGTAGCGCGGCTGGTTTGGGGGGAAGATCCGGCGGCGTCGCTCGACAAAGGAGGCGGCGCCGCCTGGTGCTGTTGCAGAGAAGGAAAAAAAAGGGGGCGGCGGCGTCGCTGCGAGTGGAGGAGCAGCGACGCCTTGAGAGGGAGGGGGAGAGTCGGTGACGGGGGAGGATGAAGAAAAAAAATGGAGGCAAAAGGCGAGGCGGTGGTAGGCGGCGATAGGCAGGTGGTTAGGGGCGGCTAGCGGCGGCGGTGGGAGGGAGGCTGCGGCAAGAAGAAGTTTTGGGAAGAAGAAGTTTTGGGAAGGAGAAGGGTTAGGGTTTTAAAGGGTAGTGTATGTATCTATAACATTTGTTAAAGGGCAAATCAGGTATTTTATATATATTTTATAATTAATAAATGGGAGGGGTAGTGTATCTAATAAAGCTGGAGGGGTATATACCCCAACCCAAACAATTATTACTACTTTCCATATTCAAATTATCATTTTCCTAGTATTACATATGGAAATTTTGAATTAGTATTTCCCGGCATATCAAATATTCGAGATTTAATTACTACAAAAAGGGGATTTCGAAACCGTTGTTAAATTTTCTTGATACGAAGTCAATAATGGCAATCGGAGGTTTAACTACGTGCAGAAAGAAGAGAGTTGAAAAGGGTTTTCGAAGGAGGGTAACGGCTTGCAAATCTAAAGCGCCGCAAGGGATCACTCTTAAGAAGAAGGCCAATTTTCAGCAAGATGAAATTGGGGAAACTGTACCCTCGATTGGTTGCAAGAATAAACAAGGGTGTAAGAGGAGTAGAGATGTGATTTCTGATTGTGGGAGCATTGAAGATTACGATATTCTCAACATGATTAATCACGGCTCGTACGGAATTGTATACAGAGTTCGGAATAAGAAATCCGGAGAAATCGTGGCGATGAAGGAGGAATTCGAAGGCTTATCAGCACAATCCTTACTAGAAATCGACATTCTCAGGTCCTTAAACTCTCACCCTTGTATTGTTGATTTAAAGGAGGTAGTTGTAGATGATTATGATGGAGTTTACATTATAATGGAGTATTTGGAAAATGATCTAAAGATGTATATGGAGAGTAGAATTGATAGCTTTAGTGTTGGTGAAGTGAAGTTGTTGATGAAACAGTTGATAGAAGGAGTTAAGTTCTTACATGTGAATCAAGTCATGCATAGGGATTTAAAGCCTTCAAACATTCTCATAAACAATGTGGGAGGGTTAAAGATTTGTGATTTTGGGCTGTCCACTCATTTTGGGGGGTCGTATTCCTCGAATGTGGTAACTCTGTGGTACAGAGCTCCTGAGCTTCTTATGGGAAGCAGTTGGTATTCGTCTGCCATAGATATGTGGTCGGTTGGGTGTATAATGGCCGAGTTGTTGTTGAAAGAGGTCCTTTTTGAAGGGGAGAGTGAAATCGATCAGCTTAATAAGATATTTAGGCTTCTTGGGACACCGAACGAGGGCGTCTGGCCTGGATTTGGGAGTTTGGCAGGAGGAGGGCTTCCTAAGTTTGTTCAGCAGCCTGATAATCTGCTTCGTTGCAAGTTTAAGGAAGGGCCCGGGTTTGATCTGCTCAGTCGGCTTTTAACTTACGATCCAGATAAGAGAATAACGGCTGAATCGGCCCTCGATCATGCTTGGTTCAAGGAATCTTGAGAGTTTTTGGAAGTCTAGTTTTGATAGTGCAATCTAATTTTGTTTTTGAGGATTTATGGTAGATGAACAAGTTGAAATGAAATTTTGCTGAATCATTTCAAATGTAATTGCTCATTGGTTTAGCTTTAGACACACAAGTTGATCTACTATATCACTGATTTCTTTTTTTCATATTATATATACATCAAATTACAATCTGCAGTTGCTGAAACATGTAATTTTTTCTTTCTGTGGTGCATTATTGCAATTCTAAAAGTAGTGCAAGGAAATATAGTGTAGCTAGTATTTAGGGATTCTTGATTGAAATTTTAAATGGCTAATTCAGATTCTAATTCGCTGATAATCCTGCTGTATTGGATCCCTTGGTTGGATCGAACAAATTAGCGTTGATAATTTAGTGTTGATGTGGATATTGAACTAACTCATGAGAATACATACATCAAGAGTATTTTTCTTCAGCCAAAGATGCTTCGGACGAACTCCATGTCAGGTATATATGCCCCTCCTGATCCTTGAAAAATCTTTAACTTCCATTAGTCTCTAGCTAGTATACTAACTCTTTTTCATGTGATGAATATTTTTGAGTTATAGGCGGCTGCAATGAAATTCTCATTCAGCAGCTGTTGTTCTTGCTCAAACAGCAGCTAGATTCTCAAGATTTTTGTTTTAATACAATTTTAGTGCATAATTGCAATCTTACTTCTAAAAACTTGCTGCTAGATGACTGTGGTTTCACCAAAGAAAATGCACCTCTTTTAAAAGATCCTTCTGAATATAGTAGGCAAACTTTTGTACCTTACAATAACTAGGCCAGATTTATCTTATGCTGTACAATATATATATGAGTAAACCTAACGAAGCTCACTTATCAGCTGTCCATAATAGACTTCTTACGTACCTCAAAACTAACATAGGAGGATTAGGTGTTTTTTATCCTAAAGAAACTGATTTTGCATTTACAGATTCTGATTGGGCCAGCCAGATGTGATGAAACAAGAAGACGAAGAAGAAGTATAAATGGCTTGTAAATCAAAGAAACAGCCAACAGTCACTAAAGCTGAATACAGGGTCATATATGGCCTGCACAGCCTGTGAAGTTCAATGGATATTGTACATCCTCGGCTCAAAGACTTGAACATACCTCATTCACAACCAGCATTAATCTACACTCACAGCAGATGATAAATCAAAACACATAGCAAATTCACATAGCAGATGATTATCACTTCACTACGGAGAAGAAGATACAACAAGGAGTTTTCAAACAACTTGGCAGACAGATATCACCATTTTCTTTTCTACATTTCAAGGCCAAAATATTCACTCTCATTTTGAGGGGGGATCTCAAGATACAGTATAACCGAAGGTATCTGATTATTTAGTAAGATAGTTAAGTGCAGTTAATTAGTTTAAATAAGTCAATTATAGTATAAATAAGAATGATGGTACTTCCATTTGTTAGATTTAACAGTTTGTAGTATTACCATTGTAACCTCTTCAAGATGTACCTTCATTCATTCAATAAAAAGCGACGAGGCTACAGCCCGGCTAGTTATGTATGTTATACTTCTTCTTGATATATAAATAATTAGCTTCTTCACTTTGTTATTGAATTTTATATATAAAAAAAACACTCATCTGAACATTTATGATCCTGAAAATAGGAACGAGCACAAATGGAAACATGAATTCTTAGTTTCCCAAACTGCACACTGTACCTAATCAACAATTGAAAGCTCGCTCATACAAATTTTCAGAATTGATTGGAACAATTTCAAAAGAAGGAATGTATCATTTGATGCACAAACACCTAGATCACTATATATATAATTAGTATACAGAAACAAAGATATTGGTAATTTTTCATGTATATACAAATACAAGCACAACAGAACAAGATTGGATAACTATATATATATATATATATATAGTGCCTGCCCTGATCGACAATAAGCTCGATCGAGAAAGATATCCAAAAAAGGCAGTGGCACAAACTAACAACAAATGGATGGATATTCAATTAAGGACAAATGGTTAATTGGAAGTCACAGCTGCTGCTGCTGCATGAATGCTTTTAGGAAAACAACCTGTCAACTTCCACAGCTGGTCCGGTACTTAGAAAAACAATTTCTAGCTAAAGTGAATAAACATTTTGTGATCAAGACTGAGACAACGTCATTACATACAGGACGAATTAACTACTACACCATATTGGAATCAGAAAAACAACTGTCTGATTGACACTCAAAGTACCTTGTGAAATTATATATATATATATCTCCGGATATAAAGAGGAAAAACGCCAATGACAATGTCAGCAGCAAGACATGGAAAGTGCTTATTACAGTCACAGATGTAGATGTTTAAATTTTATCAAAAAAATATTAAACCCTTTATTAGTTGCAGTTATATAGGGACAGGGATAGGGTAGAGAGGCCAAAACTCATTAAAAAGGTGATAATAGAACCTTCTTAAGCTAAATGGAGAAAAGAACATCATATCTAACAATTATTGCTGAAGAAAGAAGGTTTCACAGTTAAATTATTTTTGTTCAAATCCAACCAAAAACTACAAATATGCTATGGACCAATCTGCTCAGATTTAACTCTTCTTCTAAGCCTCTCATGGATATTCAATGCAAACTCTACCAAAGAGATGCCAATAAACAACTTGAAAACCATCAAATAAACTTCACTAAAGAAATAAAACTTGACTAAAAATGGGTACACTCAATATGTTAACTTTCGATACAATCACATAAAACATTAATTCCAAGTCTGTATCAGGTTCCTTAGGTTACAATTATTAGGCAACGAAACTACCAAAGGATGATTGTGCCCTCTCACAAACTTCTGAACCTTCATTTTCTATCGGTACAAATTACTCAAGTAGCTTGCTCCTCGATATCATTAATGAAATAAGCAAATTGCATACATGCTTCATGGTCCACAACTCAATACACTGAATTTTATCAGTAAATGTGAATAATCACAGCCTGACCACACCCACACTAATAAAAGAACACAATTACTACTCATTCTTCACACAATACTTTTCCGAAACAGTTGCTACAACGTGATTCAAGCACAAACGGAAACATGAATGCTCTGTACCTAATCAACAATTGAAAGTTAAGACACAACACCATGACATGTAACCTGTCAAATTCCACATCTATTCATTACAGCCATATACATATGTGATGAAGAAAAGTAACATCAAAATATTGGAACAACCTCTACACATTGAGGAGGAATTGGGACAACATTACAAGAAGAATTGAGTACTACGCTGGGAGCAGAGAGCAATTTTGTTAATCGTAAGAATAGGTGCATCGTTAGCAAGCTATCCGAACCCGCTTGATGACCCTTCCCGGCTGCCCTTTCAACATTGAGGCTCCTTGAAATCTTCTCTAGGCCTCCGTACAGCCCCAACTGTTTGGCCATGTCTCTAGTGTCGTACGAAATCCGTTCCAAACATACTCTCCTTTAGCGATGTGAACTCCTCGTAGCAGTAGGGAAGTCGGGTGCCGGTTAATATCCTGATCAAATAGCCGTAGTCGGAGATTCCGTGGAAAGTGATCCACCTCAAGCCGGAGCCCTTACCCAGTCCATATTGATGGAACTTTCGTGCAAAAAAGGCCGGATTAATACCGATAGCCTCATTCTTGTCAAAATCGATACCCTAGAGGCCGAGTTGGATGAGTTTGAGTGAGTTAACATTCTTCCTCATCAAGAGGTAGTGTTGTGCAGGTGAGAGTTTAGAGAATGGAACAGGAGTGGTGAAGATTGAACCTGTCTTCTCAACACATCATTATTACAGAGAAATGTAATAATGATCAAATGTTGTAGTTGAAATCCTAAACCTCACGAATTACAAGTTTTGAGCAAGAAATTATTACAGAGCAAATGGAGTGGAGTAACTAACAGGACAAGGGAGATGTTGTAATAGCCGTTGCAATATAAGAGAAGTGTTTGAAATGTGCGCGGGCTTAAACAAGGAAATTAGGTATCAAGAAGAAACATATGTAATAACTAACTTAACTAATTTTACTTAAACAAGGAAATTAGGTATCAAGAAGAAACATATGTAATAACTAACTTAACTAATTTTACTAGCCGTTGCAATAATATAAGGGAAGTATTTGAGATTACCAAATATGAAAAAACGCGCGGGGCGAATTTTTCCCATAAATAATGTCCTAATTAATACATATCTTAGTTCAATTAATATATTTTTTACTTCTTAAATAATGTCCTAGATATCGTATTTCTTTATTATGATTTAAAAATTTATAATGATACGGAAACATTAAATCGAATTTATTAATGGATTTGAAGGTAAAAGAACAAAATATAAACAATACTAATTAGTACATTAATTTTATTTTTTTACAAAATTGATATATTTTATTTTCATAATAAATTTAAAATTTTAGATTGGAGGTATAAGGAGTTGGCACAAATGAAGTAAATTAAATCAGTGATTACAAATAACGTGAAAAAACACATAATTCTTTCAAAAAAAAATTTAATTATATCACACTTTTGAAAAATATTCCAAAAAAAAGAGTCCACAAAATTTTGTACTCCGTACAAGATATCAAATAAAAATTTATATAATAAAAATGAAACACTAAAATTAACAAATAGTTAAAAAAATATTGGACATCATCATCTTTCTATTACATTACAGGGAGGGCAGGAGGGGTTATAATTTTGGATTTATTTGAGAGTTTAAAATATTTGTGAATTTTTTGGTTTATTTAAAATATTAAAATAACTGTAAAGTTTTTATAAGGATTTTTGACAATTTTGTAATAATATATTTTTCTAATTAGAAAAATTAATTGAGTTTTTAATAATTAATTAGGTAAGTTAATTAATTGATTTAAGAATAAATTTATTTGGTATTTTATTTTATCAATGTTATAATTTTTCAAATTTTATGATTTTTTTTAATAATTTAAATTTTATTCACTTTATTTTTAGATTTTTTTTTAAATATTATTTAATATTTAACTAATATTCATAATTTTTCTGAATTAATATACATAAGTTTTTAATTGATATTAAATAAAAAGAAAATGTCACATATTATTGAAAAAAAAAACTATGTTGACTTGTTTGGTGATCTACTGTTAATAGACAAAAATGACTATTTTCAAAATTTCAGCATTCTTTTTTAATCGAAATTAAAATGTGTAAAGAATTAGCAAACTTTATGCTAATATATGTGGAATATTGAGCATCGTATAGCATGAATGTGAATAGTGAGGAACCTACCTAACTCTGGGAGAAAAAAAAAACTGAATAAACAAAAAAGAGATACTGAATTCAAGCAGGAAAACGTAAATGGATTGCATTATATACACACTGAAATACAACTTTTATTGAAATCAAAATTTATACAAGATTATACATTCAAAAAGCACCCCTACAAAGTATTGAAACATGCTGTACATCTAGATCTAGCACCCTCGATTGATACTTCATTCCTCTTGCAAAGCCAAATCTTCCAACATGTACAAGTGACAACATTAGCATCAATTGAGAGGATTCGCCATCAACGAACATTGATTGTATTCGAACATTGATTGTATTCGTCTTTACGCTCTTTCTACCTTATTCTTAAGGAACCAAAATTTACCTTATTCTGAAGGAACCAAAATATAGCTGCTACTTCTCTAGCTCAGAAGCCATCATCTTCCTGTATATATTTCATCATTCAGCTGGTGATAATCGATTGCCAAACGTGCAATCCATTATGATCAGTTAAACAAGGTGTTTATATGGGGGTAGATGAGTAATTACAGATTATCAAGAGCCTTCTCCCAAGCAGTTGCTTCCACCCGAGCTTCCTATCTTGATTGGCACATCACGAACGAGGAACAGCACATTACGAGTGCCAACAAAATCCAATATCTCGACACATTCATGTAAATCCGAATCACTTACCAGCATCACCCATTCGTCTTCATCATCGAGGTACTTCAGCTGGAATTGTCCCTCCTGCAGTTTGAATCGGTTTGCTATTTCTTCATACAGTTGAAAACACCCACCAGAAGTCTCAAATTTGAATCGAACTGTATCCTTATTATAAGTGGCCTCAACTAGTATTGTTGACCCACTATCACCAAAGCTCGTCTCACTTGTACGATTCTGTCCCTTTCCATCACTTCCAGAGCTTGAAGAACAACCATTCATTGACCCGGACCCAGACCTGTCAGATGAATCTGTCATAACCGAAGAAGTGGGCTCGATCACAGTATTATCATCTCTTAATGCCCATTCGTTTGATATTTCTTGGGAAAGTAGAGAATTTGGTGGAGCACTTGGAGTAATTGTCAAAGGTACGTTGTTTATACGATGAAAAGGACGAGGCTCACATTCACCTATCACTTTGCTCTGATCCAATCGACACTCTTCTTCCATCATCACAATGGTGGTTTCGATGTCCATACTAGAAAATGCAGGTGCAGATTTTGCGTTCTGAGACAGAAGAGCTGTTTTTCTAGAGTCAAATTCTTGGATGTTAGGTCCAAGGAGTGCCCCCATGGATGGATCAAACCTCAATCCTTCCACCCCCTCAACAGAGTCGATCACACTTCGTATTTTCTTCAAAGAACGGTTTACTTTATTTATTTTGCGAGAAGGCCATCTTGAGATCCCATGTTGTCTGCATATCCTTTTGAGAGTAGTCGGACACACTAAAAACAAGAAATAAGAAGTTTTCATATTTAAGTTTCAATAAGTTCACTCTTGTGATGTGTGTGGCATGCAATAATGAATGTGACCACACTTATGTAATGTGTGAACATGACTCACCACCAATATTTTTTGCGGCATCTTTAAGGCTTCCAGAGTAATATTGCTGAATAATGCTTAAACTGACATGCTTTTCAGCTGTACTCCGCTTCTTTTTCCTCGAGCCAGTCACATTCTACAGCAATTATAAAAGGCTCTATGAACTATAGTTGTATGCCACTATAGAAATGAGTACAAGTACAATAGACAAAATGAAATACCCAAAGATAGAAAAAGACTTAAAGACACTGCAAAAAGTATGTTGTTTAACTATCAAAAATTGTACTACGTATCATTTGGATCTGATAATTTATTATAATGACATTTTATTTCATATTTGACCCCTATATATACCACTTTCAGACTGTAAGCAATAAATTTCAGACTTTGATGGTTCAAATCCCCTCTAGACCAGTGACAAATATTGAAACCAACAAAAAAAAGGAGATTATAATTACAAGGTTAATAAATAGTGGGAAGCAATAATATTGAATTACCAAATAGCAAATACAAAGTACCTGCTCTTTAGTACCATCAGCTTCTATTCCACTTGTTGATTCAGATACATTTTGAGGTGTGGCAGCAACAGTGCTTAAATTTCCACTAATAAATGGCTGTTCAGAACTCCTCCTAGGCAATGATACTGGTGTTACATTTCTCATTTCAACATCATTTACTTTAAGTTCGGAACCTTTCGTCGCATTCAATTCAGTATCCGACACTGTCCTCAGGCTCTTACATATCCTCTGCATGGTACTGGATAGGTTATTAAGCAAGAGTTGCTGTTCTGTACTTCCTTTCATTGTGACAGGAAGGAAGAACTCTAATATATAGTCATTGTCACCAGTATAAGTACTTCTTAACCTGATAGCAACGGCAGCATTTAGGCCAAATTTACGGGCATGATGAACAAGTGGGTACTCGCGTATATGGTGTTCCTTCACATTGGGATAGAAGAAAGGGTGATTTGATTGAAGAGCTTTCCCAGCAATACCTTGACCTTCCTCAAGAGAATGTTCTAGACATGCACACACAAAGCCCTTCATATCTTTGTCATTCACATAACAGGCAGTATCCTCGATGCACAGCACACGTTTCTCGTTTGCAATTTTACTGAATCCTATAGCGTTTGTCTTCATAGTTCCGTCACTGCGCCCCACTATGTAACTACATGGAATCCATGTCAGTGCAAGTGGTAGTCGATGTGCATGGCAAACCGCACGTAAAACATCAGTAATCTCAGCTAAAGCAGTCCTTTGATTCTTAGAGAGACTCTGCAATAAAATAATGATCATGGAATGAAATAATCTTAATGATTAATAACGATTGGATCAAAAGTTTGATGAAAACCTGAGAAGAGAGTCTCGGGGGTGCAGTGCTCCTTAAGTTCACATCCTGAAAATGGTTCACAGTTAAAGAGAAGTATGATAAGGTGATGAGCAACATACGACTTGTAACAGGGTATAATAAGAATGAAACCATGAACCATAAAATATGCAAGTTCCAAACTCTCTGCAGTCAAGTAATATAAGGAAACAGCGATAATTCTACAAACAAAATTTCGAATATAGAATTTTGATTTCTTTATCACAATTCTAAATTAGAATACTTCCTCCGTCCCATAATAACTTTCACATTTTCCTTTTCGGGACGTCCCACAACAATTTTCACACCCTTATGTAAAATTCTAAAATTATCATTCCCGTTTAGAAAGACCTTAAGGTCTTGTTTGATAGCAAAGACTGATTACGTGAAATTAGGATGATATTTAAACTTTACAGATTTAAAAGCATAATCTACCCTTAATCTCTAGATGGAGTTAATCTAAGATGGAGTTAATCTACCATTAATCTTAGCTATCAAACAAGACCTAAAAAGCTGGCATCCCACCACTACTATATGAGGTGCAACAGTTAAGTGAAATAACAAGAACCAATTCTGGGCATAGTGAGTGAGAATAAGAATGAGACAATATTCAGTACACTAACCTGAAGTGCACGACAAACATTTTCCATCTCCGAATCGAAGTTGCTTTTTTCCTTCGTGGTAACAAGTTCTAGAACAGCACAACATGGCTTGTCAAGCGAGTCATCTTCCATAACAGGTATAGCAATAGATCCTCGAACTTCATGATTGACAGCATGCTGTACCCGTAGATACTCAGCCTCATTGTAATACCTCACATTTGAGGTCCACTCTGGAATCTTTGAAACAAATACACGACCCGGAAGCCCTGAGGAGATAAAACCTGGTTTTGATTCCGCAGAAAAAGTAAATAATCTAGATACTTCACGATATCCAGACAGTGTTTGGTCAAGTAAAAATGGTTGATCACGAGTACTTAAGATGTACTGATCCCCAATCTTCATTGTAACCCACACTTGGGCTAAAATACCCTCTCCAGACCAATCTTTGAATAAATTCAACGCTCTGAACATTCTTTCAGACACTGATAGCGGAAAAAGCCTCGGGATCGGATTGTTCCCTACATCACCTATCAGATTATGTTTTGAGATCCTATTGTTCTGACACACATTAAACCCATCATTAGCAGAACTAGTTGAAAAAGGCAATGGGCTACCCACTTGATGAAGCATCACTTTATCTCCGTTAACGAATGAGCTTTCAACAATGTCACCATCCACCATGGAAATACCTGAATTATGCTGTTGTGTGAAGTTCCATCCATCAGCAGTTGAGAAATTCGGAGATGGGGTAAAAGGTGTAAACATCTGATCAACCGAATTAATGGGGCAGTTGAGAAATTCGGTGTATGTATCAAAATTCATCAGTTCTTCAACATTAACAAAGGAGTCTTCAGAATTGGAGCCCTGCACATCATTATTTGTCAAGCCAGCAGCCATACCCTCCATCCGACCCCTCGGTAAGAGTGAATATTCATTACCCTTTTCTGAACTAGAAAATGTGTACTCCATCTAACCAGAATACCAAAATGGCACTATCAATACAAAAAAAAAAAAAAAAGTCAGAGCATGTCTGAAACACTTGAATTACAGTCCTAAATATTACCCCTTGTATCATATTCACCAAGGCTATGCTTCAGACTTAATATTTCAACCCAGTCACCTTTATCAATTTGAAAATCTCTCAAAGACACAGCGTCAACATAGTTTACGATAACATTTATTTCCCACTAAGGATGACCATATACAAGAACATTTAATGCAATGAAAACAGATTTGAAGCAAACCTCAGAACATTGAGGCAGAGCGAAGAAGATTTTTGAGGCAGAGTGGAGAAGCTGCAAAGAAAATTGACATTGAGAAAAAGACATAAAAAAACCAAAGACTGAAGCTGCTGTAATATTAAGAGAGAATTACCAATCAAAATACAAGAAGAAAATTACAATATAAAGATCGACTAGAAATTAATGTTCATATTGCAAGCTACACAATACGATACGACAAAAACTTGTATGGGACGGTCTTATGCATGAGACAGGTCTCACTTACTATATTATTATGATTCATGGGTTCATGGGGCCCCTACCCAATCATGTTTTAAACTAAACTATGACTCAAATACTAAGGTGGAGTACCATCTCCAGTATTAGATTGTCTCACACGAGACTTTTTCATATGATTAATATCATGTTTGCTTCCTAGTTCCTACTGTGCAAGAAGGCACATATACATAATAAACAGTAGGGAGGCCAAATAAAATAAAATTAATGATCCAAAACACAAAAAAAAAAAAAATTATGCATATTAAATTTACATCAAAATACATTAATATTAATTAGCAAGCTTCTCAAAATACATCAAAATATATATGCATACACTTACAAATACAGATCTATATTTTATATATTAGAAATGATAACGTTGAGCAAGAAAAAATATATTGTTGTTGCATTGAATGAACACTCAAAACTACAATAAAAAGAATATCTTCATAAATATCCAAGGTCTAAATGACCTCCTGGTTTGGGGCTTCCTATCTCACTATCTTTGTTGTTGCACAGACTTGCTTGCTTCTGATCATATTGCCCTACTTCATCTCCGCTTCTACGACATATTTTCCATTTTATGATTGGAGAAGTTTAGAGCTTATCTAAATATTTTGAGCACCTTCCCAATTTTATTGTTCATTTATTCTATAATCCTATTTGTATGATTCTTACAACTTCCCTACTATTACATCATCAAATGAAATTAGCACACACAGAGAAATCAACCCTTTTACAACTTCAATGATGAATTGTATTCCGTTCTTTTCCATAAAAAAACAAGGATAAAAGTGCAAGCTCTTCACACCTTGAGAGCCCAAAAAATTAAATCTAGCCACCAACGTTTCAAATATCACTAAAACCAAGCATCCAAAACCTGAAATCTGATTATCAAAGAAATATGCTTCTGATTCAATTTATCAACAAGAATTTGTTTACGTAATTTATAAAAAGAGGCCTAGAAGATCTAAACTGAATAACGTAGCTTCAAATCTGATTATGAGAAACTAATAGCCTTAATTAGCATAACCTCCAAACTTTCCAAAACATAAAATCTCTACATCAGATTGTTTGAATAGTCAAACATAGAGTGAAACATGATTCAAGGGATTGTGGTGCAACTCATTCACCACAATTGGTTTCTTCAGCCACAAAACGAATTCTGAGCTGTAAGATACGAAAAAGGCTGCAAATCGTCTTAACCGCAGGCAAATATGCGAAACTGCAGCTAATCAGAGTAAAGAGAGAAGACGAGGGGAGGGATTTCAATTACAGCTGAAGTGTTTCAACTAGTTACTGAAAAAATTAAATCAATTTCATCAACAAATAGAGTGATGCAGCGACCAAATAAGTTGAGTTTCATGATTATTCAGCAATTAAAGCCCCAAAAAATGGCGAATCCCAGATTGGGGAAGTATGCAGATATTAACGTCATAATAATGCAAGGAAAAGGCATGAACTCCATTGTTGTGACGGAAACAAGAAGAGAAGAGTACCGGCGGCGACGGCGGAGACGGCGGCGGAGGCGGCGGCGGTGCGGTGGCGGTGGAGCTTCAGCGGATGAGCAGTGGAGAGAGCTTGCTCTTTTCTTTTTTTTTTTCTTCTTTTTTTGACTTTGTATTTTGTAATGTGATTTTTGTTGTTTATATATAAAATGTTCATACCTCCCACCACCCACCCCTAAATTTTACCCCCCACATTTTTACTACTAACACCCACCTTCCAACTACTAGGGAATTTTGGAATGTCACTGTCAATACGAATTTTAACACGACCTTGGTTGTTTTTTTTTTGCCAAAACCCTTGGTTGTGGTTTTAGCATTAGGTGTGCAAACAAAGTATCAAGTTTCAATATTGCAGTTTTTTAAATTTAATTTTTTTTGATAAGTATAAAAAAAAATAGACCGATAATAATATCCTGCTTTTTAAGAATAAATCAGGTATTATCCTGTTTTGTTAAGAGTTAATATTATAACAGTAATCTGCTCACTATTTTAATAAGATCTTAATTTTATCATTCAGTTGTGCAAACAAAGTTTCACGTTTCAATTTTACAGTTTTTTAAATTTAATTTTGTTGATAAGTATTGAAAAAATAGATTAGCTATTATCCTATTTTTATAAGAATAGATCAGGTATTATCTTGCTATTTTAAGAATTAATATTATAACAGTTTGTTGTAATATTAGTTTTTATAAAGTAACAAGTTTCAATATGAACTAGGTACGTAAATGTATTTGCTCGACCTTGATTTTAACAAGTTTCAATATGAACTAGGTGAATGAATCTGCTCACTATTTTAACACGACATTGGTTTTAGCATGCAAACAAAGTTTCAAATTCTGCAGTTTTTTAAATTTAATTTTGTTGATAAGTATTGAAAAATTAGATCAAGTAGTATCCTGTTTTTTAAAGAATTAACATTATAAAGCTTGTTGTAATATTAGTTCTTATAAAGTAACAAGTCTCAATATGAATCAGGTGAATGAATTTGTTCACTATTTTAACACGACCTTGTTTTAGCATTCAGGTGTGCAAACAAAGTTTCAAGTTCTACCGTTTTTTAAATTTAATTTTATTGATAAGTATTGAAAAATAGATCATATATTATCCTGTATTTTTAAGAATTAATACTATAACCGTTGTTGTAATATTAGTTTTTATATAGTAACAAGTCTTAATATATATAAATCAGGTGAATGAAACTGATGCACTACAATTATACAGTTTTTATAGCGATACAAACACATCAAATGTTGCGTTAATGATTTTAAAAAAACTTGGAAGAGAATTTATAGTACTATATAGGTTAGAACATGTCTCCACATTACTGGCCAACACGTGCCTTTCACTCCTAAAGCTCATCAACATGACATACAACAATTTAAGAACATTGCTATATTAGGTCAGGTCAACCAACATAAAACCATGCATTTTTAGCTATGCATTAGTTGCAACATACAATTAAAATAAAAATAATTAAAAAATCGTATTAATTCATACTATAAAAAGTATATATCACCTCATATCGCTATTGCAAGTTCAACGTTTAAACTTTATTTTGTATTATAACATAATTCGGATCATAAGCTAATGAGTTAATACAATACACATATGATTGAAATCTAACTCAAACAATTTTTCGTCATTTTACAAATGAAATGGAGAGAAAGAACATTAAAAAATCGAACCTCACGAATTTACAGAATTCAAAATCAAATATCAAGATTTTTTTTTCGTTGAAATTAGAGATACTCATTCAATAGAAAAAATTGGCTCTTGTCTTACATCTTTGTTTAATTTGCAAAATACCAAGAAATATGTTAGTACTATAAGAAGTAGTTGAGAAAATGTAAAATTTACTTGAATCGACACTAAACTGATCTATCTTGATTTAAAATTCTCGTACTTAAAAAATGTATTTATGTATTTAAATTGATCTTATAATTATAAACTCTAAAAAAATAAAAATAAAAAATGTCAAATTTACTTGAGGTGGAGGCAAGACGTGTCAAGTGTAATAGGGATCTCAATTCTCAAATCTCAAGATTTGAGTTGAGAAATTTGGAATCTAGTAGGCATAAGATTCCATAGAATTTTAATTAACGTTAATTAATTTTTTAATCCAATGACAACCATCCTCACACCTGTCACCTACACCTACACTCGTGAAAATTTAAAATTTTCTTTAATATTTCTTGGAGTATTATTTACTGTAATTCATTACGTCACATTCTTCAAGTGTTTTTTTTTTCTTTTTATGAAACTACTTCTTCAAGTGTTTAGTTGACCGTACATATTATGAGTTTGATCCCATGTAATAATTCATTATTAATCAGTATTACTATTAATAGACTTGAACGTGTGTTAATTTTAATGTATAAATATAGAAGTATTGAATTTGGTCACCTAATGAATTTGCTCCCCAAGTAAATTCATTTTCGGATCGACATCATTTCTTTATTCTTTAATTTTTCTTCTCGATGTTTTCTTCTGTCCAGTACAAGTTGATTTCAGCTTTTATTATTAAAGAATTTATCTTTCTTGTCGAAAATAAATAAATAAATTATGAAACTACTAGCTAGCTCCCCCAATCTTACATAGTTACATTACTAATTCAATTAAGTATAACATATTTATGAAAATTAATATAAAAATATTAAATATATATATATATATATATATATATAATATAACACATACTGTATTATTTGTGATTCCACTCTAAATTAGTTGAAATATTCAAATTTTATTATAAATATCTCAAATTTATTTAAAAAAACAACTAAAAATAAATGGTGAGTCGAGACGTTGTCTACATATGATAAGTACTGGATAATCATATACTGGATGTAAAATAGTTCATATTCATTGAACTAATTTTATTTAAATGGTGGGTTTTCAGAGCCAAATTAATCTTGATTTTCTCAACGCACTCTTTTTTTTTTATTAAAATGGAATCTTGATTTTCCCAACGCCCTCGCTTCTTACATCTGCATTCATGTCCTCGCTTCTTACATCCGCATTCTTACTTTGGAGTATCCGGCTGCCTTAGTTTAGTGATATTCTAAATTTAGTATTTTAGGTCGACACCCTTTTTACTCCTAGTATCAGAGCCAAATTAATCTTGTTTTTCCAAACGCCATTTAACTAGCTTTTTACCTCCGACATTCTTACTTTGTAGTATCAGGCGGCATTCTTAGTTTAGTTTTATTCGATATTCTAAATTTAGTATTTTAGGTCGGCACCTCTTTTTACTAGTATCAGTTTACTTTTATTCAATTTTCTAAATTTAATTAAGCATTTCAGGTCGACACCTTTCTATTCAATCATCGCTTGTACAAAATGAGGAATCTTAATCACTATTGTTTCATAAATAATACTATAAATTATACATGTTTAATTAAGATAATTTTAAAATTTCAGATTTATGAATCTGAAGGTCTTTAAAAAAAATTCATGAGATGTAAGTAAATGATTTACTTATAGTAACATACATAATTTGATCTTATAGTAACATACATAATTTGATCTTATAGCAGCAAAATATCTTATAGTAGCAGAATATCTTTTGAATAGTTTAAAAATATTCTAGCAAATTCAATCAAAAAATTAGGTGTCTAGAATATTTTTGAACTTCTAATAGTACATTTTTAGTCTTATAGTATAATATTTTGGTCATACAGTAAAATAGTTTTGATGATATAGTTAAACAATATTTAAAAGTGAAAAAATATATTTTAGTTAAGTTTGACCCCCGAGTTTAACCAGCAATTTTTTTGCCCCAAATTTATTTTATATTTGAGACTAAATACATTTATAAAATTCTTAATATATATTATCATATATTTGCAAACATTTCATGAACAAAATAACGAAATTTTGTCCCTCATTACCATTTCTTTCTCCTCACTTTCTCTACACAGCTCTTCCCTAGCAATGAAAGCAAACTTCAAACCTTGATATAATGAGAGGATTGAAGAAAATTATTCATGAAAAAAGGGAAATGATTCTTGCTTTAACTACAACAAAAAAAAAAGTTTTTAGTGGGAGTAAAAATCATGGCTAAAAGTTAAAATATTTAGTGACCGAAAATTGATTCTCGTGGCCTCTAATTACTGATTCTCTAGTTTTTTTTTTTTTGAAAAGAAAAGATGGTACTTTGTATTAACGTATAAGACTAAGGGTCTCAAGCCCGAATACAACTAAGATCCCATGTACAATGTGTGTAGATATGCTATTTTACGATTAAGTTAGGGATACACAACCATGGTTCTCTTTCCCAATCAATATAAGGTGAATTTATGATTTTGTGAGCCTTAAGCCATTTCCAGGAACTGAATTTAATGCTCTCTGAAATCTCTTCCGGTGTTGATGACGCCTCGTTGAATATTATGTTGTTCCTATTCCTCCAAATTTTCCAAATCGTACACTGCCAAATGAGGCTAAGGATATTGATTTGAATGGCCTTATTCCCAGCTTTGTAAAATTCTTTCCAATGTTCCTTCACTGTAGTATTGTGCAATAATCTACCTTTTGTCCATTCAAGTATTTCCTCTCACACCAGCAAGGAAGCAGAGCATGTAACAAATAGGTGCTGCCCTGTTTCCGTGCACACCTTGCATAAAGGACACAGGCTACTTGCCCCAACAGGATTAATGCCTCTCCGTCTGAGATTATCCACCGTAGCCACTCTATCTTGGAGCACCTTCCAAGTTAGAGTCGATACTTTAGTTGGCGTGCACTTCCACCAAACTTTTGTCCAGTTCACCATCGAGCCAGCAGCTGGATTCGTTTTTTCCACGATATTATGGTACATGTTCTTCATGTTGAAGAGTCCGTTCTTTGCCCCTTTCCATCTGAGCTCGTCATCTCTCGATTCGTTTAGCCTGTATCTGCAAATGCACAACCAAAGAGAAGCAAACTCCAAGAATTCATTAGCATTAAAAGGTCTGTTCCAACGGAACGACCATGTTTCTCCATCATGAAGAATTTTTTTTTTGATATATCCATTTATGTTTGCTGATAAAAGGTACAGAGATTTAAACTTATCTTTAAGGCACCTTCTATCTTCGGTCCAAGGGTCGAACCAGAATCTGATATTTGAGCATTTACCCAGTTTTACTTCCAAATTCTCGTAGAATGTCACCCCCTCGACCCCTCCAGCGATTTTGCCATTGTCTCTCCACCAAATGGATTGGCTATTATCGTCCGAACCCGTGTAATTAAAGGATCCATACCTGGACTTTAGGATTCTAGCCCACAGAGCCTCCCTTTCGTTAAACCATCTCCATATCCATTTGCAAAGTAATGCTTTGTTGAAAAGGTTTATATCTCTAACTCCAAGGCCGCCTGCGACTCTACTTTTGCACACATTCACCCATCCCACCCATGCGATTTTCCTAGAATTTTCGCTTCCTCCCCAAAGAAAGTTCCTTTGGATTCTTTTAATAGTTTTACAGACACTCACCGGGATTTTGAAAAAAGAAATGTAATATAATGGCATGGCCGTGAGCACCGAATTCAGTAGTGTAATCCTTCCGCCAAGAGACAGATGTCTCCTAGCCCATCCTAAGAGTTTTTTCTGAAATCTGTCGATAAGCGGTTTCCACGTAGCGCTACATCTAGGGTTAGCGCCAATAGGGAGGCCGAGATAAGAGAAGGGAATAGAGCCAGGAGAGCATCCCAAGATCTCTGCGTATTAGTGTAGTTCTTCCGATCTAATACCCATTCCGAACAGGGAACTTTTGGAATAATTGACCTTCAAACCTGAAGCCATCTCGAAAATACGAAGGATCCCTTTCATAATTTTGGCGTTCTCCCTAGACGCTCTTCCCAATATCACAGTGTCATCTGCAAACTGTAGATGGCTAACACTAGTTTTAAGGCGTCCTATTTCCAGACTCTTGAAAATGCCATTATTGATCGCTTGCTGCATTAAGCAACTCAGGCCTTCTGCTGCTATGAGGAACAAGAAGGGCGAGAGGGGGTCACCTTGACGCATCCCTCTCTCGAGATTGAATTCTCTTGTAGGGCTCCCGTTAACAAGAATCGCCATAGTAGCCGATGAAAGACATCCGCGTATCCATTTCCTCCATTTCCAATTGAATTTCATTCCTTCCATAATTTCGTCCAAGAATTCCCAATACACCGAATCGTAGGCTTTTTCGAAGTCCACTTTGAAAAATAACCCATCACTTTTTTCCCTTTTGATGAAATCCAGGGCTTCGTTGAGAACCAATATGCTGTCTAATATTTGTTTATTACTCACGAAGGCGCTTTGATTCTCGGAGATCACTTTGCCAATAACCAAGGACAACCGATTAGCTAAGACTTTAGCTAGGATTTTATAAAGACACCCGATCAACGATATAGGCCGAAAGTCGCTCATATGAGACGCGCCCTTCTTTTTTGGGATGAGCGTAACAAAACTTGGGTTACCACCTTTGACGATCTTACCGGTTTGATGGAATTTGTCCATAGCTTTGATAATGTCTCCTTTGATAGTTGACCAAATTCTTTTGATGAGTTTGAAAGATAGGCCATCAGGGCCTGGACTCTTGTTCCCACCACAGCTCCAAATTGCTTCTTTTATTTCCGTCTCGCTGAAGGGGGCCATTAGGCACTCGTTTTCCTCTCTTCCAAGTTTTTTTGACACCAATTGTTTTAAACAGGGTCTAACTGTTGATTGTTTAGAGAATTGGGCTTTGTAATGTTCAAATATTGCTTGCTTAACTTTCGGGACGTCGTCGCACCAAGCGTCTTCAATTATCCGCCCTTCTATCTTGTTGCCAGCCCTCCTGTAATTGATAATTTTGTGAAAATAGGCAGAGTTCACATCACCTTCTCTAGTCCAAAGGATTCTAGATTTCTGAAAATAATCCCTGTCTTTTAACTTTCTGATGCTCCATATAGTACTCTTAGCCAATTTCAGGCGCTCCATTTCCCCCTCCGACAAATCTCTATTTTCTTGTGATCTATCCAGAGTATCCATTTCAGACCTGGCTTCCTGTAATTTTGTTTCTAGCCTGTTTGTGTTCCGCTCACGTCGTATGCGTTCCACTGGTTTTGAATATGGACGATTAGCCCAGAGTCGTCGAGCCAGCTATTGAAGAACCGAAATGGTTTAGGCCCCCAGTTCTGTAAGCTTTTGTGGAGAAAAATAGGACAATGATCGGAACTATTCTTATCCAGGCCCATTAGCGTTGAATCACCCCAGTCCTCCACCCATTCATCTGAGACAAAGGCTCTGTCGATCTTGCTGCAACATTTACCATCGAGTCTAGACCAAGTGAATCTTCTTCCTGTTAATTGGATTTCATTGAGTCCAGCCTCTGTGATAAACTCATTGAATTTCCTGCTATTAGTCGAAGGTGCGTAGATTGCTCTGCCTTTCCTCTCATTTGCATTCCTGACCTCATTAAAGTCTCCAATTAGGCACCAGCTTGTATTGTTGTTGGATCTGATTTTTCCTAATAGAGCCTCCCATAATATACTTTTTCCCCCTATGTCACAAGGGCTGTAGATATTAACCATTTTGAAGTATTTTCCGTTTTGCACCCATTTCCCCTCGATACCTACGGCCCCGTCGAGAGACCACTCATGTAATATTTCAATTTTCTCCTTGTTCCAAATGGTGATAATGCCTCCTGATCTTCCGATTGCGTTCTTCGCTGTCCATCCAGTGTCCCCTTCTCCCCAAACCTCTCCTATTGTAATTTTTGTGTGGTCTGTGTACTTAGTCTCTTGTATGCATAACATGTTTGGGTTGTATTTTGTTACCAGTTCTCTGACCTCCTGCTTCTTCAATCTGCCCCCTAGGCCTCTAATGTTGTAAGATATGATCTTCATTAAACAACTGTAGCTTTGGTGGAACTCTTCTCTGCGTCGTCCTTATGATGCATAACTTTCAGATTTCTAAGAACATCTTCTTCATTCTTATCGTTGATTGCCCCAAGTTTTTTCCCCAATTCCCAAATCTCCATAGGATCGAGCTTCTTGTTTATGACTTCATCTGATTGAGCTCTCAATTCTTCCTGGCTCTTTTGGGCTCTAAGTTGTGCTTTTGAAGAGGATTATGCCATCCCTCGAGTAAAATCCAACCACTGATTTTGATTTGCTCTAGCTTCTCTTTTGCGTTTGATCTTCCTCATTCTTTTCCTTCTGGCTTTTTTGCTTTTGATTGTACGGTTAATGTTGTTTCCTTCACCACCTCTTTCTTCCTGTTCGCTATCCGAAGTTGTGTGGTTGTTGTGATTCTCACCCCCAATTAGTGTTTGCTTGAAAGGATTCTCTTCTCCCCTGTCTGTTCCTGTTTCATCTATGTTGATGCCCATAGTATTGTTGAAGCTTATCTGGATTTTCTGGATTTTTAGAATGTCTTCCTTTGAGGCTAATACACTTGATTCTGAGTCCTCCTCATTTGGACCCAGGCCGCTCTTCATGGGTTCATTTAATCTAATACCTATTGGTGAATAGCTTATTTGCTCCGTGATTACCTGGGATAGTGCACTGCATAAGAGGCTTTTCTGCCTTTGCCCTTCTATAAGATCCCTGTTCTGGGCTGGTTCCGATGCGTCCTGCTGCTCCGCAGCATCCGGAATCATATTACTTACTGGATTGTTCACAACATCAGTAATAGGGGTAAGCGGGTTCCTTCACTAATAAATATATAATTAGAGTATTTATATACCCTCACTAAAATTATAAAAATTATACATTTAGTGAGAGTAATTAATCCTCTCACTAATTTTTTTGTCATTAAGTTAATTCTCTCACTAATTTTTTTGTCATTAAGTTGTTTTTCTTGTAGTGTTTGTGTGTAAGATTCATTCCAAAATTTATGAAGGTTTTAAAGATTTTATCAGGTTCCCCGAAGATTTATTTATGAAGGTTTTCAAGATTTCGATTCACGAGATGGAGATTTTTGAAGGTTCATCTTATCACACTTCACGATGGTTACAGTGATTAGGAATCAATTTCAATCATTTTTAATTATATAAATTATTCTTGATCTATAATAATTTTCGATAAATTATTACTTAAATTTGCATGTGTAATTAAGAATTTAAAAGGTGCATAATTGTTGGGATAATTTGTCCATGTCTAAATTATCTCCATAAATAGGTTAATAATATGGCCAAAGAGGTCTACATTTTTATTTTTCGTTTTTTGCGCTTTTGACATGTAATTTTGGTTTTAAATATATTATTCTTACAGTTATTTTATTATTAAAAGGTTGGATGTTTTGTAAATTGAGAATAATAAGGAGAAAATGATTTTTTTAAATATATAATCTTGAATAATATTTAGAGGTAAAAATAACAAATATAGCTGGGGACTATATTTTTTTAGAATGACAAATAGCTGGGGGGACCATGTTTTTTTTAGCTCCAATTCGGCCTTTTGGTACTACAGTTTTCCTAATGAGATTATAAGGTTATATTGTTATGATATGAGATTAGAATGATATTTTCAATTGAAAAAATCTTAATACATGATAATAGAAATTTGAATTTTTCCTATATTAGGAAACGGTTTTATAAATATCTAAATTTAAAATTTATTTAATGTTGACCAATTAATATTATTAATTTAATCTATGCCAAATTCTCCCGTGCCCTAGTTTACGGTGCCCCTAGTTTCAATTTTAATTTTTTATTTATATTTTATCTACATCCGACTAACTTAATGAGTTCACCTCCTAATTATATTTTTACTGCTGTTATCTGCACCCGCTAATTTAAAGAATTCACCACATAATCATATTTTTACTACAGTTATCTGCACCCGCTCATTTAATAAGTTCACCCCGAATCATTTCTTTTTTACAACGATTATTTACACCCACTCATTTTATGAGTTCACCCCCAAATAATTTCTTTTTTACCACAATTATCTGCACCCGCTCATTTTATGAGTTCACCCCCAAATTATTTTTTACCACAATTATATGCACCCGCTCATTTTATGAGTTCACCCCCAAATTATTGTTTTACCACGGTTATCTGCACTCGCACATTTTATGAGTGCACCCCAAAATATTTTTAAAAAAATAATCACATTTAAAAGACTATATTATCCTTTTATTAATTTACACAAAATATAATAAAGTAAACTCTAAAAAATCGATTCACCACCAAGTCACCCATATTTTAAAAAAATTCGTAAAAATATAATTAATAAAAAACTATCGAAATTAGCCACAAATCTCAATTTTTTTCTTTTTAATTTTTTTCCCCCTCCCCTTTTCTTTTTTTCTTTCCATTTTCAATTTTTTTTCCAAATTTTTTATTTCTTCATTTTTTTTCTTTTCCTTTTTAAATTTTCCTGCCTTTCTTTTTCATTTTTTGTATGTGTATTTTTTAAATTTTAATACAAAATAATATTATAGGTATGATTTTATTATAGTCGATCGGCGGTGCACCTGAATTTTAATTTTAATTTGATGAGTAAAGGACCTGCCGGAAATCCATGTCTATCGGCAGGTGACCCAGCCACCACCATGCCCGACCACCCCCTCGACGGCGACGGCGACGCTTCCGTCTCGGCCGCTGAAGCCCGAGACCCCTCCTCGAATCACAATCGCGATTCTTCATTTCGACCACCAACACGACTGCTTCGATCAATCTCCCTTGCGTTCGCGATCCAGGAGCTTCTCCGGCATCAATGACGCTCACCTGCAACACTCGGATCGACGCTGTCTCTCTCTCGTCGTTCATCTCTGTCCAAATCAAAGCTATACTGCTTCGTCCGTCTTCTTCACCTTACTCCTGCGCAGCCTCTTCCTCCGGTTGACGGCGGCCCGACGGAGGACTGTGAGTATGTTGCTAATGGATCTTTGACCTGCCGGCACTCGGAGCCGTTGACCTTGCTGATGAAATCTCAGGCGACGACTGATGACCTAGGGTGCCCTCCCATTGGGCTAGGGTTCCCTTCAATTTGGCTTGGTAATGTGCACCCCCTATTTTCTTTAGTACACCCAGATCTGCACTCTCTTCACTTTTTTTTATGGTATTATTGTTAGTGGTATTATTTTTATGGTATTATTGTTAGTGGTATTATTGATACTGGTATTACTATTAATACACTATTGAATTAATATTAATGATTATTGATTACAGTATTATTGATTATTAATTGTGGTATTCCTGGTTATTGTTTGTGGTATTACTGATTATGTGAAATTATTTATTATTGTTTAAGACATTAATGATTATTATTATTATTTTTATGGTATTACTGATAATTGTTTTTGGTATTAATGAATATAATTAGATTTGTAGAATTATTTGTTATTGTATAAGATATTACTGATCAATGTTCATGGTATTACTAATTACTGTTCATGGTATTACTGATAATTGTTTTTGGTATTATTGGATATAATTAGATGTGTGGAATTATTTGTTATTGTATAAAATTTTACTGATTAATATTAATGGTATTACTGATTAATGTTCGTGTTATTACTAATAATTGTTTTTGGTATTAATGAATATAATTAGATGGGTAATACTTGGGTACACTCGCATGTACCGTATCCCCTAATTTCAATTTTAATTATTTATTTATATTTTATATGCACCCGTTAATTTAATGAGTTCACCCCCAAATTATATTTTTACTACAATTACTGCACACACTCATTTTATGAGTTCACCCCAAAATCATTTCTTTTTTACAACAGTTATCTACACCCACTAATTTTATGAGTTCACCCACAAATTATTTTTTTACCATAGTTATCTACACCCGCTCATTTCATGAGTTCACCCCCAAATTATTTTTTTACCACAGTTATCTACACCCACTCATTTTATGAGTTCACCCCCAAATACTTTTTTTAAAATAATTACATTTAAAAGACTATATTATTTTTTTTTATTAATTTACACAAAATATAATAAAATCAACCTTAATTTATACATTTACAATCTACATCCGATTCATTGCCGAGTTATCGTCGATTCACCACCAAATCACCCATATTTTTAGAAAAAAAAATCGTAAAAACATAATTAAAAAAAACTATCGAAATTACTAATTAGGCACAAATCCCAATTTTTTTTCCTTTTAATTTTTCTTCCCATTTTCAATTTTTATTCTAAACTTTCTATTTCTTTGTTTTTTTTTGTTTCCTACTTTTTTTTCTTTTTTTTCATTAGTATTTTTTTTAATTTTAATACAAATAATATTATATGTATGATTTTATTATAATCCCTCCGTCCCAGTGAAAGCTCACCATGAGTTTCGGGCACAGAGGTTAAAAAATATGATATAATAAGTGAATGTATAGAGGTGATGTGATTGAGAGAGAGAATAATATAATGAAATGTGAGAGAGAATAGTTTGCCAAAAAAGTAATGGGTAACTTTCATTGGGACAAACGAATAAGGAAAGTTGGGTAGCTTTCACTAGGACGGAGGGAGTAGTCGGTAATACAATAAGTAATAACCAGTAATACCATAAACAGTAATCAGTAATATCATTAACAATAATTAGTAATATATTATACAATAACAAATAATTTCACACATTGAATTATATTCAATAATACCAAAAATAATTATTAGTAATACCACAAACATTAATCAGTAATACCATTAATATTAATCAGTAATTTTTTATACAATAACAAATAATTCCACACTTCTAATTATATTCAATAATACCAAAAACAATTATGAGTAATACCATGAACAATAATTAGTAATATCATTAACATTGATCAGTAATATCTTATATAATAACAAATAATTCCACAAATCTAATTATATTCAGTAATACCAAAAATAATTATCAGTAATACCATAAACAATAATATGTAATACCATAAAAATAATAATAATCAGTAATGTCTTAAACAATACTCACTCCGTCCCAATTAGATAGGCTTGTTTTCCATTTATGGATGTCCCATTTAAATAGGCTTGTTTCCATATAAAGTAATGTTTTCTAATTCATTTACTAATATAACACTATGCATTAATTACATTAAAAGTTATAACATTCATAAAATAGGGTTATAATAGAAATTTTACTTGTGTAATGTGTATTCCCAATGAAATTTATTAATCTTTGTGAAAAGTCCAACAATCCTATCTATTGCGTCAAAAAGTAACGAGTAGGGATATAAAATCTCCCTATCTGGATTACGGCGGTTGTGGGCTTTGATCGTCACTTTCACGCAAGCTTATCCACGAATAATCTTCCTTCAAGCTCCTTAAAGACATGCAAAAACACGTCGGAGGAGATTCCGACGTGGAATCTCCGACGCTCAAGTCAGAATCTTTCTCAGGAGAGTCAAAGAGGAATTTCCCTGTAATTCAAGGGAAATTCTCGCAAGTATCGTGAGGTTTTCTGTGTTTTCAGTGTATATTTCGTGTAGAACGTAAGAGTGTGTATATTCCTAGTAAAAACGTAGTCCATAGAATAAAACAAACCTGCCTTATACCTGGCCTCACTTCGTAGGAGAGAGGGAGACTCCTTCTCCCTATTCTTCCTCAACTGTCCCGCAAGACTCGGTCCTTCGATGGACTCCTCCCACTTACTCTCGTTGACTTCCTCCCGGGCCTCATCCATCAAGAACGGACCCTAGGCCTTTCTCTCCTGGGCTGGAAATACTTGGCCCAAGAACAATTAAACCGCAGATGTGGGCCAAAAGCCCACTTATGCCTATCTCCCTTCTTGGGTTCAGGGGTGTATTAATCTTCCTTACCGAACTCTTATTTATAATAAGACGGATTTAATTCATCTTATATCCATGTGTCGTCATCTCCGAGGACGACATATTTTGTCTGCATCAACTACTCCCCCCTACTCTCGTAAAAAGTGTTAGTAATTTTATGAGAGTAGGAGAAGAAGATGAGATGAATTAAGCGGAATATTTCCTCGCCCTGGTCATCTCTAATTCTCAAGTTTTCGGAACACATTATTCTGAAATATATCCCTTCAGATCTAATCGAATCTCGGGTCCAACATTTATCGCTAATTAAATGATTCTCTAACCTTTAATGATTCCTTCGCCTTTTCGCTCTCACACGGCCTCGAACCTCCCACCAGCCTTCACTCCACGCGCCTACAGAGGACAAGACATTCGTGTTAAGTCAACGCAAGTATGCACTTGATATATTGGAGGAAAGTGGATTGCAAGGTTGTCGACCAAGTGCATTCCCCATGGAACAAAACCTTAAGCTAAGCCCTGATGACGATACGCTTTTTGTTGATGCAACTCAATACAGACGCTTGGTTGGTCGTCTCTTGTATCTCACCGTAACTCGTCCCGACATCGTCTTCCCGGTGAGCCAATTAAGCCAATTTTTGAGTCAACCACGTCAAAGTCACCTCAATGCGGTCCATCGTGTTTTACGCTATTTGAAACAAACACCCGGGCAAGGCATATTTCTTTCGGCCCATGGAAATTTTGATCTCCAAGGACATTGCGACGCAGATTGGGCGGGGTGTCCCTTCACTAGGCGATCATCCACTGGGTATTTCATCACTCTTGGGGGCTCTCCCGTTTCGTGGCGCACGAAGAAACAATCAGTTGTATCTCGATCATCAGCCGAGGCGGAATATAGAGCAATGGCCACTACAGTGTGTGAAATTATTTGGTTACGTTGGCTGTTGGAGGATTTTGGGGTTCGCCAAACTGGTCCTACGCCACTTTATTGCGATAATCAAGCGGCTCGTCACATTGCCGTTAATCCATTTTTTCATGAACGTACGAAACACGTTGAGATGGACTGTTATTTTGTTCGAGAAAGGGTTGCTAATGGCGATATTAAACCATGCATGGTCCATACAATGAATCAAGTGGCAGACATTTTTACTAAAGCCCTTGGTGCCGATCGTTTTCGCTTTCTTCGTGGCAAGTTGGGTGTTCGAGATTTACACACTCCAACTTGAGGGGGAGTATTGGAGTATATCTTCTATCATCAAATATTCGGCAGTATATTTGATGATAATTAACAACGTATCTAATATTTGGTTATTCAAATATTTAATTTCCTAATTTAATTATTTTGTTTCTTTATTTCAGCATTGAGCCATAGTTAAAAAGACCCATTCTTGTGTATATATACTCTGCTCCACACGACAGTTTTCAATTAATGAGAAATACCTTTTCTTTATGCACTTGCAAATTTTATCACTAAGTAGTTGATCATGTCTCAATTCAATATAAAAAATCACCTATTATGAAAACTTAATACTGAACCAAGAATTTTTTTTTTTAACATGAACTATAAGAAATTATTATGTACGCCACTTCCTAAAGCAACCTTCACAATATGTATGGTAGGTATATGATCTAACTAAGTTTGAGTCTACATATATATAGTTTAAGTTATTACTTATCCGTATTATAAAAGGATAGTGAGAACTTTAATAATGATAATAAATATGGATTCATATATGGCAGGTTTTTGATTGGATTTTGTATCTTTTAGTTAGGTCCTTTCTCTGCCAAGAGATCGAATCCGATGGAGATGTAGTCGGATCCGTCGGAATAGCTGTGCATAGAAGCACATCTTCAAAGCAGTGAGCTCGGACTGAAGCAAGCACTTGATTACGCCAAAACGGATAGTTATCATTATCAAGACGAATTGAGAGTGTAATGAATCGAGGAAGGGAAGGGGAATTGGATTGAGTAGTCATGAATGAAGATTAAGCTGAAGAACAGAAAGGAACAGAGGAATGCGCGCGGAACAGAGGATCGAGGAGTCGAAAAATTGATGAAGATTAATTGGTTACACGAAGAACACGGCAGTTACAAAGTTTAAAGATATGAAGGTTGTTACACGAAGAACACGACAGTTATAGGTTTGAAGATATGAAGATATGAAGGAGGATAGGAAAAAAAAAATGATAGAAGAAGGGTAGATCTTGCAAAATACAAAACAAAATCACGAGAAAAGATTGGATCTCATGATACCATGTTAAACTTGTATATTTTCAACTCAAAGAGTATAATGTGTGTGTTGTACTGTAAAGGGTACTTCCCTTTGTTAGTTAGTTTGAATAGTTAGTGGTTAGTTGTTAGTAACTACTAGTTGTTACTTAGTCTATAAATATAGATTAGGCTCTTTTGTATTCCTAATGCATTTTAGTATTGTAAACATTGTAACACTCCATATATGAAATACCTTTTGTTTTGTATTTCCTTCTTTACAATTATTAGATGAGTGTGTGTTTACATCTCTACATGTACACTATATATAGATGACTCAATGTTCTAGAGCCTTCTATCTAACAACCATTAGTTAAATATGTAACTACCCTTCTATATGTAATTTGTATGTATATAGTGAGTGTGTTAGCTAGCATGTGTTGCATGCTTTACGGCTGCTCTTCTTGTGTATATACTTCAACAATAAATCTTTAAATTGGAGAAAACAACAAAATATATATATATATATATATGCCATTTTTTAAATTAAATTATTACAGAAATTAATAAGGAAACCATAATTTGGAGATGTGAATGAATCGAATTAACAAGAGTAAATATTAGTACATTTGATTCGTATTTGCAATGTTATTTGATTTCACAGAATAATGACCATCTTCCTAGCTTACTCCAGTTCCCAGGTCCGGTCTTGGATTGTTTGATTTACCTGTCATTGAGCCCACATAACTTGTTAAAAGAACAAATCTCCCTTTCAAAAAACTTTCTGATCCATGTAATTAATTCTCCTATTGCCATCTAATCCTATCTGATACCAATCATTCTCAATGCTAAAAAGTGTAGGAAATCAATCATGCCCAATTTATCCTCCCAAAATCTAGTCGATTCCTATTGCAAACTACCAAGGAATTACAATTAGCTAGCAAAAAATTAACCAATCACTCTTTTTTATGTTACTGTGGTATTTGATTTAGGCTTTTTACATGTTTTCTTGCAGGACACCGGAGGTAGTTTTAGCAAACAACTTGGTGGTTTAATTATGAAGATTGATGGATTGGTGTATTCCATCTAATTAATACACTCATAACATGGTTATTTTTGAAGGAAGGAACCCGGCCAGTCTTCTAGCTATTTCTCGATGCTTGACTTTTACTTTAGTTGTAATTCGTGAGGCTGAGTTCTTCAATAAAGGCATGAGTTGGTAATCACTAGAGCTGTGGGCAGTTCTGGTCGCCCAAGATCTCATTCGAATCCGATTCCTGTCTATCTCTGCTTTCTCTTGAGCTGGGATGGTACAAGGTCAACCTAGATGACAATACTGACAGTCTTTTAGAATTAATCTCATAGTTTCAAGTGATCCCAAATGAGGTTATCCGTTGGATTATTGATGTCCAGGTTGTTGACCATTCAATATGTTTATGTGTAGGGCTAGACCCGACTATGGATGGAGTTAGACTCTACTATGGCCGTGCACACTTTCCGTCATGATAATGAAGCTCACCCACATGATTGCCAAGGGACCTAACTGGAGGACCTGGAGAGGGCAGTCCCCTGATTTTTTTTTTTTTTTGATGTACTAGATATTTTACAATTTGTTACTGAGTACTCCCTCCGTCCCACAAGTGTTTGCACCACAAGATAGGCACACTTTTTAAGAAAAAAATGTAATGAGTGGAGTGTTGAGGGGTAATTTTGTAAAGTTATATGGATAAAGTAAAAAGGTGATTGGAAAGAGAGTAAAAGTAATGACATTTTGTGTAAATATGTGAATATTGTGAGGGTGGAGTTTATGAGAAAGTTTCCTTTTATGGGTGTGCAAACAATTGTGGGACGGACAAATAAGGTAAGTGTGCAAACAGTTGTGGGACGAAGGGAGTACTAATTTTTACTATTTTAATTTTCCCAAAGCCATTTAACTATTTTTTTTTATCAGCGTTATTCCATTTTCTAAATTTATTTAGCATTTCAGGTCGACAGGGCACAAAAGTTGAGTACGGCCCGTTCAATCATCGCTGGTAGAAAATGAGGAATCCTGATCATATTTATAGGCTACGGGTTAAATGGACCCCCCCTGTTTTTATGTTATCACCCCAACCTCAATTTACTTTTTGAAATTTTGAGAGTATACTACCCCTGTTACTAGTTCACCCCTCACCTAAAAAAAAAGTTTATGTATTCCTTTTTCCCTTTTAAAATTCCGTCCAAAAAAAATTAAACCTTGAAACTTTTTTGAATATAAGCTTGGAGGGATTCATTTTGGGTTTTAATGGTTGAAAAATGAACTTTTCGATTCACATATGTAAGTGTTCTTTACATTTTTTTAAAAAAAACTTCCCAAAACTTAAAACTCGACTCTGGTTCACCGAGAATTTTTACAATTTTCGACGAATTTTTTTGAGTTTTTTCAAAAAAAAAACTTTCACAAAAACTCTCAAAAAATTTTGCTGAGTTTTTGACAAAAATTCAGAAAAAAATTCCGAGATTTTGACAGAAATTCGGAAATATTTTCGGGTTTTTGATAGAAACTTGGATTCTAATTTTGACAAAAATTTAAAAATTTTGGCCGAGAATTCTCAAAAACTTGAAAAAAACTTTTGAAATTTATTCTTTTCCTCGGCGGACCAGTGTCGAGTTTGTCACTATTGTAAAACTTTGCAATTTGCGCTTATATTCGTGCAAAAATTCAAATATAATTCAAATAAATAAAAGTGAAATAAAGTACTCCATATAATATTTATTTATATATTATTATAGAATATATAAAAATTTTAATATAATATTAGTTCGATTTTTTCGATTTTCAAAAAACAAAACCATATTAAAAAAATATAAAATTTTTAAATCGTAAATAAAAAATGGAACCATGTTTAAAATTTTGATTTTGATCGTTGTGATTTTTCGGTTTGAACTGAACCTACTTTACATTTTTTTTTTATGGAAGTTAAATACCCATCCCTTTTTTTCCCCTCCTCATAACTCGAACCCCCCTCCCCATGACTCGAATCCAGGACTTTTTTCTCCTCCCCATGACTCGAACCAAAGACCTAAGGCCTAAGTAGTGGTGCTCTAACCACTTGAGCTATCCCACTTTGTCCTGAACCTACTTTACACACCCCTATATAAAACTGTCTATTTGGAATTTAAAAGGAAATAAAAAGCTACCTATTTTAGGATTCACACTTTAAAACATGAAATCATGTTTATAAATTACCATTCCAAAAATAATGAAAGATATATTAATTTCAAGTTAATGAAAAAAGAAAAAAGACACCCCTATATAAAACTATCTATTTGGAATTTAAAAGGAAATAAAAAACTACCTATTTTAGGATTCACACTTTAAAACATGAAATCATGTTTATAAATTACCATTCCAAAAATAATGAAAGATATATTAATTTCAAGTTAATAAAAAAAGAAAAAAGACAGAAAGTAGTAATGAATTTTTTTTATATAAATAAATAAGGAGAGAAACTATAAAAGGTTAAACATATCTTGTTATAAATTTAATAATTTCTACTCTTTCCGACCAGAACAGACAATTTTTTAATTTTCAAGTCCTATATCTAGGCCCTAAATTTATACTTTCTCCGTTCCGGAATTACTTGCATAGTTTGATCGGCATGTTGTTTAAGAAAAGTGAATTTAGTGGTTGATGATGTAAGATAAAAGAGGGGTATTTTAGGTAATTTGATGATGTGTAAAGTGAAATGTATGGAAAAAAGGAGTGACAAATTTGAAAATAAAATGATGTTGTGAGGTTATTAATTTTGTGGGTATTTCCATATTAAGAGTGTGCAAGTAATTTTGAAACGTCCGTGTGCAAGTAATCACGGGACGAACGGAGGGAGTATTATTAAAAAAAAAAAAGAAAGAAAGAAAGATAAAGAAAAACCAAACTAACACGGGTTTTTCTATGGTCAGGAAGGGTGTTTGCCCTTCCTGACAACAGGAAACAAATTAAAAAATGACACGTCATCTATCTTCGTCATGGTGCAATCTTGCTTCGCCATACAATAAAATAATTATTTTTTAAACAAAATATATAAAATTACAAAAATATCCTTATAAAATATCCTCTATTTTTTTATAAATTATTTAAGTACCCCTCCCCTTCCCTTCCCTCCCCTACCCTACCCTAAAGTCATCTTCTTCTTCAACCTGTAGACCATTATTGTTTCTGCAAAAATCAATTAATTGTGAAACCACATAAAAATTACTAACTTCCTGAAATCAAAATTTTGCAATGTTTAAAGCTTTTCCCCGGGCAACATAGCAAGACTTCAATCAATATTCAATAATTTTGGATTTCTAAAATCGTGAAATCTCATAAACTTCAAGAGAAAATTTGAAAATAGACGCGAAGTGAAAAATTAAGTGAGGGGAATTGTTCGTGGACAAAAGTAGAGTCTTGCAACAAATTTTTAGGGGTTTACAATTGCGATCTTGAAATCGTGATTTTCTCTTTATCGGGCTCAGATTCAAGTTTTGAATTTGTGTTTTCGAGTAGTTTGTTCTTCAGCCAATTTAATGGTTTTTTTTTTTTTTACAGATAAAAAATGGTGATGGTTTTTTGGGCAGAAATTTGTAGAGTTTAGTAGCAGTTATAATTTGAAGTGATTATTTTTTTTTCGATTGAGGATTTAATAAGAGTATGAGAGAAATAGTGATCGTGATCGATGCGTGGCGTCAAAGATAGGGTGATGTGGGAAGTAAGGCGCGGTGGGGTTGAGACTGAGAGTAGCAACGATAATTGATGATGAAGATGATTAGTTTATATTTTAATTTATTTATTTTTCTTTTAAATTTCTGTTTTAAAATAATTATTTGTAAAAGATTTATTTTATAATTAAATATTTTTATTTATTTAAATGTAAAAGGGTATTTTTGTTATTTTATATTTGTTAATTTAATTTAGGAAAAATATCATTTTTGGTCACCCAGTTTTACCTCTTTTCATATTTGGTCACCCACATTTAGTCACTATCAAAATTGGTCACGCAGTTATTATTTTGTATCAAAATTGATCATTCTGTTGGTCAATCTGTCATTAACTAACGGAGAAAAAGTTTTGAGCCGTGAAATTTCTCAAAACCTAGATTAAAAAATTCTCATGCATCTTCCAAAAGAAAATTAGCAATATTTAAATTATATTTATAATAGGTCAGAAGGAATTCTGATGCATCTTCTAGTTGTCCAGGGTAATGTTCTCCGCCTTCAATGTATCCACATCCTCATCATTCTTTAGGCTCTTAAAAAATGAAAAACAGTTTATGAAATTTTCTTGAATGAATAATTTTAGAAAACTCTTTACAATTAATCTTCACCACAAATTATGCTCCAATAATTATAAATTGAGAAATGAATTGAAATAAATTTATATCTCCATTTATTATACAAATTCAATATGAAACCAAGAAACAGAGTACAATTGTTCAAAAAAACAAACCAGAGTACAAAGTTTCATTCTATCTCTTGACTCATTTTTTCTGTAAAATAAAAAGTAAACCAACAACAAATGAATTCATAATTGAGTTAAATAATTATTAAAAACTTACTCAAATTTTTTGACTACCAGCAAGTTGATTAAATCACGTTCTAGAAAGTAAACCAACAACAAATGAATTCATAATTATTAAAAATTTATTGAAATTTTTTTACTACCATTGAATTACGTTCCAGTTTCAGAAGATGCATGAAAATTCTTTCTGATCAAGGATAAATATAATGAAAATTCCTTCTAAAAATACATGAGAATTCTTTTTTGACCGGATAAATATAATGAGAATTCCTTCTGATCTATAAGATAAATATAATAAAATAATTTTGTCATAAAAACTTAAAACTTAAATTGAAATAAGAAATAATGTATAGTTTTTGTAATTGACTAAGATTCTTCAATGGGTATTTTTTCACGCCCGGTAGATTCCACATGTCTTACTGCGTTTGTTTCATTGGTTTCTAGAAGATGCATTAGAAGTTTTTAACGTTTTAAATTTTTTTTAGCTCAAAACTCTTTCTCCGTTAGTCAATGACAGATTGACTAACGGAATGATCAATTTTGATAGAATATAATAGGTGAGTGACCAATTTTGATAGTGAATAAATATGGGTGAACAAATATAAAAAGAGATAAAATTGGGTGATCAAAATTGATATTTTCCCTTTAATTTATTAGTAGAGCGAAGCAGTTCGATTGCATATTGTATAGAGCAAATGCACTATTGCGAAGTGCAATCCTATCAAAATAATTTTATACGTTAGATTATTGATCCAACGGTATTTAATATATTTCCTGTTGTCAGAAGTGCGAAGCCTTCCTGACTATAGAAAGACCCAACTAACACCCAAATAATTTTCATTTTTTTATATTATACTCTTTCTATTTTTTATTTAAAAAAAATTAATGTGGTGTCACTGATATAATGTTCTTTTCCCCAAAAGTAAGATAAAAAACAAAAAAAAATAAAATAAAAAACAAAGTTTTAAATCATCACACATTTTCCCCTCTTTTATCCAATGCTGAGTTTTCTTTTCCAGGTTTCGGCTTACATCTTGCGCTAAATTCACCTTCTTTACTCTTACCAAGTCTCAATCACATTAAGCTTAAGCTTTTAACTAATGGGGTATCAGAAATTTATAGTCGCAGCTCTGCAAATTTAGGTGCGGTACATTTTTCTTCATGTCCTCTATCTGTTTGATGAATTGCTCCAACTATTTCAATTTATGACTTTCTTGTAAGCTTCTTGAATTCGGGCAAGATATGTTACGCCGAGTTTCAGTTTTGTTTGGAACTCAAAGATTCTTGAGAAATCTATGTACACCACCATTTACGAATAATCATCAACTAGATGAATGCTTAAAAGTTCGTAGTTGCTTTTCTCTTATGTCGAGTCATGCTACCTTCATTAACAATCATTTTCTCAGTAGTAGAGTTTCGAGTTCAGCTCTTGAATATTCACTTCGTCCAAGCTCATTGCTTTTGGGAAGGCGTTTTTGCACTTTAGAGGCTTTAGAATTAGAGAAAGCTTCTGATACTGGCGGGGATGGTAATGTGGATAAGGTGTATAAAACAGTGTTGGATTGCCTGAATCCTGAGTATAAAATGGAGGGGGCTCTTGATAAACTAGGCGTGGAATTGACAACACCTTTGGTGGTAGAGGTTTTGCAGAGGCTTCATTTTGAGGAGAAATTAGCGTTCAGGTTCTTTAATTGGGCAGGACACCAAGAACATTATAGTCACGAGGCTGAATCGTATAACAAGATGATTGACATTCTGTCTAGTACGAAGTACAAGGTGAAGCAGTTTCGTATCATCTGTGATCTTCTGGATTACATGAAAAGAAACAACAAGAAAAGTGTTCCTATTGAGACGTTGTTGAGCATATTGAGGAAGTACACCGAGAAACACTTGACACATCTTCAAAAGTTTGCAAGAAAGAAGAAGATAAGAGTGAAGACACAGCCCGAGATAAACGCTTTTAATCTGCTGTTGGATGCTCTGTGCAAGTGTTGCCTGGTTGAGGAAGCTGAAATGATGCTTAAGAGGGTGAAAAGAAAGATCAAGCCAAATGCTGACACTTATAATATTCTGTTTTTCGGTTGGTGTAGGGTCAGAATCCCATGTAAAGGTATGGGTGTTCTTGAAGAGATGATTGGGGCGGGTCATGCACCCGATTATTTCACCTATAACACTGCCATTGATACGTTCTGTAAAGCAGGGATGGTAACAGAAGCTGCAGAGCTTCTGGATTTCATGAAAACCCATGGCTCGACTCTGTCTTCTCCCACTGCTAAAACTTACGCAATTATGATGGTAGCTTTTGTCCAAAATAATAAAATGGACGAATGCTTTAAAGTGTTGGAAGATATGATAAACAGTGGATGCCTTCCGGATGTTTCCACGTACAAAGAAGTGATTGATGGCATGTGTTCGGTTGGACAGATTGAAGCAGCTTATAAGTTCTTGGAGAAGATGGGACGAACGAGCTACCCTCCTGATATTGTGACGTACAATTGTTTTCTCAAGGTGTTGTGTGATAATAAGAATAGTGTAGAAGCGCTTAGACTTTATAAGAAAATGATTGAGGGGTGTTGCATACCGAGTGTGCAAACGTACAATATGATTATTGAAATGTTTTTCAGGATGGGTGATTGTGATGGGGCGTTTGAGACGTGGGATGAGATGGATCGAAGGAGGTGTGGTCGTGATACTGATACTTATTGTGTCATAATTGAAGGGCTGTTTGGATGCAATAGTGGTAAGGATGCAAGTGTTCTTCTGGAAGAAGTTATAAATAGGGGGATGAAATTGCCATATAAGAAATTTGACACCTTTCTGATGAAGCTCTCAGAAGTTGGTGATCTTCGATCTATTCATAGGCTATCGGAGCACATGCGTAGGTTCTATAATCCTGCAATGGCTCGTCGTTTTTCTGTGAACCAGAAGCGGAGAAGTAAAAGCTTGAGGGACAAGTGAATTGAGCTGGAGATCATCGGTTTACTGCTCGTTTATGTAACCCGCAGAAGGGTAAACTTTGGATGTTATAAATTTCTCTTTTCTGTAGGTGCTCATTTGTATTTCTGTTTGTCAATTTGTGTCCTGCGCATTTAGGGAGCTGCTGATGATTAGGCTGAAAACCCTCGTCTTCTAGATCTCTTCTCGCTTTGCACGAAGAAGGCGCTTCCAGAACAATCATCACTAACTATTACATATATATAGATCAAAATGTTGGCCGAAAATGTTTCTTCTTCGTCCACACTGGCATGCAGTTACGACAAATAGTACTGACAGACATTAGCTCCGTTTATTCTATCTCGTAAAACTTTTCTTATAGGTATAGAATCTATACAGGAAGGTAAACCGAAACATTGCATGAATGGATGCTGATTCCTTGTCCTTGGTTTTTATTTTTTGAATATTTATACCTAACTGTTTGAAGAATACAGGCAAAATTTATTGGTGTGAGACTCTGAGTTGAATCATTCTTATTGTAAATTATATAAGGGCAAATTCGTAATTATATATTTTATATTATTAAATTTATTTTGAAAGTACAATAGACGATATAAAATGATGATCAGTGCGACGCCGGCCTAATGCAATAGTCAATAGGTAGTAAGTCATCGGATATAAATAAATGAACTATTCATAGTCCATGCGACATGGAGACTATCCTAAGAAGGCCCCAAGTATGAATGAATCAATTATTTTTTCTTTCTTTCGCATTTTTTAATTTAGTCTATATTAAGACGCTGCGAGTTTCAGCGACACGTTGGAGACGGGGTTGGGCTGGGTTCTGCGTGACGACGAGGGGGCCTTCATTGCGGGTAAAACGCGTGTGTTCTCCTGGTGTTTACGATCCGAGGAGGGGGAGATTATAGGTGCTATGGAGGCGTTATCATGGTTGAAGGATTTGGGTTTCAAGTCGGTGGTGGTGGTGGAGACGGATGCAAAGATCATGGTCGACGCCATTGTCGAGAGGAAGCAGGACCTTTCAGTTTTTGGATGCTATGTTCATGCATGTCATGGCAGCATGTGTGGTGTGGTGTTGAGTTCTACATTTACTAGTTGTAATATTATTTTTATTTGAAGTGGCACCAATTCAGCGGCACATACTTTAGCTAGGGCCTCGAGATCTTTTCCGAGCCCTCACAGTTGGATCGAGCTTTCGATTTGTGTGGATGGCCTTCTCGATATCATTTGTCTAAAATATTGTGAATAAATTGAAAGCTTTCTTTCAAAAAATATTTAGTCTACATTATATTATTCATTTCTCCACATTTTTTAATTTTGAGATTGAGATAGCTAATAATAAAGGCTATATATTTAGAGGAAAAGAAAAGACTCAAAGCTACAAGTTCTCACAAGTCGACTAGAGGTCGGGGCACCATTAAAATTTTGTCCAAAAAAATTCACCTTAGAACAAAATCCGAGATAAGGAAGAAAGGTACATCCCTCTAAGCTGATCAAATCAACACGAAAAAACCCCGTAAAAACCAACTAAACCGACCAAAAATCAGAAACACGAGTCATGGAAAAAATGAATAAAACATCAAATAACTATATATTGTAATCAGAAACGTAATAAAGCTCTAAGCCTCTAATACAAATCCTAAAAGTCTAGATTCTCCAAAAAAAAAAAAAAACTCGATATTGTAAATTAACTAGAATATTGTCCCCTTTCGATACGAAATCCTGGATACGTCCGAGGAAAACATAAACGAAGAAACATTCAATATTAAAATCACATTCAATTAAACGTTCAATATTAAAATCACCTATTGTGAAAACATAATACTGAACCTAGAAAAAAAAAAAAACTAAAATTAAGAATTTTAAAAATTAATATGTACTATAAGAAGTTATTAAGTACTCTACTTCCTAAAGCAACATAGAAATCAGCCTTCACAATCTCTTCCAAACCCATATTGCAACCATCCCACTCTATCATCTTCATCTCGATCGGTGCATCCGAAAAAAAACATGATTGTGGATGATGGTGAGACGGATGTTGACATACACATCATGCCTAGACGTTGCTGACTCGACAACTCTGTAAGCCTCCGCCAACGCGAGAGCAATGAACAAATGAAGGTCTGGAGGATCGGAAAGAGTTGGCCAGTCTAGGAGATTTGCTGCGATGGTTGTGTATGCGGGTTTGAAGTTGATAGGGACAATGATTTTCTTCAAAGGGTATTGTTCAGTCTGTTACATACGGTCGAAGAGTCAACCGTTGAAAAGTCAAGGTTTAGTCCTAGTCACCATTTCAGAGTTTGAATAGTCAATAGGCAACCAAGGAAGTGGCCAAGCGACGACTAGTCAACTTGGGTCAACAACTCAACAATTCCGTAAGTGCTCGCAAGCGAGCAAGAAGGGCGACGACCATAAATCAAGGCGAGGGTTGATGCGGCCAAAATGTGTCGTCCTATGATATAATGACACGTGGAATATACGGGTAATATTATTATATGTTATTCGTCCATTTATTCCTTCAATTATGTGTAAATTATGTGATTCAGGCCCATACTGTGATAAATAGGGCCCACGAAGATTGATACCCCGATTATGGCCCATATTATATGGGCTGGGACCTCCCTTGGACCTCGAGGCCCAGAACTACACTTTAACAGGTTTATAGAGGATCAGACCTAAGCCCAAGTGAACGGGGCTAATTAAGTCAGAGCCCAAGAGGACTCCTTGACTTGCCCCTGAATTATTGGAGCTGAATTCCAGTGGAGAGAATCGTAGGGCTGTTGCCCACTATTGACTTAACGATTTGACTGGGCCAAGTGGGCCAGAACCTAGGCTTCACTGAAAAAATCAAAGGAGACTTGGTCCAGCTTCCTGAATATCCGGAGGCCATGGTTTAGCAGAGAAATAGGGGAGACAGTTATCCCTTCCCCCAAGGTATCTCTATAAATACCCCGTGCCTTCCTTTCTTATCTTTTTTACGCAACATACATACTTGAGCACATATTACACGCGTTCACCTACATCTGAGCATACTATTGCATAGTGGAGGACAGTTTTAACTCCGGTTGACTGTCTTCCGAACACCTTTTCTTTGGTGGTCAACGATTTTCTGACTTGAGCGTCGGAGTCCCCGCCGACGTGTTTTGCAGGTCGTACGGAGCTACATGGCAGCACTGTGACAAGTTCATTATTATCGGTGGCCCAAGGACAATTTGGTAAATTGTTGAGCGTTCAAACCCGACGCATCAAATAGCGCCGTCTGTGGGAAGATTCAGAGTCAAGGCGTGAGATCCTTGTTTTGACCGATTGAGAATTAATTGGAAGAACATTTGAGTATGGGAGGAGAACGTGATAATCTCATACTAACGAAAGATGGAGGTGGAACACCACCACCACCACCAGGGGATCCACCGGAGACGAGTACACAGATGGGAAGGGAAAGTTCATCATCTTCCCCGCCGCTGCACCCATCGAGTGGTACATTGTTGAATAGGGGAAAATAGCCTCTATCTATTCCCTTTCCCCCGATCTTTTCAACAAGTTCGAGACCAACTACGGGCCGAGGTACACCATTGACGGTGGCTCCACTTATTGTTCCCATAGGAACGTCAACGATGTCTGGAGGGGTTGGCGAGACTATCCCCGGTAAGAGACTGTGGCTAGAAACTCATTTATTCCTGTGAATGAAGTTGATGATCGAGTACAACTTGGATCTGTAGGTTCTGAGAGATTTACCCTCACCATGGAGCAACTTGATACCATGGTGGCTAAAGCAGTAGAGAATGCTCTAATTGCTAGGAGGGAATTCGTGGGCACCCTACGAGCGACTGATGCTGATGGTCCTCGAGGATCTGAACGAATACCTGAGTCTTCCCAGGCCCCTTCTAAGGATCTGGGAGGTCGAGCCGAGAGAGAAGATAAGCAGCCCTCATGGGCAGAAAAGAGTCCTCCTGCCCGAAATGGTAGAGGAAACCTGAACTCAGTGGTGGAGAGAACTGAGAACCGTGAAGTCGAAGAGAGCACCGATGACACCTATCCAGGCGATGTGACTGATAAGCTTTAGGCCTTGCAGAAAGTAATGTAAGTAATGCAAAAGCGAATGTCTGATCGTGTAAGTAAATCACTACCTACCATTAGTTTTCAATTCTCTAGTGATATACTTTATGATCAATTACCATCTAATTTTAAACCTTTGAATTTTAAATATGTCGGGACCTCAGACCCGTATGAGCACTTGGTTCGATTTGAGAATGCGGCTATCCTACATCGATATAGAGAGGGTTTGAAAGCCAAAGCTGCCCGACAATGGTTCACCCAGTTGGGGCCCAATTCCATCAGCTCCTGGGCAGAGTTTAGCGAGCTGTTCCTACACCAATTTGCCAGTGCTAGGAGGCAGCCCAGAGCGACGTTGACAGTCTATTTTGATATCCTGTCTCTGTCTCTGTAAATGGAAAGTGGAATTCTTTTTCCTTTCCATTCACTTGGACTCGAGGGTGCGAACCCGAAGTCGAAAGATCGTCTAACGTGACTGGTGCAGCCACGACTCAATTACATCGACCCTCGTGAAAGGACCAAGAATCAAAGTGATCTTCGTCAGAATTCACTTATCATACCCATGAACACCCTAAATGCTGGGTTATCGCTCGAGTTGTATAGATAAAGTTGTCCAATCTGGCAAAAGAATAAATGGATCTGTTCCTAACAAAGGAGTCCTTCCGAAAGGGGCTCCTACATACGCTTGGTAAGAACTAAAAAAGAAAGAAGATAGGGGAAGGGCATTAAGAAAGAGCTCCTATTGATACTCTTGAAGAGGACTCGAACCTCCACGCTCTTTAGCACAAGATTTTGAGTCTCGCGTGTCTACCATTTCACCACAAAGGCATCTTGAAAGTGCATCCTATTCCATGAATATGATATCTATCTTGTGTGATGTATGGAATATATGACAAGGGTGTTGTATTTCTATTGATCGGTCATATAGGCCCGAGATGGACATCCAATTGATTCGATTTGAATTATCCGGAGAATAAGGGTATTGGTTAGAAGTACGTGGACGGGTGCAAACCCATCCCGTTTCGAACGCTGGACTTAACATAACAACCCCATTCCACCAGAACAGACGAAAAAAGAGACAAAAACCCTCTTATTTGGAAAATCAGACAGTACTTAATCGACTGTCGTAGACGAGACTCTTTCACTGAATCCGTCTGATGTCCCCTTTATGTCCTCTTTTACAAGAAAGCCAAGCTGCAATAACAATCTAGCCATCAATTCATTTTATAATTCTTCTCATTCATTCGAAAGGCCTACTCGTACAAAATTTCCTTTATTTTTTTGTATTTCTTTCTGAATTTTTCGAATCTATGAAAAAAATAAATATGATAAAGACAATATTATAAAGACAATAAAATGCCCTACGAGCTCTATGCCTAGAAGATCTGCGAATCCATAAAAAGTTTTGATACATACATAATCAACCCATGGGCTCAGGATTGTTCTCGGATAATGGATCGAATTCCACCAAAATTTGGGAAGGGGTTTTGATTGATCAAAAAGAGGAATCAGACAACAGGAAAGCGAGAGCTTGAGGGCCTTTTTGAAGAGGTTCAATCAAGCAGCCTTGGAGGTCCCTGCAACCTCCCAAGAAGTAAAGATCAATGCCCTCACTAACGGGCTCCGAGACAGAGATTTTTTCTCTTCCTTAATGAAGAAACCAGTGCTGAATTTTGATGAGTTGTTGCATAGAGCTGAAAAGTACCTGACTTTGGAAGAAGTGAGGAAAGCCAAAAGATCAGAGATGAAGTCCTCCAAAGGGGACAAGAAGAAGGATACCACATCCAAGAGATCTAGCCATGACCTACCTAAAGAAGCTGGAAGTTATGGAAATGGACGGCTAGGACCTAGAGGGAGGTTCGAGAAGTATACCCCTTTGAAGATAGAAACTGCTGAGGTTCTGGAAGTCGCAGGAGATCATCCGGAGATGAAGTTACCTTATTCGAGATCCAAGGGGCCATAGAGGGCCAAATCGGCCAAGTTGTGTCGATTCCATAATGAATATGGACACAACATCAACAATTGTTTTCATCTGAAAGATGAGATTGAGAGAATGATCCAAGCAGGTCATTTGAAAGAGTTTATATATAGAGACAGACAAGGCCCTCGAGGGCAGAAGAGAAAGGAACCTAAAAAGAAACCCGAAGACAAGAGGAGAGAACCTCGAACAGAAACTGAGGACCAACCTGCCCAGGTCCCGAAACGGGGCATGATCCAGATGATCGTGAGAGGTCCGACAGATGGAGATTCATTTAGACAAAGAAAGATGAGTGTTCGGGGATTGAGAACCCAATGAGAGAAGAATTGCAAGGAGGTGGGGCACGTGGTGGCCGCTCCCTATATAAAATTCGGACTTGAAGATGGAGATGAATTGAAAGAGCACCATAATGATGCTTTGGTGATTACGACAGACATTGAGGGCTTTGATGTAGCTCGTATATTCGTCGATACAAGAAGCTCGGTTGATATCATGTTCTATGATTGTTTCAAGAGAATGAATCTGAATGTGAAGCTGAAACTAGTTGAGACGTCCCTGTACGGATTCTCAGGAGGAGATATCCAGCCCCTAGGCCAAGTGATGTTGCAGGTGGGACTTGGAAACGCTCCAAGGAGACAAGTGATGATGATCAAATTTTTTATCGTAGATATTCCTTCTTCATACAATGAGGTTTTTGAAAGGCCAGTCCTGAACATATTCTAGGCGGTCGTTTCCACCGTCCATATGAAGATGAAATTCCCAATTCAAGGAGATACGGGGGAGGTACCTGGAGATCAGTACCAATCCCGTAAGTGTTATGTCGAATAAGTCAAGATGGCCGACAGAGCGAGTGTTCGAAATCTTGGAAGAATTAAAGGGGAAGACCCGGAGCTGAAAAAGCTAAAAGTGACTGAGAATTGTGATGAAGAGCCAAAGATCATCGCTGAGGAGGAGCTAATGAATGTGGATCTCTTTCCTGGAAAAACAGGGTTTGCTACAAAGCTAGGAACCCAGATGAGCTCGACCTTAGCTGAAAAGGTAATTTATGTATAGAGAACAAATGTGGATATATTTCCCTTCTCTTCGGTTGACATGACAGGAATACCCCCTGAGGTGGCTATGCACCACTTGAATGTTGACCCCAAAGCTAAGCATGTGAAGCAAAAGCTTAGGAACTTTGGGTCTGAGAAATATGCGATAATCAGAGCAGAGGTTGAGAAGCTGCTAGAAGCTGGACATGTCAAGAGGGTGCAGTTCCTATAATGGTTGTCCAATGCTGTGTTGGTGTCTAAGGGAGCAGGCAAATGGAGGATGTGTACGTATTGATTTCCGAGATTTGAACAAGGCCTGCCCTAAGGACCACTACCCCCTACCACGCATTGATCAACTGGTAGATTCGACCTCAGGATTTGAGCTCCTGAGCATGATGGATGCATACCAAGGGTACCACCAGATACAATTAAATCTAGCGGATATACCCAAGGTTAGTTTTATAGTTGCATGTTGTACGTTCGGTTATGTTAGAATGTCGTTCGGGTTAATCAATGCAGGTGCGACTTATCAACGGATGGTTTATGCTGTGTTCGGCAACCAATTGGGGAGGAACATGGAGATTTATGTCGATGATATGCTGACGAAGAGTGCCGAAGAGAAAAAATATGTTGAGGACCTAGAGGAGATATTCCAGGTCATCAGAGAGAATGGAATAAAGCTTAATCCCGCCAAATGCTCGTTCGGAGTTAAGGCTGTAAAATTTTTGGGTTACATGGTGACCCAAAGAGGGATCGAAATGAATCCAACAAAAGTGAAGGTTGTGCTTGATATGCAACCACCCAGAAACTTGAAAGAATTGCAGACCTTGAACGACCGAATCGCAGCCTTGAGCAGGTTCATCGTCTGATCTGCCGAGAAAAGTCACCACTTTTTCAGGACCTTACGAAAAGGATTCAAGTTCGAGTGGGACGAATAATGCCAGAAAGCATTTGAGGAGCTGAACTCCACCTCGCCCAACTATCGAAGCTGACGAAGCCCTCCCCAGGCAATACACTCTTCTTGTATCTGTCAGTGGGAGAGCATTCTTTGTGTACTGCATTGATGAAGGAAGAAGGACCTATCCAGGAGCCGATCTATTATGTGAGAAAGATCATCCAGGGTGCTGAGATCCTATACTCGGAAGTTGAGAAGACTACCTTAGCTGTGGTGATTATAGCCCGAAGGTTACATCCTTATTTTTTATCATATAAAATTATTGTTCTTATTAATTACTCTTTGAGGCAGGTAATTGGTAGAGCATATTTATCTGGACGGATGGTCAAATGGGCCGTAGAATTGCAAGAGTATAATGTTGAATTCGAGCCACAAAAGGATATCAAAGCTCAGGCCCTGACAGACTTCATTCAAGAAACCACTAGGCTTGATGAGATTGACGAATGGAAAATATTCGTGGACGGCTCCGTGTCCTTGACTTGATGTGGAGTTGTAATTGTGCTGATCGATCCCCAGGGGTTGGAAATCTAGTTTGCCGTGATATTTAAGTTCCGGACTTCCAACAACGAAGCTGAGTATGAAGCGTTGACCAGAGGAGCTGAAATGGTCGTGGAGCTGGGAGCTCAAAGAGTGATGATTTTCTCTGATTCCCAGATCGTGGTCCAGCAGATTAAAGGAGAATATGAAGCCAAAGATAAGAAGATGGTGGCCTACCTAGAGCGTGTCATGAGCCTAAAGAGAAAGTTTCATGGGTTCGAGGTTTGCCAAATACCCAGGGAAGAGAACATAAAAGCTGATAGCTTATCTAAACTTGCCAGCTCCACTGACTTGGAGAGGCAAGGGAATATAACGCTGGTAATGGCTGAAAATGAAGTGACAGGCCCTATTGTAGGGGCCCTTGAAGAAGGAGAGGATTGGAGAAAAGAGATCCTCGAAGCACTAAGAGCCGAGCCAGCTCCTGGAGATTCCAGAAAGGTAAAACTGATGAGATTGAGATATGTTTTTATAGGTGGGCGATTGTACAAAAAAACATATACCCACCCGTACCTGAGATGCCTCTAACAGACTGAGATGCCTTTCCACCTGCGGCAGGGCAAAAGAAGTTCTTGATTATTGCTGCTGATTATTTCAGCAAATGGGTAGAGGCTGCTCCACTAGCCAAGATTGAGGAAGAAAACGTAATACGATTTTTAGGAAAATATATTAACTGCAGGTTTTGAATTCCTAGAATCCTAGTGTCGGACAATGGCACCCAGTTCAGTGGGAGGTGATTCAGACCTGGTGTCGAGAGTAGAAGATAACCTAGAGGTTTACTTCAGTTGCACATAGGGGTGTTCAAAAATAAACCGGACCGGAAAAAAGATCGGAACCGGTCCGGACCGGAACCGGACCGACCGGTTAGATTCCGGTCCGGTCTCCGGTCCAGGAAATTTTGGATTCCGGTCTTCCGGTCCGGTCCGGTCCGGTCCAAGACCGGAATTTTCCGGTCCGGACCGATTTGGACCGGAATTTTTATTTTTTTACTAATGCACTCTCAATTATTTTTCAAAACTAAGTAATTGGTGAAAATGTGTTGAGATCTTATTACATTTTTTACAAATATATAATTTAACAAACATATTTAATTTATTTTTAGGGTCAAAAGATCATTAATAACAATGTAAATAAAATTCACATTGACGTAATGAAGAGCAAACACTTTAATTTTCATACACAAATTCATCAATCTTGTTCTTGCTTCCATAAATTTTTTAAAAAAAAAAAAAAAAAAAACAATTCCGGTCCAACCGGTCCAAACCCGGACCGGACCGGAATTTTCCGGTCCGGTCCGGTTTTGGACCGGTGCACACCCCTAGTTGCACATCCCCAAGCTAACGGTCAGGTTGAAGTGACCAACCAGACCATTGTGGATGGAATACGTACTCGCCTAGAGAAGGTGGGAGGAACCTGGATCGACGAGCTCGATTCAGTCTTAAGGGCTTACAGAACAAGTCCCAGAATAACCACTGGATTGTCGCTATTTCAGATGGTGTATGGTACATCAGCTGTGGTCCCAATAGGGGTGGTAATCGAATCCCACATAATTGCCAGATTTGATGAAAGAGCAGAACGAGGTGCTGATGAGAGAAGCACTCGATTTTATCGAGGAAGAAAAATATATAGCTCGCCTTCGAGTCGAGAAGTATAAGAGTAGAATCAAAGCTGCCTATGACAAGAGAGTGACCTTGAGGTCATTCAACGTGGAAAATTTGGTCCTTCGAAGGGCTGATGCTTTGAAGTATACTGGAAAGCTGGATTCCAACTGGGAGGGACCGTACAAAGTTGTCCAAGTTGTAAAGGGAGGAACTTACAAGCTGCAGGACATGGATGGGAACGAGATAGCCCGTCCTTGGAACGTCTTCCACTTGAAGAAGTTCTTTATTTGAGGAAGCAGGATTTGCTTCGTCTTGTGTTCGTGCTTTGAGGGAGCAGGATTTGCTCCGTCATTTGTTTTTTGTTTAAGTACAAGTTTATTTCAATTTAAACATTGTATTTCGCCTCACCGGGACCTCTTTTTCCCTACTTACGAGTTTCCCACTGGGTTTTACCGTAAGGAGGTTTTTAGTGAGACCGGCATAGGCCACCAATTGCCTATGTTGATAAACCTTATATATTCAATGAAGCATTCTTTTGAGAAGTTTGTTCTTTTCGTTGAAATATATGTTTTGATGAAGCTATCAAATAGTTAAACTTCGTAAAAAAAAAAAAAGAAAAAAGAAAATGAAGGACATTCATTTATCAAAAATGCATCACGTCTTACATATTTTTCATATGATCATTTATGTAGATGATATATTAATTTTGGAAAACAATATAACGCTAATGCAATCTGTGAATGATTGGATTGATATCTAAGACCTAGCTTCATGATGAAGGACTCGGGTGAAGCCTGTTATATCCTTGGTAAAAAGATTTATAGAGGTAATGGCCACCTACATAGATAAGGTGTTTTTTATGATTTTTTTTAAAAAAAAAAGAGATTCTCTACCCACAAACAAAGGATTAAGTTATCAAAGAAGGATTGCCCTTCTAAGAAAGCTGTAATCGTGCCATGAAGATTGTTTCATACACGTGAGCTATTGAGTCAATCATATATATTATGACTTCTACTAGGCCCGATGTGATCTACGATATCAGCGTTATTAGTAGATACCAGTAAAATTCAGATGAATTTCATTTGATTTGTTTATTAAGGATGTTAACATTTGAGAGATTTGTTTTTGAACTCAATTTTCTTCATTAAGCCCAATTTGAGATTAAAAGAAATTTAATAAAACTTGAAAAATATGATCCAAAGTGCTTTATTAAGCTCTTTTTCAAATTGTATGATTTTTTTTTTATCTAAGACCGATATTTTACGTGTTAAGTTTATTTTATTAGTATAATTTTCACATTTTCTAAAAGTTAAATTCATTATAAAAATAAAAGAGGAATCAAGTTTATAAATTTTAAAATAAATTTAACTTTAAATTGGAAAGGTTAAAAGTAAAATATTATAAAATTCGTTTAACAAGCTTTTTATCTAGAAAATATTGAACTATTTTTTGAACTATTATAAGCAATTTACAACTGCGAACTAGATTCGAAAAAGTGCAAGTATGAGGAATGCTTCGGGGGTTCTCTATCTAGTGAAATCGAGTAGAATTGTTTATACCGTTTTTATGCTTCAATTTGAATTTGTTAAGAGCATTAATATGCAAGGATGAAAAATGTTGGGATATTCATCCTGTCCCTAAGTTGATCGTATAATTATATTAGTTTTGATGACCAAAATAGATCATGTAATCTAGGTGTTTAGTATAATTTGTAATAAGACTTAGTCTAGTCTACATTGGACCTTCTTGAAGATCAGAAGACACGAAAACTCAGAAGACCTATGAAGTCCATAAGTGAAATTAGATGACAAGGTACTTGTATACCTAAGTCATATGATAATAGCTTCAAGAAGATCAGCTCAATAAAAGACCCCAACTGATATGGACTCAAGACTTAGAAGAATCTTGTCAAGACAAAACAACACAAGGGATACTCATCTAAGTGATCAGATGACATCATCAGAAGACAAAGACATCGGACCTCATCTGATGTACTCCAACAGAAGACAAGATCCAATTCAAATGCACTCGACTGATACTGACCAATATTGCGAAGATGTCAAGTCAGCCCTAGAGTCATTAATTACAAAGAGCACGCAGATCCAACATGTGCATTTAATGCACACAACTTTTCATGAAGATGTTCAACCAACAACCGATTGGAAGAACAAACATGTGGATCAACAAGCACGCTCAAATGATTATGTTCACAACGGCTAGTCGATGTCCAAAATCATCTATAAATAGAAGACAATATCCAAGTGATAATTACGGGAGACATATACGCAGTGATGGACCTACATGATGCCCAGGGGGGCTCGTGGGCCCCCCACTAATTTTGTAAATTTGTTAGGGGTATTTTGGTAATTTCACACATATTAAAATTAATACTCGGTTTTATAATTATTTGCACACTTCTGATATAAAAATAATCCATAAAATTAATATATATCCGAACATCATTTTATTTTAAAATCGTCACTCATTTTGAGTCTACATTTTATCTTAAATTTCACTAAATCTATTTTACATCCTACTAAATCCTCCTTACACCTTATCAAATCACTCAAAATATGATTTCTTATTTGACTCTACGCCACTAAATTCAATTATTTTTTAAAGTGAATCGGTTAAAATGTGCAAGTTATCACGGAACGGAGGGTGTATTAACTTGTACCAAAACATAGCAAAAGTCAACTTATCCGATCAATTTAATTTAATGAAATGTGACGTATTGACAATTTTATAATGTGAAATTTTGATGAAAATAATGAGTACATATATTTTTTTATAATAATATTAATCGGGCCCCCTACCGAAAATTTATGGGTCCGTCACTGCATATACGCAAGCAAGAACTCATCAGGCATGTTGCCTTAGAGTTCTTATAGACCCAGATTTATATTAATATGAAAAATTATACTTAGAAAATTTACAAAATTGAATGAGGGGAAAACATCTAGAACAAAAAAAAAAAAAAAAAAAACTCATTCCAGAATTTTAAGTCTCAATTAAACCTTACTCATTAAAGTCAACGAATTTTTTATTTTTTTTAATTTAATTTAATTTAATCTAATTTCAATTTCACCACTTCGAGTCAATTTTCTTTAATAATTTTCCCTATGCGTTATACTCCTACATATCATCGCGAAGCATGCGCAACTCACTAATTGACGAAGCCAAAAACAATTAAATCCGAGCAGTGGAGCACACATAAAACTTAGCTCAAAGATGTCTACGTTACATATTAATTAAAACATTGGAGTAAATCCATCTCCAACCACAAACTCTAAAATAAAAATCTCTAAACTTCAAAATATGTTTTATGTACTCTATTTTAAAAACCTTCTCCAACAGTAAAACTTTATATTTTACTCTATTTATTATTTTATTCATTTTCAATATATTACAATAATTAAATAATATATTTATTTTTATATTTAAATTAATTTATACAATTAAATATTTAATTAGTAAATTAAATATTATTGATTTTATCAAAATCATAAAATGTAAATAAATTTGTAATTTTCATATATTACTTTTATTCTTTTACGAAACACATAATGATGTAAAACGATAAATGTGAGTATAATATAATACAATAGAATTACACTTATTATGTTTAAATTACACTAAATAACATTAACAATCTTGTATTTCTTTTAAGTTTGTGTTCACTTATTTTAATATGTCGATGTTATATGTAACTAGATAATGCATGTATGTCCGTTTTGATATGTAATGTATTTCATATTTAATATATAATGTATGTTTTATTATATTTTACGTTATTTTTTGTTGGTAATAATAATACATACAACAAAAAAAAAATAAAAAAAATTACACAACTAAAATCATATTATAAACTAGTACTCCATAACAATAAAATTTATTATATTTAATAAAAGAACTCTTATTATTAATATAAAATTATAATACATAATTGTAAATATTATGTTGGGATATAAATTCACCCTAAGCCCCATTTGATGATAGGATAGTTTTGATGGCCAAAACACTTAGAGTTTATAAATGTAATAGGATCAGCTGACATCTGTATAGATCAGCTTAGACTAGTCTTGTGTGATCAGCTGTATGTATCTCAGCTGATCAACATAGTACTTGCTTACATGCACAATCTCAAGATATGAAGAGTAGAAGGCATGAAGACTAGAAGATCCTTGAAGATCAGATAAGTAAGGTGCTTGTATACCTACTTAGCTGATAGAGTCCAAGTCGAAGATGGCCTAAGTCAGCACATGTATTTTTCCAGATCAGAAGAGTGATACTCATCTGATATCAGAAGACAGATGACATCAGTCCAAACGAGTTAACCAGAAGACTAGGAATGAAGATCAGAAGACTAGTAGCTCGTCAGAGACTCGACTGATTCCAAAGTCATCTTGTAATTCAAACGAAGACTTACCATACTTAGAAGATTGACACGATCCCAGATTTGAAGCAATCAAGCAGCTGAAATCAAGGAATCAACCAAACTCATAAGGAAAGATTGCCAAACGGCTAGTCAACTACAACGGCTAGTTGTAGCAATCCTCCCTATAAATACAAGAGGATGAGGAATAACATGATACGGAAATACAACACAAGAATTCGAAAATCTAATCAAGCAAGCAAGCCAAAAGCCATATTTTGTCAAGAATTCTCAAGAGCCCAGAAAAGCATTAGAACATCTTTCAAGCTCTTAAGTTATTTCCCATCCAACCAAAGAACCTGAATCCTACACATATTGTATATCCTTTAATTTAGGCATAATGGTTAAGCAATTTATAAGCTTGAACCATTAGTTGGATCCATTCAAAAACCCCAAAACCCCTACCATAAGGTTAAGTTTTTGAACCCCTGTAAGAGTGCAAGTGCTCACAATCACTTGTGGAGACCGCAGCAGTTTGGAACTGCTCAGATCTCAAAGTCCTACCCTTGGGACTATAAAGGACAAGCCCTTGTAATTTTCGGGAAATTAAAGGGATTAAACATCGCGTTAGGACATGAGAGTGGACGTAGGAACGTATATCCGAACCACTATAAAATCTGGTGTTATTTACTTACTGCACTTTACTTTTCTATTTACTTATACTTTTATATAGTGCATACTGTGATTTAAACATCTTTATAAACTAAGGCCATATCTTTCAAACCAGCATCAGCTGAGTATTTCACAAAGTAAACAATTAGTTATTTCAAAAGAACACTCGAACGAGTCTAAATAAACAGGCCTACTCACTTCCGCATACAAACCTCTCCATCAGATAACTATAGTCATCTGGACCAGCAGACTTGCAGTCCAGCTGACATAGATATCAGAAGAGGTTTCCAACTCTTTGATTGAAAAAAAGTTTTAAGGTCTATTCACCCCTCCCCTCTAGACTTTAATCCCATTCACTACTCGTTCAGGGACCAACATATTAATAAAATAATAGATATAAAATATAGAGTTTTGTATAGTAAACTTCATATATGAAGTTCACTATTCAAAACTCTATTTTAAATCTTTAAAATAGAGTACGGTTGAGGGAAGACGAACTCCATTTTTGGAGTTTAACTCCATTTCCCTAATACCGTTGGAGTTGCTCTAACTCGTCCAATAGAATGAAGCAAGTCTCTATTCTAAGAGTTGAAATATATGTTTTAATGAAGCTATCAAATAGTTTAACTACGTAAAGAAAAAAGAGAAAAATGAAGGACATTCATTTATCAAAAATGCATCACGTCTTACATATTTTTCATATGATCATTTATGTAGATGATATATTAATTTTGGAAAACAATATAACGTGTTGATGTTGATATGAGTGTTTTGTTTAATGATCCAACACTAACAGCCGAGTGCTGTGTTTAATGTTCCCAACACTCATGACAACATCAGAATTTGCCCTTCCTTTCCTCACTAACTCTTATCTTACGCTTGTTGTCTAATGATGTCCCCAGAGCAGTTAGAAGACGTGGGCAACACCAAGTCATGCCACTGCGTGGGAGTGAGAAGTTATTAGACATGGTATAACAAGTCCCTAAATTCTAGGAGTGGTGGAGAGAAGTTTACAACCGCATGATCTCACGGTTGAGACGATCATGGGTGTTGATGGCAGTTCGTGGATGAAGCCTATAAATACAGAAGCTGCCCTCAACACAAGTCACACAAGAAGGAAAGCTAAAATCGACTACTACTCTATTGAATGCTATATACGCTTCTAGTTAGGAAAACCTTTGTTTCTTCTTATAGTTTTTCGCATTATTGTAAACCCGAATAATAGTGTGTTAGAACATAGTCTTATTTACTAGGTTATGTGCATAGATCTATGAGGGAGATAGTTTCATAGAACTTAGTAAATCATTATACACTTTCGTAGTGTAATTATACACCTCAAAGAGGTTGTACTCGTTTCACATATTTTTATATAGTGAACAGCGTAGATTATTTTATAATCTACGCAAATTTTGAATACTTCCATTTTCATTACGTGCAATTTAATTTCCGCTGCATAGTGTTGTCTAGATTGTGCCAACACAACATACAACATCTCTGATTTCGCACGCACACACACTTTCAGTTGGTATCAGAGCTAACTACTTGATACACTAAGTAGAGATTCTACTTAGAGTGTGTAAACCTGAAATGGAGTATCCACTTTCACCCGCACTAAAACCTCCGATTCTAGATGGCACAAAATATGCTTTCTGGAAACCAAAGATGAGAATGTACATCAAATCCATTGATGAACGAGACTGGAGTAGTGTTCTTGCTGGTTGGACTCAACCAAGAACCGCTGCGGATGAAGACAATGAAGCTCGGATCAAGAGAGAGCTCGACTGGACGGCTGAAGAAATCACAACCGCAAGTTACAATTCAAAGGCGTTGAATGCAATCTTCACCTCAACTGATGCCTCAATGTTCAAAATCATATCAAACTGCATTTCATCGAAGGATGCATGGGATCGATTGCAAGAACATTGTGAAGGATCAGATAGTGTACGAAGGACCAGACTACGTATGCTTGGAACCAAGTTCGAGAATCTAAGGATGAAAGAAGATGAAACCATTTCATCTTACAATGAAAAGCTGATTGAGATTTCAAATGAAGCTCATTCTCTTGGTGATCCAATATCCAATCAAAGGTTAGTACATAAAATTCTTAGATCAGTTCCTAAACGTTTTGAACCTAAGATATGTGCTATAGAAGAAGCTAAGGATACTGATGTGTTAAGTCAAAATGAATTGATTTGTATTTTGAAAACTTATGAGATGAACTTTTCTGAAAAGACTGATAATGAAAAGAAAGTACTAGTTTTCAAAGGTGATGCCTCATCATCTGCATCATCAGGTTCTGGAAAGTCTTCTTATGTTACTGAAATTGATTCTGATGAAGATGATATTGAGGAATACCTTAACAATCCTGATTATATGGCTTTCATTACTAAACCGTTTAAGACATTCATGAGGAACAAGAATAATAGATTTAAGGATAACATTCAACCTAAGGTTCAGATTAATAATACTCAACAATTGCCTATTAGGAAGAACAATTTTAATCCTCCTAGACAATTAGAAAGAGGAAACATATTTAGATCTGATCAAGATTATAGGAAAAATGTTAAATGTGATGCATGATCTGGATTTGGTCATTATGCTAATGAATGTGCCAACACCATTCTAAAAAAAAACTTAATTTTAGTGCTACTTTAAGTGATGAGTCTGATGTTGATCATGATCCTGAAAAAGACATTGAAAAATCTTTCTCTGCTAGAATTCTGTATGATGATACTTTTGATGATGATCTGGATGATTATTACGATGTGAGGACAAATGAGCCATGATTTGAGAAATCACTGAATAATAATGCACCAGAATTTAACTGTTTCACAAGTTCTGTTAATGAGACAGGTATATCAAATAAAGCAGGTTTATCCAGAAGAGATGCTGACATTCAAGACTTGTCTAAAACTGTTTTTAAACTAGAAAGTCTTTTAACAAAGAAGGATAAAGAAATTTCTAAACTTAAAGAAAGACTAGATGTGTCTGTTCTTGACTTTAAGAAATATTCTTATGAAAAACCTTTAACAAATGAAAAAGTTTGCAAAATATCTTCTGAAACTGAGAAACTTAACCACATAGTTAAGTCTCTGAACTTTGAAAATTCTGATTTAAGAGAATCTATTACCAAGCTTGAAGGTATTCTAACAAGAAAAGATATTGAGATATCTAAACTTGAAGAAAGGTTGAAGGAAGCCTCACTGAGCTTTAAAAGATTTTCTGAAGGAAAGATGAAACTGGAAGACTCTCTTATGACCAACAACTCAAGAAAAACAGGTATTGGCTATCAAGGTAAAAATTCAAAGAAGTCTGACCTTAAGAAACCTACTGTTTTTGTAAAAGCTGAAGTTAATTACAATTCTTGTGTTTCTGCTAAGACTCAGATTAATGCAAAAGATGTTATATGTCATTACTGTTTTAAAAAGGGTCATAAAAGTCCTCAATGTTTGAAGAAGAAGAACCATCTGAAAAATTCTGTATGGCCTGGAATGACTCAACATTCAAGATCACATAGTAATAATTCTGCATGGATTCCAAAAGAAAATACAGCTTGTAATGTTGTCCATATGTCTCTAAAAGCATGTATACCTGGATTATGGTACTTTGATAGTGGCTGTTCTAAACACATGACAGGTCAAATTGATTATCTCACTGATTATACTGTTTATAATGGTGGTGGATCTAAAGGAAAAATCATTGGTAAAGGGACATTGAATGTTCCTGGTTTTCCTAAGTTATCCAATGTTCTGCATGTTGATGGTTTACTGGCCAATCTTATAAGTATTAGTCAATTATGTGATGATGATTTGCATGTTAAGTTTGATAAGAACTCATGTTATGTGCTAGACAAAAACTCTAAATGTGTCATGATGGGAAACAGATCTGCTGATAATTGCTATCTCATTGAATCTGAACTTATCTGCAATAAGGCTAAAGTTGATGATAGTACTCTATGACATCATAAACTTGGACATGCTAACTATAGACAACTTGATAAACTTGTTAGATTGAAAGTTGTTACAGGTTTACCAGATCTGAAATTTTCAGATAACAAGGTTTGTGGACCTTGTCAAAAGGCAAACAGGTCAAAGTGTCTCACAAAATGTTGGGACATTGCTCAACCAAACATTGTTTCGAATTATTGCACATGGATCTTATGGGTCCTATGGAAACAGAAAGTATTGGAGGTAAAAGGTATTCTTTAGTTGTGGTTGATGATTACTCTAGATTCACTTGGATTGAATTCTTAAAAGATAAATCTGAAACTTTTTCCATTTTCAAAATTCTGTATAAAAGATTCAAGAATGTTTTCAACTCTAAAGTATGCAGAATCAGGTCTGATCATGGAAGAGAATTTGAAAATAGTGCTTTTACTGAGTTTTGTGAATCTAAAGGAATAATACAAGAGTTTTCTTCTCCTAAAACTCCTCAACAAAATGGCATTGCAGAAAGGAAGAATAGAACACTTCAAGAAATGGCTAGGGTTATGCTATGTTCTAAGAACTTATCCAAAAGATTTTGGGCTGAAGCTCTTAATACTGCTTGTCATATTGCTAATAGAGTTTATATTAGAACAGATTCTACTAGAACTCCATATGAAATTCTGAACAATAGAAAGTCTAACCTTAAATATTTCTATGTTTTTGGCTGTGTTTGTTACATCTTGAATGACAGGGATCAGTTACATAAGTTTGACTCAAAGAGTGATAAAGGTTTCTTTCTTGGTTACTCAAGAAACAGCAAAGCCTATATAATTTATAACTTTAGGACTGATATTATACAAGAATCTGTAAATGTTGTTTTTGATGATGATACAAGCATTACAGGTAAAAGTATTGAAGATGAAGACATTTCAGACTTGATTGATATACCAATCAATACTGAAAATGTTGAATAGGTTCAGAATGTTGAGAAGAATGATGACACACTAGAGGAAACATCTGATAATACAGATCCTGAAAATCTGTATAATCTCCAGAAAACTCCTTCCATAAGGATTCAGAAATATCATCCACAAGACCAAATCATTGGTGAGCAGTCTACAGGTGTTCAAACCAGAAGAAGAATGGGCATGAACTCAAAGGATGTGGTAAGATCTATATGTATGTCATGCATGTGTAGTAAGGTAAATCATGAATGCTATCACTCTGAGATTGAACCTAAATCTGTAAAAGAAGCATTAGATGATGAAAATTGGATTGAAGCTATGCATGAAGAACTAAACCAGTTTGTTAGGAATGATGTTTGGACATTAGTTCCTAGACCTAACCATGTTAATGTTATAGGGACCAAATGGATCTTTAAGAATAAGACTGATGAGATGGGAAACATTATTAGAAACAAAGCTAGGTTGGTTTCTCGAGGATATACACAAGTAGAAGGTGTAGACTTTGATGAAACATTTGTTCCCGTAGCTAGAATTGAATCCATTAGGCTCTTACTTGCCATTGCATGCTATATTGATATAAAACTGCACCAAATGGATGTCAAGACTGCCTTTTTAAATGGTATTCTAATGGAAGAAGCTTATGTTGAACAACATAATTGAAAACCCTGATTTTCCTGATCATGTCTTTAAATTGAAAAATGCTCTATATGGCTTGAAACAAGCACCTAGAGCATGGTATGAAAGGTTGACAAATTTCTTGATTGAGTTTAATTGGTTTTGTAAGAGGAGAAGCTGACATAACTCTGTTCATCAAACATGATAAAAATGCTATTATGATTGCTCAAATCTATGTTGATGATATAATATTTGGTTCTACTTGTGACAATATGCTTAAACACTTTGTGAATGAGATGACATCTACCTTTGAAATGTCCATGGTTGGTGATTTAAATTACTTCCTAGGATTGCAAATCAAACAACAAAAAGATGGGATTTTTATTTCACAAAGTAAATATGCTAAAAGTCTTGTAAAAATGTTTGGATTAGAGAGTGCTAAACACATGAAAACACCTATGGGATTAACTCAAAAACTGAGTAAGGACAATGTTGGGCAGAGTGTTGACTCAACACTGTATAGGTCCATGATAGGTAGTCTTCTATACCTGAGTTCCAGTAGACCTGATATTATGTTTAGTGTCTGTTTATGTGCTAGATACAAAGCTAACCTCAAAGAATCACATATGAATGCTGTTAAAAGAATCATTAAGTATGTTGCAGGTACATGTGATTTAGGCATTTGGTATAGCAAAGACACAAACTGTACCTTAATAGGATACAGTGATGCAGATTGGGTAGGAGACTGTGATGATAGGAAAAGCACAAGTGGTGGCTGCTTCTATATGGGAAACAACTTAATCTCTTGGCACAGCAGAAAACAGAAATGTGTGTCTCAATCAACAGCTGAATCAGAATACATTGCAGTAGGGAGTTGTTGTACTCAATTACTTTGGTTGCAAAAAATGTTTCATGATTATGGCTTACCTAGTGATGTTTTGACTGTGTACTGTGATAATACTAGTGCTATAAATATCTCAAAAAATCCAGTGCAACACTCATTAACAAAACATATAAGTATTAGACATCACTTTATAAGAGATCTTGTTGAAAAGGAAGTTGTTAAGTTGGAGTACATATCTACTGAAAAATAATTGGCTGATATATTTACTAAAGCTCTTGATGATAAGAGGTTTTCTTCTCTACGAAAATCTCTTGCATGGTTTATGCAATGTCTGAAAATATGATCAAGGGTGTTGTATCAAATGCGGCAGCATTTGAGACAACACTAAGATAAGTCTCTTATGTGTTTCCTTGCTTTAAATTTTCGTAATTATTGAATTAATGAAATTCCTTGTGATTGATATTTGAATTCTGAATGACTTGTGAAAAATACTAAAGAGCATATACACCTCTCAAATGCTACAAAAGAAAAATCACGTATAGATGCTTTATTAATCACTAAGTAACTATGGGACACGGAGCTCGCTACTACGATGATCTCTTTTCAAAAGGTGATATAAATTGCATCAATATGTTCATAAATCCATTGAGTAACTATGGGGCACGGAGTTCGCTGCTACGATGCACTCTTTTCAAAAGATGGATCAATGTGAAGTGTGATAAAAAGAAAAAGATGTTAGAGCAACACATATGATGAAAAATCATGAAAAAATTGTGTTGATGTGTATAGAATGCCAACAATAGTCAAAACACTCGTTAATTCAGATTCTTATCCCAATTTTCATGGAATTAGTTATTTTTTATAATTATTAAATATTATTCTCTGAAATATTTAATTTGACTTAGTCTTGCCTTGTTTTATTAATTCAGTTATTATATATTCCGCATTTAATTAATTTTTGTTTTTCAGAATTCTTATTCTCCCAGTTAACCACGATCAATTAGTGGGGAAGTTACTTCCACTACTTCACTTCCCTTACTCTCCAAAATCGTGTAACTTCTTCTTCTCAATTCTCCATATAAAATGAGTCTCCATAACAGTGTAGGAAAATACTTGAAAAGCATTGTTAATTCATTTAAGCCTGGTAATTACTGTTCTTAAGTTTATTTACAACACTCGAGTATATCTAGTTCCTATATCACATCATTTTTTGACTCACACTGTTTGAATTCTGCTTTGCACTTATCTGAAGAATTTGAAAGGTCTCCAGAATTAATTTTGTGTCTTGTTTTGTGTGTACATCCCCTAATATGTCTAACACTCCTCAGATTTCTGCTGCACACTCGAACTCAAATTCAAGCGACAAGATTTCTCCAAACCCTCTCAACCTCCTTGCTGAAATGACATCATCGAACTCACCAAACTCTCCATCATTCACTGTCAGAACCATAGTCGTTCCCTTTGCTAATGAACAAACTCCTACTCACTCATCCCCTCACGAGATAGTTCCTTACAACCCATTTGATATTCGCTCAGAAATTGCGAATTCAAACGCAGCTGCTGAAATTTCGGCCTCCAAGCCTCAAAATGAGCGATCATCCGAAGCTCCCATACCTGAAATCGCACCAGAAATCTTACACTTCCCTCTAGGTACTCCTTTCAACATCTTGAAAGAGGCCTTTGAAACCCTAAGCCTAAAAACAGCACACCCTGTTTTGGTTCTCGAAGGTGAAACACTGGATAATGCCATGTTCAAGGGCGATGTGGACATGCAGGAATCTTCAGATGAGGAACTTCTGGCCACCAAGTTCGAGAGACTACATAGACAGAAAAAGGGTAAGAAAAAGGTTGTTGTTTTCCCTACTGCTAGAAAGTGGCCTGGTGGAAAGAGGAAGTCCCAAAGGAACCTGGGCAAGATTGTTGATTACACAGGAAAGGGGAAGAAACCCAGAAGTGATGGGAATGCGTCTGAGCCAATTGCAGTCTCTGATTCTGAAGCAGAACCGGAAACAGAGCCAAAACAAACTGAAGCTCCAGTGGAAGAGGAGACTGTTAATGAGGAAGATGTGGAGGAGACTGTTAATAAGGAGGATGTGGACGAAGTAGCTGAGGAAATGGAAGAGGAGAGTGAACCCACTCCACCAGTCCGACGGTAAAAAAGGCTTCGAGAGCCCGAAAGCGTTGCCTCTCCGATGGCAACACCAGAACCGTCAGATCCTGAACAGTCATCCAGTTCTTCAGAAGAGGATGAAAACGAGGTACTTTTCTCTTCTGATGATAGGAATAGTGATTCTGATGAGGATTACAATGATAAGTCAAGCATACAATATAGAACCATAAGAACTAGGCAGATTCTAAGTGAAAGATTGATTAGAATTCATGACTTTGAAGAAATGAATGTGCTTGATTGACTTAAAGAAACATCTTTACTGTATGCCTTACAATTTGCTTGTCCTTATATTGTTGACTAGATTTATGAATTCTATGCGAACATCCCTCAATTTGCTGGTGATCCAAACTCTACAAGATATGGACATTTTTGGTTTAGAGGAAATATGCATATGATTACCCCTAGGAGGATCAATATTTTGCTTAAAACAAAAATTATGGAGGATCCTGTTGTTACTGATTATGATGTGATGATAAGCATCTTGACTAGGGGAGTAATCACCAAATGGAGAAGAAGAATTTTGGCCTCTTAACTGACTAGTTTATATTCTGTCTTACATAAGTTGGTGTGTTTTAATTGGCTGCCTACTACAAACAAAACCACTCTCACCTTAGAACAGACTGTTTTGATGTACAAGATTGGGCACTTGAAAAGATTTAACTTAGGACAGGTTATTTTCTCCAATATGATGACCTTTAAGTCTGATGAGGTTGTAAGCACCTATGTCCTGTGTACAAATACTTGTCTGGAAGAGGTATACTACCCTACCCATGTCTTGTGTACAAATACTTGCTGGACAAAGCCTTTGAGAGATATTTAGATGAGGTTGTAAGCACCTATGTCCCAAGTTTCAGCATTTCAAATCAGTTCCTCATCCAAGGTGAAAGGGTGGTTGATCTTCCTTTGAAAAGGAATGATGATGAAGCGGGCCCAAGTAGTGTTCCAGCAAATGATCCCTTCCATAATACCACACTGCCTCCAGAAGGGGCTGCCTCCTCTATCTATTTATCTTCACACTACATTATGAGGCAGATTGATATTTTGCAGGGGTCTATTGTTAATTTGCAGCATTCTGTGGAGGATCTTCTAATCCAAAAGAAAATTTGGATGGATCTTCTTTCCACTTCAACAGGGGGAGTAGCTGAGAGTTCACACAACCAGCCCACTAACATTGTTGCTCCTGCTGTAGATGAACCGGATTCAGTTCCTGGCCGAACTAATGAACCTGCTGCTGACACTACAATGACTGAGGAAGATGGACAAGACATCCAGGATCTCTATGGTGATCTGGATACATGATGATCTTGAAGACAGGGGGAGAGCTTACAGTATGGGGGAGTAAATATAATGCAGATTATGTAGATGCAGCTGAAACACATTTCAGCCCAATCCTTCCCCATGTGTTAATTCAGTTCTTTTCCAGTTGTAAAAGCTTTGTACTTATGTTTTTATTTCTCAAACTCTGTTATTTACATTCTGTAATTATGTAGGATTTTGTTATTTCTCAAACTCTGTTATTTCTCAAACTCTGTTATTTACATCTCAAACTCTGTTATTTCTCAAACTCTGTTATTTACATTCTGTAATTTTTGCCTTAGTTATTTAAATCTAAACAAGTTTTTAGTTTAGATGTTGTTTACTTTAATTTGATCTTATACAAATTGTTACTTCATATTTTTGAAATATCAATTGTGTAAACTTCTTAATCAATATTTCTGTTGTGCGAACTTCAGTTGTGTTGATGTAGAAAGGTCAAATTGGGGGAGATTGTTGATGTTGATATGAGTGTTTTGTTTAATGATCCAACACTAACAACCGAGTGTTGTGTTTAATCTTCCCAACACTCATGACAACATCAGAATTTACCCTTCTTTTTCTCGCTAACTCTTATCTTACGCTTGTTGTCTAATGATGTCCCCAGAGCAGTTAGAAGACGTGGGCAACACAAAGTCATGCCACTGCGTGGGAGTGAGAAGTTATTAGACATGGTATAACAAGTCCCTAAATTCTAGGAGTGGTGGAGAGAAGTTTACAACCGCATGATCTCATGGTTGAGACGATCATGGGAGTTGATGGCATTTCGTGGATCAAGCCTATAAATACAGAAGCTGCCCTCAACACAAGACACACAAGAAGGAAAGCTAAAATCGACTACTACTCTATTGAACGCTATATACGCTTCTAGTTAGGAAAACCTTTGTTTCTTCTTATAGTTTTTCGCATTATTGTAAACCCGAATAATAGTGTGTTAGAACATAGTCATATTTACTAGGTTATGTGCATAGATCTATAAGGGAGATAGTTTCATAGAACTTAGTAAATCATTAGACACTTTCTTAGTGTAATTATACACCTCAAAGAGGTTGTACTCGTTTCATATATTTTTATATAGTGAACAGCGTAGATTATTTTATAATCTACGCAAATTTTGAATACTTCCATTTTCACTACGTGCAATTTATTTTCCGCTGCATAGTGTTGTCTAGATTGTGCCAACACAATAGACAAGATCTCTGATTTCGCACGCACACACATTTTCATAACGCTAATGCAATCTGTGAATGATTGGATCGATATCTAAGACCTAGCTTCATGATGAAGGACTTGGGTAAAGTCGGCTATATCCTTGGTAAAAAGATTTATAGAGGTAATGGTCACCTATATAGATAAGGTGTTTTTTATAAAAAAAATTTAAAAGAGATTCTCTACCCACAAACAAGGGATTAAGTTATCAAAGAAGGATTGTCCTTCTAAGAAAGCTGTAATCGAGGCATGAAGATTGTTTCATACACGTGAGCTACTGAGTCAATCATATATGTTATGACTTCTACTAGGCCCGATGTGATCTACAATGTCAGCGTTATTAGTAGATACCAGTAAAGTTCAGATGAATCTCATTTGATTTGTTTATTAATTAAGGATGTTAACATTTGAGAGATTTGCTTGAACTCAATTTTCTTCATTAAGCCCAATTTGAGATTAAAAGAAATTAAATAAAACTTGAAAAATACGATCCAAAGTGCTTTATTATGCTCTTTCAAATTGTGTGATTTTTTTTTTTTTTTTAATCTAAGACCGATATTTTACGTGCTAAGTTTATTTTATTAGTATAATTTTCATATTTTCTAAAAGTTAAATTCATTATAAAAATAAAAGGAGAATCAAGTTTTTAAATTTTAAAATAAATTTAACTTTAAATTGGAAAGGTTAAAAGTAAAATATTATAACAAGCTTTTTATGTAGAAAATATTGAACTATTTTTTGAACTTTAATTTCTTAATAAATTATTTGTAACCCCTAGATATAATTTACTTTATTAGTGCCATGCACCGTCCTAGCTTCGGTCTAAAATTAAATTCGATCGTAATGAAAATATATATATATGTATATATTAATTGAACTATTATTTATATTTTGTTCTTTTACCTTCAAATCAATTAATAAATTCTATTTGATAGAGCTGAATATTTTCTATTTCCATATCATATAATATAAATTTTAATATTTTAGATATAATTTTTAAATCGTAATCTTAAGAAATAAAAAAAAATCTAAAAAAAAGATATGTATAGATTATTTATGGCAACATATCTTTTGTAGATATGTAGTTTTTCTTATATAATTGGCCGCGCTTCTCTTCATCTTTCATAATCTCTACTGCCAACTTATAAGAATCTTCTCCCTCTATTATTAGCTAGTTACTCTCTGTATTAATTTTCTCTGTTAGTAATGTCTTCCTCACAGTCACAACAGATGTCTTCCTCACAGTCCTCACAGTCACAACAACAGATTATTGTTCGTGAGGTTTGGGACTCGAACGTGGAACAAGAACTCAGACTTGTTCGTCAATGTCTACCTCAATTTGGTTTCGCCTCGTTCGATACAGAATTTCCAGGTTCAATCTTCACAACCCGAATTCCTTTTTCTAAACTCTCACCTACACAACACTACCACTTGATGAGGAAGAATGTCAACTCACTCAAACTCATCCAACTCGGTCTCACCCTCTCCGATGTTGATGGCAACCTCCCTACCTTCGGCACCCCCTTCCGCTATTTATGGCAGTTCAACTTCCACGGTTTCAATCCTAACCGTGATTGCCACGAGCCCGAAGCAATCACCCTCCTCAAGGACCAGGGTATCAATTTTGATAAGAACGAGGCTATCGGCATTAATCCTAGTTTTTTTGCTCGAAAGTTCCGTGAATATGGATTGGGCCAGGGTTCGGGCTTGAGATGGGTCACTTTCCACGGCATCTACGATTACGGCTACTTGATCAGAATTCTGACGGGTAGACGACTTCCGTACAGCTACGAGGAGTTCAAGATGGTAAAGGAGAGTATTTTTGGAAGGATTTCGTATGACACTAGAGACATGGGCAAACAGTTGGGACTGTACGGAGGCCTAGAGAAGATTGCCAAGAATTTGAATGTTGAAAGGGCAGCCGGGAAGGGTCATCAGGCGGGTTCGGATAGCTTGCTAACGATGCATCTATTCTTACAATTAAAGAAATTGATCTCTGCTCCCAATCCCAATAATTCGTCTAGTCCCAATTAATTCCTCAATGTAATGAAGTTGATCATCATATATATATATATATAAAGAATTTGTTTATCTTGTTTTCTTGATCACATATGTTTGGTTCTTTTCCCAATTACCTGTAATAAATAACAGGTTAATGATATTTGTGATTGCTTGTAGATTGAAGAATTTAATAAAAAAATTATTACTGGTATTTTTTAAATAAACTGGCAATGTTTCTAAATATATAAATTTTTATTTTTAGGGGTGAGTAGAGAATATCATGTTGATTTCTGTTGTTGATCATGTCAGACAGTTAATCAGAGAGCATACACAGTTGCATATATCCCGTCTCTTAGTGGATAATAATAGTTAACAATTAGTGATCGAATTTGTGGATTAGATTGCCTTGCCTTGCCTAAAAGCATTCACTACAAGAAAACGGCAATTTAGCCGTGAAAAAAATTGTCGCTAATTCTAATATTTTCGTTGCTAACGTGAGTTAGCGATGAAATAATTTTGTCGCAGGATTTGTTGCTATACGCCCGTCGCTAACGTGTTTGCGACAAAAAAAATTAATTTTGTCGCAAATGTTTGCGATGGAAATTTGAGTTTCATCGCAAAATATTAGCGACGAAAATTTGAGTTTCATCGCAAAATATTAGCCACGAAAATATAAGTTTTATCGCAAAATGTTAGCGACGAAAATATGAGTTTCATCACAAAATGTTTGCAAGGAAAATCAAACATTTGTCGCAAACACGTTAGCGACGGGTGTTTAGCAACAAATCCCCCGACAAAATTATTTCATCGCTAACTCACATTAGCGACAAATTTTTCGTGTCTAAAATAGTAGCTCCATACTTCGTGGCTAATTTTTTTGCGATAAATATTTTAATTCCGTTGCAAATGTTAGTGATGAAACCCATATTTTTGTCGCTAATATTTGGCTATGATATCCGATTTACGAATCATTCTCTAAACACACTTTCGTACTCTTCCCAATGTCTGACTTTAAGATTCACTTGTTCAAACATGGACATGGCTTCTGAAGGTTGGTTCTATGATAAGGACAACATTCCTTATCAGTAGACAACTCTCCTTATCACTATCAGCAGATTTGCTTATCAGCATAGTTGGCCTGCTCTTTTCAGATGACTTGGCTCTTTCCCTTTGCTTCACTTGGAAGTGATCTTAGCATGATTCTTTGAAGATCTTTAGGGTGTAGTTGTCTTGATCTCTTCAACATAGTTGATCTTAAGCTTCAGAACACTTGTTCTGGTTTAATTGTGCTGAGACAACTCTTCTGGACAACTCTCCTGATCAACATACTTGTCCTTCAATAGACTTGGTAATCATTCCAGAATTTGAGCCTTGAGGGGACTTGTTCTTGATAGACTTCAAAGCATATGTTCCCCCTCAAATTGTGCATCTATTCAACTAAGAGCTGCCTAACATATCAGCTCCTCATCTAGCCTTATTCTATATGTTCTAACATTCTTAGAACATAATCATCTTGACTTAGGCATGTCTCAGGGGATTTTGGTATTGCATCAAAACATATCTCATTTTATTCCCAACAATTTCCCCCTTTTTGATGATGCCAAAACCTATACATTTTATGCAAAAGTGACTTGACTACACCTATTACATTTATCTTCAGAAGGCATGACTAGAGTCAATTTTCCTGAAAAAGAATGTGTTAGTGTACTCACCATTCATACTGCAAATAGGTTTCAAGAATAGGCATAGAGAGATTATAGCATGTTGTTTCTGATTCAAAATATGTTCAAACTATCATTCATTTGAAATTCATTACAAGCATGTTGATAGTTGAAAATAACATATCAGAGCATGAACAACATTACATCAGAGCATTTCTTTACAAGATATCAGAGCATACACTAATCATTTAGGATAATTTTCAGACTTGATCTTGAGTATCAGAGCAAATACATATCAGAGCAGACAGATTAGATTAAACACATGTCAGCATTCTTGAACAAACTTCAGCATAGATGACCAATTTAAAACAAATCTTCAGCCAAGATAAGTTTTCATCCATGTTAACATAGAAAGGTCAGAAGACTTAGCCATTTCAGAGATCATCCTCCTTTGGTGGCACCATTCCATATTGTGCCCACACTCTTCTTTTCAGCTCCATGGCCTCTTGGTTTGTTCCCTTGGGTCCAAGAACCATTTTGTTCAGCTTGAGGATCTCTAGAAATTCCTTCAGGATTTTTGACTGGTCAATCCATCCATCAAGCTTTGGAGGCATGTATATGATTGGCTTGGGGGCAGTGAGTTCAAATCTTGCAATGTCAGCAGCTGCAAGCAGTTGTTGATATAGCTTTCTGTGATACTCTATCATGAACTCAGCAAAAGTGGAGTTGGCATCTTTTCCATTCCATCTATCAATGACATAAAAGTCATAGACAAACTCCCTTTTAGCCTCTTCCCATGAGTCATTCAGCTGTATTGGCACCCATTTATCCAAGTGAGGATATTTGGTGTCCATGGGAATCAGTAGGTGTGGCTTCATCTTGCTGTATGTAGCTCTTCTTCTTCTTGGCTTTTGAAAGTCAGCTCTTCTCTTGTCTCTTGCTCTGTTGGCTTAATCCATTAGATCCATCTTCTCTTGAGCCCTCGTCATGGCTAACCTCTGCTGTGTTTCAGGATCTTTGCCATATCGTTCTTGAAACAGCTTAGATGGATCAAGTGCTAAGATATTTGTCTTCTTCTTGGGCTCAGGTCCAAATCCTTCAGCAAACAACTCTTCAACATCTTCAGTAGATTTGGGACCTTCAGCACTTTTGGCAGTTTCAGAAGACTTGTCCTCTTTAGCAATCTTGGACACTTCAACAACTTTGTCCTTTTCAGCAGTCTTGGCATTCTTGGAAGTAGGCTCATCATCATCAATTCTGAACTCAGGGGGCAGATCAAGGCTGTTGGGAAAATCAGTGAATGTTTCAGCCTTCCTCTTGTTTCCCTTGGCCTTCTTGATCTTTCCTCTAGTTTGGACACCTTCAGCATCCTTGTCCAAACCAGACACTTCACCTCCTGGTCTTTGCTGTAGCCTAACTCTCTCTTCTTGTGCTGAAGCCATATAATTTTTCAAAGCAATGGCTAGTTGCTCTTCTTCATCCAAATCATCCAAGTTCAGCACTGCTGGCTCTTTTCCTTTTTCTTTAGCAACCTTGTCCTTTCCCTTAACTGGACTCCCAATAACTAAGTCACCTTTTGCTCTTGCTCTTTCCCTTTCCCACTTTTTGGCAGCATCAAAACACTGAGGTTTTAGCTCACTCATGGTAGATGCCATTAAGGATTGGGCTTGGTTTAGGGACTTCATCTCTTCCAATAAATATACATTCTCATCATGTATATTCTGCATTCTGTCACTGCTCAAGCTAAGGAAAGCTAGAACAGGCTTCATCTTTTGTTGGACAACCTCCTCCATGGTTGCTTTCAGAGATGCATCAAGTTGTGCCTTTAGGAGCTCAGTGAGGTTGGCCACTGCACTCTCAGCAATGTTGGCCATCACCTCTTGGGAAAATTTCTCTGAAGCTGCTTTCACCATTGCAAGCCTCATTGCCTCTGCTCTCTTCTTCTGCAAGGCAGTTTTCTTGCCAAGTGCTTGCTTGATGGTTAGTCTAATAGCTTGAACATTGGCATTGTGATTATCTCTTAGCAGCTTCTGATCCTTCTTGACCTCTTTTGAGATTTTCTCCATACTGGCTTTGGCTTTTTGAAATTCAGTGGAAATGGTTTGAAGACCAGATTCCACTCCTCCTATTCTTGCTTCCAATGTGGGTAGCACCACATCTTCAGAGCCAGTTAATCTCATCTCCACAGATGCTAAAGTTCTTCCATGCTCATCCAAAGCTCCAGAAGTTTCTGCATGAGCTGATTGAACTTGATTAGCCAAGGAGTCCATCTTTGCTGTTTGCATCCCAAGCAAGGCTTGTGCTGATCCAGAATCCACTTGGATGGGTGCATCTGTTAAGAAATCATCTTCAAAGATTTGGTCAAGAGAGATACCTGCAAATTCAGAAAAATCAAAAGGGTTAGTGAAAACACACTCATCACCCTCAGTTTCTTTTGCATAAGACTCTGATACATCAGCAGTCTTCTTCTCATTTTCAACTACTCATTTTCTTCCATCAATATTAATTTCCTCACATAAAGGAACAGGCCTCCTTTCACCAAGGGATTCTTGAAGTTCAGATTTGACTTCAAGAATAACCTGTCCTTCCTCACTTATACCACCCTCATTTTGTGGTACACTCACTATCTTAGTGATGACTACCTCTCTATCATCCACAACTCCCTCTGGTTTTTCAACTAGATTCTCCTTTTCAACACCTTCACATATACCTGCAACATCTCCACCTTCAACAAGTTTCAAAGATGGCAGTTGTGGGGAGATCACAGTGCTTATTTCAGCAGCCACTGAGTCATCCTGAATGATTAAGGGCTGATCAGTGTCCAACTCTTCTGACACTGAATAGGCCTTAATCAAACCAGCCTCTAAGCTAGGAACCTAAACATCTTTAGGCTGTGCCTTGGGTTCAGAAGAACCTTCATTGGCAGATGTATCTTTGGTTGTGTTACCACCCTTGGTCAACACCTCTGATGACACAGAGCCTTTTCTATGATAGGTTAAGAGAGGGGTTGAAGGCAGTTTGGATTCAGGAGGGTTGAGATTGGTTTCAGGAGGGTTGGGGTTTGAGGGGTTTGAGGGATCATCAGGGGAATCATCATCATTGGAGCTACTTTCAGGGTGTCTGAAGCCCTTAGTAATTCTCTCCTTCTCCTCAATGATCTTATCTTCTACTAAATTTGCAAAAACATCCTCATCAATGAGGAATCTTGTCTTTAATACTCCAGCAAAGTGTAGCAGTCTACTCTCCTCCACTTGCCACCAGTTTGCACCCTTATCTTGGATGACTTGTGAGATCTCCATAATTATTTTGTCCTTCACATCCACAAGCATCCTCAAATCATGGAACATCTTCTGAATTCTAGGAAATTCAGCAAGTTGTGGGTACAAACTATCCACATTAGCCTTAGCTCCACCCCTGAGCATACTTTCATAAGTATACTCCTCCTCATCTCCACTGGAATGGGGACTTTGGGTTATAGGAGAGTTGGCTCTGGTTTCTCCTAGTGTGGCTTCAAGAAGTTTGAATTTAGGAGGGTTGGCTTCAGAAGGGTTGGGTGCTGCAATGGTTGCTTCAGTTGCTTTTGAGAGCAATGGATCTGAAGGGGCTTTGCTCAAGGGGGTTGGCTCATGAAGTGCAGCTTCTAAGAACTTTGAGTAATTGAGCATGAATGAGTCAAGAGGAGATTGCAATCTTGTCTCATCTACTGTTAAATCTGCTAGCACATCAATCCCACTTCTTTGCACACTCCCTTCTGGAGAATATCTCTTTGTAAGATTGAGAGGGGTGATGGGTTGGTTTGTGGGGGTTATATGGGTTTCAGGGGAGTTGGGCTCAGGATTTTGAGTTTCAGGAAGGTTGGCCTCAATAGGTTGACCTTCAGGGATTTTGGACTCTGGAGTTCCAGAACCAGAAGAGTTGGTCCTAGACTTAGATTTTATCCTACTTTCAGCCATGCTCTCCTTCAAGGCAATTTAGAGAGTCCTATCCTCCTGAAGTTCCAAAAACTTCTCAGTAGGCTTGGCCCTTCTCTTGCTAGCCCTACTGCTCCCACTACCTTCTTCTTCTCTCTCAGGGACAACTTCCCTGACCCTCTTCTCTCCTTTAGACTTTTGCCTTGTCTCATTATATCTTTGTCTCAACTCTTCTGAGTGATCAGAAGGCACTTGAACTCCTTCTTCAGCAACTTCTTCAATCTCAGTTGAAGCTCCTGAAGTCTCTTCTGATTGAATTTGAGACACTTTTCTTGTTTTGACAACTCTGGCTTTAGTCCTCTTCTTCATCTTTGGCTTCTCCTCAACCTTCTCTTCAGCAGGTTTGGCCAAAATCATTCTCCTTTGTTCATTTTTCTTGCTTAGCTTCCTGAACATGATTTTCTGGGCTGGGAGAGGTTTGGCAAAGGTTTGCATCTCAGAGTAGTGAGCAAACTTCTCAATCAGGAGACTTGCCCTAGTGCAATATCTCAGTTTGCCTTCCATCACAACCTTGTTGTGAGTATTAACCTTAAACTTTGCCTTCTCCTTCATCATTTCAGACAAGATGAAGGTTCTCCAGTTGAACTTGATGCCTTTGTCACTGGCATCAATAACTGCAGCCATTATCCTTATTCTTGGAGCACTTACTTGCTCTAAGCTGCCAGTGTTGCTCAAAAGGCTCTTTGCAACAACCTCAAACAAAGTAAGGAACTTTGGCTTGAGGGTCCTTTTATTTTGAGTAGATGATAGTAGCCCTGGAGTGATAAGCCATTCTTGAGCAATCTCTTGCTCAAGACCATTCCCATAATGTTCTGGATTCATTCCCTCTGAAGGCAATCCAAAAGCAGCATCAACATCCTCCTCAGAAAATTTCACCCTTTGAAATCTTTCCTCCTCTTCTCCATCTGCAACATAGGATAGTCTTGTGGCAACTTCTCCATCTTCTGGTTTGCCCTCCATTTGAGAAAAGCAAAGAACTCTGTCATGTAAGATTCAAGGCAAGAGTCTGGCTTCTCTTGCATAAACTTTTGGAGACCTGCCCTCCTCAACCATCTCAATGTTGGAACAACTTCAGGTTCCTCACTCTCAAAAGAGAGGATTGGCTCAAAAGTAAGGTTGTTTTTGTGGCTTAGATAGCCAAAATCAAGGTCTAACTCCCTGTTGGTGAAATCGACAACCATTTCAGACTTAGCTTTGGGAGCCATTTGAATGATACAGAAAAGATTTTGAGAGAGTTTGAGAGTGTTTGAAGAAATGAAAGCTAGGGTTTCGAATACTTGGGGAAGAAGTGAGCTTGTGGGGGTTCTTAAGACTTGTGAATATTCTAAAAAGAATGTTTGTCAATGAGTTGGTGAGTCTCAAGAGTTTTTCAACGATGGATAAAAGTGGAAATATCAATTGGACGGCCAGGATTGATTTCAGGGGAGTTGGCCAATTTTGATCCAATAGTCAATTACCAATGAAACAGTGAAAAACTGTTTTCTATTCAAATGTGGAAGTTATTAGATATTGGTTAATGCTTGGGGAGTTTTCGAGATAGATCATGGCTTGAAATGTTTAATGCAAACAAGAGTTAAATCTTGGCATTTAATGCATGGAAAGCGACCTTTTGGGTGGGAGACAAATTAAAATCCTATAAAGGTGATATTTGTAAAAGGAATGGGACAGATATCAAAATAGGCAATGATTGCCCAAAATAGGTGCTTATCAAACCAAAAAATAGTTTGATAGCCAAGACAACTTATCTGACCCCACTTGGACAAGTGTCCTGAAAAGATGTGGACAAGTGTCCTGAGATTCAATGGACAAGAGTCCTGAACATTTGAGGTCATCTCTTCTGAGTTTCAGTAGACTTGACCAAGTCTGCTGAAAACCATTTTAGCTTCCTTTTCTCCCATTTAACTCTAATGGGTTTATTTGTCCAACTTCACTGGATCAAGTAATCCCAATTCTGCTGATAGCTCTAGAAATCTTGCCTCTGCAAGTGGCTTTGTCAATATATCAGCTTTTTGGTGATCTGTGTGGATTTTCACCAATTTGATGTCCTTCTTCTCCACATGATCTCTAATGAAGTGATGCTTGATGTCCACATGTTTGCACCTTGTATGCAAGACAGGATTTTGTGATATTGCAATGGCACTATTGTTATCACAGAATATTGGCACTTTAGTAGAGTTGACATTGTAGTCTCTTAGTTGTTGTCTCAACCAAAGGATTTGAGCACAACAACTTCCAGCTGCAACATATTCAGCTTCAGTGGTGGAAGTAGCCACTGTGTTCTGCTTCTTGGAGAACCATGATATGAGTTTGTTGCCCAAGAATTGACAAGTCCCTGAAGTGGACTTTCTGTCAATTCTACATCCTCCACAGTCAGCATCTGAGTAGCCAGTTAACTCAATGTTGTCATCAGCAGGATACCAAAGGCCTAGATTCTCAGTGCCTTTGAGATACCTCAAGATCATCTTTGCAGCCTCAAGATAGCTTTTCTTAGGATTGGCTTGAAACCTTGCACAAACACCTACTGAAAAGGTGATGTCAGGTCTGCTGGCAGTGAGATAGAGGAGTGTACCAATGATTCCTCTATACTCAGTAGAGTTGGTTGGGACACCACTCTCATCAGGATCCATCTTCCAATTTGTGTTCATTGGGATCCTTACTGGCTTGCTAGTTGTACACCCAAACTTTTTGATCATTTCTCTGGTGTACTTAGCTTGGTTGATGAAGATCCCTTCTTTTGATTGCTTGACTTGAAGACCCAAAAAGAAGTTCATCAACCCCATCATGGACATCTCAAACTTGCTTTGCATAAGCTTTGAGAACTTCTCACACAGCTTCTCATTTGGAGATCCAAAAATTATGTCATCCACATAAATTTGGACAAGCAAGATGTCCTCTCCTTAAGTGATTCTGAAGAGAGTTCTGTCCACAATTCCCTTGATGAATCCATGATCCAAGAGAAATTGTGACAGAGTGTCATACCAAGCCCTAGGGGCTTGCTTGAGTCCATATAGAGCCTTCTTCAATCTGTAGACTTGATTTCCAACCTCAAAACCAGGTGGTTGCTCCACATAGACTTCTTCTTTCAAGACTCCATTCAGAAAGGCACTCTTGACATCCATTTGGTACACTTGGAACCTCTTGTGGGCTGCATAGGCTAGAAAGAGCCTTATTGCTTCTAGCCTTGCCACATGTGCAAATGTCTCATCATAGTCAATGCCTTCATGTTGGCAATAGCCCTTTGCCACTAGTCTTGCTTTGTTTCTTACAATCACATCATTCTCATTCTTCTTGTTCTTGAACACCCACTTGGTTCCAATAACATCTTGATGTAAAGGTCTATCCACCAGTTCCCATACTTCATTTCTGGTGAATTGGTTCAGTTCTTCCTGCATTGCAGTGATCCAATTGGCATCTTGAAGTGCTTCTTCAATGTCACTTGGTTCTTATTCTGACAAGAAGCAACAAAATAAAGCACTTTCACCATGAAATCTTCTTGTTTTGACTCCTATACTTGGGTCACCAAGTATTAGATCAGTAGGATGGTCAGACAACCAAGTCCTTCTTTTTCTGATCTCTTCAGTAGAGTTGTCCTCTACTGAAGTTGAGTCATTTTGATCATAGAATTCAGGATAATTAAATGCAGGATCTAATTCAGGATCATAATCAGGGGTGTTGTCCTCAATATTAGGGATATTGGCATTTTCAACATTGTTGGTTCCCCCTTGATTATTTGACCCATTAACTACCTCAGCAGGGACTGCTTCTTCATTGGTAGTTGTTACCTGGATGTGAACTGGGATTGGATCATTCAGTTCACCATTTCCTTCAGTGGGGTTTGCCTCAAGAAGGTTGCCTTCAGGATTGTTGTCCAGTGTAATGTTTTCAGGGAGGTTGGCTTGGACAACATCTATGAATTCAGTGTCTTTGCCCTTTAGGCTCAGTCTGGTTGTTCTTTGTGTGATTTCTTCTGTCTCTAAGTCCTTGTTCCTGAACTCATGAGTAGATTCATCAAACACAACATGAGGTGTTTCCTCCACAATAAGGGTTTTCTTGTTGTAGACTCTGAAAGCTCTACTGATTTGAGAATATCCAAGGAATATTCCCTCATCAGCTTTGCTATCAAAGGCTTTCAACTGTTCTTTCCCATTGTTGTGAATGAAACACTTACAACCAAATATGTGAAAGTATGACACTTTAGGCATTCTTCATTTCCAGAGTTCATAGGGGGTTTTGCCTTGCCCCTTAGTAATCAAACATCTATTTTGAGTATGGCATGCAGTGTTTATTGCTTCAGCCCAAAACCTCTTAGGTAGATTTGAATCAGCAATTAAAGTTCTAGGAGCTTCTTTTAAAGTTCTATTTTCTTCTTTCTGCAACTCCATTTTGTTGAGGAGTTCTAGCTGCTGAGGTTTCATGAGCTATTCCATTTGATGTGCAATACTCATTGATGTATGAATTTATGAACTTAGTACCTTTCTCATTTGATAATCTCTTTAGAAGTTCAGGCAGTTTGACTTGTGTTTCCTTCTTATTAAGGAGAAATACTACACATGTGAACCTAGAGAAGTCATCTACTACCACCAATGTGTATTTTCTACCATTTATACTTGCAGGGGTAATTGGTCCAAATAAGTCCATATGTAAGAGTTCAAGTACCCTTTCAGTAGAAAGGACTGGTTTTCCTTTGAATGAGGCTTTGATCTGTTTTCCTTCTTGGCATGGTTTACAAACATGCTCCTTAATGAAAACCTCATTAGGTAGTCCTTTAACTAATGCATTTCTAGCAAGTTTGTTCATTGTTTTGAAGTTCAGGTGGTTTAATCTCTTATGCCATAACCAACTTTGTTCACTAGAACTCTTAGCAATGAAGCATGCAGCATCAGTAGACTTGTCCCAGTCTGCAAAATACACATTCCCTTTCCTAGTTCCAGTCAATAGAATTTGTTGAGTCTTATCTTTGATTAAGCATTTTCCACTTGAAAACTCAACATTGAAATCTTTATCACAGAATTGACTGATACTTAGGAGATTATACTTGAGACCAGCCACATAAGACACATTGGATACTTTGATGTTACCAATCATCAAAGTACCATAACCTTTTGTTGTTGCTTGTGAGTTGTCTCCAAATGTGACATTTGGGCCTTCTTTTTCAATAAAATCAGTGAGGAGTTCCTTATTTCCAGTCATGTGCCTTGAACATCCACTTATGAGTTCTTTGTGCTACTTGAGGGAATCTTTGAGGAAAGGCATTCTTATGACCATTACCCTTTGGCATGTAGGGTTTTAGTTGTTTCATTTTATTCTGCCTTTGAGGATAGTTGTCCTTAGGTCTATTCAGCTGAGGCTTTCTCAGTAGAGTTGGCCTAGGCTGATTATACCTTGGATAACTCCTCTGAACATTGTTCAGGAGAGTTGCCCTACCATTGGGTCTACTCTGCTGACCAACATTCCTCTTGTGTTCAGGAACTTTGGCCTTTTCCTTAGGTTTGGGCCTAGTCTCCTGAAGCACTTGAGTTGGCAAATCATCCATTTTTATCCCTTTCCTTTGTTCAGTGGCTGAATCATTTCATTTTCAGCTAGTTGTGCCACTGATTTGACAAATATTCTCTTAGTGTTACTTGTAGAAGCAACACTAAGACAAGGTGAAGATTCAAATGGATCAAACCCTAATCCACTTCTTTGAGCCATAGGTCTTTGGTAACTCTGAATTTCCTCTATTGCTTTAGTGGATCTTCTCAGAGCAGGCATCTTTAATTTCAGGCTCTCTTCACTTGATTTTAGAATATCATACTCATGTGAGAGGTTTTAAAATTTAGCTTGAAGAATTTTCAGTTCAAAATCTTTTCTCTTCTGAGATAGGAGTTGATCATCAATCTCCTTTTGTTGGTCAACTATCCTGAGACTTGCTTCCTCAAGCTCTCTCAATACTTGTTGATACAACTCAGTAGACTTGACATCAACAACTAGCTCAGAGTTTTTAGCAAGCTCAATTGACAATCTTTCATTTTCTCTCACACAATTGTCATGAAATTCTTGTAACATAGTGAAATCTTCCATCAATCTTTCAGGTTGACTTCACTAGTGTTTTGTGAGATGAATGATGGTGAGCTAGAAGTAGAGGATACCTCATCATCCTCAAGAGCCATGTTGCATATGTCATCATCATCATCACTGTTGGAGAATAGTCCATCAAAAGAGTTGAAGCTTTCAGCACTTTCAGAATCTTCACCAGCCATCATGGCTTTTCTATTAGTGAACTTTTTGTCTCTCTTTGCTTGCCTTTCTCTTCTTTCCTTAGAGCTCAATTCAGGGCAGTCATACTGAAAATGCCCTTTCTTCTTGCAATTATAGCACAAGTCTTCATCATCATCCTTCTTGGGTTCATCTCTTCTTCTTGATGATGAAGGTTCAGCTCTACTGGACCTTCTCCTATCAGAGTACTTGTCCTCTGGTCTTTTCTCTTCAGGCTTCTTGACCTCAGCCTGAGCTTCAGAAGAGTTGTACCTTCTCCTGAATTTGTTGTCTTGGTAGAATTTCTTGTATCTACCAAACCTTGAGTTTAACTTTTCAAACCTTCTAGCCATCAAGGCTAGTTCCTCCTTCATTTCAGTCTTGGAGACTGACTTTGATGATCTAGGAGTGGACTGCATTTCTGGTTCAGCAATTTTGGCTTTGAATGCCACTCCCTTTGTAGGATTTGAAGGTTCCTAAACAGGCTTTCTTCTGTTGAGATCGAACTCATAGGCTTTGAGTTCAGAGAAGATTTGTTGCATGGGCATGGTGGAGAGATCCTTGGTGTTTTGCATCATAACAGCATAGACATCCCACTTTTGAGTGAGACTCCTCAAGATCTTCAATCCAACCTCTCTCTTGGAGTACACCTTGCCCAAGGAGTTGATTTCATTCATCACATCAGTGAATCTACCAGCAAATTTGTCAATGGGCTCCTCAGACTCCATTGTGAATTGTTCAAACTTCTGCACTGCCACTTGGAGCTTATTCTCCTTGATCTTTTCAGTACCCTCACATGATTGCATCTGGAATTGTTTGGCAGTTCTGCAGTGGTAGACTCTTCCCATGATTGCATCTGGAATTGTTTGGTAGAGGGTGTTCATGGCAAGATAATTCAAATTATCTTTCCTCTTTTCTTCAGAGGTGAAATCATCTTCATCCTTGGGGAGCACATCTCTTGTGTCTGCCCTTTGAGCTTTTGTGACTCTAGGGTTGACTTGAGTGAACACAAAAGGACCTCTTGTGATCACTCTCAACATATCAGTGTGTAGAGATGCAAGATGAGCCCTCATTCTGATTTTCCAGAAATCATAATTATCTATTGAGAACATGGGCAATTTGTGATGTGATTGACTGGATTTGTGGCCATATTGTCTAATCCTTGAACAGCAGGAGGTGGAACAACAACATTTATGTTTTGTTCTTGATTCTGTTGCTGGTTCTGGTTGTTGTTGTTGTTTCCTCTTGCCATTTCTTCAAGAAAGGATGTTAGACAATAGATATAAAGGATTTCAGACAGATCAGTTCAGTGACCACACCAAATATGTGATTTTGAAAATCAAGATGGATTTTCAGAAGCAGTGGTCTTTGAACCCCTGCTCTGATACCACTTGTTGGTCCTGAAAGGAGTATATAACAAGTGTATGGGGGGGGGGGGAATACACTTGTATGCAATTTCTTTTCAAACTTTGATCAAACCAGAGATCAGCAATGTTGTCTTGGACAACTCTGCTGAAGATGATTAACTCTTTATAGATAATCAAACTACTAAGTACTATTGAGTACTTAGTTGGATAACTATCTAAGGGAGTTATAAGTGCGGAATTAGTGGTTGGCCATTTAGTTTAGACTCATTTTAAGTTCTGAAATCAATCACTCAATCCAGTTTTCAGGGAACTTGTCCAAATTGGTTTTGCACAGTCTTTAAATGTATGTCCTTTGAAAGATCAGGTTTGTGTGCAGTGTTGAATGTATGAAAGTACTTTGAAAGTAAATCAACACAAGAGTTTATAGTGGTTCAGAGACTCAAGCTCCTACATCCACTTTCCCTGATTTAACAAGATAATTCCTTCACTCTTGGAATTAACTTGTTTTATAGTGCCAAGGTACACTTGATCAATAACACCACTCCTTGGTGAATTGATCCCTAGGATGTCTAGAGTCCTAGTACCCTCTTCTCAACTCAGAACTGAACTGTTCTTCTCTCAACAGTCAGCTCCTACCACTTCTACTACTACAACAACCTTCTCACTTTCTTACTTGAAAGGGGTAAGGGTTGAAGTAAGGTTCCAACTAATGAGATATCCTTTACAATGAAGATCAGTGTATAAGGATAGGATATCTCTCTAAGCTTTATATGGATATACAATAAGGTTCAGCTTAGAAGAAGTGTATGAAGACTAAGATAGTCTTTTGAAAGCTTGAAAGCACTCTTGAAATTCTTCTCAAGGTTGAGGTCAGTTGGATATTGTTGAGGTGCTATCAAATGGTCTTCACACTTCTGTATTTATAGACAAATGAAGGATTTGCCCGTTGGAGAGGCAGCCCCAAATGTCCATAAGTGTCTTCTTTGAGTTCTTCAACTTAGAAGACAGATTCTTGATAGTGACATGTCCTCATTTGGGAAATAAACGGTTGTATAGACTTTGTCTTCATTCTGCAGCACTCTTCCCAATGTCTGACTTTAAGATTAACTTGTTCAAACATGGACATGGCTTCTGAAGGTTGGTTCTATGATAAGGACAACATTCCTTATCAGTAGACAACTCTCCTTATCACTATCAGCAGATTTGCTTATCAACATAGTTGGCCTGCTCTTTTCAGATGACTTGGCTCTTTCCCTTTGCTTCACTTGGAAGTGATCTTAGCATGATTCTTTGAAGATCTTTAGGGTGTAGTTGTCTTGATCTCTTCAGCATAGTTGATCTTAAGCTTCAGAACACTTGTTCTAGTTTAATTGTGCTGAGACAACTCTTCTGGACAACTCTCCTGATCAACATACTTGTCCTTCAATAGACTTGGTAATCATTCCAGAATTTGAGCCTTGAGGGGACTTGTTCTTGATAGACTTCAAAGCATATGTTCCCCCTCAAATTGTGCATCTATTCAACTAAGAGCTGCCTAACACATCAGCTCCTCATATAGCCTTATTCTATATGTTCTAACATTCTTTGAACATAATCATCTTGACTTAGGCATGTCTTAGGGGATTTTGGTATTGAATCAAAACATATCTCATTTTATGCTCAGTTGCATTTTCAACTTTACAAACTCAATTGTATTTATAATTTGATTTGCATTTTAGGTGTGTGTGTGTGTTTTTTTTAAATAACAATTAGCTTTTTTATTTATTTATTGTTATTCATTAGCTTTTTTTCATTTTCAGTTCAGATGAATTTATATATATAACGGTGAATAATTGTTGGGAATAAAATGAGATATGTTTTGATTCAATACCAAAATCCCCTAAGACATGCCTAAGTCAAGATGATTATGTTCAAAGAATGTTAGAACATATAGAATAAGGCTATATGAGGAGCTGATGTGTTAGGCAGCTCTTAGTTGAATAGATGCACAATTTGAGGGGGAACATATGCTTTGAAGTCTATCAAGAACAAGTCCCCTCAAGGCTCAAATTCTGGAATGATTACCAAGTCTATTGAAGGACAAGTATGTTGATCAGGAGAGTTGTCCAGAAGAGTTGTCTCAGCACAATTAAACTAGAACAAGTGTTCTGAAGCTTAAGATCAACTATGCTGAAGAGATCAAGACAACTACACCCTAAAGATCTTCAAAGAATCATGCTAAGATCACTTCCAAGTGAAGCAAAGGGAAAGAGCCAAGTCATCTGAAAAGAGCAGGCCAACTATGCTGATAAGCAAATCTGCTGATAGTGATAAGGAGAGTTGTCTACTGATAAGGAATGTTGTCCTTATCATAGAACCAACCTTCAGAAGCCATGTCCATGTTTGAACAAGTTAATCTTAAAGTCAGACATTGGGAAGAGTGCTGCAGAATGAAGACAAAGTCTATACAACCGTTTATTTCCCAAATGAGGACATGTCACTATCAAGAATCTGTCTTCTAAGTTGAAGAACTCAAAGAAGACACTTATGGACATTTGGGGCTGCCTCTCCAACGGGCAAATCCTTCATTTGTCTATAAATACAGAAGTGTGAAGACCATTTGATAGCACCTCAACAATATCCAACTGACCTCAACCTTGATAAGAATTTCAAGAGTGCTTTCAAGCTTTCAAAAGACTATCTTAGTCTTCATACACTTCTTCTAAGCTGAACCTTATTGTATATCCATACAAAACTTAGAGAGATATCCTATCCTTATACACTGATCTTCATTGTAAAGGATATCTCATTAGTTGGAACCTTACTTCAACCCTTACCCCTTTCAAGTAAGAAAGTGAGAAGGTTGTTGTAGTAGTAGAAGTGGTAGGAGCTGACTGTTGAGAGAAGAACAGTTCAGTTCTGAGTTGAGAAGAGGGTACTAGGACTCTAGACATCCTAGGGATCAATTCACCAAGGAGTGGTGTTATTGATCAAGTGTACCTTGGCACTATAAAACAAGTTAATTCCAAGAGTGAAGGAATTATCCGGTTAAATCAGGGAAAGTGGATGTAGGAGCTTGAGTCTCTGAACCACTATAAACTCTTGTGTTGATTTACTTTCAAAGTACTTTCATACATTCAACACTGCACACAAACCTGATCTTTCAAAGGACATACATTTAAAGACTGTGCAAAACCAATTTGGACAAGTTCCCTGAAAACTGGATTGAGTGATTGATTTCAGAACTTAAAATGAGTCTAAACTAAATGGCCAACCACTAATTCCGCACTTATAACTCCCTTAGATAGTTATCCAACTAAGTACTCAATAGTACTTAGTAGTTTGATTATCTATAAAGAGTTAATCATCTTCAGCAGAGTTGTCCAAGACAACATTGCTGATCTCTGGTTTGATCAAAGTTTGAAAAGAAATTGCATACAAGTGTATTCCCCCCCCCCCCCCCATACACTTGTTATATACTCCTTTCAGGACCAACAAGTGGTATCAGAGCAGGGGTTCAAAGACCACTGCTTCTGAAAATCCATCTTGATTTTCAAAATCACATATTTGGTGTGGTCACTGAACTGATCTGTCTGAAATCCTTTATATCTATTGTCTAACATCCTTTCTTGAAGAAATGGCAAGAGGTAACAACAACAACAACCAGAACCAGCAACAGAATCAAGAACAAAACATAAATGTTGTTGTTCCACCTCCTGCTGTTCAAGGATTAGACAATATGGCCACAAATCCAGTCAATCACATCACAAATTGCCCATGTTCTCAATAGATAATTATGATTTCTGGAAAATCAGAATGAGGGCTCATCTTGCATCTCTACACACTGATATGTTGAGAGTGATCACAAGAGGTCCTTTTGTGTTCACTCAAGTCAACCCTAGAGTCACAAAAGCTCAAAGGGCAGACACAAGAGATGTGCTCCCCAAGGATGAAGATGATTTCACCTCTAAAGAAAAGAGGAAAGATAATTTGAATTATCTTGCCATGAACACCCTCTACCAAACAATTCCAGATGCAATCATGGGAAGAGTCTACCACTGCAGAACTGCCAAACAATTCCAGATGCAATCATGTGAGGGTACTGAAAAGATCAAGGAGAATAAGCTCCAAGTGGCAGTGCAGAAGTTTGAACAATTCACAATGGAGTCTGAGGAGCCCATTGACAAATTTGCTGGTAGATTCACTGATGTGATGAATGAAATCAACTCCTTGGGCAAGGTGTACTCCAAGAGAGAGGTTGGATTGAAGATCTTGAGGAGTCTCACTCAAAAGTGGGATGTCTATGCTGTTATGATGCAAAACACCAAGGATCTCTCCACCATGCCCATGCAACAAATATTCTCTGAACTCAAAGCCTATGAGTTCGATCTCAACAGAAGAAAGCCTGTTTAGGAACCTTCAAATCCTACAAAGGGAGTGGCATTCAAAGCCAAAATTGCTGAACCAGAAATGCAGTCCACTCCTAGATCATCAAAGTCAGTCTCCAAGACTGAAATGAAGGAGGAACTAGCCTTGATGGCTAGAAGGTTTGAAAAGTTAAACTCAAGGTTTGGTAGATACAAGAAATTCTACCAAGACAACAAATTCAGGAGAAGGTACAACTCTTCTGAAGCTCAGGCTGAGGTCAAGAAGCCTGAAGAGAAAAGACCAGAGGACAAGTACTCTGATAGGAGAAGGTCCAGTAGAGCTGAACCTTCATCATCAAGAAGAAGAGATGAACCCAAGAAGGATGATGATGAAGACTTGTGCTATAATTGCAAGAAGAAAGGGCATTTTCAGTATGACTGCCCTGAATTGAGCTCTAAGGAAAGAAGAGAAAGGCAAGCAAAGAGAGACAAAAAGTTCACTAATAGAAAAGCCATGATGGCTGGTGAAGATTCTGAAAGTGCTGAAAGCTTCAACTCTTTTGATGGACTATTCTCCAACAGTGATGATGATGATGACATATGCAACATGGCTCTTGAGGATGATGAGGTATCCTCTACTTCTAGCTCACCATCATTCATCTCACAAAACACTAGTGAAGTCAACCTGAAAGATTGATGGAAGATTTCACTATGTTACAAGAATTTCATGACAATTGTGTGAGAGAAAATGAAAGATTGTCAATTGAGCTTGCTAAAAACTCTGAGCTAGTTGTTGATGTCAAGTCTACTGAGTTGTATCAACAAGTCTTGAGAGAGCTTGAGGAAGCAAGTCTCAGGATAGTTGACCAACAAAAGGAGATTGATGATCAACTCCTATCTCAGAAGAGAAAAGATTTTGAACTTAAAATTCTTCAAGCTAAATTTTAAAACCTCTCACATGAGTATGATATTCTAAAATCAAGTGAAGAGAGCCTGAAATTAAAGATGCCTGCTCTGAGAAGATCCACTAAAGCAATAGAGGAAATTCAGAGTTACCAAAGACCTATGGCTCAAAGAAGTGGATTAGGGTTTGATCCATTTGAATCTTCACCTTGTCTTAGTGTTGCTTCTACAAGTAACACTAAGAGAATATTTGTCAAATCAGTGGCACAACTAGCTGAAAATGAAATGATTCAGCCACTAAACAAAGGAAAGGGCAAAATGGATGATTTGCCAACTCAAGTGCTTCAGGAGACTAGGCCCAAACCTAAGGAAAAGGCCAAAGTTCCTGAACACAAGAGGAATGTTGGTCAGCAGAGTAGACCCAATGGTAGGGCAACTCTCCTGAACAATGTTCAGAGGAGTTATCCAAGGTATAATCAGCCTAGGCCAACTCTACTGAGAAAGCCTCAGCTGAATAGACCTAAGGACAACTATCCTCAAAGGCAGAATAAAATGAAACAACCAAAACCCTACATGCCAAAGGGTAATGGTCATAAGAATGCCTTTCCTCAAAGATTCCCTCAAGTAGCACAAAGAACTCATAAGTGGATGTTCAAGGCACATGACTGGAAATAAGGAACTCCTCACTGATTTTATTGAAAAAGAAGGCCCAAATGTCACATTTGGAGACAACTCACAAGCAACAACAAAAGGTTATGGTACTTTGATGATTGGTAACATCAAAGTATCCAATGTGTCTTATGTGGCTGGTCTCAAGTATAATCTCCTAAGTATCAGTCAATTCTGTGATAAAGATTTCAATGTTGAGTTTTCAAGTGGAAAATGCTTAATCAAAGATAAGACTCAACAAATTCTATTGACTGGAACTAGGAAAGGGAATGTGTATTTTGCAGACTGGGACAAGTCTACTGATGCTGCATGCTTCATTGCTAAGAGTTCTAGTGAACAAAGTTGGTTATGGCATAAGAGATTAAACCACCTGAACTTCAAAACAATGAACAAACTTGCTAGAAATGCATTAGTTAAAGGACTACCTAATGAGGTTTTCATTAAGGAGCATGTTTGTAAACCATGCCAAGAAGGAAAACAGATCAAAGCCTCATTCAAAGGAAAACCAGTCCTTTCTACTGAAAGGGTACTTGAACTCTTACATATGGACTTATTTGGACCAATTACCCCTGCAAGTATAAATGGTAGAAAATACACATTGGTGGTAGTAGATGACTTCTCTAGGTTCACATGTGTAGTATTTCTCCTTAATAAGAAGGAAACACAAGTCAAACTGCCTGAACTTCTAAAGAGATTATCAAATGAGAAAGGTACTAAGTTCATAAATTCATACATCAATGAGTATTGCACATCAAATGGAATAGCTCATGAAACCTCAGCAGCTAGAACTCCTCAACAAAATGGAGTTGCAGAAAGAAGAAAATAGAACTTTAAAAGAAGCTCCTAGAACTTTAATTGCTGATTCAAATCTACCTAAGAGGTTTTGGGCTGAAGCAATAAACACTGCATGCCATACTCAAAATAGATGTTTGATTACTAAGGGGCAAGGCAAAACCCCCTATGAACTCTGGAAATGAAGAATGCCTAAAGTGTCATACTTTCACATATTTGGTTGTAAGTGTTTCATTCACAACAATGGGAAAGAACAGTTGAAAGCCTTTGATAGCAAAGCTGATGAGGGAATATTCCTTGGATATTCTCAAATCAGTAGAGCTTTCAGAGTCTACAACAAGAAAACCCTTATTGTGGAGGAAACACCTCATGTTGTGTTTGATGAATCTACTCATGAGTTCAGGAACAAGGACTTAGAGACAGAAGAAATCACACAAAGAACAACCAGACTGAGCCTAAAGGGCAAAGACACTGAATTCATAGATGTTGTCCAAGCCAACCTCCCTGAAAACATTACACTGGACAACAATCCTGAAGGCAACCTTCTTGAGGCAAACCCCACTGAAGGAAATGGTGAACTGAATGATCCAATCCCAGTTCACATCCAGGTAACAACTACCAATGAAGAAGCAGTCCCTGCTGAGGTAGTTAATGGGTCAAATAATCAAGGGGGAACCAACAATGTTGAAAATGCCAATATCCCTAATATTGAGGACAACACCCCTGATTATGATCCTGAATTAGATCCTGCATTTAATTATCCTGAATTCTATGATCAAAATGACTCAACTTCAGTAGAGGACAACTCTACTGAAGAGATCAGAAAAAGAAGGACTTGGTTGTCTGACCATCCTACTGATCTAATACTTGGTGACCCAAGTATAGGAGTCAAAACAAGAAGATTTCATGGTGAAAGTGCTTTATTTTGTTGCTTCTTGTCAGAATAAGAACCAAGTGACATTGAAGAAGCACTTCAAGATGCCAATTGGATCACTGCAATGCAGGAAGAACTGAACCAATTCACCAGAAATGAAGTATGGGAACTGGTGGATAGACCTTTACATCAAGATGTTATTGGAACCAAGTGGGTGTTCAAGAACAAGAAGAATGAGAATGATGTGATTGTAAGAAACAAAGCAAGACTAGTGGCAAAGGGCTATTGCCAACATGAAGGCATTGACTATGATGAGACATTTGCACATGTGGCAAGGCTAGAAGCAATAAGGCTCTTTCTAGCCTATGCAGCCCACAAGAGGTTCCAAGTGTACCAAATGGATGTCAAGAGTGCCTTTCTGAATGGAGTCTTGAAAGAAGAAGTCTATGTGGAGCAACCACCTGGTTTTGAGGTTGGAAATCAAGTCTACAGATTGAAGAAGGCTCTATATGGACTCAAGCAAGCCCCTAGGGCTTGGTATGACACCCTGTCACAATTTCTCTTGGATCATGGATTCATCAAGGGAACTGTGGACAGAACTCTCTTCAGAATCACTTAAGGAGAGGACATCTTGCTTGTCCAAATTTATGTGGATGACATAATTTTTGGATCTCCAAATGAGAAGCTGTGTGAGAAGTTCTCAAAGCTTATGCAAAGCAAGTTTGAGATGTCCATGATGGGGTTGATGAACTTCTTTTTGGGTCTTCAAGTCAAGCAATCAAAAGAAGGGATCTTCATCAACCAAGCTAAGTACACCAGAGAAATGATCAAAAAGTTTGGGTGTACAACTAGCAAGCCAGTAAGGATCCCAATGAACACAAATTGGAAGATGGATCCTGATGAGAGTGGTGTCCCAACCAACTCTACTGAGTATAGAGGAATCATTGGTACACTCCTCTATCTCACTGCCAGCAGACCTGACATCACCTTTTCAGTAGGTGTTTGTGCAAGGTTTCAAGCCAATCCTAAGAAAAGCTATCTTGAGGCTGCAAAGATGATCTTGAGGTATCTCAAAGGCACTGAGAATCCAGGCCTTTGGTATCCTGCTGATGACAACATTGAGTTAACTGGCTACTCAGATGCTGACTGTGGAAGATGTAGAATTGACAGAAAGTCCACTTCAGGGACTTGTCAATTCTTGGGCAACAAACTCATATCATGGTTCTCCAAGAAGCAGAACACAGTGGCTACTTCCACCACTGAAGCTGAATATGTTGCAGCTGGAAGTTGTTGTGCTCAAATCCTTTGGTTGAGACAACAACTAAGAGACTACAATGTCAACTCTACTGAAGTGCCAATATTCTGTGATAACAATAGTGCCATTGCAATATCACAAAATCCTGTCTTGCACACAAGGTGCAAACATGTGGACATCAAGCATCACTTCATTAGAGATCATGTGGAGAAGAAGGACATCAAATTGGTGAAAATCCACACAGATCACCAAAAAGCTGATATATTGACAAAGCCACTTGCAGAGGCAAGATTTCTAGAGCTATCAGCAGAATTGGGATTACTTGATCCAGTGAAGTTGGACAAATAAACCCATTAGAGTTAAATGGGAGAAAAGGAAGCTAAAATGGTTTTCAGCAGACTTGGTCAAGTCTACTGAAACTCAGAAGAGATGACCTCAAATGTTCAGGACTCTTGTCCATTGAATCTCAGGACACTTGTCCACATCTTTTCAGGACACTTGTCCAAGTGGGGTCAGATAAGTTGTCTTGGCTATCAAACTATTTTTTGGTTTGATAAGCACCTATTTTGGGCAATCATTGCCTATTTTGATATCTGTCCCATTCCTTTTACAAATATCACCTTTATAGGATTTTAATTTGTCTCCCACCCAAAAGGTCGCTTTCCATGCATTAAATGCCAAGATTTAACTCTTGTTTGCATTAAACATTTCAAGCCATCATCTATCTCGAAAACTCCCCAAGCATTAACCAATATCTAATAACTTCCACATTTGAATAGAAAACAGTTTTTCACTGTTTCATTGGTAATTGACTATTGGATCAAAATTGGCCAACTCCCCTGAAATCAATCCTGGCCGTCCAATTGATATTTCAACTTTTATCCATTGTTGAAAAACTCTTGAGACTCACCAACTCATTGACAAACATTCTTTTTAGAATATTCACAAGTCTTAAGAACCCCCACAAGCTCACTTCTTCCCCAAGTATTCGAAACCCTAGCTTTCATTTCTTCAAACACTCTCAAACTCTCTCAAAATCTTTTCTGTATCATTCAAATGGCTCCCAAAGCTAAGTCTGAAATGGTTGTCGATTTCACCAACAGGGAGTTAGACCTTGATTTTGGCTATCTAAGCCACAAAAACAACCTTACTTTTGAGCCAATCCTCTCTTTTGAGAGTGAGGAACCTGAAGTTGTTCCAACATTGAGATGGTTGAGGAGGGCAGGTCTCCAAAAGTTTATGCAAGAGAAGCCAGACTCTTGCCTTGAATCTTACATGACAGAGTTCTTTGCTTTTCTCAAATGGAGGGCAAACCTGAAGATGGAGAAGTTGCCACAAGACTATCCTATGTTGCAGATGGAGAAGAGGAGGAAAGATTTCAAAGGGTGAAATTTTCTGAGGAGGATGTTGATGCTGCTTTTGGATTGGCTTCAGAGGGAATGAATCCAGAACATTATGGGAATGGTCTTGAGCAAGAGATTGCTCAAGAATGGCTTATCACTCCAGGGCTACTATCATCTACTCAAAATAAAAGGACCCTCAAGCCAAAGTTCCTTACTTTGTTTGAGGTTGTTGCAAAGAGCCTTTTGAGCAACACTGGCAGCTTAGAGCAAGTAAGTGCTCCAAGAATAAGGATAATGGCTGCAGTTATTGATGCCAGTGACAAAGGCATCAAGTTCAACTGGAGAACCTTCATCTTGTCTAAAATGATGAAGGAGAAGGCAAAGTTTAAGGTTAATACTCACAACAAGGTTGTGATGGAAGGCAAACTGAGATATTGCACTAGGGCAAGTCTCCTGATTGAGAAGTTTGCTCACTACTCTGAGATGCAAACCTTTGCCAAACCTCTCCCAGCCCAGAAAATCATGTTCAGGAAGCTAAGCAAGAAAACTGAACAAAGGAGAATGATTTTGGCCAAACCTGCTGAAGAGAAGGTTGAGGAGAAGCCAAAGATGAAGAAGAGGACTAAAGCCAGAGTTGTCAAAACAAGAAAAGTGTCTCAAATTCAATCAGAAGAGACTTCAGGAGCTTCAACTGAGATTGAAGAAGTTGCTGAAGAAGGAGTTCAAGTGCCTTCTGATCACTCAGAAGAGTTGAGACAAAGATATAATGAGACAAGGCAAAAGTCTAAAGGAGAGAAGAGGGTCAGGGAAGTTGTCCCTGAGAGAGAAGAAGAAGGTAGTGGGAGCAGTAGGGCTAGCAAGAGAAGGGCCAAGCCTACTGAGAAATTTTTGGAACTTCAGGAGGATAGGACTCTCTAAATTGCCTTGAAGGAGAGCATGGCTGAAAGTAGGATAAAATCTAAGTCTAGGACCAACTCTTCTGGTTCTGGAACTCCAGAGTCCAAAATCCCTGAAGGTCAACCTATTGAGGCCAACCTTCCTGAAACTCAAAATCCTGAGCCCAACTCCCCTGAAACCCATATAACCCCCACAAACCAACCCATCACCCCTCTCAATCTTACAAAGAGATATTCTCCAGAAGGGAGTGTGCAAAGAAGTGGGATTGATGTGCTAGCAGATTTAACAGTAGATGAGACAAGATTGCAATCTCCTCTTGACTCATTCATGCTCAATTACTCAAAGTTCTTAGAAGCTGCACTTCATGAGCCAACCCCCTTGAGCAAAGCCCCTTCAGATCCATTGCTCTCAAAAGCAACTGAAGCAACCATTGCAGCACCCAACCCTCCTGAATTCAAACTTCTTGAAGCCACACTAGGAGAAACCAGAGCCAACTCTCCAATAACCCAAAGTCCCCATTCCAGTGGAGATGAGGAGGAGTATACTTATGAAAGTATGCTCAGGGGTGGAGCTAAGGCTAATGTGGATAGTTTGTACCCACAACTTGCTGAATTTCCTAGAATTCAGAAGATGTTCCATGATTTGAGGATGCTTGTGGATGTGAAGGACAAAATAATTATGGAGATCTCACAAGTCATCCAAGATAAGGGTGCAAACTGGTGGCAAGTGGAGGAGAGTAGACTGCTACAGTTTGCTGGAGTATTAAAGACAAGATTCCTCATTGATGAGGATGTTTTTGCAAAGTTAGTAGAAGATAAGATCATTGAGGAGAAGGAGAGAATTACTAAGGGCATCAGACACCCTGAAAGTAGCTCCAATGATGATGATTCCCCTGATGATCCCTCAAACCCCTCAAACCCCAACCCTCCTGAAACCAATCTCAACCCTCCTGAATCCAAACTGCCTTCAACCCCTCTCTTAACCTATCATAGAAAAGGCTCTGTGTCATCAGAGGTGTTGACCAAGGGTGGTAACACAACCAAAGATACATCTGCCAATGAAGGTTCTTCTGAACCCAAGGCACAGACTAAAGATGTTGAGGTTCCTAGCTTAGAGGCTGGTTTGATTAAGGCCTATTCAGTGTCAGAAGAGTTGGACACTGATCAGCCCTTAATCATTCAGGATGACTCAGTGGCTGCTGAAATAAGCATTGTGATCTCCCCACAACTGCCATCTTTGAACCTTGTTGAAGGTGGAGATGTTGCAGGTATATGTGAAGGTGTTGAAAAGGAGAATCTAGTTGAAAAACCAGAGGAAGTTGTGGATGATAGAGAGGTAGTCATCACTAAGATAGTGAGTGTACCACAAAATGAGGGTGGTATAAGTGAGGAAGGACAGGTTATTCTTGAAGTCAAATCTGAACTTCAAGAATCCCTTGGTGAAAGGAGGCCTGTTCCTTTATGTGAGGAAATTAATATTGATGGAAGAAAATGAGTAGTTGAAAATGAGAAGAAGACTGCTGATGTATCAGAGTCTTATGCAAAAGAAACTGAGGGTGATGAGTGTGTTTTCACTAACCCTTTTGATTTTTCTGAATTTGCAGGTATCTCTCTTGACCAAATCTTTGAAGATGATTTCTTAACAGATGCACCCATCCAAGTGGATTCTGGATCAGCACAAGCCTTGCTTGGGATGCAAACAGCAAAGATGGACTCCTTGGCTAATCAAGTTCAATCAGCTCATGCAGAAACTTCTGGAGCTTTGGATGAGCATGGAAGAACTTTAGCATCTGTGGAGATGAGATTAACTGGCTCTGAAGATGTGGTGCTACCCACATTGGAAGCAAGAATAGGAGGAGTGGAATCTGGTCTTCAAACCATTTCCACTGAATTTCAAAAAGCCAAAGCCAGTATGGAGAAAATCTCAAAAGAGGTCAAGAAGGATCAGAAGCTGCTAAGAGATAATCACAATGCCAATGTTCAAGCTATTAGACTAACCATCAAGCAAGCACTTGGCAAGAAAACTGCCTTGCAGAAGAAGAGAGCAGAGGCAATGAGGCTTGCAATGGTGAAAGCAGCTTCAGAGAAATTTTCCCAAGAGGTGATGGCCAACATTGCTGAGAGTGCAGTGGCCAACCTCACTGAGCTCCTAAAGGCACAACTTGATGCATCTCTGAAAGCAACCATGGAGGAGGTTGTCCAACAAAAGATGAAGCCTGTTCTAGCTTTCCTTAGCTTGAGCAGTGACAGAATGCAGAATATACATGATGAGAATGTATATTTATTGGAAGAGATGAAGTCCCTAAACCAAGCCCAATCCTTAATGGCATCTACCATGAGTGAGCTAAAACCTCAGTGTTTTGATGCTGCCAAAAAGTGGGAAAGGGAAAGAGCAAGAGCAAAAGGTGACTTAGTTATTGGGAGTCCAGTTAAGGGAAAGGACAAGGTTGCTAAAGAAAAAGGAAAAGAGCCAGCAGTGCTGAACTTGGATGATTTGGATGAAGAAGAGCAACTAGCCATTGCTTTGAAAAATTATATGGCTTCAGCACAAGAAGAGAGAGTTAGGCTACAGCAAAGACCAGGAGGTGAAGTGTCTGGTTTGGACAAGGATGCTGAAGGTGTCCAAACTAGAGGAAAGATCAAGAAGGCCAAGGGAAACAAGAGGAAGGCTGAAACATTCACTGATTTTCCCAACAGCCTTGATCTGCCCCCTGAGTTCAGAATTGATGATGATGAGCCTACTTCCAAGAATGCCAAGACTGCTGAAAAGGACAAAGTTGTTGAAGTGTCCAAGATTGCTAAAGAGGACAAGTCTTCTGAAACTGCCAAAAGTGCTGAAGGTCCCAAATCTACTGAAGATGTTGAAGAGTTGTTTGCTGAAGGATTTGGACCTGAGCCCAAGAAGAAGACAAATATCTTAGCACTTGATCCATCTAAGCTGTTTCAAGAACGATATGGCAAAGATCCTGAAACACAGCAGAGGTTAGCCATGACGAGGGCTCAAGAGAAGATGGATCTAATGGATTAAGCCAACAGAGCAAGAGACAAGAGAAGAGCTGACTTTCAAAAGCCAAGAAGAAGAAGAGCTACATACAGCAAGATGAAGCCACACCTACTGATTCCCATGGACACCAAATATCCTCACTTGGATAAATGGGTGCCAATACAGCTGAATGACTCATGGGAAGAGGCTAAAAGGGAGTTTGTCTATGACTTTTATGTCATTGATAGATGGAATGGAAAAGATGCCAACTCCACTTTTGCTGAGTTCATGATAGAGTATCACAGAAAGCTATATCAACAACTGCTTGCAGCTGCTGACATTGCAAGATTTGAACTCACTGCCCCCAAGCCAATCATATACATGCCTCCAAAGCTTGATGGATGGATTGACCAGTCAAAAATCCTGAAGGAATTTCTAGAGATCCTCAAGCTGAACAAAATGGTTCTTGGACCCAAGGGAACAAACCAAGAGGCCATGGAGCTGAAAAGAAGAGTGTGGGCACAATATGGAATGGTGCCACCAAAGGAGGATGATCTCTGAAATGGCTAAGTCTTCTGACCTTTCTATGTTAACATGGATGAAAACTTATCTTGGCTGAAGATTTGTTTTAAATTGGTCATCTATGCTGAAGTTTGTTCAAGAATGCTGACATGTGTTTAATCTAATCTGTCTGCTCTGATATGTATTTGCTCTGATACTCAAGATCAAGTCTGAAAATTATCCTAAATGATTAGTGTATGCTCTGATATCTTGTAAAGAAATGCTCTGATGTAATGTTGTTCATGCTCTGATATGTTATTTTCAACTATCAACATGCTTGTAATGAATTTCAAATGAATGATAGTTTGAACATATTTTGAATCAGAAACAACATGCTATAATCTCTCTATGCCTATTCTTGAAACCTATTTGCAGTATGAATGGTGAGTACACTAACACATTCTTTTTCAGGAAAATTGACTCTAGTCATGCCTTCTGAAGATAAATGTAATAGGTGTAGTCAAGTCACTTTTGCATAAAATGTATAGGTTTTGGCATCATCAAAAAGGGGGAAATTGTTGGGAATAAAATGAGATATGTTTTGATGCAATACCAAAATCCCCTGAGACATGCCTAAGTCAAGATGATTATGTTCTAAGAATGTTAGAACATATAGAATAAGGCTAGATGAGGAGCTGATATGTTAGGCAGCTCTTAGTTGAATAGATGCACAATTTGAGGGGGAACATATGCTTTGAAGTCTATCAAGAACAAGTCCCCTCAAGGCTCAAATTCTGGAATGATTACCAAGTCTATTGAAGGACAAGTATGTTGATCAGGAGAGTTGTCCAGAAGAGTTGTCTCAGCACAATTAAACCAGAACAAGTGTTCTGAAGCTTAAGATCAACTATGTTGAAGAGATCAAGACAACTACACCCTAAAGATCTTCAAAGAATCATGCTAAGATCACTTCCAAGTGAAGCAAAGGGAAAGAGCCAAGTCATCTGAAAAGAGCAGGCCAACTATGCTGATAAGCAAATCTGCTGATAGTGATAAGGAGAGTTGTCTACTGATAAGGAATGTTGTCCTTATCATAGAACCAACCTTCAGAAGCCATGTCCATGTTTGAACAAGTGAATCTTAAAGTCAGACATTGGGAAGAGTACGAAAGTGTGTTTAGAGAATGATTCGTAAATCGGATATCATAGCCAAATATTAGCGACAAAAATATGGGTTTCATCACTAACATTTGCAACGGAATTAAAATATTTATCGCAAAAAAATTAGCCACGAAGTATGGAGCTACTATTTTAGACACGAAAAAATTTGTCGCTAATGTGAGTTAGCGATGAAATAATTTTGTCGCGGGATTTGTTGCTAAACACCCGTCGCTAACGTGTTTGCGACAAATGTTTGATTTTCCTTGCAAACATTTTGTGATGAAACTCATATTTTCGTCGCTAACATTTTGCGATAAAACTTATATTTTCGTGGCTAATATTTTGCGATGAAACTCAAATTTTCGTCGCTAATATTTTGCGATGAAACTCAAATTTCCATCGCAAACATTTGCGACAAAATTAATTTTTTTTGTCGCAAACACGTTAGCGACGGGCGTATAGCAACAAATCCTGCGACAAAATTATTTCATCGCTAACTCACGTTAGCAACGAAAATATTAGAATTAGCGACAATTTTTTTCACGGCTAAATTGCCGTTTTCTTGTAGTGAATGCTTTTAGGCAAGGCAAGGCAATCTAATCCACAAATTCGATCACTAATTGTTAACTATTATTATCCACTAAGAGACGGGATATATGCAACTGTGTATGCTCTCTGATTAACTGTCTGACATGATCAACAACAGAAATCAACATGATATTCTCTACTCACCCCTAAAAATAAAAATTTATATATTTAGAAACATTGCCAGTTTATTTAAAAAATACCAGTAATAATTTTTTTATTAAATTCTTCAATCTACAAGCAATCACAAATATCATTAACCTGTTATTTATTACAGGTAATTGGGAAAAGAACCAAACATATGTGATCAAGAAAACAAGATAAACAAATTCTTTATATATATATATATATGATGATCAACTTCATTACATTGAGGAATTAATTGGGACTAGACGAATTATTGGGATTGGGAGCAGAGATCAATTTCTTTAATTGTAAGAATAGATGCATCGTTAGCAAGCTATCCGAACCCGCCTGATGACCCTTCCCGGCTGCCCTTTCAACATTCAAATTCTTGGCAATCTTCTCTAGGCCTCCGTACAGTCCCAACTGTTTGCCCATGTCTCTAGTGTCATACGAAATCCTTCCAAAAATACTCTCCTTTACCATCTTGAACTCCTCGTAGCTGTACGGAAGTCGTCTACCCGTCAGAATTCTGATCAAGTAGCCGTAATCGTAGATGCCGTGGAAAGTGACCCATCTCAAGCCCGAACCCTGGCCCAATCCATATTCACGGAACTTTCGAGCAAAAAAACTAGGATTAATGCCGATAGCCTCGTTCTTATCAAAATTGATACCCTGGTCCTTGAGGAGGGTGATTGCTTCGGGCTCGTGGCAATCACGGTTAGGATTGAAACCGTGGAAGTTGAACTGCCATAAATAGCGGAAGGGGGTGCCGAAGGTAGGGAGGTTGCCATCAACATCGGAGAGGGTGAGACCGAGTTGGATGAGTTTGAGTGAGTTGACATTCTTCCTCATCAAGTGGTAGTGTTGTGTAGGTGAGAGTTTAGAAAAAGGAATTCGGGTTGTGAAGATTGAACCTGGAAATTCTGTATCGAACGAGGCGAAACCAAATTGAGGTAGACATTGACGAACAAGTCTGAGTTCTTGTTCCACGTTCGAGTCCCAAACCTCACGAACAATAATCTGTTGTTGTGACTGTGAGGACTGTGAGGAAGACATCTGTTGTGACTGTGAGGAAGACATTACTAACAGAGAAAATTAATACAGAGAGTAACTAGCTAATAATAGAGGGAGAAGATTCTTATAAGTTGGCAGTAGAGATTATGAAAGATGAAGAGAAGCGCGGCCAATTATATAAGAAAAACTACATATCTACAAAAGATATGTTGCCATAAATAATCTATACATATCTTTTTTTTAGATTTTTTTTTATTTCTTAAGATTACGATTTAAAAATTATATCTAAAATATTAAAATTTATATTATATGATATGGAAATAGAAAATATTCAGCTCTATCAAATAGAATTTATTAATTGATTTGAAGGTAAAAGAACAAAATATAAATAATAGTTCAATTAATATATACATATATATATATTTTCATTACGATCGAATTTAATTTTAGACCGAAGCTAGGACGGTGCATGGCACTAATAAAGTAAATTATATCTAGGGGTTACAAATAATTTATTAAGAAATTAAAGTTCAAAAAATAGTTCAATATTTTCTACATAAAAAGCTTGTTATAATATTTTACTTTTAACCTTTCCAATTTAAAGTTAAATTTATTTTAAAATTTAAAAACTTGATTCTCCTTTTATTTTTATAATGAATTTAACTTTTAGAAAATATGAAAATTATACTAATAAAATAAACTTAGCACGTAAAATATCGGTCTTAGATTAAAAAAAAAAAAAAAATCACACAATTTGAAAGAGCATAATAAAGCACTTTGGATCGTATTTTTCAAGTTTTATTTAATTTCTTTTAATCTCAAATTGGGCTTAATGAAGAAAATTGAGTTCAAGCAAATCTCTCTTTTGGTCCCAAAAGTTGAGTTAAGATTGAGTAAGCTAAGAAAAAGTCTAGAGGGGAGGGGTGAATAGACTTTTCAAATTCTATCAAAATATCAGAGTTTTTAGTGCGGAAATGTGTTCTGTACAGTACTGTTCTTAGAATCAGCTCAGTACTAAACAGTTAGCTTATATACTCAACTTTTCTTTAAATCTTTTCTTTAAAAAACTTACTGTTCTTATTCAACAAATATCTCAACAGTTAATCAAATCAAAAACAGTAAAGAACACAAGATTTTTATAGTGGTTCGACAAATGTCTACATCCACTCTCACAACTCCAGTTGCGATGTTTTATTACTCTTTTCCACTTGAGTACTTGTTGTTTATAGTCCCAAGATTAAGACTTCGATCTTATCGATTATACCACCAGGTATATCTTCGATCTACTAGTAATTTCACAAGTAACTAACACACTTGTTTACACAATACAAACTTAAAACGAAAAAGTAAAACTTCTCTTGATGATAGCCTTTGATTCTTCAATCAGATCTGTGGCTTCTCTTCAGTTCTTCGATCTTCAACTCTGTGAGTGCTTGAATACTTGAATGCTTCTTGATTTGCTCTTGAATAGTAATTGTATCAGTAGTCTTTTCAAGTAGAAGATCACACGGTATTTATAAGCAATAGTAAGACAGTTAGCAGTTTGTGAACTAACTCTCAACTAACTCATAACCGTTTCTTGTTGTAACTTCCTTCTGTTTTGTAACCAACTTATCTTATCTTTCCAAGTCAGCTTATCTTCATATAAATCTTCAGTTACGCTTCAAATAAGTCATCCAAACTTATTCTTCAAACAACCAAACCAACTCAGCACAGTAAACTACCCTTCTTAGTTTTACTGCTCTTGGTCAGTCAGCACAGTTCTTCAAACTGTTTAGCTTCTTTAAAAACTTCACTTGATATCTTCAATCTCTGAAATAGTCTTCTTTAGTCTTCTGACATCAATCTAATCTACTGTTCTAACTATTACAATGCTGAATACAATAGAATACAACTTTACATATATAAAACCTATCTATACATCAACTGAACTACATACAGATGAGTATAACTAAGTCCTATACTATAAGCTTTCTATACAATATTTCCATCAGCTTAGTTCTTAAACAGTTCATATATCAGATTAGTAAAATACTAAGATCAGTAAACTTAATCAACATAACACATTAAGATCAGTAATCTTATTTCATATAATTCACATAGAACAACATATAATGTACATATATCATTAACTCTAAAGTTGCTTTTGGCCATCAAAACATATAATCATCAATTAGAACATTGTTTATAGGATTCATATCCCAACAATTTCCCCCTTTTTGATGAAGCTAAAACTACTTAAACATTCTAAGATCAGTAGTTAAGATATATAGTTAATCATATCAGTTCATCAATTCAAAAATCAGATTCAGATTCATATCAGATCAGATATTACACATACTTCAAATAAGTCACATTACAACAAAATACAAAATAAAGAAATAAAGATAAGGATAAGAAATGTTATCTCTTCAGCATAGTCCTTCATCTTCAGTCTCTATCAGGAATTCTGAATGCCAAGTACATTCTGTTCTTGATATCCATCATGTGCTTATGATCAGTGATTCCTTCATCTTTAATGATCTGTGAAAATATGTTTCCAATTTCTGAGTAATCTGGTTCACCATTTTCAAGTCTAGGAGGTTCCCAAACTGGTTCTTCAGGACATAAAATCTGTATTCCTGTACTAGCAGCTAACAACAGAATATGTTCCCAAAATTCTCTTGAGATATTCATCATGAATGCATCAAAGTCAGAATATTCATCTTCCTTGCTTGAATGGTCACCAAATTTCTTCACAATAAAATTAGCAATCTGCCATTTCTTTTTCAAATTATTCCAGAACTCCATATCTTCTGGATCCACAACAAATTCCATAAATTGTTCATCCAGAATAGTTCCAACAGATTTAGACTTCATTTTCTTTTTCAATGCAGCAACTTTATTATCAAACTTCTTTCTTGTAGCTTCTGCATCTTTCATCTTTTGTTTTCTAATCTGTTCAGCAGATCTTTTCTCAGTCATTTCAATTTTCTTCTTAGCGAGCATCTGATTATGCTTCTCAACAGATTCAGCTATCAGCACATCACTTGGTCTATTATCAGTAACAACATGTTTCAGCTTGCTTTTAGACTTGGTAATTCTTCCAGTCTCTTCAGTCTCTTCTTCATCATCAATAATAAATTTTCTTTTTCTTTTTCCAGAAGAAGATTCAGCAACATGTTTCTGAGTAGCAGTTTTTTGAGTAACAGAATCAGGATTTTGTAACTTTAACTTCAGACTGATGATTTCTTCTTTCAAATCATCAATGCTGGTTTTCAACTTATCTTGACTCACAACCAATTGAGCTTGTTGTGATTGAGTTTGTTCCATCACTTTCATCACTTTTACTTCCCCCTTTTTGGCTTCATCTTGCCATTCCTTCAAAGGTGTCAAAAGTATCTCTACTTTCTTTTGCAGCTCAGTAGATAGTGACTTTTCTTGTAATCTATGCAGATCATAGATTTTGTTCATAGTGAATTCCATTATCTTGTCATAAGAATTTGCAGCAGTCAAACTTTCTAATTTCTCAGTAGCTTGTTGAAATCGTTTCAAAGTCTCATCCAGCTTGCTTTGTAACTCTTCATTATGCTTTTTCAACAATTCAAAGCTAGAGTTGTCTTGAGCTGTCTCAGAAGGAACTGTTCTTACTGTCTCTTGAACATCATCAAGCACAGTATTCTTATCAACATCAATTGGTGTGCTCTCCAACTCATTAGCACCCAAAGATTGTTCCTCTAAGACCTCAGTGTCTTCAGCCACAACTGTGTTCTCAAACATCTCAGTTGCATTAGTATCAGCTTCATAATCAGCTTCCATATCAGCTTCATAGTCAGCTTCAACATCAGCTTCAACATCAGAATGTTTTGCTTCAGTATTATCAGCATCCATGTTGACATCAGTATCAACATCCACATCAGCAGACTTAACCATGGAATATTTGCAACCAGTTATTCTTTCAATCAACTGAATAACAGATTCCAAAGTTGATAACTCAGTATAAGAATTAACATCTGCAGCCTCTTTCTGTTCTTGTTCCCAATTATGAAACACAGAAAGACCACCCATACCTTCAGCAACAACCATCAGCTGATCTAGACCTATACTTCTAAGATATACCCAAGTACCTATCCTTAGAAGTTGCTCAAAGGGTCTAGAGCTGTCATCTAATCCATGAAAACTTTTGAGAAGAGCATTTCTCAACTTAAATCGGATCCTCTCTTCCTTGTCACAAACATGATAATCCATCAAGAACACTGATTCTGGCTGTATGAATTCAGTTTCGGGAGAAGAGGTAATTTCAATTGGTTCAGAGGAAGGTATATGTTCATGCTCAGTAGAGTGATCATGAACTGATTCGGTTTCAAATTCAGGAGATAAATGAGGAGTGGGATTTTGATGAGAACTTGATTTGGGAGTGGAATGAAAAGAAGTGTTCTGAGGGGTTGAGTGAGGAGTGTTCTGTCGAATAGGAGAGTAGTGAACTGACTCCTCGGAACATGAAGACTCAACTTCAAGGGGTTGGGCTTGAATAGAATTAGAGGTTGAGGGAGAAGGGGTAGTGTTCTCGAGGACTCTTCTGGGTCTAAGAACACCAGAAACTTTAGTTCTCTTGTGTGAAAGGATAAGGTTTGAAGAACTTACCTCTTCCACAGAAGACTCCTTCACAGCGGCCACAGACTCTTCTGACTTTTCAGAAACGGCCCTAGCTGATCGACCTCTTCGTAATCCAGATTGGTGAGGATCATGCCTAGTCTTCGTTCTCAACTCCGGCTCATCGTTGTCAGAATGAAACATAGAACCTCCAGATTCTTGTGGTTGATTCCTCTGGCTTTGTTCAAACAAAGTAGACTCCTTCTTGAACAAGAATTTGCCCTGATGAAATCTTTTTGGAAGGCTCCAATCCATCTTCCTTTCAGCTAATTGAGGCAACAGTATGCTCAATTTACTTCCAAAACCCATCAAGGATTTAATGGAAAATTCTCTAGTGACCTCATCAAAAACCACTTTCTCTCTTTCAGCCAATAATCTGCCAAGCAGAAAACCTTGCCAATCACCATTGACACGATCAGTGATTGCAGCCATAATGCGAATCTTGAGATTGGTGAGAGCGTCTTGACTGAAATGTTGCCCTAACAAGCATTTTCCAGCAATATCCATCAATAATTGCAAACCTTCTGGAAGAATATCCTTCTTCAAATTGGACAACGTTGCTGGGTCAACATTCAACCACCTGCCCACGCGAACCTTCTCTTGCCCTGCCATATAGCTCAGAATGTCTATTGGCCCGTCTGGTAGATTGAACGCGATTCCAAGGGTTTCTCTGGAAATGACAACCCTGTGGCCAGAAATGATCGAACGAATGCTGTTTGAGTCACCCTGCACCTGAAGAAAGAATTCCATCGCCTCAGGTTCGTAAACCTTTTCAGGAAATGATTCTAGGTATTTCCGTAGCCCACATTCTTCACACATGGTGAGAATGGCTTGATTCTCAGCTTTCTAACGTCCGTCGAAGTAAACAGAATTTTCAACGAAAATTCCTTTATTCTTACTCGATTTTGCTGGATTGAACGTACCTACAAATTCATTCTCTTCGTTAAGAATATCAATAATCGCCATCGAATAGGAATTGAGAAGTGTAGTTGCAAGGGTAAGAATATGCGAGAGTGCTTGAGCTTAGAGAATTTAGCAGAAAGATTTAGAGTAATGGAGAAGAAGAAGTTAATGTGATCGTGTTAATCAAAATCAAGGCAAATCTAGGGCTTGGATTGATTCTGATTTCCACGTTGTGTGGTTGGATTGAGTTTTAGAAAAGTGTAATTTTAAAAAAAACGTTCCAGATTCATAACATCTCAATTCCAATTTGGAGCCAACTAGTGTTGATAAATACACCTATTAAATTAGGTTAAAAATAGAGGAGTGTATTAATCTTCTCTATAAGTAATCTAACTTTGAACAGTCCTTGACTTAGAGGTACTCTGAGGCAGGATACTGTTCTGATGTATATCAGCACAGTTGTTTTCCATACACATTATACTCCTATTTCTTATTACTACTATATGGAATTTTACTTATCTGGTTTCAGCTGAGTACTGTGATCAGCTGAGTATTATGATGAAGATCAGATCAGTAGTTGGGTCAGCTCAGTAGTCATCAGATTAGTTCCCCAACTCTTCTGATTTTCACCTTTTTGATACCAGCACAATACTTTCTTAGATCAGTACTGGAAATATTTTGTAGACAAATTTTCTGTAATCAAATAAGCTCTGTAGACAGTTTAATCAGTAATCAGATCAGATTTGTAGACAGATCGAATCTGCAATCAGATCAGTTCCCCCTCCAGTGGAGAACTCCTCTTCTGTGCCTGTTTCACCTTGGTAGAAGTGTCAGTTCATGCATAGATGGTGAAATACAGTACAGAATAGTAAAGAATAATTAAAATAGGTCTATATAAGGTTTGTTCTAAGGTGACTTGTGCTTTTGAGTCAACATACAGGATTTTTCAGAAATCATAGATTCCCCCTTAAATGTATATTCTCAATTCCCTCAGCTTTACCAGCTTCCTCATCGGGATTTAGGCATCTTAGTAACCTTTTTACCTGATTATGATAAATGTAGTGGTTATGACATGGTCTGTTCTTTAGAATTTACCCTTCTTGGTGAACTGATCTTGATATCAGCTCAGTACCTGAAATGTTAGTATACAGCTCTATATACAAGCAGGATCCATGTCTATCAATCCTAGACTTATGCATAGCTCTCCAAATCTAGTTTCAGCCAAAGGTTTTGTGAAAATGTCAGCTCTCTGAATATCAGTATGGATCTTTTCCATTCTAATGTTTTTCTTTTCAACATGATCCCTAATAAAATGATGCCTAACATCTACATGCTTGCATCTAGTATGTAAAACGGGATTTTGAGTGATGGCAATTGCACTATTGCTGTCACAGAATATAGGTACATTAGATTCCACAATGTTGTAGTCTCTAAGTTGTTGCATTAGCCAAAGAAGCTGACTACAACAACTTCCTGCAGCCATATATTCTGCCTCAGTGGTAGATGTTGCCACACTTGTTTGTTTCTTTGAAAACCATGATATGAGCTTAGAACCTAAAAATTGGCATGAACCAGAAGTTGATTTTCTATCTATCCTGCAACCACCAAAGTCAGAATCTGAATAACCACTTAGGGATAGATCATCATCTGCAGAATACCACAAACCTCGATTAATGGTACCCTTTAGATATTTCAATATCCTTTTAGCAATCTCCACATGACTTTCTTTGGGGTTGGCCTGAAATCTAGCACATACACCTACTGCAAATGCAATGTCTGGCCTACTAGCAGTTAAATAGAGTAGAGAACCAATTAGAGCTCTGTAATAGGATTGGTAAGCAGACTTACCTTGATCATCAGGATCCATTCTGTATGTTGGCAGCATTGGTACTCCAACTGTTTTACAGGTCTTGATACCAAATTTATCTAACAAATTTCTCGTGTATTTTGCTTGATTGATAAAGATACCATCAGATGATTGTTTTACTTGAAGTCCAAGAAAATAAGTCATTTCTCCCATCATTGACATTTCAAACTTGCTTTGCATGAGCTTTGAAAAGCTTTCACTCATGCTTTTGTTAGGAGATCCAAATATTATATCATCAATATAAATTTGGACTAATAAAATGTCTGTACCTTCTTGTCTTCTGAACAAAGTTCGATCCACTTTGCCCTTAGTAAATCCATTTTCAACTAAGAATAGTGAAAGAGTGGCATACCAGGCTCTTGGAGCTTGTTTCAGACCATATAGTGCTTTCTTCAACCTGTATACTTGATTACCATTTACCTCAAATCCAGGAGGTTGTTCTACATACACTTCTTCAACAAGTATACCATTTAAAAATGCACTTTTCACATCCATTTGATACATAGTGAATTTCATATAAGCAGCATAAGCAAGAAACAATCTTATAGCTTCTAATCTAGCTACAGGGGCAAATGTTTCATCATAATCAATACCCTCAGCTTGAGAGTAGCCCTGAGCCACTAATCTGGCTTTGTTTCTCACAACAAGATCATTCTCATCTTTCTTATTTTTGAAAATCCACGTTGTACCTACCACATTGTGATCAGTAGGTCTCTCTACGAGTTCCTATACATCATTTCGAGTAAACTGATTTAATTCTTCTTGCATAGCAATAATCCAGTTACTGTCAGATAAAGCTTCATTCACATTAGCAGGCTCAATAGAAGATAAAAAGCAACACCAACAGAATAGAGAATTACTGGGTTCAGGCTTAGAATCAAAAAATTGTCTTCTGGTCTTAACACCTTTATTGGATTCACCAATAATCAGATCAGTGGAATGAGCAGATTTCCATGTTTTTCTAGTCTTAACAGGAATAATTTCATCATCCACATCATGTATAACAAAATCATCAATATCAATATCATCATTTTCAGCAGGTTTGTTCACAGGAGAACAGTCAACCAATTCAGGCATGTCAGTTGGTCTAGAAGACTTACCATTGTCTTTTACCTTTTCTACATCATCATCTTTGTTTAGAACATTCAGAAATGGATTGTAGGCTTGTACAGATTCATAGGCTTCAGTCTCTTCAGTGTCTTTATCAGTTTGAATGGTCAGATCATCAATTTTCTTATTGATATGTTGATCAGCAGAGTCCTGTACAACTTCATCAAAGACAACATGGGGTGTTTCTTCTACACATAGAGTAGAGTAATTAAATACTCTAAATGCCTTGCTTGTAGAAGAATATCCTAAGAATATTCCTTGATCAGCTTTGGCATCAAAAGCATTTAATTTGCTCTTTCCATTGTTATGAATAAAGCACTTACATCCAAAGATATGAAAATATGAAATTCTTGGTTTTCTACCTTTCCATACCTCATAAGGAGTTTTACCATGTACCTTATTGGATGCACATCTGTTCTGAGTGTGACAGGCAGTGTTGATTGCCTCAGCCCAGAACTTCTGTGGTGTGTTGTACTCTGCAAGCATTGTTCTGCATGCTTCTTTCAGTGTTCTGTTTCTTCTCTCAGCTACACCATTTTGTTGGGGTGTCCTAGCTGCACTTGTCAAATGCTGAATTCCAGACTTAGAACAAAATTCTTTAATATAGCAGTTTATAAATTCAGTCCCCTTGTCACTCCTGATCTTGACAATGGGCTGACCTTTTTCTACTTGCAACCTCTTTAACAGATCTAGTAGTTGGGTTTGTGTATCACTCTTTTTGTGTAAGAAGATTGTCCAAGTGTACTTTGAATAATCATCTACCACAACCAAAGTGTACCTTCTACCATTCAGTGTAGGGGGTTTTATTGGACCATGTAGATCCATGTGCAAGAGTTCTAAGACTCTACAAGTAGAAAGAGTGGGAATTGACTTAAAGGAAACCTTTACCTGTTTACCTTTTTGGCAAGCATCACACACTTGTGACTTGAAATAGATTTCATTAGGGATACCTTCAACAAGGTAGTTTCTTGCAATCTTGTTAATAATCTTAAAGTTCAGATGGCATAAGCGTCTGTGCCATAGCCAACTGATTTCTTTAGGACTCTTAGAAAGAAGGCAAGCATCCCTAGGACAACTATTCCAATTTACAATGTAGACACTGCCCTGTCTAACTCCAACTAGTAGAATTGTATGTGTTCTTTTATCCCAGATTTCACATTTGGTGCTTTTGAAGTAAACTTTGTAACCCCTGTCACAAAATTGAGAGACAGATAACAAATTATATTTAAGACCTTCAACATATGAGACATCTTGAATCTCTACATCTCCATTCTTGATGTATCCAAATCCTTTTGTGATTGCCATGGAACTATCTCCAAAGATCACTTTTGGTCCTTCCTTCTCATGATAGTCAGAAAGGAGAGTCTTGGTACCAGTCATGTGGTGAGAACACCCACTGTCTATGTACCAAGTTTCTCCAACTGAACCACCTTTCTTGTAAAGATCCAGTCGACCCTGCAAGTAGTGATCTTAATAATTTAGGTACCCTTTCTTTATTGGGGTCCTTGGGGGTTAGTAGTAAGAGGTATCCAAATAAACATTGAAGTTTTGAATAATTGAGACCTCTTAAGTTTTCTACCATGCTTATCACAGAACAGTACTTTATTGACCTTATCCAAATTATCAGCAGACTTAGGATCTATTTTTCTGAGATAGCCTTTCCTTGGTTCTATCCCTTTTTCAGGAAGATCTGTATGTCTGTAATAGTTTGCATATGGCCTAAAAGCCTGTGGACCATACGGCTTATAGATGCGTTTTGGTCTTTCCTCTCCAATGATATCATAATATAAAGGTGGAGGATAAAGAACAAGTTTATTATGATAATGAGGCACAAATTTCCTAGGTTTAGTTGAGTACAGTTGAGACTGCCTTAGAGAAGGAGGTCTAGGCTGTTTCCAACTTGCCTGTGCTTGTCTTGACCTACTGTTCTGAGTCTGCCTCTTCTGATTCCAGGACTTTTCAGCTCTGGTCAGAGGAGTAGAACTCTTCTGGTATGGTCTTGACTGGACTGGTCTAGATCCATTCTTCTGTTTACCATTCTTGGCATTAGGAGGAATGTATTTAGACTGTACTTTGGAGTTTGGTTCACTATCATAGATCATAGGTTCTTTTCCTTTATCTAGTTGCAAAGAACTTGAACTAGCTCCAGTAGTGTTCTTAATGCCTGAAGTAGAGGGACTAGGCAGATCAGTACCTATTCCACTCTTGTCATAAGGAGCTCTGTATCTGTCTGATAATGTTTGATTAATCTTTGAAGAGTTAATCATATCAGATAGCTTCAGATCCAAGCTCAGTACTTCAGATTCTAAGAATCTATTGCGCTCTTCAAGTTTTTCACATTTAATCTTTAAGTCATTGAACTCATTTGTCTCTTTAGCTTGTGTATGAAGCATACCCTGATATAACTTGTCCATAGATGCATACTTATCTTTGAGTTGTGACAACTCTTCTGATAGCCGTGCATTTAGAATAGTTATATTAGGATCCACTTTCATTTGAGCTTCTCTAAGACTCATGATTTCTTGTCTTAAAGATATGTTCTCATCACTGATTTCTATGAATGCTTTGTTAGCTGGTAGGAGGTCTTCTTCATTCATTCCATTGGAATGGTGAAGACTACTCCCTACACTACTATCAGCAGTGTCACATAAATCAGAATCTGAATCTGATTCATCACAAGATTGGAAAGATGTGACAGATGATACCTCTTGATCTATTTTGGGCATCATGACTAGTCCATCATCTGCAATGAAGACTTCTTTCTCACTGCTGGAAGGGTAATCAGAAGAGGAGGATGGTAACTCATCTGAATCCGTATCAGATTCATTGTTAGCCACCATTGCCCTCTTACCCTTTGCATATTTGCGATCTCTCCTTGCTTTCCTTTCTCTTCTGTCTTCAGCACTTAGATCAGGACATTCATGGATGTAATGACCTGGCTTTTCACAGTTATAACACAGAGGTTCATTAGAAGTACGTTTAGAAGGAGAATGATATCGGTTCCTGTCCTTTCTATCAGTAGAGTTTCTATCCTTCCTATCAACAGAGTTCCTATCTCTTCTTTTCTCATTAGAGATCTCATCTCTTCTTTCAGAAGATTTGTGATCCCTTCTGGTTCTAGAAGAGTCCCTGTTGTTAGAGCCCTGAGTGTCCTTATAGAATCTTTTGTATCTACCATACCTCTTGTTAAGTTTGTCAAACCTCTTAATCATTAAATTCAACTGATCCTTAAGATCAAGCTCAGTACTCTCTAGTTCATCTTTTATGTTTGAGGACTTAGACATAGATGATCTAGGATTCTTAGAGGTAGACGCCTTAAGTGCAATGCTCTTGGAGATTTCCTTAACCCTATCACCACTAACGATTGGATCTTCTTCATCCAATTCAAACTCATGTGCCTGAAGGGTTTGGAAGGTAGTTTCGGCAGACCAGTTATCTATATCCTGAGTGTTTTTAATGATCAGTGTGACCATTTTCCATCGTTCATCTAAGGCTTTAAGGATACGTAAATTGATCTCCCTATTGGTATAAGTCTTGCCTAAAACATCCAGATCATTCATAATCTTGGTAAAACGAGTATCGAGCTGGTCTATTGTTTCACCAGGCTTAATATTAAATGATTCGAACTTCTGGACAACAGTGGATAGTTTGCTTTCTTTTATAAGAGAGGTTCCCTCACAAATGACAGCTAACTTGTCCCACATCTCTTTGGCTGATTTACATTTAACCACTTACCCAAGATACTCGTTGGGAAGGGTGTGCAAAATGTAATTCTTGGCCAAGCTGTCTAGATTGTTCTGCCTCATTTCCTCAGTAGTTAAATCTAACCTGGGCTTTGGCACGAGAACACCAATGGCTTTTGAAGGCTCCAGAGTTGCAGTGTTGGGTATCATGGTAGTAATAGGCCCTTCTTTGATCACAGACATCATTAGATCATGGGTTGAACTAAAGATGGCCTCCATCCTCAGTTTCCAGTAATCGTAATCTGCAACCTTGAACTTTGGAAGTTTATTGATGTTAGTTTCTTCCATGATAGAGTAGACAGTTAAGATCAGTAGTATGACAGATAGGTCAAGAAAGACAAGTAAGATCAAGAAACAAGTATCAGTAATGAGAGACAATTAGACTTTCCCCAAAGTCTACAAGGTTATCAAGAAACAGCAGTCCAAAGAACTACTGCTCTGATACCACTTGTTGGTCCCAAAAGTTGAGTTAAGATTGAGTAAGCTAAGAAAAAGTCTAGAGGGGAGGGGTGAATAGACTTTTCAAATTCTATCAAAATATCAGAGTTTTTAGTGCGGAAATGTGTTATGTACAGTATTGTTCTTAGAATCAGCTCAGTACTAAACAGTTAGCTTTTATACTCAACTTTTCTTTAAATCTTTTCTTTAGAAAACTTACTGTTCTTATTCAACAAATATCTCAACAGTTAATCAAATCAAAAACAGTAAAGAACACAAGATTTTTATAGTGGTTCGACAAATGTCTACATCCACTCTCACAACTCCAGTTGCGATGTTTTATTACTCTTTTCCACTTGAGTACTTGTTGTTTATAGTCCCAAGATTAAGACTTCGATCTTATCGATTATAGCACCAGGTATATCTTCGATCTACTAGTAATTTCACAAGTAACTAGCACACTTGTTTACACTATACAAACTTAAAACGAAAAGTAAAACTTCTCTTGATGATAGCCTTTGATTCTTCAATCAGATCTGTGGCTTCTCTTCAATTCTTCGATCTTCAACTCTGTGAGTGCTTGAATACTTGAATGCTTCTTGATTTGCTCTTGAATAGTAATTGTATCAGTAGTCTTTTCAAGTAGAAGATCACACGGTATTTATAAGCAATAGTAAGACAGTTAGCAGTTTGTGAACTAACTCTCAACTAACTCATAACCGTTTCTTGTTGTAACTTCCTTCTGTTTTGTAACCAACTTATCTTATCTTTCCAAGTCAGCTTATCTTCATATAAATCTTCAGTTACGCTTCAAATAAGTCATCCAAACTTATTCTTCAAACAACCAAACCAACTCAGCACAGTAAACTACCCTTCTTAGTTTTACTGCTCTTGGTCAGTCAGCACAGTTCTTCAAACTGTTCAGCTTCTTTAAAAACTTCACTTGATATCTTCAATCTCTGAAATAGTCTTCTTTAGTCTTCTGACATCAATCTAATTTACTGTTCTAACTATTACAATGCTGAATACAATAGAATACAACTTTACATATATAAAACCTATCTATACATCAACTGAACTACATACAGATGAGTATAACTAAGTCCTATACTATAAGCTTTCTATACAATATTTCCATCAGCTTAGTTCTTAAACAGTTCATATATCAGATTAGTAAAATACTAAGATCAGTAAACTTAATCAACATAACACATTAAGATCAGTAATCTTATTTCATATAATTCACATAGAACAACATATAATCACATATATCATTAACTCTAAAGTTGCTTTTGGCCATCAAAACATATAATCATCAATTAGAACATTGTTTATAGGATTCATATCCCAACACTCTCAAATGTTAACATCGTAGATCACATCGGGCCTAGTAGAAGTCATAACATATATGATTGACTCAATAGCTCACGTGTATGAATCAATCTTCATGGCTCGATTACAACTTTCTTAGAAGGACAATCCTTCTTTGATAACTTAATCCCTTGTTTGTGGGTAGAGAATCTTTTTTAATTTTTTTTTATAAAAAACACCTTATCTATATAGGTGACCATTACCTCTATAAATCTTTTTACCAAGGATATAGCAGGTTTCACCCAAGTCTTTCATCATGAAGCTAGGTCTTAGATATCAATCCAATCATTCACAGATTGCATTAGCGTTATATTGTTTTCCAAAATTAATATATCATCTACATAAATGACCATATGAAAAATATGTAAGACGTGATGCATTTTTGATAAATGAATGTCCTTCATTTTTCTCTTTTTTTTTTTTTTTTTTTTACGTAGTTAAACTATTTGATAGCTTCATTAAAACAAATATTTCAACTCTTAGAATAGAGACTTGCTTCATTCTATTGGACGAGTTAGAGCAACTCAATCGGTATTGGGGAAATGGAGTTAAACTCTATTTCAATCAATTACACCCGAAGCATTCCTCATACTTGCACTTTTTTTAATCTAGTTCGCAGTTATAAATTGCTTATAATTGTCATTTCCTTGTGGAATTTATTAGTAGTTCATTTACTTATTAGGATTGTGTTTAGTTAATTGTATTGTCTTTTGATTATTGTTTAACTTTAGTTTTGCATCCAACTCCCGAAATCGTAGCTACGTTAGTTATGACGACGTAGAACTCTAGGGAACCATTACACTAGCCCACCACCCGTGGTTGGTCGAAATACTTACATGTATACTACTATGATCTCTTATGCTTGAGAGGAAGTAGTTAGTCGAAATATATTGCCTAAAATTCAATCAAGTCACGGGGCCCTCTGTTCATATATGTTTAACCATTATATTGTTCTCTTAGGGGTGCGTGAGTCTGTTGGCCTCTCTAGGGGTCGCGGGGATGTCTCGATTCGTGACTTGGCTGTTTGACGAGCTTAGGGGTTTCAGTGTCGCCCTCGATCTATTTGGGTCCCAGTCCCAGTTCGGTGGTTCCCACCAGACCCAGGATGGTACAAGGTGAATGTGGATTGTAGTAGCATCTCCTCTCCAAAGGCACTTTTTACTGGGGCGTTGTTCCGTAGCTCGAGAGGTTTTTTTGTGGCACATTTTGCCCGTAGTGTTGGTTGGAGCTTTTCCCCTGAGGCTGAGATTGCGGCGGGGCTTCATGTTATTATGTTTCCACACACTCTGGGTTGGAGACACTTATGGATTGAATCTAATTTGGAGTTGGCAGTCCGGACCTGGTAGGGTCTCATTCAGACTATTTCTTGGAGACTTCGGGGCCTGTGGAGCATTACACGCTACCTTTTGGAGGACATGACGGTCCGCTTCAGCTATGTCCTTAGGGGTAGCGAACCAGGCAACTGGTTCTTTTGCCAAGCTTCAGAGTACCTCCACCATTTGGAGAGGGCAATGCCCACATATTATCTCTCATTTTCTGTATAGTGATATGAACCCTTCGTATTTACATTTCAATAAGATTGTTACTTAGAGAGGGGTACTTTTTCCCTTGACCCGGGTTTTGTCCCTGAGGAGGGTTTTCCTGGGCAATGTTTTAATAGCTCCCCGACCTCTGGTTCGTCATGTCAACTTATGGCTTTAAGTGTTTTTTATTTTCTTTTTTAATAATATCTCTAATTCCCTCATATTATCACTACAAGAAAACTGCAATTTAGGTGCGAAAATAGTAGCTCCTTACTTCGTGGCTATTTTTTTTTGCGATAAATATTTTAATTTCTTTTCAAATGTTAGCATTGAAAGTTATGTTTTCATCGCTAATATTTGGCGATAAAAATATAGATTTCATAGTAAATGTTAGCGCTAAAAATATATGTTTCATTGCAAAATGTTAGCGATAAAAACCATGTTTTCATTGCAAATGTTGGCCATGAAAATTTATATTTCATCACAAAATAATAACGATGTAAAATTAATTAATCAGCATACAAATTTAATAGGAAAATTAGTAATTAAATATGGTATATAATCACAAATAATAGCTACGAAATTTAAATTTCACCATAATAAAATCAATAATATCATTATATTTTATAAATAAAAGAGCACCCATCAAATACATCCAAAATGTCAACTACATCAAAATATGAAAGGAAAAAAAAAAAAAAACAGTCAAGACAATGTGGTAAGCAGGAAACAACACTAAACCAGTAGAAAACATCACCAAACACTACAAAAAACACCTCAATTAACAACTTATTAGAGACCGTAAAAATGGTCTCTAAACGCATTAGAGACCGTTTTAAGACCGTTTTTGGTCGGTCACTATTAGGTTCGTTTCAAATATTTTGAGACCGTTTTTATGTATCGGTCTCAAATTGTAGACCGATTTTTTTAGGTCTCTAAATTGGTCTATTTTTTAGGTCTCTAAATTGTAGACCACTAATGCGGTCTACAAACGGTCTCAAACGATTGGTCGGCCCGAACTTTTTTCTGGCATTGTGACGGTCTCAAAACGGTCTTTAATTTAGAGACCGCCACATCTGCCGTCATCGTCTCTCTCTCCATCACTCTCTGTTTAGTGTTTACCATTGTCTTACCATCAGTCTCGCACTCTCTCGTCGTCGATCTTAATATGACTATTCAGTAGAGGAGGGAGAGGGGTACTTGTTGTACCCCCAAAATTGAAAATTTTTAAATTAAAAAAGTTAGGGTTTATATATATTATTATATTGCTATATATATATATTTAATTAATTGAGATAAAATTGTTAATGAGTTGTTTCGATTGTGAATTTATTTATAGTAATATTCATAATAGTTGTAATTTTATTACTAACTATAATTCAATTAAAAAATGTTGAATGATACATCTAGTTTCTTTTTTAAAGACGTCCAACTGATATATAAAAGAGTATAAACAGTGAAAAAATGTGGATGATCCATATCTAATCATTGTTTAATTACTTTTATTGAAAATGATGTGTTTCTACAAATTTTCAATGACGATGCCACATATCGCATCAAAAAAAATGACAACTTTACGAACTCAATTGTATTTATAATTTGATTTGCATGTTATTTGTGTGTGTGTGTGTGTGTGTTTTTTTTTTTTTTGCATCAAGTTGTATGACTTTAAGTGTTTCGTAATAATATGTAGCCATCAGAAGGCCAGAATCCAGAAATGTACAAGGAAGGAGATGATCAGGAGTTCTACTATTCTTGGATGATAGAACCAAAGAAACTTGTAAGTGCTCAGAACAAGAACACTTTAAAGCCTTCTTACAGACACTTGTTTGATTGTGTTGTAAAAAGCTTGTTGTGCCACTCAGGGAGTGTTGAACAAATCAGTATGCCTAAGTTGAGAGTGATGGCTGCTGTGATTGACTCTACTGAGAAGAGAGTCAAGTTCAACTGGAAAAATTTCATTCTTGACAAGATGATGAATGAAAAATTTAAGTTTAAGGAGATGAAGCACCACAAGGTGGTGGTTGAAGGAAGACTTCAATTTTGCACAAGAGCCAGCCTGCTCTTGGAAAGATTTGCTCACTACTCTCATCTTCAAGCAAAGCCAAAGCCTTTTCCTGCACAAAAGGTGATGTTCAGAAAGCTGTCTTCAAAGACAGAAAAGAGAAAGCAGGAGGCTGCCTCCAAGAAAGTTGTTGCAACTGTTGCAACTGTTCCAACAACCAGAGCCTCTCCAAGGAAAAGGAAAGCACAATCACCCAGACTCCAGCCAAAGATGAAGAAGATGAAGCAGATTCTAAGTGAATCTTCCCCTGAAAGCCTGTCAAGAAGTGGAGGAGCCACTTCAGAGGAGATTGAGAAGGTGGCTGATGAAGGAGTCAACCCTCCTGAAGAGGGTGAAGTATTCAGAGAGATTGTCCCACTACAACCTGAGACAATCACAGAATTCAGAGACCTTGACCAGCCAACAAGGTATGAAAGGAGAAGAAGAATCATCAAGACTTCTGAGAAGCAGAGGTTGATGGAAGAGGAAAAGAAAAAGAAAGAGTTCCTCAAGGAGATTAGACAGGCTAGTAGGTCTAACTCCAAGTCCAAGTCAAAACCCAACAGCCCTGAGGCCAACTCCCCTGATATTCAATCTAGAATAATATCTCCAAGGCAAGAAGAAGAGGAGTGCAAGACTCCTGAAGATGCCCCCATTATTGCAAAGAAGGTTTATTCCCCAGAAGGTGCACCTGATAGAGCAGGTATTGATGTGCTGGCAGATTTGGTCAATCTTGAGGATAGACCTTTTCCCCCCCTTGATCCAAGACTTCTTTCTTATACCAAACTTCTTGAAACTGCTATTCAAGAAGGTGATCAAGTTGTTTTCCCACCCATTCCAGCCATTCCAATTATCTCTTCAGACACATTGCTCTCAAAAGCACCTGAATCCCAACTTGCTTTGATCTCTCCTGACCCCAACCCTTCTGAGCCCAACCTACCTGAATCCCAATCCAACTCTCCTGAATTCCAAGCCAACTCATCTGGAGATGATAGTGGTGAAGAATACACCTATGAGGGGATGTTGAGGCAGATTGCAAGAGCCAATGTGGATGAATTATATCCAGGATTGAAGGCATATCCCAGGCTGCAACAACAGTTCTATGATCTTAGAGCACTTGTTGAGATCAAGGATAGAACAATTGTGGAAATAGCTCAGGCTATTCAGGATAAGGGTGCCAACTGGTGGCAGGTTGAGGAAAATAGGCTGTTACATTTTGCAAATGTAAAGAAGACCAGTGTATTAACCACTGAAGCCCTATTTTGCACCATTGTTCATGAGAAGGTGCTTGCTGAAAGAGAAAGAATAGCACAAGGAATCAAGCATCCTGACAGTACATCTGATGATGATGATCACACCAATCCCAACCCCCCTGGCCTCAACTCAGCTCAGGTACATTACTTGACTTTTCATTCTGTGAAGGACTCTGATCATTCAGAGGAGTTGACCAAAGATGGTAACTCAGTCCAAGATGCATTGGCCAAGGATGGTTCTTCTGAACCTGAGGCACAGCTTGACAATGCTGAGACTTCCATGGGAGAAGCTAGTTTGGCTAAAGCCTCATCAATGTCAGGCAAGTTGGACATTGACCAGCCTTTAGTCATTCAGGATGACTCAGTGGTCTTGGGATGCCCAAGCACTGTGATCTCCCAACAACTGCCCTCTGTGAATCCTATTGAGGATATGGAGGTGTCAGGTTTAGGAATTGAAGGAGTTGAAAAGACTGATAGTGCAGAAAATTCAGAGGGAGATGATGGTGAGGATTGTGTAATCACAGGTTCCTTGAGTGCACCACAAATAGAGGGAGAGGAAGTAGAAATATTGGGTGCAGCCCAATATGAGAGTCAGGCTATTCTTCAAGTCAAATCTGAACTTGATGAATCCCTTGGTGAAAGGAGGCCTGATTCTCCAGTGAATGTGAGTCTATCTGTTGAGAATGAAGAAGAAAAGAATATAGTTGAAAATGAGAGAGAAGGTGCTGATGTATCAGACCTTATCGGAGAAAAAGAAATAGAGGATGTTGAGGGAGTTTTTACTAACACTGTTAGTTTTGCAGATTCTGTTGCTGTCACTCTTGAGCAAATTTTTGCAGATGCCTCCCTGACAGATATACCAATTGCTGCTGACACTGATCTTGAAGCAGTATCAGCAAATGTGTCCACACTTAACCAAATCTACTTTGAACAAGCCAATACCTCTGAGGCTCACTTTCAGATTGCTACTCAGACTGCATCCATCATTGAAGAGCAGTCAGAGAAGTTGGACACACTGGTCAGGGAAGTTGAGAAGGCTCATGCAACAACTGTTGATACCTTAGATGGCCAAGGCAAGACTCTAGCCTCTGTGGAGATGAGGCTAACAGGGTCAGAAGAAGTGATATTGCCCACTCTTGATGCAAGAATATGTGGAGTTGAAACTGGACTGCAAACAGTTTCAACTGAAGTGACAAAAGCCAAGGATGCTATGGGAAAATTCACAAGATCTGTGAAGAAAGAACAGCAGGGTCTCAAAGACTTGTACAAGCATAATGTGAAAGCCTTAAGAAAGACAATCAAGGATGCTTTAAGGCAGAGGACAGCAGCCCAGAGAAAGAAGGCAGAAGAGTTGAAAGCTGCAATGGTGAAGGAGGCTGCTGAGAAATTCACTGTTGAACTCATGGCCAAAGTGTCTGATCAAGTTGTGGCCAACCTCACTGATCAACTTCAGGCCAAACTTGATCAATCACTGAAAGCCACATTGGATGCCATTGTTTCCCAAAAGATGAAGCCTGTTCACACTTTCTTGAGCATGGCAGATGATAAAATGCAAAACATTCATGATGAGAATATTTATCTACTGCAGGAATTGAAGTCCCTCACTCAGGCCCACTCACAACTCTCGGTCTCTATGAGTGAACTAAAGCCCCAGTGTTTTGATAATGCCAAAAAGGGGGAAAGAGAGAGAGCAAGGGCAAAGGGAACCTTGGTGATTGGTGAACCTAAGGGAAAGGAGAAAGTCCCTGAGATTGAGGAGGAGGCAGTAGAAGACATTGGGAAAGGCAAAGGCCCAATGAATATTGACAATTTGACTGAGGAAGAGCAGATTCAAATAGCTGTCAAGGAGTCCATGATGTCAGCTATGGAAAGTCAGGCAAGAAAGCTTCAAAGGCCAGGTGGTGAGTCAGCAGGACTTGAACCTAAAGAGAAGGCTGCTGAAGTAAGGGGGAAGGTGACAAGGTCATCTGAAAGAAAGAGGAAGATTCTGGAGGAGTTCATCAACATCATGAAGATGGAGAAGATGAAGATAGGCCCTAGAGGCTCCAACAAGGATGTTTGGGAGCTGAAGAAAAGGGTCTGGGCTCAATATGGCATTGCTCCTCAGGATGATGGAACTCTCTGAATGGATAAGTTCATCTCTTCCCTATCTGAATTTTATGTTTGATTATGATGTTGTTATTTTGTTTTCTCTGTATCAGTTATGTTGTCCTTGATTTTCTGATATGTAATGCTTGATGATATATAAAAGGACCACTGATTTTCTATCAAGAGATAACAACTCATTATCTCAACTAACCTGACATTACATATATACTTGATTTATTGTGCTAACAGTTTCTTTCAGGAAAGTTGACCAGTTCACTCATCCTGAAGATAAAATATAGTATAAGTCAAGTTCCCTTTGTAATAGGTTTTGGCATCATCAAAAAGGGGGAAATTGTTGGGAATAAAATGATTTTGATTTAGATACCAAAACCCCTGATTGATGATGTACATATTAGTTGAGATATGCTCAAGTTATTGTTCAGGCAAGTTGTCCCAGAACACTTGAGTATGTAGAATGCTTAAGTTAAAAATCTCAGAAATGTTGTGAGATTTTAGAGTTCAGGATAGTTGTCCAATGCTGAATGTTAGACAGCTTGATAGGTATTAAGTCTTGTGGCCAAAGTTGCTGAAGCATCATGACAGCTGACCAAGTGGACAACTGAGCTGAAGAGATCAAGTACACTAAAGCTGTGATCATAAATGCAAAAGATCAAGACAGTTGAAGTACAAATGATCAAGAGAATTGAATGACAAAAGCTTACAGAAGACACATTCAATGAAGCATTTATTGCCAATCATGCCTGAACCAAGCATTGAAGACTTAGAGCATTAAAGAGTGAAGCATTGAATGAATGTTGGAACATTCTAAAACAGCAGCAAGAATGTTCAGGGAGCTTGTCCCATCTGACCGTTGGTTGAGTGTAGATTCTGCCACAAATCAACCTTGGGAAGTGTGCTTATTTGGAAACTGTCACAATTCATCTCAGCCGCATTTTTCAGAAGTCAACACATTCATTCAAGCAACCATTGAAGAGCCCTTTTACACAGTGGATAAAAGGAAGTCAAGCTTCTTAGCCGTTTCAATGGTGCTGCAAATAGACATGTTTGAATTGCTATCTCTCCAACGGATAGTTGTTCAAATATGCCTATATATACAGAAGTGATCAAAGGGATTCACAATCCAACTACAAGCTATCAAACTATTATCAAGCTTTCAAAGGAAACCAAGCTATTCACAAGAATCCCAAGTTTCCTGAATCACTTCAAATTAGCTAAGCCATTCTTTGTAAACATCCTAGCTTAGCATTGAGATATCCTAAGCCTTTACATCTGTTCTCATTGTAAAGGATATCTCTACTAGTTGGAACCAAACCTCAAACCTTATCTCATTTAGTGAAGAGAGTGTTTGTTGTAGAAGTGAGGAGTTAAGGACTGTTAGAGTGAAACACAGTCTTAACTCAGTGAGATTGAGCACTAGGACTCAGATTATCCTAGGGATCAAAACACTAAGAGAGTGTTGTTGATCAGTGCACCTTGGCACTATAAAACAAGCTAATTCCATTGTGAAGGAATTATCCTGTTCAATCAGGGAAAGTGGATGTAGGAGCTTGAGTCTCTGAACCACTATAAACTTGTGTGTCTCTTACTTATTGCATTCTTTATTGCATTCATATTCAAACAATTTTCAAAGAACAAACTCTAGTAAGTGAGAAAATTTGTTTTGGACAAAGTCCCTGATAACTGTCTTTTCAGAAATTAACTTGGAGTATTTCTTTAAGTCAAAGGCCAACCACATTCCGCACTTAGCAACTCTTTTAGATATCTAGCCAACTGATCACTCAATAGTAATCAGTAGGACAAGTATCTATCAAAGTTCACACTCAGGCCAGTTGTGAGACAACCTGCCTGATAAGACCAGTTTTGTTAAAAAGAAAAGAATTTGCATACACAAGTGCATTCCCCCCCCCCATACACTTGTGTTATACTCCACCAAGGACCAACAACAACTCTTTTGACGATCTCCATGTTTTGCATACACTTCCGAAGGTCCCTTGGGTCCTTGAAGTAGTTGAACGTCACTTTTGGATTTTGATTCGGGTCATTGCTCTGGAGCTCCAAATACCAAGTGGAGAAGGGCCGGGCCAACTTTTCCCCGACGATTCCAAATTGAGTGATGTTAATAATGGGAACAATGCTTAAAATTGGTAACCCCAGTAATCCACTAGCTGCTTCAATGTAGCAACCTATATTGTCGTTGAGTATTCCCACGGCCTCGGCCAGGGAGTTTTCAACGGGGATAGGGGGTGGTATTAGAACTGCATTCAACGGGTTATCGGATAGGCCCTGGCCCACCATTGGCTGCTCCAATACAATATTAATGTCGTAGGCCTGGAGATGTTGAGACGGCCCAATACCACTCAACATCAACAGCTGTGGGCTCCCCACTGTACCGGCTGAGAGAATGATCTCACTTGTTGCATTGTTGTTCAAGAGTGTACGCCTACTGCCTCTTGAGTCTCTGAACAAAATGCCGTAAGCCTTGGGTTTTTGCCCTGCAAATTGCGCAATGCATGCCAAGAAATATAATCTTATAAAATACCTTATGTTTCTACCCATGTCAAATATGTTTTGCACGTTTCATCCCAAAATGGGCCAAGAATGTAAACTTGTGGGCAAAAAAAAGAGTTTGTCCCTACGTATAACTATTATCTACTTTAAAATAAAAGATTCAACAAAATAATTTATCTAACCTGGTAAAGTCTTAAACAAGATTTGGTGCACGGTAGCATGTAAATAAACAGTAATCATGGTCGGATCTGCATACTCCAATAGATCAGCTGCAGTATGCCTATACCCAGTCTTATCAAAAGTTGTACCACCAATCTTTGTCCCTTGCAAATGCTCATACGTGAATCCATTGTCCCTCACGGCCGCTTGCCAACTCTCCACCAGCAGTCGAAACACCAACTTCCTCTCCACCCACTCATATGATTCATTCACCCAACGTCTTGCAAGAACTTACTGTCGGCCCTCGAATAGAACCCCCCATTGATGGCGGTGCCTCCACCCAAAATGCGGGCACGATGGTTCAGAACTCCGTCTGTTGAGATAAATTGTTGCGCGGGTGAGCTCGGGGTAGGATCCAACAACGTCGAAAGAAAAGCCTTAATGTTGGTTACTTTGGAGTTGTTGTACGGAAGAACTCCCATCTCTAAAACTAGTACTTTTGCGGAGGCGGAGAGCGTTGCTGCTAGTGCGCAGCCTGTCGTTCCGCCTCCTATGACTATATAGTCATAGTATTCTGCTCCCGATGCTGCTGTGGCATCTTTTGCAAAGGAAGGATACGGTGCTGATAATAAATATAGAAAATTATTAATTGATTATTTCTTTAAAAAAATGAACATAAGAAAAGATTTCTACATTACATACCTTTCTCGGCAAAAGAAAAAATAAAGGAGAAAATCCCAAGAGTAGTTGCAATAATTGGTACCCCCTTTGCAAAAGCCATTCTGATAAGAATTGCAAGTATCACAGGAAGGAAGGAAGTTAAGGTGAAGAAGATGACTAAACATGTCCTCCTTTTATATAAGAGAAACATATAGCATTGCAATTAGAGTATCTGGTCATATGACTAATGTACAGTGATCAAGTGTAGAACTACCACTAAAACAGAATTCTCTAAAGTACAGTGCCTAGTAGGATGAGGAGTTTGGAAGAGATACAAGCCTCTAACTTGCTCAGCAGTACCAATCACCTTCTTGCTCAAGTTGTCCTGTAAAATGCAATGTGAGGACAAAAAACTAGCAGTGCAATTAGAGTATCTGGTCATATGACTAATGGATAAAAGATTGTATGTAAAATCTGGAACATATAATACATTGTATAATGTGAGGTGGTCATTCAAAGTGATGTTTCCCATGTGAGTAGCTATAGAGACTGCATTATTTGGGAGTGAAATGACAATGTTGACAACAGAAGGAGGTAAAGTGAACATGGAAAGATCAAATACCATGTGATCTGTAGCACTTGTGTCTAAAATCCAAGATGAAATAGATGCAGAAATGGAATTAGTAGTGGAAGTCATACCAGATGTTGTGGTGAGTTGGTGATCCTCAGGTGGAGTGGTTGTTGTTGATTCGGGTGGAATTTACACGTTTTAGAGGCACATGTGAAGCGTTTTTTGATGTGAATTTCATTGATTTATGCATTGATTATGATTGTTTGAGCCAAAATGAGAGAAAGGTTGTGTTTTGTCGATTTTATAGGAAATACGATGGAATTTGGAGCAAAACACCAACCATACTTTACTGGATCAGGAAGAGGAGTGCACCGTTGGATTCGTCTCGAAAAATGGAGTGGAATGAAAAAAAGAATCGAGTCAATCGGAGGTCGGAAGCTCGAGATACGAAGAGACGAAAAAACATGCACGGGTAGAATCGACCCGGGCGGGTCAAAAACGACCCGGGCGGGTCAAAATCACCCGGGCAAGGGCAGATTTGAGAGATGTTCGAATTTGGCCCGGGTGAAACCCACTCGGCCGGGTGGTTTCGACCCGGGCAAGGCCAATTTTCCAAGACATTCGTAATTTGGCCGGGTGGGGTGCCCGGGTGGAACCCACCCGGCCGGGTGACAACATTTTCGGGGGTTTTTGGCCATTTTCTCCATTTTTGAGGGACCAACTTGCAATTTTGGCATCCAAACCCTTCCCCAACACTATATAAGGCCTCATTCTTGAAACCCAAGACATCCTCCCCCAAATCCACACATAGTTACACACATTTGGAGGTGTTTTGGCCATAACTTCTTCATCTCTTCACCAATTCATGCAAGAGAAGAGGCATTAGCTTGGGAATTCCATTCCCTACCACATTTTAGACTAAGCTTTCTCTTTCTTTTCCTTTTTATTTAGTTATTTCATTTGGATTTTGTAATTTGATTATGTTAGTAGTTAGCTAAACAACTTGTGGTTCTAAGGCATTGTAAGACTTGGATTGATGTTTATGAGTAATTTCTTGCATTAATTGGTGTTTGTCTCTTATTTGTGTGTTTAATTCTTTATTGCAAAGCATGTTGTTATTGGCCATGATGATTTGCTTAATTCATTGTTAATTGGGGTAAGATCGAGAGATTTATTCCATTTAATCGTATGCAAGCATGCAACCCGATATTATTATGAGCTCGAGAGAGGATTAATTATCGGAGAGGGAATCGAATGATCTTTAGGGCTAGTTTAGGTAATACAATATTTGTGAGGTAGAGATACAAGCTTATATTGTGTTTTCCTTTGAGTTAATTAGATCGAGAGATTAATTAATTCTTCTTGTGTGATCACCCTATATGAGACAACCTTAATAGCCATTTAAACGAGATAACATTCATAAACGGACATCTAGGTGTTACAATTGCCTTGGAACCCACTTTCTCTTAATTGAGTTTTCATCCACTTTACGTTTGTTTTATTGATTTGCATGGTATTTGATCGACTTTTTCATTACTCTTTCATTGTTTATTTGTGACACATTGTTAGACAATCTTAGGAATAAATCAACTTTCAAATTATCTATCACGTCTACTTAGAACTCGATTAGCAAACTACCCTTTTACGCTTAACCTCCTCGTGGGATCGACCTCGTGCTTATCACGCTACAATAGACGCCGTATACTTGCGGTTGTTTATTTAGTGTTGCATATCACGTGTATCAGTTGCACCAGCTACAGAGTGGGATGGTTCCTTGATGTCACAAGGGTTCTGCACCTTGGAGGCATTCACATAGTTGTTGAAGAAATCAGGCTGGATAAGTGGATTGGAGAGGTCCTTCCCATGAACAGTTCTGATGGAGTTGCTTACAAACTTGTTGGGATCCTTAGGAAGAGGCCCTCTAGGCCCTTTCCATCCAGGGGGAAAGCCAATAATGTGGAAACATCTATCAATTGTGTGGCCCAAACCATCACAATGGCCACATTTGATAGGTTTCTTCCTGTCTTTATAAAATCTAGCATTCTTGGCATTCATAGCAATAGTATCAAGGTGCAGGGGATCAGGGTTAAGATTTAAAGTTCTTTGGGATTCTTCTTGGTGTAAGAGGCCATAAATTTTGGACAAAGGAGGAAATGGTGATTGTAGCAGGAATTGACTCCTAATAGTGGTGTAAGAATCATGCAAGCCTACTAAAAATTTCATGACAGCATCTTGTTCCTGAGTTTGGGTCATCAATTTAGGCAAATCACATCTACAAGAATCCATGGCACCACAAGAACATTTAAGAAGAGGCCTAAAACTAAGATATTCATCCCACAAGGCTTTAAACTGATTGTAATAACTGACAAGTGATTGAGAACCTTGAGTGATAGAGCTTAGGGATTTTTCTAGATGATAAACTCTAGTGCCATCAGATAGGGCAAACCTAATTTTCAATTCATCCCAAACATCCTTAGCTATAGAGAAGTATTCTAAGGTTCTATTAATGTCAGGCATAATCGAATTTAAAATCCACATTAGAACAAGGTCGTTTGCCCTTACCCAAGCAGCATATATGGCCGGATCTTTATCCTCTTCTGGAATGGGCAGGGATCCATCAATAAGGCGAACTTTATTCTTCACGCTGAGGCCCCTTTTGATGGCATGGCTCCAAGAAACATAGTTGGAGCCATCAAGAGGTTCAAGAACAATGGCAACGGCAGGGTTGGCGTTTGGATGTAGTGCCAACGGAGAGAAAGGGTTGAGTGCTGGATTGAGCGAGTTGGCGTTGGTGATAATTTTCGCCGTGGAAGCGCCAGAGGCTGAAGAATCGGTGTTATCCGTGTTGGCCATGGAAGAATCAGAGATAATTGGGGAAAAAAAAATCTAGTCGAAGCCCTGGGAAAGAGGGGATCGATGAAGATGATGAATCACGGTGAAAACGTGAAATTAATTGGATACTGATACCATGTTGATGATCAAACCATGGATCATCATTCTTTGAAGAAGAAGAAACTGAATTGCAATGGGAATTTTCTGTATATTCGATGAAACAGAAATTACAAGATGAAGTCTTAAGAATGAAGTTATCATCCTTATATACTTAAGAGTATATTAAGTAACAAACTAACTGCTAATCTAACTTAATTAACAAACTAACTGCCCTAATAAGAAGGGTGTATAAATACAAAGGCTAGGAGTGTATCTATTTAGTGTATACACCTTTATACGAGTTTAAATCCCAATAAAAACAGCTTCATCCCTATTAAATTGGGCAGTCAATAGTCCTCCACCCAAAAAGGTAGAGACAATAATTCGGCCCACAGTGAATCAACTCTCATCCCGAAGAGGGGGATTTGCCCCACCCATATTAACTAATTGAAAAAGCATGCAATTAAATATTCTAACATGTTATAAATATTTTAATCTAAATTACATAATTAAAAAATGCAAAAAAAAAAAAAAAATTAAAGAAAAAAAATAAATGGTGAAATCACGAAAACTTATGGTTGAAATGAAGAACGCAGAAAACTATGCGTGTTCAGCACCTCCTCGACCGTTTTCTGGCGATATATAGTCGTGACAAAAGAGGAGTGGTTTCTGAAATGGTCTCTCATTGTCATTTATAGTAAAGAAATTAGCGACGAATTTACGACGATCTGCAAAATCGTCGCTAATTTTACCACCTAGAGTTAAAACAACATCGTTTCTGCTTGGTTTGCGATAAAAAAATTTGTCAAAAATCCATTTTTTTAATAAACCATTAGAAATCAGGCATTTGTATTAATAATTCACGATATACGAGTAATCATGGAACCGTGTCGATTTACGACGTTTTTAAACCAATATTGACACCAAAATAATTAAAAATATTAAAAAAGTACCAAGGAAATTTTTTGTATAATGAAATATTATTAATTGTTATTATTCTTGTAATTTTTAATTGGGAAAATTGCACTTTTAGTCATGTAGGAATTTTTTAAAATCATTTTTGGTCCTTAGGTTTATAAATGGTCCTGTTTATTGCTGATTTAGTTCTATCCGTTAGTTTTTCAATGTAAACCGTTAGTTGACCAAAATATATTCCTATTAAAAAAGTAATTATAATTAAAAATAAAAAAAATTTAAAGCTAATAATAAATTAAGTAGAATTAAAAAATAAAATAAAAATCAATAGAATTTAAAATATTAATTTTTTTAATATAAATTAAAAAAAAATCACTAAGTTATATAATCTGATTTTTTTTTTTTATAGAATATGAATATATTCTTTTTTAATCCAAGAATCTTAATATAATTAAAAATTACTGAAAAATAATGTAATGTAACTTAAAAAAATTTAAATAGCTTTTGATGAAATTTCTTGTATCAAAACTGAAATATATAAAAAAAATTGAATATACAAAAAATTCATATAATTTGATAATACACACAAAAAAAAAAAATCAGGCCAATTTGGATATAATTTAAAAATACACACAGAAAGTAAATTTAAAGATTTTAAATAATTATTTAAATAAATAGTTAAAATACATTTGCTAGTGATATTACTAAAATTTTATTTCCATATTAGGCTTTTGGGTGTGTTTTACCGGTTGTGTAACTTTTACGCAATTTTCATCTGTTAAAACAAACATATTTTTAATATGAGACTAAAAATGTATAAAAATGATCAAAAGTGATTTAATCTCATTCTTATAGGACACAAAGTGAAAACTTTAACGGTTCACGCAATTTTTATCCGTTAAAACTAACATAAATTTACTACAGGACTAAAAGTGTATAATAAAAGATCGAAAGTGATTTGACCACATTCTTTTTTTTAGAGCGATTTGACCTCATTCTTACAAGGCGAAGAAAAGTGCAATTTTCCCCTTTTTAATGAGATTTTTAGAAAATTTAATAAGATCTTTAGAATTTTCTATTTTAAAATTTTTATTTTACACATTTTATAGTTTTTAATTTTAATGATATTTTTAGATTTTGTTTTTTATTTTCAATCTTAAACGACATAAATTTGACTATTTAGCCGGAATCCCAATTTATTCTACACATGCGAGCCGCATGTTCACATTTTCTGTAAGTTTGAATATTTTCCAGCAAAAATGATGTAAATTGGACATTCACGGTTTGATTGGGATTGCATATATTCTGCCTTTGTTAAAGGATTTTGTTTGATTTATTTTTTATATGTTTCCCTGTTATTTTGGAAGCGTGCCATCTGTTGTCAAAGGAAGGCAGCGTGCGTATGAGAGATGTGAAGTCGATGTGTGTGTTCTCAAATGGGCAGGGGTACCGTACATTCGCGTATACATAAAAAATTGACTTAAATGAAATAATTTTTTAAGTTGTATTCCCTCCGCCCCATTTTTATTTGAACATCTATTGTTTGCACAAATTTAATTTAGAAACTGTTAATTGATAAAAAATATTTTAGGGGAGATTTTTAAAAGGGTAAGTAGTTTCTTTTTTCCAATTAAGTAAATGATCAATAAAAAATGAGACATTGTTTTTGAATTTTGACAAATGAAATTCAAATAATAATGAGACAAATTGAGTATATGTTAGCGAGATCGAGGTTTCCATCATTGTTAATATGTGCGCAATAATTTTGGGTCCGCCACTGATCATGCCCATATAGAATAGTTAATAAAAAATAAAATAAAAAGAGAGTGAATTTAAATTTGGGTGTCATTACGTGCTATTGTAAAATTGGCAAAGAAAAAGAGGGATGAAAACGAAAAGTGAAAAGAAATTAAATGGGCCATAACAAACACAAATCCAGTAGCTCAATCTACAAGCAAAAATTAGGAAAACAATCAAGAAGAAAACAAGAAACAATTAAATTAAAACATCAAAAGTTAATTATATATATATATATATGATGATGAATGCAAGACTGGCACAATGTCATTACAATGGAGAATTGAGACAACATTACAGCACGAGTTAAACTTGTTAACTACTACTACTACGTTTGGAGACCAATTTCGTTAATTGTAAGAATAAGTGCATCGTTATCAAGCTATCCGAACCCGCTTGATGACCCTTTTCGGCTGCCCTTTCAACATTCAAACTTTTAGCAATCTTCTCTAGGCCCCCGTACAGCCCCAACTGTTTGCTTATATTTCTAATGTCATACGAAGTCTTTCCAAAGATACTCTCCTTTACCATCGTAAACTCCTCGTAGTTGTTGGGAAGTCGTCTACCGGTAAGGATTCTGATCAAGTAGCCGTAGTTGTAGATACCATCAAAAGTTATCCATCTCAAGCTTGAACCCTGACCCAATCCAAATTCATGGAACTTCCGTGCAAAAAAACGAGGATTAATGCCAATAGCCTCGTTCTTGTCAAAATTGAAACCGTGGTTCTTGAGGAAGGTGATTGCTTCTGGTTCGTGGCAATCACGGTCGGGATTGAAACCGTGAATGTTGAACTGCCATAGGTAGCGGAAGGGGGTGCCAAAGGAAGGGAGGTTTCCGTTAATATCGGAGAGAGTGAGACCGAGTTGGATGAGTTTGAGTGAATTAACGTTCTTCCTCATCAATCCGTAGAGTTGTGTAGGTGAAAGTTTAGAGAAAGGTGTACGAGTAGTGAAGATAGAACCTGGAAATTTGGTTTTGAACGAGGCGAAACAAAATTTAGATAGACATTGACGAACAAGTCTGAGTTCTTGTTCAACGTTTGAGTCCCAAACCTCACGAACAATAATCTGTGACTGAGAGCAAGACATTATTACAGATAATTAAATACAGAGAGTAATAACGTTGTAGTAGAGATTATGAAAGATGAAGAGAAGCTCGGCCAATTATACAACAAAACTACATATCCACAAAAGATATGTTGCCATAAATAATCTATACATATCTTTTTTTTTAGATTTTTTTTTTATTTCTTAAGATTACGATTTGAAAATTATATCTAAAATATTAAAATTTATATTATATGATATGGAAATACAAAAAAAGTTTGATAGAGAAAAAAAAACGTAAATTGATATATATGTATGTAAGTAGAAAAAAAAAAGAGAAAATAATAAAAATAAAAAATTCAGATTCGTATACCATTAGAATTATAAAACGTAAATTGATAGAGAAAAGTAAATATAATTGAAATAAAAAATATAGAATTTGAAAATGTAAAGGGACAGAGAAGAGAGGGGAGCAAGAAAATTGAGAAGAGATAGAAAAGAGAAAAATATTTAAAAATAAGTTCACCCACCCCCATTATATATTTATATTTTATCTACACCAGTTAATTTAATGAGTTCATCCCTAAATTATATATTTACCACAATTATCTGCACACATTCATTTTATGAGTTCACTCCCAAATCATTTATTTTTTACAACAGTTATCTACACCCGCTAATTTTATGAGTTCACCCCCAAATTATTTTTTACCATAGTTATCTGCACCCACTCATTTTATGAGTTCACCCCCAAATCATTTCTTTTTTACAACGGTTATCTACACCCGCTCATTTTATGAGTTCACCCCAAAATTATTTTTTTACCACAGTTATCTGCACCCGCACATTTTATGAGTTCACCCCCAAATATTTTTTTTAAAAATAATTACATTTAAAAGACTATATAATTTTTTTATTAATATACACAAAATATAATAAAATCAACTCTAATTTATACATTTACAATTTACAGCCGAGTCATTGCCGAGTTACCGTCGATTCACCACCAAAATCACCAATATTTTTAGAAAAAAATCGTAAAAACATAATTAAAAAAAACTATCGAAATTAGACACAAATCCCGATTTTTTCTTTTTAATTTTAGCCGCGGAAATTTCTATTTTATCGCAAAATATTAGCAACGAAATATAATTTTCATTGTTGTTTTGATTATTAACAACAAAATGAAGCAATTTGTTGCTAATATAGCGATAAAATAAATAAATTTTGTTGCAAGAATTACTTTCAAGAAATTAGCCACAAAGATTTCTATTTCATCGCAAAATATTAGCAACGAAATATAATTTTCATTGTTGTTCTGATTATTAACAACAAGATAGAGCAATTTGTTGCTAATATTGAGATGAAATATATAAATTTTTTTGCAAAAATTAATTTCAAGAAATTAGCCACGAAAATTTCTATTTCATCGCAAAATATTAGCAACGAAATATAATTTTCATTGTTGTTTTGATTATTAACAACAAAATGAAGCAATTTGTTGCTAATATAGCGATGAAATATATAAATTTTGTTGCAAAAATTAATTTCAAGAAATTAGCCACGAAATTTTTTATTTTATCGCAAAATATTAAGGACGAAATATAATTTGCATTGTTGTTTTGATTATTAACAACAAAATGAAGCAATTTGTTGCTAATATAGCGATTAAACATATAAATTTTGTTGCAAATATTAAATCTAACAATTTAGCGACGGAAATTTCTATTTCATTGCTAAAAATTGATTAAAAAGAAAAAAATCGGGATTTTTGTCTCATTTCGATAGTTTTTTTTAATTATGTTTTTACGATTTTTTTTCTATAAATATTGGTGATTTGGTGGTGAATCGACAGTAACTCGGCAATGACTCGGCTGTAAAATGTAAATGTATAAATTAGAGTTGATTTTAATATATTTTGTGTAAATTAATAAAAAAATAATATAGTCTTTTAAATGTAATTATTTAAAAAAAATATTTAGGGGTGAACTTATAAAATGAGCGGATGCAGATAATTGTGGTAAAAAATAATTTGTGGGGTGAACTCATAAAATGAGCGGGTGTAGATAACCGTTGTAAAAAAGAAATGATTTGGGGGTGAACTCATTAAATGAGCAGGTGCAGATACTGTAGTAAAAATATGATTAGAAGGTGAATTCATTAAATTAGCGGGTTCAAATAACTGTAGTAAAAATATGATTATGGGTGAACTCATTAAATTAACGGATGAAGGTAAAATATAAATAAAAAATTGAAATTGAAACGGGGGTATGTGAGAATTTGGCTTTACTTTTATGAAAAAAAGGGGCATGACTGGTGCTTTATCATTTTATTTTATTTTATTTTATTTAAGTAGGCTTTTGATTTTGTAGTTTTTATGTGTATACATCTGTCCAAATCTATAAAATTAAAAAAATGTATTAACATCATTTCTCTTATTTTGTCCAAATTCTTGAATATAAATTGTACTTCTGTCCCATTAATTTTTCGTAATTTATCGATTGTACCCCCAATTTCACAATCTTGGTTTGACGTTCATAGACTACCGACGTCTTCCTATTACCCTACCCATGTGGCTTCAGAATTATGATGTGGTGTCGCCACCCTAGCCACTAGCCACCAGCAGCCGTCATCGTCTCTCTCTCTCTCTCTCCATCACTCTCTTTAGTCTTTACCACTCTCTTACCATCGGTCTCTCCCTCTCTCGTCGTCGATCTTAATATGACTATTGCAGTGGCGGAGGGAGAGGGGTACTTGGAGGTACAACTGTACCCCCAAAATTGAAAATTTTTAAATTAAAAAAGTTAGGGTTTATATATATTATTAAATTGCTAAATATATATTTAATTAATTAAGATAAAATTGTTAATTAGTTGTTGTTTCGATTGTGAATTTATTTATAGTAATATTCATAATAGTTGTAATTTTATTAGTAACTATAATTCAATTAAAAAATGTTGAATGGTACATCTAGTTTCTTTTTTAAAGACGTCCAACCGATATTTCAACTCTTAGAATAGAGACTTGCTTCATTCTATTAGATGAGTTAGAGCAACTCCAACGGTATTGGGGAAATGGAGTTAAACTCTATTTCAATCAATTACACCCGAAGCATTCCTCATACTTGCACTTTTTCGAATCTGGTTCGCAGTTATAAATTGCTTATAATTGTCATTTCCTTGTGTAATTGATTAGTAGTTCATTTACTTATTAGGATTGTGTTTAGTTAATTGTATTATCTTTTGATTATTGTTTAGCTTCAGTTTTGCATCCAACTCCCGAAATCGTAGCTACGTTAGTTATGACGACGTAGAACTCTAGGGAACCATTACACTAGCCCACCACCCGTGGTTTGATACTACTTGGTCGAAATACTTACGTGTATACTACTATGATCCCTTATGCTTGAGAGGAAGTAGTTAGTCGAAATATATTGCCTAAATTCAATCAAGTCACGGGACCCTCTGTTCATAGATGTTTAACCATTGTTCTCTTAGGGGTGCGTGAGTCCGTTGGCCTCTCTAGGGGTCGCGGGGATGTCTCGATTCGTGACTTGGCTATTTGACGAGCCTAGGGGTTTCAGTGTCGCCCTCGATCTATTTGGGTCCCAGTCCCAGTTCGGTGGTTCCCACCAGACCCAGGATTGTATTTGCATCTCCTCTCCAAAGGCACTTTTTGCTGGGGCGTTGTTCCGTAACTCGAGAGGTGTCTTTGTGGCGCATTTTGTCCGTAGTGTTGGTTGGGGCTTTTCCCCTGATGCTGAAATTGCGGCGGGGCTTCATGTTATTATGTTTGCACACTCTCTGGGTTGGAGACACTTATGGATTGAATCTAATTTGGAGTTGGCAGTCCGGACATGGCAGGGTCTCATTCAGACTATAATTTCTTGGACATGGCAGGGGCCTGTGGAGCATTACACGCTACCTTTTGGAGGACATGACGGCCCGCTTCACCCATGTCCTTAGGGGAAGCGAACCAGGTAGCTGGTTCTTTTGCCAAGCTTCGGAGTACCTCCACCATTTGGAGAGGGCAATGCCCACATATTATCTCTCATTTTCTGTATAGTTATATGAACACTTCGTATTTTCATTTCAATAAGATTGTTACTTAGAGGGGGGTACTTTTTCCCTTGACCCGGGTTTTGTCCCTGAGGAGGGTTTTCCTGGGCAATGTTTTAATAGCTCCCCGACCTCTGGTTTGTCATGTCAACTTATGGCTTTAAGTGTTTTTTATTTTCTTTTTTAATAATATCTCTAATTCCCCCATATTATCACTACAAGAAAACTGCAATTTAGGTGCGAAAAAATTTGTCGCTAATTATAATATTTTCGTCGCTAACGTGAGTTAGCGATGAAATAATTTTGTCGCGGGATTTGTTGCTATACACCCGTTGCTAACGTGTTTGCAATAAAAAAATTAATTTTGTCGCAAATGTTTGCGATGAAAATTTGAGTTTCATCGCAAAATATTAGCGACGAAAATATGAGTTTCATCGAAAAATGTTTGCCAGGAAAATAGTAGCTCCTTACTTCGTGGCTAATTTTTTTGCCATAAATATTTTAATTTTTTTCAAATGTTAGCGTTGAAAGTTATGTTTTCATCGTTAATATTTGGCGATAAAAATATAGATTTCATAGTAAATGTTAGCGCTAAAAATATATGTTTCATTGCAAAATGTTAGCGATAAAAACCATGTTTTCATTGCAAATGTTAGCCATGAAAATTTATATTTCATTACAAAATAATAACGATGTAACATAGTTGATTTAACAAATAAAGTAAATCATTCATCACAAAATTAATTAATCAGTATACAAATTTAATAGGAAAATTAGTAATTAAATATTGTATATAATCACAAATAATAGCTACGAAATTTAAATTTCACCATAATAAAATCAATAATATCATTATATTTTATAAATAAAAGAGCATCCATCAAATACATCTAAAATGTCAACTACATCAAAATATGAAAGGAAAAAAAAAAAACAGTCAAGACAATGTGGTAAGCAGGAAACAACACTAAACCAGTAGAAAACAAAACCAAACACTACAAAAAACACCTCAATTAACAACCTATTAGAGACCGTAAAAATGGTCTCTAAACGCATTAGAGACCGTTTTAAGACCGTTTTTGGTCGGTCACTATTAGGTTCGTTTCAAATATTTTTAATATGACTATTCAATAGCGGAGGGGGAGGGGTAATTGTTGTACCCCTAAAATTGAAAATTTTTAAATTAAAAAAGTTAGGGTTTATATATATTATTATATTGCTATATATATATATATTTAATTAATTGAGATAAAATTGTTAATGAGTTGTTTCGATTGTGAATTTATTTATAGTAATATTCATAATAGTTGTAATTTTATTAGTAACTATAATTCAATTAAAAAATGTTGAATGGTACATCTAGTTTCTTTTTTAAGGAAGTCCAACCGATATTTCAACTCTTAGAATAGAGACTTGCTTCATTCTATTGGACGAGTTAGAGCAACTCCAACGGTATTGGGGAAATGGAGTTAAACTCTATTTCAATCAATTACACCCGAAGCATTCCTCATACTTGCACTTTTTCGAATCTGGTTCGCAGTTATAAATTGCTTATAATTGTCATTTACTTGTGTAATTGATTAGTAGTTCATTTACTTATTAGGATTGTGTTTAGTTAATTGTATTATCTTTTGATTATTGTTTAGCTTCAGTTTTGCATCCAACTCCCGAAATCGTAGCTACGTTAGTTATGACGACGTAGAACTCTAGGGAACCATTACACTAGCCCACCACCCGTGGTTTGATACTACTTGGTCGAAATACTTACGTGTATACTACTATGATCCCTTATGCTTGAGAGGAAGTAGTTAGTCGAAATGTATTGCCTAAATTCAATCAAGTCACGGGACCCTCTGTTCATAGATGTTTAACCATTGTTCTCTTAGGGGTGCGTGAGTCCGTTGGCCTCTCTAGGGGTCGCGGGGATGTCTCGATTCGTGACTTGGCTATTTGACGAGCCTAGGGGTTTCAGTGTCGCCCTCGATCTATTTGGGTCCCAGTCCCAGTTCGGTGGTTCCCACCAGACCCAGGATTGTATTTGCATCTCCTCTCCAAAGGCACTTTTTGCTGGGGCGTTGTTCCGTAACTCGAGAGGTGTCTTTGTGGCGCATTTTGTCCGTAGTGTTGGTTGGGGCTTTTCCCCTGATGCTGAAATTGCGGCGGGGTTTCATGTTATTATGTTTGCACACTCTCTGGGTTGGAGACACTTATGGATTGAATCTAATTTGGAGTTGGCAGTCCGGACATGGCAGGGTCTCATTCAGACTATTTCTTGGAGACTTCGGGGCCTGTGGAGCATTACACGCTACCTTTTGGAGGACATGACGGTCCGCTTCACCCATGTCCTTAGGGGAAGCGAACCAGGCAGCTGGTTCTTTTGCCAAGCTTCAGAGTACCTCCACCATTTGGAGAGGGCAATGCCCACATATTATCTCTCATTTTCTGTATAGTGATATGAACACTTCGTATTTTCATTTCAATAAGATTGTTACTTAGAGTGGGGTACTTTTTTCCCTTGACCCGGGTTTTGTCCCTGAGGAGGGTTTTCCTGGGCAATGTTTTAATAACTCCCCGACCTCTGGTTCGTCATGTCAACTTATGGCTTTAAGTGTTTTTTATTTTCTTTTTTAATAATATCTCTAATTCCCCCATATTATCACTACAAGAAAACTGCAATTTAGGTGCGAAAAAATTTGTCGCTAATTATAATATTTTCGTCGCTAACGTGAGTTAGCGATGAAATAATTTTGTCGCATGATTTGTTGCTATACACCCGTTGCTATTGTGTTTGCGACAAAAAAAATTAATTTTATCGCAAATGTTTGCGATGAAAATTTGAGTTTCATCGCAAAATATTAGCGACGAAAATATGAGTTTCATCGTAAAATGTTTGCGAGGAAAATAGTAGCTCCTTACTTCGTGGCTAATTTTTTTGCCATAAATATTTTAATTTCTTTTCAAATGTTATCGTTGAAAGTTATGTTTTCATCGCTAATATTTGGCGATAAAAATATAGATTTCATAGTAAATGTTAGCGCTAAAAATATATGTTTCATTGCAAAATGTTAGCGATAAAAACCATGTTTTCATTGCAAATGTTAGCCATGAAAATTTATATTTCATCACAAAATAATAACGATGTAACATAGTTGTAATTTCATTAATTAATTGAGATAAAATTGTTAATGAGTTGTTTCGATTGTGAATTTATTTATAGTAATATTCATAATAGTTGTAATTTTATTACTAACTATAATTCAATTAAAAAAAGTTGAATGATACATCTAGTTTCTTTTTTAAAGACGTCCAACTGATTTATAAAAGAGTATAAACAGTGAAAAAATGTGGATGATCCATATCTAATCATTGTTTAATTACTTTTATTGAAAATGATGTGTTTCTATAAATTTGCAATGACGATGCCACATATCGCATCAAAAAAAATGACAACCTTACGAACTCAATTGTATTTATAATTTGATTTGCATGTTATGTGTGTGTGTGTTTTTTTTTTGCATCAAGTTGTATGACTTTAAGTGTTTCGTAATAATATGTAGTCATTAGATATTTATGATGTCTAAAGATGATTTATGCCTGGCTTGCTAGGAAGTTCAAGTTTTTCAATAGAGTTGTTCAATTTCGCTACTATGATAAATTTCACATGTAAAAGGAATTATGGTTAGTATCTTAGTTTATCACCAAGTCAATAAAATTAAATTTACTCAAATAAATCTAACTAGAACTAGCAATTGAATAGATCACCAAGTCAATAAAATTAAATTTACTCAAATAAATTTGCTCCGATAGCCTATGAATAGATCGAAGATCACCAACTTTCTTATACGGCAATTTGCATGAATGCTTTTAGGCAAGGCAAGGCAATCTAATCCACAAATTCGATCACTAATTGTTAACTATTATTATCCACTAAGAGACGGGATATATGCAACTGTGTATGCTCTCTGATTAACTGTCTGACATGATCAACAACAGAAATCAACATGATATTCTCTACTCACCCCTAAAAATAAAAATTTATATATTTAGAAACATTGCCAGTTTATTTAAAAAATACCAGTAATAATTTTTTTATTAAATTCTTCAATCTACAAGCAATCACAAATATCATTAACCTGTTATTTATTACAGGTAATTGGGAAAAGAACCAAACATATGTGATCAAGAAAACAAGATAAACAAATTCTTTATATATATATATATATGATGATCAACTTCATTACATTGAGGAATTAATTGGGACTAGACGAATTATTGGGATTGGGAGCAGAGATCAATTTCTTTAATTGTAAGAATAGATGCATCGTTAGCAAGCTATCCGAACCCGCCTGATGACCCTTCCCGGCTGCCCTTTCAACATTCAAATTCTTGGCAATCTTCTCTAGGCCTCCGTACAGTCCCAACTGTTTGCCCATGTCTCTAGTGTCATACGAAATCCTTCCAAAAATACTCTCCTTTACCATCTTGAACTCCTCGTAGCTGTACGGAAGTCGTCTACCCGTCAGAATTCTGATCAAGTAGCCGTAATCGTAGATGCCGTGGAAAGTGACCCATCTCAAGCCCGAACCCTGGCCCAATCCATATTCACGGAACTTTCGAGCAAAAAAACTAGGATTAATGCCGATAGCCTCGTTCTTATCAAAATTGATACCCTGGTCCTTGAGGAGGGTGATTGCTTCGGGCTCGTGGCAATCACGGTTAGGATTGAAACCGTGGAAGTTGAACTGCCATAAATAGCGGAAGGGGGTGCCGAAGGTAGGGAGGTTGCCATCAACATCGGAGAGGGTGAGACCGAGTTGGATGAGTTTGAGTGAGTTGACATTCTTCCTCATCAAGTGGTAGTGTTGTGTAGGTGAGAGTTTAGAAAAAGGAATTCGGGTTGTGAAGATTGAACCTGGAAATTCTGTATCGAACGAGGCGAAACCAAATTGAGGTAGACATTGACGAACAAGTCTGAGTTCTTGTTCCACGTTCGAGTCCCAAACCTCACGAACAATAATCTGTTGTTGTGACTGTGAGGACTGTGAGGAAGACATCTGTTGTGACTGTGAGGAAGACATTACTAACAGAGAAAATTAATACAGAGAGTAACTAGCTAATAATAGAGGGAGAAGATTCTTATAAGTTGGCAGTAGAGATTATGAAAGATGAAGAGAAGCGCGGCCAATTATATAAGAAAAACTACATATCTACAAAAGATATGTTGCCATAAATAATCTATACATATCTTTTTTTTAGATTTTTTTTTATTTCTTAAGATTACGATTTAAAAATTATATCTAAAATATTAAAATTTATATTATATGATATGGAAATAGAAAATATTCAGCTCTATCAAATAGAATTTATTAATTGATTTGAAGGTAAAAGAACAAAATATAAATAATAGTTCAATTAATATATACATATATATATATTTTCATTACGATCGAATTTAATTTTAGACCGAAGCTAGGACGGTGCATGGCACTAATAAAGTAAATTATATCTAGGGGTTACAAATAATTTATTAAGAAATTAAAGTTCAAAAAATAGTTCAATATTTTCTACATAAAAAGCTTGTTATAATATTTTACTTTTAACCTTTCCAATTTAAAGTTAAATTTATTTTAAAATTTAAAAACTTGATTCTCCTTTTATTTTTATAATGAATTTAACTTTTAGAAAATATGAAAATTATACTAATAAAATAAACTTAGCACGTAAAATATTGGTCTTAGATTAAAAAAAAAAAAAAAAAATCACACAATTTGAAAGAGCATAATAAAGCACTTTGGATCGTATTTTTCAAGTTTTATTTAATTTCTTTTAATCTCAAATTGGGCTTAATGAAGAAAATTGAGTTCAAGCAAATCTCTCAAATGTTAACATCCTTAATTAATAAACAAATCAAATGAGATTCATCTGAACTTTACTGGTATCTACTAATAACGCTGACATCGTAGATCACATCGGGCCTAGTAGAAGTCATAACATATATGATTGACTCAATAGCTCACGTGTATGAAACAATCTTCATGGCTCGATTACAGCTTTCTTAGAAGGACAATCCTTCTTTGATAACTTAATCCCTTGTTTGTGGGTAGAGAATCTCTTTTAATTTTTTTTTATAAAAAACACCTTATCAATATTGGTGACCATTACCTCTATAAATCTTTTTACCAAGGATATAGCAGGTTTCACCCAAGTCTTTCATCATGAAGCTAGGTCTTAGATATCAATCCAATCATTCACAGATTGCATTAGCGTTATATTGTTTTCTAAAATTAATATATCATCTACATAAATGACCATATGAAAAATATGTAAGACGTGATGCATTTTTGATAAATGAATGTCCTTCATTTTTCTCTCTTTTTTTTTTTTTTTTATGTAGTTAAACTATTTGATAGCTTCATTAAAAATATATTTCAACTCTTAGAATAGAGACTTGCTTCATTCTATTGGACGAGTTAGAGCAACTCCAACGGTATTGGGGAAATGGAGTTAAACTCTATTTCAATCAATTACACCCGAATCATTCCTCATACTTGCACTTTTTCGAATCTAGTTCGCAGTTATAAATTGCTTATAATTGTCATTTCCTTGTGTAATTGATTAGTAGTTCATTTACTTATTAGGATTGTGTTTAGTTAATTGTATTGTCTTTTGATTATTGTTTAGCTTTAGTTTTACATCCAACTCCCGAAATCGTAGCTACGTTAGTTATGACGACGTAGAACTCTAGGGAACCATTACACTAGCCCACCACCCGTGGTTTGATACTACTTGGTCGAAATACTTACGTGTAATCTACTATGATCCCTTATGCTTGAGAGGAAGTAGTTAGTCGAAATATATATTGCCTAAAATTCAATCAAGTCACGGGGCCCTCTGTTCATAGATGTTTAACCATTGTTCTCTTAGGGGTGCGTGAGTCCATTGGCCTCTCTAGGGGTCGCGAGGATGTCTCGATTCGTGACTTGGTTGTTTGACGAGCCTAGGGGTTTCAGTGTCGCCCTTGATCTATTTGGGTCCCAGTCCCAGTCCCAGTTCGGTGGTTCCCACCAGACCCAGGATGGTACAAGGTGAATGTGGATTGTAGTTGCATCTCCTCTCCAAAGGCACTTTTTGCTGGGGCGTTGTTCCGTAACTCGAGAGTTTTCTTTGTGGCGCATTTTGCCCGTAGTGTTGGTTGGGGCTTTTCCCCTGAGGCTGAGATTGCGGCGGGGCTTCATGTTATTATGTTTGCACACTCTCTAGGTTGGAGACACTTATGGATTGAATCTAATTTGGAGTTGGCAGTCCGGACATGGCAGGGTCTCATTCAGACTATTTCTTGGAGACTTCGGGGCCTGTGGAGCATTACACGCTACGTTTTGGAGGACATGACGGTCCGCTTCACCCATGTCCTTAGGGGAAGCGAACCAGGCAGCTGGTTCTTTTGCCAAGCTTCAGAGTACCTCCACCATTTGGAGAGGGCAATGCCCACATATTATCTCTCATTTTCTGTATAGTGATATGAACACTTCGTATTTTCATTTCAATAAGATTGTTACTTAGAGTGGGGTACTTTTTCCCTTGACCCGGGTTTTGTCCCTGAGGAGGGTTTTCCTGGGCAATGTTTTAATAGCTCCCCGACCTCTGGTTCGTCATGTTAACTTATGGCTTTAAGTGTTTTTTATTTTCTTTTTTAATAATATCTCTAATTCCCCCATATTATCACTACCAGAAAACTGCAATTTAGGTGCGAAAAAATTTGTCGCTAATTATAATATTTTCGTCGCTAACGTGAGTTAGCGATGAAATAATTTTGTCGCGGGATTTGTTGCTATACACCCGTTGCTAACGTGTTTGCGACAAAAAAATTAATTTTGTCGCAAATGTTTGCGACAAAAAAATTAATTTTGTCGCAAATGTTTGCGATGAAAATTTGAGTTTCATCACAAAATATTAGCGACGAAAATATGAGTTTCATCGTAAAATGTTTGCGAGGAAAATAAAACATTTGTCGCACACACGTTGGCGACGGGTGTATAGCAAACAAATCCCTCGACGAAATTATTTCATCGCTAACTTACATTAGCGACGAAAAATATTAGAATTTTTTGACAAATTTTTTCGTGTCTAAAATTGTAGCTCCTTACTTCGTGGGTAATTTTTTTGCGATAAATATTTTAATTTTTTTTCAAATGTTAGCGTTGAAAGTTATGTTTTCATCGCTATTATTTGGCGATAAAAATATAGATTTCATAGTAAATGTTAGCGCTAAAAATATATGTTTCATTGCAAAATGTTAGCGATAAAAACCATGTTTTCATTGCAAATGTTAGCTATGAAAATTTATATTTCATCACAAAATAATAACGATGTAACATAGTTGATTTAACAAATAAAGTAAATCATTCATCGCAAAATTAATTAATCAGCATACAAATTTAATAGGAAAATTAGTAATTAAATATTGTATATAATCACAAATAATAGCTACGAAATTTAAATTTCACCATAATAAAATCAATAATATCATTATATTTTATAAATAAAAGAGCATCCATCAAATACATCCAAAATGTCAACTACATCAAAATATGAAAGGAAAAAAAAAAACAGTCAAGACAATGTGGTAAGCAGGAAACAACACTAAACCAGTAGAAAACAAAACCAAACACTACAAAAAACACCTCAATTAACACCCTATTAGAGACCGTAAAAATGGTCTCTAAACGCATTAGAGACCGTTTTAAGACCGTTTTTGGTCGGTCACTATTAGGTTCGTTTCAAATATTTTGAGACCGTTTTTATGTATCGGTCTCAAATTGTAGACCGATTTTTTTAGGTCTCTAAATTGGTCTATTTTTTTAGGTCTCTAAATTGTAGACCACTAATGCGGTCTACAAACGGTCTCAAACGATTGGTCGGCCCAAACTTTTTTATGGCCTTGAGACGGTTTTAAAACGGTCTTTAATTTAGAGACCGCCACATCTGTCGTCATCGTCTCTCTCTCCATTACTCTCTGTTTAGTATTTACCATTGTCTTACCATCGGTCTCGCACTCTCTCGTCGTCGATCTTAATATGACTATTCAGTAGCGGAGGGAGAGGGGTACTTGTTGTACCCCCAAAATTGAAAATTTTTAAATTAAAAAAGTTAGGGCTTATATATATTATTATATTGCTATATATATATATTTAATTAATTGAGATAAAATTGTTAATGATTGTGAATTTATTTATAGTAATATTCATAATAGTTGTAATTTTATTACTAACTATAATTCAATTAAAAAATGTTGAATGATACATCTAGTTTCTTTTTTAAAGACGTCCAACTGATATATAAAAGAGTATAAACAGTGAAAAAATGTGGATGATCCATATCTAATCATTGTTTAATTACTTTTATTGAAAATGATGTGTTTCTATAAATTTTCAATGACGATGCCACATATCGCATCAAAAAAAATGACAACCTTACGAACTCAATTGTATTTATAATTTGATTTGCATGTTATGTGTGTGTGTGTGTGTTTTTTTTTTTTTTTGCATCAAGTTGTATGACTTTAAGTGTTTCGTAATAATATGTAGTCATTAGATATTTATGATGTCTAAAGATGATTTATGCCTGGCTTGCTAGGAAGTTCAAGTTTTTCAATAGAGTTGTTCAATTTCGCTACTATGATAAATTTCACATGTAAAAGGAATTATGGTTAGTATCTTAGTTTATCACCAAGTCAATAAAATTAAATTTACTCAAATAAATCTAACTAGAACTAGCAAGGGATCTCTGATCTCCAGCTCAATTCACCTGTCTCCTCAAGCTTTTACTTCTTCGCTTCTGGTTCACAGAAAAATGACGAGCCATTGCAGGATTATAGAATCTACGCATGTGCTCCGTTAGCCTATGAATAGATCGAAGATCACCAACTTTCTTATCAGTAAGATTCTGCTCAGTAGGAATATGCACAAGCTTGAGGAGGCCTTCTTGTATCTTCTCCCTTGTAAAGTGATAATCCAGAGATATGTGCTTGGTTCTTTGGTGAAGGCAAGGGTTATGAGCAATGGAGAAGACACTCTTGCTGTCAGTGTACATAGTGGAAGGTGTGGAATGTTGGATCTTCAAATCATCAAGGATATAATGAATCCATTGCAGCTCACAAGTGGTGGCAGCCAAAGCCCTATATATACTCTGCTTCAACTGAAGACCTGCTGACAATGGATTGTTTCTTAGATTTCTAAGAGATTAGTGAGTCACCAAAGTAAACACTATAGCCTGTAATGCTCTTTCTAGTTTGCATACATCTAGCCCAATCAGAATCAGAGAAAGCATGCAATTTAAAAGTATTGAGCTTAGGGTAGAACACTCCAGTACCTGGATTACCTTTGAGGTACCTCAAGATTCTATGCACAGCAGTCAAATGAGCTTCAGTAGGCAATTGCATGAATTGGCTCAAGGTCTGAACTGCATAAGAAATGTCAGGTCTAGTGATAGTCAAGTATAAAAGCTTACCAACTAGCCTCCTGTAAATGTCAGGATGTGTAAGAGAAGGGGAATTAGTGTCAAAGCTGATCTTGGGATCCATTGGTGTGGAACAAGGTTTACAACCTAAATATCCTGAATCCTGAAGTAAATCAAGTGTATATTTTCTTTGACATAAAGACATCCCCTTGTTGTTTCTGGCAATTTCAATGCCCAAGATATATTTCAAAGGACCAAGGTCTTTGATAGTGAACTTATCATGTAAATGCAGTTTGATGCTATTGATAATATGAATGTTAGTCCTTGCAATAATGAGATCATCCACATAACAAAGAACAGTGGTAAAATCTTTGCCAATTTGTTTAGTGAAAAGAGATGTATCAGCTTTGGATTGTGAAAAGCTTAAGGATAATAAACAAGCAGTCAATTTAGTAAACCATTGTTTGGATGCTTGTTTTAAACCATATAGACTTTTGTTTAATTTGCAAACTCTTTTCTCAGTAGAAGAAACATAACCAGGAGGAGGTAGTATATATATATCTTCATTCAAATCACCATGTAAGAATGCATTATTGACATCTAATTGATGAACATACCAATGTTTGGATGTGGCTACAGCAAGTAAAATTCTAACTGTAGTAATTTTGGCCACAGGAGAAAAGGTATCAAAGTAATCAATGCCTTCTTGTTGTGTATAGCCTTTAGCAACCAATCTAGCTTTATACCTTTCAATAGAGTCATCTGAGTTGTATTTAATCTTATAAATCCATCTACAGCCAATACAATATTTTCCTTTTGGCAGATTAAAAAGAGTCCAAGTTTGATTCTTTTCTAAAGCATCAAGTTCATTTTTCATGGCCATGACCCAATTTTGGTCAAGAGTAGCTTGTTTAAAGTTCTTGGGCTCTTGTTGTTGGGATATAGAAGCTGTAAAGATTTTATAATTGTGTGACAACTTATCAGTAGATAAAAACTGTTGGATGGGATATTGAATGTTAGAAAAAGAAAGATTGGTTTTAGCATGATCAACAGAGTTAGGTAGAGTGGTTTCATAGAGTTGCAGATATGCAGGCTGTGTTTTGGTTCTAGAGGGTCTAGTAGGAGCCTCAAATCTTGAAGGACCGGGATGCAAGGCATTGTTATTATCAATATCAGCATTCTGTGGAGTGGAAATATCATGAGTGTTGGGAACAGTAGTGTGTGTGGCAAATTCAGTGACCAAATCTGTGTGAATGGTTAGATCAGAGTCATCATCCTCAAGTTTTATGGTGGAATTGTTCTCATTAAGGGTGCCCATGTTGGCAAAAGGAAAATAGTTCTAAAAAAATTTGACATTTCTGGAAACAATGAATTTACCAGTTTTGAGGTAAAAAAGTTTGTATCCCTTTGTGCCAAAAGGATAACCAATGAAGACACATTTAGAGGCCTTAGGATCAAATTTTTGTCTTTCGGAAACCAAAGTGTTAGCAAAACATAGGCAACCAAAGGTTTTGAGAAGAGAATAATCAGGTTTTGTCCCATACAATATTTCAAAAGGAGATTTGTGATTGAGAATGTAAGAAGGGACTCTATTGATTATAAAGGCAGCAGTTTTGATACTTTCACTCCAGAAGTGTAAAGGGAGAGAAGATTGAAACATGAGAGCCCTAGCTACTTGAAGAAGATGTTGGTGTTTTCTTTCAACAATGCCATTTTGTTGGGGGGTTTCAACACAAGATGTTTGGTGAATGATGCCCAATTTATGATAAAAGTCAGAAAGTATAAACTCAATCCCATTGTCACTTCTAAGTGTTTGAATTTTAGTGTTAAACTGAGTGAGGACCAGATTATAAAAGTTTTCCAATGAATGTTTAACATCACTCTTGACTTTTAAAAGATAAATCCAAGTGCATCTACTGAAGTCATCCACAATAGTAAGAAAATATTTGTGACCAGTGATAGAACACAAAGAAAATGCCCCCCAAACATCACAATGAATCAATTGAAAAGCATGAGAAGAGACAGAAGTGCTTAAAGGAAATGATCTTTTCTTTTGTTTAGCCAATGGACAAATCAAACAGTCACTATGCTTATCAGTAGATTTTACATTCAAAGTAGGGATGTGCATCATGCATTTTCTAGAGGTATGGCCTAATCTCTTATGCCACAAGTCAAACATACAATGATCAAGTGTAGAACTACCAGTAAAAGCAGAATTCTCTAAAGTACAGTGCCTAGTAGGATGAGGAGTTTGGAAGAGATACAAGCCTCTAACTTGCTCAGCAGTACCAATCACCTTCTTGCTCAAGTTGTCCTGTAAAATGCAATGTGAGGACAAAAAACTAGCAGTGCAGTTAGAGTATCTGGTCATATGACTAATGGATAAAAGATTGTATGTAAAATCTGGAACATATAATACATTGTATAATGTGAGGTGGTCATTCAAAGTGATGTTTCCCATGTGAGTAGCTATAGAGACTGCATTATTTGGGAGTGAAATGACAATGTTGACAACAGAAGGAGGTAAAGTGAACATGGAATGATCAAATACCATGTGATCTGTAACACCTGTGTCTAAAATCCAAGATGAAATAGATGCAGAAATGGAATTAGTAGTGGAAGTCATACCAGATGTTGTGGTGAGTTGGTGATCCTCAGGTGGAGTGGTTGTTGCACCAGCTACAGAGTGGGATGGTTCCTTGATGTCACAAGGGTTCTGCACCTTGGAGGCATTCACATAGTTGTTGAAGAAATCAGGCTGGATAAGTGGATTGGAGAGGTCCTTCCCATGAACAGTTCTGATGGAGTTGCTTACAGACTTGTTGGGATCCTTAGGAAGAGGCCCTCTAGGCCCTTTCCATCCAGGGGGAAAGCCAATAATGTGGAAACATCTATCAATTGTGTGGCCCAAACCATCACAATGGCCACATTTGATAGGTTTCTTCCTGTCTTTATAAAATCTAGCATTCTTGGCATTCATAGCAATAGTATCAAGGTGCAGGGGATCAGGGGTAACATTTAAAGTTCTTTGGGATTCTTCTTGGAGTAAGAGGCCATAAATTTTGGACAAAGGATGAAATGGTGATTGTAGCAGGAATTGACTCCTAATAGTGGTGTAAGAATCATGCAAGCCTACTAAAAATTTCATGACAGCATCTTGTTCCTGAGTTTGGGTCATCAATTTAGGCAAATCACATCTACAAGAATCCATGGCACCACAAGAACATTTAAGAAGAGGCCTAAAACTAAGATATTCATCCCACAAGGCTTTAAACTGGTTGTAATAACTGACAAGTGATTGAGAACCTTGAGTGATAGAGCTTAGGGATTTTTCTAGATGATAAACTCTAGTGCCATCAGATAGGGCATACCTAATTTTCAATTCATCCCAAACATCCTTAGTTATAGATAAGTATTCTAAGGTTCTCTTAATGTCAGGCATAATCGAATTTAAAATCCACATTAGAACAAGGTCGTTAGCCCTTACCCAAACAACATATATGGCCGGATCTTTATCCTCTTCTGGAATGGGCAGGGATCCATCAATAAGGCGAACTTTATTCTTCACGCTGAGGCCCCTTTTGATGGCATGGCTCCAAGAAACATAGTTGGAGCCATCAAGAGGTTCAAGAACAATGGCAACGGCAGGGTTGGCGTTTGGATGTAGTGCCAACGGAGAGAAAGGGTTGAGTGCTGGATTGAGCGAGTTGGCGTTGGTGATAATTGTCGCCGTGGAAGCGCCAGAGGCTGAAGAATCGGTGTTATCCGTGTTGGCCATGGAAGAATCAGAGATAATTGGGGAAAAAAAAATCTAGTCCAAGCCCTGGGAAAGAGGGGATCGATGAAGATGATGAATCACGGTGAAAATGTGAAATTAATTGGATACTGATACCATGTTGATGATCAAACCATGGATCATCATTCTTTGAAGAAGAAGAAACTGAATTGCAATGGGAATTTTCTGTATATTCGATGAAACAGAAATTACCAGATGAACTCTTAAGAATGAAGTTATCATCCTTATATACTTAAGAGTATATTAAGTAACAAACTAACTGCTAATCTAACTTAATTAACAAACTAACTGCCCTAATAAGAAGGGTGTATAAATACAAAGGCTAGGAGTGTATCTATTTAGTGTATACACCTTTATACGAGTTTAAATCCCAATAAAAACAACTTCATCCCTATTAAATTGGGCAGTCAATAGTCCTCCACCCAAAAAGGTAGAGACAATAATTCGGCCCACAGTGAATCAACTCTCATCCCGAAGAGGGGGATTTGCCCCACCCATATTAACTAATTGAAAAAGCATGCAATTAAATATTCTAACATGTTATAAATATTTTAATCTAAATTACATAATTAAAAAATGCAAAAAAAAAAAAAAAATTAAAGAAAAAAAATAAATGGTGAAATCACGAAAACTTATGGTTGAAATGAAGAACGCAGAAAACTATGCGTGTTCAGCACCTCCTCGACCGTTCTCTGTCGATATATAGTCGTGAGAAAAGAGGAGTGGTTTCTGAAATGGTCTCTCATTGTCATTTATAGTAAAGAAATTAACGACGAATTTACGACGATCTGCAAAATCGTCGCTAATTTTACCACCTAGAGTTAAAACAACATCGTTTCTGCTTGGTTTGCGATAAAAAAATTTGTCAAAAATCCATTTTTTTAATAAACCATTAGAAATCAGGCATTTGTATTAATAATTCACGATATACGAGTAATCATGGAACCGTGTCGATTTACGACGTTTTTAAACCAATATTGACACCAAAATAATTAAAAATATTAAAAAAGTACCAAGGAAATTTTTTGTATAATGAAATATTATTAATTGTTATTATTCTTGTAATTTTTTATTGGGAAAATTGCACTTTTAGTCATGTAGGAATTTTTTAAAATCATTTTTGGTCCTTAGGTTTATAAATGGTCCTGTTTATTGCGGATTTGGTTCTATCCGTTAGTTTTTCAATGTAAACCGTTAGTTGACCAAAATATATTCCTATTAAAAAAGTAATTATAATTAAAAATAAAAAAATTTTAAAGCTAATAATAAATTAAGTAGAATTAAAAAATAAAATAAAAATCAATAGAATTTAAAATATTAATTTTTTTAATATAAATTAAAAAAAATCACTAAGTTATATAATCTGATTTTTTTTTTTATAGAATATGAATATATTCTTTTTTAATCCAAGAATCTTAATATAATTAAAAATTACTGAAAAATAATGTAATGTAACTTAAAAAAAATTAAATAGCTTTTGATGAAATTTCTTGTATCAAAACTGAAATATATAAAAAAAAATTGAATATACAAAAAATTCATATAATTTGATAATACACAAAAAAAAAAAAAAAAAAATCAGGCCAATTTGAATATAATTTAAAAATACACACAGAAAGTAAATTTAAAGATTTTAAATAATTATTTAAATAAATAGTTAAAATACATTTGCTAGTGATATTACTAAAATTTTATTTCCATATTAGGCTTTTGGGTTTGTTTATCGGTTGTGTAACTTTTACGCAATTTTCATCTGTTAAAACAAACATATTTTTAATATGAGACTAAAAATGTATAAAAATGATCAAAAGTGATTTAATCTCATTCCTATAGGACACAAAGTTAAAACTTTAACGGTTCACGCAATTTTTATCCGTTAAAACTAACATAAATATATCATTGACTCAATAGAACACGTATATTAAACAATCTTCATGCGCTCGATTACAACTTTCTTAAAAGGACAATCCTTCTTTGATAACTTAATCCCTTGTTTGTGGGTAGAGAATCTTTTTTAAATTTTTTTTATAAAAAACACCTTATATATAGGTGACCATTACCTCTATAAATCTTTTTACCAATGATATAGCAGATTTCACCCAAATCTTTCATCATGAAGCTAGATCTTATATATCAATCTTATATTGTTTTCCAAAATTAATATATCATCTACATAAATGACCATATGAAAAATATGTAAGACGTGATGCAATTTTGATAAATGAATGTCCTTCATTTTTCTCTCTCTTTTTTTTTTTTTTACGTAGTTAAACTATTTGATAACTTCATTAAAACATATATTTCAACTCTTAGAATAGAGACTTGCTTCATTCTATTGGAGGAGTTAGAGCAACTCCAACGGTATTGGGGAAATGGAGTTAAACTCTATTTCAATCAATTACACCCGAAGCATTCCTCATACTTGCACTTTTTCGAATCTAGTTCGCAGTTATAAATTGCTTATAATTGTCATTTCCTTGTGTAATTGATTAGTAGTTCATTTACTTATTAGGATTGTGTTTAGTTAATTGTATTGTCTTTTGATTATTGTTTAGCTTTAGTTTTGCATCCAACTCCCGAAATCGTAGCTACGTTAGTTATGACGACGTAGAACTCTAGGGAACCATTACACTAGCCCACCACCCGTGGTTTGATACTACTTGGTCGAAATACTTACGTGTATACTACTATGATCCCTTATGCTTGAGAGGAAGTAGTTAGTCGAAATATATTGCCTAAAATTCAATCAAGTCACGTGGCCCTCTGTTCATAGATGTTTAACCATTGTTCTCTTAGGGGTGCGTGAGTCTGTTGGCCTCTCTAGGGGTCGCGGGGATGTCTCGATTCGTGACTTGGTTGTTTGACGAGCCTAGGGGTTTCAGTGTCGCCCTCGATCTATTTGGGTCCCAGTCCCAGTCCCAGTTCGGTGGTTCCCACCAGACCCAGGATGGTACAAGGTGAATGTGGATTGTAGTTGCATCTCCTCTTCAAAGGCACTTTTTGCTGGGGCGTTGTTCCGTAACTCGAGAGGTTTCTTTGTGACGCATTTTGCCCGTAGTGTTGGTTGGGGCTTTTCCCCTGAGGCTAAGATTGCGGCGGGGCTTCATGTTATTATGTTTGCACACTCTCTGGGTTGGAGACATTTATGGATTGAATCTAATTTGGAGTTGGCAGTTCGGACATGGCAGGGTCTCATTCAGACTATTTCTTGGAGACTTCGGGGCCTGTGGAGCATTACACGCTACCTTTTGGAGGACAGGACGGTCCGCTTCACCCATGTCCTTAGGGGAAGCGAACCAGGCAGCTGGTTCTTTTGCCAAGCTTCAGAGTACCTCCACCATTTGGAGAGGGCAATGCCCACATATTATCTCTCATTTTCTGTATAGTGATATGAACACTTCGTATTTTCTTTTAAATAAGATTGTTACTTAGAGGGGGGGTACTTTTTCCCTTGACCCGGGTTTTGTCCCTGAGGAGGGTTTTCCTGGGCAATGTTTTAATAGCTCCCCGACCTCTGGTTCGTCATGTCAACTTATGGCTTTAAGTGTTTTTTATTTTCTTTTTTAATTATATATCTAATTCCCCCATATTATCACTACAAGAAAACTGCAATTTAGGTGCGAAAAAATTTGTCGCTAATTATAATATTTTCGTCGCTAACATGAGTTAGCGATGAAATAATTTTGTCGCGGGATTTGTTGCTATACACCCGTAGCTAACGTGTTTGCGACAAAAAAATTAATTTTGTCGCAAATGTTTGCGATGAAAATTTGAGTTTCATCGCAAAATATTAGCGACGAAAATATGAGTTTCATCGTAAAATGTTTGCGAGGAAAATAAAACATTTGTCGCAAACACGTTGGCGACGGGTGTATAGCAAACAAATCCCGCGACGAAATTATTTCATCGCTAACTCACATTAGCGAAGAAAAATATTAGAATTTTTCGACAAATTTTTTCGTGTCTAAAATAGTAGCTCCTTACTTCGTGGCTATTTTTTTTTGCGATAAATATTTTAATTTCTTTTCAAATGTTAGCGTTGAAAGTTATGTTTTCATCGCTAATATTTGGCGATAAAAATATAGATTTCATAGTAAATGTTAGCGCTAAAAATATATGTTTCATTGCAAAATGTTAGCGATAAAAACCATGTTTTCATTGCAAATGTTAGCCATGAAAATTTATATTTCATCACAAAATAATAACGATGTAACATAGTTGATTTAACAAATAAAGTAAATCATTCATCGCAAAATTAATTAATCAGCATACAAATTTAATAGGAAAATTAGTAATTAAATATTGTATATAATCACAAATAATAGCTACGAAATTTAAATTTCACCATAATAAAATCAATAATATCATTATATTTTATAAATAAAAGAGCATCCATCAAATACATCCAAAATGTCAACTACATCAAAATATGAAAGGAAAAAAAAAAAACAGTCAAGACAATGTGGTAAGCAGGAAACAACACTAAACCAGTAGAAAACAAAACCAAACACTACAAAAAACACCTCAATTAACAACCTATTAGAGACCGTAAAAATGGTCTCTAAACGCATTAGAGACCGTTTTAAGACCGTTTTTGGTCGGTCACTATTAGGTTCGTTTCAAATATTTTGAGACCGTTTTTATGTATCGGTCTCAAATTGTAGACCGATATTTTTAGGTCTCAAAATTGGTCTATTTTTTTAGGTCTCTAAATTGTAGACCACTAATGCGGTCTACAAACGGTCTCAAACGATTGGTCAGCCCGAACTTTTTTCTGGCCTTGAGACGGTCTCAAAACGGTCTTTAATTTAGAGACCGCCACATCTGCCGTCATCGTCTCTCTCTCCACCACTCTCTGTTTAGTGTTTACCATTGTCTTACCATCGGTCTCGCACTCTCTCGTCGTCGATCTTAATATGACTATTCAGTAGCGGAGGGAGAGGGGTACTTGTTGTACCCCCAAAATTGAAAATTTTTAAATTAAAAAAGTTAGGGCTTATATATATTATTATATTGCTATATATATATATTTAATTAATTGAGATAAAATTTTTAATGATTGTGAATTTATTTATAGTAATATTCATAATAGTTGTAATTTTATTACTAACTATAATTAAATTAAAAAATGTTGAATGATACATCTAGTTTCTTTTTTAAATACGTCCAACTGATATATAAAAGAGTATAAACAGTGAAAAAATGTGGATGATCCATATCTAATCATTGTTTAATTACTTCTATTGAAAATGATGTGTTTCTATAAATTTTCAATGACGATGCCACATATCGCATCAAAAAAAATGACAACCTTACGAACTCAATTGTATTTATAATTTGATTTGCATGTGTATGTGTGTGTGTATGTTTTTTTTTTTTTTTTTGCATCAAGTTGTATGACTTTAAGTGTTTCTCGTACACTACAAGAAAACTGCAATTTAGCCGTGAAAAAATTTATCGCTAATTCTAATATTTTCGTCGCTAACGTGAGTTAGCGATGAAATAATTTTGTCGGTGGATTTGTTGCTATACGCCCGTCGCTAACGTGTGTGCGACAAAAAAAATTAATTTTGTCGCAAATATTTGCCATGAAAATTTTAGTTTCATCGCAAAATATTAGCGACGAAAAATATAAGTTTCATCGCAAAATGTTAGCGACGAAAATATGAGTTTCATCACAAAATGTTTGCGAGAAAAATCAAACATTTGTCGCAAACACGTTAGCGACGGGTGTATAGCAACAAATCCCGCGACAAAAATATTAGAATTAGCGACAATTTTTTTCGTGATAAATATTTTAATTTCGTTGCAAATGTTAGTGATTTTGTCGCTAATATTTGGCTATGATATCCGATTTACGAATCATTCTCTAAACCCACTTTCGTACTCGACCAACCCAACCTGCACCCACACCCGACCAGACCCACCCCAACCGAACCAACTCAATCGTTCTCTAAACCCACTTCCGCACTCGACCCGCCCCAACCCGCACTCTCACTCGACCCGACCCGCCCCAACCCCCAACTCAACCCAACCCAACCCATATACCCCCTCCCCCATTTTATTTAAATAAATATTTTATTTGATCTTGGTGGGAATTGATCCCGGGTGGATGGGCGCCCATAGCTGGGCGCCTACCACTCGGGCAGACAGCCCTTTGATTCAGTTTTTAATATTAATTATACATGTATTCAATTGTTACTAATTTAATAGTTATTTTTACTCATTTAATAATTTATTTCACATTTATTAATTGATTAATTTTTAACTTGTAAGTTGTAACAATTATATATGTATATATATGTGTATATATATTGTAATTTTTAAAACAATTTCAATTGTAAAAAATCAATGTTACTTTAACAATTACAAAAAACAATAAATATTCAATCCAATCTTCATTCTCTATCTTTATGTCCATCTTCATTTGCATCATATCATATTTATAAATATTTTTATTAACATTCATACTGATTTATAAGACATAAAATTTGGAGAATTATTAAACATTTAATTATATAAATCGATTTTCTTGATTTAATATGCATAATTGATTTAATATTAGCCACAAAATATAATTTTCATTGTTTTTCTTATTATTAACAAAAAAAATAAAATAATTTGTTAAAAGTGTAGCGATAAAATATTTTAATTTTGTTGCAAATATTAATTCCAAGAAATTAGCCAAAACAAATATATTTCATCGCAAAATAATAGTGACTAAATATAATTTTCATTGTTGTCCTAATTATTAACAACAAAATAAAAGAATTCGTTGTTAGTTTAGTGATGCAATATTTTTATTTCATCGCATAAAGTAATTTCAATAAATTAGCCACAACAAATTATATTTCATTGCAAAACTTTAGCGACAAAATAAAATTTTCATTGTTTTTCTGATTATTAACAACAAAATGAAGCAATACGTTGCTAGTATAGCGATGAAATATTTTAATTTCATCGCAAAAATTAATTTCAATAAATTAGCCACGAAAATTTATATTTGATCGTAAAATATTAGTGAAGAAATATAATTTTCATTGTTGTTCTGATTATTAACAACAAAATGAAGCAATTTGTTGCTAATATAGCGATGACATATATAAATTTTGTTGCAAAAATTAATTTAAAGAAATTAGCCACAAAATTTTCAATTTCATCGCAAAATATTAGCAAGAAAATATAATTGTCATTGTTGCTCTGATTATTAACAACAAAATGAAGCAATTTGTTGCTAATATAGTGATGAAATATATAAATTTTGTTGCAAAAATTAATTTCAAGAAATTAGCCACGAAAATTTATATTTCATCGCAAAATATTAGCAACGAAATATAATTTTCATTGTTGTTCTGATTATTAACAACAAAATGAAGCAATTTGTTGCTAATATAGCGATGAAATATATAAATTTTGTTGCAAAGAATAATTTTTAGAAATTAGCCACAAAAATTTCTATTTCAACGCAAAATATTAGCAACGAAATATAATTTTCATAGTTGTTCTGATTATTAACAACAAAATGAAGCAATTTGTTGCTAATATTACGATGAAATATATAAATTTTGTTGTAAAAAATAATTTCAAGAAATTAGCCACAAAAATTTCTATTTCATCGCAAAATATTAGCAACGAAATATAATTTTTATAGTTGTTCTGATTATTAACAATAAAATGAAGCAATTTGTTGCTAATATAGCGATGAAATATATAAATTTTTTTGTAAAAAATAATTTCAAGAAATTAGCCACGAAAATTTCTATTTCATCGCAAAATATTAGCGACGAAATATAATTTTCATTGTTGTTTTGATTATTAACAACAAAATGAAGCAATTTGTTGCTAATATAGCGATGAAATAAATAAATTTTGTTGCAAATATTAAATCTAACAAGTTAGCGACGAAAAATTATATTTTGTTGCTAAAAATTGATTTTAGCGATGAAATTTAGATTTGTCGTAAAATTTTCGTCGCTATTCCCCCTGTTTCTTGTAGTGGTAATAATATGTAGTCATTAGATATTTATGATGTCTAAAGATGATTTATGCCTGGCTTGCTAGGAAGTTCAAGTTTTTAAATAGAGTTGTTCAATTTCGCTACTATATGCCATTTAATTTCAATTGATTTTGATAGGACTTTTTAATATAACAATAAAAAATTAATATTTTTAAAAATAAATTCCAGTAAAAGAAGATACATGAAAAATTCCAACAAAAAATAATCGTTGGAATTGACGATGGAATAAAAATTCCTACAATTTTTTGTTGTTGGAATTAATGTAGGAATTCACATTTATAATTTCCAATAACTAAAATTCCAACGGTCAAAATCCGTTGGAAAGAATTCCACCGAAAAATTACCGTTGGATTTTTTTGATGGAATTTACGTTGGAAGGAATTTCAATAGGTGAAAATTCCAACGATCAAAATTCGTTGGAATGTACCGTCGAAATTTTTTTCCACTGGAATTTTCGTTGGAATTTTGCAATTCCAACACCCACTTTTCCAATGGTCGTGTTTTCATTGGAATTTTCGTTGGAATCACTGATTCCAACGGTAAAAATGCAAAAAACTGTTGGAATTTCGCTGTTTTGTTGTAGTGATAGTAGCGAAATTGAACAACTCTATTGAAAAACTTGAACTTCCTAGCAAGCCAGGCATAAATCATCTTTAGATATCATAAATATCTAATGACTACATATTATTACCACTACAAGAAACAGGGGGAATAGCGACGAAAATTTTACGACAAATTTAAATTTCATCGCTAAAATCAATTTTTAGCAACGAAATATAAATTTTCGTCGCTAACTTGTTAGATTTAATATTTGCAACAAAATTTATTTATTTCATTGCTATATTAGCAACAAATTGCTTCATTTTGTTGTTAATAATCAAAACAACAATGAAAATTATATTTCGTCGCTAATATTTTGCGATGAAATAGAAATTTTCGTGGCTAATTTCTTGAAATTATTTTTTACAAAAAAATTTATATATTTCATCGCTATATTAGCAACAAATTGCTTCATTTTGTTGTTAATAATCAGAACAACTACAAAAATTATATTTCGTTGCTAATATTTTGCGATGAAATAGAAATTTTTGTGGCTAATTTCTTGAAATTATTTTTTACAACAAAATTTATATATTTCATCGTAATATTAGCAACAAATTGCTTCATTTTGTTGTTAATAATCAGAACAACTATGAAAATTATATTTCGTTGCTAATATTTTGCGTTGAAATAGAAATTTTTGTGGCTAATTTCTAAAAATTATTCTTTGCAACAAAATTTATATATTTCATCGCTATATTAGCAACAAATTGCTTCATTTTGTTGTTAATAATCAGAACAACAATGAAAATTATATTTCGTTGCTAATATTTTGCGATGAAATATAAATTTTCGTGGCTAATTTCTTGATATTATTTTTTGCAACAAAATTTATTTATTTCATCACTATATTAGCAACAAATTGCTTCATTTTGTTGTTAATAATCAGAGCAACAATGACAATTATATTTTCTTGCTAATATTTTGCGATGAAATTGAAAATTTTGTGGCTAATTTCTTTAAATTAATTTTTGCAACAAAATTTATATATGTCATCGCTATATTAGCAACAAATTGCTTCATTTTGTTGTTAATAATCAGAACAACAATGAAAATTATATTTCTTCACTAATATTTTACGATCAAATATAAATTTTCGTGGCTAATTTATTGAAATTAATTTTTGCGATGAAATTAAAATATTTCATCGCTATACTAGCAACGTATTGCTTCATTTTGTTGTTAATAATCAGAAAAACAATGAAAATTTTATTTTGTCGCTAAAGTTTTGCAATGAAATATAATTTGTTGTGGCTAATTTATTGAAATTACTTTATGCGATGAAATAAAAATATTGCATCACTAAACTAACAACGAATTCTTTTATTTTGTTGTTAATAATTAGGACAACAATGAAAATTATATTTAGTCACTATTATTTTGCGATGAAATATATTTGTTTTGGCTAATTTCTTGGAATTAATATTTGCAACAAAATTAAAATATTTTATCGCTACACTTTTAACAAATTATTTTATTTTGTTTTGTTAATAATAAGAAAAACAATGAAAATTATATTTTGTGGCTAATATATATTAAATCAATTATGCATATTAAATCAAGAAAATCGATTTATATAATTAAATGTTTAATAATTCTCCAAATTTTATGTCTTATAAATCAGTATGAATGTTAATAAAAATATTTATAAATATGATATGATGCAAATGAAGATGGACATAAAGATAGAGAATGAAGATTGGATTGAATATTTATTGTTTTTTGTAATTGTTAAAGTAACATTGATTTTTTACAATTGAAATTGTTTTAAAAATTACAATATATATACACATATATATACATATATAATTGTTACAACTTACAAGTTAAAAATTAATCAATTAATAAATGTGAAATAAATTATTAAATGAGTAAAAATAACTATTAAATTAGTAACAATTGAATACATGTATAATTAATATTAAAAACTGAATCAAAGGGCTGTCTGCCCGAGTGGTAGGCGCCCAGCTATGGGCGCCCATCCACCCGGGATCAATTCCCACCAAGATCAAATAAAATATTTATTTAAATAAAATGGGGGAGGGGGTATATGGGTTGGGTTGGGTTGAGTTGGGGGTTGGGGCGGGTCGGGTCGAGTGAGAGTGCGGGTTGGGGCGGGTCGAGTGCGGAAGTGGGTTTAGAGAACGATTGAGTTGGTTCGGTTGGGGTGGGTCTGGTCGGGTGTGGGTGCAGGTTGGGTTGGTCGAGTACGAAAGTGGGTTTAGAGAATGATTCGTAAATCGGATATCATAGCCAAATATTAGCGACAAAATCACTAACATTTGCAACGAAATTAAAATATTTATCACGAAAAAAATTGTCGCTAATTCTAATATTTTTGTCGCGGGATTTGTTGCTTTAGCGACAAATGTTTGATTTTTCTCGCAAACATTTTGTGATGAAACTCATATTTTCGTCGCTAACATTTTGCGATGAAACTTATATTTTTCGTCGCTAATATTTTGCGATGAAACTAAAATTTTCATGGCAAATATTTGCGACAAAATTAATTTTTTTTGTCGCACACACGTTAGCGACGGGCGTATAGCAACAAATCCACCGACAAAATTATTTCATCGCTAACTCACGTTAGCGACGAAAATATTAGAATTAGCGACAAATTTTTTCACGGCTAAATTGCAGTTTTCTTGTAGTGTACGAGAAACACTTAAAGTCATACAACTTGATGCAAAAAAAAAAAAAAAAAAACACACACACACATACACATGCAAATCAAATTATAAATACAATTGAGTTCGTAAGGTTGTCATTTTTTTTGATGCGATATGTGGCATCGTCATTGAAAATTTATAGAAACACATCATTTTCAATAGAAGTAATTAAACAATGATTAGATATGGATCATCCACATTTTTTCACTGTTTATACTCTTTTATATATCAGTTGGACATATTTAAAAAAGAAACTAGATGTATCATTCAACATTTTTTAATTTAATTATAGTTAGTAATAAAATTACAACTATTATGAATATTACTATAAATAAATTCACAATCATTAAAAATTTTATCTCAATTAATTAAATATATATATATAGCAATATAATAATATATATAAGCCCTAACTTTTTTAATTTAAAAATTTTCAATTTTGGGGGTACAACAAGTACCCCTCTCCCTCCGCTACTGAATAGTCATATTAAGATCGACGACGAGAGAGTGCGAGACCGATGGTAAGACAATGGTAAACACTAAACAGAGAGTGGTGGAGAGAGAGACGATGACGGCAGATGTGGCGGTCTCTAAATTAAAGACCGTTTTGAGACCGTCTCAAGGCCAGAAAAAAGTTCGGGCTGACCAATCGTTTGAGACCGTTTGTAGACCGCATTAGTGGTCTACAATTTAGAGACCTAAAAAAATAGACCAATTTTGAGACCTAAAAATATCGGTCTACAATTTGAGACCGATACATAAAAACGGTCTCAAAATATTTGAAACGAACCTAATAGTGACCGACCAAAAACGGTCTTAAAACGGTCTCTAATGCGTTTAGAGACCATTTTTACGGTCTCTAATAGGTTGTTAATTGAGGTGTTTTTTGTAGTGTTTGGTTTTGTTTTCTACTGGTTTAGTGTTGTTTCCTGCTTACCACATTGTCTTGACTGTTTTTTTTTTTTTCCTTTCATATTTTGATGTAGTTGACATTTTGGATGTATTTGATGGATGCTCTTTTATTTATAAAATATAATGATATTATTGATTTTATTATGGTGAAATTTAAATTTCGTAGCTATTATTTGTGATTATATACAATATTTAATTACTAATTTTCCTATTAAATTTGTATGCTGATTAATTAATTTTGCGATGAATGATTTACTTTATTTGTTAAATCAACTATGTTACATCGTTATTATTTTGTGATGAAATATAAATTTTCATGGCTAACATTTGCAATGAAAACATGGTTTTTATCGCTAACATTTTGCAATGAAACATATATTTTTAGCGCTAACATTTACTATGAAATCTATATTTTTATCGCCAAATATTAGCGATGAAAACATAACTTTCAACGCTAACATTTGAAAAGAAATTAAAATATTTATCGCAAAAAAAATAGCCACGAAGTAAGGAGCTACTATTTTAGAGACGAAAAAATTTGTCGAAAAATTCTAATATTTTTCGTCGCTAATGTGAGTTAGCGACAAATGTTTTATTTTCCTCGCAAACATTTTACGATGAAACTCATATTTTCATCGCTAATATTTTGCGATGAAACTCAAATTTTCATCGCAAACATTTGCGACAAAATTAATTTTTTTGTCGCAAACACGTTAGCTACGGGTGTATAGCAACAAATCCCGCGACAAAATTATTTCATCGCTAACTCATGTTAGCGACGAAAATATTATAATTAGCGACAAATTTTTTCGCACCTAAATTGCAGTTTTCTTGTAGTGATAATATGGGGGAATTAGATATATAATTAAAAAAGAAAATAAAAAACACTTAAAGCCATAAGTTGACATGACGAACCAGAGGTCGGGGAGCTATTAAAACATTGCCCAGGAAAACCCTCCTCAGGGACAAAACCCGGGTCAAGGGAAAAAGTACCCCCCCTCTAAGTAACAATCTTATTTAAAAGAAAATACGAAGTGTTCATATCACTATACAGAAAATGAGAGATAATATGTGGGCATTGCCCTCTCCAAATGGTGGAGGTACTCTGAAGCTTGGCAAAAGAACCAGCTGCCTGGTTCGCTTCCCCTAAGGACATGGGTGAAGCGGACCGTCCTGTCCTCCAAAAGGTAGCGTGTAATGCTCCACAGGCCCCGAAGTCTCCAAGAAATAGTCTGAATGAGACCCTGCCATGTCCGAACTGCCAACTCCAAATTAGATTCAATCCATAAGTGTCTCCAACCCAGAGAGTGTGCAAACATAATAACATGAAGCCCCGCCGCAATCTCAGCCTCAGGGGAAAAGCCCCAACCAACACTACGGGCAAAATGCGTCACAAAGAAACCTCTCGAGTTACGGAACAACGCCCCAGCAAAAAGTGCCTTTGAAGAGGAGATGCAACTACAATCCACATTCACCTTGTACCATCCTGGGTCTGGTGGGAACCACCGAACTGGGACTGGGACTGGGACCCAAATAGATCGAGGGCGACACTGAAACCCCTAGGCTCGTCAAACAACCAAGTCACGAATCGAGACATCCCCGCGACCCCTAGAGAGGCCAACAGACTCACGCACCCCTAAGAGAACAATGGTTAAACATCTATGAACAGAGGGCCACGTGACTTGATTGAATTTTAGGCAATATATTTCGACTAACTACTTCCTCTCAAGCATAAGGGATCATAGTAGTATACACGTAAGTATTTCGACCAAGTAGTATCAAACCACGGGTGGTGGGCTTGTGTAATGGTTCCCTAGAGTTCTACGTCGTCATAACTAACGTAGCTACGATTTCGGGAGTTGGATGCAAAACTAAAGCTAAACAATAATCAAAAGACAATACAATTAACTAAACACAATCCTAATAAGTAAATGAACTACTAATCAATTACACAAGGAAATGACAATTATAAGCAATTTATAACTGCGAACTAGATTCGAAAAAGTGCAAGTATGAGGAATGCTTCGGGTGTAATTGATTGAAATAGAGTTTAACTCCATTTCCCCAATACCGTTGGAGTTGCTCTAACTCGTCCAATAGAATGAAGCAAGTCTCTATTCTAAGAGTTGAAATATATGTTTTAATGAAGTTATCAAATAGTTTAACTACGTAAAAAAAAAAAAAGAGAGAGAGAAAAATGAAGGACATTCATTTATCAAAAATGCATCACGTCTTACATATTTTTCATATGGTCATTTATGTAGATGATATATTAATTTTGGAAAACAATATAACGCTAATGCAATCTGTGAATGATTGGATTGATATATAAGATCTAGCTTCATGATGAAAGATTTGGGTGAAATCTGCTATATCCTTGGTAAAAAGATTTATAGAGGTAATGGTCACCTATATAGATAAGGTGTTTTTTATAAAAAAAATTTAAAAAAGATTCTCTACCCACAAACAAGGGATTAAGTTATCAAAGAAGGATTGTCCTTTTAAGAAAGTTGTAATCGAGCGCATGAAGATTGTTTAATATACGTGTTCTATTGAGTCAATGATATATTTATGTTAGTTTTAACGGATAAAAATTGCGTGAACCGTTAAAGTTTTCACTTTGTGTCCTATAGGAATGAGATTAAATCACTTTTGATTATTTTTATACATTTTTAGTCTCATATTAAAAATATGTTTGTTTTAACAGATGAAAATTGCGTAAAAGTTACACAACCGATAAACAAACCCAAAAGCCTAATATGGAAATAAAATTTTAGTAATATCACTAGCAAATGTATTTTAACTATTTATTTAAATAATTATTTAAAATCTTTAAATTTACTTTCTGTGTGTATTTTTAAATTATATTCAAATTGGCCTGATTTTTTTTTTTTTTTTTTTTTGTGTATTATCAAATTATATGAATTTTTTGTATATTCAATTTTTTTTTATATATTTCAGTTTTGATACAAGAAATTTCATCAAAAGCTATTTAATTTTTTTTAAGTTACATTACATTATTTTTCAGTAATTTTTAATTATATTAAGATTCTTGGATTAAAAAAGAATATATTCATATTCTATAAAAAAAAATCAGATTATATAACTTAGTGATTTTTTTTAATTTATATTAAAAAAAATTAATATTTTAAATTCTATTGATTTTTATTTTATTTTTTAATTCTACTTAATTTATTATTAGCTTTAAAATTTTTTTATTTTTAATTATAATTACTTTTTTAATAGGAATATATTTTGGTCAACTAACGGTTTACATTGAAAAACTAACAGATAGAACCAAATCCGCAATAAACAGGACCATTTATAAACCTAAGGACCAAAAATGATTTTAAAAAATTCCTACATGACTAAAAGTGCAATTTTCCCAATTAAAAATTACAAGAATAATAACAATTAATAATATTTCATTATACAAAAAATTTCCTTGGTACTTTTTTAATATTTTTAATTATTTTGGTGTCAATATTGGTTTAAAAACGTCGTAAATCGACACGGTTCCATGATTACTCGTATATCGTGAATTATTAATACAAATGCCTGATTTCTAATGGTTTATTAAAAAAATGGATTTTTGACAAATTTTTTTATCGCAAACCAAGCAGAAACGATGTTGTTTTAACTCTAGGTGGTAAAATTAGCGACGATTTTGCAGATCGTCGTAAATTCGTCGTTAATTTCTTTACTATAAATGACAATGAGAGACCATTTCAGAAACCACTCCTCTTTTCTCACGACTATATATCGACAGAGAACGGTCGAGGAGGTGCTGAACACGCATAGTTTTCTGCGTTCTTCATTTCAACCATAAGTTTTCGTGATTTCACCATTTATTTATTTTCTTTAATTTTTTTTTTTTTTTTTTTGCATTTTTTAATTATGTAATTTAGATTAAAATATTTATAACATGTTAGAATATTTAATTGCATGCTTTTTCAATTAGTTAATATGGGTGGGGCAAATCCCCCTCTTCGGGATGAGAGTTGATTCACTGTGGGCCGAATTATTGTCTCTACCTTTTTGGGTGGAGGACTATTGACTGCCCAATTTAATAGGGATGAAGTTGTTTTTATTGGGATTTAAACTCGTATAAAGGTGTATACACTAAATAGATACACTCCTAGCCTTTGTATTTATACACCCTTCTTATTAGGGCAGTTAGTTTGTTAATTAAGTTAGATTAGCAGTTAGTTTGTTACTTAATATACTTTTAAGTATATAAGGATGATAACTTCATTCTTCAGAGTTCATCTTGTAATTTCTGTTTCATCGAATATACAGAAAATTCCCATTGCAATTCAGTTTCTTCTTCTTCAAAGAATGATGATCCATGGTTTGATCATCAACATGGTATCAGTATCCAATTAATTTCACGTTTTCACCGTGATTCATCATCTTCATCGATCCCCTCTTTCCCAGGGCTTGGACTAGATTTTTTTTTCCCCAATTATCTCTGATTCTTCCATGGCCAACACGGATAACACCGATTCTTCAGCCTCTGGCGCTTCCACGGCGACAATTATCACCAACGCCAACTCACTCAATCCAGCACTCAACCCTTTCTCTCCGTTGGCACTACATCCAAACGCCAACCCTGCCGTTGCCATTGTTCTTGAACCTCTTGATGGCTCCAACTATGTTTCTTGGAGCCATGCCATCAAAAGGGGCCTCAGCGTGAAGAATAAAGTTCGCCTTATTGATGGATCCCTGCCCATTCCAGAAGAGGATAAAGATCCGGCCATATATGCTGTTTGGGTAAGGGCTAACGACCTTGTTCTAATGTGGATTTTAAATTCGATTATGCCTGACATTAAGAGAACCTTAGAATACTTATCTATAGCTAAGGATGTTTGGGATGAATTGAAAATTAGGTATGCCCTATCTGATGGCACTAGAGTTTATCATCTAGAAAAATCCCTAAGCTCTATCACTCAAGGTTCTCAATCACTTGTCAGTTATTACAACCAGTTTAAAGCCTTGTGGGATGAATATCTTAATTTTAGGCCTCTTCTTAAATGTTCTTGTGGTGCCATGGATTCTTGTAGATGTGATTTGCTTAAATTGATGACCCAAACTCAGGAACAAGATGCTGTCATGAAATTTTTAGTAGGCTTGCATGATTCTTACACCACTATTAGGAGTCAATTCCTGCTACAATCACCATTTCATCCTTTGTCCAAAATTTATGGCCTCTTACTCCAAGAAGAATCCCAAAGAACTTTAAATCTTACCCCTGATCCCCTGCACCTTGATACTATTGCTATGAATGCCAAGAATGCTAGATTTTATAAAGACAGGAAGAAACCTATCAAATGTGGCCATTGTGATGGTTTGGGCCACACAATTGATAGATGTTTCCACATTATTGGCTTTCCCCCTGGATGGAAAGGGCCTAGAGGGCCTCTTCCTAAGGATCCCAACAAGTCTGTAAGCAACTCCATCAGAACTGTTCATGGGAAGGACCTCTCCAATCCACTTATCCAGCCTGATTTCTTCAACAACTATGTGAATGCCTCCAAGGTGCAGAACCCTTGTGACATCAAGGAACCATCCCACTCTGTAGCTGGTGCAACAACCACTCCACCTGAGGATCACCAACTCACCACAACATCTGGTATGACTTCCACTACTAATTCCATTTCTGCATCTATTTCATCTTGGATTTTAGACACAGGTGTTACAGATTACATGGTATTTGATCATTCCATGTTCACTTTACCTCCTTCTGTTGTCAACATTGTCATTTCACTCCCAAATAATGCAGTCTCTATAGCTACTCACATGGGAAACATCACTTTGAATGACCACCTCACATTATACAATGTATTATATGTTCCAGATTTTACATACAATCTTTTATCCATTAGTCATATGACCAGATACTCTAACTGCACTGCTAGTTTTTTGTCCTCACATTGCATTTTACAGGACAACTTGAGCAAGAAGGTGATTGGTACTGCTGAGCAAGTTAGAGGCTTGTATCTCTTCCAAACTCCTCATCCTAGTAGGCACTGTACTTTAGAGAATTCTGCTTTTATTGGTAGTTCTACACTCGATCATTGTATGTTTGACTTGTGGCATAAGAGATTAGGCCATACCTCTAGAAAATGCATGATGCACATCCCTACTTTGAATGTAAAATCTACTGATAAGCATAGTGACTGTTTGATTTGTCCATTGGCTAAACAAAAGAAAAGATCATTTCCTTTAAGCACTTCTGTCTCTTCTCATGCTTTTCAATTGATTCATTGTGATGTTTGGGGGGCATTTTCTTTGTGTTCTATCACTGGTCACAAATATTTTCTTACTATTGTGGATGACTTCAGTAGATGCACTTGGATTTATCTTTTAAAAGTCAAGAGTGATGTTAAACATTCATTAGAAAACTTCTATAATCTGGTCCTCACTCAGTTTAACACTAAAATTCAAACACCTAGAAGTGACAATGGGATTGAGTTTATACTTTCTGACTTTTATCATAAATTGGGCATCATTCACCAAAAATCTTGTGTTGAAACCCCCCAACAAAATGGCATTGTTGAAAGAAAACACCAACATCTTCTTCAAGTAGCTAGGGCTCTCATGTTTCAATCTTCTCTCCCTTTACACTTCTGGAGTGAAAGTATCAAAAACGCTGCCTTTATAATCAATAGAGTCCCTTCTTACATTCTCAATCACAAATCTCCTTTTGAAATATTGTATGGGACAAAACCTGATTATTCTCTTCTCAAAACCTTTGGTTGCCTATGTTTTGCTAACACTTTGGTTTCCAATAGACAAAAATTTGATCCTAGGGCCTCTAAATGTGTCTTCATTGGTTATCCTTTTGGCACAAAGGGATACAAACTTTTTTACCTCAAAACTGGTAAATTCATTGTTTCCAGAAATGTCAAATTTTTTTAGAACTATTTTCCTTTTGCCAACATGGGCACCCTTAATGAGAACAATTCCACCATAAAACTTGAGGATGATGACTCTGATCTAACCATTCACACAGATTTGGTCACTGAATTTGCCACACACACTACTGTTCCCAACACTCATGATATTTCCACTCCACAGAATGCTGATATTGATAATAACAATGCCTTGCATCCCGGTCCTTCAAGATTTGAGGCTCCTACTATACCCTCTAGAACCAAAACACAGCCTGCATATCTGCAACTCTATGAAACCACTCTACCTAACTCTGTTGATCATGCTAAAACCAATCTTTCTTTTTCTAACATTCAATATCCCATCCAACAGTTTTTATCTACTGATAAGTTGTCACACAATTATAAAATCTTTACAGCTTCTATATCCCAACAACAAGAGCCCAAGAACTTTAAACAAGCTACTCTTGACCAAAATTGGGTCATGGCCATGAAAAATGAACTTGATGCTTTAGAAAAGAATCAAACTTGGACTCTTTTTAATCTGCCAAAAGGAAAATATTGTATTGGCTGTAGATGGATTTATAAGATTAAATACAACTCAGATGACTCTATTGAAAGGTATAAAGCTAGATTGGTTGCTAAAGGCTATACACAACAAGAAGGCATTGATTACTTTGATACCTTTTCTCCTGTGGCCAAAATTACTACAGTTAGAATTTTACTTGCTGTAGCCACATCCAAACATTGGTATGTTCATCAATTAGATGTCAATAATGCATTCTTACATGGTGATTTGAATGAAGATATATATATACTACCTCCTCCTGGTTATGTTTCTTCTACTGAGAAAAGAGTTTGCAAATTAAACAAAAGTCTATATGGTTTAAAACAAGCATCCAAACAATGGTTTACTAAATTGACTGCTTGTTTATTATCCTTAAGCTTTTCACAATCCAAAGCTGATACATCTCTTTTCACTAAATAAATTGGCAAAGATTTTACCACTGTTCTTTGTTATGTGGATGATCTCATTATTGCAAGGACTAACATTCATATTATCAATAGCATCAAACTGCATTTACATGATAAGTTCACTATCAAAGACCTTGGTCCTTTGAAATATATCTTGGGCATTGAAATTGCCAGAAACAACAAGGGGATGTCTTTATGTCAAAGAAAATATACACTTGATTTACTTCAGGATTCAGGATATTTAGGTTGTAAACCTTGTTCCACACCAATGGATCCCAAGATCAGCTTTGACACTAATTCCCCTTCTCTTACACATCCTGACATTTACAGGAGGCTAGTTGGTAAGCTTTTATACTTGACTATCACTAGACCTGACATTTCTTATGCAGTTCAGACCTTGAGCCAATTCATGCAATTGCCTACTGAAGCTCATTTGACTGCTGTGCATAGAATCTTGAGGTACCTCAAAGGTAATCCAGGTACTGGAGTGTTCTACCCTAAGCTCAATACTTTTAAATTGCATGCTTTCTCTGATTCTGATTGGGCTAGATGTATGCAAACTAGAAAGAGCATTACAGGCTATAGTGTTTACTTTGGTGACTCACTAATCTCTTAGAAATCTAAGAAACAATCCATTGTCAGCAGGTCTTCAGTTGAAGCAGAGTATATATAGGGCTTTGGCTGCCACCACTTGTGAGCTGCAATGGATTCATTATATCCTTGATGATTTGAAGATCCAACATTCCACACCTTCCACTATGTACACTGACAGCAAGAGTGTCTTCTCCATTGCTCATAACCCTTGCCTTCACCAAAGAACCAAGCACATATCTCTGGATTATCACTTTACAAGGGAGAAGATACAAGAAGGCCTCCTCAAGCTTGTGCATATTCCTACTGAGCAGAATCTTACTGATAAGAAAGTTGGTTATCTTCGATCTATTCATAGGCTATCGGAGCACATGCGTAGATTCTATAATCCTGCAATGGCTCGTCATTTTTCCGTGAACCAGAAGCGAAGAAGTAAAAGCTTGAGGAGACAGGTGAATTGAGCTGGAGATCAGGGATCCCTTGCTAGTTCTAGTTAGATTTATTTGAGTAAATTTAATTTTATTGACTTGGTGATAAACTAAGATACTAACCATAATTCCTTTTACATGTGAAATTTATCATAGTAGTGAAATTGAACAACTCTATTGAAAAACTTGAACTTCCTAGCAAGCCAGGCATAAATCATCTTTAGACATCATAAATATCTAATGACTACATATTATTACGAAACACTTAAAGTCATACAACTTGATGCAAAAAAAAAAAAAAAAAACACACACACACACATAACATGCAAATCAAATTATAAATACAATTGAGTTCGTAAGGTTGTCATTTTTTTTGATGCGATATGTGGCATCGTCATTGAAAATTTATAGAAACACATCATTTTCAATAAAAGTAATTAAACAATGATTAGATATGGATCATCCACATTTTTTCACTGTTTATACTCTTTTATATATCAGTTGGACGTCTTTAAAAAAGAAACTAGATGTATCATTCAACATTTTTTAATTGAATTATAGTTAGTAATAAAATTACAACTATTATGAATATTACTATAAATAAATTCACAATCATTAACAATTTTATCTCAATTAATTAAATATATATATATAGCAATATAATAATATATATAAGCCCTAACTTTTTTAATTTAAAAATTTTCAATTTTGGGGGTACAACAAGTACCCCTCTCCCTCCGCTACTGAATAGTCATATTAAGATCGACGACGAGAGAGTGCGAGACCGATGGTAAGACAATGGTAAATACTAAACAGAGAGTAATGGAGAGAGAGACGATGACGGCAGATGTGGCGGTCTCTAAATTAAAGACCGTTTTGAAACCGTCTCAAGGCCATAAAAAAGTTTGGGCCGACCAATCGTTTGAGACCGTTTGTAGACCGCATTAGTGGTCTACAATTTAGAGACCTAAAAAAATAGACCAATTTAGAGACCTAAAAAAATCGGTCTACAATTTGAGACCGATACATAAAAACGGTCTCAAAATATTTGAAACGAACCTAATAGTGACCGACCAAAAACGGTCTTAAAACGGTCTCTAATGCGTTTAGAGACCATTTTTACGGTCTCTAATAGGTTGTTAATTGAGGTGTTTTTTGTAGTGTTTGGTTTTGTTTTCTACTGGTTTAGTGTTGTTTCCTGCTTACCACATTGTCTTGACTGTTTTTTTTTTTTTTTCCTTTCATATTTTGATGTAGTTGACATTTTGGATGTATTTGATGGATGCTCTTTTATTTATAAAATATAATGATATTATTGATTTTATTATGGTGAAATTTAAATTTCGTAGCTATTATTTGTGATTATATACAATATTTAATTACTAATTTTCCTATTAAATTTGTATGCTGATTAATTAATTTTGCGATGAATGATTTACTTTATTTGTTAAATCAACTATGTTACATCGTTATTATTTTGTGATGAAATATAAATTTTCATAGCTAACATTTTCAATGAAAACATGGTTTTTATCGCTAACATTTTGCAATGAAACATATATTTTTAGCGCTAACATTTACTATGAAATCTATATTTTTATCGCCAAATATTAGCGATGAAAACATAACTTTCAACGCTAACATTTGAAAAGAAATTAAAATATTTATCGCAAAAAAATTACCCACGAAGTAAGGAGCTACAATTTTAGACACGAAAAAATTTGTCAAAAAATTCTAATATTTTTCGTCGCTAATGTAAGTTAGCGATGAAATAATTTCGTCGAGGGATTTTTTTGCTATACACCCGTCGCCAACGTGTGTGCCACAAATGTTTTATTTTCCTCGCAAACATTTTACGATGAAACTCATATTTTCGTCGCTAATATTTTGTGATGAAACTCAAATTTTCATCGCAAACATTTGCGACAAAATTAATTTTTTTGTCGCAAACATTTGCGACAAAATTAATTTTTTTGTCGCAAACACGTTAGCAACGGGTGTATAGCAACAAATCCCGCGACAAAATTATTTCATCGCTAACTCACGTTAGCGACGAAAATATTATAATTAGCGACAAATTTTTTCGCACCTAAATTGCAGTTTTCTGGTAGTGATAATATGGGGGAATTAGAGATATTATTAAAAAAGAAAATAAAAAACACTTAAAGCCATAAGTTAACATGACGAACCAGAGGTCGGGGAGCTATTAAAACATTGCCCAGGAAAACCCTCCTCAGGGACAAAACCCGGGTCAAGGGAAAAAGTACCCCACTCTAAGTAACAATCTTATTGAAATGAAAATACGAAGTGTTCATATCACTATACAGAAAATGAGAGATAATATGTGGGCATTGCCCTCTCCAAATGGTGGAGGTACTCTGAAGCTTGGCAAAAGAACCAGCTGCCTGGTTCGCTTCCCCTAAGGACATGGGTGAAGCGGACCGTCATGTCCTCCAAAAGGTAGCGTGTAATGCTCCACAGGCCCCGAAGTCTCCAAGAAATAGTCTGAATGAGACCCTGCCATGTCCGGACTGCCAACTCCAAATTAGATTCAATCCATATGTGTCTCCAACCTAGAGAGTGTGCAAACATAATAACATGAAGCCCCGCCGCAATCTCAGCCTCAGGGGAAAAGCCCCAACCAACACTACGGGCAAAATGCGCCACAAAGAAAACTCTCGAGTTACAGAACAACGCCCCAGCGAAAAGTGCCTTTGGAGAGGAGATGCAACTACAATCCACATTCACCTTGTACCATCCTGGGTCTGGTGGGAACCACCGAATTGGGACTGGGACTGGGACCCAAATAGATCAAGGGCGACACTGAAACCCCTAGGCTCGTCAAACAACCAAGTCACGAATCGAGACATCCCCGCGACCCCTAGAGAGGCCAATGGACTCACGCACCCCTAAGAGAACAATGGTTAAACATCTATGAACAGAGGGCCCCGTGACTTGATTGAATTTTAGGCAATATATATTTCGACTAACTACTTCCTCTCAAGCATAAGGGATCATAGTAGATTACACGTAAGTATTTCGACCAAGTAGTATCAAACCACGGGTGGTGGGCTAGTGTAATGGTTCCCTAGAGTTCTACGTCGTCATAACTAACGTAGCTACGATTTCGGGAGTTGGATGCAAAACTAAAGCTAAACAATAATCAAAAGACAATACAATTAACTAAACACAATCCTAATAAGTAAATGGACTACTAATCAATTACACAAGGAAATGACAATTATAAGCAATTTATAACTGCGAACTAGATTCGAAAAAGTGCAAGTATGAGGAATGATTCGGGTGTAATTGATTGAAATAGAGTTTAACTCCATTTCCCCAATACCGTTGGAGTTGCTCTAACTCGTCCAATAGAATGAAGCAAGTCTCTATTCTAAGAGTTGAAATATATTTTTAATGAAGCTATCAAATAGTTTAACTACGTAAAAAAAAAAAAAAAGAGAGAAAAATGAAGGACATTCATTTATCAAAAATGCATCACGTCTTACATATTTTTCATATGGTCATTTATGTAGATGATATATTAATTTTAGAAAACAATATAACGCTAATGCAATCTGTGAATGATTGGATTGATATCTAAGACCTAGCTTCATGATGAAAGACTTGGGTGAAACCTGCTATATCCTTGGTAAAAAGATTTATAGAGGTAATGGTCACCAATATTGATAAGGTGTTTTTTATAAAAAAAATTTAAAAAAGATTCTCTACCCACAAACAAGGGATTAAGTTATCAAAGAAGGATTGTCCTTTTAAGAAAGTTGTAATCGAGCGCATGAAGATTGTTTAATATACGTGTTCTATTGAGTCAATGATATATTTATGTTAGTTTTAACGGATAAAAATTGCGTGAACCGTTAAAGTTTTAACTTTGTGTCCTATAGGAATGAGATTAAATCACTTTTGATCATTTTTATACATTTTTAGTCTCATATTAAAAATATGTTTGTTTTAAGAGATGAAAATTGCGTAAAAGTTACACAACCGATAAACAAACCCAAAAGCCTAATATGGAAATAAAATTTTAGTAATATCACTAGCAAATGTATTTTAACTATTTATTTAAATAATTATTTAAAATCTTTAAATTTACTTTCTGTGTGTATTTTTAAATTATATTCAAATTGGCCTGATTTTTTTTTTTTTTTTTTTTGTGTATTATCAAATTATATGAATTTTTTGTATATTCAATTTTTTTTTATATATTTCAGTTTTGATACAAGAAATTTCATCAAAAGCTATTTAATTTTTTTTAAGTTACATTACATTATTTTTCAGTAATTTTTAATTATATTAAGATTCTTGGATTAAAAAAGAATATATTCATATTCTATAAAAAAAAAAATCAGATTATATAACTTAGTGATTTTTTTTAATTTATATTAAAAAAATTAATATTTTAAATTCTATTGATTTTTATTTTATTTTTTAATTCTACTTAATTTATTATTAGCTTTAAAATTTTTTTATTTTTAATTATAATTACTTTTTTAATAGGAATATATTTTGGTCAACTAACGGTTTACATTGAAAAACTAACGGATAGAACCAAATCCGCAATAAACAGGACCATTTATAAACCTAAGGACCAAAAATGATTTTAAAAAATTCCTACATGACTAAAAGTGCAATTTTCCCAATAAAAAATTACAAGAATAATAACAATTAATAATATTTCATTATACAAAAAATTTCCTTGGTACTTTTTTAATATTTTTAATTATTTTGGTGTCAATATTCATTTATCAAAAATGCATCACGTCTTACATATTTTTCATATGGTCATTTATGTAGATGATATATTAATTTTGGAAAACAATATAACGCTAATGCAATCTGTGAATGATTGGATTGATATCTAAGACCTAGCTTCATGATGAAAGACTTGGGTGAAACCTGCTATATCCTTGGTAAAAAGATTTATAGAGGTAATGGTCACCTATATAGATAAGGTGTTTTTTATAAAAAAAATTTAAAAAAGATTCTCTACCCACAAAAGGGATTAAGTTATCAAAGAAGGATTGTCCTTCTAAGAAAGCCACTACAAAAAAACAGAGATTTAGAAACGAATTAGATACCATAAACATTGTATCTAAACAGGTTAGAAACGGATTTTGGAACCATTTTCTATCTGTTCCTAATCGCATGGTATCTAATGTTAGGAACGGTTTTCTAAATTCCGTTTCTAATAAGAGACGGATTTGAGACCGTTTTTTCGGTTTATAATGAGAGACGGAATTTGACACCGTATATTCGCGTATATAAACGATGAACGACCCGTTTTATATCCGGGTCAAAATTCCGTTTCAAATGTCGTTTCGTCTCTAAATCCGTATCTAAACGATAAACGACCCGTTTTACATCCGGGTCAAAAATTCGTCTATAATTTCGTTCTTAATTAGAAACGACGTTTTGTCGTCTCTAAATCCGCAAAAATCTGTCTCCAAGAGTTAACAACCCAATCCCCATTCCAAGCCTTTAATCCTCATTCCAAGCCCGAACCCGACCCGACACCCATCCCACCCTACCCTGCAACCACCCCCCTCTCCAATTATTTAATCCCCATTCCAAGCCTTAATCCCAATCCCACCCCACACCATCCCAACCCAAACCCACACCGTCCCAGCTCGAACCCAACCCGCCATCCCACCCCACAACCACCCCCCTCTCCAACTATTTAATTGACCTTTTTTTTGGTCTATATGGGAATTGAACCCAGGTGGATAAATGTCTATTATTAAGCATCTGCCACTAGGACAGATAACTCTTTTATTTTATCTTTTAATATTAATTGTATATGTATATTAATTTATTTCTTTTACGTGTATTCAAATTGTAACTTTTAAATTTGTAAATGTAATTTTTTTTTATTAATTTCTAAAAATTGTAATTACTCACCGCCGTCAATAAGCTGTAAAATATTAAGAACAATGCATAGTTTAGACACTTTATTTTATTATAATAGTTTAACATATATAATTAATTGATTAATTTGTAACTTTAAAAATATATAAAAAAAAAATTGTTATTGAATAATTTCAATTGTAAAAGTCGATCTTACTTTATAAATTAAAATAAATAAATTAAATTACGTTTAATCTTCATCTTCTTCTTCTTCTTCTTTTTCTTCTTCATCATATTCATCTTTGCCGCCTTTAAATCTAATCAATGATTCATTCATTGTTACGTGCACTCAAGTACACCGTGTACTTGAGTGGACCTTGACCGGTCAACTGCTGACCGTTGATCAGTCAATGGTCAAACTATGAAAAAAAAATCGATTTGTTTTTTTGAAAATGTGTATGTTAGTATATTGAAAAGTGCATCATCGTTTTTTAATGAAAAGTGTATGTTACTATATTTCAAAAATTGAGTTTTGAACTTGTGACATTATGGTAAGGCAATTGAAGGACAACCACTAGGGCTGTGCTGTGATATCGCTGGATAGGTGCAGTAGTATACTTGACACACTTGAATGACAAAATTTATATATTTGTTCCTATACCATTTATATCTTTGTTCCTAAGGGGACATCCCGCATATTCTAAAATTAAATTAAATATAGAAAAAATGGTACTACTTAATATAGAAAAACTGGTACTCGGTGCTAAAATTAAATTAAATATAGAAAAATTGGTATTAAATTAAATTTCAAAAAATTGAGTTTTGAACTTGTGACATTATGGTAAGGACAACCACTAGGTAGTAATACCGTGTACTTGAGTACACAGTAGGATAGGTGCAGTAGTATACTTGACACAATGACACAATTTATATCTTTGTTCCTATACCATTTATATCTTATCCTAATATTTGATCTTCTTGATGCAAACTTGGATATATGAAATTTGTATCCAACGAGTCCTGAATGAATTCTGAATTGAGTACTTTAATTACTACAGTCTTTATTTATTGGTAGTCGATCTTTCTTGATACAAACTCGGATATATGAAATTTGTATTCAACGAGTCCTGAATGAATTCTGAATTGAGTCAATATTATCTTGAAATTTACTGACATTGATTCAAGGTGTTTGCCTACTTGAATTTAGTTATGTGTACGTGTATGTGTGTTCTAGACGCATGCTGATTTAGTTATGTGTATATGCGTGTATGAGCATGATAAATCTCATTTTTATACAATAATTTACTAAATTAAATGATAATTGTAATTTATAGTAGGCGAATTGATAAGTAAATTGATATATTATAATAAAGGCTTGAGATGCACAACTTACCTCGTCAATCTTGATGGTAGAGACAATATTATTAATGCCGTGACTCACCTGAGGATCACCAACTCACCACAACATCTGGTATGACTTCCACTACTAATTCCATTTCTGCATCTATTTCATCTTGGATTTTAGACACAAGTGCTACAGATCACATGGTATTTGATCTTTCCATGTTCACTTTACCTCCTTCTGTTGTCAACATTGTCATTTCACTCCCAAATAATGCAGTCTCTATAGCTACTCACATGGGAAACATCACTTTGAATGACCACCTCACATTATACAATGTATTATATGTTCCAGATTTTACATACAATCTTTTATCCATTAGTCATATGACCAGATACTCTAATTGCACTGCTAGTTTTTTGTCCTCACATTGCATTTTACAGGACAACTTGAGCAAGAAGGTGATTGGTACTGCTGAGCAAGTTAGAGGCTTGTATCTCTTCCAAACTCCTCATCCTACTAGGCACTGTACTTTAGAGAATTCTGCTTTTACTGGTAGTTCTACACTTGATCACTGTACATTAGTCATATGACCAGATACTCTAATTGTAATGCTATATGTTTCTCTTATATAAAAGGAGGACATGTTTAGTCATCTTCTTCACCTTAACTTCCTTCCTTCCTGTATACTTGCAATTCTTATCAGAATGGCTTTTGCAAAGGGGGTACCAATTATTGCAACTACTCTTGGGATTTTCTCCTTTATTTTTTCTTTTGCCGAGAAAGGTATGTAATGTAGAAATCTTTTCTTATGTTCATTTTTTTAAAGAAATAATCAATTAATAATTTTCTATATTTATTATCAGCACCGTATCCTTCCTTTGCAAAAGATGCCACAGCAGCATCGGGAGCAGAATACTATGACTATATAGTCATAGGAGGCGGAACGACAGGCTGCGCACTAGCAGCAACGCTCTCCGCCTCCGCAAAAGTACTAGTTTTAGAGAGGGGAGTTCTTCCGTACAACAACTCCAAAGTAACCAACATTAAGGCTTTTCTTTCGACGTTGTTGGATCCTACCCCGAGCTCACCCGCGCAACAATTTATCTCAACAGACGGAGTTCTGAACCATCGTGCCCGCATTTTGGGTGGAGGCACCGCCATCAATGGGGGGTTCTATTCGAGGGCCGACAGTAAGTTCTTGCAAGACGTTGGGTGAATGAATCATATGAGTGGGTGGAGAGGAAGTTGGTGTTTCGACTGCTGGTGGAGAGTTGGCAAGCGGCCGTGAGGGACAATGGATTCACGTATGAGCATTTGCAAGGGACAAAGATTGGTGGTACAACTTTTGATAAGACTGGGTATAGGCATACTGCAGCTGATCTATTGGAGTATGCAGATCCGACCATGATTACTGTTTATTTACATGCTACCGTGCACCAAATCTTGTTTAAGACTTTACCAGGTTAGATAAATTATTTTGTTGAATCTTTTATTTTAAAGTAGATAATAGTTATACGTAGGGACAAACTCTTTTTTTGCCCACAAGTTTACATTCTTGGCCCATTTTGGGATGAAACGTGCAAAACATATTTGACATGGGTAGAAACATAAGGTATTTTATAAGATTATATTTCTTGGCATGCATTGCGCAATTTGCAGGGCAAAAACCCAAGGCTTACGGCATTTTGTTCAGAGACTCAAGAGGCAGTAGGCGTACACTCTTGAACAACAATGCAACAAGTGAGACCATTCTCTCAGCCGGTACAGTGGGGAGCCCACAGCTGTTGATGTTGAGTGGTATTGGGCCGTCTCAACATCTCCAGGCCTACGACATTAATATTGTATTGGAGCAGCCAATGGTGGGCCAGGGCCTATCCGATAACCCGTTGAATGCAGTTCTAATACCACCCCCTATCCCCGTTGAAAACTCCCTGGCCGAGGCCGTGGGAATACTCAACGACAATATAGGTTGCTACATTGAAGCAGCTAGTGGATTACTGGGGTTACCAATTTTAAGCATTGTTCCCATTATTAACATCACTCAATTTGGAATCTTCGGGGAAAAGTTGGCCCGGCCCTTCTCCACTTGGTATTTGGAGCTCCAGAGCAATGACCCGAATCAAAATCCAAAAGTGACGTTCAACTACTTCAAGGACCCAAGGGACCTTCGGAAGTGCGTGCAAAACATGGAGATCGTCAAAAGAGTTGTTGTTGGTCCTTGGTGGAGTATAACACAAGTGTATGGGGGGGGGGAATGCACTTGTGTATGCAAATTCTTTTCTTTTTAACAAAACTGGTCTTATCAGGCAGGTTGTCTCACAACTGGCCTGAGTGTGAACTTTGATAGATACTTGTCCTACTGATTACTATTGAGTGATCAGTTGGCTAGATATCTAAAAGAGTTGCTAAGTGCGGAATGTGGTTGGCCTTTGACTTAAAGAAATACTCCAAGTTAATTTCTGAAAAGACAGTTATCAGGGACTTTGTCCAAAACAAATTTTCTCACTTACTAGAGTTTGTTCTTTGAAAATTGTTTGAATATGAATGCAATAAAGAATGCAATAAGTAAGAGACACACAAGTTTATAGTGGTTCAGAGACTCAAGCTCCTACATCCACTTTCCCTGATTGAACAGGATAATTCCTTCACAATGGAATTAGCTTGTTTTATAGTGCCAAGGTGCACTGATCAACAACACTCTCTTAGTGTTTTGATCCCTAGGATAATCTGAGTCCTAGTGCTCAATCTCACTGAGTTAAGACTGTGTTTCACTCTAACAGTCCTTAACTCCTCACTTCTACAACAAACACTCTCTTCACTAAATGAGATAAGGTTTGAGGTTTGGTTCCAACTAGTAGAGATATCCTTTACAATGAGAACAGATGTAAAGGCTTAGGATATCTCAATGCTAAGCTAGGATGTTTACAAAGAATGGCTTAGCTAATTTGAAGTGATTCAGGAAACTTGGGATTCTTGTGAATAGCTTGGTTTCCTTTGAAAGCTTGATAATAGTTTGATAGCTTGTAGTTGGATTGTGAATCCCTTTGATCACTTCTGTATATATAGGCATATTTGAACAACTATCCGTTGGAGAGATAGCAATTCAAACATGTCTATTTGCAGCACCATTGAAACGGCTAAGAAGCTTGACTTCCTTTTATCCACTGTGTAAAAGGGCTCTTCAATGGTTGCTTGAATGAATGTGTTGACTTCTGAAAAATGCGGCTGAGATGACTTGTGACAGTTTCCAAATAAGCACACTTCCCAAGGTTGATTTGTGGCAGAATCTACACTCAACCAACGGTCAGATGGGACAAGCTCCCTGAACATTCTTGCTGCTGTTTTAGAATGTTCCAACATTCATTCAATGCTTCACTCTTTAATGCTCTAAGTCTTCAATGTTTGGTTCAGGCATGATTGGCAATAAATGCTTCATTGAATGTGTCTTCTGTAAGCTTTTGTCATTCAATTCTCTTGATCATTTGTACTTCAACTGTCTTGATCTTTTGCATTTATGAGCACAGCTTTAGTGTACTTGATCTCTTCAGCTCAGTTGTCCACTTGGTCAGCTGTCATGATGCTTCAGCAACTTTGGCCACAAGACTTAATACCTATCAAGCTGTCTAACATTCAGCATTGGACAACTATCCTGAACTCTAAAATCTCACAACATTTCTGAGATTTTTAACTTAAGCATTCTACATACTCAAGTGTTCTGGGACAACTTGCCTGAACAATAACTTGAGCATATCTCAACTAATATGTACATCATCAATCAGGGGTTTTGGTATCTAAATCAAAATCATTTTATTCCCAACAATTTCCCCCTTTTTGATGATGCCAAAACCTATTACAAAGGGAACTTGACTTATACTATATTTTATCTTCAGGATGAGTGAACTGGTCAACTTTCTGAAAGAAACTGTTAGCACAATAAATCAAGTATATATGTAATGTCAGGTTAGTTGAGATAATGAGTTGTTATCTCTTGATAGAAAATCAGTGGTCCTTTTATATATCATCAAGCATTACAGATCAGAAAATCAAGGACAACATAACTGATACAGAGAAAACAAAATAACAACATCATAATCAAACATAAAATTCAGATAGGGAAGAGATGAACTTATCCATTCAGAGAGTTCCATCATCCTGAGGAGCAATGCCATATTGAGCCCAGACCCTTTTCTTCAGCTCCCAAACATCCTTGTTGGAGCCTCTAGGGCCTATCTTCATCTTCTCCATCTTCATGATGTTGATGAACTCCTCCAGAATCTTCCTCTTTCTTTCAGATGACCTTGTCACCTTCCCCCTTACTTCAGCAGCCTTCTCTATAGGTTCAAGTCCTGCTGACTCACCACCTGGCCTTTGAAGCTTTCTTGCCTGACTTTCCATAGCTGACATCATGGACTCCTTGACAGCTATTTGAATCTGCTCTTCCTCAGTCAAATTGTCAATATTCATTGGGCCTTTGCCTTTCCCAATGTCTTCTACTGCCTCCTCCTCAATCTCAGGGACTTTCTCCTTTCCCTTAGGTTCACCAATCACCAAGGTTCCTTTTGCCCTTGCTCTCTCTCTTTCCCCCTTTTTGGCATTATCAAAACACTGGGGCTTTAGTTCACTCATAGAGACCGAGAGTTGTGAGTGGGCCTGAGTGAGGGACTTCAATTCCTGCAGTAGATAAATATTCTCATCATGAATGTTTTGCATTTTATCATCTGCCATGCTCAAGAAAGTGTGAACAGGCTTCATCTTTTGGGAAACAATGGCATCCAATGTGGCTTTCAGTGATTGATCAAGTTTGGCCTGAAGTTGATCAGTGAGGTTGGCCACAACTTGATCAGACACTTTGGCCATGAGTTCAACAGTGAATTTCTCAGCAGCCTCCTTCACCATTGCAGCTTTCAACTCTTCTGCCTTCTTTCTCTGGGCTGCTATCCTCTGCCTTAAAGCATCCTTGATTGTCTTTCTTAAGGCTTTCACATTATGCTTGTACAAGTCTTTGAGACCCTACTGTTCTTTCTTCACAGATCTTGTGAATTTTCCCATAGCATCCTTGGCTTTTGTCACTTCAGTTGAAACTGTTTGCAGTCCAGTTTCAACTCCACATATTCTTGCATCAAGAGTGGGCAATATCACTTCTTCTGACCCTGTTAGCCTCATCTCCACAGAGGCTAGAGTCTTGCCTTGGCCATCTAAGGTATCAACAGTTGTTGCATGAGCCTTCTCAACTTCCCTGACCAGTGTGTCCAACTTCTCTGACTGCTCTTCAATGATGGATGCAGTCTGAGTAGCAATCTGAAAGTGAGCCTCAGAGGTATTGGCTTGTTCAAAGTAGATTTGGTTAAGTGTGGACACATTTGCTGATACTGCTTCAAGATCAGTGTCAGCAGCAATTGGTATATCTGTCAGGGAGGCATCTGCAAAAATTTGCTCAAGAGTGACAGCAACAGAATCTGCAAAACTAACAGTGTTAGTAAAAACTCCCTCAACATCCTCTATTTCTTTTTCTCCGATAAGGTCTGATACATCAGCACCTTCTCTCTCATTTTCAACTATATTCTTTTCTTCTTCATTCTCAACAGATAGACTCACATTCACTGGAGAATCAGGCCTCCTTTCACCAAGGGATTCATCAAGTTCAGATTTGACTTGAAGAATAGCCTGACTCTCATATTGGGCTGCACCCAATATTTCTACTTCCTCTCCCTCTATTTGTGGTGCACTCAAGGAACCTGTGATTACACAATCCTCACCATCATCTCCCTCTGAATTTTCTGCACTATCAGTCTTTTCAACTCCTTCAATTCCTAAACCTGACACCTCCATATCCTCAATAGGATTCACAGAGGGCAGTTGTTGGGAGATCACAGTGCTTGGGCATCCCAAGACCACTGAGTCATCCTGAATGACTAAAGGCTGGTCAATGTCCAACTTGCCTGACATTGATGAGGCTTTAGCCAAACTAGCTTCTCCCATGGAAGTCTCAGCATTGTCAAGCTGTGCCTCAGGTTCAGAAGAACCATCCTTGGCCAATGCATCTTGGACTGAGTTACCATCTTTGGTCAACTCCTCTGAATGATCAGAGTCCTTCACAGAATGAAAAGTCAAGTAATGTACCTGAGCTGAGTTGAGGCCAGGGGGGTTGGGATTGGTGTGATCATCATCATCAGATGTACTGTCAGGATGCTTGATTCCTTGTGCTATTCTTTCTCTTTCAGCAAGCACCTTCTCATGAACAATGGTGCAAAATAGGGCTTCAGTGGTTAATACACTGGTCTTCTTTACATTTGCAAAATGTAACAGCCTATTTTCCTCAACCTGCCACCAGTTGGCACCCTTATCCTGAATAGCCTGAGCTATTTCCACAATTGTTCTATCCTTGATCTCAACAAGTGCTCTGAGATCATAGAACTGTTGTTGCAGCCTGGGATATGCCTTCAATCCTGGATATAATTCATCCACATTGGCTCTTGCAATCTGCCTCAACATCCCCTCATAGGTGTATTCTTCACCACTATCATCTCCAGATGAGTTGGCTTGGAATTCAGGAGAGTTGGATTGGGATTCAGGTAGGTTGGGCTCAGAAGGGTTGGGGTCAGGAGAGATCAAAGCAAGTTGGGATTCAGGTGCTTTTGAGAGCAATGTGTCTGAAGAGATAATTGGAATGGCTGGAATGGGTGGGAAAACAACTTGATCACCTTCTTGAATAGCAGTTTCAAGAAGTTTGGTATAAGAAAGAAGTCTTGGATCAAGTGGGGGAAAAGGTCTATCCTCAAGATTGACCAAATCTGCCAGCACATCAATACCTGCTCTATCAGGTGCACCTTCTGGGGAATAAACCTTCTTTGCAATAATGGGGGCATCTTCAGGAGTCTTGCACTCCTCTTCTTCTTGCCTTGGAGATATTCTTCTAGATTGAATATCAGGGGAGTTGGCCTCAGGGCTGTTGGGTTTTGACTTGGACTTGGAGTTAGACCTACTAGCCTGTCTAATCTCCTTGAGGAACTCTTTCTTTTTCTTTTCCTCTTCCATCAACCTCTGCTTCTCAGAAGTCTTGATGATTCTTCTTCTCCTTTCATACCTTGTTGGCTGGTCAAGGTCTCTGAATTCTGTGATTGTCTCAGGTTGTAGTGGGACAATCTCTCTGAATACTTCACCCTCTTCAGGAGGGTTGACTCCTTCATCAGCCACCTTCTCAATCTCCTCTGAAGTGGCTCCTCCACTTCTTGACAGGCTTTCAGGGGAAGATTCACTTAGAATCTGCTCCATCTTCTTCATCTTTGGCTGGAGTCTGGGTGATTGTGCTTTCCTTTTCCTTGGAGAGGCTCTGGTTGTTGGAACAGTTGCAACAGTTGCAACAGCTTTCTTGGAGGCAGCCTCCTGCTTTCTCTTTTCTGTCTTTGAAGACAGCTTTCTGAACATCACCTTTTGTGCAGGAAAAGGCTTTGGCTTTGCTTGAAGATGAGAGTAGTGAGCAAATCTTTCCAAGAGCAGGCTGGCTCTTGTGCAAAATTGAAGTCTTCCTTCAACCACCACCTTGTGGTGCTTCATCTCCTTAAACTTAAATTTTTCATTCATCATCTTGTCAAGAATGAAATTTTTCCAGTTGAACTTGACTCTCTTCTCAGTAGAGTCAATCACAGCAGCCATCACTCTCAACTTAGGCATACTGATTTGTTCAACACTCCCTGAGTGGCACAACAAGCTTTTTACAACACAATCAAACAAGTGTCTGTAAGAAGGCTTTAAAGTGTTCTTGTTCTGAGCACTTACAAGTTTCTTTGGTTCTATCATCCAAGAATAGTAGAACTCCTGATCATCTCCTTCCTTGTACATTTCTGGATTCTGGCCTTCTGATGGTAGCCCAAAGCTAGCATCTAAATCCTCCGCAGTGAAGATGATGGTGTGTTGGCTTTCTTCATCTTCATCTTCTTCAGCATATGTGAGATTGGTGCTCACATCTCCCTTCTTCCCTTTCCATCTGAGATGGGCAAAGAATTCTGCCATGAATGGATTCAGGCAGGAATCAGGCTTGGAATCTTGCACACACTCCAACTGCAAATGTGATGTCAGGCCTGCTTGCAGTGAGATACAGTAAGGATCCTATGATTCCCCTGTAGTTAGTGGAGTTTGTTGACTCACCACCTTCATCAGGATCCATCTTCCAGTTAGTATTCATAGGAATTCTGACTGGCTTGCTTGTAGCACATCCAAATTTTTTGATCATGTCCCTTGTGTACTTGGCCTGATTGATGAATATTCCCTTCTTTGATTGAGTGACCTGAAGTCCTAGGAAGAAATTCATCAATCCCATCATGGACATCTCAAATTTGCTTTGCATGAGTTTGGAGAACTTTTCACACATCTTCTCATTTGGAGATCCAAATATAATGTCATCCACATAGATTTGGACTAACAAGATATCATCTCCTTCACAGATTCTGAACAGAGTTCTGTCAACAGTGCCTTTGACAAAACCATGATCTAGAAGAAACTGTGATAAGGTGTCATACCAAGCTCTTGGAGCTTGCTTTAAGCCATAGAGGGCTTTCTTTAATCTGTACACCTTGTCTCCTTCCTCAAAGCCTGGGGGCTGTTCAACATACACTTCTTCTTTGAGCACCCCATTTAGAAATGCACTCTTCACATCCATTTGATACACTTTGAATCTCATGTGAGCTGCATATGCTAAGAAGAGTCTGATTGCCTCAAGTCTGGCCACTGGAGCAAATGTCTCATCATAATCAATCCCTTCAGATTGACAATATCCCTTGGCCACTAGTCTTGCTTTGTTCCTTACAATGATGTCATTTTCATTTTTCTTGTTTTTGAACACCCATTTGGTTCCAATGACATCTTGATGAGTTGGCCTATCTACCAGCTCCCATACTTCATTTCTGGTGAACTGGTTTAGCTCTTCTTGCATGGCTATGATCCAGTTGGTGTCTTGTAGTGCTTCCTCAATATCTTCTGGTTCCTTTTCTGAAAGAAAACAACAAAACAAAGCACTTTCTCCATGAAATCTTCTAGTTTTGATCCCTTCACTTGGATTACCAAGTATCAGGCTAGATGGATGCCAGGAAGGAAAGCAGATCAAAGCTTCATTTAAAGGGAAGCCTGTCATCTCAACTGAGAGAGTTCTTCAACTACTGCATATGGATTTATTTGGGCCAATAATCCCAGTAAGTATAAATGGAAGAAAATATGCTTTAGTTGTTGTTGATGATTTTTCCAGGTACACTTGGGTAGTATTCTTGCTCAACAAAAAGGAGACCCAAGTCAAGCTACCTGAATTGATGATGAGATTGAGCAATGAAAAGGGCCTAAGTATTGTCAAGATCAGATCTGACAAAGGCACTGAGTTCATAAACTCATACATCAATGAGTACTGCAGCAAGAATGGCATCACACATGAAACTTCAGCAGCAAGAACACCTCAACAAAATGGGGTTGCTGAAAGAAGGAACAGGACCTTGAAAGAGGCGGCAAGAACATTGATTGCTGAATCCAAACTGCCTAAAAGGTTCTGGGCTGAAGCCATTAGCACTGCATGTCACACCCAAAACAGGTCCTTAATCACCAAAGGACAAGGTAAAACCCCATATCAAATATGGAAAGGTAGATTGCCAACTGTTGCTTACTTTCATATATTTGGTTGTAAGTGTTTCATTCATAATAATGGGAAGGAGCAATTGAAAGCTTTTGACAGCAAAGCTGATGAAGGAATATTTGTTGGATATTCACAAATTAGCAAAGCTTACAGAGTCTACAATTGCAAAACCCTTATTGTGGAAGAAACACCTCATGTTGTGTTTGATGAGTCTATTAATGAGTTCAGGGATAGAAACTTGAATCTTGATGAAATAACACAAAGAACAACCAGACTAAGGCTTCAAAGCAAGGAGACAGTATTTGTAGATGTTGCCCACCCTGAATTACATGATAATCAAAAACTGGACAACCTACCTGATGGCAATCAACCAGGAGCCAACCAACCTGAAGGTGATGTTGAACTGATTGACCCAATCCCAGTTCAAAACCAGGTAACAACTACCAATGAAGAAGCAGGCAATGCTGAGGTAGTAAATGGATCTAATATTCAAGGGGGAACCAATGAAAATGTCAACTCATCTGACAATGAGGACAATACCCCTGAATATGATCCAGAGCTTGATCCTTCAATTAATTTTCCTGAATTTAATGAGTCTAGTGATCCAACCTCAGATGAGGACAATCCTCCTGAAGGTTTGAGAACACTTGATTTGGCAGTCCTTTAACTAGAGAGTTTCTTGCAATCTTGTTGATGGTTTTGAAGTTCAGGTGGTTTAGCCTCTTGTGCCACAGCCAGCTTTGCTCACTTGTGCTTTTGGCAACAAGACAAACTGCTTCAGGGGTTTTGCTCCAATCTGCAAAATAGACATTTCCCTTTCTCACCCCTGTTAGTAGCACCTGTTGTGTTGATTTGTTTTTGATAGTACATTCATTTGGTGCAAATTCAACACAAAATCCTTTATCACAAATTTGACTTATAGACAGCAAGTTATATTTTAGGCCTAGGACATATGAGACATCAGTAATTTTGACACTACCAATATTTAATGTACCATAACCTCTTGTGATGCCTTGAGAGCTGTCTCCAAAGGTTACTGAAGGACCCTCCTTTTCTATGAAATCTGAGAGAAGCTCTTTATTCCCAGTCATGTGTCTTGAACATCCACTGTCCAAGTACCATGCTGTTTTCTTGTTGATGCTTCTCTTCTTCTTGTGGTCCTTGCAGCCCTGCAAAGTCAAAATTTAGGTACCCTTTGAGTGTTGGGTCCTAGAGGGTTAGCTGTACATTTTGGAATCCAAATCTGCCTGATTACTCTGATTGACTCAAAGTGACTGACTTGGTTTCCATTTACATCTACATACACAGTTTGACCCTTAAATGCCTTGGGTGATCTCTGTGTATAGGTGTTAGCTTTGTAAGGTTCAGGAGAGTTGGTAACTTTCTTTGGGACATTTCTCCTGAAGTTACTAGGCTTAGGTGCAGCTTGATAAGACTTTTGAGGATAGGATTTTGGATGGCCTCTTCCATTTGGCAAGTAAGGTCCAGGCATCCTGAATGTTTTATACATGTCAGAGGGGATTGGCCTTAATCCATTCAGTTGAGGTTGCCTCATTTGAGTTGGCCTCTTCTGAACAGGTTTTGGACAACTCCTCTGATGATGATTCAGATAGGTTGGCCTTCCATTGGTTCTACCTTTAACCTTTTCCTTTGGTATGGGTTTAGGTACATTGTTTACTTGAGTTGGTATAAAACTTCCTTTACCTTTATCCTTGATCAGTGGTTGATTTACTTCTATTTCATTTTGTTGTGCCACTGATCTTACAAAAGTCATCTTAGAATTGCTTGATGAAGCAATGCTAAGACCAGGTGAGGGTTCACATGGATTATAGCCTAATCCACCCTTTTGAGCAAATGGTATTTGAAACCCTTGAATCTCCTCTATTGCTTTAGCAGATTTGTTCAAGGCAGGCATTTTCATTTTTAAGCTCCCCTCACTCAATTTTAGAGTATCAAATTCACTTGAGAGATTGTCAAATTTTGCTTGTAGAATTCTAAGATCAAAATCCTTTTTCCTCAAGGCCAGTTCTTGATCATCAATCAACTTTTGTTGTTCAGAGACTTTGAGAGACATTTCCTCATGTTCTCTCATAATCTGCTGATACAACTCAGTTGATTTAAAGTCAAACTCTGGTTCAGGAAGGTTGGGAGTTTGAGCTTTAGAATTCAGTAGCTCATTTTCTCTAAGTGCCATATTGCATACTTCTTGTAGTCTGGTGAAATCCTCAAGTAACTTCCCAAAGTTGAGTTTCAAGTGGATTTCACTAGATTCATGTGTGTTAATTGAAGAGTTGGAAGATGAACATACCTCTTCATTTTCAAATGCCATTTGACAGTCATCATCACTGTCACTGTTGGAAAATAGTCCATCATCAGAAGAGTAGACACTCTCTTCACTTGCTGAATCTCCAGCTACCATAGCCTTCCTGTTGTTCAGCCTCTTGTCTCTTTTGTTCTGCCTTTCCTTCCTTTCTTTTGCACTGAGGTCAGGACAGTCATACTGAAAATGACCCTTTTTCTGGCAGTTGTAACACACATCTTCATCATCATTTTTCTTGCTTGAGGACTCCTTCTTCCTTGAAGATGATGGTTCGCCTTTGCTGTATCTCTTTCTGTCAGCATATTTGTCTTCTTTCTTTTCATCAGGGACTTTGTCCTCTGATTTGGTGTCAGGAGAACTGAATCTCCTTCTGGTTCTGTTGTCTTGGTAGAACTTCTTGTATCTACCAAATCTGGAATTGAGCTTCTCAAATCTTCTTGCCATGAGTGCCAGCTCCTCCTTCATTTCTGATTTTGAAACAGATTGAGAGGATCTTTGGATACTTTTCTTTTCTGTTTCAGCAGCTTTGAAAGCAACACCTTTGCTTGAGGAGGATGGCTCTTCATGCACTTTCTTTCTATTTAAATCAAATTCATATGCTTTGAGTTCAGAAAATACTTATTGCATAGGCATGTTGTCAAGATTGCTAGTGTTTTGCATCATGACAGAATATATGTCCCACTTGGATGTGAGACTTCTCAAGATCTTTAGGGCAACTTCTCTTTTGGCATAGAACTTGCCAAGAGAGTTTATTTCATTCATGATGTCAGTGAATCTGCCATCAAGATGATCAATAGTTTCATTGGCTTCCATAGAGAATTGTTCATATTTTTGGATAGCCACTTGAAGTTTGTTCTCCTTAATCTTTTGGGTACCTTCACACATGAGTGCTAAGGTGTCCCAAATCTCTTGAGCTGTTGTGCAGTGGTATACTCTCCCCATCACTGCATCTGGAATTGTCTGGTATAATGTGTTCATGGCAATGTAGTTCAGGTTGTGCCTTTTTCTTTCTTCAGCTGTAAGGTCATCTTCATCCTTTGGCAGCAACTCCCTAGGATCTGCTTTCTGAGTATCAGTGAGCTTGGGATTTGCTTTGGTGAATGTGAAGGGCCCTCTGGTGATGACTTTAAGCATCTCATCATGCTGACAAGCAAGATGTGCTCTCATCCTGATCTTCCAGAAATCATAGTTCTCAATTGAGAACATTGGCAGTTTGTGATGAGAAATATGGTTGACTTGGTTTGGACCCATATTGTTGATGGTGTTGACACCATCTCCTGGAACTGCATTGTTAGCCATTTCAACAGATGTAATATAGGATGAACACAGATAAAATTTTCAGAGATTTGGATCAGTTCAGTGACCACATAAAATTTGATTTTGAAAATCAGTTGGATTTTCAGAAGCAGTGGTCTATGAACCCCTGCTCTGATACCACTTGTTGGTCCTTGGTGGAGTATAACACAAGTGTATGGGGGGGGAATGCACTTGTGTATGCAAATTCTTTTCTTTTTAACAAAACTGGTCTTATCAGGCAGGTTGTCTCACAACTGGCCTGAGTGTGAACTTTGATAGATACTTGTCCTACTGATTACTATTGAGTGATCAGTTGGCTAGATATCTAAAAGAGTTGCTAAGTGCGGAATGTGGTTGGCCTTTGACTTAAAGAAATACTCCAAGTTAATTTCTGAAAAGACAGTTATCAGGGACTTTGTCCAAAACAAATTTTCTCACTTACTAGAGTTTGTTCTTTGAAAATTGTTTGAATATGAATGCAATAAAGAATGCAGTAAGTAAGAGACACACAAGTTTATAGTGGTTCAGAGACTCAAGCTCCTACATCCACTTTCCCTGATTGAACAGGATAATTCCTTCACAATGGAATTAGCTTGTTTTATAGTGCCAAGGTGCACTGATCAACAACACTCTCTTAGTGTTTTGATCCCTAGGATAATCTGAGTCCTAGTGCTCAATCTCACTGAGTTAAGACTGTGTTTCACTCTAACAGTCCTTAACTCCTCACTTCTACAACAAACACTCTCTTCACTAAATGAGATAAGGTTTGAGGTTTGGTTCCAACTAGTAGAGATATCCTTTACAATGAGAACAGATGTAAAGGCTTAGGATATCTCAATGCTAAGCTAGGATGTTTACAAAGAATGGCTTAGCTAATTTGAAGTGATTCAGGAAACTTGGGATTCTTGTGAATAGCTTGGTTTCCTTTGAAAGCTTGATAATAGTTTGATAGCTTGTAGTTGGATTGTGAATCCCTTTGATCACTTCTGTATATATAGGCATATTTGAACAACTATCCGTTGGAGAGATAGCAATTCAAACATGTCTATTTGCAGCACCATTGAAACGGCTAAGAAGCTTGACTTCCTTTTATCCACTGTGTAAAAGGGCTCTTCAATGGTTGCTTGAATGAATGTGTTGACTTCTGAAAAATGCGGCTGAGATGACTTGTGACAGTTTCCAAATAAGCACACTTCCCAAGGTTGATTTGTGGCAGAATCTACACTCAACCAACGGTCAGATGGGACAAGCTCCCTGAACATTCTTGCTGCTGTTTTAGAATGTTCCAACATTCATTCAATGCTTCACTCTTTAATGCTCTAAGTCTTCAATGTTTGGTTCAGGCATGATTGGCAATAAATGCTTCATTGAATGTGTCTTCTGTAAGCTTTTGTCATTCAATTCTCTTGATCATTTGTACTTCAACTGTCTTGATCTTTTGCATTTATGAGCACAGCTTTAGTGTACTTGATCTCTTCAGCTCAGTTGTCCACTTGGTCAGCTGTCATGATGCTTCAGCAACTTTGGCCTCAAGACTTAATACCTATCAAGCTGTCTAACATTCAGCATTGGACAACTATCCTGAACTCTAAAATCTCACAACATTTCTGAGATTTTTAACTTAAGCATTCTACATACTCAAGTGTTCTGGGACAACTTGCCTGAACAATAACTTGAGCATATCTCAACTAATTTGTACATCATCAATCAGGGGTTTTGGTATCTAAATCAAAATCATTTTATTCCCAACAGTTGTCCAATCGAACGCCTTCTCCAAATTTCGATACCCTTTCACTAGCTTCGAATCACTATTGCGGTTAACATTAACGATTCCTACTAACTTTAGGATAAGGCGCGTGATCACATAACCTCTTTCATTGTAGAAGTTTTGCGTAGACGGTGTGATGACACAATGGCATTTTCATGGAGGGTGTCAAGTGGGTCGGGTCGTAGATCCGGATTATAGAGTGATGGTTGTGGATTCGTTGCGCGTGATTGATGCTTCAACATTTTACACTTCCCCCGGAACTAATCCTCAGGCAACTATCTATTAGGAATATATTTAAAGTATTGTTTATATATTCATATGTAGGCCCATCTCATGTCACTTATGGGCCTTATCTATTAGCCCAATAAGATTAGGTCAAGATTAGGTTAAACTCTTGTATTGTATAAATACCTCTTGTACACTCATTTGTAAAGTAATCAAGAAATAATATTTCTCATATTCTCTATATGGTATCATCGAGTCACTTGGCTCACGCCTGATCCAAGCCCTAGCCGCCGCTGCTAAACCCTAGCCGCCGCCGCCACAAAACCTTAGCCGCCGCCGCCTTCACCTCTGAAGTGCCGCCGCCATCCGTCTCCGACGCCCAACTCACCACTGCACCTCTCTCTCTCCGCCGCCCTACTCCTCACAATGGCCAGTCCTCCTCAGTCTCCCTCACTCATCACCTTTAAAGGACTTGCGCAAATGTCCTTAAACCTCACCCCCACCAACTATGGTGCTTGGTCCTTCCAGCTTCGTCTCCTCCTCACAGGACATAACCTCTTTGGCTATGTTTTGGGCACGCATCCATGCCCACCTCCCACAATCCCAGCCGTCGATGGCACAACCACCACCACCACCTCCAATCCTGCACACGACATGTGGGTGTGTCAGAACAATCTCATTTTCTCAACCTTGGTTGGATCCATGTCCTCGGAACTAATTCCCTTTGTCGTATCAACAAAGACCTTTTGTGAAGCCGTGGTCGACGAACTTGCTCTCCTCGTCATCACCTCTGACACCGAGGACGTCACTCTCCAGGTTCTAACAGGACTTGACGAATCCTACAACGACATCGCCAATGCAATCCAACCTCGCGAACACCCCATCTCCTTTGCCGAGCTATGCGACAAGCTTCTGAGTGCCGAAGTTCAAATTGCCTCGCGACCATCCTCGGCCTTAATTCCTTTGACCGCTCTTACTGTTGGTAAATCGTACCACCGCTCCTCGCGACCTGATTCAAAGCCCAGATCCTCTGATGCTCGTCCTCGCCAGTCCACACAGAGGCCCTACCTTGGCACCTGCCAATACTGCCGAGCACCAGGTCACACTGCTCGCACCTGCCCCGAAATTCCCTTGGCACCCTCACGTTTCACTGCGCCGATCGGGCAGCATCGACCACCTTCACAAGGCAGTTTTGCACCACCTTCAAGTCGTCGACCCAAGACAGATGCTCGCCCAGCTTATTCAGCGCACTCAGCTTCCTCGTCCCATCCTGCCGAGCACTAGATACTTGATTCTAGTGCCTCCCATCACATCACCAATGACCTCGCCAATCTGTCTATCCACTCGCCCTTTGATGGGCCTGACAATGTTGATATTGGTGATGGTAAAGGTTTACACATATCTCACACTGGCCCGTTGCACTTTAATAATCTTGAATCTCTCAGTTTTTCGAATGTCTTGGTTGTCCCACACATCTCGAAAAACTTAATATATGTCTCCAGCCTCTGTCGTGATAATAATGTTAACATTGTTCTTGGGCGCTCTTCCTTTCAGGTGCGAGATGGTCATTCGGGGAGCATTCTCCTCGTCGGGAGTCGTATCAATAATCTATACGTATGGCCGGCACTGATCTCCACCTCCTCGCCACAAGCCTTCACCACTCAACACCTGACCACAACCACCTGGCATGCTCGCCTTGGCCACCCATCAACAAAGATACTTGCCCACACTCTATCTTAGCTTAATGTTTCAAATGCTTCGTCCAAACATTTCAATTGTAACTCTTGTTCTTGTATCAAAAGTCACAAACTACCTTTCTATGAATCTAGCATTATCTCAAATAAACCTCTTGATGTTATCTTTTCTGATGTATGGTCGTCACCTGTCCTCTCCACTGAAAACTTCAAATACTATGTTATATTTGTTGGTCACTTCAGCAAATACATTTGGGTCTACCCTCTAAAACGAAAATCTGATGTTCTACAAACCTTCATCACCTTCAAAACACTTGTTGAAACCCATCACCAAAATAAAATCAAAACCCTTTACTCTGACAATGGTGGTGAATACATTGCCCTTCGCTCCTTTCTCCAAACTCATGGCATCTCTCACCTTAACACCCCGCCACACACTCCTGAACACAACGACATGTCCGAACGTCGCCATCGTCATGTGGTCGACACGACCTTAGCCCTCCTTCATCATGCTTCCATGCCTCTTACTCACTGGCCCTATGTTGTCTGCTCAGCAACCTACATCATCAATCGCCTACCCAAACCCAACCTCAACATGCTATCATCCTATCAAAAACTCCTTGCTCGTCCTCCCAATCTAGCCAAACTCCGTATCTTTGGTTGTCTCTGTTACCCATGGCTTCGTCCCTACACTACTCACAAACTTGATCCTCGCTCACTTCCCTGTGTATTCGTCGGCTACTCACTCACACAAAGTGCATATCTCTGTCTTGACCTTTCCTCTAATCGAGTCTACACCTCACGCCATGTTCAATTTGTCGAACAGTCCTTCCCCTTTCTTACCACCTCTTCTCCTATCCGATCACCATCCGACCCTGTGCACACACCAACTTCTTATGTCCCTACTACCTCCTCGCCCATTATTGGTGCGATCATCCCTACTGCACCCATCACCAATGTTACTCCACCCATTCCCGCTCCTAACCCTGTGCTCGCCCCTCCACATCATGACGACCAGCCAATTGTCGACCAGCCCGAGTCACCTCCCTCTCCCCTGCCGACCACAACCACCACCAACAACCATGTGCCGACCAATGCTCCCCCGCGACCACTCGCACCTCGCATGATCACTCGCTCTCAAAACCAAGTGTTCAAACCTAACCCAAGGTATGCTCTCAATTCAACTCTCTCTGCTAACATTGAACCAAGTTGTGTCTCCCAGACCCTCAAAGACAAGCATTGGCGAGATGCAATGTCCTTGGAATTCGATGCTCTTCTAAGAAATGGAACATGGGACCTGGTACCACCGACGACCACCCAAAACATTGTTGGTTCCAAATGGGTGTTTCGTATCAAGCGAAAATCGGATGGCACCTTGGACAAATACAAGGCTCGTCTGGTCGCCAAGGGCTTTCATCAGCGACCAGGTGTCGACTTCACTGAAACATTCAGCCCCGTGGTCAAGCCCGCCACTGTGCGAACTGTTCTGAGCATTGCTGTTACCAACAACTGGCCTCTTCGCCAATTTGATGTTAACAACGCCTTCCTCCATGGAGAGCTCTCAGACACAGTCTTCATGGCTCAACCTCCAGGTTTCAAAGACGAGACCTTTCCCACTTATGTCTGTAAGGTACGTAAATCCATCTATGGCTTAAAGCAGGCTCCTCGCACATGGTACTATGCTCTTCAATCATTTCTCGAAGAAATTGGATTCAACCCGACTCACTCTGATGAATCTCTGTTCGTTTACAATACCAATAGCGTGGTCGCCTACTTCCTTGTCTATGTCGATGACCTTATTTTGACGGGCAACAACTCACCCATGCTCGCCCGTGTGGCTGCCGACCTCAGTGTCAAATTCTCGGTCAAGGACCTTGGTCCTCTATAATATTTCTTGGGAGTGGAAGTCCTTCGATCTAAAAATACATGCCTTCTTTCCCAACGCAAATACGTCACTGACCTGCTCGCCCGGTACAACATGATCGACTCCAAACCAATTCAAACTCCACTATCCACCTCTGCTCGCCTAACCCTCTCGGATGGTACTTCTCCCACTGACTCCACCGAATATCGTCAAGTGCTCGGCAGTCTTCAGTATCTCCAACTCACCAGACCAGATATTGCCTTTGCCGTTCATAAGTTATCCCAGTTCATGCATGCACCCACCATCACTCATTGGAATGCCGTAAAGCGACTACTGCGCTACCTCAATGGTACAAGGGATGTTGGAATCAACATTACCCCTTCCTCATCCTCCTCACTCCACTGCTTCACAGATGCCGACTGGGCAGACAACCATGATGACCGCACCTCCACAAGTGCCTATGTAGTCTTTTTGGGGGCTAATCCTATCTCATGGTCGTCCAAAAAGCAGAAGTCTGTTGCTCGCTCATCCACTGAAGCCGAATACCGAGCAATCGCCTCAGCAGCCTCTGAAGTTCAATGGCTAACATCCTTACACAAAGAACTACACTTTCCCATTTCCCCGATGCCAGTCATCTACTGTAACAACATTGGAGCTACCTACCTATGCTCGAACCCCGTGTTTCATTCACGAATGAAGCAACATTGCCATAGACTTCCACTTTGTTCGTGACCACGTCAAAACTGCTCGGCTCCGCATCTCCCACGTCTCGACTGCCGATCGGCTTGCCGATGCTCTCACCAAACCTTTCTCTGGTGCTCGCCTCCAACTTCTTATGTCCAAGATTGGACTATCCTATGGTACTCCATCTTGAGGGGGCATATTAGGAATATATTTAAAGTATTGTTTATATATTCATATGTAGGCCCATCTCATGTCACTTATGGGCCTTATCTATTAGTCCAATAAGATTAGGTCAAGATTAGGTTAAACCCTTGTATTGTATAAATACCTCTTGTACATTCATTTGTAAAGTAATCAAGAAATAATATTTCTCATATTATTTATACTATCATGATGCTTGGGAGGTACGTGATGCTATATTTGGAAAAATAATACTCCCTCCGTCCAATTTCATTATTCTTACTTTCCTTTTTTGGTTGTCCAGTTTTATTATGCACATTCCCTTTTTAGAAATAATACTATTCACACTACTTTATTTCCACCCTCCAACCATCACTTATTTACTCAAATTGTCACTAACTTTATTCATAAACAATCACTTTACCTATAAATGGACACCACAATATTCCATCATACCCCAAACTTATCTACTTTATACATAAACTAATCAATATTCATTAAAATTCGTGCTCGAAGAAGCGGGCATAATAAAATTGAAAGAAAAAAAAAATTACAGGTTAATTTTAAATTATTTATAATATTTATTTAAATGTCCATTTATCGATCATGTGATGGAGGTATATGGGAAAGAAAATTCTGCAACAGAAAAATTGATACTGATGCAAATAGCAGAAGTTTCAAATTTGTTAAAGTCAAAACAGTAGTATTAATATTATCATTTTGTATTATTCACGTCAAGATGTTGTCATGGGCATGAGTTGTGAGAATATTATCCAAGAGTTACAGCCTCGAACAATTGATGATTATATTTGACCTAGGATGCAATGTTAAAGAAATAGTCCATTTTAGTTATTTAGTTTCAATTGGGCTTTTGTATCTTGTATTTAAGCCCATTAGCAATTTAGGGTTAATTTTGTATTTAAATAGGTAAAAGATGCAAATGGAATACAAGCAGAAATATTTCCAAATTCTCTCATCTTCTCGGTTCTTCTACAACTCTCTCTCCCTCTCAATTTTATCTTTCTCAATCTCTTCTATCTATTCAATTATTACTTCAAAAATTATACAAAAATACATGGAATTCAAGAGTAGTGATGAGATCACTACTAGGGATGGCAATGGACCAGGTCGGGGCCGGGTAGTTGATTACCCGGACCTGACCCGTTCAAGAATATTATGCCCCAGACCCGCCCCGCGCCCCGTACGGGTCCAGAATCGTCGCCCCGCCCCGTACAGGTCAGGTCGGCCCCGCCCCATCCCATTTTTTCGTATTTCATGTTAACCTTCTTTAACCACAATAATATAATATACACAATAATAACTACTAACTAATTGACGGTTATCTTTTTGGTTAGAAATCTTTTACCATATGCAAATATGACTATAGTCTATATATATTATGATTCCCTAATTTATTAATAGTTAATACATATAGAAAAGCTAAAGAGACGTAGCTATTGTGATTCCTTAATTTAAGGAATTTAAATTTAAAAACTAAAACTAAATAAGGTAAAGAGACGTGAAAATTATTAAAGGTAATATATTACTCAAATTTACTTACTTAAATTTATTAATACATATAGAAAAGTTGAAGACTTTTAAATTTGCCAAATGTAATATATATATATATATATATATATATATATATATATATACACGAAGCGGGGCGGGGTCCCGCGGGTCTGATATAAAATCCAGACCCGATCTGTTTATATACGGGTCGGGGTCGGCCCGACCCGTTTTTACTATGGGGCGGGTCCGACCTGACCCAAATCTCGCGGGACGGGACGGGACGGGTACCCATGGATCGGGCCAATACTACCATCCCTAATCACTACAAATGGTATCCAGAGCCATCCATCCTTGGGCATGACGGAGCTATGCGATTTACCAGGGCAAATTACCAAATTTGGTTCTAAATTACAAGGCAAATTGGAGAAGATAGATAGAAAGCTTGACTATATTACAGAAATTTTAGCATCTATGCAATTGCAGATGTTAAATGTCAACAAAGGAAAAAGTTTATTGGAAGAAGAATTGATCGCGGAAGAACCCTGTTCTGATGGTTTTCAGGAACCTCAAACATTCTCACAGACCACTAGCGATTTTTTGTTCCCTAATTCCTTTAATTTGGCTGATTCCACCGATTTGTTGACCCCATGCCATCTTCTTGTCGACAATAATCAAATTCAAGGACTCTGCGGAGATTGTCCACCTCTTACACTCTATCGGAATCCGCTCCACCTCAAAAAAACTCCACTGGAACCTACATACGTACCGTAACCCCACCGGTGGATAAACTCGCTGCCACTCCACCACAATATACGGTCAGAAACTGTTGTATCGTGCACACTTATAGAGAAGAGGTAAATATGAAGTGTTCTGATTTTACTCCAATTAACATTAGTTGTGGTAGAATTTATCTCTCGATTTCATATGGAACACCATTATTAGATATGAATTATGATGAGTATTGGCCACCCCCTATGGTTTCACTGTTGTTTCACTATGATTTCCCTTGCCTAAGCATGATATTTAACATGCTTTTTACAAGAGGGTATGTGTATGAGGCGATAGGATTGAGAATAAGTGTTTTGAGTAGCGTGACATATTATGTTCAGGGGAATGGTTGTGGTGACAAACTTGAATCATATGCAGTTTTTGTTCAAGGAATGATTGCAAAAATGGTACACAATGGTATAGAGGCATTACTGATGGAAACTTCTTTTAATGGGTTGGCTTTAAGGAGTTATTATGAGATTGGGTTTGATATTGTTGTTTTCACTCATTTTAGTGAAGATCATATTGATTTTAATGGAACAAAGAAGGAATATTAGTTAGAATGTAGGGGTCTTATATTTCTAGCAGCTGCAGTTAGGGCTTTTCTTGTTAAGCTTGCAAGTTGCCCTTTTATTGATAAAAATGTTGTTAGGGAGCTGATTTATAGAGAGATTCAAGAGTATCATTATCAGTTACAAGATTACAGTGACTATTTTGTGAAGCAAAGAAGCAAAGAAGTCTCGAATTTCCTCAGTGAGCTGAGGAGTGTCTCTGTGAGTGACGAGAGGTCGAAATCGGGGGAAGGATTAAACAGGGGATGGAAAGTAAAACATGATACGGAGAAACTGCGAGTTATGTATCAAGAAGGACCAGAAGGAACTCCTTTTCATACACTTCTTGCTGAAGGCTTTGTAGACACACCCCTTCATGTTTGTCTATGCGTTTCATGTGAGTCTGACCTCTATAAGAAATGGTGGCCTCAAGCTGCAGTTTCAACTTTTAAAGTTATCTCGTCCCATCGTGTGAAAAGAGTTAGAATGGGTGAACAAATATCATTAGTAAGGATGAAGCTTTCATGGCCAATGTCAAGCAGAGAGGCGCTCGTACATTATTTTGCGTTTGAGTACTTCCAAAATGGTCTTGTCGTGGTGCTTCTTAAATCGGTCTCTGACTCCGAAAACATTGATACGAGCACACATGGATTTAGCAGAGATGGGATACTTGATGCACAAGATGTTGTACGAATAGATCTGTTTGGTGGTTTTACTGTACAAAAAGTGAGTGCAGATCTACAGGATTTATTTTTGTATGAGACTTTTTAGCTTTGGGGAATAAATTTATGGGTTTTTGCTCAATCTGATAATGTTTATGCTCAATTTTTTGACAATCATGGAGAGATATGGAAGTGTGGTGCTACGTGGATGACAATCATCACCCCAACTAGCATGACATTATATCTTCATCTATATTCTTCTGGAGAAGTTTTATTGGTTGCATCTCAACCAATACTCTTTTATGCTGCCATTAAAACCATCGTATTTCCTTTTGATGTCGTAGATCCTTGGGGTCAAGGATCTAAAAAACGGGGGAGTATTGTCATGGGCATGAGTTGTGAGAATATTATCCAAGAGTTACAGCCTCGAACAATTGAAGATTATATTTGAGCTTGGATGCAATGTTAAAGAAATAGTCCATTTTAGTTATTTAATTAGTTTCAATTGGGCTTTTGTATCTTGTATTTAAGCCCATTAGCAATTTAGGGTTAATTTTGTATTTAAATAGGTAAAAGATGCAAATGGAATACAAGCAGAAATATTTCCAAATTCTCTCATCTTCTCGGTTCTTCTACAACTCTCTCTCCCTCTCAATTCTATCTTTCTCAATCTCTTCTATCTATTCAATTATTACTTCAAAAATTATACAAAAATACATGGATTTCAAGAGTACAGATGCATGTATAAGTATAACTAATAAGCTTCAAAAGAGTTGAAATTCTTTATTTCAGCTACTTTTCACCTTGTTGATTCCTGTAATAAATTCTTGCAATTGACGTGATTTTATTTTTCAATTTATTCATATATACTACTTGTATTCTTTACTCTAAATTTGATTAATTGCACTTGTAAAGGGAAAGATACCGTTGTTATGTAAATGTTTGGAAGCAAAACACGTGTCTTAGTGTCTATTATTTATTGAACTCAATTGAGTGAATCTGGAAGCAAGAGAGCAAAGATAGAGACAAAACGAGCCAACAATGATAAAAAAAAAAAAAATTGGTCCAACTAATTTTAGCAATAGAAGCGGTTCATTTTCTAAGACCAATTAAAAATCACTTCATGATTTCTTGTTACGTAGAATATTTTATTTTTCTTACTTTTGTGTTTTTGCTATTTACATTAGTTTTCTTCATGTTCATGGATTTTTTAAAACCATATGCATCTTTCCTTTATTTAATTGAATCATTCTTTTATTTAGCATATAGATTCGATCTCTAGATTCATGGAGACATTTTTAGTTTGATGAGTTAACTTTTAATTGACTTTTGACTATAATTATGTGAAGAGATATGTAGAGAAAGATATTAAAGTAGCTAGATTTCTTGTCAATTAGTGTGTGGCCACCACCGTTATTTTATATGTGGGCGGGTCACGTGATTGACCAAGCCCAATTAATTGTTCAATGGGTAGATCTCGTGTCTCACTCTGCTATTTCAGTCACTTTTAATTGAATTGAACTTTATGAGTCATATATATAATAAAGTAAATTGATTATATTTAATTTATATATAAGATTTTTAAGAAAGTAGTAGTGGTGCATTTTCAGGTGTGGTTAAAACTATCACATAAAAATTCCAACAGCAGCAGCTGCTAGTGTATCCATTTTAGATTTGAATGAGACAGATACATTGCACTGTACCTAACTCTGTTAATGTGGTGACTGTTGAGTAACTTTATTAGGTGTGCACATTATTTTATTAATTAACTTGAAAACAATATGTGGGGCAATTTTATTTTATAAACGCAATGGGAGTGAGTGAGTCATATAGAGAAACAATGAATAGGAAAATTATAATTTCATTAAGTGAATTTAAAGTGTTTACAAGAGAGGTATTTATAGATACAAAATGTATCTATATTTACAAGATATGAATAAATATTTACATCAAATATTCTAAAAGATAAGGATAAATCATAATATTAAAAGATACAAATCTTTATAATATTATATTCCTAATACGCCCCCTCAAGAAGGAGCACCGTAGGAGAGTCCAATCTTGGTCATAAGTAGTTGCAGTCGAGCACGAGGTAATGGCTTGGTGAGAGCATCAGCAAGTTGGTCTGCAGACGAAACATGTGAGACTCTAAGCTGAGATGTCTTGATCAAATCTCGAACAAAATGAAAATCAATTGCAATATGCTTCATTCGAGAGTGAAAGACAGGATTTGAACAGAGATAAGTGGCCCCAATATTATCACAGTAGATAACAGGAAGAGTCGGAACTGAGAAACACAATTCATGAAATAAGGACTTTAACCATTGAACTTCAGAGGCAGCGGAGGCAATGGCACGATACTCGGCTTCCGTGGAAGAACGAGCAACTGATTTTTGTTTCTTTGAAGAACATGAAATAAGATTAGCCCCAAGAAATACAATGTAAGCACTTGTAGAAGTACGATCATCACTGTTGCCGGCCCAATCAGCATCAGTAAAACAATGTAGAGATGAGGAAGGTTCAGGTTTCAAGGTTATTCCTACATCTCGAGTCCCATTTAAATAACGAAGAAGACGTTTAACTGCACCCCAATGAGTAGTGGTTGGAGCATGCATAAACTGAGATAACTTGTGAACAGCAAATGCAATATCAGGTCTGGTGAGTTGGAGATATTGAAGACTACCGAGTACTTGACGAAATTGAGTGGCATCAGCAGGAGGTGTCCCATCCGAAAGAGTGAGATGAGCTGAGGTGGATAGTGGAGTCTGAACTGGTTTGGAGGTGATCATGTTATACCGAGTAAGGAGATCAACCACATACTTTCGTTGGGAAAGAAAGCATGATTTCTTGGTACGAAGAACTTCCACACCTAGGAAGTAGGAAAAGGGGCCCAAATCTTTCACTGAAAATTTTGTACCAAGGTCCGTAGCCACTCGAGTGAGGAAGGGAATATTATTTCCTGTGAGAATCAGATCATCAACATACACAAGGAAATATGCAATAACACCAGATTTATTGTACACAAAAGAGACTCATCAGACTTTGTGTGAATAAATCAAATCCCTTCCAAGAACGTCCTAAGAGCATAATACCAAGTACGAGGTGCTTGTTTTAAACCATAAATGGACTTATGCAGTTTACAAACATAGGACGGTAAAGTTTTATCAACAAAACCAGGGGGTTGTGCCATGTAGACTGTGTCAGACAGGGTACCATGAAGAAAAGCATTATTCACATCAAACTGTTGAAGGGGCCAATTTCGAGTAACTGCAATACTGAGAACAGCTCGAACAGTTGAAGGTTTGACAACAGGACTAAAGGTTTCAAAGAAATCAACACCCGGACGCTGATGAAAACCTTTGGCCACAAGGCGTGCTTTAAATTTATCTAGGGACCCATCAGGCTTGCGTTTGATGCGAAAGACCCACTTGGAGCCAACTATATTTTGAGTCTCATCAGGGGGAACCAAATCCCAAGTTCCATTCCTGAGAAGAGCATCAAACTCGGAGGACATGGCTTCCCTCCACCGTTCATCTTTCAAGGCCTGGGAAACACAACTTGGTTCAGTATCAGAAGGTAAAGCCGATGTAAGACAATACCTTGAATTGGGCTTGAAGATCTTGTTTTGAGACCGAGTGACCATACTGGATCTGTGCAAGGCCGGAGGTGGTGAAGGTGGTGCGGGGGGTCGCAGAGGAGCGTTTGGCGGCACAAGAGTAGCTGGAGGCTGGATAGGGTGGGCGAGAGGTGGGTTTTCGGTATTTGGGGTGATGGGGGGTGTATTTATCATTTCGGGGGGTGCATTGGGATTTTGGGTCGGAGCAGTGAGTGTATTTATCGAAACAGGAGGTGTGTTCAGCGGAACAGTGGGTGTAACAGGGGGAGGGGGTGCATTTATCAATTCGGTGGGTGTATCAGGAGTGGGGGGTGTATATATCAGTTCTGGGGGTGTAACTGTCAGATCAGTGGGTGCAGGAGGTGTATCTACCAGAACAGTGGGTGAGTCAGAAACTGAATTGATTTTGGCAAAGGGAAAGGTGTGTTCAACAAATTGAACATGGCGAGAGGTATATATTTTGTGGGTGGTAAGATCTAGGCATAGATAGGCACTTTGAGTGATGGAATATCCAATGAAAACACATGGCATGGAACGAGGGTCTAATTTGTGAGCAGTGTAGGGGCGGAGCCAAGGGTAGCATAAGCACCCAAAAACTCGAAGTATGGATAGGTTAGGTGGTTGTCTTAAAAGACATTGGAAGGAAGAAAGCATGTTTAGGTTGACTTTAGGAAGGCGATTTATGATGTAGGTAGCTGCACAAACCGCATAAGGCCAGTATGTGAGGGGCATGGAGGCGTGGTGTAGTAGGGCTAAGGCTGTATCAACAACATGTTTGTGACGACGTTCAGACATGCCGTTGTGCTCGGGAGTATGGGGTGGGGTGGTGAGGTGGGATATGCCATGGTTTTGGAGAAACGAGCGAAGAGCAATAAACTCTCCCCCATTATCTGTGTAAAGAGTTTTAATTTTGGTGTTGTAGTAATTTTCAACAATGGATTTAAAGGTCGAGAAGGTGGATAGGACATCCGATTTGCGTTTTAGGGGGTAGATCCACATGTATTTACTGAAATGGTCAACAAATATGACATAATACTTAAAACAATCATGAGATATGACCGGAGATGACCATACATCGGAAAAGATAATTTCAAGGGGTGTATGTGAAACGATACTAGATTCATTAAATGGTAGTTTGTGACTCTTAATACAATGACAAGAATCACAACTAAACAAATTTGCAGGATTACTAGGTAAACGAAATTTAGACAAAGTATGGGATAAAATTTTGAGAGATGGGTGACCTAAACGGGAATGCCAAATCGGAAGAGGAAGACGGTCGGAAATGAATGTGGTAGGTGAGGGTTTGGATGCTCGTGCTGGCCATACGTAAAGATTATCAATGCGACTCCCCACGAGGAGAACGCTCCCCGTACGACCATCTCGCACCTGAAAAGAAGTCGAACCAAAAATGACATCAACATTATTATCTCGGCATAAGGTTGAAACAGAAATTAAATTCTTTGCCATTTGTGGAACAACTAATACATTCGAGAATTTCAACATACCAAAATTGTGAAAAGATAAAGAACAGATATGAGAAATATGTAATCCGTTACCGTCACCAATAACTATGGTGTCAGAACCGAAATAGGGTGAATGTAGAGATAGATTTTGTAGATCAGCCGTGACATGATGGGATGCACCGGAGTCCAGGATCCAAGGGATGGAATGTGTATGTGATATAACCGAGTGGACGGAGGAGGTGTATGTACCAGTAGGGTGGGTGTGTATACTGGGTGGGGTGTATGTAGTAGTGGAGTGGGTGCGTAGATGCGGGGGGTGTATTTACCAGAGTTGGGAGTGTATGCTGCAGTGGAGTAGTGGGTCTGGCCCACCTGGACAGCAAGTGAGTATGCAGTGTCAGAGGGAGTGCATAGATGATGGGGGTGTATTTACCAGAGTTGGGGGTGCATGTAGAAGGGGAGTGGTGGATCTGGCCCATCTGACCTATTTGTGCAGCAAGGGAGGAGGAATTAATTTGGAAGGGAGTGATTAAAGATTGAAGAGGAGTGGGGAAGAAGACAAAGCTTCTTGGGAACTGTGGGTTTGTTCTGTGATGGAACCGAACGACGACTAAGGATGGATCGGGGCGTGAGCCAATTGACTCGTTGATACCATATAGAGAAACAATTAATAGGGAAATTATAATTTCATTAAGTGAATTTAAAGTGTTTACAAGAGAGGTATTTATAGATACAAAATGTATCTATATTTACAAGATATGAATAAATATTTACATCAAATATTCTAAAAGATAAGGATAAATCATAATATTAAAAGATACAAATCTTTATAATATTATATTCCTAATAAGTCACTGAGTGTGTATTTTATTTTATAAACGCAGCTAGTCCATCTTCCTCGGTCCAAACCTCATCTCCTGGAGTGCTAAAAAGCAACCTATCATCTCCAAATCTAGTTTCGAATCTGAATACCGAGCAATGGCTTACACTGCTTCCGAACCTATCTGGGTCACCTCTCTTCTTCGCGAACTGCGAGCTCTTCCCACAGAACCTCCTCGCCTTCTATGCGACAATAAGAGCGCTCTCTTTCTTGGCCAAAATCCTGTAGCTCACAAACGGGTGAAGCACATTGAACTTTTGTTGTCGCTGGTCGTCTAACAACTCAATTTGTTCCATCAAATCTTCAAATAGCGGACATCATTACAAAAAGCCTTCCTCGCCCGCTGTTCGACTTCTCCCGATCCAAGCTTCGCGTCTGTCCCCATTCGTCTAGCTTGAGGGGGTGTCAACATAGTTAGTTAGTTAAGTGGTTAATTAGTTAGTTGAATGAAGGTGGGATGCAATCATCGAGCAATTTCAGAGTGGTCACATTTAATACAGAGGATGAAGAAGAAAATTCAGGGGTGGGGTGACAAAAAGATTTCGTTCGGAGGAAGGATTACATTGTTGAAAGCCGTATTGACGTCAATCCTGATCTACCATATATCCTTTTATCTATTACCAAAGAAAACACTAAGTGAGCTTATATCTTTACAACGTAAATTTTTGTGGGGGGGCGGGGTGAATAATCGGAAAATTGCTTGGTTAAAATGGGACACGTTATGTTTGCCTAAAGAAAAAGGGGGGCTAGGGGTGAGAGATCTTAGTAATTTCAATAGGGCGTTAATAGGTAAATGGTTGTGGAGATATTTGAATGAGGGCGAGAGTTTATGGGCAAAAGTGATAACATCTATTCATGGCAAGTTGTATCTGGGAGAGAGGGGGGGTGATATGAGGGGAGGGAGTAGAACGTGGTCGGGGTGGTGGAGAGATGTGGTAAGAAATGGGTCGGGTGTGAGAGGTGAGTGGTGGTGGGGTAAGGTCGAAAAAGTAGTGGGAGATGGCTTGGAGACACGTTTTTGGGGTGAGAAGTGGGCTGGGAGGGAGGCTTTTAAAACCATGTTTCCTAGGTTGTATAGGATTAGCCTAGAGAAGAGTGGAATGGTGGGGCAGTTAAGTAAGTGGGTGAGGGGAGTGGGGGAGTGGTGCGGCAGGTGGCGGAGAGAGTTATTAGGGAGGGAGAGGGAAGAATTTAACCAACTAATGCACTTGGTGAATCAAAAACCCTTGCAGGTGGGAAGGAGAGATAAATGGAGATGGACGACATCAAAGAATGGCGAATACAAAACTAACGAAGCCTACAATGGGATCGCATCGGGCAGCGGAGGAACAGAAGAAGAAGAAATTTGCAGGCTGGAATTTAGCAAGGTATGGAGCAAGTTGGCACCTCTAAAGGTGTCGGCTACAGCGTGGCGGGCGATTTGGGACAGGTTACCAACACGCGACAACCTTCTACGAAGGAGAATTATCCAAGACACGGAGGACAAGAGATGTATACTTTGTGGACATGAGAGCGAGACGGCGAAGCACGTGTTCATAGAGTGTCCAGTTGCTTCAAAAATCTGGGTGGAAAACATGAGGTGGCTAGGCATATCGACAGTGATGCACAACAATGTCAGAGAGCACTGCTTGCAACACATTGGCTTGCTACGAGGTAAACGAGTCACAAATTTTGTTATATGTGTGTGGGTGTGCACCATTTGGATAATTTGGAGAGGAGAAATGCAAAGTTTTTCAAAAACGAAGATATGGATACGGAGAAAGCAGCAGATGAGATCAAGAGCAGGACTTGGGGATGGATAACGACAAAGGAGACGTTTCAAAACAGGTCTTTCAACGAGTGGAGGACGAACCCAATTAATTTCTTTGTCTCTTAGTTTCTGGGCAATACTTTCGTTTCTCAGTTGTTTTCTGGGCAATTATGTGATTTATGCTCTCCTGGCTTTAGCATGTAAGACACACCAGGTTATTTCTTATAACCAAATCATGCAATAAAAAGCCTTTTTTACTGACCAAATAAAAAAAAAAAACCCTTGTATATATATGATAGTCTCTACTTCAAAGTCAATGAAACAATTCTAAAGATCTTCACATTCTCTTTTTCCTTTCAAAAAAAAAAAACTAATGGTCAATGATTAATTACTTAAATGAAATTCATTGGAATCAGCTGCAATATTTAAAATCTGTAATGGACCGCGAAAAGTAATGCTGAATTTATTCCAGCAACAGGGAATAAAATCTTGTCAATATAGTTGCCAATCAATAATTTATAATCTACGTACACTTCAAATAATGGCGGGCATAAGTCCAATAGAGATGGCAATGGGTAGGTCGGTACGTAGTTGAATAGTCGGACCCGCCCGGCCGTTCTAATATATTATGCCCTAGAGCCGCCCCATGCCCCGCACGGGTCCTAGACTGTCGCCCCGTGCCCACATCCCGTTTTTTCATACATACAAACATTGAAAAAATATAATCCACAATAATATAAATTAATATGTACACAATAATTAGTAGATGGTTACTACAGTACTGTAATTTTGATAGGCGTTTTGGTTCTTTTGCTCAATTATCATCGTGTAATACGGCTGAACTTCTGCTGTTAATCCGAGCACATCTTGTTCTCAGATTAATTCTTAATAATATTCTTTTCCTTTCAAAATAAATAAATATGTACACAATAATAATTAGTAACCAACACTCCAACTAAAATTAAACAAACATGCAATTAAAGTCTTTGAAAATCAATGGTGGCGAGGGCAAAAGATTGAATTGGTATGCAATATTTATTTTATTTTTCGAAAGAAACTGATTGACTAATTTTGATTTTTAAAAAATTTCATTTGAGAATTCTGATTATTTATAGGAATTAGAATGATAGTTCATCTTATAAATTTTTAGAAATCTTTACTTTGATATGAGTTATATGAAATTACTATTAAATTATAAATATAAAAAAAAAAAATTTGTGAGACGAGGAGTACCTTATGGTTTCCAGCATATGTCTGTGGGCCTAACATTTATTTATTTATTTCCCTATGATTGCCAGCATATGTCTCTTTCTCTTGCAACTGGTACTAGCCTTTTTCTTTTCCTTTTTCTTACGTCTCTGTTTCTAATTACCTCAGTTTCATGATGATTTTTATTTCTTCTTTTAGAATCGATTTTTACACTCCTAAAAAATAATTTTGTCATAAATCAAAGTGTTTTGTTTCTTTCTTTTTTTATTCTTCTATTCTCCACCTATTTAAATTTATGTTATTTTGTACTCATTTTTTTGTTCATGCAATAACACGTTTTTCTTGTTCTTGTGAGTGTGTTTAATTTTTTATTCTTCTATTCTCCAAAACCTATAAATTTGTTTGCAATTTACGAAGCTATTTCATAGTCTACATACACCTTTAATTAATTTAATTATTCTCAACAAATACTGCATCGACATTAATAGTAAATTAGTTACGTATCACATTTCATCAAAATCTTATAATGGAAAGATGAAATCTTTATATGCACGTAATTTTCTCTATGAGTAGTCTCTATCATATTAATTTGCACCTTAATATTTCTCTTATAAAAGGAGTATTTTGTTAACTTCACTTGCTTCATGCATGTGAACTTTTAATTTTGAAACTATGGCTTTTGTAAAGTGGATCCTCATTATAATTACAGCTTCTCTTGGGAGTTGGGATCTTCTTCGTTTCTTCTTTTCCCGAGAAAGGTAATTAGGCATTACTTTTATATACATATATATTTTACATAAAATTAATTTCATGTTGTGTATTAATTTTATACTCCTCTTTTGCAAAAGATGCCACATCAGCAACTGGAGTAGTGTACTATGACTACATAGTCGTCGGGGGTGGAACCGCAGGCTGCGCAGTGGCAGCGACGCTCTCCGCCAACGCAAAAGTACTACTTCTAGAGAGAGGTGGCCTTCCGTACCCCAACATAACCCATTTGACGAGGTTTCTATCGACATTATTGGACACTTCACCGAGCTCCCTTGGGTGGGGGAACTGCCATCAATGCAGGATTCTATTCGAGGGCAGACAGTAGGTTCTTGAGGGAGGTGGGGTTGGACCCGCGGCTAGTGAATGAGTCGTATGAGTGGGTGGAGAAGAAGTTGGTGTCTCGACCATTGCTATATGGGTGGTTAGTTGCGGTGAGGGACGGATTGCTAGAAGCCGGGGTGTTGCCGTACAATGAATTCACGTTTGAGCATTTGCAAGGGACCAAAATTGGGGGTACAATTTTTGATGAGAATGGCTATAGGCATACTGCTGCTAATCTATTGGAGTATGGTGATCAAACCATGATTACAGTTTATTTACATGCACTTGTGCACCAAATCTTGTTCAACACTTTACCAGGTTTGATTCAATTTATTTTTTAGTTCCATAATTTTCTAGATTTTTTGAAACTGTCCCAAAAAAGTTAAATGTACCAATTTAGTCTCATTTTTTTGTATTTTGTTCTGTTTTGGTCCCAAAAAATTTCAAATTAAAGTACCAATTTTTCGCAATTTGTAATATTTTAGTCCCAAAAAAGTTAAATTTAATTGCAAAAAAATGGTACTAAATTGGTACGTTAAACTTTTTGGGACCAAATTAAAACAGGACAAATTGCAAAAAATTGACTTATGTCTCATGTTTTTGTCATGAGTCTCTGTCACATTTATATAATGTTCTTACCTTTTTAATTTATTTGATTATCTCCAAGTTTAAAGCATAATTTGCAGGACAAAAACCCAAGGCTTGTGGTGTATTGTTCAAAGACTCAAAAGGAAGTTACCACACAGCACTCTTGAACAAAATGGCCACAAGCGAGATCATTGTCTCAGCTGGGTAAAAGTTATACTGGACCAGCCAATGGTGGGCCAGGGTATGTCTGATAACCCATTGACTAATATCTTAATACCTTCTCCTAAACCCATTGAAACCTCCCTTATTAAGATAGCCGGTATAAGAGACGATCTTGGTTGCTACATTGAACAATTATATGGACCCTTCGGGGCAGGTATTCTTTCCGGAAATAATCGAAGCTTCATTCAATCAGTAATGATCATGAATAAGGTGGCCCGAGCATTCTCCACCGGGTATTTAGAGCTTCAAAGTAATGACCCGAATGAGAATCCGAGAGTGACGTTCAACTACTTTCAGGACCCAAGGGACCTTCAGAGTTGTGTAAATGGCATCGAGATAGTCAAAAGAGTAGTCGAATCGAAAGCCTTCTCTAAATATCGATACCCCAACACCACATTCGAAGCACTCGTGAAGTTAACATTGGAACTTTCTAGAAACAGTAAAGGAAAGCATCGGATCACCGGAGTTGATTCGTGGGAGCAATTTTGCAAAGACAGTGTGGTGACCATATGGCATTACCATGGCGGGTGTCAAGTGGGTCGGGTCGTGGATCCCGACTACAAAGTGATGGGTGTGGACTCATTGCGCGTGATTGATGGTTCAACCTTTTACAACGCTCCCGGGACTAATCCTCAGGCAACTGTTATGATGCTTGGGAGTAGGGGTGAAAACGGATCGGATATTTCCCGACCGATCCGAAACCGTATCCGGTCGGATACGAATTCGGTATACAAATTTAGTATCCGGGCGGATACGGATTAGGATACGGATAGTTGACTTCGGATTCGAATTCGGATTTGGAATACATAATATCCGACCGTATTCGATTTTTCCCATATTTTATCGGATATTATCCGGATAATAAATCCGGATACCCGAATTTTTTAATATATTTTATTTTATATTTTATATTAATTTTATTAAAGCTCTATTATAACTTATAACATTATTGGGCCTTATTAAAAATTAAAAAGTCTAATAAAAGCAATGTTCCTGCTCGGGATCGAACCGGGGACCTGCAGCGTGTAAAGCTGATGTGATAACCACTACACCACAAAAACCTAGATGTAAATTTAACAAACCATAATTTACTAATATAACTTATGTCCACACATAGTCAATTATTCAATTATCATTCCATTTTTTTATATGGATAAAATCAAAATGGTTCATCTAAGTTTGCACCATACAATAAATTAGAAAAATTAAATATTCATGGACTGGGACATATCAATTTGTAATCTACGAGAAGAATTAGAGTGTACATTTCCTTACCAAAAACTAATTGTAGAACATAAAAATGGATTGAAATCAATTATTCCACTTTTGATAGTTTCACATTTTGTTTCAATTGTTCTTTCAATCGACTCTCTCAGAACCCCCTTTTATCTCTCTCTCTTTCGACAATCCATGGAGGCGACCCACAGAAACAGATGCGGCTCTATTCCCATTTTTTGTAGCAACAATGGCCGAGGAGGTGGTGCGATTTTGTGTTGTTCTTTTCTTCAGATTTTGAAAAACATTGATAATTACTTTGAACTGTAATTCTTTGGCTTAGGAGTAGTTTGTTGATTGTTTTATTCATGCTTGGGTATAATATTATATATGTCTTCTTAGGCGTTATGTTGTGCTGGAGTGGTGATGTTTACGAAGGATATATTTTGATGATTTCATGTTTGTTGATTTTTTATGTGTTTCAATCACATTTTGATGATTTCCATTTGAAATATATTATCCGATTATAGTTATTCGAATCCGGCCCGGATTCGTCCGATATCCGTTCCGTATCCGTATACCGAATATTCCGAATTCGTATCTGAATCCGGCTTTTCCGTATCCGACTCCGAATTCAATAAAAAAATATGGTTTAGGATACGGTATAAGCATTATCCGTCCGTATCCGATCCGTTTTCACCCCTACTTGGGAGGTACATGATAATTGTATTTATATTTTTATATATTTACCAACTTTAATTATATAGCTTTTTAATTATTGATCTATTTATCTTGTGATGCAGGTATATGGGACAGAAAATAATTCTGCAACAGACTGATCTTCTATCTATGATGCAAGAAAAGGATCCAAAATCTGTTAATTTAAATGCAGATTGATCTTCTATTAAATTAAATCAATGTTTTCAGTTGAGAACAATACTATGAATATATAAAACTCTAGATATATGGATCCCGACAACATATATATTACGAAAAATTTGTGTATGGTTGGAATCTGTATCAAAATCATAATATTGTATGAAATCATATAATAGCTGCTTATTATTATCATCTCCACTAACTCAATTTATTGCTGGTTTCCTCAAATTTTGCACTTGTTTGCACTTTCTCGACATTAAACAAACACATATTTTTCAATATATACTCGTCTCTCAAGTTAAAAGGGTTTTCATAGTAAAAATAAGTACTCTGGTATATCAATTCACGAGTCTAGTAAGCAAAGTGCAAACAATTTCTAAGGATCAGTCCATACAGAGCTTAGCTCTAGAATTAAGCGGGATCCCCGTTAGTGGACGATGGGATTAATCCCCCTAATTAGTTGATTTTTGGACCGGATATCGAGACTTAAAAAAAGTAAACAAGTGTAGGCTGTGTAGCCTTAATAAAAACAGGTAATACGTATTTTAGCCATGAAACTTGGAATGTAACATTAGACTATTATATAGGTCGATCCAAGAAGTTATGGGACTAAATTGACTTTTATCCGTATTATTCGCGTGGGTGAGGTGCGTGAAATAAAATTACCCTTGATTACTCTACTAATACGTCGATCCACAAGGAACGTTGGAATTATAATTCATTTTCTCTTACAAATTTACGAGAAAACTAAACGAACAAATAAAGGGTGGTTGGATTGGTTTTTAGAATGCTACTTAATAAACTACTACGAAAATAACAATTAATCAAAGAAGAATTTTTAATGACACGTGGGGATGTATTCTTATATAATAATGATGAAAACTACTTATGAGTTTTGATCGGAAAGATTAAGAGATATGATAAAATAATTGATGTATTAGAGATAATGTCATTGAGAAATAGAAGAATACAATGAAATATAAAAAAAAGTAATTGGTAAAAAAGAAAATAAGCTAGTAACTTTCATTGGAACAGAAGGAAAATGAAAATTGATAGTTTTTACTAGGACGATGGGAGTATCTAATTATTTCCACTTGCTAAGTTTAATTTGTTATCGTATTTTGCGCATGTTTGCTGCGTTTCAAGAAAACACTAGTTTTTTTTTTAACAGGTTACAAAGATTAAAAACAAGACCAATAGGCAAAAGAGTACAAGAGCTTCAACCCACCAAATCAGAAGCTCTAACCTAATTCCAAGACAAGTGTACATTTGTCCACACATGCAAACCAAGTCTCCACTCTTAGTACCACACAACATCCCACACTAAAGTATTTTTGTGCTAAAAAAATAATAGAAAAATGAAAGAAAAAGAACCACCAAAAACTTGAGTACTACCAACACTACAAAAAATGCCTCAATTAGAGACCAGAGTTTTGAGACCGGCATAAATCAGTCTCAATTTGAGACTGATTTGGGACTGATCCTAAAAAAATTTGAGTTTTGAGGCTGTTTTCAATTCGGTCTTTAATATTATGTTTCCAGACCGCTTAGAGACCGAATTTCAGTCTCTAAACCGAAATTAAAATTTTGATTTTGAATTTTGTTTAGATACCGACAATTCAGTCTTTAATTGGTATCAAATATTTTGAAAAGTATAATTTGAATTGACTACCAATTTTGACCGCTCGTTTAAAGACTATTTTCAATTCGGTCTTTAATATTATGTTTTTCAGACCGCTTAGCCACCGAATTTCAGTCTCTAAATCAAAATTAAAATTCTTATTTTGAATTTTAATTGAAATTAAAACTCTGATTTTGAATTTTAATTGAAGACCGAAAATTCAGTCTTTAATTGGTATAAATAATTCTGAATCCCAAAATTTTAATTAACCGTATCAACTTTCATCGAATCTGGCTCTATGACTTTGTTCGAGAGGGAGGAATCAGAATTAGGAGAAGAGGAATTTTCGTCCATCATTGAGAGAGATAAATAAGTTGGCGATTATATCTATATTATATTAGATATTCATCCTAATATTGTATATATAGATAATTTTTAACAGTAGAGACCGCATATTTCGGTCCCAAATCGGTCCCAAATCAGGCGTTTGTTTTTATAGATCGATATTTTCGGTCTCGAATAGGTATCAAATTAAACTGTTTATTTTATAGAGACCGATTTTAGTGGTATCTGAACACTCCAAAAGAATATTCTTAGATAATTTTTAACAGTAGAGACCGCATATTTCGGTCTCAAATCGGTCCCATAATCAGGTGGTTGTTTTTATAGACCAATATTTTCGGTCACGAATAGGTATTTAATCAAGCTGTTTGTTTTATAGATAATTTTTAACATAGTAGAGACCGCATAATTCGGTCCCAAATCGGTCCCAAATCACGCGGTTGTGGTTATAAACCGATATTGTCGGTCCCAAACGTCACTCTCTCAATTTAAACCGACAAACTAGCTTCTAAATAGACAATTCCTTGATTTTACTCACCAATATCAGTTTGAAGATTTCGTTTCGAATTCAACCGTAAGATTTCTCATTCCCTCTTTATTTAAATTAATGTTTTCTCATATTAATTAATTAAGTGTTCGTTGATAATTTTATTTTCATATAATTAATAGATATGTATAATAGTAGTAAATAAGATAGACCACTGACGTTGTTATGATATCAAATCAAATACTAATTAGAATTAATTATTTTGAAAGATATCATAATCGTATGTGTACTATTATATGTCCAATTAAACTTGTTGAAAGTATGAATACATGTAAATTAGGTTTTAGAGTGAATTAATTGTCTAATATTAAATTAAAACTGTTAAAATATTTCACTCAAAATTTTTTGTACAATTTTATCTATGCACATATTATAAGACCGAGTATAAGTACAATTTATTCATAATAATCAATTTAGAATTCCACAATTAATATTTTTGACTTAAGTAGTTAATACTGACAAATTAAGTTTTTATGAAATAACTGAATTCCCAAAATTTTACTTTATATGGTATACGATTCAAAGTTGATCTACTTGAAAGTCAAACAAATTAAAGATCTTGAATTAATTTCTCATAGAGCATACCATGTTTGCTATCAAATTTTTTAGCTTTAAATTTTGGATTAACGATGGGCTCCACCACATTCTTCTCACATATCTACCAAATTAAATATTATTATTAACATTATTAATTTTAGTACAATAATGCAACAATATTTATTCTTTGAATATAATAATATAGCAATATTTATCTTATATACATATGTCAATTATGTAATCATTTTGATTTTGAGTACGTATAGATGGAACTACCAGATCGTCAGTGGATGTATTATACTCCTCGATTCGTTAATGGAAGTACGAACAGTGAATTTTACAATCAAGTTCGCAAATTTATTGATTTTGCGAAGACAAGGCCACAATATATGTTTAACGATAAAATCAAGTGTCCATGTACTTTGAAGAAGTGTCAAAATAAAATATTTAAAAGTAACATTGTTTTTTTAAAGTAACATTGATTTTTTACAATTAATTCAATGATTTTTATCAGTTAATATATGTGGAAATGATGTAATTATTTTGGACTTCTTTAAAGTAACGTTGATTTTAAAAATTTATTATTTAAAACATATATAATAAAGAAATTAATTACATATGTATATAATTATTTTTAAAAGTTACACAAGACAATTACTTGTCAAAGTGGTGGGTGCCCAGAAATGGGCACTCATCCACCAGGGATCAATTCCCACAAAGGCCAAAATAAAATGGCCAACTAAATAAAGTGGGTGTGGGTGTGGGTGTGGGTTGGCGGTGCGGGTCGGGTTGGGTCTCGAAGGCAGTTGTGGGTCGGGTTGGCGTTCGGGTCGGGTTGGCGATGTGGGTGTGAAGGTGGGTGTAAATAAAGAGGGTGGGTGTGGGTCAGCGGGTCGGGTTTCGGGGGCAGTTGTTGGGTAAGATCTGAGACCGATGTGAGACTGTTTTAGGCCCGAAAATAGGTCGGGCCGACTCACGTTTAGGGACCGTTTTAAGACCGAATTGTCGGTCTCTCATTTAGAGACCGACCGAAAATCGGTCCTTAATCTGAGACCGATGTGAGACTGTTTTAGGCCCGAAAATAGGTCGGGCCGACTCACGTTTAGAGACTGTTTTAAGACCGAATTGCCGGTCTCTCATTTAGAGACCGATCGACAATAACGTGTGTTGAGACCGCCTTTACAGTCTCAAAATCGGTCTCTAATCGATGCGTTTTTTGTAGTGCAAGCACGGGTAGATACCGAAGAAAAATTACTCATGGAGGGAAGGAAACCACACCAGGCATGAAAAGTCTCACCAAAGGGAGAGTCATATTGTCGAGGGAAAACCGCCCCAGTCTCGGAAAAAGAGGGTGCGAGAAGGGCAAAACAATAGAAAAATCGAAATAGCAACAACACCCTAGCACAACAAAAGAATTGAAATTGTAGCAACAGTGACGACGGCGAGCGATGACAGTGTTTGGAGGTGGCCGGTGGTGGTGTGGTTTAGAGGAATAGTTTCTGATGCAGCTGCGAAAGCGTATAATAAAGAAGATATACGAAAAACACACAAAAACACACAAATCCGTTGATTCTACGAATATCCGGAAAGGTGATAAAACTCATATACGTTGATTCACGAAGAATACCGTAAAAGAGATACCGAGATAAACTCTCATATTTTATTACTCAATTCAACTCTCCCTAATAACAATCTAAAACTATCTATTTATAATATGAGATACTTGGAGAATAAGAAACATATAAATCCTAAATATAATGAAATCAAAACAAATCTCCTAAATATAAGTATAAATATCTAATCAAATATTAATATTGATTCTCATCAATATCTCCATCATTCTCCTCTTCTTGAAGATGATTCGCCCTCGAATCATGTTGGTTCTCATCGAAAATGTACGAAGACGAGCTGGAACATTTTTGTATTCTTTTGGCCATAAGACGATAAGAACCTCCATCGTTAAGTCAGAAATATTGAGATGAACACGAACACTCCTAACTACAAAAATATTTTCCTTCTCTTTTTCCTCATAAAAAATTGGGGGGCCACAATAACCACCATCAACCAACCTATCAACAAACTCATCGAAAACCGGTGGTACATCATAACCACAATTTGCATCAAAATATTTATCGAAAATTGGTGGTCCACCATAACCACAATTTTCATCAAAATATTTATCAAAAATTGGTGGTCCATCATAACCACAATCTTCATCAAAATATTGATCGAAAATTGGTGGTCCATTATATTCACCATGACAGATCTGCATATTATCATCTCCATACGTTGATTGCTCATCAAGAATAGTATCGTAAACCGATTGAAATCTCGGAACCATCATCGAGAATCGTACCTAGTCTCTGATTACCAACTGATGAAGTTGCGAAAGCGTATAATAAAGAAGATATACAGCAACTGATGCAGCTGCGAAAGCGTATAATAAAGAAGATATACGAAAAACACACAAATCCGTTGATTCTACGAATATCCGGAAAGGTGATAAAACTCATATACGTTGATTCACGAAGAATACCGTAAAAGAGATATTGAGATAAACTCTCATATTTTATTACTCAATTCAACTCTCCCTAATAACAATCTAAAACTATCTATTTATAATATGAGATACTTGGAGAATAAGAAACATATAAATCCTAAATATAATAAAATCAAAACAAATCTCCTAAATATAGGTATAAATATCTAATCAAATATTAATATTGATTCTCATCAATATCTCCATCAGTTTCCCTCTAATATCCTCTAGAGAAAGGGCTACATAGAAGTGGAAGGAGGAAGAAAAAAGTGGTGGTAAAAAATTATAATTGTAAATAATTTTGAAAATTGAGAGCTTTAGAAAATTATAGAGAGAAGAAAAATGATAATTTGATTCACTTTGAATTGAAAAAAATGAAATAGGATTGGGTTCTATTTTTTAAAGGAATTTTAAAATAAGCTTAAAAAAAAATGAATTTTAAAATATAAAAAAAGAAAATCGAACGGTTAAAATTGGCCGTTACTGGTTTAACTGCGAATTTGACCGGTTAACCGGGAAATGCCGATTTTACCCCCCATAAATCGAAACGGAACAGAGAAGAATAAGGTTCGGTTTCTTAACCGAAATCGTGAAATCGTCGAACTAGCCAGTTGAACCAACGCGCGGTTCCCTTTGTTTTTTAACATGCATGCCTAGTTGCCACTTGCCGTCTTTGGGCCTAACTTTTTTTTCTTTATCCAACCTCTCTCTTTTCCTATGGTTGGATATTTTTTCCTCTAACAAAGTACCATCGTGTTGTTTGATTAATTTTTTGAAACACTGAAAATTGCAAATCTACTTCAATCTAATACTCGACTTCTCAAAAAACTATCGGATCGATCATTGAATTTTATTATTTTAAAATGTCTTAAGTACTATTAAGTAAATTAATCATTTTTAATAATAAAATATCATTCTTTTTTTGTGCAGTTCAAGAATAAAACATCAAACTTCAAGATAGAATTGTAAAAAAGAAAGATAACCTCAAACTAAATTTGAATTAAAAAATGATCGACCAAATCATATTTTACTAAATTTTATCATATTTATGTTGGATCGTTGAATTTTATTAATTTTTTGCAACTGTCGAAAGTCTCGCCAACTTATTAGTTCATATGCTGATATGATCATTAATTCTTTTTTTTTTTTTTTCAAAGGGATCATTAATTCTTAAAAAGGTATTAGTTGTAATACTAAAAAATATCACTTGGTAAACCTAATTATTTAATGGTCTTTAGCATATTAATTAATGGCAACCTAATTATTTCTCTTATAAAAGGAGTTTAATTTGTTCATATCGCTTCATGCATGTGATCTTTTATTTTCTGAAACTATGGCTTATGTAAAGTGGATTACCATCATTACAGCTTCTCTTGTGATGTTCTTTTACCGAAAAAGGTGACGTGGTAGCCTTTTAGACTCTAATATTTCGGTTCGATTTTTCTGTTCCACTGATATTTCATTCTGCTGGATTTTTAACACATGTCATCCTCAATATTATAGGTCGACATTGATTATTTTTTTAATATGACACATATCAATCATCCATATAGTGGAATAAAATGTGGAACACGAAAATTGAATCGAACAGGTGATCTCATTCGCTAATATTTCATGTGTTTCATTTGATTATATTAAATTAATAAATTTCATGTTGTATATATATAATCAGCACCATTCCCCTCTTTTGCAAAAGATGCCACGTCAGCAGCAGAAGTAGAGTACTATGACTACATAATCGTTGGTGGTGGAACCGCAGGCTGTGCGGTGGCAGCAACGCTCTCTTCCACCACAAAAGTACTGCTTCGAAGAGGGGCGGCCTTCCTTACCCCAACATAACACATAAAACGAGTTTTGTATCGACGTTATACTAGATACTTCCTCGATCTCGGCCACACAACAATTTGTCTCAACGGACGGTGTTCCCAACCAACGCGCGCGCGTCCTGGGTGGGGGCACTTCCATCAACGCAGGATTCTATTCGAGGGTGGAGAGTGAATTCGTGCGAGAGGTGGGGTGGGACCCGCAACTAGTGAACGACTCCTTTGAGTGGGTGGAGAGGAAAGTAGCATTTCGACCGCAAGAGTTTGAGTGGCAAGTAGCGATGAGGGACGGGTTGGCGGAAGCCGGAGTTTCACCGTACAATGGATTCACATATGAGCATTTGCAAGGGACCAAAAGTGGAGGTTCAATTATTGATGAGAATGGGTATAGACATACTGCTGCTGATTTGTTGGAGTATGCGAATCAAACCTTGATTTATGTTTATTTACATGCATCTGTACACCAAATCTTGTTTACGACTTTACCAGGTCAAATTCATTTTTATTATGACACATGTCAATCATGCATGTAGTGGAATAAGATTTGAAACACTAAAATTGGAACATGTCTTCTCAATTGTTTTCTAACAACTAACACTGACAAACTTAAAAGGTATTAAAGCACGCACTAAATTGCAATTTGGCAGGACTCTAACCGAAGGCTTGCGGCGTTGTGTTCACAGACTCAAATGGCGCCAAGCACACAGCACTATTGACCAGCAGTTCCTCAAGTGAGATCATTCTTTCAGCTGGTGCATTGGAGAGCCCACAGCTATTGATGTTGAGTGGTATTGGGCCGGCCCATCATCTCAAGGCCCAAGAAATAAATGTAATATTGGACCATCCAATGGTGGGCCAAGGCATGTCTGATAATCCATTGAATGTAGTGTTAATACCTTCCCCTAGGCCTGTTGAAAATTCCCTATGTGCGGTGGTAGGTATAACAAATGATATTGGGTGCTACGTGGAAGAATTGGGTGGGCTCTTCGGGTCGGGTCTTCTTTCTAACAATCAAAGCCTAGTCCAATCATCATTGATCTTGGAAAAGGTGGCCCGACCCTTCTCTACCGGGTATTTGGAGCTCCAAAGCAATGACCCGGATGAGAATCCGAATGTGACGTTCAACTACTTCCAGGACTCGAGAGACCTTCAAAGGTGTGTGAAGGCGATGGAGATCATCAAGAGAGTAGTCGAATCGAAGGCTTTCTCCAAATATCGATACTCCAACACCACATTCGAATCACTCATGGAGTTAAGGTTGGAACTTTCTAGAAACAGTAAGGAAAAGCACTCAAACAAAGTTGATTCGTGGGAGCAGTTTTGCATAGACAGTGTGATGACCATATGGCATTACCATGGAGGGTGTCAAGTGGGTCAGGTCGTTGATCCCAATTATAGAGTGATGGGCGTGGACTCATTGCGCGTAATTGATAGTTCAACCTTTTATAATTCCCCGGGAACTAATCCTCAGGCCACTGTTATGATTCTTGGAAGGTACATGATAACATTAATAGTCTATGTATATTTATATTCACTACAAGAAAACTGCAATTTAGTCGCGAAAAAATTTGTCGCTAATTCTAATATTTTCGTTGTTCACGTGAATTAGCGTTGAAATGATCTCGTGGCTAACATGTTTGCTACAAATATTTTAATTTTATATAGCATTGATTATATAAAATTAACTGGGAAAATCAATATTTAGTTAGCTTTTTAATCATCAATCTATTTTTCTTGTGATGCAGATATATGGGACAAAAAATAATGCAAACAGGCTAATCTTCTATATATGATTCAAGTAAAGGATGAACTATGAATGAAGCTCTACTTTTTTAGATATTTTCAATTAGTTAGTCTAATAAATTAAAGATGTATTTGGCATGTTTCAGAAATCTCATAACTAATAATCCCTCCGTCGACCTATATATAGTGTATTTGGTTCTTTTAATTACTACAGATTTTAAGGAATTCTTTTTTTTTATAAATAAAGTAGATGAAGTAGTTAATAAAATAGATAAATTAGAGATGAGATACAGTAAGTGTGGTAGGGTATATATATATTTTTTTAATAAAAAGGAACACTCTATATGCATAAATATTACTCCCTCCGTCCCTGAAAAGTTTGCACTTGTTGGAACGGGGTTTAAGAAAAAAGTGTAATAATTAAAATTTTGGAGATAATTTTGTAAACTTTTATATATAAAGTAAATAAAGTAGTTTGATTGAGTGTATGATTGACCGCAAACACTACAAAAACACTCGTTTTTGCCGACGGACGTATACCGACGGATTACCTTTCCGACGGCTGTACCGACGGATTACCGACGGAATTCAAAGTCAGAAGACTCTGCCGACGAAATTCAATTTCCGTCGACTTTCCGGACGGAATGCCGACGGATATGCCGACGGACACTCAGAACTCTCTACACGATGTCGTTTTTGGGTCACCGGCCGACGGATTTTTCAGTCGGTATTGTAAATTTTCGTCGGTAACCGACCCGCATTAACTAACCGCCTCTTGATCGACTCCCAAAATTAAATCTGGTCATTACCGACGGAAATTTCCGTCGGTAACCGACCCGCATTAACTAACCGCCTCTTTATCGACTCCCAAAATTTAATCTGGTCATTACCGACGGAAATTTCCGTCGGTAAAGGCAATTTTTTTTGTATATAAACTGAAGAACAGATTACTTCTTTCTCTTTCGAGAGAAAGAAGGTCGATCCCCCCCCCCCCCTGCCTCCTCCCTCCTCGATCCTTCCTCCCTGTTTCTATCTCCTCTGTTGCGCGAAGAAGAGGCTCTGCCGAGGTGTTCTCTCAACTTGATTAGAAAATCTATACGGTACGCTTTCTTAATTTGTTAGTAATCAATTTTTAAGTTATATTGTATTGCCTATAATTATGAATTAAATTGCATGTGTTAATTTAAATTGTTATATAGATTCATACGAAATTGTTTGTAGTTGATGTATATAGTTAATTATTTTGAATGTATGTAGTTGATATATCTAATTAATTAGTTGATATTGTAAGTGGATAATTGCCTATATATAGCTAGTTGATGTATATAGTTATTTATAATAAATTAATGTGATTTGTTAAGATCGATATTGCATGTTTTGCATAATTGATGTTATATATATAGTTGATATTATTGTTTAATTTGCATATACGTTGGAGTGGAGTTAATTACATAATTAAATTATGATATTGTAAGTTATAATTAGCTCGATTAATATTGTTGATTTACTAATTGTGAAATTATTGATTAAATTAGGGGCTTTGTTAATTATATTAGGAAATTGTTATTTTAAAGTTAGAAAAAATTGTTACTAAATTCATTAGGTTATAGATTGTTAATTAAAATAGAAAATTGTTAATTAAAATTGGAAATTATTGAATAAATTAGTTATTGTTGAATAAAATAGGAAATTAGTTATTGTTGAATAAAATAGGAAATTATTTATTAAAATAGGTTATTATTGATTAAATTAGGTATTGTTGATTGAATAAAAAATTATTTATTAAAATAGGTTATTGAATAAAAAATTATTGATTAATATTGTTGATTTACTAATTATGAAATTATTGATTAAATTAGGGGCTTTGTTAATTATATTAGGAAATTGTTATTTTAAAGTTAGAAAAAATTGTTACTAAATTTATTAGGTTATAGATTGTTAATTAAAATAGAAAATTGTTAATTAAAATTGGAAATTATTGAATAAATTAGTTATTGTTGAATAAAATAGGAAATTAGTTATTGTTGAATAAAATAGGAAATTATTTATTAAAATAAGTTATTATTGATTAAATTAGGTATTGTTGATTGAATAAAAAATTATTTATTAAAATAGGTTATTATTGATTAAAATAGGTTATTGTTTAGGGATTAAATTTTAATTTATTAGATTATTGTTTTTTTATTAAATTAAGAAATTTATTATTAATTAATTAGTATTATATATATAATTTATTAATTTAAATGTTTAAATTAAATAGATGACTGGAAATGGTGCTGGTGCCTCTGGTGGCTCGGGATCTCACGGGGCCTCCGGGTCACGTAGCCGATCGAGGAAGAGTCGATCGAAACTTAGACCCGAGGCGCCGGCGCCTACACTGCCACAAACACCATTATCGTCGCCTCCGCCACCCATTCCACACCCGTTGCCTGATCAGCCGTCGTCTCATTCGTCTGTCCGGGACCATCCTGTTGTTCCTGCTCGGGATGGCCGGGAGCGCATTTGGGTTACAGGTGGAGGAGTGTAAGTAATTAAATACTTTTATTGTTTAATAATTAATAATTAATTAATTTCGCATTCGTTTTAATTTATAATGTGTTTTGTTTGTTAATTAATGTCACAGATTGTTACCTGGTAACGAGGTCTCCAGGGCATGCACAATTGCTTTTGGCTCTTTACCGATCTCTGCGGGTGCAATTACCTGGTCGAAGGTCCCAAAACAAAAAAAGTTGGCGTACTTCGAGGAATTTCAGGTAGTAATTAATTACTTAATTATTTAATTAATGTTTGTTAATTTGTTCAATAATAAACAATTTATTATATGTGCAGAAACAAACCACTTGGGATCGGAACATGTACTCAGACCAGGCTATGTTCAAGTATTTCTGTAAATCGGCACAAGAGCGGTATGAGGATTTAATGTACGAATGGAGAATGACATGGCGGAGCGATGGGACGACGCAGAGCTTGGGTAAGGATGATAATGATGTTGTGTTGTGGGATTCATTGACGAGGGAGTGGCTGGATCCTGCGTACATCAGGAAGTGTGAGATTGCTAAGGCCAACCGGAGATCCGACGTTGGGGGTGGGATGTCCAGGCATCGGACTGGAGCCCAGTCCATCCTTGAGCAGTCGATGGTCATTGTAAGTGTTTATTAATTTTTTAATTAATTTCAATAAATTTAATTATATATTTAATATATATAATACATAAATTTAATTATTAGGAACGGGATACGGGGCGTGTACCCACTCACTTGGACCGGATGAGCATTGCTCATCCATTTAATGCTGATACACAGCAATCCACATACGGGCGCACAACTAACCTCCACGTAAGTAATAAAATTGTTTAATTAAATACATTTTTTATAATTTATTCTATTAATTTTAAATTATTAATTATGTAGTTGGAGATGAACCGGAGGATGGACGAGATCGGAACTCAAGTCGACCCTACTCAAGCCGGAACCAGGAGTGCCCCTACAGTCGAGGAGGTGGACCGGGCTTATTTGGAAGTTGCCCCCACCACCCGCGGACGAGTTCTGGGCCTTGGTCGTATGAGCGCTGATGTCAGGTCCGGCGCTGGTCCGTCCCAGACGGCATCGCAGGGTTCCGTATCTTCCACCCCAACTCCTGATGTGACGATGGCACAATTCAACCATTTCATGCATGTGATGCATGTGAATATGGGTCGAGAGATGGGGTGGTCGGACGAGAGGATCGAGGAGGTTTATCAGAGAACCATGCAAGCTCCTCTACCGACGGCGTCTATTCCCCCAGGCGCCCCCCCAGCCTCCTCAGCCTATGTCCCGACCATGCAGCAGGATGATGACATCGTCGATCTGGGTCAGCAGTTCGTTGGCAACGAAGACATTGATTTGTGGAGCTTTGGTCAATGAGTGTCTTTGAACAATTTTATTTTTTTATTTCTGTTGAACAATTTAATTTTTATGTCTCGTAGAACTATTTACTTTTATGTCTTGTAGAACTATTTATTTTTATCTGCGTTATTGTTGAACTATTTACTTTTATGTTTAAGTATTAGTTGTTTAATTTTAGTTATGTGGGTTTTATGTGTTAAGAATGTGTATATTAATTTTAGTTATGTTTTATGTGTGATTTTGGATGTGATCTGTATTGGATCTTCATTTATGTTTGAATGTACTCTGTTTTTTCATGTTCGTGTTTATGTGAATGTGAATGTGATGGGAGACTCTATGTGATAGATAAACAACATTTTCATTGAAAATTGCCTTGAAGAAAGGCTGTTGTTGTGGTTACATTACATGCATACACTTAACATTACATAAAATTAGCAATACATATTAGAGGCATAAATTTAGCAATACATATTAGAGACATAAACTTATGATTACATCCAGCCTATAAATTTGAACATATAGGGTAGAACACATAATATTATGGCCATGATAAGAAAGTTCCTCTGCTTCTTTAGCTCTTGAACTTGTCCAGCTTGAAATTCTACTTCTGATGTTAGGTGATCAGATGAATCCTTATAGATTTCACCAACTACTTTTGCATTATTCAGCTTGTTGTTGAGCTCTTGATTTTCAAGCAAAAGTGAGTCAATTCTCCTCACCATGCCCGGAAACATTCCGTGTGAACACGTTCCTTGTCCGTGGATTTCGTGTTCATCGGCCCAAACAAAAAAGGAGCATCCAAGACCACTTAGTGAATCTGGGCAAGTATAAAATAGTCTACCTCTGCTTTTTTCTTGCTTCGAAATGCACACACGAGCTTCTTTTCCACAATGGCATACCACAATTTTCATGAATGTGGAAGATGAAGACATGAGTTTCTGTATTTTTTTTGTTTTTTTATGTTTGTTAAGAAGTAGGTTGTTTTGAGTGTGTATATATTTTTCTTCTGTAATTTTTATTTTTTTTATACGCGTCTTTTACCGACGGAAAGGTATTCCGTCGGTATAGACACATGTTCAATGCCGACGGATAATTTCCGTCAGCAATGTAAATACCGACTGAAATTTGTTCAACGGAATCTGACTGATTTGACATGCATTTGAAATCGTTGGAACCGACTGAAATTATCCGTCGGTATTGACAATACCGACGGAATTTAGGCGCGCGATATACCGACGGACTGACATTTCCGTCGGCATGTAGTATTGAAAAATGATCCAGAACCTCAAAACACGCGAAAATTTTGGAGTGGAGCAAAAAATTAAGGGAAAAATTTGGATTGGAGCGAAAATTTAAGGTATGTTTTTCTATTAATTAAGTGTACATAGTTTAATTTTCAGTGTGTAATTTTAATTTGGTGTTTAATTTTTTAGTGTGTAATTTTACTACATATTTTTTACTTTTAGTGTTTAATTTTTAGTGTGTAATTTTAATTTGGTCAAATTGTTTAACAGATGGAATTGCCGGATCGTCGGTGGATGTATTGTACTCCTAGGCTCGTTTTAGGAAATGTGAATGTTGAATTTTATGATAAACTCGTGTCATTTGTTGAATTTGCAAAGCTACACCCACATTACATGTCTGAGGATTGTATTAGGTGTCCGTGTAATGCTAAGAAATGTAAGAATATATCATTTAAAAGCATTGATGAAGTCTTATGCCACGTTGTTATGAATGGGTTCGTTGATAATTACTATAATTGGACAAGTCATGGCGAACAACGGTGGCCTTACAATTTTGATCAAGTCTTGTACTATTACACTACTGCAATTTATGAACAACCAGTACACGTTGAGCATGTCGGCACCAGTAACGATCAAGAGTTTGGGGTGGAAGAACCCGATATGTATCAAACAATGGTGATGGAAGCCGGTATGTCAAATATAGAGGAGGAACCAACGGATGAAGCATTTCAGTTTTATGAGATGCTCAAATTAGTCGATCAAGATTTGTACCCAGGGTGTGATTCTCATTCTCAGTTGTCATTTAATGCTCGACTTATGGCTATCAAGACGGAGAACAAGCTATCTAACAGAGCATATGAGCAAATGACACAATTATGCAGTGAGATTTGTCCTGTCGATAATAAAGTACCTACGACGTTTCATCAGAGCAAACAATTGATGAAGAATATGGGTTTGCCGGTTGAGAAGATTGATTGTTGTGTGAATGGTTGCATGTTATACTGGGGTGATGACGATAGCGATCTTCTTATGTGTAGAATGTGTGGCCATCCCCGGTACAAAGAGCCACGACGGAAGGGACCAGGTGGTCAATCGAGCAAGACAAAAAAGAAAGTGCCACATAAGAGGATGTATTATCTTCCTATCATTCCTCGTTTAATGAGATTGTTTCAATCTAGTGCTACAGCTCAACACATGACGTGGCATGCAAGAAATTCTGAAGATACTGAGGCTGGGGATATGAGACATCCGTCCGACTCTGAAGCCTGGAAACACCTTGATAACGTGTTTCCAGGATTTGCTTGTGAACCGAGGAATGTGAGATTAGGCTTGAGTACTGATGGTTTTGCACCGTTTGGGAGTTATGGAAAGAAGTATTTTTTGTGGCCGGTGATACTAACTCCGTATAATCTACCTCCATGGATGTGCATGAAACCTCAAACAATGTTTCTGACTGTATTGGTGCCTGGTCCGTCGAATCCAAAACATAAACTTGATGTTTATCTCCAGCCTCTTATTAAAGACTTGATCTTCCTATGGGATAACGGAGTCCAAACGTATGATGTTTCTAGGAAACAGAACTTCACGATGCGTGTTGCTTTATTGTGGACCATTAGCGACTTTCCTGCATATGCTATGTTGTCCGGGTGGAGTACAGCCGGAAAGCAAGCTTGTCCGTATTGTATGGAATATTCTGAAGCTTTCAGTCTCCCGAAGAGTAGAAAAGTTTCATGGTTCGATAATCACCGAAGGTTTTTACCTTGAGATCATCCATTTCGAAGGAATAAGGTGGACTTCACGAAGAATAGAACAGTCACAAACAATCGACCGCCCCTTCGAAATGGTATTTTATACATTTAACATGTTTTTTTTGGTTACATTTATTCTAACATTTATTAATCGTATAGGACAAAGTCTGTTACATGAGATTGAGTGGACGGGTTTGAAAAAAACTACGGAGGAAAATGCAGAAGAACACAACAAAGGAATCCCAGGTAACTGGAAGAAAAAGGGTATTTTTTGGGACTTGCCATATTGGAGTTCACTATTGCTCCGACACAATTTGGATGTCATGCACATTGAGAAGAATGTGTTTGACAATGTGTTTCACACAATCATGAACACAGAAGGCAAGACGAAAGATACTCCAAAGTCCAGGGGAGAGTTGAACACTATCTGTCGCCGTGATGAGTTGGAACAGGATACCCGTACAGGTAAATATCCAAAGGCTTGCTACACACTAGATAAGGCACAAAAACAGGAATTGTGTAGGTGCATTCAAGAGTTAAGATTTCCAGACGGCTACGTGTCAAACATGAGTCGATGCGTAGACACAACAAAAGGCAAAGTTGCAGGGATGAAGAGTCATGATTGTCATGTTTTTATGAAGCGCTTGATACCTATTGCGTTTCGAGAATTTCTTCCTCTGAATGTGTGGAGGGCTGTCACTGAATTAAGTCTCTTTTTTAGAGATTTAACGTCTACAACAATCAAGGTTGATGATATGAATCGTTTGGAACGAGACATTCCAGTTATTTTGTGTAAGTTGGAACGTTTTTTCCCACCTAGCTTCTTTGACTCGATGGAACACTTACCTGTTCACTTAGCGTATGAAGCTAGGATTTGTGGTCCAGTGCAGTACAGGTGGATGTACCCATTTGAGAGGTGAACAATTCTATTTCTCTCATTTAATTAGTTTTTAGTATAAGGAGCCTTATTTTAATTTGTTAACTATTATAATTTTAGGTATCTCCACAACTTGAAGCGCAATGCTAAACAAAAGGCAAACGTCGAAGCATCGATTGTTAATGCGTATTTGAATGAAGAGGTTGGCATGTTTTGTTCATATTATTTTGAAGACCATGTCAACACGAGGATCAGGAATGAACCACGTAACTTCGATGGTAGAGGTACGCAACAAGAAGTCGATGGCATGCTCTCTGTATTCTAGTCTAAGGGGCGACCTATAGGAAAAGTCACTGAACGATATTGGTCAACAAACACAGAGGCTGAAATAGCACAAACGTACGTGTTATTGAATTGTGATGAAGTTCAGCCTTACATTGAGTAAGTATTTCATATATTTATCATCTAATTAAATAGCACTAAACGTGCGTCATTTATCATCTAATTGTGTTGTGAATTATTAGGATGTATACACAAGAACTACGACATGCAGATCAAAACATCTCAGATAGAGACATAGATACTAGTCTTCAACGTCAATTTGCCCGATGGTTCCAACGTTATGTGAGTATCATTAATTGAATTTTACGTGAACAAATAATTGTTTTGATTAATGTTAATTTTAACTGTACGTATAGGGACAATCGCACGATTTTCAGAGCCGGTTCTTACAGGATCTCAGCCAAGGACCACTACGGCGTGTGAGGACTTACAACGGCTATATTGTGAAAGGCTACAGGTTTCATACATCAGAGTATGCATCAACAAGAATGACTAACAACAGTGGTGTTTGTCTTAGGGGTGCGAATTACAATGCAGATGCAAGTGATTACTTTGGGGTGTTGCACGAAGTCATTGAAATTGAATATCCGGGATATCCAGTGAAAACCGTAATGTTGTTCAAGTGTCATTGGTTTGACACATCCCCTTTAGGAACCAAAATTCATCCGGAGTACAAGCTTGTGGATGTTAATTCGAAAAGGAAGTATAGCGGGGATGATCCGTTTGTATTTGCCTCTCAGGTATCTCAAGTCTACTACTGCACGTATCCAGGAGCTGGAAAACGTAATAGATCAGAATGGCACGCTGTTTGTAAACTGAAGGCAAGGTCAATGGTGGAGGTCCCCCAAAAGGAAAACAACGATGAAGATGAACCTCCGTTTCAAATGGAACAAATAGAGAATCAAACTGAAGTGTTTGCGGGAGATTTTAATCTTTCGGTAGACTTGACGGCTGCAAATCCACAATTGATTGTTATTGAAAACGATAGTGGACATGAGGAGGAGGATGAACATGACGAGAGGGAGGATGAAGAAGATGAGGAGGAAGAGGCAGATGTGGCAAATAATTAAAATGAAGACGAAGATGAAGATTAAATTAATGTAACCTAGCTATTTTATTTTGTACAATTTATAAGATTTCATTATTTATCATTTGGTTATAACTTATAATTTAATTATTTATCATTTGGTTATGTTATTAACTTATAATTTAATTATTTATCATTTGGTTATAAAAATTCAATGGCGACAGAACATATCCGTCGCCATTTCCGTCGCTAACGGTAACGAGCCAAAGCCGACTGAAAGAATCCGTCGCCATGTCCGTCGCTATCGGCACCGACCCAAAGCCGACCGGCATATCCGTCGCCATTTCCGTCGCTAACGGAACCGACCCAAAGCCGACCGAAATATCCGTCGGCATATCCGTCGGCATTTCCGAATATAAATGTAACTTTCTCTCATTTCACGCGTTATTTCCCCCACTCCACCTTCTTATTTTCTCTCTCTGTCTCTCCCTCTCCCTCTCCCCCACCCCCACCCTTCTTAATGAACCTCTCCACCATAGGAAGCGGCGGCGACGCGACGGGATTGCGGCAATTCTTGGAGGAAAGAGGCGGTGGATCTTTACAGCAGTACACACTTCGCTACTGGTATGCACTCACTTCTATCTCAAACAATTGAATAATTAAGAATTTTGTTGTTGGTAGTGTTATATTTCCTTTTGGAATTTGAAGAAAAAATTATTTTATTTGGAAGGGAAAAGAAAGAATCGGGTGAATTATTTTTGTTAATGAAGATTACGACTATCATTATTTGTTTACTTTTATTGTGTGAAACGGACTTTTATGTATGAGATTGAATTTATTCTTGAGTTTGTATTTTACTTTATAATCTTTATATCAAAATACAATTCAAATAAAATTATAATACTTCATAAAATTTGTAAATGTTAAAAATAATCTCATGTATAAGTCCTTCTTATAAATTTCTTTTTTTTAAATATTAATATAATAAATCTCTTCGAACATTATTTAAATTTAAATACGATCGTCGAACATTGATTATATGATTTATATGAAAGATCTTCAAATCCGTAAACAAACATAGCCTTATGCTGACGGTTTTTAAAAATCTTTTATATGCCTATGTAAAACGGGGAACCTGTTTTGTTTATGGCCGATAGGCGATAGTGATTCATTGTTTTTCACTTTGCTCTCCTTCTCATTTGCTGCCGCGCCTAACCAAAGGTCTCACCCTACAAAGCGCGTTTTAAAATAAGGTGATTTTTTCAATTTTTAAACTCTTTTCAAAATCTGCTAAATTGATTTTGAGATCTAACTCTTGATTTGATCCTATCATGTTTATTGCTCGGTTTTTGTACCGATGGTTGTGCTGAACCAACTTGTATTCGTCTGTTGTTTGAAATAGAATTAGGAGAATGACGGATTCTGGGGAAGTTGAAACAGCAATAGTATCAATGGATTATTGTAGAGCTATTTCTATTTCTATTAGCAATAGTATTACTTCTTACAAGATAAATTATTTTATCCCTTGCAAACACAAATTAAAAAGAAAAAAAGAAAAGCCTTAACAAATTTGAATTATTGATTTATTTATTGTACTCTAAATCTCTTATCTTTGAACTACCAGCATGACCGAAACTATGCGAGCCTAATGAAGTTACTTGATCTCTGTTGAGGTATGTTCAATTTTTATGATAATTTAATTTATGTTTAAATATATAAAATGACAATTGAATCTTGATTCTTTGGAATTGATTTTGAAATGGCAGGGATGGAGTCGAGTCAGCGAAGGACAATTTAATATACTCCACGGTACGTATTAATATACTCACATTCTTGTTAAATTATTTCTCATATAAGTTTTTGTTAATGTTTACTACGTTGTTTTAATATTTTAGAGAGCTTTTTCAACCATTCTAGTGAGGGGTATAGTTGTCATAATCAGCAGCAAAATTCTATTTGCTTCTTACTTGATCGATCCTCTGCCAATTCCGGAACACCATTAGATTCCTTCGATGCCTTAGCACTCTGGTCTACATCATCAAGTTTTTGCTGTTTGCTCAAGCAAAGGACGACGATTTTGTTTATTCTGTTGGATCTAATGTAGATTTGTGTATTGAATTATTTAAGCAATTTTGATCGGGTCGGATCCCGATCGCAAATAAATTTTTTTTTAAAATTTTTGGTACTTACCGACGGACTATTCCGTCGGTTTAGCGTCGGTAATACCGACGGGCGAGCCGACGGAATATCATTTTTTTAAAAAAAAGTTTGATACTTACCGACGGAAAATTCCGTCGGTAAATTAAAATAATAAAATTTAAGTCCAAAATATACCGACGGATCTACCGACGAAAACTTGATTTGGGATCCGTCGGTACAGGCGACCCGGTTTGAAAACTTGGTTTGAAAACGGGTTGGCTTAACTGCCGACGGAATTGAATCCGTCGGTACAGGCGACCCGGTTTGAAAACTTGGTTTGAAAACGGGTTGGCTTGACTGCCGACGGAATTGAATCCGTCGGTACAGGCGACCCGGTTTGAAAACGGGTTGGTTTGAATCCGTAGGGAATCCGTCGGCATATACCGACGGATGCATATTTTCCGTCGGTAACCACTACCGACCAATTCATTGACGACGGATGAAATCCGTCGGTAAATTCGTCGGTAAGAGCCAATACCGACTGAATATCTGTCGGCATAACCGTCGGTAAAACACCTCTTTTTTGTAGTGAAAAAAATATTGCATGAAAGATAAATATATGTATATCGTAAGGGTGACTATGCAAACTTTTCAGGGATGGAGGTAGTATAATCTATATATTTACAAACCTCTAAGTGACACATGTCACAACCACAGCCTTATATCTCAACCTCTTCCTTCTCCAAATCTCTCCATTTCAAAATTCCTCAATTCTTATTCATTTTAACTTTCATCTTTTCATCTCAACCCTCCATTTTAAGTTTTAATCTCAACCCTACATTCTTATTTCTAGATCTATAAATATGTAATTTCTATTAGTCACAAATTCATTCTCAATGTTTGTGTGCATCTCTTTCTTTCATTCTTCTCGAGTATCAATATGTTTCTTCCTTTCATTCTTAATATTGTTATGGCTTGAAATTTTCACTATGTGTTTAGTACTTTTTTATGGATATTTGAAGTGTGTTCTATCTACTTTTTTTATGCGAGTCCACTTTTATTTTTTGATACATCTAATTTTTTTTTCGTGTTTTAATTTGCAGGTTCTTAATATTTAAAGGCTTGGTCTGCAATTTGGCATGGAACTGTGTGGATTGTTTGGAGAAGCAGGAATGAAATTGCGTTTAGAGGTGCACAATTTAACGAAGATATAACGCTCTAAAGAATCAAAATAGAGACGTTCAGATGGCTTAAGGCTAAGTCTATGATTCACCATTGGAATAGTTTTGAGGATTGGGATCGTGAACCGATACTTTGTTTTAGTTAGACCCTTTCCTTTTGCTCATTTTATTGTATGTTGTAATTGTTTGGGACATTTGTGATGTTTACAATTATTTACGTTAGTTAAATTATTCTTATCTTTAATGTACAAAGATGATTCATATTTGATGTGCATTTTTAGTTTTAATTACATATATATATTTGAAGTACATTTATTTTTTTTATGAGATTTTTCTTTTGATTCATATATTAATTCACCTTAATATCTTCATTATATGGAATCACCTTAATATATTCGTTAATTTCTTTTACCTTCGTATATTCATTAAGATACATTTTTTTTCTTCAATTAAATATCTTCATTATATGGATTCACCTTACACTACAAGAAAATAATTAATTGGCTAGGGAATATTTTGTAGGCAATAATTCCAATTTTGTAGGCATTTATATTTACCTACGGAATACCAACGAAAACCATTTGTATGGAATTCGCTCGTAGGTAATTCGGTTGCCCACGAAAATTTAATCCGTTGGCAATTACCTACCACATTTTCGTAGCAAATTCATAACATTTCGGTAGGTAATATACCATAATAAATGAAATTCCGTAGGTAAATATCAACTACGAAACATTTCGTTGGTAATTCCATAGTTAAATTTGACAACAAACATTTCGGTGGAAAAAATTTTAATATATATTTTTAAATTTTTTATTAATAAATTATTTTTTTAGCCTTAGCCTACAAAATAAATTCATTCAAAATTGGACCAGCCGGTTCAACCGGTCCAACCATGAATCGATCATAAAACCGATTCAAAAAGTGTTAAAATATATAAACATTTTAAAAATACAAATTTAGGTGCACATTAGGCCCCTTTTATATTGTTTTTCTCTCATATTTCTTGTACTCCTTATTCAATGTGGGACAAAAAATTTATGTTTGTTGGTTACTAACTTATTAATACTACTACTTTTATATTGTTTTTTCTACTCTTTCGATGTGGGACATAATAAAGTTCATATGTTTGTTTGTTATAACACTATTGCTTTTCTAAGTTCCTAACTAATTTTGTAGGTAATACAATTAGATAATTTATACATATAAATAGCTAGAAAAATTTTCGTAGGTAAATAAATAAACAAATCACCTACAATTATTTTGGTAGGGAAATGTTATTTTGCCTACGAATTATTTTGTAGGTAAATCAATATTTTCTAAGTTCCTATCTAATTTTGTAGGTAATACAATTAGATAATTTATACATATAAATAGCTAGAAAAAATTTCGTAGGTAAATAAATAAACAAATCACCTACAATCATTTTGGTAGGGACATGCTATTTTGCCTACGGATTATTTTGTAGGTAAATCATTATTTTTTAAGTTCCTAGTTAATTTTGTAGGTAATACAATTAGATAATTTAAACATATAAATAGCTAGGAAATTTTTCGTAGGCAAATAAATAAACAAATCACCTACAATCATTTTGGTAGGGAAATGCTATTTTGCCTACGGATTATTTTGTAGGTAAATCAATATTTTTTAAGTTCCTAGCTAATTTTGTAGGTAATACAATTAAATAATTTATACATATAAATAGCTAGGAAAGTTTTCGTTGGTAAATAAAAAAAAATCACCTACAACCGTTTCGATAGAAAAATGCGATTTTACCTACGAATTATTTTGTAGGTAAATCACCATCAAATTTTTCCTTGGTAATTTCGTGGGTGAAAATGTGTAAAATAATTTATAAAGATCCGTAGGCAATCTGTAGGCAATTCTCAATATTTAAAGACGAAATTATTTTCGTTGAAAAATTCTGTAGGCAATTCAACAATTTCTTGTAGTGTTAATTTCATTCTTTTGTTATTAATATCCTATTAATTATGATTTAATCTAACATATTATATGGAATCACTTTAATTTCATTCTTTTGTTATTAATATTCTATTAATTATGATTTAATCTAACATACTAATTACTATCATATGAAAATAAATATTGCATTAAAAATGTGCTTAATTTAATTCTTTTGTTATATTAATTGTGGTCAAATATATTAATATTGATATGCATGTAATAAATATGTATATACAAAAATATTATTTTTATTAATAACAACATTCCATTATAATGGTTGCTAATTAATTTTAATATATTTTTTTGATAAAAACAATTATTTTAAATGTGATTTTAAATGTGATTATAAGTATTATTTAATTAAGTCCTAAAATTATTCAATTCGTTTTTGAATTTTCAGTTTTTTTTTTTAAATTTTAATTATGATTCAATTATGTGTTATTTTATATATCTAATATTTATAATTTTATTTTGTATTTAGAATGTAAAGTTTAAAGTCAGTAATCGTTAAAAGTCATTATTATATTGCATAATTTATTCAGTCTATATTAGGAAATTTATTTCTTAAAAAAAGCATGTAATACGAAAATATCAGTATAAATCATTTAAACACGTGATAAAATTTAATCTTTAACAATTAAAAAGTAACAGTAACAGTTAAAGTGGCCGCTAACGAAAGGGCATAATTTAGTCAATTAAATATTCATAATTGTAGACTATAAAATAATGACTTTAATCCATGTCTTCTCACTGTATATAGGATACTATGTAAATCATTCGAGAAAGAAAAATCTTAAACTCAATCAATTTATGTGTGAATCAACTTTTAAAAATAAAAATTATTTAAAAAATGGGTGAACCACCATTGACTTTTAGACGTAATACTTATTTAAATTATTATTCAAATTAAATTTATATGGTTTATCTTATTATATACTCCGTATATTTGTAATTTTTATTTTTATTTTATTCTAGCTTTCAATTATGAAAAATTGAAACTCACGTTGAAGTAATACCTCTTGCCAACATTTATGATGTTACATGAATATTTATATTTTTCTTATTAATTATCTTTATATTAAATTTAAAATTATAATCTTATCCTTATCAACTTAATTAAGTAATAAAATTAAATGTGCTCCGTAATAAAAATGTGCTTAATTTTATTAATTAGTTATTAGTATCATATTAAATGTAATTTAATATAGCATACTAACCATCATATATATTAAAATAAATATTGCATTAAAAGTGTGCTTAATTTCATTCTTTTGTTATTAGTTTTTTTTTTCGAACCAAACTTTTGTGCTTAATTTAATTATTTTTAAATTATTTTGTTAAAAGTGTGCTTAATTTAATTATTTTTAAATTTGATTTCATGTATTCAATATTTTTTATGATTTAATTTAGATTTAAATAATTTTTTTAATTTAATTGATTTTCTTAATGTTTTAAATTTTTAAATATTGTTTTATTTAAATATTTTGTAATATTTATTTTATTTTCTAAAATATGTTTAAACTCTTATTTAAAAAAAAATGTATTATTGAATATTTTTTGTTAATTGATTTTTAAAATTTATATATTTTTGAAGATTTAGTTTATTTTTATAATGTTTTTTTTTTTTTTTTTTGAGGGACAAAAGTTAAATTGGAAAGAATTTGGGTGTGTATTGTAATGAAAACTATTTTTAAATTTTAGTGTAGTGTTTTTGACATATAAGGTGTGTATAACATTTTATGGGGCGTGTTTTAAAAAATGACGATAAAAAGTATGCTAATGGAATAATTGAGGCAATTTTTTAGGTATCAACTTATTTGAGAAATTTGTTTTCAATTCTACTCCTATCATCAAGTATGAGTTGTCTGGACGGGATTTTTTCAAATGTTGTGCTGGTAGAGTGTTCATTCCAGTGCTGGTGAAGTGTTATTTTTATATGGATATGAAGGTACGAGTAAGATCCAGTGCTGGTGGAGTGTTATTTTTATATGGATATGAAGGTACGAGTAAGACTTTCATATGGAGAACACTTTATACAATCATTAGATGTCACATCGACATAGTTCTTAATGTTGCATCGAAGTGGGGTATACCTTTTTTACTATTGCCTGGAGGACGTACTACACATTCGAGGTTTTTTATTTTTATAAATATCACTAAATCGTCCACTTGCAACATAATATATGATACTCATTTGTCAGAACTTATAATAAATTCAAAGTTGATAATATAGGACAGGGTTGATTAACATATTTTGTTTTGAGGCACTTGATTGATGCCTAAGAGACATAGTTAGAAATCTTGATGGGTCCATGTTTGATTTGCCTTTAAGAGGAAGGACAATCATTTTGGTGGAGATTTCAAACAAAATTTTCATGTTATGTCAAAGGGTTCTAGATAAGTTATAGTTCACTTTACCATTTATTCATCATATTTGTAAGAACATTTCAAGATACTCAGAATGATAAAGAACATTAGGCTATAGACTGGAAATTTTGATGGTAGCAACACTTCCGACAAGATAGTTGGATTTTAAAAATTGTGGATGGGGAACTTGAAGATAGTGATGAGATTTTACAAATATAGATATTTGTGAAGACAATTTGATTTTAGATGTGTGTGATCCAATAGTTTCTATCGTTGACGATATTTATCCATTTGTCTTTGATAACTTTGATATAGATAAACATTTTGAAGATATATTGATACTTGCTCCAACACATAAAGAAGTTGGAAGTATTAATGAGACCGTGTTGACGATGATATCTGGAGATACAAGAGAATATTTGAGTTCATATAGTGTTTGTCAATCAGAGTATAGACTTGGTGGTATGGGATAATTGTATTCCTTTGATTTTATGAAGCTAGGTGTAATGGAGCTGATCGTTACGAGACTTGGAAACCACATTGAAAATACTTTCTGGATTGACTGTTGGTAAGTATATGTATCCATATAATTGACATTTAGTGTTTCAGATTACATAACTTTTGTAAAGTTTCAAACATGAATTTTTTTTTTATTATATTGTATTTAACAATGATGATAAGTAAAAGTCAAAGTTAGTTCCTATCTACTATAGGTGTGTACCTTCAGAGACATGTGTTCACACACAAAAAATTGTATGTTGCAGTATTTAGAGTTAAGAGTCAGAGAAGATTGACAATTATTTGTCTCAATTCAAATGGAAAAACATGTAAACGTACAATAAATATTGTGTATAAGGAATGATTTTTTCAAAATATGTAATTTTGTATGTTGATTTCTTTTATTAATAAAATTATATATCTTTATTCTATTATTTTAAAATATATATATATGATGTAATGTGTTTTGATATTTTTAAATAAAATAATAATTTATGAAATCCCTTTATAATTAAAAAATTAATTTTTTTATTTTTTATTTCAACTCCGCGTAAATACGCGGGTCTAACGCTAGTTATACATATATTAGTGTTTTAGATCATTAAACTTAATGTAAATATAATTAATGTACATTAATGTTATATTTAAACATATGTTAGTGTTTTGAATTATTAAAAAAAAAATTTATCTCCTAAACTCAGAGTCCTAGTCCGTCCCATAGACTCGGCTTATAGAAGTCGACCAGGAAAAAAATTAGCATCCGCATATTTTATGGACAATAACAACTAAACTATTATAAGAAAAAATTGCACTTTTAGTTATGTGAAATTTTTTTCAAATCACTTTTGGTCACTATATTTGAAAGTGGTCTTTTTTTTATGCAAATATGGTCCTATCCATTAGTTTTGGGTGGAAATTGTTAGTTGACCAAATTATATTAAAATTTTAATTATTTATGTATTCTGCATAACTTCTAAAATTATTATATATATAATTCATATGTAATTAAGAAATACAAAAATTAAATCTTTTTAAAGCTAATAATAAATTATGTAAAAATAAATAGAATTGAGAATATTATTTTTTTACTATAAATTATTAAAGTGCACTAGATTATACAATCTGAATTTTTAAGAAATTATTTATAGATCCGAATACTTTTTTCCGAACCCAAGAATCTGAATATATATACCAAAAAATAATTTAATGTAAATTCTAAAATTTCAATAATTTCTGAATAATTTTTTTATTAAAAGTGAAATATATATAATATTTTCTGAAAAATAATTAAAAGATACCAAAAATTCTAAGTGTCACGGGTTGGTTTGGCATTTGAAGATCGAATAATATTTTTTGTAAATTCTAATAGTTTTATATTTTAATTATTAATTTTAGAGTTGGGTTTAATTTTAAAAAAAAAATAGCCTCAAGTTGACAAAACGTGTAGCCTACACATGTTTTCTTTTAGAAATTCGACAGAAATATTTTTTGAGACCACAATCGATGAGGGTACATTTTTACAGGATCAAAAATGTAATTTTCCAAAACTATTATTGTATGTATGTGTATGTGTATGTGTATGTCTAATGTCTAATATTAAGAATTGCATCTTTCAGATGGTACATGTTATTTACAATGAAATGAATCCCATTGAAGTTTAAGAATTTGTATCATTATTTTTTGTATATGACATCTGTTGATTAATGATTTTGCATGATGATATTATTCAGTATAGCATACATGTAATACAAGATAAAACTGTTTTAAGGTGCACTTGGTTTTGTTACAAGGAATATAAATATGAAACGTAACGACAGTAGTACTGAAAAATTAAATGAATGAAAAAAAAAATGAAAGGCTTATTTGTAAGAAAAAAAAAAGTTTAAGGTTCAATTTGTACATTTTCACTTTATTTTAACAGAATCAAAGTAACGAGCTAGTCTTGGATATCTTTCTTGACCCAATGTAAAAATGTGATAATGTTTCAAATAAAATGTTGTAGTTACTTTTGTTAAAATATTATCAATTTTTACTTAAAATATTGTCACTTTATTTTTTTAAATATAAAATCAGGAAAAAAAAAAGGGGGTGGGTGGTTGTACAACCAAAAATTGAAATATGGTCTCGCGCAATTTTTTGTCTGAAGTAATTAACTAACTAATTAACAATGGTGCTTAATTAATTATTCTGGGGTTGGTCTGCTATGAACTCGAGTGCATGTTGTGCACCCTAGTCCATGTTGCACTTTTCAGTTTACTGACTTACACTTTTTGGTAAATGGTGTTGCACTTTTTAATTATTAAACTGTATAATAATATTTTTAGTTATAGTGACTTACACTTTTTAGTAATATTGTGTTGTATTTTTCAGTTTAATAACTTACATTTTTTTTTTAAACTAGAGTGCACAACATGCACTCGAGTCCATACTAGACAAAACCATTATTCTGTTGACAGTCAACTTTATTTTCAATAAGCTTTTATTGAGCGAAATATATATAGACCACACAAATAAATCAACTTTACACTCATACATATATTAATCTACTAAATCAATTAAACTTGAATTTTCTGTATTTTCTATTATAAAATATACTAGTATTTTGTATCGTGTTATTGATGAGTGATGAGAATCACGGGGTTACTTCCGGTTCCGGCGAATCCCTGACTCAGGTCAGCAAGTTCGGCGGTTGCAATCTCAGGATTTGCTTTAAGAAAATTCTTATTAATTCGATAAAAAACCAATTACACTACTAATGGGCTAATATATACTAGACGCAGGTAACCGCCTAAGGCCCAAATAAAAGAAATATAAAGCCAGACTTTAAACATTACTCTGGGCTTCTTCTAAACTTGGCCCAACTTCATTCCCATTCTGGGCTTGCCCATCATTCGTCACTCCTTGGGCCGTCGCTCCTTGGGCCGCCTCTTTTAGCCTTGCTCGTCGGGCTTTGTTGTAAGCGTTTTTCAGCCCACGTGACTCGTTTGCATCATTCCTCCCCTCTTCGACAACGTCCTTGTCCTCAAGGACAAAATGTGGAAATCGTAATCGCATCGCGTTTAAATCTTCCCACATTGCTTCGTCCGTCGGCAGGTCCTCCCATTCAAGTAAGACTTCCCACCGAAAATGTCCCCCTCTCTTAATCCTCTGATACTCCACTGCTCTTGCTGGCCGGACGATTAATTGGCCGTCTTCGTTGGTCGCTGGCAACCGTCCCGTTAGTGCTTCGCCGGTCCCTAACCGCCTACGTAACTGTGAGACATGGACAACTGGATGGATCATCGCCTCTTCCGGTAATTCTAATCGATAAGCTACGTTCCCCACGCGAGCTGCTATGCGGAAGGGTCCGTAGTACCTGCTCCCCAGTTTATACAAAGTCTTCTGCGATATGGTCTGTTGTCGGTACGGCCTCAATTTTAAGTACACCCAATCTCCCACTTCAAACACCTCCTCTCTTCTTTTTCTATCGTGATTTTCTTTCATTCTATTGATGGATATTTGCAGCGTCTCTTTCAACTCGCGCAGCAAGAAGTCCCTCTCCTGCAATTCACGATCGACCTCGGCATTGGGAGACTCCCCTAACGGGTAGCTTACCAAATGCGGAGGAGGTCTCCCATACACTAGTTCAAATGGAGAGTATTTTGTTGACGCATGTAACGTCGTATTGTACCAATACTCCGCCCATGGCAAAAAAAACTCCCATTTGACAGGATTTGTATGCACAAAACAGCGTAAATATTGTTCAAGAGTACGATTGGTTACCTCTGTTTGGCCGTCGGTTTGTGGATGATATGTCGAACTCATGGCGAGACGAGTGCCCTGCATTTTGAAAAACTCTTGCCAAAAATGGCTTATGAAAATTCTATCCCTATTAGTGACTATCGATCGCGGCACTCCATGCAACTTGACCACATGTTCGATAAAGAGCCGAGCAATTGTCTTGGCCGTGTAGGGATGTGCCAAGGCAACGAAGTGCGCGTACTTGGTTAGTCGATCGACGATCACCATAATCCCATTGAAGCCATTCGATCGCGGCAAACCCTTGATAAAATCCATTGTTACATCCTCCCAGATCCTATGTGGTATGGGCAGCGGTTGTAATAATCCTCCCGGCTTCAGTGAGTCGCTTTTCACCCGTTGGCAAGTGTCGCAACCGACCACATACTGCTTAACCTCTTGCTTTATTCCAGTCCAATAGAATGTCGATGTTAATCGGGCCCAAGTCCGGTAAATCCCTGAATGCCCCCCTTCGTGTGACTCATGGAAATGTTGCACTAGTTGAGCTCTCAAATCCCCTGTTTTCGGCACCCAAACCTTGTTCTTAAAGAAAAACAATTGGTTCCTCCATTCATATTCTTCATTTTCTACTTCTCCCTGTTGTATCTTACTCATTATTTCCTTTATTTCTTCATCATCTTCGGACGCCGCCCGAATCAAATCCCAAATAGCCCAAACTGGCCCGGTGATCGCACTGATCTCTGCGTTCCCATCTCGGCGTGACAACGCATCGGCCACAGCGTTTTGCTTTCCCGGTTGATATCGTATTTCAAAATCAAACCCCATTAGCTTAGCTACAAACTTTTGTTGTTCCGGCGTGACAATCCTCTGTTCCAGCAAATGCTTGAGTGGTTGTTGATCGGTTACAATGCAGAAGCGACGTCCAAGCAAGTACGGTCTCCACACACGAACCGATTCGACTACAGCGAGCATCTCCTTTGCATAGGTAGACCATTCTAACTTTCTTGGTCCCAGAGCCTTACTAAGGTATGCTACTGGCTGCCCTTTTTGTATGAGTACTGCCCCTAATCCGAAATCACTAGCGTCTGTATGCACTTCGAAAGGAAGCTCGAAATTTGGCATGGCGAGCACCGGTGTGGTCATCATTGCTAATTTTAATTTTTCGAACGCTTGTTCGCTCTGGTGGTTCCACACGAACCCCCCCTTTCTTGGTCATTTCCGTGAGCGGCCTTGCTATCGTTCCATAATCTTTGACGAATTTGCGATAATATCCAGTTAGCCCTAAAAGTTATGGGTTTCGGCCATTCTTGCATTGCGGCCACCTTAGTCGGATCAACGCGGACACCCTCTTCAGTGATGATGTGCCCCAAGTATTCTACTGTCTTCTCGTCAAACGCACATTTGAATTTTTTTACATAGAATTCTTGTTGTTGAAGGATTTGTAAGACGGTCCTGAGGTGTCGCATGTGCTCCTCCCAATTCCTGGAATAGATTAAAATGTCATCGAAGAATACAAGAACGAATTTACGTAAATGCATTTCAAAGATTTTATTCATTGCTCCCTGAAACGTGGATGGGGCGTTGCATAACCCGAATGGCATTACGAGGTACTCGTAGTGACCATGATGTGTTCGGAATGCAGTTTTGGCAATGTCTTCGTCCGCTAAGCGAATCTGATGGTAACCTGCTCGCAGATCGAGCTTGGTAAAATACTTCGATCCTTCCAGCTCATCGAGCATATCGTCGATGGTCGGAATGGGAAAGCGGTCCTTAACCGTCGCGGCGTTTAAGGCCCTATAATCTGTGCAAAACCTCCATGTACCCTCCTTTTTCTTGACTAGCAGGACCGGGGACGAAAAAGGGCTCGAGCTCGGTCGGATAAGTCCGCTATCCAACATCTCGTTGACTTGTCGTTCGATTTCCTCCTTTTGAAAGTGGGAGTATCGATAGGGGTGTACATTGACAGGCTGCGTCTCGTCCTTTAGAGGTATCTGATGATCGAACGTTCTTTTAGGTGGCAGGCATTTGGGTTCTTGGAATATCGGATCGAACTCTTGTAACAGCATTTTTAGTTCTACCCCCTGTTTTTCTTCGTTCCGCGACCTCCCCTCTTTCCCTTCTCCGAAGTGGATCGCATAGCACTGGGTTCCTCTTTTGTACATTCGTTCGATGCTTTTTAACCCCACCTCCATCGGTTGATCTTCGGCGTGTGATTTCAACGTTACCCCCTGTCCGTTCCATTTGAAGTCCATTGTACCCGTGCTGTAGTCGGTGATTACGGGTCCCAACTTCTCGAGCCATTGCACGCCCAATACTATGTCTGGGCCACCAATGGGAGAGCGTAGAGGTCGGCACTTATCGTGACGCCTTGTACTCGAATAGGAGTGTTCTTGTATTGTTGGTTGCATTTGAGGGCTTCTCCGTTTGCTACTCGCACTCTGAATGGCTCGACATCATTGCTCGTTAGGCGAGGTCGGTTTGCTAATTTCTGGCTAATGAAATTATGGGATGATCCATTGTCAACAAGAACCACGGCTCTTCTATTTTTAATCCATGCCCCAAACATCAACGTCCTTGGCCCATGAACCCCTGTTATCGCATGCATGGAAATTTCAGCCGTCCCGTCTCGGACTTCATTTTCTCCCTCTGCTGCTTCCTCATCTGAGCCCGATTCCTCCGGTTCGATCATGAAAACCTGCTTGTTTTTGCATTTATGTCCGGGTGTGAACCTCTCGTCGCAATTGAAACACAGCCCTTGTTCTCTCCTCTTCTGCATTTCGTCCCAACTCAGCCTTTTTACGCCTGGTGTGTCTATCGGTCTCTTTGTGTTAACGACACTCCCGATGTTCTGACTTCCCCCGCCTTTAAAATCCGTCGTACTCCCAGTGTTATGTCGTAGTTCTGGCCGTCCTCCTCTCCTTATCGCGTTAATATGCTCGTCTCTCAGGCGAGCAATTTCGACCGCATCTACATACGTTCGGGGGCGGTAGACTCTCACTTCGGACGCGAGATCGGCCCTTAATCCGCCTACAAATGCTTTGACTAGCGCCCTTTCGGGCCAATCTTGGACTTGACTTGCTAGCCTTTCAAAATCTTTCTAGTACTCGCGCAACGTGCTGGTCTGTCGGATATGGGTTAAGGCCTCGTCGTAATCTGTATAGTCTGTTGGTCCAAATCTTGTCAATACTTCCCTCTTAAAATCTTTCCACTTGATTTTCTTGTTCTTCTTTCGGTAGACTCGGCTCAGCCATTGCCACCACATGTTTGCTTCCCCCTCAAGATAGTACGCAGCATACTTAACTTTGTCTTCCGATTCGATCTCATTTAAATCAAAGTATTGGGCCATTCGACTTAACCACGTAACTGGTTCGTCCCCTTTGAAAGTCGGGCATGACAATTTGGGATTCGTTTTTCGTTTGTCGTCCCTGTTCTTCTTTTCTCCGTGGTATCTGTCCTCTTTCGCTGCTGCACGCGTCGGATTGATTTCGTCGCTCGAGCTGCTGCCCGAACTAGTCGACCCTTCCGATGGTGACTCCGATTCTGATGACGATTGTTTCTTGTGCGTCATCTTCTTCAGCATCTTTACCAGTTTCCCAACCGTCTCTTCGATCTTTCCCACGCGTATTAACCCGGTCTCCACTTGATCAAACCTGGCTTACAATAGCTCAATCCTCTCTCGGTGTGTTCCTGCCATCGTCGTGATTCTCGATTACTCTCAATGAAAGCACCAATTTGATGAGAATCACGGCGTTACTTCCGGTTCCGGCGAATCCCTGACTCAGGTCAGCAAGTTCGGCGGTTGCAATCTCAGGATTTGCTTTAAGAAAATTCTTATTAATTCGATAAAAAATCAATTACACTACTAATGGGCTAATATATACTAGACGCAGGTAACCGCCTAAGGCCCAAATAAAAGAAATATAAAGCCAGACTTTAAACATTACTCTGGGCTTCTTCTAAACTTGGCCCAACTTCATTCCCATTCTGGGCTTGCCCATCATTCGTCGCTCCTTGGGCCGTCGTCGCTCCTTGGGCCGCCTCTTTTAGCCTTGCTCGTCGGGCTTTGTTGTAAGCATTTTTCAGCCCACGTGACTCGTTTGCATCAATGAGTCGAGACTACTATATATTTTTGTGTGTTTTAATTGAATATTATATAAGAATTAAATTTGTATTTTATTATGTTTTTCAACTTATTGAAATTTAAAATTGGAATACAGGTGTGATTCTAGCTCAGGGCAGGCTTGATCATCACTACAAAAACGCGCAGTTTTGCCGACGGAACTATACCGACGGATCCCGTTCCGTCGGTTATACCGACGAAATACCGACGGTGTCGAAAGGCCATAGACGCTGCCGACGGATTTCATTTTCTGTCGGCTATATCGATGGAATTCCGACGGATATGCCGACGGACACACAGAACTCTGTAAACGGTGTCGATTTGGGTCATATGCCGACGTATTTTTCAGTCGGTATTGTATATTAGGGTTGCCGACGGATATTTTCCGTCGGTAACCGCCGCATATTATTAGGCCCCCACGTGAACCACTATAAGGGCGCGTGAGAATTTAAATTTGTGTTTACCGACGGAACATATCCGTCGGTAACCGACCCGACTTAACTAACCGCCTCTTGATTTACGCGTAGAATTTAATATTTGACAATACCGACGGAAATTTCCGTCGGTAAAGGCGTTTTTTTATATAATTCGCAAACAGATTACTCTTTCGAAAGAAAGAAAAAAATTTCCTCTTTCGTCTTCGTCTCGTAAATACAACCGCGAAGAGGTCCTGGCGAGGTGATTTTTGATCGGGTGTTTTGAGCATCTCCCTCTCGATTAAAAAATCTATACGGTACGCTTTCTTAATTTGTTAATAATTAATTTTTAAGTTATATTGTAATGTCCATTATGAATTAAATTGCATGTGTTAATTTAATTTGTTATATAGATTAATATGAAATTGTCTGTAGTTGATGTATATAGTTAATTAGTTTTCATGTACGTAGTTGATATATCTAATTAATTAGTTGATATTGTACGTGGATAATTGCCTATAGTTGATGTATATAGTTATTTATAATAAATTGATGTGATTTGTTAAGATATTGTTTTGCATTTATGTTATTTGTATATAAATTGTTTAATTTTAAGTTTATTAGTGTACGTTGGAGTGGAGTTAATTACATAATTAAATTATGGTATTGTTAAGTAGCTAGGTTATTGTTGATTTACTAATTATGAAATTATTGTTAATTAAAATAGGAAATTATTGATTAAATTAGTTATTGTTGCATAAATATTATAATTATATATACATATGTTAATGTTTTAGATCATTAAATTTAATGTAAATATAATGTGTATAAATGTTATATTTATATATATGTTAGTGTTTTGAATCATTAAATAAAATTATCTCCTAACCTCGAGTTTTGGTCCATCCCCTGGACTCGGCTTATAGGAAGTCGAACAGGAAAAAAAATAAGCATGCATGTCTATATTCACTAAATTCAAAATCTCTGACTACTCCCTTTGTACTCTAACTATTTGCATGCAAATAGTAGCCCAAATTTTAAGAATAAAGTGATGATATATATTGTGAGTATAGAAAATTTAACAAATATTTCTTTATTGTGATTTTGTAAAGAGGATTGTCTGCAAATAAAAAGTGGTGGAAGAGATCAGTTGGAGAGTATAACAATAAAATCTTACGTTTGATGCCTAATAAGAATAAAGAATCAAATTTCCTTTTATTGGCCAAAAAATGGAGTTTATGCTCAATAGTCTCGCGGCGGAGGGCTCCGTACATCTGCATATCAGATTGATTTAAAAAAATGGAGACGAATTTGTCAGATCTCAAGTATTGATAATGGTTGGGAAGAGGATAGATTAAGTTTCTATCTTTGGGCCTAACTTTTTTTTCTTTACTTATGATTGTCAGCTTATGTCTCGTCTCTAAGCCTAACCTATCTTTTTTCCTATAGTGCCGGTTTTCGTCTCTATCTCTAGGCCTAACAATTTTTTTTCAATTTTTCCTCTCACAGAGCACCCTTTGTGTTGTTCTTTATTTTATTTTATTTTAGAACACTGAAAATTGTAAATCTACTTCAATCTAATACTCCCTCCGTCCCACTATAAGTTTTCCACTTTTCTTTTTTGGATGTTTCACAATAAGTTTCCCATTCCATTTTTGGCAAATTTCATCTCTTACTAATCTATTATTTTCTCTCTCACCATCATATCACTTCTATTACATCTATTATTTTATCATATTCTTTAATCTAAACACTCAAAAGAAAGAGAAAACTTATAGGGGACGGGGGAGTACTAGATTTCTTAAAAAATTATAGGATCGATCATTGAATTTTATTATTTTAAAATGACTTAAGTATTAAGTAAATTAAAAAAAATTAATAATAAAATATCATTCTTTTTTGTGCAGTTCAAGAATAAAAGGGATTATATATTTTTTTTAGTCCAATAAGTTACCCGTTTTTTTAATTTAGTCCACAACACAAGATTATCACTTTTATTTTGAGAGGTAACTTCACTTTATATTTTTCATATAACCCCAAGGAGTTGGTATAGCGGTGTAGACTTGGGACATAGGATTGTGTTCCTCTCTATATCTTAGGTTCGAAATCGGTAATATTTCATTTTACGTCCTGTAACTTAGGTCTAATCCAATTTATATCCTTTAAGTTTTCATTTTTTCAATTTACGTCCTAGGGTGTCCAATTTATGTCCTTTTAAGTCCAATCTATATCCTTTTCGCTGGAAAATTGGAATTCCGGTCAAATAGTCTAATTTACGTCCTTTAAGTTTGAAAATTAGAAATTAATAATTAAAAAATTATGAAAAAAAATTAAAAATCTCATTAAAAACAAAAAATATCATTAAAATTTATAAATTGGGTAAAATAAAAATAAAAAATTCTAAAATTCTAAAATAAAATTAAAAAATCTAAAATTTGAAAAATTTGTAAATTAAAAATAAAACATTTCTAAAAATCTCAGAAAAACATAAAATTCTAAATAAAATCAAAACTAAAAATTAAAATTTTAAAAATATTTAAAATAAAATAAAAAATTATACCATTCTAAAAACCTCATTAAAATGAATTTGACACGGTTCTACAATCAATCAAGGTGTGGAATACAAAAAAAAATTAGGAGTTCGAGAAAAACTTTAATGGCGAATGAGTCCGAATCAAGTCTGATTTTTTAATAATTTTTATTATTCTTATTGGGTTTTTAGAATTTTTAATATTTAATCTACACATTTTTTAAAAATTAAAGAAATTTTTAGAATTTTTAATGAGATTTTTAAATTTCTTAATTTTAAGTTAAACATTTTCGAGTTTTTGAATTGTAAAATTTTTTATTTTTATTTAACACATTTTATAAATTTTAATGAGATTTTTTAAAAATTAAATAATATATTTTAAATTTTATTTTACACATTTTATAGTTTTTAATTTTAATGATATTTTCGAATTTTTAATAATATTTTAAAATTTTGAATGATATTTTTAGAATTTTTTTTTAAAATTTTAATTTTCAAACTTAAAGGACGTAAATTGGACTATTTTGCCGGAATCCCAATTTATTTCTCAAATTCCGGTGAGTTTGAAAATTTTCCGGCAAAAAGGACGTAAATCGAAAAAGTGGAAACTTAAAGGATATTAATTAGATTAGGCCTAAGTTACAGGACGTAAAATGAATTTTTCTCTTCGAAATCCGTAAGGTGCAAAAAAATCCTATGCCCATTCAGAGCTCAAAGCTCTGGCTTTAAACAGGGCCCCCGTAAGTGGACGGTACGTATATCTTAGGTTCGAAACCCCTAAGGTGCACAAAATTTATATGTCCATATAGAGCACAAAACTTTGCTTTAAACGGGGCCTCCGTAAGTGGACGGTAGGATTAATCCCTCAGTTAGTCGATTCCTGAACCGAATACTGTGACATAAAATAATATTATATTTGGAGTGTGTATAATATTTTATGGAGGGTTCATAGTTTCTTGTAATAAAAGAAATATTTAAAAAAAAAAAGGTGATGTTACCTGCTAAATACCTAATTTAATGAACTAAAAAAATTAAACACAGAATAAAACATCAAAAACTTCAAGATAGAATTGTAAAAAAGGAAGATAGCCTAAAACTAAATTTGAATTAAAAAATTATCGATCAAATCATATTTTACTAAATTTTGTAGTATTTATGTTGTATTTGTCGAAAGAAAGACAAAGTCTCGCCAGCTTATTAGTTCATATGCTGATATGATCATAAAACACTAAGAATGCTTAAAAATGTATTAGTTGTAATACTAAAAAATATCACTTTGTCTTTACCATATTAATTAATGGCAACCTAATTATTTCTCCTATAAAAGGAGTTTAATTTGTTCATCTTCAATCGCTTCATGCATTGATCTTTTATTTTCTGAAATTATGGCTTATGTAAAGTGGGTTCCAATTATTACAGCTTCTCTTGTGATGTTCTTTACCGTTTGTTCTTTTGCCCAAAAAGGTAAGGTGGTAGCCTTTTGGACTCTAATGTTTCGGTTCGATTTTCCTATTTCACTGATATTTCATACTGTTTGGATATATAATTTTAAATTAATAAATTTCATGTTGTATATTTGTGATCATGCAGAAGCATACTCTTCTTTTGCAAAAGATGCCACGTCAGCGGAGGAAGTGGAGTACTATGACTACATAATCGTTGGCGGTGGAACCGCAGGCTGTGCGGTGGCAGCGACGCTCTCCGCCACCGCAAAAGTACTAGTTCTAGAGAGGGGCGGCCTTCCGTACCCCAACATAACCCGTTTGACGAGTTTTGCATCGACATTACAAGATACATCCCCGAGCTCGGCCACACAACAATTTATCTCAATGGACGGTGTTCTCAACCAGCGCGGGCGCGTCCTGGGTGGAAGCACTGCCATCAATGCAGGATTCTATTCGAGGGCAGAGAGTGAGTTCGTGCGAGAGGTGGGTTTGGACCCACAGCTAGTGAATGAGTCGTATGAGTGGGTGGAGAGGAAAGTAGCATTTCGACCGCAAGAGTTTGAGTGGCAAGTAGCGATGAGGGACGGGTTGGTGGAATCCGGGGTTTCACCGTACAACGGATTCACATATGAGCATTTGCAAGGGACCAAAATTGGTGGTTCAATTATTGATGAAAATGGGTATAGACATACTGCTGCTGATTTGTTGGAGTATGCGAATCAAACCATGATTACTGTTTATTTGCATGCATCCGTACACCAAATCTTGTTTAAGACTTTACCAGGTCAGATTTATTATACATACTAAAATAAAATGTGAAAAACTAGTGTTGGAACATGTGATCTCATTCGTTTTATAACAGCTAACACTGACAAACTCAAAATGTATTAAAACATGCACTAAATTGCGATTTGGCAGGACTAAAACCGGAGGCTCACGGCGTTGTGTTCAAAGACTCAAACGGCAACAACCACACAACACTATTGACCAACAATTCTTTGAGTGAGATCATTCTTTCAGCTGGTGCATTGGGGAGCCCACAATTATTGATGTTGAGCGGTATTGGGCCAACCCATCATCTCAAGGCCCACAAAATAAATGTAATATTGGACCATCCAATGGTGGGCCGAGGCATGTATGATAACCCAATGAATTCAGTGATAATACCTTCCCCTAAGCCTGTTGAAAATTCCCTCGTTAAGGTGGTAGGTATAACAAATGATATTGGGTGCTACGTGGAAGAACTAGGTGGGCTCTTCGGGTCGGGGTTTTTTTCCCGCAATCAAAGCCTCGTCCAATCAATAATGATCTTGGAAAAGTTGGCCCAACCCTTCTCTACCGGGTATTTGGAGCTCCAAAGCAATGACCCGGATGAGAATCCGAGTGTGACGTTCAACTACTTCCAGGACTCGAGAGACCTTCAAAGGTGTGTGAAGGCAATGGAGATCATCAAGAGAGTAGTCGAATCGAAGGCTTTCTCTGAATATCGATACCCCAACACCACATTCGAATCACTCATGGAGTTAAGGTTGGAACTTTCTAGAAACGGTAGGGGAAGAAAGCACCCAATCAAAGTTGATTCGTGGGAGCAGTTTTGCATAGACAGTGTGATGACCATATCGCATTACCACGGAGGATGTCAAGTGGGTCGGGTCGTGGATTCCGAATACAGAGTGATAGGTGTAGACTCTTTGCGCGTGATTGATGGTTCAACCTTTTATAATTCCCCTGGAACCAATCCTCAAGCTACAGTCATGATGCTTGGGAGGTACATGATAACATTAATAGTCTTTGTATATTTATATTCAATACAAGAAATAATTGTCGCTAATTCAATTCTAATATTTTTATTGCTAACGTGAATTAGCAATGAAATAATTTCGTTGCAGAATTTTTTGCTATTCACTTGTGGCTAACATGTTTGTGACAAATAAATCAATATTTAGTTAGCTTTTAATTATCAATCTATCTTTCTTGTGGTGCAGATATATGGGACAGAAAATAATGCAAACGGGCTAATCTTCTATATACTCTGTATGATGCAAGTAAAGGATGAACTATGAATGAAGCTCTACTTCTTTAGATGTTTTTAATTAATTACTCTCTCCGTTTCATAAAGTTTGTCGCATTTGGTCTTTATTTTTGTTTCAAAAAGTTTGTCGCTTTTCATATTTTTACCACGAATTTTCCTAAAATGCCCTTTTGTAACTCCTACAATATCACTTTTAATTGAAAATATATTAATGATTCATTTTCTCTCACTTTCTTTCAAAAGGTAAGAGTGTGATAGAAAGGAAAGATCAATGAAAAAAGAGAAAAATTAATGAGGGATAAATGTGTCAAAAAAATATGTTCCTTAATTCTTTACAAAATGACAAATGCGACAAATTTTTTGAATAGGCGGAAATAGTCTAATAAATTAAAGATATATTTGTATGTTTTTAAGTATTGAATAAATCACTCCTTTAATTAACTCATTTTCTGCAGCAGGGCCTATTCTAAGAAAGGTATACTTCATTCGTACATTACTTAAGGACTCATAACTTTAATTCCTTAAATTAATACACCTCAAATAGGAAAAATTATGTCTTGTCCCTAGGCTTAACAACAATCGAATTATTGAATTTTATTATGTTAAAATGTCTTATTCATGAATATTTTCGTGATTTATTAAATACATTAGTCTATATTCACTAAATTCAATTAAGATCTCCCAAACAGAAAACGCCGTTCTTTCTCTGCAAACCATAACAATAAAAATTTGGTCCCTAATAAGAATAAAGAATCAAATTAAGTTCCAAGACAAAATTCATTTATTGGCAAGAAAAAGAGAGAATCAATAAAAAAAAAAAAAAAAAAAGGCAAAATAAAAAAATCATATTCATTTGCCAAAATTGTGTCGAGCTCGTGAAATCCATTTCTTCCTCCAGAACAAACCTGGATCTTTCGTCGGCGGCGGAGATGGATTTACGTCTTTGTCCTTGTTGTTAGAGCTCACAAGTCCCGAGTTTGATTTCGGCTGAAATATGTTGTTAAAATGACACTTTGTTCACTCAATTGAACTTATTTTTAATTTGATATATCAAAATTTCAATTTACAATTGAAAATATACTCCCTCCCTCCAATTTTATAATTTCCACTTTTTAATTTTATAATTCTCATTTCTAAAATGGAAACATTACTCCACCCACTACTTTATTTCTACTATATCTCCCTCCTCAAACTTTTACTTTTTACATAAACAAACAATTTTCCTTAAAATTCGTGTACAATCCAAATGGGCATTTTAAAATTGGACGGAGGAAGTATAATATATTCAATTATTTAAAATTTAATTACATACTCAATTGTATATACAAGAATTTATTAACTTCATATATTCTATTTTCGTGATCATCAATAGCGATATTCAATTTATATGTATGTTGAGCTCAATACTGGTAAAAAAATCGAAAAGAAGTTGAGAAAATGTCTATAAATTTCAAAAATATTGTATGAAATAACATTGTATATTAGATTTTATTGGAAACGGCGCCTTTTTATACTTCATTAATTTATCCTCGGACTATTTGCATGCAAATAGTAAGAACAAAGTGATCATATTGTGAGTATAGAAAATTTAACAAAGATTTCTTTATTTGATTTTGTAAATAATCTAAAAGGAGATGGTACGTTTGATGCCTAGTAAGAATAAAGAACCAAAGTCCCTTTTATTGGCCATAAAAAGAGAAAATTAATTAATCAAAAAATAGCAAAATAAAATAGTAGAATTTTGCAATTGGTATCTGAATTGAAAGTTATATAATTATAAATGCAAAACACGAAAAATAAAATAAAAAAAATTATATGGATTCGTCAGAATTGTGTCGAACACTATTAATCCAGAGCAAAATTCGAACTTTCTTCGGCGGCGGAGATGAATTTACGTCTTTGTCCTTGCCATGTCATACTCCTGAGCCAAATTCGTCTTCCTGTGAATTTAGCAACTTTCTTCGGCGGCGGGGATGAATTTACCTCTTTGTCCTTGTCGTTAGACGGAGGCGGCGCCGCCGGTGGTGTAAACCAAGTAAAACAGAGTTTATGCTTAATAACCTCGCCGTGGAGGGTGGCGCCGTACGTCATATCCGATTGATTTCAAAAAGTATTGGTAATGGTTGGGGAGAGGGTTATTTATAATAGAGATAATGACCAACAAATATTCACAAATAAATTTGTTGAAGATATTGTATCTATATTCAAATTTTGAAGATTATTATTGTAGATTAAGGGGGATGTATTCAATTGGGATTGTGTTGGATTTTTTTGGATTTTAAAAAGTCAGTGAATTTAGAAAATTCATAGACTCTATGCAGAGTTTGATTGACTTTTTTATTGATTTATATGGATTTTCATAGATTTGACAGGATTCTAAAATACACATTTTTTTTATTGATTTACATGAATTTCCATAAATTACGCCCCTAAAACTATTGATGCAAACATATATCGAACACACCTGTATATAAAAAAATTATCTAAATTATTTAGAAAAAATACCAAAAATATATTAGTTCAAAAAATATATATATATTATTCATCATTATTATTGTCATCTTCATTTCCACGGTTATACTCGACCTCATGTAATCCAGCACAAGCCAATACTAACTCTGCTTGTGTTTGAAATGGGAACGGAGGTGGGTTTTGAAAATTGTGAATTGTGATTTGAAAATACCAAAACAATCTCTCAATCACATTTCTTAATGCATGGCTGAGATTGAATAACTCATTTGCATTTCTGGTAACGACCTTGACACCAAAATCTTTTAGATGACATCGAACACCACGTGATCTCAAGAACATTGTGAATAAATGTTCTTGAGATCTTAAAGTTGCCATTAATGCTATAAATTATAAATTAGGGGGCGATCGAGAATATATTATTGTTAACCTAACGGTGTCAACTGTGCCGATATACTATAATTTTTAAAGAGGGAACATAATTTTAAAATACTGTAATCTTTTTCACGATAATAATGGTGGTGAAGAATCTGTGATGTTTATCGAGACTAATGCAGTAGGTTAGTAGTTGAAATTTTGTTAGAAGAACAAAAAAAAAAAAAAAAATCTTCTCTTTGAGAGTCTTCTCAGAGAATCCGTTGAAATCTCTAGTTTTTAGAAGAAATTTTGAATAGTGAAATTTATTTATATTTTTTAAGGAGAATCCAACGAAATATATAGAGAGTATTAAAATTCATAGATTGTTGAATACCTAAAGATTTCTAAGGACTTTTTAAAATCCGTATTGAATACCTCAAAATTTTGAAAGACTTTTAAAAATCCGGATTGAATACCCCAAATTTTAAAAGTCCAAAAAAATCCAACAGAATCTCAATTGAATACACACCTCTAATTGTATTTTATATTTATTTCTTTATAAGATTTGATTTATTACTAGTATTTAAAAAAACATCATGTATATATATGTTCATAATGTATATAAAAATACGTTGTCTTATGATTTCTCTACAATTTTAAAGTATATTATAAATATTAAATACGGAGTACTCCCTCCGTTCCAAGATTTTTTACACACTTTGACCGGCACGGAAATTAAGAAAATGGAATAAAGTGATGTGTAAAGTAAAATAAATGAGGGGTATTATTGGTAATTCATTGATTAAAGTGGAGTGATTTGACTAAAGGGGGTATTATTGGTAATTCATTATGTAAGTTGTTTCCTTTTTTGGAGTGTGTAAAAAATGTTGGGAGCCCATTAAGAAAAGTGTGTAAAAAATCTTGGGACGGAGGGAGTATTATTTTTCGTAATCTTTGGACCGGCAAATCGGGACTTCAAAAAAATATGTGTCAATTTAAATAATGTAATAATAAAATAAAAATATTTTGTAATTAAATTTTGGTAAAGTCTAGTATGCACTCGAGTGCATGTTATGCACCCTAATCCATTTGCACTTTTCAGTTTTACTTACACTTTTTGGTAAATGGTATTGCACTTTTCAATTATTACTAAAAATATTATTATACAGTTTAATAATTGAAAAGTGCAACACCATTTATCAAAAAGTGTAAGTCAGTAAAACTGAAAAATGCAACATGGATTAGGGTGCATAACATGCACTCGAGTTCATAGCAGACCAACCCTTAAATTTTTAAAGGGTCAATCAATCTTAAAAAAAATAATCAAACAAACAATCCTATTTAAACAAATAAATAAAACCTTATATATACAAAATCCGATTGAGGAGGATACAGGTAAATTGAAAGGCAACTATAAGTTTTGGGACTTAATTTAAAAAGATGAAAATACAAATAAATTAATATTTTTTTTTTAGATTAAATAGTATCCTATAAGCTTAGGATCTCTATTTTGTTTCTCTTATTTTACTCTTTGGAATTTTACTTTGGGCGCAATCTCTGAGCTATGATTTGAAGATTTTACTCTTGGAATTTTACTTTGGGCGCAATCTCTGAGCTATGATTTGAAGATTTATAATGTTGTTGGATTTATAAAACTCCGATCACATGAATTCAACACCTTCATCTCGGATCAAACAAACATTATTCTATTTGCAAAAAATAAAACGTCTTTGAAGTCTTTGAAATCATGAAGAACACCTTGATCTCAAATTGTACAATTAATTTAATATATTTTTATTATATAACACAATAGTATTATTTTACAATATTGAAAAATTAATTTGTATATATATTTAATATATTTTGATTTTAAATTATATTTATAAATATAGTCACACTTGTGTTCATGCAACTGAGTCACGTTTGATAGTCTTTAGTACTCCATCCGTCCATGATCTATAGTGTTCTCACTATCCCTCAAATTATTTAAATATTATATCAAACTCAAATTATTTAAATATTACTATATCAAATGTACTGATGTACACTAAAAAAAACATCTTTACTATTTATAAAGTTGAAAAGTTCCGATAATCCCGTGTTCAAAAGTGATGGGTCTTCGAGTAGGGACCGAGGGAATTCCGTGCTCCGAGGGAGTAAGGGTGTGTTTGTAAACAATAGTGATTGATTTAAAGTGATTAAAATTTATTTTTGAAATAAATTTGAAAGTGAGTAGTGTTTTAAAATTAAGCACTTTTAATCAATTTTGTATATGTTGTGATGTTTGCAAAACAAATAGATTCTTTATAATTTTACAAAAATACCCTTATTATATTTGAATAAGTAATGAGTAAACATAAAATATTATTTAAATTGTGAGGGCAAAAATGTAAAATTGGTTACTACAATGATGAGAAGCACATATGAGTTATTAAAAGTAGGGGGAGGGGTGCTTCACCAAATTCACTTTAAACTACTTAATTTAATCACTTAGTTGTGTTGACAAACACTCCAAAAGTAATTATATTTTAAAAATAAGTGTTTTTAAGCACATACTAATGCTTGCAAACACCCACTAAGAATTAAATTCGAAGAAATCAAAAAATTGCAATCAACAACAGAAGTAAAAAATCATTTCCTTTTAACAGAAATGTTGTCTCCAGCTCAGAACCAACCACGGATTCCTGTGAATTTAAGACCTTTCGGCGGCGGCGGAGATGAATTTACGTCTTTGTCCTTACTGTTAGACGGCGACGAAAACCAAGTGAAACCGATATCCTGTGCCATTGATTTCAAAAACTTTTACTCCCTCCGTTCCATAGGTATTTGCACACTTTTCATATATGGATGTCTAATACACTTTTCATATATGGATGTCTCATACCAATTTGCACACTTCATATTTGTCATTACTTTTCCACACTCAATCTACTTTTTACTTTAATTTATTCATAAAAGTTTACAAAATTACCCCTCAAAACATCACTCATTACACTTTTTCTTACACATTTCGTGTGCCGTCCCAAGGGTGTAAATTCCTCTGGGACGGAGGGAGTATAAAATTGAGACGAGTTTCTGATCAGATCTAAAGTATTGATTGAAGAAAAGAAGTTATTTATAGGGGATTTCACATAAAAGGTCATTTCACCTAGTGTTTTTTTAAATAAAGACATGATTCAAAATAGTTTCAGAATAAGGACAAAATGGCACATAAATGTACCATCATGCCCTTAATACATAAAATTCGGAATTAATATGGAGAAATTCTTTAAATGTTTGAAATTTAAAGCTGACTCTATTAGCTCATTAATTCCAAGAATTACGCAATTAATTAAAACCTTATGTTTGAAATTTAAAGCTGACTCTATCAGCTCATTAATTCCAAGAATTACGCAATTAATTAAAACCTTCCTAAAATTAATTAACACCAGTCAGAAGAGCTTAATTTTGTGCAGAATTTTGGGGTTTTCCAATTTGTGAAGAAAGGAAACCGTGAAGTACGGAAGAAGACGAAGTGAGAAGTGAGAAGAACATTTTGCTCCCTAGACCATGGTTGAAAAAGTAATATAAAAGCTAAATCTGCATAATAAAATGAATAATGCAGAACAATGAAATCTAAAACTGCATAATAAAATGAATAATGCAGAAAAAATAGTACGGTGTCTTCATATTAGAATGTGATTATGCAAAAATACGTATACATATGCAAAATAAGATCTGCATTATCCCTTGACCAAACCAATAACAAATAATCATGAACTACATTTCAGCAACGCGCACGTAAATCATCACAATTACACGAAAACGGAGCAAATTGAACCTAAATTAAAATCATCTCAAAAAATCCTAAATTATTTGCAAATTATGTGTGTACGTGTGGAATTAAAAATCATACCCTTGGCAAAACTCTTCATCTGACCCTTGGAATTAAAAGTTTCTACTATATCTCCGGCGGCTTCGCGTCCGTCATCCATAATGAAGAAATCGGTGAAGTTTGAATCCCCTAGGAATATAAAGAAACGATCGCGTGGAAAGTCTCTTGATCATGTGCAGTCGGTGAACTTCGGGTCAGGAAGTGGGCCATGAATGCCACGACCAACGCAAACCCTCGATTGCTTCCAATTCGGTGAAATCCATCGGCGAGTTAGGAGACGAACGAGATGCGTTTCATCAATTGATGAAACCTAATCGAGATTTGCGATCATGGGGATTTATGATATTTCAAAGTTAGGGGTTTAATTTATGATATTTTCTGATAATGGCCGGCCCGGCACCAAGAAAGAAACCGGGAGTGGAAATAAGAGAAAAAGTCCAGTGTCTTGATCGCGTGATTAAAGGCTATACTTTTTCTAAATTAGATTCGGGCTTTCGACAGTTTGAAATTTGAATTTTAAAATTTTGAGTTTTGAAATCCTGATAAAAATGTGTATGATTTAAACAGATTCTGAGGGACGATAAACTAGAAAAGAAGGCGATGCAATAAACTAGAAAAAATGCAGAACACGATAAACAGATTCTGAGGGACGAGGAATTCTGAATTAAGGCGGTTTTTGGGAAATTAGGATTGCTTTAATTGAAAATTCGTATGAATCGTGCAGATTGCAAACGAAATAAGGAAGGTGAGATTCTTATTTCCATATGCGTGATATTAAACAGAATGCTGGCGAAATATATGGAATGTATGACTTGTTCCATTAATATATAAATTAAATAGTTATTCTTCAAATTTAAATGTAAGGGCATAAATGGTTATTTACACATGTTTTTGTCCTTTTTTAAAAAGATTATAAAAGTTGTTTTTATTTAAATTTAAGAAGCTACGTGTCTAAATGGTCTTTTTTATAAATTTTCTCTTATTTATAAGTGGGAGAGAAGAGGGTTCCACTATTTACGCCCCCAATATTATTAACGAACAAATCTGCTAAATTTATTTGAAAATCGAGTTTAGATTTCTCAAAATTAGAGTAAATTTGAATGGAGTAACAGGAAAATGACCAATAAATTAGATTTACAAATCTAAAGAAGGAGACATTAATTATTTTTAAGTATTTTATGAATCGGTAATAAAAATATTATAATTTTATCATTTTTTTTAGATATTTTATAAAAAAATATGAATATTAAATATTATTTTAAATAAATATATGTGTTGCTTTAAATAATCTAATATCAAAATAATAGTAATATTTTGTATTTAAAGTTTTAAAGTGTCAATTGATCAATCCTAGAAAGAAAAAAAAAAAAGGATTTTTTCAAAGGCCAAGACTAAATAAACACAATACTCGCTACAACTATTATGTTGAATTATAATTACTTAAAGTTGAAGTGTTGGTATTAATTTTAAAAAATTATATTTTATGTGAAGTGTGTATAGTGATGCGGACAAAATATGTCGTCTTCGGAGATGGCGACACGTGGATATAAGATAAATAAAATCAATCTTAGTGAGAATGATAATCCGAAGAATAGGATTAATACACCCTAAGCCTGAAGAGGGAAATAGGAGCAATTGGGCTTTTGGGTCCGTACCTAAGCCCAATAAGGGAAGCAGGTGTAATTGGGCTTTGAGTCCGTATCCAGAGCCTGGCCATTCTTGGGCCAGATATATTTAACCCATGAGGAAAAAGACCCAAAATCCGTTCTTGATGGATGAGGCCCGAGAAGAAGTCAAAGCAAGTAGGCAGGAGAAGTCCACTTGAGGACCGAGTTTGGTGGGATAGTTGAGAAGAAGGAGGAAGAAAGGGTCTTCCTCTTCCCCACGAAAGGAGTAGAGGTATATAAACAAGTTTGTTTTTATGTTATTGACTACGTTTTATTCTACATACGCACGATACACAATCACCATTGAATATAACACTGAAAATCTAAGAACCGCTAGAAATCCTACGAGAATTTCCCTAGGATTATAGGGAAATCCCCCTTTGATTCTTCCGAGAGAGATTCTGACTTGAGCGTCGGAGATTCCACGCCGGAATCCCCTCCGGCGTGTTTTTGCAGGTCTTGGAGGATCTTGAAGGAAGATTGTTTTGTGAACACACTCGTGGAGAAGTGACGATTTAAGCTCGGAATTCTCCTCATCTGCACGGGAATATTCAGTATCCATAGACGTTATTTTTCGACGCAACAACTGGCGCCGTCTGTGGGAAGCTTTTGATCTAAGAAGTGAGAAAGTTTCATACAAAATGGGTGGAGAACGAGATATTACGAAGCAGGGTAAGGAGAAAGGAGATCTCACCCCCTTGCCCTCACCTCCGCCTCCACCGGGTTTTCCTCTTAACAAAAATCCAGGGAAATAACCCGTAAACCCTACACTGGAAGATAACCCTCTCGCACCAGAGGGGAATGTGACGGGTACCTCAGGAGCTTCTGGAAGTGGGACTAATAAAGATACCCCTCATCCCACCGCCCAACCAGAGCTCTTAACCCTCTCTCAGGATCAATTAGACGTGATGATCGCACAAGCAGTTGAAAAGGATAGTCGCCTCTCGTGGACTTCGTCCCCCTGGACCCATCCCACCAGTCAATGAGGGCACGAAGCAGAACCCCCTGGACCATGTCATTGATTCTCCTCCGGCCCCTTCCAGAAATGAGGGTCCCCCTTGAGATCCGGAAGAAAAGGTGCCCTCCCAAGCCGAGAGAAGCATTCTCAACCGACCCCCCAGGAGGAACACGGAGATGACCCCTGGTGGTGTCACTTTGGACACAGAAACAGGAGAAAGCACAGATGACACTTACCAGGTAGCAGTTAGTGACCAGATACAAGCCCTTCGGAAGGAAATGAAGGATATGCAAAAACATATGATTGACAATGTAAGTAGACCCTCTTACGTTACTGGTTATCAATTTTCTTCCAGTATCTTGCAAGATGAATTGCCTTCTAATTTTAAATCTCTAAATTTTGAATATGATGGTACCACCGACCCTTACGAGCACCTTATGAGGTTCGAAAATGTCGCTCTGTTACACCACTATGGAGAAGGTGTAGTGTGCAGGGTCTTCCTAACCACTCTATCCAAAGCTGCGCAGCAGTGGTTTACTCAGTTGGGACCGGATACCATTCGTTCGTGGTCGGAGTTTAGCGAATTGTTCCTGCACCAATTCGCTAGTGCTAGGAGGCAGCCCAGGGCTACCCTCACCCTATTTAACATGCGACACGGAGGAAATGAGAGTCTTCGAGCTTTTCTGAAAAGATTCAATCAAGCAGCCTTGGAGGTACCTACAGCCTCTTCGGAAGTCAAGATCAACGCCCTCACTAATGGACTAAAAGACGGAGACCTCTTTACCTCTCTGGCTAAGAAACCTGTGCAGACCTTTGATGAGTTACTAAGAAGGGCCGAAAAATACCTCACCCTTGAAGAGGTGCGGAAAGCTAAGCGCTCTGAAGCCAGACGTTTGGGAGGAAATGGAGATCGAAGAAGGGAAACAATACCAAGAAGGCCTAGTCCAGAGAAGCACAGGAGTTCGAGGAGGCCTGGGGTTGTAAAGGAGGAAGAAGCAGCGCGCTCAGGCCCCAGGGGAAGATTTGAAAAGTATACCCCTTTGAAGATAGAACCAACAGAAGTTTTAGAGGTAGCGGTAGATCACCCCAGTATGAAGTTCCCCTACTCTAGGAACAGGGGTCCTCAGAATCCTAAATCCGATAAGTTTTGTTGGTTCCACAATGACTACGGTCATGATACGAACCAATGTTGGCACCTAAAGGATGAAATAGAAAGGATGATACAAGCAGGACATCTTAAGGAGTTTACTTTCAGGAACAGGCAAGGCCCTCGAGGGCAGAAGTGGAAAGACCTAGAGGGAAGAACAGAGGAGAATAAGAGGGAACAGAGGAAGGAGGGGGAAGACCAACCTCCCCCTCCCCAAAAGAGAGGAACGATCCATATGATTATGGGTGGCCCTGCCGATGGCGATTCCTTTAGACAAAGGAAACAAAGTATCCGAGCGTTGAAGGTGGAGTAGAATGTAGAACATCGAGGGATAGGGAAAACGGCAGTAATTCCTGACATACATTTTGGGTCCAAAGACATGGGAGCATCCAGAGAGACTCATAATGACGCTCTAGTGATCACTACTGACATCGCATGGTACGATGTAGCGCGAATCTTTGTAGACACGGGAAGCTCAGCGGACATCATGTTCCTGGAGTGCTTTAAAAGGATGGAGTTGAACATAAAGCTTAGGCTAGTGGAAACTGCCCTTTATGGATTTTCAGGGGGAGCGATCCAGCCCCTGGGATCGGCCCTGCTGCAAGTAGGGCTAGGGACTGTCCCCCACCGGCGAGTACAAGTGATAGAGTTCTTGATAGTTGATGTTCCCTCCTCATAATGTGGTGATGGGAAGACCGAGCTTGAATATTTTTCAGGTCGTAATTTCCACCTTCCATATGAAGATGAAATTTCCTGCCTCAGGGGGAGTGGGAGAGATATGTGGAGACCAGTACCAAGCAAGGAAATGTTATGTGGAGTCAGTTAAGATAGCGGACAAGGCTACGTTCCGAGGTCTGGAAAGATGCAAAGGGGAAGATCCCGAATTGAAAAAACAGAAAGTAGCCGAACTGGAAGGAGAGCAGCCCAAAATCAGAGCAGATGAGGAACTAATGAACATCGAACTCTATGCAGGGAAGGAGGGGTTCACAACGAGAGTCGGGACTCAATTGGACCCCAAACTCAAAGAAAGAATAATAGCCACTCTCCGAAAGAATGCAGATATATTTGCCTTCACTCCACAAGATATGACGGGCATCCCTCCAGAGATAGCAGTACATCACCTCAACGTGGACCCTAGAGCAAGACCAGTAAAACAAAAACTGAGGAATTTCGGTAAAGAAAAGAATCTCATTGTGAAGGAGGAGATTGATAAATTATTGAAGGCAGGACATATAAAGAGAGTACAGTTTCCTGAATGGCTCTCAAATGCAGTGTTGGTATCTAAAGGAGCTGGTAAGTGGAGGATGTGCATCGATTTCAGAGACTTGAACAAAGCGTGCCCCAAGGACCATTATCCCTTGCCTAGGATCGATCAGTTGGTGGACGCGACATCAGGTTTTGAGTTGCTCAGTATGATGAATGCATATCAGGGATACCATCAGATCCAGTTGAATCCCCTCGATATCCCGAAGGTATGTTTTATTGCAGCATGTGGTACTTTTGGATATATACGCATGCCTTTCGGACTAATAAATGCAGGAGCCACCTACCAGAGAATGGTAGACTCAGTCTTCCGAGAACAAATTGGTAAGAACATGGAAATTTACGTGGATAACATGTTGGCCAAGAGTGTCAAGGCAGAGCAGCATGAGAAAGACCTGGAAGAGATATTCCAGGTGATCAGGAGCAACGACATTAAGCTGAATCCGGCTAAATGCTCTTTTGGAGTAAGATCAGGGAAATTTCTAGGATATATGGTGACCCAGGGGGGAATAGAGGTTAACCCTGCCAAGGTGAAAGCGGTGTTGGACATGCAGCCTCCTCGAAACCTGAAGAAATTACAAACCCTGAATGGGAGGATAGCAGCTCTAAGCAGGTTCATATCGAAGTCAACAGAGAAAAGTCATCACTTCTTCAGAACCTTAAGGAAAGGGGCAAAATTCGAGTGGGACGAGCCTTGTCAGAAGGCCTTTGAGGAACTCAAGCATCACCTGGAACAACTCCCAAACTGACAAAACCCTCTCAGGGAGATATATTATTCCTATATCTTTCGGTGGAGGAGCACTCCTTAAGCACATCACTGATGAAAGAAGAGGGCTCCACGCAATAGCCCATATACTACATGAGTAAGGTAATTCAAGGAGCAGAGGTCAGATATTCAGAGGTAGAAAAGGCAGCCCTGGCAGTGGTAGTGACAGCTAGGCGATTACGCCCCTATTTCCTGTCTTATAAAATTGTTGTACGGACTAATTATCCCCTGAAGCAGGTACTAGGCAGAGCAGACTTGTCCGGAAGAATGGTCAAGTGGGCTGTTGAATTACAGGAGTATGATGTCGATTACGAGCCCAGGAGGGCTATTAAAGCCCAAGCCTTGACGGATTTCATCCAGGAATCCACCAGGACTGAGGAAATGGAAGGATGGAAAGTATACGTGGACGGTTCCGCATCAACACTGGGATGCGAAGCAGGGATAGTGCTAGTAGACCCTGAAGGCCAGGAGGTACAGGTTGCCGTTAAGTTTAGGTTTTCGACCTCCAACAACGGAGCTAAGTATGAAGCCCTTATCAGAGGGGCTAACATGGCCGTGGAACTGGGAGCACAGAAGGTCACCCTATATTCAGACTCACAGTTGGTGGTGCAGCAAGTAATGGGGGAATACCTTGCCAAATACGAGAAGATGATCGCATATCTGGAGCAAGTGAAGAACCTGAAAAGCAAATTCCATGCTTTCGAAGTAATACAGATACCAAGGGAGGAAAACACAAAGGCGGACGGATTGTCCAAGTTGGCCAGTTCCACTGAGTTCGAGGGACAAGGGAAGATAACCCTAGTAGTGGCAGATCGATTGGCGACGGAAACACTAGTTGGAGAGATAACCGAAGGAGACGATTGGCGAAAAGAGATATGGGAGGAGCTTAACAAAGACCCCGCGATTCCAGCACCTAGGGAAGCCAAGGCTTTGAGATTGAAATATTGTATCCTTGGAGATCAACTGTACAAAAGGTCATTTACTCAACCTTATTTGAAATGTGTTTCGAAACAGGAGGCGGAGTTCGTAATCAAGGATATCCATGAGGGTTGTGCGGCCAGTCACGAGGGCTATAAGACGATTGTGAAGAAGGTATTTAGGGCAGGTTTTTATTGGCCCAGTGTGATAAGGGATGCTCGAGAATTCGTGAAGAAATGTAAGAGATGTCAGAAGAATGGACCTTTGATACGGGTACCAGCGGAGGAGATGGGTGTTATGTATTCGCCTTGCCCATTTGCAAAATGGGGAATAGATTTAGTGGGGCCTTTCCCCATGGCACCTGAAGGGAGGAAATTTCTGATCGTCGCGGTGGACTACTTCAGTAAGTGGGTAGAGGCCGCACCTTTGGCCAAGATAGAGGAGGATAATGTGATTAATTTCCTAGCAAGACATATCTGCTGCAGGTTCGGAGTGCCCAGGGTTCTAGTTTCAGATAATGGGACGCAATTCAATGGAGAGAGGGTGAGAAAATGGTGCCAGAGGTGGAATATCGTACAAAAATTCACTTCAGTAGCCCACCCGCAAGCCAATGGTCAAGTGGAAGTCACAAATAGAATTCTGGTGGACGGTATCCGAACACGTTTGCAAAAGATAGGAGGAGGATGGGTGAAGGAGTTGGACAATGTCCTCTGGTCTTACAGAACTAGCCCTAAATCAGCTACAGGGGAGTCCCCCTTCCAATTGGTGTATGGGGCAACAGCAGTGATACCCCTAGAGGCCCGGTTGGGATCGCACCAGATCACTTACTTTGATGAGGAGAGAAACGAAGGATTAATGAGAGAGGCCTTGGACTTAATAGAAGAGGAAAGAGAAATAGCGAAGTTGAAAACAGAGAGGTACAAGAGTAGGATCAAGGCAGCGTATGATCGTAGGGTAATCCCCAGGTCCTTTAAAGTCGGAGACCTAGTTCTCCGGAGAGCAGATGCCTTGAAAAATACAGGGAAGATGGAGGCAAACTGGGAAGGTCCCTACAAAGTGACACAAGTGTTGATGGGAGGAGCCTATAAACTCCAAGATATGGAGGGAAAGGAGATACTACGCCCGTGGAATGTGTGCCACCTTAAGAGGTTTTACGTTTGAAAATGTGTTAGTCCCCTATTTTTTTCTTTTTTTGAACAATTTTGACATTCATTTCCATTCGAATAATTGTACACATCGCTTCACCGGCACTCTTTTTCCCTCTACGTGAGTTTCCCTTTGGGGTTTTACCACGGAGAGGTTTTTAATGAGGCCGACATAGATTCCCCTTTCTTTTACCTATGTTGATGAACACTTTTGATCAATGAAGCTTTACTTTTGAAGAAATTGCAGTGGTTTCCGTAGATACGTGCTAGAATTGTGATGATATGTTAGATGTACGCTAGTATTGCAATGAAATGATTGATATATGCTGATGCCATGATAATGCGAAGGTTTATACAAACCTCACCCTGAAAAACAAGTGAGTTCCAATGAACTTCACTTAGACAAAATGCGAAGGTTTATACAAACCTCACCCTGAAAAACAAGTGAGTTCCAAAATATTCTCGTGGAGAAGTGACGATTTAAGCCCGAAATTCTCCACATCCGCACGGGAATATTCGGTATCCTTAGACGTTATTTTTCGACGCAACATATAGTAATTAGAAAAAGGGAAATCCTTAGTGCAACTACAAATTTTGTGGGCTCTATTTAAAAAGATGAAAATACAAATCAATTTAAATTTCTTTAGATATGATTATCAGGAATTTTCTAAGATCTAGTTTGATAGGATAGAGCATCCCAATATAGATGAGTTATGAGACTAAACATGAATGTCTAATCAAATACACTCGATTTCAATCTAAGTCCAATGAAATATTCAGGTACCATAAAAATGTATCATATATTGTACTTTAATATTGAATTGAACATTGATCACTGTCCATTGACTTTCGTGAAGAACGTCTAAAATTTGAAAATGTGGTTAATTCCACAAAGAGCATTCATTAGGGATGTTTAGCACCATCATCCCTAATCTGGTTGATTTGCTAAGAATTTGAAAAACTTCCATGAAGAGTTGAATTATATTCCCTCCCTCCATTCCATGATTTTATGCACACTACCTTTAACGGACATTCCAACATTTTTTGCACACTTCCTTTAACGAAAATAATAATACCCCTCTTTTATTTTACCTTTAGTCAAATCTCTCACACTTTAATCAATGAATTATCAATAATACCCCTCATTTATTTTGCTGGTCAAAGTGTGCATAAAATCCTGAAACGGAGGGAATAAGAATTATTGAACTTGGTCTTTAAATTTTACAATAAGTTCATTGTATTCCATCCGTTTGTCTATAAGACACCCTATAAATTTTCGACTTTCCTATTGAGGGAGTATATTTTAAAACAAAATTGTGATTTGACCGTTGTATATATTCCTACTCAAGTACTAATATAGTCATATTTTCTAATTAAGAATAATTTTCTGCAATTAGAGCTTTTCGAAGAACTACTCAAGAAATATCAAAAGAAAATTGAAGAAGTACACAACAAATTGACTGAAAAGAAACCAAGGAATGTATCTACAAAATTGAATATCACTTTCTCCTCCACAGTAAAGTTAATCAACAAAAAAAAAAAGGGAAAATATTAGTAGAAAAAAACGTTTTGATGAATCAATAAGGAAGAATCGTCTCGAAACAGTGAAGTCCGTCAAGCTCCAGAGCAAACCTCGGCGTCTTCATCCTACCGGAAACCTTCGTTGCCGGCGAAGTCGAATTTACTTCTTTGCCCTTCTTCAGATCCCCAACTTTCGCCGCCGCCGCGTCCTGCTTAATACTAGTAGTAGGCGGCGCCGGAGCGACTTTCAGGCCGACAGATTCGGCGCAGACGGCGTCGAACGAGCTAAAAATCGACATAAACATGATTTCGAATTTGAGAGAATTAGAAAACGGGAAGAAATTATCAGATTGAATGTGAGAATTCAGGGGAAATTGGAGGAATTAATTGGTAATTTTTGTTGAGGAGAGAGGGGTTATTTATACAGGGGGAAACGTGTGGGAAAGGGGGGGAATTGGAAGTTGAAACTGCACAAGGAAAGAAGTTTCTACTTGTTGAATTGAAAAAGAATATTTTCCTTTTTTAATAATTAATACTCCCTCCGTCCAGCTTAACTTTCACACTTACTATTCACCCATTTTTTTAAAAATATTATAATAAATTGAATTTTGAGATATAATTTTATACAAAAATAATTAAATGAGTTAACTTGTGTGTATGTATGTACCATAAAAATAATAACATTAAATATAATATTTTAGATATTGTATGTGTAGAGTTTTTAAAGGATCGAAAAAGTAGGTATGAAAGTTAAGTTGGGACGGAGGGAGTATCGTTTTATTATGGAAATAAGTGTGGAAATTGGATTTTTATCAAGAAGATTGAATTTGTGATAAAAAATAAATTATGCTCCACTAGTCACCGACCTTTTTTGGATTGAATTGAAAAATTATGCTCCTCCCCAAATTTAAATTAGATATTCAAAGAAAAAATAAATTTCACTAAATCAGAAATATTTATTGCATCAATTATTATTATTAATGACGTATATTTTTTTTTATATAAATAAATTTCTAAATGTTTATTCTATTATTAGTAATGTGTGTTGTTACAATTTTTTTTATCTTTTAATATACATATAACAACTAATTTATATATGTTTTAAAAATATACTTTTTTATTAATAAATTAAAATTAATACTAATATTACTCCCTCCTTCACAAAAAGTATGCTCATTTCAAATACTTCACTTTAAAATATTTTTTCTACTTTATTAACAAGATTGAGTATCTATCAAATATATTATCTACTCATTATCCTAAATGTATTATATATAATTAAAATATGATTTTTTTAAAATCATATATAAAAAAAAAAAATGAGCTCACTTTTAGTGGATAGGGGGAGTATAAATTTATTTCAACCCCGCGTAATACGTGGGTCTTACACTAGTTATGCTAATATTGTTTTGACACATGTTTTAAGAAAAAATAGATAAAGTAAAAATGTTGTGAAGTAAAAATAAGTAATTGTTTTTATAAGAGAAATATGCATACTTTGGTGAATAGATAAATAAGAAAAATAAATCTAATTGGATCAAAAGTGTGTTAAATTAGAATTTTGTTATTACAATAACACAAAATTAAAAGCGAGTTTCATGTTTACCTTTGTGAGAATCTTTAAAAGGAGATACGTTTAATTAAATTTGACCATTTTCATATGTACATTAGTGATACTCGAAATTGTTTTGAATCCAAGTTCTTTTGAGGAACTTTTTTTTTTTTTTTGATAGGTTGTACTTTCTTTGTTTCTAATTAGATGGTCTATTTTTCATATTTTGATCGTATCTTTATTTTAGTAATCATCTAACTTAATTAAAAAAACAGTAATCATCTAACTTAAGTTTTTTTTTTTAAACACTCTACTTTTAAATCACAAAATTATGAGTATTTATTATTTAATTCTTTTTTTTTTTTTATGTTTATATATTTGATTCAAGTAACGACTAATTTGAGGGTCCAATTCAACCGTTTATTTAAGGAGTTTCATTTAAAGTCAATATTTTACTCTTTGTATGGTTTGGACTGTGATCTGTGAGAGAATCACATTTTTAAGTTACAAGTCTACACCATCGGAATTAATTTACTTCCTTTAATTTAATACGGAGTACTTTTTATTTAGAGGATTGACAAGTGTCGTTGGTCAGGAAAGTGTGGAATTAGCAATAATGTTTTCTGGAGGTAGCTAGAAACTTGATGTGAGAAAACAGATTTTTAGTGACAACATCCTCTCATTATTGATTCTCCAGCTAAAAGTCTTTAGTGACGGGAATTTGAGAATTAATGACAGGACCTCTCACTAAAAGTCAATTACCGTCACTAAAAATTTTTAGTTAGAGAGGCTATAGTGACAGAAATTCTGTCACTAAAAGTCATTTTTCTTGTAGTGATCCTTATCCTTGGTACATGTATTTTACCAATAATTAATACTCCCCCCGTCCAATTTTATTATGTCCATTTCTTCGGGCACGGGTTTTAATGAATATTGATTAGTTTATATATAAAGTAGATAAGTTGGGGATATGATGAGATGTTGTGGGGTCCATTTATAAGTAAAGTGATTGTTTATGAATAAAGTTAGTGGCAATTTGAGTAAATAAGTGATTATTGGAGGGTGGATATAAAATAGTATGAATAGTATTATTTTAAAAAAGGGAATGAGCATAATAAAATTGGACAACCAAAAAAGGAAAGTGGGAATAATGAAATTGGACGGAGTTATTAGTGGAAACTGCCTTTTGGTGTGCTTACAAGCCACATAGTCACATAGCATTTTAAATAATAGGAAAACTCAATTCGATTGGTTTATAGTTCGGCAATTTAAACAAATTATAGAATCTCCAAGTGTAGTAATTAAATTAGATTATGATGTGCATGGACTGGTTCTCAAAACCCTCGTTTTACAATTTAATATGAATGTCACTTATTCATATGTTGGACAATACTATTCGTTTAAGTGGATGTACATGCACTCGATAGCTGTCCGTTTATTTATGCAGTTTTAAGAAGATATGTTGTGAAAATTATTACTTACTCCGTTTCGGTATGATTTGCACGGTTTGATCGTCACATTTTTTAAAACAAGGGAATTTAATGATTAAAAATGTACGATAAATGGAAGGTATTTTAGGTGATTGGTGAGGTATAAAGTAAATTTGATGAACAACATTTGTGTAAAATATTTAGAAACACTCAACTAATAAGTGTTCACAAGCTTGTCTAGAAATAGTTACAAGAGCAACATTTGTGTAAAATATTTTATACTCCGTATGTACATTTACCAATTAAAATTTTCAGATTCAGATCTTCAAAAAAATTATGGATCACAAATAGACGTTTTAATATTGACTAAAATAAGTTACCACGAAAAATAAGCTACTACAATACCAAAATATATTACTATAAGGACAATTTGTGCTATTGTAAGACTTTTGCCCACGAATCAACCAAAATTTAAGTTTTTGTTATAGTATATTACTATATTTTGACTTTATATAGTAGCTTATTTTGTTCTTTAGTAAGACAATATATATTTGAGTGTAAAAAACATTTGTTCAATTATGTTTGACTCGTTTTGATCCGTAATTTTTTGCGCAAATTAAATATTATAAGTTTTGGTGAATATTGAAATCATATTCCCATCGTTTATTAGATAAGATCTATTTTCCACCCATGTTTGTTTTTTAATTATGTATGATGGTGAAAATTCAGATGAAAAATTAAATTTTGATTAATAGTGATTATACGGTTTATTTTGAAATTTTGAATAGAATATGATACAACTTTATATCTAATCATTTGTGTAAAAGTAAATGATGTAATTAAAAGTAAAATTTATAAATATTTTTAAAAGTAAATATAATGAAATGATAAAATTTAAATTTAAAATCTCAAGGTAGATCAAAATGAGAGATGTAGCATTCTACGTTTTAGTTTTAGTTTTAGTTTTAGTTTTAGTTTTAGTCATGTATATCTAGAGTGGTTGATGAATTATTAGAGAAATGAAAGTCAAATAATGGTGGGGACAATGACAGAGTGGGTCAACAAATTGCAGGCTTGTTTGACGTACTTGGTCTTCATAAGTCTTGGTATATAAACTTATTTTTGGTCAAACATTAATCTATAACGCGGAACGTACCTTGTCAACTAAAGTGGATACGAAGTAGCTGAGTTTATCGTTCTAGCTGACCTTTTTTTATGATGAATATGTAATTGTTTATTCAATTTGTGTCGAGGATTTCTTTATGTATAAGAGAATTCTGTGTAAAAGAAAGATTACGATTAATTAGATGTAATTGATCGGTATAGAAGAATTACCATTGAATTACATAAAGTCGTTCGAATGTGTGATTCAATAGTCCTCTTCCTACATAGGAAGAGATTCGATTTATGTGTTGAAGTGTTATGTATTCGGAAATATTTAATCTTAGCTAACCCAACATAAATTGGATTAATATTTAATGTGGCAATTCGTGAACAAGACATGCTCAAATCGTAATTCGAAAACCGTTAAACTAGTCAAACTGGCGATTTTTAACCGCCGGTTACGGTTCAAAAACCGAACCGTAACTGAAAAATGGCGGTTCGGTTTCGATTTTATATTTTGACAAACTGCAAACCGTCGGTTTGACCGGTTTTGGCGGTTTTTTTTTTTTAATACACAATTCTTCTATTTTCTATGTATAAACTTAAGTTATATAATTTTTGTTAAATTCTAGTAATATATTTTCTAAAATAGGAGTTAAAACGAATAAAAAACGAGCAAAATCAGATAAAAAAAAGTTTAAAAAAAAATCGGTCAATCGGCGATTTATAACTGAACCACCAATTCAAAAATCATAACCGTAACAGCCGATTCGGTTACGGTTGCCAATTTCCCCAAACTGTAACCACTGATTTCTAACCGAAATCCGCAATTTTGAACCGTTGACCATGTCTAACAAATACACAATGACATAACAACACGTAATCCAAAATGAATATTAAGCCCATATCATAGTTTCATACAAAATTTGGGACCAAGCCCAAAAGTAATCGTGTGGGCTAAAGGAAAAGAAAGCCCAATGAGCAAAAAAAACATGGGCTTGGTTGTTTTGGGCTGTCGGTTTTGGACGGGGGAAGAAGCGGCCGAAATGTGGTCAAGGTTCACTATAAAATATTGCCCAAAAGGCAACAGCAATTGGCAAGGGCAGGCGGGCCGATGCGAAATGGCATCGTCATTTAATGGCCGATGCAAAATGGCATCGGCAGTGGGCCCCGATGCGAAATGGCATCGGCATTTAATGGCCGATGCAAAATGGCATCGGCAGTGGGCCCCGATGCCATTTGGTAACGGCCCCCCCGATGCAAAATGGCATCGGCAGTGGGCCCGATGCCTTCCCCGTCGCCCTAAATGAGTATAAATCGGCCAAACCCCTCTCTTCCAGAATGTAACAGCCCCCCCCCCCCCCCCAACCCTAAACCCTAAACCTCTAAAACCCTAAACCCTAAAATCCTAAAACCCTAAACCTCTTAACCCTAAACCCTGAAACCCTAAAATTGAAAATTATGATTTTTTTAGGGTTTAGAGTTTAGAGTTTATGATTTAGTTTAATTAATGTAGTCATTATTTTTCAATTAATTATTTTTATAACTTTAATTTTAATTTTTTTGTTATTAAAAAAATTATATATATAAATGTATGATTTTTTTTTAATTTAATAATTATATACTGATAATAAACACGTTAATAAATAATTTTAAAAAATCTTAAAATAATTAAATTTGATTAATTAAAAAATCAAAATAATTAATCTTGATTAATTAAAAAATCAAAATAATTAGCATTGGTAATCTTGATTATGGTATCTTTGTCCTACGTTTCCTAATTTTATAGGAATATCCTTTAATTTTTTAAATTTCCATAAAATAGTGTTAATTATGTAAGTAAATATAATGATGTAGATAATGACACATCATCATTTGACTCCATAAGGAGCCCATTATATGAGCTCAATATCATTTCTATATATATATATATGACATGTATATTTGCGTGGATTTTGATAGTTACGTGAGTATGACTTATGAATTTAGCATTACTCCTGATCAGAGTGAAACGAACATTATATATAATATACTACAACAATTAGGAAATTAATCAAGCTTATTCTCTGCAATTAAAAAAAAAAAAGTATTCACTAGTACTCCGTATTAGATAAGTGTATTTTAATTGAAAATGAACTAGAGAATAATTTTATAATAGATGAAAATATTTTTAATTAAATGGATAAGTGAATTCATATTTTTAAATGGATAAGTGAAAATAATTATATATATTTAATGTTGTGAATTGAAAATTAGAATGAATTTAAATGATGTGATTATAATAAATTTAAATGTATAAGTGAAAATAATTATATTCAATGTTGTATGTAATTATAATGTTGTGAAATTAAAAATTAGAATGAATTTAAATGTTGTAAATTGAGGATTAGAATAAATTTAAATAGTGTGAATTGATACCGTAATTAAATTATTTAATTTGAAAAACATAATTTAGTTAATTTGAAAAATATAATTTAGAAATAATTATGATATGCTTTGATAAATAATTTAATAAGCAACAATTAAAGTTAGAATGGATTGAATTAATTAAAGAATTAAAAACTCAAATTAAATTGAATATATATTAATTGCATTCACAACATGTCGACTAAAAGCTCCTAGCCTAAACGGCACACAGGGGGCGCTCAAAAGCCTTCGAGACCGCGAGGTCCCGAGTTCGAACCCCACAATTCGCGAAAAATGCCAGATTTCCGAGAATTGGGGTGGCCCAGCGGTGGGGCCGGGTGGGTGTTGGTGGGCCTCGATACCTGGGTTCGAAACCCAGATTCGTCTTTTTTAAATGTTAATAAAATGGCATCGGCAGTGGGGCCCGATGCAAAATGGCATCGGCTGTCCCCGATGCGAAAAGGCATCGGCAGTGGGCCCGATGCAATTTGGCATCGGCTGTCCCCCCGATGCCAAAAGGCAACGGTTTTCCCCAAATCTGATGCCATTTAAATAGCATCGAGCATATTGGCATCGGCACACTGCCGATGCCTTTGCCGTTGCCTTCATCATTGGGGACGGCAGATCCGATGCCTTTCCCGTCCCCATTTCTCCATTATTTTGTAGTGGTTTGTGGCTAATTTATTATTCTAGCTTGGGTCTTTCTATCGTCAGGAGAGCATCGCCTTTTCTGATAACAGGAAATACATTAAATACCGTTAGATCATTGATCCAACATATATAATTATTTATACTCCCTCCGTCCGCCTATAAGCTTCATGTTACTTTTTGGCACATAGATTAAGAAAAGTGATTAAATAATATATATAGTACACGTGATGTGATTGATAGAGGAGAGAGATAGAGAGAATAAGTAAGATATAAAGTGAAGTGTAAGAAAAAGTACTTACCAAAAAAGGTATGAGAAGCTTATAGGCGGACGAACCAAAATGGTAAAATGGAAAGCTTATAGACGGACAGAGGGAGTATATGATTGCACTTCGCAATAGTGCGTTTGCACTGCGTTATTGACAATTGCACTGTGTCGCCTTACAAATAAATTAATAATAAAAATAAATATAAATATAAAATGACTAAATTATCCATTAAATTTAAAAATAAAATTCAGTGTGTATACTCATTAACATTTTATTTCTAATCCAAACATTCCTAAACCTAATCTAAAATCAGAATGATAAAAAAAAAATCTAATTCATCTAATCAAAACCACTAAACGCCGCCATACTAGGCATACACTAAGCTTTTCACCATTAAATTTCTTAGTTTATCGTGTTCAGTTCTTAATGAATCCAAAATTTAAAGAAATATTAGAGAAACTTAATTCATTTCGTTTCCACCATAGAGAAGGAGCTTGTAATTTAAAATATACCTCCAAATTTTGATTATAGCACTTCCAGATTTCTGGAAACTCATTGCTAGAACAACTTTCCAATCTTTTGACATGATTTTCTTTATTTTTTAAGGAAAATCCTTCATTCAATTCAAGATATATTTTCATAAGCTCTGCAGTTTTGTTGGAAATCGTCCATCATACCTCCGATCTTGGCCTTTTTACTGATAAACCCTAGTTCTTAATCTCTTTTAGTTATACTTGATTTTCGTTCAATCTTTACCACATAATATTTATTTTTGTGTTTTGAAGGAAATCGGAGATAAAGCACTCCGACTAATTTCCTCAAATTATGTTCCACCACCAAGGTAGTGGGCGGCTGCGGAGAATTGAAAAAAGTATTAGCTAGGGATTAACCTATCTTCTTGATGTTTAAATAATTTTGATGATAATTAATTCATTGTTTTAAATTAACATATCACTACAAAAAAAGCCACTGGATCGGTCGGCATGGTTTACCGACCGAAAATATGTTTCCGGACGGTTCTTGTCAGTCGCCAGTACTACCGACGGAATCAGTTCCGTCGATACTCAAACCAACCCATTTTCGGACCGGGTCAAGATTCTGTCGGTATATCCCTCAGTAGATTTCCGTCGGTATATGTAGAACACAATATTTTTTTGTTTTAAAAAAATCACAAACTTTTCCGTCGGTAAGTTGCAATAATAATAAAAAATTCCAAGTCTGATCGGGATCCAACCCAACCCGACCGACCCGCAAATTTGCCTATTTAATAGGCCTGTATTTCGGCCTTGGCAAGACTCGATCCCGGGTGGGAAGGCGCCTAGTGAGGAGCGTCTGCCACTGTGACAAGTCGATTTCTTGTTAATATTCTGATATTAATTGTATATGTACTCATTTTCGACCCATTTTTTTTTTAAATTCACAAAATTAATTTCTTTAACTTATATTAATGATTAAATTTATAACTTATAACTATTGTAAATTTAATTTTTTAATTTTTTTTATTTATATATTGTAAAACTAGTTTTTTTTTTGATTGAAATTTTAAAATGTACTCTCATTTTTTAAAAATAAATTCGTTTATTTATTTTCATTCTCACATATATTAGTGGTGATTAAATTATAAGTTATAACCAAATGATAAATAATTAAATCTTATAAATTGTACAAAATAAAATAGGTTACATTAATTTAATATTCATCTTCTTCATCTTCGTCTTCGTCTTCATTTTCATTATTTGCATCATCTTCCTCTTCCTCCTCATCTTCTTCATCCCCATCTTCTTCATCCTCCCTCTCGTCATGTTCATCCTCCTCCTCATCTCCACTATCGTTTTCAATTACAATCAATTGTGGATTTGCAGCCGTCAAGTCTACCGAAAGATTAAAATCTCCCGCAAACACTTCAGTTTGATTCTCTATTATTTGTTCCGTTTGAAACGGAGGTTCATCTTCATCGTTATTTTCCTTTTTGGGGACCTCCACCATTGACCTTGCCTTCACTTTGCAAACAGCGCGTCATTCTCTATTACGTTTTCCAGCTCCTGGATACGTGCAGTAGTAGACTTGAGATACCTGAGAGGCAAATACAAACAGATCATCCCCGCTATATTTCCTTTTCGAATTAACATCCACAAGCTTGTACTCCGGATGAATTTTGGTTCCTAAAGGGAATGTGTCAAACCAATGGCACTTGAACAACATTACGGTTTTCGTTGGATATCCCGGATATTCAACTTCAACGACTTCGTGCAACACCCCAAAGTAATCCCGGATTAAAATTATTATAAGGGCAATTTAGTACTTTTATATATTTTTAAAAAATATTAATTATTTAATTATTTTGGGAAGCTTGATCGACCTATGACGAAAATATATGAGGTGTTAATTTCTGATTGATCACCTGTTATTAAGAAGTGCGAATGCACCTCCTGACGATAGAAAGACCCTTCTAGCTTCATGGATTTATATCTTTTTAATTGAGCGGTTAACGGTTTATTTAATCTATATCTCTATTTTGTTGTTATTTGATTATATTGTATATGCGTTTTGACCACCTGAATTTATTTATTTACAAACTCTAACTAATTCACATAATATAATTTATAATTGTTATATTGTTGTAGATATTGTATGAATTAGAGCAAGAACATATTTATAGTTTAATTTATCTTATTGTTTAATTTAATTTTAGTGTTAACAAGTTTTGTTTATTTTATTGATAAGTTGAGATTATTGTATATTTTTGTATTTTAATTGAATATTGCATGTGGATTAAATTGTTATTTTAGTGTATTTTTCGACTTATAGCTTTGTGACCTTAAATTATTTTGACTCTCTATATTTTATTCTATTCAGGAAAAATTTGAGCTTTTAAATAAGGTCGCGACTAAAGGCACCCGGATTTCCTATGAGTACACCCATCAAACATTTTTTTAATTTTTCAGAACATATGAAATGTCCAATATACCCCTAGGGTAAAATTTATGTAAAAACTAAGATGAGTACACCCATCCATTCTATTTCACCACCACCACCACATTTCCTCCACCACCACCACCACCTCCACCATCATTCAACAAAAAAAAACTCCAAAATTGCAACAAAAATTAATCCAAAACACCAACTGTTCGAAAAAATTTCCAAAACAAACCTGTTCGAAATTTTTTACAAAACAAACTAAATATGTTCGAAATTTTTTCCAAAACAAACTCAAGTTGTTCGAAATTGTTTTCAAAACAAACACAGTATGTTCGAAAAAAATTTCAAAACAACTTAAATTTGTCCGAAAAAAGAAATCGAACATCTTGTTCGAAATTTTTTCCAAAACAAAGTCAAGTTATTCGAAATTTTTTCCAAAACAAACGCACTATGTTCGAAAATAATTCCAAAACTTCAAAAAAAATCCTAATTTTTTTTCCCAGAAAACCCTAATTTTCAGACCTAAACTTACCTGTTAGCGGCGGCGGCGGCGAGGGAAGGAGCACTACGGCCGCGGCGAAGAGGAGGAGGGGGTTGGCGGCGGCCGCGTCTGTGGGGAGGAGGGAGGGCAGCGGCCGCGACTGTGGGGAGGAGGGGGGCGGCCGCGAACGAGGGGCGGTGGAGATGGGGAGGGCGGCGCGACGGGAAGGGCAGCGGCGCGACGGGGTGGCGAAAATGGAGGTGGGAGGTGGGCGGCGTGGGCCGCGCCGGAGGTGGCGAAAATGAAGGTGGGAGGGAGGTGGGTGTCCTGTTGAATGAGAAGAGAAAGAATTGAGTTTAGGGTTTTAATGGAGAAAGGGGTAATTTTGGGTTTTCCAGGTGGGTGTCCTCATCCAATTTGTGGGTGTTCTCATCCCCTGGGTGTACTCATAGGAAACCCGGGTGCCTTTAGCCGCGCCCTTTAAATAATTTAGAGAGCAAAAAAATTATTTGTAGATGTTGTTAACTCTTAAATGCTTTAACATTATCAACAACATCTTAATTTGACCTTCCTTGATTTATTCTAAGTCTTTTCTGCAATGTTACATTAAATGTTGTACTAAATGCTCTCACATTCAGGAACGATTCTAGAAGCTTCTACAATAGTCTGGAACCTGGAAGATTCCAGAAGGTTGGAGAACGTGCTAGAAGACTTTGGAGCATTGTAGAACGACCTGGAAGATGGCAGAATGTTCTAGAAAGATCATGGAGGTTGAGGTCCTAAAAAATAGGATCTCATAATGGAAGGATCTAGAAGCTGTGTATTTCTCTATAAATACCGCCAGAGCCTTTCATTTCAAAGCATGCACTACTCGAGTAACACCTCCTTGAGCGTTCAACCCTAGTTAGGAGTTATGGCCAGTAGTTGTATCATTTAACGTACGCCGAGGGATACCACACCTTCCAGTGTACTTAGTTCTAGTCTTGTATCGAGTGAGAGTGAATCATAGATCAGATTAGTTCTTTAGACAGTGTTTTTACACTTAAGTCTGTTTGCGGATTCAGGCACCTGCCTCGATTGTAGTTTCTGTTTGTGGAATGTTGAAGTAATTGCTGAGACATTTCACACGACACTTTTTGTATAACTTAGAAACTAAGTTACTTTTCGCCGTAAGGCTTAGCATAGGTTTTGTTATTAATAAAATCTATGTTAAAAATTATTCCATTGTGTTCGTATTGTGTTTTAGTGTTTTAGACTTCCGCTGTGTACTGTGTTTACTTTTCACATTCTGTTAGAGTTAATGCTACACTAATTGTCACAACATTCAGTGTAACATTGTTCTGTTTTTTACTTAAACACTAGATACCACCCATCCCACGCACACTTTCATTATTGAAGTAAGACTTGTCTTTAATTGGGCCAGGTATATTTTTTGGGCTTTGAAAGAAAGATAAAAAGAAAAAAAAGGAAGAAGATGGGCTTCTGAATTGCGGTTGAAAACTATGAATTATCTTGTTAATTGTGTTGCTTTGTTAGTTATGTATAGTTAATTTTTTTATTATAATCCGAGGATGTGAAATCTTACGCCGATTATGCCATTTTAATTAAACAATTCATGGTTGATTTTAATTCATATCTCGATTTGTTATTATTTGAATAGATGTTATGCATATTTTGGTTTAAAAGTTTAATAGGCTGGATCACTTACTGTTTTAGATTGTTAATACGTTTCATGAGTTTGAATAGTAAATACTTGTTTTAAGATTATTTGTTGGGATATATTAATTGTTAGGGTTGCCCACCTCTAATTAATTTTGATTGTACCACTAATTTATGGATAAAATTTGAGATTGAATTGAGATTATTGAGTACGTTAAAAATTACTCAAGAGAAAATTATATGAAGCTAGACCATTCTTAATACTTCCTCCGTTTCACTATAAGTTTCTCACTTTCCTTTTTTTAATGTCTCACAATAAGTTTTTCATTTCATTTTTGGTAAATTATTTTCTCTCTCTCAATCACATCACATATACTTTATATATTATTTTATTATACTTCATCTAACACTAATCTATTATTTTCTCTCTCACCATCACCATCACCATCACCATCACCATCACATCACTTATACTACATCTATTATTTTATCATATTCCTTAATCTAAACACCCAAAAGAAATGGTAAACTTATTCGAGGAGGCAGTATTTAATTCTAGTTATTTTTCATTGCAATTTATTATTATTATTTCTTTTTAGTAGTGAATCAACCAAACCCCAACTTTATTACTTTTATACACTAATTGTTTCAATTAAATTGTACTGTTCTACGTGGGATCGACATTTGTTTACCCTACTGTATTAGTGAATCGACCAAGTTATTTACTTTTTGTGTCGACGACACCAAGATTTTAATTTTCTTCATGGTATATACCTGATTTTAATCTATTCTTAATTTATTTCTTCGATTGACTTCGATAATATATTTGAGGCGTGTTTTATCCCAAAAAATCTCATTTTTCCTATAAAATAAACAAAACACATTTATTTCTCATTTTAAGTACAATTAATCAATTTAGTGTAATTAATGCATAAAATCATATTAAATTGAGCAAAATAAATACATAAATTTCAAGGAATTATCACACTACTCATAATTGTCAATTCTTCTGGACCGGGAGAAAATTCAGAAACTCAAGTGTTGAATTCAAAGCTAACTTTTTTGATCGTTGAACAATGTTCAACGAGTTTTCATGGTGCATGAAAGAGATTAGGGGTGTAAACGAGCCGAGTCGAGCCGAGTAGTGTTGAGCTCGAAACTCGACTCGATTGTTATACTCGAAGCTCGAAACTCGACTCGACTCGGTCGAGTCTAAAATTTTAAAGATCGAGCTCGACTCGATAAGAAACTCGATAAACTCGAGTTCGACTCGATTACCTATATAATTTTCAAAATTAATTTTAAAACATATTTTTTCTAAAATAAACTCGAGCTCGAGCTCGGCTCGACTCGACTCGATTACTCGTATATAAATATAAATTATATATTAATGGCAAAATAGTAAATATTGTTCAAGCTCGATTAGGTTCGCGAGCCTTTCGAGCCGAGTATTTATGAGCTCGAAACTCGACTCGACTCGATTAACTTCGAGTCGATTTCGATCTTTTTTCGAGTCGAGCACGAGTAGCTCGCGAGTAGGCTCGACTCACTCACACCCCTAAAAGAGCTAGATCCATATTTTCTTCACGGTGGTTTGGTATATCCCCTGTATATTAATAGATAGGGAGTTTAAGTTTTTCATTGACTTTTTTAAAATTTTGGTGTGTCCATTTACTATTGGTTAAAAAACATATGAGTCATCGATATCAAAATGAAAAATTATATTCAAAATTAAATTAAAATTAATTAATATATTATTTTAACTACACTTCCTTTATATTGTCTTTACCTAAAAATATATATAAATATTTTTTAAAGTATATTAATTTAATTAATTAATATTTTTTAAAATTATTTATAGTGCTACCTAATTCATATAAAAACACTTTGTGTATAATTTTTATCAGTAATTATAATTTAATAAACTATTTGAAATAATCATTTATATAATAAAATTTGAATTATAGAAAATAAATATTATATTAAATTTTATTAATATAGTAGGGTAAACCGAATTTCATCTCCTCCTTTCCGCAGACAAAGTGGGATAGCTCAAGTGGTTAGAGCACCACTACCTAGGCCTTAGGTCCTGGGTTCGAGTCATGGGGAGGGGAAAAGGGATGGATATTTAACTTGTAATCAAAAAATCTCCTCCTTTCCGCAGCAAACCCACTTTCTTCTTCTTCATCTTCTTCTCCTCAAATCTCAGCCCCAATGAACTCTGCTGATTATACATTGGCAGGCATAACCGAATTCTTCGAGCTCTCTTCTCTCTGGGTAAATACAGTGAACATGAACAGTGCATACCCATCTTCGCACCGATTTCGACTGCGTTCATCGAATAACCAATTGTAAACATCCCACGTCACTTGCACATAGTTCCCATCGATCTCGATACTCTCGCTTCCCCTTAATTTCCACTTCAGATGCTTAATTTGTAAAACTCCGTTGTTATCGATACTTACATATAGCCTCAGATCCTTCACTAATCGGCACTCGATCGAGATTTCCCTTTCCTTGCCGCCAATTGGGGCTTTCGTGGAGTACGGTTTCGTGCCGTAAATGTGCTCTCTCCTCAAAATCACGAGCGATTCAGAATTCGGACAATCCGTCGAAAAAACGCCATCGTGTTTGTATTCGAGCGGAGGAAGGGGATCCCAATGGATATGGAGCGGTGGAGGTCGCTGCCCGAGGAGGCGGAGGAAGAGGAGGGGGAAACGCAGGAACAGGGGCGAACTTTGCAGCAATTAGGGCAGAGGGTGTCGAGGCGATCGCGAAGGCAGGTTGGGCAGATTCCGCCATTGCGGCGGCGTTTGGAAGGATGTTTGGGGCATTTCCAGAGGTGTTCTTCTTCTTCACCGACGATGGCGGATGGCCCTCGCCGCCTTCTTCATCGATTAGTTGGGGATTTTGGCCGCAATCTTAGGGTTCTGAAACAATTTGGGATTTTTGTTAAGGGTGAACTTTGATTTGGGACAATTGACGGCCACGTGATATGCACGTGCGTCTTTCCATTAACATTTAATGGGACTGGGGCGATTTTGCAAATTTTGAACAATACTGGGACCAAAATTGAAAAAAATTAGGATATTGGGACTACATTTGAAAGTTATGGGACCAAAAAAATGAGGGTGCGTGGTTGGTGGGACCAAAACTCCCATTTTTTCTCGTGTAATAACAAAACCTTCTTTTTAAATATTCTTGTTTTATCTCTTTACAGTCCATATAAAGTTTGACTTTGCCTTTAACCCCCTAGTGGACGGTGGAATTGGTCCCCGAAATTAGACGATCTTTGATCGGATACTGATTTTGACTCGAATGAAGAATAGTGTAATAACAAATCCTTCTTGTTTTATCTGTTTGCACCTAAAATTCCAAAATTTGTTTACATTGTTGCTACAGTTGGGACATGTCAATGATAGCCAGTTGGAGGTGAATGATCACAAATCCACGAGTGCAAACACGGGTAAAATAATATGCTATGCTTTTTTATGCAGGGAAGCGTCTGATAGAATGGGAAGACCGTTGATTTCGATATGAAATAGAATTGAGAGCAGACTCCCATTACAACTATGAATCATATCAGTGATGGGAGCAACTTCATCAATGTCAGTCCAGGGCTAGATGTTGGTCACCTAACGGAGAGAGGGGGTGATCAAGTAGGGTTTTAATTTAATTGTAATTTTTTTTTTAAAAAAAGAGGGAGCATTTAGCCGAGGCCAAAAAAGAATCAATGCTGGGAGGGGTTTTTTTAAACAATCACTTTTGGTTTTTTAAATAATACTCCCTTCGATAACTTTCATAGGTAGATGACCACGTATATTAAGAAAGTGTAATAATGAGTGAAGATTTTAGGGGTAATTTTGTAAAATTTTATGTATAAAGTAAAAAAATAAATTGACTTTTGTGTATGTGTGGAGAAAAAGTAATGACATTTGTGTAAAATTGGGGATATTGTGGGGTGAAGTTTATAAATGGTTTTCCATTTCCATTTCCATTTTAAGGGTGTGAAAGTTATTGTGCACGTCCCAAAAAGGAAAGTGTGAAAGTAATTGTGGGACGGATGAGAGTATATTTTAAGGTGTATTTTGCTTAAAGATCACATTTTTCATATAAAATAAACAAAACACGTATATTTCTCATTTAAAGTGTAATTCGTCAATTTAGTGTAAATAATACGTGAAATCATATCAAATTGATCAAAATAAGCACATGAATTTCAAGTAATTATCACACTAATCATAACTGTCGACATGTGAGACGGTCTCACACAACACTTTCTCCTCTAAATGCTGCCTTGAGCAATTGGAGCTAGAATGTAAGTTAAGTTGAATTAATTAAATTATAGTCCAATGATTAACATGTCGGCATATGATTTTCACAACATATCTGATCTTATGTACAACCTCCATACACCACACAAATTCACACCAAATTCACCTCCATACACAAGAATCAAATCAACTCAAATAATCCATTTCTGTAACTTTAATCACACACAGAATTGAACTTTTGTGAGATGGCAGCAGGTTATGCAGCTCTGCTTTCTCTGTTCCACACCTTAAATAACATCAACAATCATCCTTCTCCTCCCATTTCTCTTGATCAATCTCAGGTGGAATCTCTCAGCCAAAACATCACTTTCTTGCTAGATCTTTTTGAGCGTTATCCCACCTACGAAGACGACGACTTGGAGAGTCGCATCGCCGCTGCAGCTAATTATGCAGCTGAAGATGCAATCGAAATCCGTATTATGGATCAAATTCATAATGCTACATCCACAAGTGACTTGTATGGAGATCTAGAGAGAGTCATAAAGAACATGGATTTCATCAAGAAAGAGGCCATGGAGATCATGCAACAGAAGATGATGATGAGGGCCCAAGATCTTGATTTGCATACTAATTCTTCAGTTTCTGGGGGACCAACGTTGCAGAGCAGCACCACGCCTGTGTTTGAGGATGCCATGATTTGCCAAGTTTTTGGATAAGCTCGTCGGACAACAAAGCAGTCTCCAGATCATCCCCATTGTTGGAATGGGTGGAATCGGTAAGACTACTCTTGCCCAACACATTTACAAAAGTCAGAATATTGTTCATCACTTTGACATTCTTGCTTGGGTTACAATTTCACAAGAGTATAGTAGGAGAAATATTTTACAACTTCTTTGTCAAGATGTCAAAGTGAGCAAGAATGTTTCTGTACATGTTGTTAACTCTTAAATGCTTTAACATTATCAACAACATCTTAATTTGACCTTCCTTGATTTATTCTAAGTCATTTCTGAAATGTTACATTAAATGTTGTACTAAATGCTCTCACATTCAGGAACGATTCTAGAAGCTTCTACAAGAGTCTGGAACCTGGAAGATTCCAGAAGGTTGGAGAAGGTGCTAGAAGGCTTTGGAGCATTGTAGAACGACCTGGAAGATGGCAGAATGTTCTAGAAAGATCATGGAGGTTGAGGTCCTAAAAAATAGGATCTCATAATGGAAGGATCTAGAAGCTGTGTATTTCTCTATAAATACCGCCAGAGCCTCTCATTTCAAAGCATGCACTACTCGAGTAACACCTCCTTGAGCGTTCAACCCTAGTTAGGAGTTATGGCCAGTAGTTGTATCATTTAACGTACGCCGAGGGATACCACACCTTCCAGTGTACTTAGTTCTAGTCTTGAATCGAGTGAGAGTGAATCACAGATTAGATTAGTTCTTTAGACAGTGTTTTACACTTAAGTCTGTTTGCGGATTCAGGCACCTGCCTCGATTGTAGTTTCTGTTTGTGGAATGTTGAAGTAATTGCTGAGACATTTCACACGACACTTTTTGTATAACTTAGGAACTAAGTTACTTTTCGCCGTAAGGCTTAGCATAGGTTTTGTTATTAATAAAATCTATGTTAAAAAATATTCCATTGTGTTCGTATTGTGTTTTAGTGTTTTAGACTTTCGCTGTGTACTGTGTTTACTTTTCACATTCTGTTAGAGTTAATGCTACACTAATTGTCACAACATTCAGTGTAACATTGTTCTGTTTTTTACTTAAACACTAGACACCATCCCCACGCACACTTTTAGTTGGTATCAGAGCTTATACCTGACGACACTAGGTTAGATCCTTGCTTAAAGTGTGTTTTAGTTTATGTTAGCAATGGAAACACATCACATATCCACTACACTTAGGCACCCGAACATATTATCCATATTTTAAGCCTAAGTTGTGCATGTATATCAAGTCGATTGATGAACGTGCTTGGAGGACTGTACTTACAGGTTATGATGTACCAAAGATCCAAATCAACACATCAACTCTCTCATCAGAAAGAAGGAAAAGTCAATTTCAACCAAGGTTATCAAAAAGTGAAGGTAAACTAAAGTATGATCTTTAATGCAGAAAATCAGTTCAATGCATGTTCTTAATATGGTCTTTATGAAAATTAATGTGCCAATACTAGACTTATGCAAAAACTGAATTTTAGTACTATCTTAAATGATGAATCAGATGATGAATTTGATGAATCAAAAGATGTTGAATTTACTTTTCATACCAAGATTGATTATGATGATTCCTCAGATGATGATCTGGATGATACAGATTCTGATGTTGCACCTAATGTCATAACATTTATGGTAACATCAAAACAGAGTCACCCAGATTTGAATTGTTTTAATGGGTTTGTTGATGATGCAGGCATAAGGATTGATGATCATAAGTACCAAAAGTTGTTGGATGATTGTAACTCTCAGAAACTCACTCTTAATTCTTTGAACAAAGAGAATGAGTTCTTCTGATCTATGTTATAGCTATTGGTAAATCTGATAATTGTGGTATACGTTATGATGGTGAAACTGCTTCTATTTTCTAAGAATTTTGAATATACTGTGAAGTTTGTGAAGACAAATGTTAAAACATATGTTCTAACATCTGCACAAACAGATTCTCACAAAGTCAAAAATATTGAAAAGAAGTTTGTATGTCATTATTTTTCGAAAATTGATCATATTTGTCCTTACTGCATGCAAATGTTTGATGATCTGAGATATGAGAAAATGTTACCTAAAAAGATATCACATCATATGAAACATTTTCTGAAATCTGCATGAAAATCTGATGTTACTTGTAATGCTGTTCACACTTCCTTGAAAGCATGTTTACTTGGTCAATGATATTTTTCTAGACATATGACAGTACAAATTGACTACTTATCTGATTATGTGACCTTGAATGATGGTAATGTTACATATGGTGGCTGTTTGAAAGGACAAATTATAGGAAAAGGAACTTTGAATGTTGAAAGTTTTCCTAAGCTTAAATATGTTTTGCATGTTGATGGCTTGCTTGCTCATTTGATTAGTATTAGTCAACTTTGTGATGATAATTTGCATGTAAATTTTGACAAAGAATCATGTGTATGTTCTTAATAAAGATGAAAATTGTCTAGGGCAATAGATAATTGTTATCTTATTGGAACAAATGTGTGTAATTTGTCAAAGAATGATGAAAATATCTTATTGCATCAAAAAATTGGGACATGCACATTATAGATCAGTGAAGAGACTAATTAAAGTCGATGCAGTGAAAAGGATTACCAAAACAGAAGTTTCAGAGTACTACTGTATGAGGACCATGCCAGAAAGGTAAGCAGGTAAGAGTGTTACATAAAATGCTGTCACATTGTTCTACACATCAATGTTTCGAATTGTTTTGCACATGGATTTTATTGGTCCTATGAAAACTGAAAGCATTGAAGGCAAAATATATTCATTTGTTGTGGTAGATGATTTTTCTAGATTTACCTAGATTGAGTTTTTAAGAGATATATTTGAAACATTAATTTGCTGCATTTAAAATTCTTTACAAAAGGTTCAAAACTGTGTTTAACTTGAAAGTTAGCCGTATTAGAACTGATCATGCATGATATGGAATTTGAAAACAGCATGTTTAATGATTTTTATGATTAGAAAGGTATCTTGTAAGAATATTCATCTCCTAAAACTCCACAACGGAATGTCTTTGCTGAAAGAAAGAATATAACTCTACAAGAAATGATAAGAGTCATGCTTACTTCTAAAAGTCTTGCTAAGAGATTTTGGGATGTAGCATTGAATACATCATGTCATATTATTGATATAGTTTATATTCGATCTGGTTCTATTCAAACACCTTATGAGATTTTGAACATTAGAAAACCAAATGTGAAGCATTTTCATATATCTGGTTGTATGTGTTAAATTCTGAATGATATGGATCAACTTCATAAGTTTGATTCTAAAAGTGTAAGGTTTCTTTTTAGGCTATTCTAGAAATAGTAAAGCTTATAGAGTTTATAACCTTAGGACTAACACTGTTCAAGAATCTGTTAATGTTGTGTTTGATGATGATAAAGGTCTTACAGATGACAAAGATGAAGAAGATGTATCACAAGTCACTGACAATTCTGAGAATACACTGAAGTTTGAAAATGTTGCACCGAATGTTAACACATCTGGAGCAACATCTACAGAACAGTCAGTTGTAATTTCACAGAATGATCAGTATGTTCCCAAAACGAATCCTTCTTCAAGAATGGGTAAAAGTCATCCTTCTGACCAGATCATAGATGATGCTACAGTTGGAGTGCAAACAAGAGGAAGAATAAGATCAAATAAGGTAGATGTGGTAAGAACAATATGCATGTCTTCTATTTGAAATGTTGTGAATGCAGGGTGTTATTATTCTGAAATTGAACCTAAAAATGTGAATGAGGCATTAACTGATGAAAATTGGATTAATGATATTCATGAAGAACTTGGTCAGTTTGAAAGATTTGAAGTATGGACACTTGTTTCAAGACCTAGTCATACTAATGTCATTGGAACAAAGTTGATTTATAAGAATAAAACTGATGAGTTTGATAACACTTTTTTTTAGGATTGAGACTAGATTAGTTGCACAAGGTTACACCCAAGTTGAGGTTATTGATTTTGATGAAACTTTTGCACATGTTGCTAGGATAGAATCTATTTGATTATTGCTAGCAATTGCATGTTTTATTGGCATTAAACTTCTTCAAATGGATGTATAAACTGCATTTCTAAATGGCATTTTGATTGAAGAAGCATATGTTGAACAACTTAAAGGATTTGAAGATCCACAATACCCTGATTGTTTTGTTAGAGGAGAAATTGATATAACTTTGTTCATTAAGCACACTGGAGAAGATTTACTTATTGCTCAAATATATGTTGATGACATTGTGTTTGGTTTAACTTGTGATAAAATGTTAACCAATTTGTTAAAGCAATGACTGCAACATTTGAGATGAGTATGGTTGGAGACTTGAATTACTTTTTAGGTCTACAAATCAAGCAATGTAAGGATGGTATATTCTTCTCTCAAGGTAAGTATGCTAAGAACTTGGTTAAAAGGTTTGGTTTTAAAAGTTCAAAAGTAATGAAAACTTCTATGAGCACTACAGGAAATATGAGAAATCGCGACGACAACAATTCGTCATAAAAGCATCAATTTTCGTCACAAAATGAGTTTGACGACGATTTTTCTCCGTCGCAAAGAAGGTCGCCGTAGGTGCGTCACATTAGGTAAATGTGACTTTATTTGAATTCGTCATCAACAATCATCTTTTGGCGACGCTAAAGTTCATCGTCGCTATATTATTCCATCTATGGTGACGAATAATGCGTCACATTTGACACTAAATTTTGTCGCTGAATATGATATTTCGTCACTAAAAGTTCGACTTTAAATGACGTTTTTATTTATTGTCACTAAAATATTAATTTTTAGCGACGATTATCCATTTAATATCAACCTTTTAAAATTGTAATGACGAAATTTCCATCACAAATAGATTAATTATTTCGTCGTAATTTATATAGTTCGTCACCAAATACTTCAACTTTACATGACGATTTGATTTATTGTCACTAAAATAATAATTTTAAGTGACGATTTTTTCCATTTTCTACCGCATTTGTCAAATTTTAGTGACAACATTTTCGTCACAATTAAATGAATAATTTCGTCACCTTTTATATAGTTCGTCACCAAAGAATAACACTTTAGTGACAAAATTTTAATTGTTGTTATATATATGTATTTATAATGACGACCTAATGCGTCACGAAAGGGTAATATTCAGCGACAAAATATTTTTGATCACTAAATAGCGTAGAAATGGTGACGGAATATTTTTGTCATAAGAAATATTATTTAGTGACGAATATTATAATTGTCACTAAATTTCTACGTATAATGACAACATATATTTCGTCTTCATTTAAATATTTCATCACAAAAGAATCATGTTATTGTTACAAATTTTTTATTGTCATCATATGTGCATATATATAATGACAACACAATTTGTCATTAAATAGTAATATTTTAGTGATAAAATAGCAATCGTCACAATATATATATATATATATATATATATATTTATATAGTGACAACATCTATCGTCATTAATTAATAATTAGTATATGGTGACAATTATTTTGTCATTAATTACATTTTTACTGTGACTAATAAATTCTTTTTTATTGAGATTTTGGTTGAATTGTATATATGCATTAATTAAATATATTTATAATAGACTAAAAATATTATTGCAATGAACTAATTTAATTAATAAATTATAATAAATAAATATTTACACTGAACACTAAATTAAAGATCGTAAATAAATTTAAATTGTATAATAAGATAAAAAATAAAATGAACTTAATTGTTTCAAACGTCAAAGCAACAAATATAAAAATAAATATAAGGAAGGTTCTCCTAAATCTCAAAGATTTATCCCCCTCTCGGTCAAGAAATTCATAAGTTTGTTCATGGTGCCTTTTATATCACTGACTTCTTCCTGAAGTGCACCCACGCGAGTTTCAGATGCTTCCAACTTTTCTTTTGTCTCAAGTAACTCCCTTTCCAATTGGTTAGAAACATCATCTGAAACACTACGTCTACTCGGAGGCTTTGGACCATAACCAAACCCTTTAATATAACCAGTCCCATGGCCTAGGACCTCAAGAACAATTTCAGCTGAACTTTTATCAATTCCTTGCTCAGCATATTCTTCTCGTTTCTTTACCATTTTCTCCTATGTGGTCATTAATTATGACAAAAAAATTAATTAGCATCAATATTAGTAATAAAATGAAATCTCATTTGTACATGCCTACATGACTTACCCAATTTTCTTTAGCCTCGTCGGATTTCCAACCATCTTTTTCTGAAGAATGTGTACGGACATACAATTCAATCCTATCACACTCTTCACCATTTAACTCATGTTTAGACTGCAAAAAATCAACACAGTTAGCTAGCTCAAATGGATTGATTGTAAAATCAATAACACCATAACTATCCCAAAAAAACTAAATATAGTTTAAAGTCAATTAATTAAATAAAATCCAACCATTAACCAACAATTAAACATTACTAAGCATGAGAAATAAATTACTCACAATTTCATGGTGCTTAACTACAAAAGCCTTTCTTCCCGAAACATGTTTGCATTTCAACTTGCTCCTATTTTCTTTATTCACCTGACACACATGCTAGAAAAAACAATACAATTTATTACCTTGTAGTTATCTGATGAAAAAAGATCACAAAGCTCTTCCCATTGTTCTTGGGTACGACATAAAACGGGTTTGTTATTTTTTGCTTCATCCAAAGTTGCATATTTAACAAAGTGCTTATGCAACTTGTGACGTTGGTTTCGACTGCTAATTTTCAACCTATCAACCAAGGCTTGTCTCACACCAGGCTCATCAATATTGACATCCATGTGGATCTACATTTAATGTAAACACTTTAGATTAATTATAAAATGTGAAAATAAATGAGATCAATTTTGTTCACATACCTTCAAATGATCGAATCCTGGCTCCAACCCATCTTTTGTATCCATTTCTTTCCACTTTTTTGGAACTGGAAGAACATCTCGAGTCACTATCCCAATTTGAGATGCAAGCTTTGCAGACTCGTCTCCGTTTAGAGGTCTTCCAACCGTAGGATCTACATTAATCTTCATTTTATGTCCAGTATTTGCAAAATACTTCAGTATTCCCTTGCCAAGTGTTTGACCTCGACATTTTTTCTTAGACCCAACAACTACATATGGACATTAAACATATTTATACTATTTAGATAGTCAAGTAAACGTAACAATAATTAAAATGATAAATTTACCTATTGTGGCAGCCTCATCTTCGGTTGACGGAATTTCAGAGGTGCCATGCCTCGGTAATTCAACACTTTCGGTTGCTAAATTTGGCGCAAAAACACCACTCTCAAAATTATGATGTTGATTTCCTTCACTTGAAGGATGATATGTTTCTGTTGTTGCCATTTTATTTGTTTCTTGAGTATTCTTCTCCACATTGAATGACCCAGTGTTCTTGTATAATATTTCTCTAATACATTCCCTTGGAATAAAATTTCGTTTTCTTTTCATACCTCCAGGAGCCATTGCCTAGACATCAATGAAAATAGTCACATTAAAAAATATGCATGTTCAAAGGTTGTCATTTAGTCATGACATCGATGAAAATAGTCACATTAAAAAAATACTTGGTGGAATAACCTTTCATTCTAAAGTCTTATACTAAGAAACTAAATACCCTAGAAACAAAATTTTCTCCGAGAGGGTGAGGATGTCCATATTTTTACAACAAATTAATACTACTTTGTAAGTAATCATAATTGACATACACTTTTTACTGTATAGAGAGAACACGAAACCAGTGAAATCCACAAATCACACTGTTTACTTGGTAGGTAATCATAATTAGCATACACTTCAAGCATGTCATGAAAAGATACCACATAAAATCAAACTTCCAATTAGACAATTAATGTTATAAAACTTTAAAGCTCATCCATAAACAACGTAAAAGCAACACCAATTAAGAAACAAAAAGGAGTACATGAAACTTGAATTACGATAACACCAATTAAGATACCACATAAAATCAAACTTCCAACAATTTTTTTTTTCCAAAACTCAATTAAAGAAAGAGCAAATAAAATTAAATCCCTAAATTTCACATATATATACAACAATCATTAATTAAAACTACTAAAACCATAAATAAGGTGTTGTTGCAATTTAAAGAAAAAAAAAACCTTAACTATCGATTTTCACCCTAAGAAGAAAAAAAAACCTTAACTTTCGATTTTCACCCTATGAAGAAAAAAAATAAAACCTTAACTTTCGATTTTCACCCTATGAAGAAAAAAAATAAAACCTTAACTTTCGATTTTCACCCTAAGAGGAACAGGGGTTGTTTCAGAAATAAGTGGAGTAGGAAAGTAGGGGTTATTTGAAACAAAAAAACGCCTTAAAATATAAATCACCATGTTTTGATTTTCTCCTGGGGCTATTGCAATTTTCTGTAAGAACCCAAATCCCCCTAAAACTTTCGATTTTCACCATAAGAGGAATAGGATAACAAAAACTGTTTCTAAAATGAGAATAGTGGGAAACACAGATTGTTAGCTGCTCATTCTGGGATTGATAAGAAACTGAATTTTAATAATAAGGGAAATTAATTTGTTCAAAAAAAAAAAAAAAATCAGAGGAAGCTAAATAGTTCTCATCAAAAGGGCTCTCTCTCATGTGTGAACCGCCTCCGCTGCCGTTGCAACAAACCCACCACAAGGATTCACTCCCATTCCAGAATACTTGTAACATTCGGGAACAACCCCCTCTCTCGTCGTGATGCATCACCTTCTTGTATTTGATGACATTTGGAATAAAAACTCACCGTGTATTTGATGTCGAGAGAGACGATAGGAAGAATTGGTTTGACAAGAGAAGACGGGATATTTGAGATTTCGATGGAGATCACTTAAAACCTTTATTAGAACCTATTTTTCTGGGATTTCCTAACAGAAAATCTGTGAAATATTTTAAAGCACAGACCCCGCTAAAATGAAAAAAGTGGCTCTCATAATCTTGTGCTCTCCAATTCAATTTAACTTTCATTTTGAGTGATTATAAAAGAGAGGGAAGATTGATCGATGAAAAAAGAAAAGAGGGAAAAGATTGTTGCTGAATCGAATTTGATTTTCTTTGAATTAGCGCAAGAATTTCTTTGAATTAGCGCAAGAAATAAGGGGAGGTAGCTGGGTTGGACTTTTAAATTTTAATCCTTATCTTTTTTTAATACTTTAGTAGTACAGTAGTATTTATTTTATTTATGTTTTAAATATAATTATTTTAAATGCTTACCTTCAATTCTAACTATTTTAAATTCCTATAATATTTTATTGTTAATCTTCTGTCGATCAAATTTAACTATTTTAATTTTATATTATAATTTATTTTTTATCTTCTATTATATGGACAAAATAGTAAGTTTAGTATTATATGGTAAGTTTTTTTTTTTAGATTTATTCTACCAGCACTATATTATGTATTTATTTGGTGCTATAAAAAAATTTGACTAAAAAACAATATGAAGTTTTTCAAAAGTAATACAAAATATGAATTTGTAGGTTTCAATTATTTTAATATATTAATATGTAATGATATTTGCTAACACTTCGTGTAATACACGCGTGTCCATCAGGTTTTTAATATACACAAGTTTATTCATGAGCTAACAATCTAAATATTGATGTGACACGAGTAGTACTGCAATTGTTTGAGAAGCGAGAGCACCCAAATAACTGTAGGCTAATTTTTGGACTTTCTGGGACTAGAAATCGATTGAGTGATCTATCATACTTTTTCAAGTGCAATCGAGATGTTCTAAACAAGACACATTGCTTCGCGCGTGACCTTTTTTTGTGTTATTTTTGCAACTTTTGATTTGTGCAGGGACGTTTTTATAATTTCTTGCTCTTGTCGAATCATGATTTCGTATTTAAGCATTTTTCTAACATTAATATTGTAGGAGGCAATTGGATGTGAAAATCCTTGATATCTACCTTGTAGACAGGGTATAACTTGTCATGGTCTTCTCCAAATCAGTTTTAGATGCATACAAGTTTAACATTAATCAGAACTCGAAGTCAATAAACAATTTCAATACACAAACTTTTCATGACCAAAATCAAAGAAACGAGAAAAATGTATCTAATTATATATGATAGCTTTCATGACCACCTGTCAAATTGTATGAAAATTTTAGGACACCGGAAGCCACGTCTACACACACATGTTCTCAAATGAAAACTCTCATTGCAGGATAATAAAACAACAGTTGTGATCAAACAATTATACGGACTTCAAAAAAAAAAATGCTTACTATATATTCAGAGTTCATATTAAACTTTTGTTTGGGTGTATATTACTAAGTGATTAATGTGCTAAATAATCACTTCTCTAATGTCCGATTTCATAAATTAATACTTAAATTTAAATATTACTCTATTCTTATTAACATTATTACACAATATTAATTTTATTATAAGTATAATAACTTTATATGAGGAATGTTCTTAAAAATACAAAATATTCTCAAACAAGATTACATATACTTTTATATTTTAAATATACATAAATAATTTAAATATCATAAAATATGAAAGTATATGTAATTAAAGAATAAAAAATATTTAAAATAATTTGAATATCAATAAATATAATCTGAATCTTCCTTGAAAATAAGGATTACTTATCATAAAATAAATTGGCGGGTGCCCCTAATTAAAAAAAACGCAGGAAAAAGGATTTGAGAAAAGATACCCAAATCCCAAATCCTGCTGCAAAATCGCTGATACCAAATCTCAAATCCCAAATCCTGCGGTAAAAACACTCATCCTTAAATCTGATGCTTATTCTTAAATCCCTAGTCTTATATATTCCAAACATTGCGTGCCTTGTGCTGATGAATTGACGCTGTTCTTGAAGGATCGTTTTTGGGTTTCATAGAGCTGTGTAAGGGTTTTTCTTATTCTTCTCTAATTATGCTATCACACACCTATTGAATAATTACTTACTATTGAGAATGCTATTTTAGATACGTAATTGTTATTTTCTGGAAGATTCATGTTATATTTGTTGTGACTTTGATAATGGAATTTATGCGTGGTGTCATGAAAGTCATATTGTGACTTGATTACTGAATTATTCATAATCTGTCACCATCTTTTACCATCATCATGATTTGTTATATTGGGTGGTTGAGGCCAATTAGTAATGTATTAGGCAGGTTGAGGGGAGTTTCCTTTTTCTGCTCCTTGTTGCCTTTTGTTTTTGGATGCTTCTATATTGTATGGAATGAGTACTTATGGTGCTTTTGTTGTTGGCAATAAATTACTTTCCCTGATAAAAAAATTCAAATATCGAACAGGAAATTGAAACACATGTTTTGTTGCTGATTTGTTGGCCTTTTCTTTGTGTTTTTTTTTATGTTGTTGGTTCCTTTGTGTTGTTTGGTTTTGCCCTGTGTCTGTGCTCCCTTTGTGTAATTTTTCTTGCTATTTCTCTTTGTATAATTGTGCGGGTTTTTTTTTGTGTGTGTGTTTCTGCTGTCTTGTTGGAGTTTTTCTTTTTCCTGTGTTTTTGCTCTTTGTTGTGCTGTTTTATATTTGAACCTGTCTTTTTTGCAGGTTTCTCCGTTTTTGCTGTGCTCGGTGGGCTGCCTCTCTTCAGTTTGTCCGTGTGTGTCCTCCTGCTGGCTGCTTGTGGTCCTTCAGTGACAAACTCTGCAGCTTTTTAAGGTTTTCGGCTTTCCCCCTCTTTCTGTCTGGCATATGGCCTTTATGCTTGCTTGTTGTGTGTTTATTTTTGTTGGCTGGTAGTGGGTTGAAAATCTAAGATGTCCCTGTTAATGAATTAGGTTTGCTATACATTTATATGCTGCTAGAAGTATTCATGTTATTTATAAGCATAGAGTTGATTGTATAACATGATATTACATTCAATTTGAGTCATTTGTTCTTACTCCCTGATGGAATTTATTAATTGGGTAGATGAGTATTTGACTTATAGAGGCATATACAGTGAGACACTTTAGTTATTTGTCATTTTCTTTTAGTTGCTTGGATTTTCAATTTGAGGATTTGGGCATTAATGATCATACTCACTGTTAAGGATGTAGAAATAGCTCTCTTTGATGCCTCTTTTGAAATGAAACAACTTCAATATTCACTTGGTCTTTGCTCTTTCAATTTTACATCTCTCCAATGTGGACATAATTTATGCAGATTTATGCAATTGATTTCATATTGATGCTTGAGAGATTCAGTTTAACTTAAATTTTTGTTGTGCTTCAAACTTAAGTTAATATGGAGTATCTAACAAATTGGGGAATTTGTTTTGTTGTCTCCAAGCCAATTAGTAATTAATATGGAGTAGGTAGTTTTCAAGCTCAAAATCAGAAACACCTCTTCTTCTACTAGTTTCAAGCTAACAGTTTTTTTATCTCCTCTTGCTATCAATTAAGTAAAGTCCATCTAATAAGGTTGAGTTCAGATCAAAGGATGGATTTAAAATCATAATAGCTTATCCACCAATGCTATTTGGATTGGTATGAATTTGAAATATTCAAATAAAAATTTGAGTGATTTCAGCGATGTAAAATCCATTCTTCTATTCAAATCACTCAACTCATATACAACCTATATAAAGATTATTTCTACCTTATTATCTCCAGTTAAATCATACATCCTCTCTATTTGCATATAGAAAAAATGTGTTTTATCCTGAAACTACAGTCTAAAAACCTCCTTATAGCAATGCTCACAGCTGCAAAGATAATTTATATTAACTCAATGGGCATGAATTGCTTATGTATCAGAACCAAAAGGCGGATTACATATCAGTTTAACTTAAATTTTTGTTGTGCTTCAAACTTAAGTTAATATGGAGTATCTAACAAATTGGGGAATTTGTTTTGCTGTCGCCAAGCCAATTAGTAATTAATATGGAGTAGGTAGTTTTCGATACTGTACAGAAGTTGAATAATATTGAATTTACTGATGTCATTTAAAATTAATAAGATTTCTTGCAATTAATAGAACTACCCAGTATATTTGTTAAATAATAATATGTGATTAGCACATTTCGTGAAACAACAATAAAAGAACTACATTTCTTTGAATACTTAGAAAAATGTATATAAGCTTACTTTTATTCTTAAGATGTTAAACACAAAATTTCAGATTGTAGACAACTAAAATGACTTTGCTTCTATTTTGTTGGTTTATATCGGTGATAATCCTCTTACCATGTTCTATCTCAATAAATTCATTTAGGCTCCATTTGAATGGAGGAATTCATATATATGTTCAGGATTGATGTGTGCTAAGATGTATCTTCTTATTGATGTGTTGGGTCAACTAAATCCAGGGTATAATTTGTTTCACTGTTTCATCAACTAAAGCAAAAGATTAGTCACAAATAATTGTACCCTCTAAATGTCATTATAATTTTTCTTTGTTATTAGTTCATATAACTTGAGACGTCATAAATGTCATTATAAGTTTCAAAAGCTATTAACTACTGCGTGTTTGCTGCTATTTCACCATAATAATATTCTCTCAAAATGAAAATGTTTAAGTAGCATCCAGGAAATAACATTTTTACTCCTACAACAACACTGACTACTAAGTTAAAAGACTATATAATTTAAATAAGTATTAACAACTAGAACTGTTAGATTAATAGATTGAATGAAATATATATAATACTTCGTCTATATATAGGCCATAGTGCTTTTAATTACATATTAATTACAAATAATTGTGTTTAGTGTTGGAAGGAATAAATAAACGTGAATTCCAAATTTTCAGTAAGTTTTCATCATTTTCAAGGAGTAATATTTTTAATGATATCTGATTAACCATCAGCATAGTAAAGTTTTTATTTTTTTTAATTTTTTATACAGTTATACACTCGGGGCTCTTTTGGTTCGCTAGATAGGATAGATATGTTATGATAGGAAATAGTGGGATTGTACTGTTCACAATTTGAAAAATTGATTTAAAATTTATGTTTAGATTGATGGATTGAATTTTTAAGTTTAAATGATAATTTATACTAAAGTTGTTTGGATTGTGAGATAAGATTGAATTGTAATGTTAAATGTCAAAAATAACCCTGAACATTAGTTTTTATATTTATTTTTTCACTTATTTCCTTGTTGCTGAAACGTATTAGTGGTTTTTTTGCCCAAGTTTGTATAGTCACAAACCTAATCAGTAATTAATGTGATCTAATAATTAATTTAAAATGTGTGGTACATTCTATTAAAAAATATAATTCATGCATAGGAGTGTAAATGAGTTGAGTCAATCCACAAGTTACTTATGCTCGATTCGTAAAAAGGTCGAAAGTGACTCGAGTCAAATTTTGAGTTATTCAAGTAGTTATGGAGTTCAAGTTTATAAATATTTGGCTCATGGCTAGCGAGCCTAATCGAACTTGTACGTGTTTTATACATAGGTAATCAAGGCGGATTGAGTCGAGTTGAGATGAGCTCGAATTTATTTTATCATTAATTATTTAGAAAAAAAAAATTTTACATTTAATTTTATAAAATTATATAGGTAATCGAGGTGGATCAAGATCAAATTTATCAATTTTTTTGTCGAGACGAGTTTCGAGTATAACAATTGATTCGATTTCGAATTAATGTAAATTAAGTCTAAAACCAGTGCACGCCTTCTCACTATGAAATGATTCCAATTAATATAAATTAACTTTGCTTAATTGGACAAACACAAAAACATCCTTTTATTGGGGTCAGAAATGACATTTCACCTTTAGGGAAGAAATGTGATTTATTGGGGTCAGAAATGACATTTCACCTCTATGGAAGAAATGTGATTTTTGATGGATCAATAATCTTACCACCTTCAATTAGATAAACAATCACTTGACTGCATGATTAAACTCGAAAATAGACTCAGTCCTCTTTCTAAACTTGGGCTTTAATAATGCAAACCAAACAACTTACTAATTGTTATAAAACAATCTAACCCTCTTAATCTCACAAACCAAACACACCCTTATCACTTGCACATCTAATATTCTAATTTGTATTTGCAATAATCTGAACTCAACTTTCTCTTCTCCAGGACATTGTTTCACTGTTTCATCAACTAAAGTAAAATATTAGTCACAAATAATTGTAGTTAACCCTCTAAATGTCATTATAAGTTTGCCTCTTCTCTAGGATTATTGTAATTAAACCAGCTATTCTTTTATTCATTTTTTACGTCAGTTTTTATTTACTTAAATACACAAATAATTTCTTGCCTATTAGTAATTTGAATATTTATATGATAGGTGCACTTTGAAATGGACAAGACCTGGATGCGTAGTGCCAAGTTTTCTAAGAATTATGTAGATGGAGTGAATAGTTTTATGGGATTTGTTAGAAGTCATATGGGTCGAGATTGTGATGTTCGATGTCCGTGTAGAAACTGTATAAACTTAAAGTTAAGAGATCAAAAAACAGTTAAAGCTCACATAATGGTGAATGGAATAGATCCAGGGTATATTACATGGTTTTATCATGGTGAGCCTAAATTGAATGATGATGGAATTAGAACTGATAGTGATTCAATAGAAGAAAACAATTATGAGGAAGATAATGATGAAGATAATGGTGTTAATGAAATGTTGTTTGACCTCGGTGAACAATACTCTCAACCAAATGGTGATAATATGTCAACCGATGATGACAATACTCATGGTCTCCCTGCATATCTTGACGCACTCATTGCAGATACTCAAGTAGAATTATATCCTGGTTGTACGAAAATCTCGAAGACATCATTTATAATCCAATTGCTCCATTTAAAAGTGTATAACAAGTTGAGTAATAGAGCTGTAAATATGATGTTGAGTCTGATGAAGTCTGCTCTTCCCGATGGTGAGACACTTCCAAACACTTACTACGAAGCTAAAAGTTATTTACGCGATTTGGGGTTAGGATATGAGCGTATTCATGCGTGTAAGTATGATTGTGCCTTATTTTGGAACGAAAATAAAGAATTAGAGGCTTGCCCTATTTGTGGGACTTCTCGTTGGAAAATCAATGATGGTATTGGGAAAAAGATACCGCATAAAATCTTAAGGTATTTTCCAGTGACACCTAGACTACGCCGCCTTTTTTTGTCTTCGAAAACCTCTAAAAAGATGGTTTGGCATAAAGAAAAACGTATTGATGATGATTATATGAGACATCCAGCCGATTCCATAGCATGGAAAGACTTTGATAGTGAGTTTCATTGGTTTGCTAATGATCCAAGAAATGTTAGACTAGCTTTAGCTGCCGATGGCTTTAATCCATTTGGAAACTTGAGCACTACTTATAGCATGTGGCCGGTTATTCTAGCACCGTTGAATCTCCCTCCTTGGGATTGCATGAAACAACCATTTCTCTTGTTGTCTTTGCTTATCCCTGGGAAAAAGTCACCGGGAAAAGACATTGATGTGTATTTACAACCGTTAGTTAAAGAACTAACTGACTTGTGGGTTGAAGGAGTCAAAACCTTTGATGTGTCTTGTAAACAGAATTTTCAAATGCATGCTGCTGTCTTGTGGACAATAAATGACTTCCCAGCGTATGGTGACTTATCTGGATGGATTACTAAAGAATACAGGGCTTGTCCGGTTTGTAATGAGAACACTTACGCTGAGCCAATACGTAGTAAGTTATGTTTCATGGGACATCGTCGTTATTTAGCAAAAGATCATCCTTGGAGGAGAAGTAGAAAGTTCAATGGTAAAATAGAAAATGGAGAACCACCTAAGGAATTAAGTGGAGATGATGTGTTGATACAGTTGGAGAGAGTTCAAGAGCAAACACCAGGAAAGCATCCTCTTACCAAGAAGCGAAAATACATGCGTAAGAAGTTGACTTGGTCTAAACGTAGTATATTTTTTAATTTGCCTTACTGGAGCAAGTTGAAATTAAGACACAATTTAGATGTGATGCATATTGAAAAGAACATTTGTGAGAGCATATTAGGAACCTTAATGTGTATAGATGGCAAAACAAAAGATACAATAAAGGCAAGACTAGATTTGGAGGACATGAAAATTCGGAAGGAGCTACATTTAATCAAGAGAAGTGATGGAAAATATGTTGTGCCACTCGCATGTTATGTCATGAAAAAAAAAGAAAGGCACGATTTTTGTGAGTTCCTAAAGTCCATTAAATTCCCGGATGGATATGCTTCTAACATCTCTCGTTGTGTTGGTTTAAATGATCAAAATATATATGGACTAAAAAGTCATGATTGTCATATACTATTACAACGTATACTTCCCGTTGGTATACGTGGATCCTTAAACAAGAATGTGTCTGAAGTACTAGCTGAATTTGGTCATTTTTTCCAACGTTTGTGTTGTAAGAAGCTGAAAAAATCAGAATTGCATAAAATGGAAGAAGAAATCATCTTGATTTTGTGTAAGCTTGAACAAATATTTCCTCCTGCATTTTTTGACGTAATGGTTCATTTATCAATTCATTTACCAAGAGAGGCTTTGGTAGGTGGACCAGTGCAATTTAGATGGATGTATCCAATTGAAAGGTAGTATTTGTATTTATATTTTTTTATGTAATTTCTTGCATACTAGTCACATTATTAATAACTTATTAATTTGTTCTACTTTTTGCGTAGATCATTATGTGACTTGAAGCAGAGTGTGCGTAATAAAGCTCATCCCGAAGGGTCAATTGCTGAAGCGTATATTGCGAAGGAGAGCTTAACTTTCTGCTCAATGTATTTGCGGGGAATTGAGACTAGATTTAATAGAGACGATCGAAATATTGATACAGGAACTGATGACAGTCTCTGTATCTTTAGTCAAAAATGTCGTCATTTTGGAGCAACAAAATATGTTCAATTATCAAATGATGAGTTCAATGCGATGCAGTGGTTTGTTTACCAGAACTGCGAGGAGATCGAACCATATTTTGAGTAAGTTTATTTTGTGTGTATCTTAACTTGTTGAATATTTGTAAGGTATTTAATAAATTGAAAATATGCATTTGACGTTTATTATATTGTAGGAGGCATAAGCTTGAGCTTCTCTTAAAGGGTTGTGCAAACATAGATCGAGATCACAAACAACAATTTCCTGAATGGTTCAAAAATCATGTAAGATAACTAGGCTTCCAAATATTTTTTGATTTTCTTTTCAAACTTAATTGATTTTCTTTTCACATTTTTTATCATAGATGAATCAAGTATACCATGCAAACCGATCTAAAATGAACGAGTCTCTTTATTCTCTTGCTTGTGCACCTTATAAGTGTATAAAAAAGTACAATGGATGCATTGTGAATGGTGTACGATTTCTCACTAAAGAACGTGATAGTCGCCGTAAGAGCCAAAACAGTGGGATTGTAGCAGAAGGGAACCATGGTGAAGATAACATAGATTTTTATGGTATTCTGACCGATATAATTAAGCTAGACTACGTGAAGGATCGACATGTTACTATATTCAAATGTGAATGGTTTGATTTGGGGACTAGAAAGAAATCAGGGATAGTAAAAGAAGGAAATATAACAAGTATTAGAGTAACAGGAAAATGGTACGAGAATGATCCTTTCATATTGGCTGATCAAGCTAGACAGGTCTTCTACATTAATGATCCCAAATTAGGAAGTGATTGGCGAGTAGTGCAACCATTTCAACACAGACATATATATGATGTTGATGAGATGCAAGATGAAACAACGGACACTGAAGAAGAACAGGGAAAAGATGTAATATATCAAGAAAATCACATGGACGATGCATTTGAAGTTAGTATTAGTGAAATACAATCACTAAATGGTGAGAACACTGAGCTTGATGACATTGAGAACTTGATAGTTTCAATTACACCCGAAGAACGTGAGGAAGTCGTTGATGATGATGATGATGATGAAGATGAAGAGGAGGAGGAGGAGGATGAATTCGATGACACCATAGTCGATAATTGTAGTAGTGAAGAGGATTCCCAGAAAAATAATGTTTCTGATGACAAGAGTGGTGATGACAATTCACTAATTTGATAAAAAATATACATACATGTATGTGTGTGGTCCCTTCTTGTCTTGATGATATTGTAATAAACTGGGTATATTGAAACCATTTAATTACAATAGAGTTTTCAGAATAATATGTGAAAAATCTTTTAAAGTTGGCTTGTGAATTTAATTTTTTCTGGATTTCTAAGAGTTCGTAATTTGATTTTTGGCAATGGGGCGGTTTGAACCCAGACCCGCATTGAACCTGACCCCTGTGGGCTGGGTATGGACCCGGTTAAGTGGGTAAGGGACGGATCGTGGTTTTTGTCAAACCGACCCCGCCTATCCGGACTGGCGCTATATATAAATATAGTAATATTTAATATATATATATATATATATATATATGTTTGTAAAAATATTGTTTATTTAGTTTTTTAAGTATAAAATGAATATCTGTAAAAAAAAAAAGTATAAAATGAATAGGAAATGTTATTTTAAACAATTATATATTTAATTTGAATTATATAATATCAAAATAAATATATTGTATTTATTAAAATTAATTTTAAAAAATTAAAAAAATTACGCGGGACGATACGGGTAAAATTCGGCGCGTTTTCAAGCTGGGCGGGTCTGGGCATGAGAATTTTCTGTCGTGGTGGGTCCTGGGACAAGGCATACCCGTCCCGTTGCCATCCCTATTTAAAAACTTTGTATTCGAAATTAGAGACCATTATGTTTTTTTTTACGTCAAATAACATTGTCATGAAGATATATATTTTATGACGTTGAATATCGTCATCAATTATTATTAAAATTGTCACCAATTATCATAGTGACAATAAAAAAAATTTACTAAATATTTCAAATAATTAATGACGAAAAATAACATCGTCATGAAAATATATATTTTTATGACGTTGATTATCGTCATCAATTATTATTCAAATCGTCACCAATTATTTTCGGGATGAAAAAAGTTTGTCACTAAATATATTAAATATTTGTGACGAAAAATAGTATCGTCATGAATATATGTATATTTTTGACGTTGAGTATCGTCATCAATCATTATTAAAATCGTCACTAATTATTTTTGTGACGAAATAATTTTATCACTGAATATTTCCAATAATTAATGATGAAAAATAATATCGTCATGAAAATATATTTTTCATGACGTTGAATGTTGTCATCAATTATTATGAAAATCGTCACCAATTATTTGTGTGACGAAAATATTTTGTCACTAAATATCTCGAATAATTAATGACGAAAAATAATATTGTCATAAAATAATATTTTTCATGACGTCAAATATCGTCATCTATTACAATTAAAATCGTCACCAATTAATATTGTGACGAAAAATATTTTGTCTCTAATTATTTCGAATAATTAATGACGAAAAATAGTATCGTCATGAAAATATAATTTTTATGACATCGAATATCATCATCAATTATTATTAAAATCGTCACCAATTATTATTGTGGCGATAGTTTAGCATTGTCAAGAAAAACTATTTTTCATGACGTCGAATTTCGTCACCATTTATTATTAAAATCGTCACATATTATTATTGTGACATATTTATCAACATTGTCGCAAAATAAACAAATTTGTGACGAAAAAATTTGTGATTGGTGATGAATTTAAATCTTGTCACAATTTCTAGCACATTAATGACGAAAAATAAAATTCGTCACGTTTCAGTAAGAAATTGTGACGATTATTGTGTCGTCGCAAAAAAATTCGTCACGAAATGTGAGATTTCCTGTAGTGGAGATCTACTTTGAAACTTTGTAAAGACAATGTTGGAAAGGATGTTGATCCAACATTGTATAGATCCGTGATAGGAAGTTTACTTTATCTAACCTCTAGTAGACCAGATATTATGCATAATGTTTTTTGTTTGTTCTAGGTACCAAGCTAATCCAAAGGAATCTCACCTGAATGTTTTGAAGAGAATTATCAAGTTTGATACAGGTACAAGTGAACTTGGGATATGGTACACTAAGGACACCAACAACACTTTGATTGGATACAGTGATGCGGATTGAGCATGAGATATAGACGACATAAAGAGTAAGAGTAGAGGATGTTTCTACATGGGAAACAATCTTGTGGTTAAGCAAGATGTTTCATGCCTATGAAATTGATATCCTTACAATTTTCTGTGATAATATGAGTGCATAAACATTTCTAAAAATTCAGTACAACACTCACTCACTAAACACATTTGCATTAGGCATTATTTTATGAGAGATTTAGTGGAGAAGAACATGGTGAAGTTGGAATACGTACCTTTTGAAAATCATACTGTTGATATATTTACTAAGGTCTTGACCTTGAGAGATTCTTATCTTTGAGGAAATCTCTTGGTATGTGTAGTATCTGAATAATCCTGGATGGATGGTGTCATAAATGTCGTAGCATTTAGGACAACATCATAAGGTTGTACAGCTGTTATAGATTTAATTTATTTCCTATTTTCGTTGAATAATTCCTTTGTAAAATATTCTTGAATCTAAAATTTGTTGTGCAAAAATAAACATGTCTTACACCTCTCAAATGCATAAAAAATAGAATGTTATTAGCATACTAAAAGATGTACCAAATCACTGAGTAACTATGGAGCACGGAGTTCGCTACTACGATGTCTTCTTTTCAAAAGGTGATATTTGGTAAAAACATCAAGAGGTTTGTAATCCGTAAGTATGGGGCACGGAGTTCGCTACTACGATGTACTCTACAGGAACAATGGATCAATACAAATTAGATGCTATAACACAAAAAGAAAAAATATGGTGCAACACAAATGAAGTAAATTCATGTAAAAACCGTGTTGAGGTGTATGTAACAGTTTTGAGCATAACATTAGATGATTCGATTATATTTTTATAAGTAGTAATTATTTGATTATTTGTGGAAATTTATTTTATTTATTCCTGATTATACTAACCTACATCTTTGTTTTATTTCAGATTATACACATTTAAATGTTAATTATTCTAGAATGTTCTTAATTTAATTAATTATTTAATTATGATTTTACCCACTACTTAACCATGATCTATTTTTGTGGCTAAGTTTATGGAGTATTATCGAATTTCTTCTAGAATCCTCCTTAGTTAGTTCTTATTTTTATACGTATTACTTCCAACTATGCATTCTCTCCTATATACTTCTCATAACATGATATACTAAGCATTGCATTTTTTCGAGTGATTTGAGTATTGCTTTTTAAGATTTGCTAAAGCCTTGTTTGTCTCGGTTATTGTGATTATCTTTTCGATTTCTTGGTGCTTAAATGACAGGAAATAAAGAAACCACCTCACCATACTCAAACTCCCACGAAACTGTCATCTCCATCTCTCTCAAACCTTAATAGTTTCGCTTTCATGGCCGCTCACACCAAAACTCACCAGGTGCTACAAGAAAAGCTGAAACACTTACCCAAACAACTCCAGTTACAGCCATTCCTACAACTGTTCACATTCAATTCGATTCGACCCTTAACGAGCTGGACCAAGCTGTTGAGAATATGTCTCAATCGAATGTGAATTTTGAGAATCTTACATTCTTACTGTTGGAAATATGTCCATTGACATTTCTCATTACTGAAAACCGAAAAACTCACCACTACACTTGATTCGTTCACCTCATAAAAGCCCCAATTTTTAAGTCCTAATACTGAAACAGAGGCAAACGCCTCGATAGCTTCCTCTCTGGGGGAGAGTGAAAAGGAAATTGATGATTTTCCTGTTGCTGAGCAGAACGAGTCTGCAAATGCTGAGACATCCGATTCTAAGGACGCTCAAATGAAGGAGGCCGACGCGAATGCTAACTCAGGTGAAACTAACTTTTCTCTTTTTAATACTGATGAATCTGAATAGATTGCATTTAGGATGATCGTTAAGAAAGAAAAGAGAAAAGATTAGCCCATGTTCAACGAAGGAGATCCGGCTTTGTGTTCACAAGAGTTGATTACTCTAACTCATTTAGGAGAAAGAATAAAGGAAGTAGTGTTGATGATGAACCGATTCAAGGTGTTTTCTTAATCGGAGGAAGAAAATGTGGTTACTGAGAAATGAGTCAAAAGGAAGTATGATCTAAAGGGAAAGATTGTTGCTGCTGAACGAGACTTGCCCAAAGGAATTGAAAATTCTGATCCAGAGGATAATCCCACTGTGCGTGAGATTAAGAAGACTCTGAGGAAGAATGCTGCATCAAATGCTGAAGCAAGTGTCGCAACACCAGACCCTGATGACAGTAGTAGTAATGATTCTGAGAAGAGCAGTAGTATGGACTCTGAATCAGCTGAGGAGATAAATTCTAAAGGAGGTAATTCTGATCCTGATAATAATTTTTAGACTGATAGATTAGTTGCTAAAATAACTAAACTGTCTACATGAAAGTTGTTAATGGAAAAGAGAATTAACATTGCTGATTTTGAGAAGTAAAGGGTTCATATAATTTTTGAAAGGAAATTGTTGAAAACTGTAACTTTGAGTGATACTTTTGTGTTTGATTGGGTATATGTATTTTGTGCTTGACTTAGGAAGAGTACGGGTAGACGTAGCTCTAAATGATATGAGAATGTACAATTTAGGGGGAGATTAGTTTCACTTACTCTGAAATTGATTAATGATCTCTTAGAGATAGAGCATGTGATTGATGAAGATGAACTTGATTTGAACTTGGTTGCTACTTCTATAACTGGTGGTAGATTAACTAGGTGAAATTTTTTATGTTTGCTAAAGATCTCACATCTCTATACTCTGTACTCCATAAATTAATTGTCTACAATTGGATACCCTCTACAAATTCCACTAAGGTGACTAAGGATCAAGCTACATTGTTGTATAAGATGATTTTTGTGTTGAAGAATTTCAATTTGGATTTAACTATTTTCACCATATGCAGCTTATAGTGATATTTATTATAAAGGGAATTTACCTTACCATTGTTGATATGTTCATACCTCAAGAGGCATGAATTTTTAAACCTAAGGAAACTGAGGTTATTTGAGGCAAGGTACCCTTGATGACTATCTCACTTGCTCTGTTACTTGGTGTAAGGATTGTTGATTTGCCCTTGCAAAATTCAGATGGTTCTGATCACAGAGATGCTCTTATTCCAGCTCGACCAGCTCCAACAAGAACTGAACAGAGAAATGCTACACCGAATGTGAAGCACATTGGTGGTCACATTGGTCAAACTTTTTCTGTTTCCAGATCTTTTATTTTACTTCAACTAAAACGTTTACAGGACTCTATTGATGGCCTTCAGTTCCTTAAAATCCGTGGTTAGAGACGCTTTCTACTACCACAGGGGGAGAAACACCATCAACTTCTGGGGTTCGAAGTGAAGAGCTCCATGGAGATGTACGAGAAGCTGATTGTGTACCTGATGCTATTCATGAAGAGACTGTTGAACCAGATGTTGTAGTTCACTTTGCTACAATGTGAACCAGATGTTGTAGTTCACTTTGCTACAATGTGCACTGTTGTTGAAGAGGAGGAGGATTAATTTGTTGATGCTTATGAACGTATGGATGTTCTTTATGACATCTAAACAGGTTATGGTAACAACTGAACAGGTTGATACAAGACAGGGGGAGGGCTGAACATTATAAGTGATTATGTGCAGGAACATGATGCTGCAGCTGTTGATACAGCAATATATGTCACTTGTTTAGTTTCTTAAGTATTTGTGCCTTTTATACTTCCCTTGATCTTATTCATCTATTCTGTGTTTAAGTTGATTTACAGATTTTGTTTTTACTTCCTAGTTGACAGGTTGTTCTTTATTCAACTTGCTTAATTTGTTTGCATTTATGATAATAGATTACTGCTTTTATGCTTAAATTGTTTTCTCACTTATCATTATTTGCTTACTGCATGTTGTATAAGTTAGTTGTTTATTGTATTTGATTTTTCACTAACTTTGCTATATTTTCAGTTTGCTTAAACTGTTTGCCTTAAGAATTATTCTTATTTGCTTACTGCATCAAGTTTGCTTAAATTGTTTGCCATAAAGAATTATTCTTATTTGCTTACTGCTTGCTGACTTTTGGTCTTTCTTAGTTGTTGTTTGTTTTGTCTTTCTAACTTGCCTTATTATTCAATTTGCTTAAATTGTTTGCTTTGAGGATAATATAGAAGTTCACCTCTCTTTAATTATCATGTGCTTACTGCTTAGTGCTTAAATTGTTTGCTTTGATGATAATATAATTTAGAAGTACACTTCTCTTTAATTCTCATTTGCTTACTGCTTATTGTTTAAGTCTTTGTTAGATATTGTTTTTCACATTTTTTGCTCTGTTTTTATTTTTAGTCTTTGCTCTGTTTGTTTTTCTTTTCTTCGTTATTGCTCTGATTTATTTTGAGTTTTACATAAGTCTTAGGTTGATCTAGTACATATTCATATATGATTCTCTGATTTAACTTTTGATTTTTGTAAAGTTATATGTGTTTGTAAACAAGTGTACTGTTTATACTTGTTTTGGTTTTGAATAAGATTACTTTGATCTTATGGCACGGATCTTAGTAAAATTATTCTTGATCTCTTTTTGATTTGATCCAACGGTTACAACAGGTATTGTCTTGACTAGTATTTAGCTTTGAAGTTCAACTTACCTAAATACATAATACTGAGTATGTATAGAAATATACGTGCATCAGGTGTGTTGTAGTCGAAAGGTCAAATTGGGGGAGATTGTAGATGTTGTTAACTCTTAAATGCTTTAACATTATCAACAACATCTTAATTTGACCTTCCTTGATTTATTCTAAGTCATTTCTGAAATGTTACATTAAATGTTGTACTAAATGCTCTCACATTCAGGAACGATTCTAGAAGCTTCTACAAGAGTCTGGAACCTGGAAGATTCCAGAAGGTTGGAGAAGGTGCTAGAAGGCTTTGGAGCATTGTAGAACGACCTGGAAGATGGCAGAATGTTCTAGAAAGATCATGGAGGTTGAGGTCCTAAAAAATAGGATCTCATAATGGAAGGATCTTGAAGCTGTGTATTTCTCTATAAATACCGCCAGAGCCTCTCATTTCAAAGCATGCACTACTCGAGTAACACCTCCTTGAGCGTTCAACCCTAGTTAGGAGTTATGGCCAGTAGTTGTATCATTTAACGTACGCCGAGGGATACCACACCTTCCAGTGTACTTTGTTCTAGTCTTGAATCGAGTGAGAGTGAATCACAGATTAGATTAGTTCTTTAGACAGTGTTTTACACTTAAGTCTGTTTGCGGATTCAGGCACCTGCCTCGATTGTAGTTTCTGTTTGTGGAATGTTGAAGTAATTGCTGAGACATTTCACACGACACTTTTTGTATAACTTAGGAACTAAGTTACTTTTCGCCGTAAGGCTTAGCATAGGTTTTGTTATTAATAAAATCTATGTTAAAAATTATTCCATTGTGTTTGTATTGTGTTTTAGTGTTTTAGACTTCCGCTGTGTACTGTGTTTACTTTTCACATTCTGTTAGAGTTAATGCTACACTAATTGTCACAACATTCAGTGTAACATTGTTCTGTTTTTTACTTAAACACTAGACACCATCCCCACGCACACTTTCAGTTTCGAGTGAGATGAGTGAAGATGAGATTGGACTTGTTTTATACCAACATTTATTTGGTAGAAGGTATTTCATTGTGTTGGATGACATATGGAGTGTTGAGGCATGGTATATGATTAAGTCCTACTTCCCTGATGATAACAATGAAAGTAGAATCATGATAACCACCCGACTCTCAAATTTGGCTTTCGAGCTGATCGAGTGGTAGTCATGGCTTTCAAATGCAATTTCTAGATGAGAATAAGAGTTGGCATCTGCTTTGCGAAACTGTGTTTGGCAAACAAGATTGCCCGAATGAATTGGAGGACACTGGAAAACATATTGCAAGAAAATGTAGAGGGCTTCCTTTGTCAATAGCCGTGATTGGAGGGCTTTTAAGAAAATCCAACTTGACCGGAGAATATTGGATATATACTTTAGAAAATCTGAATTTACTCGTAAATTTGGAGAATGATGAATATGCATTTCGAATATTGCGCACGAGTTATAAGGAATTGCCGATCCATCTTAAGCCATGTTTTTTGTATATGGGAATTTTTCCAGAAGATAAGGATATCAAAACGTCAGATCTAATCAGATTGTGGGTTGCTGAAGGAATTCTGACACCAATTAACGATAAAAGCTTAGAAGAAGTTGCGAAAGAGTACTTAGAGGAACTCATTGATAGGAATCTCATATTAGTTGCAAAATCACTACAAAATAATGGCCAAAAGGCAATGGCGATTAGCAAGGGCAGGCTGCCGTTGCCAATTGGCAACGACTTTGGTAACGGGCATAAAAAAGGTGACGGGGGCGGGTGCCGTTACCTTAAGGCAACGGATAAGGCAACGGGAGTGGGCCCCGTTGCAAAAAGATAACGACTTATAACGCCCGTTGCGAAAAGGAGACGACAGTGGGCCCCGTTGCCATTTGGTAACGGGCCCCCCTCGCTAAATGGCAACGACAGTGGGCCCGTTGCCTTCCCCGTCGCCCTAACTGAGTATAAATTCGCCCAAATCCCTCTCTTCCAGAACAACGGCGCACCCCACCTCCATTAACACATACCTTCGTTTTTTACACCTCCAAACACAAAATTTTGCACCGTTTGCGGATCGATCTCGGTTTTTTACCATTTGTGTTCTACACTTCGACGGGAGCATTTCTACGGTAATTTTTTTCGTTTTAATTGTTTAAATTTGAAGTTATATGTATATATATAGTTTTAGTATATATATGTATATATATGCATATATATGTTGTATGATATAAAATTGTTAGAATTGTTAATTTTTTTGCATGCATGTGTTAATTGTTATAATTTAATTGTTAATTATATTGTGTTAGGCATGTATTTATATGTATGTTTTAAGTTATATGAATTTATTTGTTAATTAGGGTGTTAGAATTATATTGTGTTATGTCTATATATGAATTTATTTGTTAATTAGGGTGTTAGAATAATTATTAGAATATATTTAGAATTATATTAATTAATTTTAATAGAGTTGGAGGAATGAGACGTTGGTTGTTTGTGTGTTGTAGACGTCGATTGACATGAATTATTCAAGTCGTAGTTGGATGTATAGTCCAAGATTAGTGAATGTTATCTAAATATTAATTCCTTATTTATATTTTAGTGTTAATCGTTACAGTGATGTTCATATATAATGTTTTTTAATTGTTACAATGTTCAACGTTAATAATGTTTTAATGTTCATTTTGACAGATGAGTGGTCGTAGACATGGTTCTTCTGGACATGGCTCATGTCAGGGTTCTTCTGGACAGGGGCGAGGTAGAGGTAGAGGTAGAGGAGAGCCGGTGGATGAGACACCGACTGTGCCCATACCACAGGGTTTTTATATGCCCGTTATGACTGGGATACTACAGTTGCCCCAGATGCCCAGAATGAACCCTAATTCCTATTACACTCAGGTGCCTCATATGGTTCCACATGAACAGGAACCATCCCCTCCACCGATACATTCGCCAGTTAGACCTCCGTCTGTCGGGACACAGGCCAGCATGTCGACTGATGCACCCGAGAGTGCATTTTCCTGTGGATCTACCTTGATACGTAAGTATATTATATTTAAATTTCATTAGACGTATGTATAACATGTTTATTAATAATTTTTTTATTATTATAAAATACGTGTAACAGGATGATGCCTTCAAATTTGATTTCGAGGACGATCAGATCGATTATGTACAGGAATATGGAGCTTGGTGCACACGCCTTTGCCAAGGTATCACCCGGCACGATACTGCGGCGATGAGAGACATTCCAGGTATAAAATAACTTTACATTAACATTTTGTTATTTTGTTATATTAATTCATTAATTAATTTTTTTTTGCAGACTGAGGTCAGGTGGGACCCTGAAGTCACATCTTCTGCAGAGGTGTACAGGCTCTTTCTTCAAAGAGCAGCAAGTCGGTACACTAACATGTTATCAAGAGTCAAGAAAGCGTGGGTGAAGGATAAGAAGAGGCCGAGGTGGGATGTGAATGTTTGGAACGACTTAGTTTGTCACTGGAACGATCCTGAAACAATTAAGAAGAGCGAGCAGTCTCGTAAGAACCGCTTATCCGAGCCTGGAGGTCCGGGTACTGGCCATGGTACTCATAAAGGCGGAGCTCGTGGAGCAGCAGAGGTCGCACGACGCATTGTAAGTATTTGTGGTCAATTATAATTAATTTTAGTTAATTATTTAGTTTATTTATACGTATATGTCTTCGATTCAAAATACAGGAGGAGAAGATGGGACGCCCTGCATACGACTGGGAGATAGTTGAATATTACCACCGTTACGAAAACGGCACATACAGTTATGGCTATATGGGTGATATACTTGTAAGTGTGTACATATATATATATACATTACATTATATAACAAATATATATTTAATTATACTTGAAAATGTATTAACCCACTTTTAAATGTGCACGTATAGGACCAGATACATGAGGAGTTGACCAATCAATCAGGAGATCCGTCAGATGAACCTACTTCAGAGGATGGTTCCCAGGGCCCACCTATACCCGACATGTCTGAACTGTACTTGAAGAAGGCCGGCAGGTCTCATGGACGTGTTAGGGGCCTTGGACAAGTAGGCAAGAACATACGGGGTCTCCTCCGGTCCTGGCGAGACGTCACGTGGTACGACTTATGGACGATTCACCCAGGCCGACATTGACCATGCTATTGCTGAAGAACGGAGAGTCAATGAGGAGAGAGAGAGCAGCGCTTACTCCTACAAATGCAGCAACAGGAGGAGCGCTTACTCAAGCATTTTGAGGAGAAGATGGCAGTGATGATGGGACAAATGGGTGGGATGGGTCAGATGGGTGGGGCGCCGAGGCCGCCGAGGCCGTCGCACAACGTTCATGATCGTAGCCAGGTTGAGGATCGGGATGATACTGAGGATGATGGTGGTGATGATGAGGAGTGATACATTTTTATATTACTTTGTTATGTGTGATGTTATTATATTACATTGACGTTGAGGATTAATTTTTATTTTAATGTTGTGTGTGATGTTATTTTAATTGACGTGAACATGCTAATTATGATTATAATTAATGTTGTTTGTGATGTTATTTTAATTGAAAATGAACTAGAGAATAATTTTATAATAGATGAAAATATTTTTAATTAAATGGATAAGTGAATTCATATTTTTAAATGGATAAGTGAAAATAATTATATATATTTAATGTTGTGAATTGAAAATTAGAATGAATTTAAATGATGTGATTAGAATACATTTAAATGTATAAGTGAAAATAATTATATTCAATGTTGTATGTAATTATAATGTTGTGAAATTAAAAAATAGAATGAATTTAAATGTTGTAAATTGAGGATTAGAATAAATTTAAATAGTGTGAATTGATACCGTAATTAAATTATTTAATTTGAAAAACATAATTTAGTTAATTTGAAAAACATAATTTAGAAATAATTATGATATGCTTTGATAAATAATTTAATAATCAACAATTAAAGAATTAAAAACTAAAATTAAATTGAATATATATTAATTGCATTCACAACATGTCGACTAAAGCTCCTAGCCTAAACGGCACACAGGGGGCGCCCAAAAGCCTTCGAGACCGGGAGGTCTCGAGTTCGAACCCCGCAAACAGCAGAATTCGCAAAAAATTGGTGGCCCAGCGGTGGGGGTGGGTGTTGGTGGCATCGATACCTGGGTTCGAAACCCAGGTTCGCCTTTTTTAAATGTTAATAAAAAGGTGACGGCAAAAAGGCAACGACAGTGGGCCCCGTTGCGAAAAGGCAACGGCAGCGGGCCCGTTGCGAAAAGGCGACGGCCGTGGGCCCCGTTGCGAAAAGGAGACGGCAGTGGCCCCGTTGCCAAAAGGTAACGGCCACCTGCCGTTGCCAAAAGGCAACGGTTTTCCCCAAATCCGATGCCATTCAAATAGCATCGAGCATATTGGCAACAACAGACATCCGTTGCCTTTGCCTTCATCATTAGTGAGGGCAGATCCGTTGCCTTCCCCGTCCCCATTTTATCATTATTTTGTGGTGAATCAAAGTGGAATGGAGATAGCAAACTTATCCATAAATTTGAACTTTCAGATTGTTCAGGGGCCTGCATGCAAATAGTACATGCATTCACGTCCATTCTGCATTTTGCATTCCATTCTCAGAATTTGTTATGTGTAGTGACAGGTGGCATCAATTTATTGGTTGATTTGGAATAATTCCGTCCTTTCCTCTAACGGCCTCGTACTGGGTAAAATGCCTAGTCATCCATCGTATTTGACCATAAGTGTGCCAAGTCCAAAGTATATGAATATCCAAATTCATCATACTTGACTTTTGTCATTCAGCATACTTGTCTTCATGAGTCCTTGTCACTTTCTTCATAACACTTCAGCTTCTTGTCTTCAATGATACTTGTCTTCATGTGCTTTGTGCTTTCAGGTCATTTGTCATAGATTCAAAGAATAGTCTATCTAATAAAAATTAAAGCTCCCTAACATGTATGAGCTTTTTCTAACCTGAAAATCTAGACTTGGCAAATCATCATACTTGGGGTTTTACTTAGGGTTTTGGTATCAAATCAAAATCAAATTTTCTTTTATTAATATAAACCATATCCCAACAGTTATAGGCGGCTATTTTTGTTAGGGCAATTTATAGTTAGTTGATATGGACATTGTATCTCTATAAATACAACCCGTAGTGCACAGTTGTAGATTGATTGAGTTGTTGAGCGAGTTAGCAAGTTATCTTAGTGATTCATACTTGTAATCTGTAAACATTTGTTCAAGTTTAGTGAGGCTTATCTTAGTGAGTTGTACTTGTAATCTGTAAACACGTGTTCAAGTTTAGTGAAGAGAGTCTCTATCCTTCATGAACGTAGATCAATTGGATCGAATCATGTAAAATTTTATGTTTGTTCATACTTGTTCATTTCATTGCGTCTTGAGTTTCTTAATTTATCATTTGGATTTGGTATTGTTTGTGTGACAATTCCATAACATTTATAAACAATCACTTTATCTATAAATGTACCCCACAACATTTGTTGGGATATGAGTTGTTTTAATAAAGAAAATTTGATTTTGATTAGATATCAAAACCCAAAGTAAAATAATTTGATTTTGATTTTAATAAAGAAAATTTTATTTTGATTAGAAGGAGCTGAAGTGTTCATATATAATGTTTTTTAATTGTTACAATGTTCAACGTTAATAATGTTTTAATGTTCATTTTGACAGATGAGTGGTCGTAGACATGGTTCTTCTGGACATGGCTCATGTCAGGGTTCTTCTGGACAGGGGCGAGGTAGAGGTAGAGGTAGAGGAGAGCCGGTGGATGAGACACCGACTGTGCCCATACCACAGGGTTTTTATATGCCCGTTATGACTGGGATACTACAGTTGCCCCAGATGCCCAGAATGAACCCTAATTCCTATTACACTCAGGTGCCTCATATGGTTCCACATGAACAGGAACCATCCCCTCCACCGATACATTCGCCAGTTAGACCTCCGTCTGTCGGGACACAGGCCAGCATGTCGACTGATGCACCCGAGAGTGCATTTTCCTGTGGATCTACCTTGATACGTAAGTATATTATATTTAAATTTCATTAGACGTATGTATAACATGTTTATTAATAATTTTTTTATTATTATAAAATACGTGTAACAGGATGATGCCTTCAAATTTGATTTCGAGGACGATCAGATCGATTATGTACAGGAATATGGAGCTTGGTGCACACGCCTTTGCCAAGGTATCACCCGGCACGATACTGCGGCGATGAGAGACATTCCAGGTATAAAATAACTTTACATTAACATTTTGTTATTTTGTTATATTAATTCATTAATTAATTTTTTTTTGCAGACTGAGGTCAGGTGGGACCCTGAAGTCACATCTTCTGCAGAGGTGTACAGGCTCTTTCTTCAAAGAGCAGCAAGTCGGTACACTAACATGTTATCAAGAGTCAAGAAAGCGTGGGTGAAGGATAAGAAGAGGCCGAGGTGGGATGTGAATGTTTGGAACGACTTAGTTTGTCACTGGAACGATCCTGAAACAATTAAGAAGAGCGAGCAGTCTCGTAAGAACCGCTTATCCGAGCCTGGAGGTCCGGGTACTGGCCATGGTACTCATAAAGGCGGAGCTCGTGGAGCAGCAGAGGTCGCACGACGCATTGTAAGTATTTGTGGTCAATTATAATTAATTTTAGTTAATTATTTAGTTTATTTATACGTATATGTCTTCGATTCAAAATACAGGAGGAGAAGATGGGACGCCCTGCATACGACTGGGAGATAGTTGAATATTACCACCGTTACGAAAACGGCACATACAGTTATGGCTATATGGGTGATATACTTGTAAGTGTGTACATATATATATATACATTACATTATATAACAAATATATATTTAATTATACTTGAAAATGTATTAACCCACTTTTAAATGTGCACGTATAGGACCAGATACATGAGGAGTTGACCAATCAATCAGGAGATCCGTCAGATGAACCTACTTCAGAGGATGGTTCCCAGGGCCCACCTATACCCGACATGTCTGAACTGTACTTGAAGAAGGCCGGCAGGTCTCATGGACGTGTTAGGGGCCTTGGACAAGTAGGCAAGAACATACGGGGTCTCCTCCGGTCCTGGCGAGACGTCACGTGGTACGACTTATGGACGATTCACCCAGGCCGACATTGACCATGCTATTGCTGAAGAACGGAGAGTTAATGAGGAGAGAGAGAGCAGCGCTTACTCCTACAAATGCAGCAACAGGAGGAGCGCTTACTCAAGCATTTTGAGGAGAAGATGGCAGTGATGATGGGACAAATGGGTGGGATGGGTCAGATGGGTGGGGCGCCGAGGCCGTCGCACAACGTTCATGATCGTAGCCAGGTTGAGGATCGGGATGATACTGAGGATGATGGTGGTGATGATGAGGAGTGATACATTTTTATATTACTTTGTTATGTGTGATGTTATTATATTACATTGACGTTGAGGATTAATTTTTATTTTAATGTTGTGTGTGATGTTATTTTAATTGACGTGAACATGCTAATTATGATTATAATTAATGTTGTTTGTGATGTTATTTTAATTGAAAATGAACTAGAGAATAATTTTATAATAGATGAAAATATTTTTAATTAAATGGATAAGTGAATTCATATTTTTAAATGGATAAGTGAAAATAATTATATATATTTAATGTTGTGAATTGAAAATTAGAATGAATTTAAATGATGTGATTAGAATACATTTAAATGTATAAGTGAAAATAATTATATTCAATGTTGTATGTAATTATAATGTTGTGAAATTAAAAAATAGAATGAATTTAAATGTTGTAAATTGAGGATTAGAATAAATTTAAATAGTGTGAATTGATACCGTAATTAAATTATTTAATTTGAAAAACATAATTTAGTTAATTTGAAAAACATAATTTAGAAATAATTATGATATGCTTTGATAAATAATTTAATAATCAACAATTAAAGAATTAAAAACTAAAATTAAATTGAATATATATTAATTGCATTCACAACATGTCGACTAAAGCTCCTAGCCTAAACGGCACACAGGGGGCGCCCAAAAGCCTTCGAGACCGGGAGGTCTCGAGTTCGAACCCCGCAAACAGCAGAATTCGCAAAAAATTGGTGGCCCAGCGGTGGGGGTGGGTGTTGGTGGCATCGATACCTGGGTTCGAAACCCAGGTTCGCCTTTTTTAAATGTTAATAAAAAGGTGACGGCAAAAAGGCAACGACAGTGGGCCCCGTTGCGAAAAGGCAACGGCAGCGGGCCCGTTGCGAAAAGGCGACGGCCGTGGGCCCCGTTGCGAAAAGGAGACGGCAGTGGCCCCGTTGCCAAAAGGTAACGGCCACCTGCCGTTGCCAAAAGGCAACGGTTTTCCCCAAATCCGATGCCATTCAAATAGCATCGAGCATATTGGCAACAACAGACATCCGTTGCCTTTGCCTTCATCATTAGTGAGGGCAGATCCGTTGCCTTCCCCGTCCCCATTTTATCATTATTTTGTGGTGAATCAAAGTGGAATGGAGATAGCAAACTTATCCATAAATTTGAACTTTCAGATTGTTCAGGGGCCTGCATGCAAATAGTACATGCATTCACGTCCATTCTGCATTTTGCATTCCATTCTCAGAATTTGTTATGTGTAGTGACAGGTGGCATCAATTTATTGGTTGATTTGGAATAATTCCGTCCTTTCCTCTAACGGCCTCGTACTGGGTAAAATGCCTAGTCATCCATCGTATTTGACCATAAGTGTGCCAAGTCCAAAGTATATGAATATCCAAATTCATCATACTTGACTTTTGTCATTCAGCATACTTGTCTTCATGAGTCCTTGTCACTTTCTTCATAACACTTCAGCTTCTTGTCTTCAATGATACTTGTCTTCATGTGCTTTGTGCTTTCAGGTCATTTGTCATAGATTCAAAGAATAGTCTATCTAATAAAAATTAAAGCTCCCTAACATGTATGAGCTTTTTCTAACCTGAAAATCTAGACTTGGCAAATCATCATACTTGGAGTTTTACTTAGGGTTTTGGTATCAAATCAAAATCAAATTTTCTTTTATTAATATAAACCATATCCCAACAGTTATAGGCGGCTATTTTTGTTAGGGCAATTTATAGTTAGTTGATATGGACATTGTATCTCTATAAATACAACCCGTAGTGCACAGTTGTAGATTGATTGAGTTGTTGAGCGAGTTAGCAAGTTATCTTAGTGATTCATACTTGTAATCTGTAAACATTTGTTCAAGTTTAGTGAGGCTTATCTTAGTGAGTTGTACTTGTAATCTGTAAACACGTGTTCAAGTTTAGTGAAGAGAGTCTCTATCCTTCATGAACGTAGATCAATTGGATCGAATCATGTAAAATTTTATGTTTGTTCATACTTGTTCATTTCATTGCGTCTTGAGTTTCTTAATTTATCATTTGGATTTGGTATTGTTTGTGTGACAATTCCATAACATTTATAAACAATCACTTTATCTATAAATGTACCCCACAACATTTGTTGGGATATGAGTTGTTTTAATAAAGAAAATTTGATTTTGATTAGATATCAAAACCCAAAGTAAAATAATTTGATTTTGATTTTAATAAAGAAAATTTTATTTTGATTAGAAGGAGCTGAAGTGTTATGAACAAGTGACAAGTACTAAAGTTTGATAAAAACAATCAACCGAGTAAAATTCATCACTGAAGTTGACTGAATCCTTTAAAGTTCTTTAGAGCCAGTGTTCGAATCTGAGAATCACATAGATCTAAGTTTTCAGAATCTAAGCTTGTATTCCATATACTATCTTAAGCTTAGAAAAGTGTTGATTGAACATCTTTGTTAATTACACTAGTTGGTACTTTTAGTAAACCCAAACCCTACTTTATATTCTTAGAAGTTATATTAGTTTGTTGTTTTAAAATCGGCATTGTAAGAGTACTTGTTCTCACAATAACAAGTAAATCTAATTGCACTAAGGTAGTGTATCGAGCTCAAAATTCTTCTCTTGGGACTATAAAGTAGCAAAGACCATATTTATTAAGGAATTAAAATTACATATAGGATGTGAGAGTGGATGTAGGACAAGGGTCTAAACCACTATAAATCTCGTGTTATTTATTGTTTTATATGTTTTATCATCTGTTACATCATAACTTTCATAAGCATAGGTTTTAAAAGAGTTAAAATCACAAATTAAGTTTTTCATAATCAGCTGATAAACTCATTGTTTAATCAAAGTCATTTTTTGTAAAAGGTTTAATTCATTCAACCCACGAGTCTAAACAGTTACGGCCTACACTATTTCGCACTAACAATTGTATAGATAGTTTTCCATCTGATTAACTAACAAGAAATCAGTAGGTTAGTTCTCCATCCTCGCTGTACTTACACTCGTACTCGATCAAAACATACTTATTGCATCAGACGATCGACTTGGTATATAACTATGTTGTTTACATCATCTGATCTTACGTACACACAAAAGTTTAAGAAAATAACAAAGTTTATTCATCCCCTTCTAAACTTTGTGCATCATACTCGTTTATAGGGCCCAACTGGTCTCACACAGATTTTTGTCTTAAAAATCTAATATATTTTTTAAAAACAATAATACAATTAATACTACATTTAGATTTCATTTGTGGTCAATATTAAAAATCACACTACAAGAAACAGGGCGAATAGCGACGAAAAATTTGCGACAAATCTAAATTTTATCGCTAAAATAAATTTTTAGCAACGAAATATAAAATTTCGTTGCTAAATTCTTAGATTTAATATTTGCGACAAAATTTATATATTTCATCGCTATATTAGAAATAAATTGCTTCATTTCGTTTTTAATCAAAATAGCAATGCAAATTATATTTCGTCGCTAATATTTTGCAACGAAAGAGAAATTTTTGTCGGTAAATTCTTAGATTTAATATTTGCAACGAAATTTATATATTCCATCTCCATATTAGAAACAAATTGCTTCATTTTTTTGTTAATAATCAAAACAACAATGAAAATTATATTTCGTCGCTAATATTTTGCGATGAAATGGAAATTTTCGTGGCTAATTTTTTGAAATTAATTTTTGCAACAAAAATTTATATATTTCATCGCTATATTAGCAACAATTTACTTCATTTTGTTGTTAATAATCAGAACAAGCAATGAAAATTATATTTCGTCGCCATTTGCGATGAAATATAAATTTTCGTGGTTAATTTCTTGAAATTAATTTTTCTAACAAAATTTATATATTTCATCGCTGTATTAACAACAAATTGCTTCATTTTGTTATTAATAATAAAAACAAAATCATATGTTGCCGCTAATATTTTGCGATGAAATAAAAAAATTTGTGGCTAATTTCTTGAAATTAATTTTTGCAACAAAATTTATATATTTTATCGCTATATTAGCAACAAATTGCTTCATTTTGTTGATAATAACCAGAACAAAAATTAAAATTATATTTCTTCACTAATATTTTACGATGAAATATAAAATTATTTGGCTAATTTATTGAAAATAATTTCTGCGATGCAATTAAAATATTTCATCTCTATACTAGCAACGAATTGCTTCATTTTGTTATTAATAATTAGAACAACATTAAAAATTATATTTCCTCGCTAATATTTTAGCCATAAAATTGAAATTTGTATGACTAATTTTGTGAATTTAATATTTGCGAGAAAATTAAAATATTTCATCACCTTATTAGCAAAACAATATTTTATTTTATTGTCAATAATTAGAACAATAATAAAAATTATATTATGTCTCTAATATTTTAGTGATGAAATAAAAATTTTCATGTTTAATTCTCATGAATTAAAAATGGTTGTCGTTTAAACATAATAAAGAGAAAAAAAAAAACTGAGTGCATGCATATTGTGAAACAATAGAGACGATTCCAACACTATGATGTTTGAAATAATATGATCAATGTAATTTCATTTACACTCATTAATTAGACATATTAAGTTTTTTGTTTGATTTATTTTGGGGTATAATTTCTTTATTTCATTATGTATAATTTGTTTTATGTTTTTCTGCTTTCTTGATTTCATTAATTATCTGTTGTTATTTCTACTAAGAGTGAGGGAAGAGTACTACTTCAACTATGCATATTAAATCTAGAAAATCGGTTTAAATGTTTAATAATTCTCCAAAATTTTGTGTCTTATATAAATCAGTTTGAATGTTTATAAAAATATTTATAAATATAAAGATGCAAATGAAGATGGACATAAAGTAGAGAGGATGAATATTGGATGTAATATTTACTAGTTTTTTGGAATTGTTAAAGTAGCATTGATTTTTTACAATTGAAATTGTTTTAAAAATTACAATATATATATATATATATATATATATATATATATATATAATTCTTACAAGTTAAAAATTAATCAATTAATATATGTGAAATAAATTAATTAAATGAGTAAAATTAACTAATATATTAATATATGTAAGAATATATAAATAATATTAAAAACTAAACCAAAAAGTTGTCTGATTCAGGTGGAATTCACACATTTTAGAGGCACATGTGAAGCGTATTTTGATGTGGATTTCATTGATTTATGCATTGAATATGATTGTTTTGGTCGAAATAAGAGGAAGATAGTGTTTTGTCGATTTTGTAGGTAAAACGATGGAATTTGGGAGCAAAACACATATCACAAGTGATTGGATCGGAAAGAGGAGTGCCCCATTGGATCCGGCTCGAAAAACGGAGTGGAATAGCCAAAAGAATCGAGTAGTCGGAATCTCAAGATACGGAGGGACGAAGTTGGAGGACGAAAACGAAGGACGGAGCCAAGACGAAAGTTTGGCCCGGCCGGGCCACATCACCCGCCCGGCCGGGCGACCGAGCACCAAAATTTTGGCCGAATATGAAGGTTCGGCCCGGCCGGGCGGTCAAATGCCAGATTTTGGCCAAGATACGAAGTTATGGCCCGGCCGGGCGGCATCACTCGCCCGGCCGGGCGGCCGAGAAAGCCAAACCATCCTCCAACTTACGAAGTTTCCGCCCGGCCGGGACGCATCACTTGCCCGGCCGGGCCGCCTCCCCCCTGTTTTTGTAACACTCGGCCAACACTCCCGCCCGGCCGAGCCACTTTCCCACCTGGCCGGGCCAACCCATTTTCGGTGCCAAACTTGTATTTTCTCCATTTTCAAGGGACCAACTTGCAATTCTTACACCCAAACCCTACCCCAACACTATAAATACCTCACTTCTTAAATTCAAAAGCACCTTACCTCTCCTTCAAGCATTCTCATACACAATCACACACACTTGGAGGTTTTCTTCACCTACTTCTTCAATTCTTCATCAATTCATGCAAGGGGGCCACCATTAGCTTTGGAATTTGATTCCTCACCATACAATAGTCTAAGCTTTCTTTTCTCTTCACTTTTTATTGCTTTTATCTTAGTTTTCTTTGTAATTGGATTATGTTGTTGATTGGCTAGAACACTTTTGGTTCTAGGGCCTTGTAAATACTTGTGATGAAGTTTATGAATTAATGTTTTGCTTAATTGGTGTTTGTGTGGCTAAATTCTATTTGGATGCTTGGTTTATATTGCAAAACATGTCATTAGTGTACAATAGTGATGTGTTGATCATAGTTAATTGAATTAGGTTGAGAAATCTAGTTTGATTGATTGATTGCAAGCATTTGACCTAATTTTATTGTGAGATTGAAAGATGATCAATGATTAGGAAGATGTGTGATGATCCTAGGAGCTTGATTGGGTTCTATTGTGCAATTTAGGTAGAAATACTAAGTTGTGTGATATTTCCTTTGGATTATTTGGATTGAAGAAACTTTTAATCCATTATTATGTGATCAAACTTATAGACAAAGCATGAACACCACTTAAGTAGATAGTTAATCATAGATGGGTTCATGAGTATTGCATGTCCTTTAGGACCTACTTTCTCTTAATTGAGTTTTCATCTGTTTTCCACCTCGTTTCTTGATTTGCATGGTATTCGATCGATTTCTTCATTACTCTTTTCATTGTTTACTTGTGACAAATTGGTAGGCAATTTTAGGGTAATTCACCACCTTCACTTAATCGATCGCGTCTAAATAGAATTCCGTTAACAAAATACACTTTTACGCTATACCTCCTCGTGGGATCGACCTCGTACTTATCACGCTACGATAGATGCCGTATACTTGCGGTCGTATATTTTAGTGTTGCATAAGACGTGAATCGAGTTTATGGCACCATTGCCGGGGAGGTTTTATAGCTCTAGAGTGTAGGTTAATAGAGTTTTAGTTTAGACATTTTACTTGCTTTCTTTATTTGCAAAAATCCAAAAATATTTATGTTTGTTACTTTGATCTTACTTGTATTTCTCACTTTCGCTTGATCTTTTGAAAGATATGGTTTATGATCACACGATATAGGAGGAACCAACAAGAAGTGTTACCATTAGATTCGGAGATCGAAGCCAATTGTCGAAGAAGGAACGCCGAAAGGAGAAGGATTGAGTTGGAAGAAATGAATCGAAGGGAAAATCCAATTGTAGAAGAAGTTGAGGAGGAATTTGAGAATCAAGGGGTGGAAGGAGTTGAGGAACCGAATCGGAATGGAGGTAACCGACCTCAAGGAGTGTTAAGGGACAACTTTCGCCGGAGAGTTAGAGAAAATGTTGGTGTGGAAAGAGATGGAAGGCCAAGGGAGGATGAAGAACCAAAAAGAGTCTTGAGAGACCACTTCCGTCCTATTCCAAGGCCGTATGGAGGAGCGGGTCGGGAACCCGTGGATGCACACAACTTCGAACTCAAGCCGGCCTTAATAGTCATGGTCCAAAATAACCAATTTGGTGGGCTCTCCAAGTAGGATCCTAACCTCCACTTGTCTCAATTCCTCGAGATAAGTGGAATGGTTAAGATCAACCGTGTCCCCCAAGACTACATCCGCTTGTAACTCTTCCCCTTCTCACTCCGGGACCGAGCAAAGCAATGGTACCTCTCTCTTGACTTGAGGACCATTAAGAATTGGGCCGACCTTGTTGATGCATTCCTAATGAAGTATTTCCCTCCGAGCAAGACTATCCAAATCCGAGGGGAGATATCCTCATTTAGGCAAGACGACGATGAGTCATTGGCCGAAGCTTGGGAGCGCTTTAAGGATTTGATAAGAAGTTGCCCTCAACATGGTTTTTCACGAGACCAATTGATATGTTACTTCTACAACGGGATGGACCACCGTACGAGAGGGATGATGGATGCCTCGGCCGGTGGAGGTTCTTTGTTGGGCAAGACAACGGAAGAGGGTTATGTGCTATTAGAGGAGATGGCAAAGAACGGGAACCAATGGCCATCCGAGAGAAGGCAAACCTGGAAAGTTGCTTCCACTAGAGAATCAGAAGATTTTGCTACTCCATCCAACAAGATGGATAAATTGACTTCGATGATGGCGGCCAAGTCATTAGTGGGACCGAGTGACGATCAATATGAAGAGGCCCACTATATGAACAATCAAAGGGACTGACATTTTCGAGAAAGAGGTTGGAATGAGAGGCAAAACCCTCCTAATCCGAATCATTACCACCCCGGGCTGAGGCAACATGAGAACTTCTCTTATGCAAATACAAGGAATGCCATCATACTACCTCCGAATTTCAATGTGAGAGATGGATCAATTGTGGAATCTTCATCAAAACCATCATTGGAAGACATGTTCGGTGCTTTCATGGGTGAAACAAAGAGCTACATGGCCAAGACTTGGCAAAGAATTGATGAACAAGGAGAGATGATAAAAGATGTGACCACCCACATGAAGGCCATGGAGAAACAAATGAGCCAACTCTCTAATGTTATTGGAAGTCAACATACACCGGGGAAATTTCCTTCAAACACGGAGCTTAATCCCAAGGAGCATTGTAAGGCTATCAAACTAAGGAGTGGGACAAGCTACGAGGAGCCAAAGATGCCACAAGAGGAGGAAATTGTGAATGCACCCATGGATGTTGACAAAAAAGAAGGACAAGAGAAAGATAGGCAAGAAGAGATAGTGAGAGAAGAAGAGAAAGAAGAGGAGAAGAAGAGTGAAGAGGCAATCCCTCCTCAAGACAAAGACAAGAATGTAGTGCATCTCCCATACCCTCAAAGATTGAAGAAGAAGGGCTTGGACAACAAATTTGCCAAGTTTGTGGAAATGTTTAAGAATATCCATATCAATATCCCCTTTGCCGAGGCTCTAGAACAAATGCCCCATTATTCCAAGTTCTTGAAGGAAATCATGTCAAACAAGAGCAAAATGGTGGAGTTCGAAACGGTACACTTGACCGAGGAGTGTAGCTATATAATCCAAGCCAAGCTACCTCAAAAGCTTAGAGACCCTGGATCCTTCACCTTGCCATGTGTCATTGGAGATGGAGGTACATTTAGAGCTTTGTGTGATTTGGGAGCAAGCATTAATCTTATGCCTTTGTCTATATTCAAATCTCTTGGTTTGGGGAAGCTTACACCAACCACAATGAGCCTTCAATTGGCGGATCTATCCATGACGTACCCTTTGGGTATAGTAGAGGATGTGTTGGTTAAAGTCGATAAATTCATTTTCCCGGTGGACTTTGTGGTGTTGGACATGGAGGAGGATAAGTACATTCCACTAATCTTGGGAAGGCCATCCTTAGAAACCGGAGGGGCTATCATAAATGTAAGGAAAGGGGAGTTGGAGCTTCAAGTGAACAATGAGAAAGTCTTGTTCAACATTTACAAAGCTATCAAATTCCGAGATGAGGTCTTTGAGTGCAACATGATCAACAGTGTGTGAAAGTGTGCGGTATGGTATGTATATGAAGTGTTTAAGTTTAATAGAATAATGTTGTACTAAATGTTGTGACAATTGGTACAACACTGACTCTATCAGAATATCAGAAATTATGATTCACACAGCGGAAGACTTGAAACACTAAAAACAAACGTGACACAATGGAAATAATTTTCACATAGATTTTATAAATAAAAATCTATGCTAGCCTTACGGCGAAAAACAATACTTATCTTCAAGTATAAATGTTGTGTGAAATGTTACAGCATTAACATTCACAACAGAAACTACAAACGAGGCAGGTGCCTTGTTCTAAAAATGAACTAAGTGTATAAGGTATACACTGTCGAAATGCCTAGTCTATCTAATGATTACACTCTCAATAGATAAGAAGACACACAGCCATACGGGTGGGATACGAACGTATGATCTAAAAGGTAGTTCTACTGGCCACAATTCCTAACAGGGATATACGCTCGGTCTAGGAAGTTGATCGAATAGAGTACACTGATTTGAGAAGCCTTCCATCGGTATTTATAGTAGTGGGGTGCTGATTCCAGAGGCTTCCACAATGAGGTCCTATTTTTTAGGAACTCAACTTCCATGATCTTTTTAGATCTTTCTTGAATGCTCCAGGTCGTTCCAAATGGTTCCAGGCCGTTCTAGCATGTTCTCCAATGTTCTGGAATCTTCCAGGTTCCAGATCCTTGTAGAAGCTTCTAGATCCTGCCAGAAATGCGACAACATTTAGATCAACATTTAATGTAGCATTTCAGAAAAGACTTAGAAAAAATCTCGGAAGGTCAAATTAAGATGTTGTTGATAATGTTAAGGCATTTAAGGATTAACAACATCTACAATCTCACCCAATTTGACCTTTCGACTACAACACACCTGATGCACATATATTTCTATACATACTCAGTATTATGTACTTAGTTGAGGTTAACATCATTGCTAAGCACTAGTCAAGACAATACCTGTTGTAATCGTTCGATCAAATCAAATGAAGATCAGAGATAATTTTACAATGATCCGTGCCATAAGATCAAGATAAATGTTATCCAAAACAGAACAAGTATACACACTACACTTATTCACAACATAAGTAACTTTACTTAAGATCATAAGTTGAACTGGAAGAATTAACTTAGAATCTAAGTAAGACACTAACAAAAAAACAAAACAAAAAATTCAGAGAAAAACATAATGTATAAAGAATATAAACAGAAACAGAAACTAACACTATACACAACCTGCAATAGTAGACACACGACAATCTGTAAACAAATTAAGCAAGGCAGTAAACAAATATCAAGTGGAACCATTAAACAAGTTGCAGTAATAAACATCCTATCATCTAGAAAAATAAACAACAAGTGTATCAGGATTTCAGAATATCAACTTAAACATTAATTACAAAGGTAGAACTGAATGAATGGCTTATATTGCTGTGGTAACAGCTGCAGCATCATCTTCCTGCACCATAGCCATTGTGGAATTCAGATCTCCCCCTGTCTAACAGCTTTCTCCAGGAAGATCACCATACAAGGTGTCCATTACAGCAGCATCATCATCATCTCCTTCATCAACAAAGTAAGTATATGCAAGGTGTGCAACTACATCAGTAACAACAGCATCTCCAGCAGCATCAGGTCCATCACCAGCATCAGCAGCAGCTGGAACTCCATCATCATTAATCTCCTCAATGACTACACTGGAGTTGGATGGTGGTGGTACTCCCCCTGTTGTAGGTGAAATGAGGTTGGTCCACCTGTCCTTCAGGAACTGAAGTTCATCTATTGTTTCCTGCAAGTGTTGGAGTTGGAGTTTGATGAATTCCTGTGAAAGATACACATTACCAGAAATGTTGATACGGATGTTCTCAACATTTGGGGTTGCATTTCTGTGTCTTGGTCTGGATGATTCAGGATGATCAGTAGTAGAGGGTCTGGTTGGTTCTGGTTGAGCAGAAGTAGAGGGTCTTTGCTGATGTTCAGTACCAGGAGCAAGCAAGGGCAGATCAATTACTCTATCCCCAGTGAGTAAGGCAGGAGCTATGGCCAATAATGGAACTCTCCCCCTCAACACATCAGTGTTCTTGGCAACAAATCCATGATGCCTCAAATAATTGGAAATCAGAACAGGATAGGGTAAATTGCCTTTTTCAGAAACTCTCCCAGTAAATCTCATCATATGTTGGAATATTGTGAGACCCAAATTAAACTTCTTAAGCACAGAAATCCTATATATCAAAACAGCTTGATCCTTAGTGATCTTGGTAGTATTTGTGGTGGGAATCCAATTGTAGATGATGAGTTTGTATAACACAGAGTGTAGGGAAGTGAGGTCTTTGGCTAGCATGTGTCTAGTCCATTTAACTACCCTACCAGCAGTTATAGCAGAAATGACCACATCCATGTCAGGTTCTTCATCAACCTCAACATTGGGAATTTCTAAAAACTCATTTATCAATTCAGGAGTAAAAGGTACATCCCTCCCCCTAAAATTAACAGTCCCATACCACTTAGAAGATCTCCTACCAGTGCTCTTTTTCAAACATGCATAGAATTCATATGCCCAATTTGTCAAGAAAGATTCACCAAAATTTACAGCATGCATCAAATTCCTTTCTTCTAAGAAACTAACCATGCCTTTACTATCAAAATCAGGTATATTTATCCTCTTCTCTATCAACAGTTTTCTCTTAGAATAAATGGCCAATCTATTCTCTAGAGTATCAAGAGAATCAGAAATACCTTTCTCTTCAGAAGCGAGGGCATCTGAGCTTGGTGTAGAGCTTTTAGCAGAGCTCTGTTCAGGGCTGCTTGCTGCACTGGAAGAGCTAGAGCTATCCCCACTGCCACCATCTTCAGGTTCTGGTGCAGCTTCTTTTGCAGCAGCATAGTGCTCAACATTTTTCTTAAGAGACTTCAGAATGTCTCTCAAGCATCTTTCAGAATCAGAATTGGATTCTGACTCAGCTGGTTCATCTTCAGTGATCATCTTCTCTTTGCCTTTTGGTTCAGCAACAAACTTTCCTTTCCCTTTCTCTTCAGCAACAACCTTCTTTTTGAATTTTTCAGCAGCAACAGTCTTAGCCTTCTTTGGTTTCTCAGCAACAACAGGAGCTTCATCTTCAGAATCTGTGAACACTTCGATAGGTTCACCAGCATCAGCTCCAGCCTTCTTCTTTTTCCTCATGGATTCAGAATAATCCACACGAGTAAAAACGCGGTTTGATCTCCTCCTTCTTTGTACAGGGCTTCTCTGTCTTTTCCCTTTTTGTGCATTCTTCTTGAGAGGAATGGGGGCAGACTCATCTGAAACAGAGAGTGAAGAGTTTGTACCTTCAGAAATGTTTGCATCCTCCATTTCAACGTCTTCAGGGTCAGACGTGGCAGTGGCTTCTTCTTCAACAGAAGCTTCAACGTTCTCAGCTTGCGGTTCGTGAACAGAGGGTGATTTGAGGCTTTTTGAAGCAGAAGCCATCTGGGCAGTTTGCTCAGCCAAATAGCTCGAGATGTCCACCGTGATACCTCCAAAAGTCATCACGGGCAGATGGCATGTAGTTCGAAGAGTATCTGACACCTCTTCGATCGCCCTAGTGACCTGTTCAACGGTTGCATCTTGAGGGAAGTTTGTTTGAGGAGCAGTTTGAGGAGTGGTTTGAGGAGTGGGAATAGTTGTTGATGGTGTTGCAGAGACATTCGAGTCAGCATTTGAAGCAGTAGAGTTTTGTGAAGCCATGGAAGCAAGAATTTCGAGAGGATTTGTGCGAGAGTGAGATGAGGTTTTCGAATCAGAGAGAGATTGTGAGGAATTCGAGTTTGTTCCAGTCATTTAAGTTAGGCGGTTGGAATTTCAAGGTAAGGATGGAAATTTGCACACACTTCTTTGAGATATACACAACCAAATAACAATTCTGCAATCTTAGTACTCAACACAATCAGAAATCACAATTAGCAAATAAATGGCATCTTATGTTCGATATTTATAGAGAGAGTAATGTAGTTGGAGGTTAAGAAAATAAAACAGAAGAATTAATCTAGAATTTTCGAAAGTGCTTCCACATTATTAGCCACAACCTAGATCATGGTTAATTAGTGGGAGAAATCAATTAATTAAATAATTAAGAAGCTTCCAGAATTAATTTCGCATAATCTGAAAAAAAAAGGATAAGGGTCAGTAATTAATTAAATAAATAAAATGAATCTCAATAAATAATTAAATAATTACAACAGATAAAAATAAATTTGAATCAGGCAATGTTGTGCTCAAAACTGTTACAAACACCTCAACACGGTTTTTACATGAATTTGCTTCATTTGTGTTGCACCATATATATATTTTTTTTTGTGTTATAGCATCTAATTTGTATTGATCCATTGTTCCTGTAGAGTACATCGTAGTAGCGAACTCCGTGCCCCATACTTACTTAATGGATTACAAATATGTTGATGTTTTTACCAAATATCACCTTTTGAAAAGAAGGCATCGTAGTAGTGAACTCCGTGCTCCATAGTTACTCAGTGATTTGGTACATCTTTTAGTATGCTAATAACATTCTCATTTTTATGCATTTGAGAGGTGTAAGACGTTTATTTTTGCACTCCAAGGTTCTTAGATTCGTAGATATTTTACAAAGGAATTATTTAACTAAGTAAGAAATAAATTCAACTTATAAAATTTATACAACCCATGATGTTGTCCCAAATGCTACCGCATTTGTGACAACATCCATCCGAATTTTTCAGATAGTGCTCATGCCAAGAGATTTCCTCAAGATAGAGAATCTCTCATGGTCTAAGGCTTTAGTAAAGATATCAGCATTCTGTTTTTCAGTAGGTACATACTCCAACTTAACAATATTCTTCTCTACTAAATCTCTCATAAAATGGTGTCTAATGCTAATGTGCTTTGTGAGTGAGTGTTGTACAGGATTTTTAGAAATGTTAATGGCACTAGTATTATCACAAAAGATAGTAAGTATACCATTCTCAATACCATAGTCATGGAACATCTTGCTCAGCCACAAGAGTTGTGTGCAGCAGCTTCCAGCAGCAATATACTCAGATTCTGCAGTGGATTGTGAAACACAATTCTGTTTCTTGTTGTGCCATGATACAAGATTGTTTCCCATGTAAAAAAATCCTCCACTCGTACTCTTTCTATCATCTATGTCTCCAGCCCAATCAGCATCACTATAACCAATCAAAATGTTGTTGGTGTCCTTAGTATACCAGATTCCAAGGTCACTTGTTCCTGAAACATACTTGATGATTCTCTTCACAACATTCAGGTGTGATTCATTTGGATTTGCTTGGTACCTAGCACAAACACACACACTGTACATAATATCTGGTCTACTAGATGTTAAATACAATAAACTACCTATCATGGATCTGTAAAGTGTTGGATCAACATCTGTTCCAGCACTATCTTTGCAAAGTTTCAAAGTAGATCCCATAGGAGTTTTCATTGGTTTTGAATTCTCAAGACCAAATCTTTTAACCAAGTTCTTAGCATACTTACTCTGGGAGAAGAAAATACCATCATTGCACTGTTTGATTTGAAGACCTAGAAAATAGTTCAAGTCTCCAACCATACTCATTTCAAATGTTGCAGTCATTGCCTCAACAAAGTTACTCAACATTTTATCACAAGTAGAACCAAACACAATGTCATCAACATATATTTGTGCAATAAGTAAATCTCCTTCAGTGTGCTTAATGAACAAAGTTCTATCTGCTTCTCCTCTAATAAATCCATATTCCAAAAGAAAGTCAGTAAGCCTACCATACCATGCTCTAGGAGCTTGTTTAAGACCATACAATGCTTTCTTAAGTTTATATACATGATCAGGATATTGTGGATCTTCAAATCCTTTAGGTTGTTCAACATATGCTTCTTCATTCAATATGCCATTTAGAAATTCAGCCTTTACATCAGTTAAGGCTTCTTTAGCACTCTTAGGTTCAATTTCAGATAAATAGCATTCAACATTTACAATGTTACACATAGAAGACATGCATATTGTTCTTACCACATCTACCTTGTTTGATCTTACTCTTCCTCTTGTTTGCACTCCAACTGTAGCATCACCTATGATTTGGTCAGAAGGATGACTTTTACCTATTCTTGAAGAAGGATTCGTTTTGGGAATGTACTGGTCATTCTGTGAAGTTACAACTGTCTGTTCTGTAGATGTTGACCCAGATGTGTTAACATTTGGTGCAACATTCTCAGACTTCAGTGTATTCTCAGAAGTGTCAGTAACCTATGATACATCTTCTTCATCTTTGTCATCTGTAAGACCTTTATCATCATCAAACACAACGTTAACAGATTCTTGAACAGTGTTAGTTCTAAGGTTATATACTCTATAAGCTTTACTATTTCTAGAATAGCCTAAAAAGAAACCTTTATCACTTTTAGAATCAAACTTATGAAGTTGATCCCTATCATTCAGAATATAACACACACAACCAAATACATGAAAATATTTCACACTTTTTTTTCTGTTGTTCAAAATCTCATAAGGTGTTTGACTTGTGCCAGAACGAATAAAAACCCTATTAATAACATGACATGCAGTATTTAATGCTTCTCCCCAAAATTTCTTAGCAAGACATTTGGATGTTAGCATAACTCTAGCCATTTCTTGTAAAGTTCTATTCTTTCTTTCAACAATTCCATTTTGTTGTGGAGTTTTAGGAGATGAATATTCTTGCAGGATACCCTTTTTATCACAAAAATCATTAAACATGCTGTTTTCAAATTCCCTACCATGATCAGTTCTAATACGGCCAACTTTCAAGTTAAACACATTTTTGAACCTCTTATAAAGAATTTTAAATGCAGCAAATGCTTCATATTTGTCTCTTAAAGACTCTACCCAGGTATATCTAGAAAAATCATCTACCACAACTAAGGAATACCTCTTTCCTCCAATGCTTTCAGTTTCCATAGGACCCATCAAGTCCATGTGCAGTAATTCAAAACATCGATGTGTAGTACAATGTGACAGCATTTTGTGCGACATTCTTACCTGCTTACCTTTTTGGCATGGTCCACATACAGTGTTGTTGTGAAGACTGAGTTTTGGAATTCCTTTTACTGCATCTGCTTTGATTAGTCTATTCATTGCTCTGTAATTTGCATGACCCATTCTTTGATGCCATAAGACATTTTCATCATATTTTGACAAGTTACACATATTTGTTCCAATAAGATAGCAATTATCAGCTGACCTAGTACCAGTCATAACACAAACTTCATCTTTATTAAGAACATAACATGAATCTTTATCAAATTTCACATGCAAATTATCATCACAAAGTTGACTAATGCTAATCAGATTTGCAAGTAAGCCATCAACATGTAAGACATTTTTAAGCTTAGGAAAACCTTTAACATTCAAAGTTCCTTTACCAAGAATCCTTCCTTTAGAACCTCCACCATATGTAACACTACCACTATTCAAGGTCACATAATCAGATAAGAAATCAGTACGACCTGTCATATGTCTAGAACAACCACTATCAAAATACCATGAATCAGGTAGACATGCTTTTAAGGAGGTATGAGCAACATTGCAGGTAGTTTTTTATTTCCATGCAGATTTCATAAACTGTTTACCAGGATGTGACAGTTTTTTATGCAGCATTTTCAAAGTTTTCTGTTCTTCAAACAATTTTATACAGTAAGGACGAATATGACCAACTTTGGAACAGTAATGACAGATATACTTCCTTTTAACCTTGTGAGGATCTGATTGTGCAGATGTTGCATCAGATGTGACAACATTTGCCTTCACAAATTTCACAGGTTTTCTAAATTTCTCAGAAATAGAAGCAGTAGTACCATCATAACCTAAACCATGAGTATTAGACTTACCAGTAGCTATAACATTATTTACCTCAGAAGCACTCTTGGAATATTTCTTGAAACATAAGGTGGAATTTATCAATTTCTCCTTTAATTTACAGATTTCCAGATCTCTTTTGGTAAGAATAACCTCTAGCTTGGTGATTGTGTCTTTCAGATCCTCATTCTCTTTATTCAAGGAATTAAGAGTGAGTTTCTGATTGTTCCAATCATCTAACAGCTTTTGGTGTTCCTTGTCATCAGTCCTTTTTCCTACATCATCAACCAAACCATTAAAACAGTTCAAATCTGGGTGACTCTGTTCTGATGTTGCTGTAGATGTTGAAGCATCAGGTACACCATCAGAATCTGTTTCATCCAGATCAACATCTGAGGAATCATTATAATCAATTCTGGTAAAATTAGAATATTCATTCTGATTTAATTCATCAAGATCATCATCATCAGATTCATCACTCAAGGTAGCACTAAAGTTCAGCTTTTGCTTAAGTCTAGTGTTGGCACATTCATTTGCATAATGGCCATAACCAGAACAAGCATTGCATTGAACTGATTTTCGAAATTCAGGATCATACCTTGGTTTACCTTCACTCTTTGATGGTATTGGTGTGAATTGACCTTTCCTCCTTTCTGGTTGAGGTGTTGATGTATTGATTTGAATCTTAGGCTGAATGTTTCTAGATTTGTTCACAGATTTCTTAAGAAACTTATTAAAGTGCTTAGTGAGTAAGGCAACATTGTTTGGATTTTTGAGGCATACATCAAGCAATTCTTCATCAGAGTCAACTTCAGTAATGATGGGTTGAGCTTCAGAAGTGTTTGATGTTTCCCCTTTAAAAACCACAACTTTCTTATCAGCATTAGCTTCATCATCTTGATTAGTGTTTATCTCATAAGTTCTAAGAATACTCACTAACTCATTTTGACTTAACTTATCTGTATCTTTTGCCTCTTCAATAGCACAAATTTTAGCATCAAATCTTTTAGGAACAGGTCTTAAAATCTTATGAACTACTCTAACATTAGAAATAGGGTCACCAAGAGAATGTGATTCATTGATAATCTCACTTAACCTTTCATTGTAGGCTGTAATTGTTTCATCTTCTTTCATTCTGAGATTCTCAAATTTTGTCCCCAACATTCGAAGCTTAGTCCTTCGAACACTTTCTGAACCCTCACAATGCTCTTGCAACCTGTCCCATGCATCTTTAGAAGTAGAACAGTTAGATATAATTTTAAACATTGAAACATCAACAGAAGTAAAAATAGCATTTAAAGCTTTAGAATTGTAGCTTGCTGTTGTTATTTCATCAGTCGTCCAGTCAACTTCTCTCTTGAGTTGTATTTCACCATCTGCGTCTGCTGGTCTTTTTGGAGCTTCCCAACCTGTAAGTACAGTCCTCCAGGCACGTTCATCAACTGACTTGATGTACATACGCATCTTAGGCTTCCAATAAGCATAATTCGAACCATCTAAAACGGGTGGCCTAAGTGCCGTGGATATGTGATGTGTTTCCATTGCTAACCTACACTAAAAACACACTTGACCAAAGATCTAACCTAGTGTCGTCAGGTATCAGCTCTGATAGCAACTGAAAGTGTGCGGTGTGGTATGTATATGAAGTGTTTAAGTTTAATAGAATAATGTTGTACTAAATGTTGTGACAATTGGTACAACACTGACTCTATCAGAATATCAGAAATTATGATTCACACAGCGGAAGACTTGAAACACTAAAAACAAACGTGACACAATGAAAATAATTTTCACATAGATTTTATAAATAAAAATCTATGCTAGCCTTACGGCGAAAAACAATACTTATCTTCAAGTATAAATGTTGTGTGAAATGTTACAGCATTAACATTCACAACAGAAACTACAAACGAGGCAGGTGCCTTGTTCTAAAAACGAACTAAGTGTATAAGGTATACACTGTCGAAATGCCTAGTCTATCTAATGATTACACTCTCAATAGATAAGAAGACACACAGCCATACGGGTGGGATACGAACGTATGATCTAAAAGGTAGTTCTATTGGCCACAATTCCTAACAGGGATATACGCTCGGTCTAGGAAGTTGATCGAATAGAGTACACTGATTTGAGAAGCCTTCCATCGGTATTTATAGTAGTGGGGTGCTGATTCTAGAGGCTTCCACAATGAGGTCCTATTTTTTAGGAACTCAACTTCCATGATCTTTCTAGATCTTTCTTGAATGCTCCAGGTCGTTCCAAATGGTTCCAGGCCGTTCTAGCATGTTCTCCAATGTTCTGGAATCTTCCAGGTTCCAGATCCTTGTAGAAGCTTCTAGATCCTGCCAGAAATGCGACAACATTTAGATCAACATTTAATGTAGCATTTCAGAAAAGACTTAGAAAAAATCTCGGAAGGTCAAATTAAGATGTTGTTGATAATGTTAAGGCATTTAAGGATTAACAACATCTACAGTGTGCAAGCTTGTGTGGATATGCATATGGAGAAGAGCAACTCAAAGGATCCACTTGACTTTTGCATAAGAAACTCTCTTACTTCACCCTCTCTTACTCCCTTTGATTTTAATTATGATGAGCTTAATGATGTAGAATTGTTTGAATATATGTGTTCTCTTGATTTTTTGAAGGAGCTTCCAATCAAGAAGGAGGAGAAATTCATGGAGATACGACAAGAAGCCAAGTTTGGGGGGGTTTTACTTGAAGAGTGTCAAAGAGTTCCTAATAAAAATCTTGACACTTGGCCCTCTTGTTACTCATTGGAAGCACAAAAGAATGGAGCTAAGGAGGAACCAAAAGCTCAAGAGAAAGGGAGGAAGCTAGACTTGAAACCACTTCCGGATCACTTAACATATGCTTATCTTGAACAAGGTGACCTCTTTCCGGTTATTGTTTCTTCACACTTGCATGAGCTTGAGTTAGAAAAATTGCTTAGGGTGCTTAGAACTTATAAATCGGCTATTGGTTGGGATATTTCGGATTTGAAGGGTATACCGGCTCATATTTGCATGCATAAAGTTAGTCTAGATGAGTCTATTAAGCCTAAATCCCAAGGTCAAAGAAGATTGAACCCCATAATGCAAGAGGTAGTGAGAAAAGAGGTGTTGAAGTGTGTTGGTCCCAAAAAGGAGTGTGACACGTGTATGGGGCGGGGGGAATACACGTGTATGTGTTTTTCAAAATCTTTTGCAATTAAGACAACACAGATAATCAGAGTTTAAATAAGTTACACAGTATGTCAAGTCCTACGAAAATACCAAATAGAATATTCTAACAGATCTTAACAGTAGGCAACTTGTATGTGGAATAAATGATAGGCCCTATTATACTCCTTAAATAATATGCACTCAAATACTATATTATCAAATAGCTGTAAGCAATTATAACAACACGAAAGCTAAAGCAATAAGATAAATGCAGTAAATAAGAACACAAGATGTATAGTGGTTCGGAGGCTAAACTGCTCCTACGTCCACTCTCCTAATTTAAAAGTATAATTCCTTAATCTCTTGGAATTAACTTGTTTTTACAGTGCCAAGGTGCACTCTACTTCTTCTTCTCCTCCTCTCTTGATTTCTTACAACCTTCTCTCATTGCAATACTCTCAACACTTCTACGAACTCAACAATACTCTCAAACTATCTCTCAAGGTGAAAGTAGGGTTTTGTTCTTCCACCAACTAAGTGTGATATCCTTTACAATTTAAGAACAAATGTAAAGGCTAGGATATCACTGTCTAGGCTTTGGATAATCAAACAGTAGGCTTGCCTAGTGGGGACTAAAGATACCACTCACTGAAAGTGTGGTGTGGTATGAAGTGTTTAAGTTTAATAGAATAATGTTGTACTAAATGTTGTGACAATTGGTACAACACTGACTCTAACAGAATATCATAAATTATGATTCACACAGCGGAAGACTTGAAACACTAAAAACAAACGTGACACAATGGAAATAATTTTTAACATAGATTTTATAAATAAAAATCTATGCTAGCCTTACGGCGAAATTCAATACTTATCTTCAAGTACAAATGTTGTGTGAAATGTTACAGCATTAACATTCACAAAAGAAACTACAAACGAGGCAGGTGCCTTGTTCTAAAAACGAATTAAGTGTATAAGGTATACACTATCGAAATGCCTAGTCTATCTAATGATTACACTCTCAATAGATAAGAAGACACACAACCATACGGGTGGGATACTTCGTATGATCTAAAAGGTAAAACTACTGGCCACAATTCCTAACAGGGATAAACGCTCGGTCTAGGAAATTGATCGAATAGGGTACACTGATTTGAGAAGCCTTCAATCGGTATTTATAGTAGTGGGGTGCTGATTCTAGAGGCTTCCACAATGAGATCCTATTTTTTAGGAACTCAACTTCCATGATCTTTCTAGATCCTTCTTGAATGCTCCAGGTCGTTCTAAATGGTTCCAGGCTGTTCTAGCATGTTCTTCAATGTTCAAGAATCTTCCATGTTCCAGATCCTTGTAGAAGCTTCTAGATCCTGCCAGAAATGCGACAACATTTAGATCAACATTTAATGTAGCATTTCAGAAAAGACTTAGAAAAAATCTCAGAAGGTCAAATTAAGATGTTGTTGATAATGTTAAGGCATTTAAGGATTAACAACATCTACAATCTCCCCCAATTTGACCTTTCGACTACAACACACCTGATGCACATATATTTCTATACATACTCAGTATTATGTACTTAGTTGAGGTTGACATAATTGCTAAGCACTAGTCAAGACAATACCTGTTGTAACCGTTGGATCAAATCGAATGAAGATCAAAGATAATTTTACAATGATCCGTGCCATAAGATCAAGATAAATTTTATCCAAAATAGAACAAGTATAAACACTACACTTATTCACAACATATGTAACTTTATTAAGATCATAAGTTAAACTGGAAGAAATTAACTTAGAATCTAAGTAAGACACTAACAAAGAGCAAACATCAGAGCAAAACATAATGTAAAAAGAATATAAACAAAACAGAAACTAACACTATACACAACCTGCAGTAGACACATGATAATTTGCAAACATATTAAGCAAGGCAGTAAACAAATATCAAGTGGAACCATAATTAAGCAAGTTGCAATAATAAACATCCTACCATCTAGAAAATAAATAACAAGTGTATCAGAATTTCAGAATTCAAACTTAAACATTAATACAAAGGTTGAACTGAATAAATGGCTTATATTGCTGTGGTAACAGCTGCAACATCATCTTCCTGCACCATAGCCATTATGGAATTCAGATCTCCCCCTGTCTAGCAGCTTCCTCCAGGAAGATCACCATACAAGGTGTCCATCTCAGCAGCATCATCATTATCTCCTTCATCAACAAAGTAAGTAGATGCAAGGTGTGCACCTACATCAGTAACAGCAGCATCTCCAGCAGCATCAGGTCCATCACCAGCATCAGCAGCAGCTGGAACTCCATCATCAGCAGCCATCTCTTCAATCACCACACTGGAGTTCAATGGTGGTGGTACTCCCCCTGTTGTAGGTGAAAGGAGGTTGGTCTACCTGTCCTTCAAGAACTGGAGTTCATCTATTGTTTCCTGCAAGTGCTGGAGTTGGAGTTTGATGAATTCCAGTGAAAGATACACATTACCAGAAATATTGATACGGATGTTCTCAACATTTGGGGTTGCACTTCTCTGTCTTGATCTGGATGATTCAGGATGATCAGTAGTGGAGGGTCTGGAAGGTTCTGGTTGAGCAGTAGATCTTTGCTGATGTTCAGTACCAGGAGCAATCAAAGGCAGATCAATTACTCTATCCCAAGTGAGTAAGGCAGGAGCTATGGCCAATAATGGAACTCTCCCCCTCAACACATCAGTGTTCTTGGCAACAAGTCCATGATGTCTCAAATAGTTGGAAATCAAAACAGGATAGGGTAAATTGCCTTTTTCAGAAACTCTCCCAGTAAATCTCATCATATGTTGGAAAATTGTAAGACCCAAATTGAACTTCTTAAGCACAAAAATTCTATATATCAAAACAGTTTGATCCTTAGTGATCTTGGTAGTATTTGTGGTGGGAATCCAATTGTAGATAATGAGTTTGTATAACACAGAGTGTAGGGAAGTGAGGTCTTTGGCTAGCATCTGCCTAGTCCACTTAACTACCCTACCATCAGTTATAGCAGAAATGACCACATCCATGTCAGGTTCTTCATCAACCTCAACATTGGGAATTTCCAAAAACTCATTTATTAATTCAGGAGTAAAAGGTACATCCCTCCCCCTAAAATTAACAGTCCCATACCACCTAGATGATCTCCTACCAGTGCTCTTTTTCATACATGCATAAAATTCATATGCCCAATTTGTCAAGAAAGATTCACCAAAATTCACAGCATGCATCAAATTCCTTTCTTCTAAGAAACTAACCATGCCTTTACTATCAAAATCAGGTATATTTATCCTCTTCTCTATCAACAGTTTTCTCTTAGAATAAATGGCCAATATATTCTCTAAAGTTTCAAGAGAATCAGAAATACCTTCCTCTTCAGAAGCAAGGTCATCTGAGCTTGGAGTAGAGCTTTTAGCAGAGCTCTGTTCAGGGCTGCTTGCTGCACTGGAAGAGCTATCCCCACTGCCACCATCTTCAGGTTCTGGTGCAACTTCCTTTGCAGCAGCATAGTGCTCAGCATTTTTCTTTAGAGACTTCAGAATGTCTCTCAAGCATCTTTCAGAATCAGAATTGGATTCTGACTCAGCAGGTTCATCTTCAGCAATCATCTTGGCCTTTCCTTTTCCTTTGGGATCATCAACAACTTTCTTCTTGGACTTCTCAGCAACAACAGTCTTAGCTTTCTTGGGTTTCTCAGCAACAACAGGAGCTTCATCTTCAGAGTCTGTGAACACTTGGATGGGTTCACCAGCATCAGCTCCAGCCTTCTTCTTCTTCCTCATGGATTCAGAATAATCCACACGAGTAAAAACGCGGTTTGATCTCCTCCTTCTTTGTACAGGGCTTCTCTGTCTTTTTCCTTTTTGTGCATTCTTCTTGAGAGGAATGGGGGCAGACTCATCTGAAACAGAGAGTGAAGAGTTTGTACCTTCAGAAATGTTTGCATCCTCCATTTCAACGTCTTCAGGGTCAGACGTGGCAGTAGCTTCTTCTTCAACAGAAGCTTCAACATTCTCAGTTTGCGTTTCGTGAACAGAGGGTGATTTGGGGCTTTTTGAAGCAGAAGCCATCTGGGCGGTTTGATCAGCCAAATAGCTCGAGATATCAACAGTGATATCTCCAAAAGTCATCACAGGCAGATGACCTGTAGTTCGAAGAGTATCAGACACCTATAGTTGCATCTTGAGGAAAGTTTATTTGAGGAGCAGTTTGAGGAGTGGTTTGAGGAGTGGGAACGGTTGTTGATGGTGTTGCAGAGACTTTCGAGTCAGCATTTGATGCGGTAGAGTTTTGTGAAGCCATGGAAGCAAGGATTTCGAGAGGATTTGTGCGAGAGTGGGATGAGGTTTTCGAATCAGAGTGAGATTGTGAGGAATTCGAGTTTGTTCCAGCCATTTAAGTTAGGCGGTTGGAATTTCAAGGTATAGGATGGGAATTTGCACACACTTCTTTGAGTTATACACAACCAAAAACAATTCTGCAATCTTAGTACTTAACAAATTCAGAAATCACACTTAGAAAATAAATGGCATCTTATGTTCGATATTTATAGAGAGAATAATGTAGTTGGAGGTTAAGAAAATAAAACAGAAGAATTAATCTAGAATTTTCGATAGTGCTCCACATTTTTAGCCACAACCTAGATCATGGTGAATTAGTGGGAAAAATCAATTAATTAAATTAATTAAATTAATTAAATAATTAAGAAGCTTCCAGAATAAAATTCGCATAATCTGAAAAAAATAGATGTGGGTCAGTAATTTATTAAATAAATAAAATAAATCTCAATAAATAATTAAATAATTACAACAGATAAAAATAAATTCGAATCAGGCAATGTTGTGCTCAAAACTGTTACAAACACCTCAACACGGTTTTTACATGAATTTGCTTCATTTGTGTTGCACCATATTTTTTCTTTTTGTGTTATAGCATCTAATTTGTATTGATCCATTGTTCCTGTAGAGTACATCGTAGTAGCGAACTCCGTGCCCCATACTTACTTAATGGATTACAAATATGTTGATGTTTTTACCAAAATATCACCTTTTGAAAAGAAGGCATCGTAGTAGTGAACTCCGTGCTCCATAGTTACTCAGTGATTTGGTACATCTTTTAGTATGCTAATAACATTCTCATTTTTATGCATTTGAGAGGTGTAAGACATGTTTATTTTTGCACTCCAAGGTTCTTAGATTCGTAGATATTTTACAAAAGTAAGAAATAAATTCAACTTATAAAATTCATACAACCCATGATGTTGTCCCTAATGCTGACGCATTTGTGACAACATCCATCCGAATTCTATTCAGATAGTGCTCATGCCAAGAGATTTCCTCAAGGTAGAGAATCTCTCATGGTCTAATGCCTTAGTAAAGATGTCAGCATTTTGTTTTTCAGTAGATACATACTCCAACTTAACAATATTCTTCTCTACTAAATCTCTCATAAAATGGTGTCTTATGCTAATGTGCTTTGTGAGTGAGTGTTGTACAGGATTTTTAGAAATGTTAATGGCACTAGTATTATCACAAAAGATAGTAAGTATACCATTCTCAATACCATAGTCATGGAACATCTTGCTCAGCCACAAGAGTTGTGTGCAACAGCTTCCAGCAGCAATATACTCAGATTCTGCAGTGGATTGTGAAACACAATTCTGTTTCTTGTTGTGCCATGATACAAGATTGTTTCCCATGTAGAAACATCCTCCACTCGTACTCTTTCTATCATCTATGTCTCCAGCCCAATCAGCATCACTATAACCAATCAAAATGTGTTTGGTGTCCTTAGTATACCAGATTCCAAGGTCACTTGTACCTGAAACATACTTGATGATTCTCTTCACAGCATTCACGTGTGATTCCTTTGGTTTTGCTTGGTACCTAGCACAAACACACACACTGTACATAATATCTGGTCTACTAGAGGTTAAATATAGTAAACTATCTATCATGGATCTGTAAAGTGTTGGATCAACATTTATTCCAGCACTATCTTTGCAAAGTTTCAAAGTAGATCACATAGGAGTTTTCATTGGTTTTGAATTCTCAAGACCAAATATTTTAACCAAGTTCTTAGCATACTTACTCTGGGAGAAGAAAATACCATCACTGCACTGTTTGATTTGAAGACCTAGAAAATAGTTCAAGTCTCTAACCATACTCATTTCAAATGTTGCAGTTATTGCCTCAACAAAGTTACTCAACATTTTATCACAAGTAGAACCAAACATAATGTCATCAACATATATTTGAGCAATAAGTAAATCTCCTTCAGTGTGCTTAATTAACAAAGTTCTATCAGCTTCTCCTCTAATAAATCCATATTCCAAAAGAAAGTCAGTAAGTCTACCATACCATGCTCTAGGAGCTTGTTTAAGACCATACAATGCTTTCTTAAGTTTATATACATGATCAGGATATTGTGGATCTTCAAATCCTATAGGTTGTTCAACATATGCTTCTTCATTCAATATGCCATTTAGAAATGCAGCCTTTACATCCATTTGATGAAGTTTAATATCAATAAAACATGCAATAGCTAGCAGTGATCTAATAGATTCTATCCTAGCAACAGGTGCAAAAGACTCGTCAAAATCAACTCCTTCAACTTGGGTGTAACCTTGTGCTACTAACCTAGCCTTGTTTCTAACAATATTACCAGATTCATCAGTTTTATTCTTGAATATCCACTTTGTTCCAATGACATTAGTATGACTAGGTCTTGGAACAAGTGTCCACACTTCATTTCTTTCAAACTGACCAAGTTCTTCATGCATAACATTAATCCAGTTTTCATCAGTTAAGGCTTCTTTAGCACTCTTAGGTTCAATTTCAGATAAATAGCATTCAGCATTTACTATGTTACACATAGAAGACATGCATATTGTTCTTACCACATATACCTTGTTTGAACTTACTCTTCCTCTTATTTGCACTCCAACTGTAGCATCGCCTATGATCTGGTCAGAAGGATGACTTTTACCTATTCTTGAAGAAGGATTCGTTTTGGGAACGTACTGGTCATTCTGTGAAGTTACAACTGTCTGTTCTGTAGATGTTGACCCAGATGTGTTAACATTTGGTGCAACATTCTCAGACTTCAGTGTATTCTCAGAACTATCAGTAACCTGTGATACATCTTCTTCATCTTTGTCATCTGTAAGACCTTTATCATCATCAAACACAACATTAACAGATTCTTGAACAGTGTTAGTTCTAAGGTTATATACTCTATAAGCTTTACTATTTCTAGAATAGCCTAAAAAGAAACCTTTATCACTTTTAGAATCAAACTTATGAAGTTGATCCCTATCATTCAAAATATAACACACACAACCAAATACATGAAAATATTTCACACTTGGTTTTCTGTTGTTCAAAAGCTCATAAGGTGTTTGACTTGTGCCAGAACGAATAAAAACCCTATTAATAACATGACATGCAGTATTCAATGCTTCCCCCCAAAATTTCTTAGCAAGAGATTTGGATGTAAGCATGACTCTAGCCATTTCTTGTAAAGTTCTATTATTTCTTTCAACAATTCCATTTTGTTGTGGAGTTTTAGGAGATGAATATTCTTGCAGGATACCCTTTTTATCACAAAAATCATTAAACATGCTGTTTTCAAATTCCCTACCATGATCAGTTCTAATACGGCCAACTTTCAAGTTAAACACATTTTTGAACCTCTTATAAAGAATTTTAAATGCAGCAAATGCTTCATATTTGTCTCTTAAAGACTCTACCCAGGTATATCTAGAAAAATCATCTACCACAACTAAGGAATACCTCTTTCCTCCAATGCTTTCAGTTTCCATAGGACCCATCAAGTCCATGTGCAGTAATTCAAAACATCGATGTGTAGTACAATGTGACAGCATTTTGTGCGACATTCTTACCTGCTTACCTTTTTGGCATGGTCCACATACAGTGTTGTTGTGAAGACTGAGTTTTGGAATTCCTTTTACTGCATCTGCTTTGATTAGTCTATTCATTGCTCTGTAATTTGCATGACCCATTCTTTGATGCCATAAGACATTTTCATCATATTTTGACAAGTTACACATATTTGTTCCAATAAGATAGCAATTATCAGCTGACCTAGTACCAGTCATAACACAAACTTCATCTTTATTAAGAACATAACATGAATCTTTATCAAATTTCACATGCAAATTATCATCACAAAGTTGACTAATGCTAATCAGATTTGCAAGTAAGCCATCAACATGTAAGACATTTTTAAGCTTAGGAAAACCTTTAACATTCAAAGTTCCTTTACCAAGAATCCTTCCTTTAGAACCTCCACCATATGTAACACTACCACTATTCAAGGTCACATAATCAGATAAGAAATCAGTACGACCTGTCATATGTCTAGAACAACCACTATCAAAATACCATGAATCAGGTAGACATGCTTTTAAGGAGGTATGAGCAACATTGCAGGTAGTTTTTTATTTCCATGCAGATTTCATAAACTGTTTACCAGGATGTGACAGTTTTTTATGCAGCATTTTCAAAGTTTTCTGTTCTTCAAACAATTTTATACAGTAAGGACGAATATGACCAACTTTGGAACAGTAATGACAGATATACTTCCTTTTAACCTTGTGAGGATCTGATTGTGCAGATGTTGCATCAGATGTGACAACATTTGCCTTCACAAATTTCACAGGTTTTCTAAATTTCTCAGAAATAGAAGCAGTAGTACCATCATAACCTAAACCATGAGTATTAGACTTACCAGTAGCTATAGCATTATTTACCTCAGAAGCACTCTTGGAATATTTCTTGAAACATAAGGTGGAATTTATCAATTTCTCCTTTAAGTTACAAATTTCCAGATCTCTTTTGGTAAGTATAACTTCTAGCTTGGTGATTGTGTCTTTCAGATCCTCATTCTCTTTATTCAAGGAATTAAGAGTGAGTTTCTGATTGTTCCAATCATCTAACAACTTTTGGTGTTCACTGTCATCAGTCCTTTTTCCTGCATCATCAACTAAACCATTAAAACAGTTCAAATCTGGGTGACTCTGTTCTGATGTTGCTGTAGATGTTAAAGCATCAGGTACAGCATCAGAATTTGTTTCATCCAGATCATCATCTGAGGAATCATTATAATCAATTCTGGTAAAATTAGAATATTCATTCTGATTTAACTCATCAAGATCATCATCATCAGATTCATCACTCAAGGTAGCACTAAAGTTCAGCTTTTGCTTAAGTCTAGTGTTGGCACATTCATTTGCATAATGGCCATAACCAGAACAAGCATTGCATTGAACTAATTTTCGAAATTCAGGATCATACCTTGGTTTACCTTCACTCTTTGATGGTCTTGGTGTGAATTGACCTTTCCTCCTTTCTGGTTGAGGTGTTGATGTATTGATTTGAATCTTAGGCTGAATGTTTCTAGATTTGTTCACAGATTTCTTAAGAAACTTATTAAAGTGCTTAGTGAGCAAGGCAACATTGTTAGGATTTTTGAGGCATACATCAAGCAATTCTTCATCAGAGTGAACTTCAGTAATGATGGGTTGAGCATCAAAAGTGTTTGATGTTTCCCCTTTAAAAACCACAACTTTCTTATCAGCATTAGCTTCATCATCTTGATTAGTGTTTATTTCATATGTTCTAAGAATACTCACTAACTCATTTTGACTTAACTTATCTGTGTCTTTTGCCTCTTCTATAGCACAAATTTTAGCATCAAATCTTTTAGGAACAGATCTTAATATCTTATGAACTACTCTAACATTAGAAATAGGGTCACCAAGAGAATGTGATTCATTGATAATCTCACTTAACCTTTCATTGTAGGCTGTAATTGTTTCATCTTCCTTCATTCGGAGATTCTCAAATTTTGTTCCCAACATTCGAAGCTTAGTCCTTCGAACACTTTCTGAACCTTCACAATGCTCTTGCAACCTGTCCCATGCATCTTTAGAAGTAGAACAGTTAGATATAATTTTAAACATTGAAACATCAACAGAAGTAAAAATAGCATTTAAAGCTTTATAATTGTAGCTTGTTGTTGTTATTTCATCAGCCGTCCAGTCAACTTCTCTTTTGAGTTGTATTTCACCATCTGCGTCTGCTTGTCTTTTTGGAGCTTCCCAACCTGTAAGTACAGTCCTCCAAGCACGTTCATCAACTGACTTGATGTACATACGCATCTTAGGCTTCCAATAAGCATAATTCGATCCATCTAAAACGGGTGGCCTAAGTGCCGTGGATATGTGATGTGTTTCCATTGCTAACCTACACTAAAAACACACTTGACCAAAGATCTAACCTAGTGTCGTCAGGTATCAGCTCTGATACCAACTAAAAGTGTGGTGTGGTATGAAGTGTTTAAGTTTAATAGAATAATGTTGTACTAAATGTTGTGACAATTGGTACAACACTGACTCTAACAGAATATCAGAAATTATGATTCACACAGCGGAAGACTTGAAACACTAAAAACAAACGTGACACAATGGAAATAATTTTTAACATAGATTTTATAAATAAAAATCTATGCTAGCCTTACGGCGAAATTCAATACTTATCTTCAAGTACAAATGTTGTGTGAAATGTTACAGCATTAACATTCACAACAGAAACTACAAACGAGGCAGGTGCCTTGTTCTAAAAACGAACTAAGTGTATAAGGTATACACTGTCGAAATGCCTAGTCTATCTAATGATTACACTCTCAATAGATAAGAAGACACACAGCCATACGGGTGGGATACTTCGTATGATCTAAAAGGTAAAACTACTGGCCACAATTCCTAACAGGGATAAACGCTCGGTCTAGGAAATTGATCGAATAGAGTACACTGATTTGAGAAGCCTTCAATCGGTATTTATAGTAGTGGGGTGCTGATTCTAGAGGCTTTCACAATGAGATCCTATTTTTTAGGAACTCAACTTCCATGATCTTTCTAGATCCTTCTTGAATGCTCCAGGTCGTTCTAAATGGTTTCAGGCTGTTCTAGCATGTTCTTCAATGTTCAAGAATCTTCCAGGTTCCAGATCCTTGTAGAAGCTTCTAGATCCTACCAGAAATGCGACAACATTTAGATCAACATTTAATGTAGCATTTCAGAAAAGACTTAGAAAAAATCTCGGAAGGTCAAATTAAGATGTTGTTGATAATGTTAAGGCATTTAAGGATTAACAACATCTATACTCACAGATGAATATGCTTAAAAGCTTTTAATCTCTCGAGTGTTTTGAATACTTTTGAATGCTAAAAAGATTGCTAGAATGTGTATGGCTTGTATGTCCCGTAATCTTGAAATGATTCAAGATGTGGCCTATTTATAGATGAAGCAAAACTATCCGTTGGTGGAGATAGCAAACTTATCCATAAATTTGAACTTTCAAATTGTTCAGGGGCCTGCATGCAAATAGTACATGCATTCACGTCCATTCTGCATTTTGCATTCCATTCTCAGAATTTGTTATGCGCAGTGACAGGTGGCATCAATTTATTGGTTGATTTGGAATAATTCCATCCTTTTCTCTAACGGCCTCGTACTGGGTAAAATGCCTAGTCATCCATCGTCTTTGACCATAAGTGTGCCAAGTCCAAAGTATATGAGTATCCAAATTCATCATACTTGACTTTTGTCATTCAACATACTTGTCTTCATGAGTCCTTGTCACTTTCTTCATAACACTTCAGCTTCTTGTCTTCAATGATACTTGTCTTCATGTGCTTTGTGGTTTCAGGTCATTTGTCATAGATTCAAAGAATAATCTATCTAAGAAAAATTAAAACTCCCTAACATATATGAGCTTTTCTAAACTGAAAATCTAGACTTGGCAAATCATCATACTTGGGGTTTTACTTAGGGTTTTGGTATCAAATCAAAATAAAATTTTCTTTTATTAATATAAACCATATCCCAACAATTTCCCCCTTTTTTATGATGCCAAAACCTACTTACTTCAAAAGATCCATAGGGATTTCTTTTTCAGTAGATTTGACAAAAACAGGACAACTAGCATGTATTTTCTATACTTAGAGAATTTCACAGAATAATTCCAGATAATTAACCTAAGAGGGCTAAGTTCTCTGAGTTCTATAAAACTTGATCTAAGCAAGAATCAATTTAAAATCATTTTGCTAGAGCCTATTTTAAAAATAACACAAGTATAAAGACTCAAAATTGTTGTCCAGTGCATGAAATAGATAATCATCATCCAAATAAAAATAGCACATAGTAAGAGCAAAAAGTTGTAAGTTCTAGCTCTTAAGGAGCAACAATTGTCTGGAAATTTAAAAATAAACATATATTAAAGAGTTCATGATAGTTTGAAATTGAATCTTGACTTGACCATCAGCAGCTTCATCACTTGGCTGCATCTGACTTCTTCTTCAGGAAGGTTGGGAGTTCCTTGAATAGTGGAGTCAGTCCATATGATGCAAAGTGTCTGTTCTTCAAGGCCATGACTTCCTCATTCTTCCCAATCAAGTCTTCATCCTTGACAAGTTGCACAAACTCATCAGTAATAACTTTTCGATCAATACCATTTCCATCAGCTAGCCTTCATTGGTGGAGTCCAGAAAATCTGTTCAGGAGCCTAGACAATCACATTCTCCTTTTGAGCAACTCCAAGAATCTTTGTGTACAATTCTGGATGATTCTCCATCATAAAACCTTCATAAAGACCATCAATGTCTTCAAAGTCTCCCCATCTCTTAACAACATAGAAGATATGATCCCATACTCGATTGGCTTCTCCCCAAGCACCATTGAGTTCAGCAGGAACCCAGCTGTCAGTATGAGGGATTCTTTTCAAGGTTTCAGTCTTTCTCTTAGCTCTGTTCTCCATCATCAGAGCATAAGAACTCTTGTAGGATTTAGAATTTCCTGGAAGAAAATTTTTGTGCCTCTTCAGTCTGGACTCTTCAGCTTCTTTGAACATTTTAGTCCTTTCTTCAATAACCAGCCTTCTTACTCCTCTTTTGGTCTCTGCATCTTGACCAGCTCCTTTAGCAAAGATATTAGCAACTTCTTCAAAACCAGGAGTTTTGGCTTTTTCAGGCTCAGCAATAACTTCTGGAGAAGCTCTCCTAACAGGCAACTTATTTTCCCTTCTTATCAATGTTGAAATTTCAATTTCCTCATCATCATCTGGTTCACTGGATTTGTACTTCTTGCTTCTCTCTTCATCAGAAATATCAGCAAGCTTCTTTCTTTTGAGAGTGGGCTTCCTTATCTTTCCACTTCTGGTCTTGGGGCAATCCTCCTCCTCTGTAACATCAGTGATTTCCAAAACTTTGGCTTTCCCTTTGCCAGTGCCTTTGCTACCTTCCCCCTTACTCTTCTCTTCCCCCTTCTTCATATCTTCCCCCTTTTTGGCATCATCAAATGCCTCAGGGTGGATGGGGTCAGCAGGGTTGGCATCAATCTTAGCCACAGTAAGTGAGAGTTCTTGTTGATAGGTGTCCATTCTTTTCATCTGAGCAGAAATGGGGTCAACATGATTTAGCAGAAAGGTAGAAATAGTGGAACTTACAGACTCTTCCACTTGCTTCTTCACAGCCTGATCAACTTGGGTCCTCATCATCTTGATTATCCCTTCCAAGTTGTCTTTGAATAAATCAGAAGCAGAATTCAGTGAACTCTTGATGGTTTCTCTAATCAGTTGATCTCTTTGACTCCCCATTGATTGAGTCAACTTTTCAATGTCTTTTGACAGCATCTGGGAAATCTCTTCCTTCTCCTTGGCAACTTCATCCTTTAGCCTCAGAATTTCCTCTCTGTCCTTCTTGATCAACTCCTTCCTAGTGTGGAAAAATGTGGTAACAACATCCGACATGATTTTTGATGACTCTCCAATCTTGAGGGTAGAGTCCTTCACTTCCTTTCCAACACTGTCCATATTTTTATCAAAGGTTTCAAAACCTTTTTCAATAGTTTCTAGCTTTATGGTTGTGGAGTTCATCTTCTCTTCCAGACTCTCCACCTTGATACATAATTCCAAAGAATTATTATAAACAGTTTCCTCCAAATTTTCCATCCTTCTTGTCATCCTCCTTGCCTTAGTGTTCAAATTGAGTAATGACCTGTGCTGGGCTTCATTTGTAAGAATGATAGTTTCATCCAAACTATCTCTGACATACTTTCCCATGTTTAGGCATAAACCTACAACATTCTCCAATCTCTTTCTTTCAGCTTCATCATTTGTTCAATCTGTGTATTGAACTCATCCTGTACAACTTTCAATCTTTCATCCTCCTTATCAATGATGCAGACTTCAGTTAGTGGAAGAGCATCTAGGTGAATTGGGAACTCCATCGAAGTTGATGGTGTTGTAGCTATTGCCTCATTTTCCAAGGGCTTCTCCATAGCAGCTGGTTCCTCAGGTTTCACAGCTTCCTCTTCAGCAGTATTGGCCTCCACTTCATCTTTCTTGGCCTCAGCTTCAGTGACTTCAGCAGGAGTTGACTCAATCAACTCAGCATCATGAATGTTAGAATTTTCAGCAGTTTTCTCAGTTAGAGTTTCAACAATGACAATCTCCATTGATTCAGTGGCTTGAACAACTGGCTGTGCTTCCTCTACAATATTTTCAATCAATTGACTTTGGTCAATTTCATCAATCTTTTCTCCTTCACTAGATTCTCCATTCTTTATCTCCTCAATGGCAGTCTCAACTCCATCAAAGAAATCTTTCTCACCAGGCCTTTTCCTTTCATTTCCTCCTTCATTGGTGTCTACCTCCATGGCAGCATTCTTTTCATCATCTTTGTCCTCAACAATCTTGGACATCTCCTCTGTCTTATCCTCAGTACTTTTGGACATCTCTTCTGTCTTGTCCTCAGCTTGCTTGGACATCTCAACATCCTCCTCCATCATGTCTTCAATGTTCAGATCAATCCCAACAATAATGGATTGAACAACTTCCTTTTGAATCTTAATGTTTACCAAGTTAGCAAACAGTCTTTCATCTGTTAATTCAAAAGTAGATTCCACCTCAGCAAATTCTGTCAATCTTGCCTCCTCATTTTCCCACCAGTCTAGTCCCTTGGACTCAATAACCTTCCCAATATCATACATGGATTTCTTCCTTATGTCCACAATCAATCTAAGATCATAGAAGATTGATCTTAAATCAGGATATTTGACAAGTTGAGGGTAAAGTTGGTCTATGAAAAATTTGGATTCATCTCTCAATGACATTTCATAGGTGTATTCAGGATATCTGACTTGGATGAGGGTTGGGGTTCTTAAAAAAGAATGGGTATGGGGGTATCAGACTTGTAGGCAATTTTAAGAATGGTTGGATCATTCAAGTGAGGGGTGGTTTCAATAGCTTTTGGGCTATGAATTGATGGTTCTGGATCATTCAAATCCAAGTTTTCAGGTGATATTCTCTCTTCATCATCATCACCTTCATCATCATCATCTGAACCTTCCAGTTCAGCTTGCTCATCCACATCAATTTCCTCATCAGAAGTATTAACATACTCCTCTTCAGTTTCTTCTCCACTCGAACTAGGGCTTGACATGGCCCTCTTCTTCTTGGTCTTTGAGGCTGTCTCAACCTCCTTTCCTTTTCCTTTCTTCTTGGCTTTTTCAAGAATACTGATCACCATTTGTTTTGCTTCTTCACTCTTTTGCTTGGCAGACTTAACTTGCTTCCTTGTTGAGGCTTTTGGTGACTTGATCTCCAAGCCCAATCTTTTCTGAGTTCTCACAGATAATTGTCTGAACAATATCTTGGTGGTATTGAATTTAACTCCATCTTCAACAATGTCCTCAGGTCCTTTCTCGTATAAGAAAGCATCAACTTTTGTACAGAAGGCTAGTGTCTTCTTGATAGCCACCTTCCTTACATCCACAATTTTAAACTTTGCTTTCTCTTCTGCAAGTTTCTTAAAAAAATAACCTTTCCAATTCATTGGCTTCTTTCCTCCATCAATGACTGCTTTCATTAATCTTACCTTGGATCTGCTGATCTGATCATAGCTCCCTGTGGTGCACATCACAGTCTTTGCAACCACATCTAGCAATAATTGATAGTCCTCTTTCAGAACTCTCTTGTGTAGACCAGATTTGAGAGGTACTGGATCATCCATCCATTGTTTGGCAACTTCTTGTTCATTATGCCTCATATACTCTTCAGGATCCTCTCCAGTAGCATTCAATCAAAAGAAATCATCAAAGTCTTCTTCAGTAAACTTAAACTTTTCAGCAGTCCTTTTGGTTGTATCTGGTTCATGAGTCATAATGTAACCAGATCCTGAGCTTTTCTGAGTAAATGTGCCTAAGAACTGAGTGGTTGAAAGTTCCAGGCATGTCTTGGGGATGGCCTCGAGCCATTTTCTCAGTCCAGCTTGCTCCAACCAAGTAACTATCCTTCTTGTGTGTTTATTTGCCAGATTATCAAAACACACTGTTTGCTCAAAGTGGAGCATGGTTGCTTCACTCAAATAGTTCCAGTTGATGTCCAAATCAGCAGAGTTGAAGTCAACTAAAAATATAACCAATATACAGTATTAGTATGGTCAAATATCAAAATCTTTCCATATAATTACTGAATCATATGACTGAGCTATCTTTAAACAATATCTTGCATTTATGTCTAAGATTTACTGTGGATAGATTTACAAAACATGTTCATAACATCATAATAACATATCCAACAATGTTTTAAGCTTGTAATTATAATCTCTAGACACAATATCTGTATGATTCTAAGATATTAACAAGATTTTAAGTACAACAACATTTATCTAACAACATATCATTCAATAAATGACTAATCCGTAAATATAGCATCTTAAGAATTTAAACAGAGTCATTAGAGCTAAAAACAGAGCATGTTGCGTTTCTTGAAGGTTTGATATATATGCATGTTCTTTAACAGATAATTATGAGAAATACTAACCCATTTCCAAAAACATTTTGTTAAAGTAATAGAGCTTTGAGCAAAACTTGTAGATGAGCTTGAGGATTCTTGAGAGATTCAGCTTAGGGCTTTTTCAGAAATTTTTGAAAACGTAAATTGTGAAAAATTCTAAGTTATGCTTTTATATCTCCTCAACTGTACATTTTGAAAAGTGTTAGGTGTAGGGCTGAGATTGAATTGATAAAATTTAATGGTTTAGATCAATTCTGTTACACCAAAGGATGAAATTGCCGTGTCATGTGCACAGTGAGTTGCTTTATCAGAAGATCGTGCAATTGATCGTCTTTTAGCAAAGATCTCTTGTTTGTCGATTTATGAGCATTAAATGCGTACTATAATGATGAATAGAGTTTAACTTATATGAAAAAGAAAACTTATCTACAGTCAAGTGACAACTTGACTGAAAAACCCTTGACAACTTCTATTGAAGTTTCTCATGTACTTTATTACCCTCTACGTTGTTCTTTGTAGTTTTCCTCGTACTTGTCAAGTATCTTTCCTTTATTTTACTCAAGAATGCCATGTACTTTGACCAAGTTTCCTACATGAAAATTCTTGAAAATAATATCAGTATGTGAAAAATAAATTAATGAACTTTGACTTTTTCTCATCTAACTTATCCTTCAAGCCAATGGACAAACGGAGCTTGCCAATCGAGAAGTGAAGCAAATCTTGGAGAAGACCGTTGGGATAAAGAGGAAAGATTGGGCCATCAAGTTAGATGATGCTCTTTGGGCATATCGAACCGCCTACAAGACACCTTTGGGCACATCCCTTTATCAACTTGTGTATGGCAAGTCTTGTCATCTACCCGTGGAAGTGGAGTTTAGAGCTCGTTGGGCTATTAATGAGTTGAATCTTGATCTTAAGGCATCCGGAGAAAGAAGAAAGATGATGCTCAATGAGCTTGATGAGTTTAGGAATAGAGCCTTTGAGAACTCAAAGATTCACAAAGAAAGGGCCAAGAGACTTCATGACAAGATGATTGAGAGGAGGGAATTCCAAGTTGGAGAACAAGTTTTATTGTTCAACTCAAGGTTGAGACTATTTCCGGGCAAATTGAAGTCAAAGTGGTCGGGACCCTTTGTGATTAAGAATGTAACGCCCATGGGAAATGTAGAACTCATTGGTAAAGATGGAACAACCTTTGTGGTGAACGGTCAAAGAGTGAAGCACTATTTTGGAAACGAGCAACTTCGAATGATGGAGTCGCTTCGCTTGGATGAGGCTTGAAAGAAGAAAGAAATTGTCCGACATAGGACGTTAAAAATAACGCTTCTTGGGAGGCAACCCAAGGTTTTATTGCTTTGTCACTACAGGAAATCATACTTTATATGACGATTTTTTTCATGACGACACAAAATTTGTCATTTAAAGGTGACAAAATTAATTTTCGTCACTTAACAGGTAGAATTCGTGACAAAATAAAATTTTATCGCCAATACTAATTTTATTCGTGACAAATTTTTATTTTGTCACTAAAAATAACTTTTGTCGTCACCAATTTGAAAATATCATGACAACAATAAGAAATTTGTCACAAAAAACTTTAGTGACAACATCCGTAATAATTGGTGACGATATTCAAGGTCATGAAAAATATTTTTTTCATGACGATGCTATGTTTTGTCATTAATTAATCAAAATAATTAGTGACATAATTATTTCGTCACAATATTATTCGGGGACGATATTCGTTGCAATCAGTGACAATCATATTCGTCATATAATATTTTATTTTCATGACAATTTTATGTTTCATCACTATTTATTCAGATTAATTAGTAACATTTTCTTTCGTCACCAATACATATATATAGTGACGATCGTTAATCATTTGTCATTTTTCACAAAGATAAGTCATAAATTATATAATGGACTTTTTTACAACACATGAATTTCGTCATCACTTGTTATACAAATGTGACGAATTTAAATTTCGTCACAAAAATATTTCTCTTTGTGACAATTTTTTTCTTGTCACTATTAATAAAAAAAATCGATATATACTATTAGCATATTTCATAAAAAAATTATATATGTAATATCATTATATTTTTTAGATTTTAAATTTTGATAAACTAAATTGGAGCATAATTATTTAAAACATTGAAATTTGCTAATGTCTTGTTTGAAGGACTCTATTGTACCATATAGAATGCAACCTAGAATGCCAAAGAAAATGTTGTTGTACCTTCTTAACCCTCTGATGCATCTTAACACACATTTTCTTGGAGATAGAAAGCAATATCTTTATCAAATTCGGAATGTCCTTCTCCGTCACAATTAAATTAGGATTATTAGCGCCAAATTAAATTAATAGGCGCCAAAAAGAAAATTGCTTCTTCCCCACCCACCCCCAATTCTGAATCCCGCTGCTCTAAGTCCCAAATTAAGGTGAAGATTGGATTACAAAATCTCTTAATCCTTCCAATCAATCGCAGGTTGCCGATTAACCTTTTTGAGTTGGACTAGTATAATTTTTGCCCTCCAATCTGGTCTTTTGGTGCTGAGAAATTGACACAGGCGTCCGATTTAAGGTAAATCGCTCCACTTTCATTAAATAGATAAAGCAAATCTCCATTTCTTTTCACATAATTCAATTAATTTGAAAAGCGGCCAAGACGTTGTTATCAATCTTTGAAAAGCGGCCAAGACGCTGCTTCTGCTCTGCTCCTCGGCGGTTGTCGATCAATTATCTCAAGAACTATATCGCCTCGTACGGTACGCATAATATTTAGAAGTCTTTAGTATACCGTAATCATGAATTCCTGTGTTACTTAGAGCCTCATGAATTTCTGATTCGAAATATTGGGATAAAAGTCGATCTTCAAATATAGACCCTACGTGTTGATTGGACAGAAAAACGTCTAATATTGGTATTTCTGGATGTGTTTGAGATTCTTGATTTGTTGAAATAAAAAAAGTTCCCCTAGTTTTTGAAATCCTATTGAGAGAATTTTGGGAGAATTGGGATAACCTTTTTTTGCAAACTGAAAACAAGGTACATCATATACCCTTCAATGTTCGATACAGTACATATTAGTAAAAGGAAATAGAATAGTTGGTTGAGGATTAAACAATCATCATCATCCTAGGATATGCAACCCAATCTTTGTACTCCCCTATTTTCTGGGAAGCCTTTGCTCATGCCTCACCTCCATAGGTGTGATTTTAATTCTTCTGACAATGGTTACACGTTTGCTACTCCATTATTGAATATAATCTTGTTCATAGTCTTCCACACAAGCCATACTTCTCACTCCCATATGCTCACTGCAATTCTTCTGTTTTTCTTGCCATTAAGAAGCCTGCGAAACTGCATTAAGTTCGAGCTTGGATTCACCGAAAGGGCTGTAGAGATGCCTATCCATTTGAGGCAGCTCGTCCACAATTGGTAGGAAAACTTGCACTAAAAAAATATGTGAAGAACTGTCTCTTCCGGCCTATTACAGAGGACGCAGGTCGAGCTGGCTTCTTCCGCTAGGATTCTCCTCTTTTCAGGTTCTCCGTTGTAGGGAGCCGCCCCCATATGAGTCGCCACGAGTGTATGTGCAGTTTGGACGGCACATAGCTTTTCCACAGTAGACTGAATTCCTCCCTTTCCATTTTGCTTCCCACGTTTTGTTGCTCTCCCACCAATCATATACTTCTTTCGTGGTGTATCTTCCTTCCGCCGATCGTTGCCACCTCTATGTATCTTTGACACCGTGTCTGAGGCTGCTCCTGTTGATCAAAGAATTTAGTTCATTTAGCATATTAATCTCTCTATCAAAGAGTCATCGTCTCCAATTCCACTTCCACACCCACATCCCACCTTGCCATTCCCCCATCTCCCCCACCTTAGTATATTTATTTGCACTTAAATTATATAGTCTTGGAATGTTGTTTCTAAAACTCCTCTCCCTTAGCCATTTCTCTTCCGAAATTATATTTGTTCGGCCTGTTGGCTACAAATTTATGTAGGCTTAGCAAAAGGGATCCACAAATTCTATAAGCTTGAATTTTCATAGAAGTTTTTTTCGAACAAATGGGAGATCTCATGTAAACTATTTTTCAAATAATTAATTGAATTAGTTTGTTAGTCTATTCCCTTATTCAAGAAAAAATGTTAATTAAGATGTTTTATTTGTTATCTTCTTTGAAATTTTAGATTTTTAAACTTGAATTGTGAATCTGACAATTGTTCTCTTGGCCTTCACATTCAAAAGCAATCACTTAGATTATTAATATTGGGGTTTTATTTTTTTCTTGAGAGATCTTTCTGTGACATTTGTTTACCTCATAGTTTAAATATTGTAGCTCGATGAATAATCGTTCAAGACTCGGTACATCACAATTCTCTATCATATATATATTGTAAATTACCACATTCCTAAGGAGTGTACTAATATCACTGCTGGAACTTAGCAAAGCAATCATAGTTTGTTAGTCTGTTCCCTTATTCAAGAAAAAATGTTAATTAAAATGTTTTATTTGTTATCTTCTTTGAAATTTTAGATTTTTAAACTTGAATTGTGAATCTGACAATTGTTCTCTTGGCCTTCACATTCAAAAGCAATCACTTAGATTATTAATATTGGGGTTTTATTTTTTTCTTGAGAGATCTTTCTGTGACATTTGTTTACCTCATAGTTTAAATATCGTAGCTCGATGAATAATCGTTCAAGACTCGGTACAGCACAATTCTCTATCATATATATATTGTAAATTACCAGATTCCTAAGGAGTGTACTAATCTCACTGCTGGAACTTAACAAAGCAATCATAAGTTCAATATTTATATTCACATACATTTTTTTCTTTGTTGTTTAGTTCTTGTACTTGAAATATAATTTACTAATCATTCGGTGAACTTATAAGTATCTTTCTTCTTCTATGCGGCTCCCTGTGCAAATATAATTTCACAAACACTAGTTTAAGTTGATTATGTGGCTTTTATGGGTAAAAATACTATGGTGCAGAGAATTATCAAAATTCATGCGAAAAAGAGTTGAAACAAGGATATTCTTAACCCCATTCAAAGTGAACCTGCTGTGAAATGATACATGTTTCTGAGTATTTGATGGACCTGGAATTTGTTTGATTTTTTAGTCAATTTTGGAATTCATTGTGCTTTCTTATTGACTTGCCTTCTAAATTGAGTAGTAAGAAAATGGGTGCTAAATGTGTAGTAAGAAAATGGGCGCTAAATACACCTTTAAAATTTCTAAACTTTTTTATAAATCATTGAGCTAAAATAAGGGCCTTCCTATGGTCGACAAAACTTTTAGCAATTACTCTCTCCGCACACTGATCTGACTACGGAAATTAATGCAAGTGGAATTCTGAATGAAACAATAGCACACATTACAGAAAAACTGATTGTTCAGTAAGATTCAAAGATAGATAATTAAAGATAGCTAAGCAACAATAATAATTTCCAGTTTATAATTTCTCACTTGGCAGATGTAATGAATCAAAGTGTTTTTCAAGTTAAGTATTTAAAAGTAAAAAAAAAAAAAGTTGGCTAGCATATTATTCTGGGCATTCAAGAAACCCTTAATTGGTTTTACACTTTTAGCAGCAAAAAAATTTGAGAAATACCATCAGAAAGTCATCTCCATAATTATTAAGGGGTGTTAACAAATTCAAGTGGAGGGGGCATAATCACTTTTTTTTAAGCTGCCTCCTCCATAGTTTTAGATTTTGAGAAGCGTTTTTTGGAACACACCTTTATGGAGCACAAAAGTGATGAATATCAGAACTTCATAACACGTAAAATACACCTGCAATGTCAAGTTGATAGAGTGTATATTAAAACTAACATGTCTATAAGTCATATTTGTTGGAGGGTCATGATAGGGATCCACCAACCCTATGCGATCTCCAAATTTTTCTGCAGAAGTTCTCCAAATAACAGGAACATAGTGCTGCACAATTTATAAAATATATGAAGTTTTAGAATAAGCTTATAAGTAAAAATTAACGTTTGAGTATGAAGTACTAAGTAGCCAACCTGTCTTCTACCGCTATCCCTAACAATTTAAATTTTCAAACAAGGTGATTGAATATTCTAATGCCAAAGCTATATAAGAAGTACTTAATTTCAGAGAGACATAGAAACTTCTATGAAAATCACATGAACTACAATTTAAGGAGAACTCCTGTAATCTAAAACCATGTAAACTTTTAGATGAAAAATCAGCTTTGCGTAGCTAAGTTTATTATCAGAACTTCAAAGCCCTTGCACAATTCAATCTTTTGTTGCCACATAGGAAGTTATGTGCGTCAATTTTTTTAAAAAAAATTTGAACTCAGGTGAGCTGAAATTTAATAGCAGAAAACGTCCAACCTAGTGCAGCAGATTCTTGTGTGTGAGCATAACACCTTTAGGTTTCCCAGTGGTGCCACTTGTATAAACCAGTGTAGCAATATCATCTGAGCTTATAATTTATAAATATATTATCCCCCTGAAATTAAGGTTACCCCAATCAGTGATGGTCAATTGGTGACTACTTGCCAACTAAGACGCTAACAGAGGCATGCAGGCAACTAATTCAGGCAAATGTTCTTTTTGTTCCACAAGTTAAACCCACTTTGATTTTAGTCCTCAAACTTTACAGTTCAACTTTTCTTTTTTCTAGAGCTAGTGCCATTTTGCATTGTCCTAATCAACAATGTCGTATGTGGATGATTATGTATCATAACAACAATTTGCTCTGGCATAAAATCTTTGTCCTTATGTTAAGCCGTGAATATTGATGAATTACAAGTAGAAGAGGAAGTATATCAAGAGAATCATATCGATGATGCATTTGATGTCGGTCTTAGTGAAATACAATCACTGCATAGGGAGGGCATGGATGTGGTCCTTCTGGAAGACGTTGAGTGGTTGATAATTTCAAGTGCACCTGAAGTTCATGAAGAAGAGAACTTAGATAATTACGATGAGGATGAGCTAGATGACACCTTAGTTGATTATTGTAGCAGTGGAGAAGACTCACAACAAAATAGCATTTCCGATGACGATAGTGATGATAAAAATTCGAAAGGTTGAGGGATATTGTAGTATTAATGATGTGTTCTCTTCTTACAAATTTTGTGTTATGCCAAAATTTAAGCTAATTATGATAGATAGTGCATTTCTTTTCTGTGGGCTTCATGTATTTATAATGTGATTTCTCTTTCAGATGGAAGCCAAAACCTTGACCACTAAATTGGCAATAATGATTCTGCTGTCCAGATCCTTAATTGCTACATAGCTTTTGGGGTTTCGTTCTATAGAACTAGTAGTTTATTTGCTACATATGTTTCTTATTTGTAAATACATCTTGAGTGTTATATGTTTCTCTTGATTTTGGTGTTCAATTTGCTAATTTTATGGTATGCATATTAATTGTTAGAAATGAAACTGCACTAATGAAAACAGCAGTTGGGTGCAATGAGGATTGTAGTAGTCATGGCGGTGATATGAGCTGCAATGTTTTGAATTTGAATTTGGATATTGAAAGGAGGAATTTTATGTATTACATTCACCACTTTCATGATGGTATATGTTTTTGCTTTAGGTGTTTGTTTAGATTCTAGTTTATAATTTGAGGATAGAATTATAGACTTTATATATATTCACCTATGTTGTCATTTATTTCTTCAATTTTAATCCTCATTTTAAGGCATGGATATGAAATTTTGCAGGTGTGGTTTGAGCCTTGAGGCCTATTGAGCTGTTTGAATTTTGATTCTAATGTATAATGTGTGTATGGTGCAGATAGATCAAATTGATTATTCTAGGTGAATTGGCTGGGGAAAATTTAGATATAATAGTTTTAAGTGGTTCTACTCTTGCTACACTATACGTAGAATTTGGGATTAATTTGGCATGTTGTCTTTGGTGTAGAAATTTAAATACATTTGGAAATTAGTTTCACGTAGAGCGTCTTCACTGTGTCTCCTGGATTTTCTTAGCATTCCGGCCAATTTTTTTTGGAAGAGGAATTGGAAAATGAAGCGAATTTGATTAGATCTCTCGGTAGTCTTTATTTTTGGATTTTGTATATTTTTCTCGAATGTGTGCTCTGATCTTGTTATATCCATACTGAAACGCCAGAGATTGATTTATTATCAAAGATAGTAAGGACCAGTATATTGATTAGTGTGAAAATTGCTAGTTAATGCACGTGTTCACCTAGGCCTCACAAGGGATTGGTCGACACACACGAGTGATAGCCTTTAGCTCTACCCAATGCATTAGGTTTAATTTGTGTATTTTGGCCCAATAATTTACCACACAACCTACAAAATGGATACACCCGAGACAATACTTTCTCACCTTGCACTTTCGAAAGGAAGTTAGATATCTTGTTGTTGCTTTTGTTCATTTCTTTTTGTTTAGTTCAACTAGTTTCGTACTTGTGTTTTTAAATTCCCGAAAATCCAAACAAACAAGCTTAGTTACTACAATGGCATGATAACTTGCAACTTTAGGGATTCATTGACACTCAATTAAGTCCTTGGAACGAAAATATACTTGGGAAAAACTTATCCAAAAATACGAACAAGTCAATGGCGCCGCTGCCGGGGACCTAGTTTAGAGTCTTATGTGGGACTTGAAACTTGTTTGAGTGGTGTTACTAGTAGCATTTTATTTTTGTTATTTTGTTTTCTTTGAATTTGATACTTTGCTTTCTTGTAGGTGTGAACTTAATTGACTAGATGGATGGATATAATCAATACCCGTGGAATAATTGCTATGATCAACGTGGCATGATTTATCCTCCACAACATGGAGATGTGAGCTACGATGATTGGAGGAACTTTGATCACCAATATCATATGCAACAAGTTCACTCCTCTTATCGAGATTGGAGGAATGAAGAAGAATCACCTCCCCCTTCTCAAGGATATTATCCTTATCCTTACCCACCTCAACCACAAGCCTACTTCCCACCATCTCCACCACATCAATACCTTCCACTGCAACACCCTCCTCCTCAATCATATCCACTGTATCCATATCCTCCCCCACCACCTGAAGAGGAGTATCATTCACCTCCTCCTCCACCTATGGAGGAACCTTGCTTTGAATTTCATGGAGCTTCGGAAGGAAATTGCTATGATAGTGAGAGCAGCTTTGAGTATGATTATCAAATGCAACAAGCTCCTTCTCATTATCAATATCAAGAGTGGGAAAGCAATGCACATTGGCCACCAAGCAATGAGGAAAGTGATATTACAAAAGAGCTTCTTGCACTCCTCATGAAGAGGATGGAGACAAGTGAGAAGAAATCTGAAGCAACCGACTCCATCCTTGCTCAACTTATGAGTAATCAAAAATCAACCGACTCCATCCTTGCTCAATTTCTGAGTAGTCAAAAATCGATGGAATTCCAACTTGGACAATTGGCCATCGCCGTGAAAAAAATGCAAGAAGAGGAGAACTCAAGTGAGGAGAGTGGAGATTACAAGCTCTTTGACAAAAGAGATGAAGAGGGATGTCCTTTGATGGACATGGGCTACAAGGAACAAGAAGATCTAGAAGCACCAAAAGACGAGTTGAAGAGCGAAATGAGCATTCCTAAACCTTTAAACTCTTCAATTTGCACTTTACTTGATATTGATGCTTCTATTGATTTTATTTTGCCTCTTAATCACTTTGATCTAAAGAAAGATCTTGAAAAGAGTTTGGGCATCTTTGAGAAAAAGGAAGAGCAATGGAAAAAGACGATGTGGAAGGAGCAAGAAGAACATTCATTGTTGAAACCATGGAAGAAACATGTGGATGATAGGTCTTCCATTCATAAGAGCCTTCTTGAGTTTGAAGCTCAAAGGTTGAAATACAATGGGAAGGAAGACCGATATCCATGGCCTTTCCGATGAGTTCTTTTATTTCCGTCCGGCTTGAAGACGTTAAACTTAGCGCTAAATGGGAGGCAACCCATTCTTTATTGCTTTCTTTTATTTTTTTTAGATTTGTAGTTTGTTGGATCTTTTGTTTAGTTTTTGTTTTGTAGGTTGAGTGTTGTGTTGGTGGTCAAGGATGAGAGATATGCATGGTGGAGCTCAAGGGTAGTGGTGCTTCGGTGCTAAAGGTCCAATGGACAATTGGTGACGATAGCTTGCTTCTCTGGTGAACTTGGTTGGTGGTAAAATTCTAAGGTAACACACTCATTCTCAAACTTTGCATTCAACTAGATAGTTTCATTTAAGTTTGGGGGAGATTTTGTGTGTTTACTTTCATTTATATTGCACCGTTGTTCCTAGTTTTGGTGATTGAGATATCTTGTGGATTGTTGGTGATTGTTGGTTATTTAGATTTGGTTGAGCTTGTTGGTATTGATTGATGCTTGCTTGTTCACTTGATTATGTGACGATTTGTGCTTGAGTTGGTGTTCTTAATTCATGATTAGACAAGCTTGTGAGCTTTAGAGCCTTAGACTTTCATATATTATGGTCTAATTTCCTTCTTGTGAGTATCATTCATGCTTGTGTGCTCTAGAACTTGCCAATTGTCTTGTTTGAGGTTACTATTTGTGTGAGATCTTTGGAAGTGATATAAGGCCATCTTTGTTTTGAATAGTCACTTGGCCAAATTTTCCACACCAAATGAAATTTTTTCGTAGTTAGCCACTTTGAGCCTATTGACCTATATTCTTTGGCAACCTACAAATTTAGCCTATTTGTCCATCTTGTATGAGCCTAATTTTCCCTATGAACTAGTGGAGCTTGAATGTTGAAAAATGTGGTTGAATTGAGGTGAAATATGAATTTGGTGGATTTGCTTGATTGGAAAATGAAGAGGTTGAAAAGAAAAGAAAAAAAATGAATTATGAGTTGTGCATAAAAAAGATTGAGTTGATGTGAAAAGAAAAAAAATTGAAAAAGAAAACTCTCTTGTGCACAAGAATTTGGTAGAGCTTGAAGTTCAAAAGTGTTCAAAAAGTTTTGGTGGTGAAGAATATGCTTTAAAAAAGTGAGCAAATGAATTATGGGAGTTTAGAATTTGGAGTTGCAACTTGATCAATTGTAACTTTCCTTCTTGCTCCACTAGTTTATGAGTTACTTTATCCAAACTTTCCCTACCCTAACCAAAGAGCCTACATTACAACAAAATGTGAAGTCCTTATTGATTCATTGATTGAGCACATAACATGTGGTGGAGAACTTAGGCATTTGTCAAGCATATGGTAGTGCACTTGTGTGATTCGATGTTGAGAGCATACAATTCCTTAATATACACTTTGAGTGATGAGTGATACACTTACTTGTGAGGATATTGGGAATTGAGCACTTAATTTTGCATGAATTTGAGCCAAACTTGTGAATTTGCTTGTTGATATTTCTATCTCTTGCCTTGACTAGATTGAGAAATTTGACAATCACTTACTCTATTTTGGCTTGAATGAATTCCTTCACAATCCTCCCACTTGTTCTATTTTCTTTCGTTGCTCGAGGACGAGCAACACTTTAAGTTTGGGGGAGTTGATTAGTGTGAAAATTGCTTAAAATTCATGGATTTAATTTGCATAATTTTATAGGATTTTGTGCATTATTTACACTAATTTGACTCATTGCTCTTGATTTGGAGAAAGGTGGTGTTTTGTTTATTTTATAGGAAAAAGAGCATTTTTGGAGCAAAACACGCCTTTCGATTATTTTGTGAAGTCAATCGAAGGAATAAGATGAAAATGAATGGATTCAAGAAGAAAGAAAAACAAATATAAATTGAGAGTCCAATATTGGGCCCAACTTGATGGGCCTATTTAACTAAATGCATTTGGAATGATGGCCCATTTTGATGGGCTGAATTCAAAGAAGGAAAAAAGAAATGGCCCACTTCAGTTTTGGCCTACGTGAATTAAGCAACAAGCTGGAATTTTAAAATGTTTATTTCTAAGTCCATTTCACAAGCCCACATATATATAAACCCCGTAGCAATTCAACAAGGGGAGCTGGGGGATACACACGCGGAAACAGGGGATAGGGCTCGACTCCATTGGAGGAGAAACCCTATTCTCCTCCCAAAACATTCCACTCAATAGATTAGACTAATTTGTTATTTCATTTCTTAGATAGATTTCAATTTAGTATTTCATTTTATTGTAAGCTTTGGAGGATTTGAAGACATAGAGGTGATATCTTTCTTTAATTTCATGTTTTGTTATTTATATTATATGTGCTTATTTTATTTTGTTAATTTAGTTATGGGCTAGACTTTAATTGCTTTGAGTGTTGGAATTATGTGGGTAATTAGTGAGTTTATGAATTAATTGCATAATTTAGCTAATGTCTTGGTGATAATTGTTTTTAGTGTTGTAAATTGTATGATTCAATTGATTAATTCACCCTATTAGCTAGCATTGTTGGTTGTGTCGACTACAACGACCGTATTAGGTTGCATGATTAAGAGTGTGGTTCGTATTTTTGCACTTTTTAAAAACACAAAAAACAATTATCACCAATACGGTCGTTGTAGTCGACACAACCAACAATGCTAGCTAATAGGGTGAATTAATCAATTGAATCATACAATTTACAACACTAAAAACAATTATCACCAAGACATTAGCTAAATCATGCAATTAATTCATAAACTCACTAATTACCCACATAATTCCAACACCCAAAGCAATTAAAGTGTAGCCCATAACTAAATTAACAAAATAAAATAAGCACATATAATATAAATAACAAAACATGAAATTAAAGAAAGATATCACCTCTATGTATTCAAATCCTCCAAAGCTTACAATAAAATGAAATACTAAATTGAAATCTATCTAAGAAATGAAATAACAAATTAGTCTAATCTATTGAGTGGAATGTTTTGGGAGGAGAATAGGGTTTCTCCTCCAATGGAGTCGAGCCCTATCCCCTGTTTCCGCGTGTAAAGCTCTCTGCGTGTGTATCCCCCAGCTCCCCTTGTTGAATTGCTACTGGGTATATATATATGTGGGTTTGTGAAATAGACTTAGGAATAAACATTTTAAAATTCCAGCTTGTTGCTCAATTCACGTAGGCCAAAACTGAAGTGGGCCATTTCTTTTTTCCTTCTTTGAATTCAGCCCATCAAAATGGGCCATCATTCCAAATGCATTTAGTTAAATAGGCCCATCAAGTTGGGCCCAATATTGGACTCTCAATTTATATTTGTTTTTCTTTCTTCTTGAATCCATTCATTTTCATCTTATTCCTTCGATTGACTTCACAAAATAATCGAGGCGTGTTTTGCTCCAAAAATGCTTTTTTTCCTATAAAATAAACAAAACACCACATTTCTCCAAATCAAGAGCAATGAGTCAAATTAGTGTAAATAATGCACAAAATCCTATAAAATTATGCAAATTAAATCCATGAATTTTAAGCAATTTTCACACTAATCATATATCACTGAAGGTAGAAAATAATGGTGTAAATGCAGTATCACATATTTTGTTGCCCTTCCATGAAAATCAAGCAAGAACCTTGGCTTTTCTATATGTGAAGACTAGTGAAGCAAAAAACATTTCCTTAATAACATATTTGGTTGTCCAATGAATGATATTGTCATTGAAAACCTCACTTTCAAGGTTGTCTTACTAGAGGGGTCAAACGTTGTTTGATTGTTCATGATAATCTAGAAGTATCTTTGCGTCAGTTTGCTTAAGGAGCTATCAAAGGAGCTGAAGCCCTTGTTGTCATTCTTGCAATTGTCTTCACAGGCACTTCAAATAATACCCTCACATATATAAACTGCAAATTGTCAACTGCATTATACCCTTTCATATTTCATATGTAAAACTACAACACATTATTGATATTTTAATTACAAATTTGAGGTGATTACAAAAATAAAATGTTCAGAAAAATTGTCAAATTGATAATCAAAGATTTCAATATGCAGACCAACACTTTGCCACTTCATCACATACATAATACATTATATTTATTCAAATCGAAATCCCTCTTCCATGTAATTAAAAGTAGTTTGTTTTTGAGATGGTTGAGAGATTGAAGCGATTTTTTTTTTTTTTTTTTTTTGAGAGAGAATGGAGCAATTTATGGACCATCAAAATTTTATTTATAGGTATTTTTCTAATGTTTTTTTTAACTTGAGCTCTTACTTTGTAAACGAAAAGACTGACAAACGAAAAAGAAAAATCGCCAAAAGAAAAAAATAAGTATGTAACCCTGTATGATTAAAACATTTGTTTCCATGATAAAAAAATATTCGGATATTAATCAGTTTGCACCGCAAAAAAAAATGTAGCATCTACTTGGGAAAATTATTGAGAATGGCTCATCAGCCCGTCCTACATGTCCAAATCATGGGGCAGATGACACCCGTATTTGACTAGTCAACCCTAACACATGCCACCTCGTCAGCCCGAACCAACCTAATAGATGTCATATGTAAGTAGGATCAATTTGCAAATAAAACACACTGGATTACTCATCCTGATAAACTAATTTTCAGGTCGTCACTTGAGTAGCAAGTACTCGAGCATGCTTTTGTCAAATTAAGTCAGCTCGTAACAACACAATTGACGATGTTTGTCAATCAGTAATGCTCCAAATCATTGATAACTCATGGTGGGTCTACCGACACCTATTAATCAATCAACATCCAGCACCAGCTAGTTACTTCTGTAACATTTGTTTGTCTAAAATAGTCTCTGCTCGTTAAGTTACCACTAAACTATCTCATGCTTTATCTCAATAGCTTATGATGTTGATCTTGCCGGGACATATTAGTCACTTCCAAAACACTTGTTAGCTCATGTTAGTAACTTCACCTCTCAGTTTTCTAAGTTTTTTCCACAACATCGTCGTTTTAGCCTAGAAACATAGTTTTAATGAGTTACAATATAATTGATTATTTTTAGTAAGAAAACATGATTTACATGTATTTTCATATAAAAAAAACATGTATGAGACAATCACTTATAAGGCCTGATCATTTTAGGAAGCAACATTTCTGACGAACTTACCATGCTATTCATCTACATTATATATAACCTTTGTCCCTAAAACTCATGAGTAACTTTCATCGGGATGGAGGAAGTAATATTAATTCAATTTAAATCATAAAACATGACTAAAAAATTTAAATCATATTTAAAAAAATATATTTTTTATTCAAAAGAAAATAATACTATTTGATTCCCTAAATGTATAAGAAATATTTATTTCCAAGAATAATTATTTAAATTATAATCAAATTTGAAAATTTTATATCATCCAATTTAATGAGACCAGTTAGTCTTTTAAGTTATTCCCCTTTGCCAACTACTCTAGCCCATTCATTTTCAATCTAGGGCTCAACACGTACAGGAGCCAATCCATTAATCACCATCAAGCATTAAGAGGAGTCAATTTTTTCGTTTTAGCGGTCAATCAATTTCTTTTAAAAAAAATCACAGATTTAGAGTTAAAAAGAATTTGGAGCCAATCTGTGTTTAGCGCTCGTTCATATTTTTTAAACTAATTTCTCAAATTTTGTTTAGGAAATACCAGAAAATAAGGCTTTAATTAAGAAATAATTTCAAGGTTTTAACGGGATCTCTCATTCATATCAAAATCTCAAATATCCTCTGTTTCTAAACCTATTCTTCTGATTGTCTCTCTATCAGTAGCGAATATTCTGGTGAGTTTGTGTTCCAATTCACTTATTGTGTTATCTCACACTTTTTTATTTATGTGAGGTTTCAATTATCATTTCTTTTACAAGGAATTTAATAGCAAAGAGGAGAATTGAACTGAACAGTTTTTCACGCGAGAATAAGGTACTTATTTCTCTATACTCTATATTTGTCTCTGTATGATTTGTTTTCATGCCCTCTACCTGTTTGAAAAAATGCCTCAAATGAACTTCTAGGAAAAATGGATTCGGGGTGTTATATGTTATGAAACCTGATTATTACGTGATCTATTGTTTATCATGTCACAATATTTTTCCTCATGGCATGGGGGATATTCATAACCTTATTCCAAGTGAACCTACTGTGAAATGATAGAAGTTTTTGTAGTATTCAATGGACTTGAAATTTGTTTGATTTTTCAATCGATTTTGGAATTCATTGTTGAATTTTTAGTTGTGTGAACATTGACAAGTGAAAAGAGTTTTGATGAGTATAGTTGTGGAGATATGACTTCGTATTTTGATTATATTGATTAGTCCTATTATATTTCAGTTTGTAAATTAGTATTATACTAATTGTTGTCTATTATGATCAAGTATTGACTTATTTTGTTATGTAGTCTGAACGTGAGTTAGCTGGAGAACCATGTGATCGAATTGACTTGTATGAACGTACACACAGTTCAGAGAAAAATGGTTGGAAATCCAGTGAGGCAAGAAAAAATTGGGTAAGTCATGTAGACATATTTAACATAGTATCTAATAACATGTTTTCAATCTTATCCCCTTAGTAAATATATGTTGTTAATAATTAAATGGTGCTTTTGTGGCGATATTGAAGCGGGTATTTTATCTGTGTTAAAATTATTATGCAAAAGAGTCTTCAATTTTACTTGCTTAAATATTAGAGTTAAATTCTTTTTTGCTCTTTATTGGTAGTAATAATATTTATGGGTTTTCGCTGATAAAAATGTATCACTTAAAAAAAACCGGGATAAATATTTATGAGATTTACTCTTATTACTAAAATTGATGGTACTTTACTTCTATGTTAAATTGCTAGGAGATGATGAAAAAAAAGCGAGAAGAATATATTGAGCTCGGAATTGAAAAGAGTACAGATGAGATAGTATTGGAGGTGTTGGGTCATGGAACTGGATATGTAAAAGGTCTTGGTTATGGTCCAAAGCCTCCAAGCAGGCGCAACACATTGCACGATCTTTCCAATCAATTAAAAGAGGAACTAAAAGACGCGAAAGAAAAGTTGCAAGAGTCTGAAGCTCGGGTGCAAGAACTCAAAACACAGTTGACTGTTTTGAATGCAAATATGGTTGCACAAGATGCAAAGATGGCTGCTCAAGGTGAAAATATTGAGAAACTAATGGCTTTTTTGAATGATAAAGGGATAGAGCTATAAACTTGTTATATATATTTTTTTGGTTTCATGAAGTAATAAAAAAATATTTTTTGTTAGTTGTTAAGTTTTCTAAATGCTTGAAGGATTTTTTGTTAATGCAATTATTTT